>CM066039.1:172505227-173782664 GCA_033557465.1 Ichthyophis bannanicus | reverse complement strand
GGAGCAAGGACTACCCTTTCAGCAGCCAGGCCATCAGATGTAGAGATCTGAGGTTGGGGTGTAGCAGGGACCCCTGATCCTGTGTTAGGAGATCTGGTTGAAACCCCAGAGGGAACTGAGCCTCAACCGCCAGTTGCAGCAGGAGGGGAAACCACGGCTGTCTGGGCCACCGAGGAGCTATCAGGATCATGGAAGCTTTGTCTCGGAGAACCTTGAAAAGAGTTCGAGAGATTAGCGGTATGGGAGGAAAGGCATACAGAAGGCTTTTCGACCATGAGAGCAGAAAAGCATCCGCCGCTACTCGGAGGGGATGCGGCTGCCGAGAGCAGAAACGAGGAAGTTGCCGGTTGAGAGGACTGGCAAAAAGATCCAGCGTGGGGAGGCCCCACTTCAGAAAAAGTTTCTGAACTACCAAGGGATCCAGTCGCCACTCGTGCGGCTGGAGGATTCTGCTGAGTTTGTCCGCCAGGCAATTTTCTTGGCCTGGGAGATAAACTGCCTTGAGAAGAATGCCGCGGCTGACGGCCCAAGAGCAGAGCCTCTGCGCTTCCCGACAGAGAAGGAAGGAGCCCGTGCCCCCCTGTTTGTTCACATAGAACATGGCAACTTGATTGTCCGTCTGGACAAGGACGGACCGGCGAGAAGTCAGGTGGGAGAAAGCCTTGAGAGCCAGACGGATTGCTCTGAGCTCCAGGAAGTTGATCTGCTGCGCAGATTCCCACGAGGTCCAGAGACCTTGAGTACATGCCCCTTGGCAATGCGCTCCCCATCCCAGGAGAGAAGCATCGGTCATCAGTACTTGAGCAGGCGGAGGAGATTGAAAAGGCATTCCGAGTACCAGGTTCGGCTGATGAAGCCACCACTGCAGAGAAGAGGCCAGCGGGCCGGAGATCTGCACTAAGTCGGCGAGGCCGCCCGTGGCCTGTTGCCACTGCTTGCGAAGGCACCACTGAGCAGGCCGCATATTCAGGCGGGCGTTGGGGGTCACGTGGACGGTGGAAGCCATATGGCCGAGTAGTCTCAGAAAGCGCCTGGCCGAGACCAGGAACTGGCTGCGAAAACGGCTGGCTAGGTCCATGAGCCGCTGAGCTCTGTCGAGAGGCAGGAAAGCTCGCGCCTGAAGAGTGTGCAATCTTGCGCCGATGAACTCGAGATCTTGCGAGGGGAGCAAAGTGGACTTTGCGAAGTTTACGACAAAGCCCAAGTACTGGAGAAGAGTCACAGTGCGGTGCGTGGCTTGTGTGACCTCTTGAGAGGACGATGCTCTGATGAGCCAGTCGTCTAGGTAAGGAAAGACATAGAGGCCCTGAAGCCGGAGATAAGCCGCCACCACCGCAAGACATTTTGTGAAGACTCGTGGTGCGGAGGATAGGCCAAAGAGCAGTACTCTGTACTGGTAATGATTTCCTGCCACCACAAACCTTAGGTATTGGCAGTGGCTTGGGTGGATGAGGATGTGCGTGTAGGCATCCTTTAGATCCAAGGAGCATAGCCAATCTCCCTGCTGGAGGTAGGGCAGAAGGATTCCAAGGGTAAGCATCTTGAACTTCTCCCTCACGAGGAACTTGTTGAGGTTGCGCAAGTCCAGGATGGGTCTGAGGCCTCCTGTTCTTTTTGGTATTAGGAAATACCTGGAATAAAAGCCTTGACCTCTCAGGTGGTGGGGCACCGGTTCCACAGCCTGTTCCTGAAGAAGACTTGCTAACTCCTGAAGGAGTAAGTCCCTGTGCAGAGGGAGTCGTGGAGGCTCTCCCGGAAAACAGGAGGGAGGGACCTGGTAGAAGTGGAGAAGATAGCCTTCTCGCACAACATGAAGCACCCAGGCATCTGATGTGATGTTGGACCACCTGTGGGCAAAGTGGACCAGCTGGCCTCCTGTGCTGGGAGAAACCAGCTGAGGGGGAGAGGCTATGTCGATGAAGTCAAAAACCCCCACCCTGCTGGCTTGGGTGCAGGCTTGGGGGCTTGCTGCCTACGGGACCCGTTACCCCGTCCCTTGGCCTGCTGACCCTGTTGGGGAGCTGAGGAGGCCTGATACTGAGAGTAGTGTTTATAGGCAGCCGCCTTCTTCGGGTAAAAGGACTTTTTTCCCCGAGCCCTTCTTCTTTTGGGAAGGGGCAGAGGTCTTTCTAGAGAGCCTTGTTCTGGTGAGAGTTTCCGTCTCGATTTGCGCAGCCTTCTCAACCATGGGCTTGCCAAATAGGTTCTCACCTCGGCAGGGGACATCGACCAACTTGTCCTGCACCCAGGGTTCAAGGTCAGACAACTGAAGCCAAGCCTGTCGGCGGGCACCGATGCCGGCTGCGGCCACTCGAGCCGATGCTTCAAAGCCATCATAGGCTGCTCGAGAAATGAACTTGGAGCATTCTCGAATTCCAGTGGACAAGGCTAGGAACCTCCGCAAAGGTTCCTCGGAAAGTCCAGCAGAGAATCCGGCTATCTCCTTAGCCAGGTCTCTAAGGTACATGCCCATGTAGAGCTGGTAGGTCTGGACCCGACAAGCAAGCATAGAGCCTTGGAAACACTTCTTACCGAGGCCATCCAGGTTGCGGGCCTCCCTGCCGGGAGGCACTGAGGAGTGCATCTTCTGGCTCTTGAGCCTATGCATGGCCGATTCCACCACCATGGAATGGTGCAGCAGTTGTGCCTTCTGGAAGCCAGGGCTCTTGCGGACTCGATAGATGGAATCGACCCGCTTGCTTAAAACCGGCGACGACACCGGACTCTCCCACATGCGGAAGAGCAGTCGTTCCAGCATGGGAGGAACCGGTACAGTAAAGTGCTCCTTTGCAGGAGAGTCGTACTGGAGGGCGTCGAGCTCTTCGGCTCGAGGTTCCTCCTCGGGATCTGCAGGGAAGGCCAAGGCCTTGGCCATATCCCTTACGAAGTCCGAGAACCGGGCGTCCTCCGGAGGGGACTGTTTCCGAGGTTCAGACTCAGGGGAGTCCGATGGGACACACCGAGTCCGAAAGGAATCAGGTGACTCTTCCTCCTCGGATTCCCAGGCCGACTCCGAGGAGTCGTCGATGGGGTCAGGTCGGGCGGGCGTAGACGCCGGCCGCCCTGACGCCGAGGGGGTCGGCGTCGGCGGTCCCGAACGGGAGGCCGAGGGTGACCTCGACCGAGGATCAACTCGAGCCCGCATGGACTCGAGGATCGGCTCGGTCTCCGGGGTCGACTTAGACGTCGACGTCCCGGCGGTCAGGGCAGAGACGCCAGTGAGGCTAGCGATCAGTGCCCGCTGCTGGGCCATGAAGGCAGTCAGACTGCTCTCCAGGGCCGTCAACCTGAGTCCAAACTCAGGAGACCCAGCAGCCCCCGACTCGGGCCCCGACGTCGGACCCCTTGGAGGCGAGTCCACGAGGACAACAGGACTTACCGGATCAGATGAGTCCTTCTCAAGACGAGGCCGTTTTGCGAGACGCTCCGTCTCCAAAGACCCGGGACGGCTATCGGGGCTATGCGACCTGGCCCTCGCGGAACCAGGAGCGTCCACCGACGCCGCCCTCGCGGGTTTCGACTTCCGATGATGATCCCCTGAGGGAGACCCTCTGTCCGAGGAACTTCGACGGTGCTCAGAGCTAGAGCCTCTGGACGCCGAAGCCTCCGACGAGGTCCGGGTGGGATCAGTGAAGATTCTTTCCCGCTGATGCCGCCGACTCCGTAAAGCTTTGGAGGACATCTTGCTGCAGGCCCCACAGATCAGTTCTTCGTGATCTGGGCCTAGGCAGCGTAGACAATGATCATGTGTGTCAGTTAGAGACATATTTTTGTCACACTGAACACACCGTTTGAAGCCACTGGCAGCCATCGGGGGAAAAAGGGCCCCTGCGAGGTCAAAGGACCGGGCTGCCAGCGAAAAATCGAAGAAAAAACGAAACTGACAGAAAAGTCAGAAAAACCGAAAAACAAGGAAAAAAGGACTCGCAGCCGGCGTCGCGAGTCCAGGAAGGAAAGAGACCGGCGTCGAACCGAAGAAAAACTTAAAATAATTGAAGAAAATCAACTTTTCTGCGGGGACTGTGAGACAACGTCTGTAGGGCACCGCGGAAAAAAGACGACTGGCTAAGATGGCACCCTTGGGCGCGAAGTGGACCGCGCATGCGCGCTGCAATTCCCAAAGGCTTTCTTTGAAAGCTGGGGAAAATTGCTCCACGAGGGCTCCGTCGGCGCCGACGTCACCCATATGTGAGGACTGACTTCCTGCTTGGTCCTGGAGAAGCATCGGTTATCAGCACCTGTGTGTGGGGAGGCGCCTGAAAAGGCAACTCCTGGACCAGGTTTGGGAGATGCAGCCACCATCGTAGGGAAGCTGTCAGCAGTTTGGACACCCTTATCTTGCCTTTCAAGTCACCTGTGGCTTGCACCCACTGAGCTCTGAGGCACCACTGAGCAGGTCGCATGTGCAGGCGGGCATTCAGAGTTACATGAACCGTGGATGCCATGTGGCCCAAGAGCTTTAGGAAGTTTCTGGCGGAGACCAGATAACCGCTCTGGAAATGATTGGCCAACGCTATCAGTCTGTGGGCCCTGTCCTATGGCAAATAAGCCTTTGCCTGAAGGGTATCTAGTCTCGCCCCTATGAACTCTATATTCTGTGAGGGGAGCAAAGTGGACTTTGCAAAATTTATGACAAAGCCTAGATGCTGGAGAAGAGATACAGTGCGAAGGGTGGCTTGTCTGGTCTCCTGTGGAGACTGACCCCTGATGAGCCAGTCATCCAGGTATGGGAAGACAAAGATTCCCTGGTTTCTGAGATAGGCCGCCACCACTGCCAGGCACTTGGTGAAAACCCTGGGAGCGGAGGTTAGGCCAAAGGGAAGTACCCTGTACTGAAAATTATTTCCTCCCACTAGAAATCTGAGATATTGTCTGTGGTCTGGATGAATGAGGATGTGAGTATAAGCATCCTTTAGGTCTAAGGAGCACAGCCAATCTCCCTGCTGGAGGTAGGGCAGCAGTATCCCAAGGGTAAGCATCTTGAACATTTCCCTCTCCAGGAACTTGTTGAGATTTTGCAAGTCTAGGATGGGCCTGAGGCCTCCTGTCCTTTTTGGTACCAGAAAGTACCTTGAATAGAAGCCTTGGCCTCTCAGGTGGTGAGGCACCGGTTCCGCCACCTGCTCCTTTAGAAGACTTGCCAACTCCTGAAGGAGGAGGTTCCTGTGAAGAGGGAGTCTTGGAGGCTCCCCTGGAAAATAGGAGGGGGTAACTGGTTGAAGTGGAGCAAATAGCCATTTTGGACTATGCTCAGCACCCAGGTATTCCCCGTTATAGTGGACCACCTGTGGGAATACAGTGTCAGCCGGCCTCCTGTGCTGAGAGGAGCCAGCTGAGGAGGAGAGGCTATGCAATGGGAGTCAAAATCCCGCTCCCTGCTGTGCAGGAGCCAGAGCTGATGGCTTGGGGGTTTTCTGCCTACGGGGCCCATGTCCCTGCCCCTTGGCCTGCTGACCCTGATGTGGAGCTGCAGAAGCCTGAAAATGAGGGTAGGATTTGTAGGCAGTAGCCTTCCTCGGGTAAAAGGTCTTTTTCCCCGAGCCCTTCTTCTTCTGAGAAGGGGCAGAAGTTTTCCTGGACAGCCTTGTCCTGGTGAGAGTCTCAGACTCGAGTTATGCAGCCTTTTCAGCCATGGGTTTGCCAAAAAGGTTCTCACCTCGGCAGGGTACATCGACCAACTTGTCCTGTACCCATGGCTCGAGGTCCCATGACTGTAGCCAGGCCTGATGGCGTGCACTGATGCTGGCCGCGGCTACTCGGACCGAAGCCTCGAAGTCATCATAGGCTGCTCGAGAGATAAACTTTGAGCACTCTCGAATCCCAGATGACAAAAAAACTCTGCAAAGGTTCCTCGGAGAGGCCAGCTGAGAACCCGGCAATCTCCTTTGCCAGGTCCCGAAGGTACATGCCCATGTACAGCTGGTAACTCTGGACACGGCACGCCAGCATAGAGCCCTGGAAGCACTTTCTACTGAGGGCATCCAGGTTCCGGGCCTCCCGGCCGGGGGGTACCGAGGAGTGCATCTTCTGACTCTTCAGACGATGCAAGGCCGATTCCACAACCATGGAGTGGTGCGGTAGCTGTGCCTTCTGGAACCCAGGGCTCTTACGGACTCGATAAATGGAATCGACCCGTCTGCTGAGAACCGGCGCCGAGGCCGTTGCCTCCCACATGTGGAAGAGCAGCCATTCCAGCATCGGAGGAACCAGTACAGTAAAGGCCTCCTTAGGCGGAGAGTCATACTGGAGGGCCTCGAGCTCTTCGGCTCGAGGCTCCTCCTCGGGATCCACGGGGAAGGCCAAGGCTTTGGCCATCTCCTGCACAAAGTCCGAAAACTGGGTGTCCTCCGATGGGGACCGTCTCCAAGGCTCGGACTCCGGTGAGTCCGATGGGACGCACCGAGTCTGGAAAGTATCCAGGGACTCCTCGTCCTCCGTCTCCCACTCTGACTCCTCCGAGGAGGAATTGAGCGGCTCCAGCCGGGCAGGCACTGATGCCATCCGCCTCGACGCCGCAGGCACCGGTGTCAACTACCTTGGCCCCGAGTGGGAGGCTGAGGGGGCCTTGGTCGAGAATCGACTCGAGACCGCATTGACTCGAGGATCGGCTCGACCTCCGGGGTCGACTTGGATGTCGAGTTCCCAGTGGGCAGGGCAGATGCACCAGTCAAACCGGCGATCAGTACCCACTGCTGCTCCATGAAGGCAGCCAAGCTGCTCTCCAAGGCCGTCAACCTGAGACTCAGCTCAGGAGACTCAGCAGCCCCCAACTCGGGCCCCGACGGTGTCGGGCCCGACGTCGGCTTCCACGGAGGGGAGTCTACGAGTACAACAGCACTCACGTGACTCGGGGACTCCGGTTCCACTTGAGGCAACTTGGCAGACCTCTCCGACTCAGAGGACCCAGGACGGCGGTCGGGGCTATGCGACCTAGCCCTCGAGGAGCCAAGAGCGTCCACCGACGCCGCCCTCGCGGGTTTCTTCTTCCTTCTGTGTTCCCTTGAAGGAGACCCCCCCTTTCAGAGGAGCCTCAACGGCACTCGGGGTCACTCCCGAGATGTCGAGGTCTCTGACGACGTCCAGGTCCGGCCGGACGCGGAGTCAGAAAAGAGTCTTTCACGCTGATGTTGACGGCTCCTCAGAGCCTTAGAGGACATTTTGCCACACGGGACACAGGGCACTGGAAGCAAGCAGTCATGTGTGTCGGTGAGAGACATCAGCTTCTTACACCGATCACACTTCTTGAACCCGCTGGCAGCCATCGGGCGAAAAAGGACCCCTGCAAGGTCAAAAGACCGGACTGCCAGTGAAAAAGAGAAAAAAAAGCGGGAACGCTAGTCACGAAGGACAAAAACCGAAAAACAGCTCCGGGCTCGATACAGGTGTACCGGGCCCATGTGGGAAGGGGAACCGGTGTCGAACCGGGCAAAAACACGAATCCACGCAGGAAAATCAACTTTTTACCGGGTGATGACACACGTCCATCGGGCTCTGTGGAAAAAAAGAAGACTGAGCAAGATGGCACCCTTGGGCGGGAAGGGGACCGCGCATGTGCGCTGCATTCCCAAAGGCTTTCTTTGAAAGCTGGGGAAATGCTCCCCATGAGGGCTCCATCGGCGCCGACGCCACCCATATGTGAGGACTGACTTCCTGCTTGGTCCTGGAGAAAATGACGGTACCAGGAGCCAGAACACTTCCTCCTTGGAGAAGGAAAGAAATGGCTCCTGGCACAACAGGGCATGAAGCTCTGAAAACTTGCCTGCCGAGCAAAAACGGCACCAGGAACAACGTTCTCAGAGCTCTATCCATCCAGGAAGCTCGACTCAACGGCTCCAAGGATACCCCAAGACAGCGCCTCAGCCACAGATTGAGATCCCAAGGTGGAACAACTGCCCTCCTCGTTGGACACCACCTCTAGAAATCTCAGCACGATCAGGTGTGCACCCAACGCCACCCATGGCCTTCCCGGTGATAACAGGAAAACGACGCCAGTTGCACCTTCCAGGAGCTGGTGAGTAGGCCCTTATCAAAACCGGATTGCAAGATCATCAAGATGCCCGGGACCAAGGCAGTGGAAGGGCTCGCCCGCCTTTCTCTGCACAACGCTCCAAAGATGCGCCACCTGCGGGTGTATGCCAGGCTAGTAGACCTCCTTCGGGCCTGTAGCAACATGTCTCTCACCGAGCCCGAAAATCTCACCTCGGCCAGTCTGTTGCCATCATAAATAGTAATCGCCATTGTGCCCCTATCCGTTGTTCTACTCAACCTATAAGCGGCCATGGGGAAAACCATAGAGGAGACCCCCTTGAACACACTGCTGAATCTAGGCCCTTGGACATCCTCTCTCCACTTCTATGGAAAAAGCCAGGCAGGCCTTGGCAGAACTCGAACAATGCTATTAGTTCCATGCCGGAATGCTCCATCAGCGAGCAGCCTGCTCGAACATCCCCTGATTGAACTGCCACTCTCCAGGGCCCATGGGCAGTCGGCTAAGTTAGACTACTGTCACACAGTCGACTCCCGCTACAAGTGCTGCCGATAATTCCCCGAGAGGAGACTCTGGCCAGCCTTTCGGCCTCCTCCTCCAGGGCTACACTGCCCATGAGTCCTTGACGTTTGCTATAAGCCACCATGGTTGCATTGTCCGAGAGGAATCAGACCGCCTTGCCCTGTAATCAAGGATCGGAACTTCTTAGCACCAAGGACAGCACTCGCTTCTCAAACCTGTTGATCGACCCCAGGGTCTGCTGTCGACTCCAGAGTCCCTTAGCCAAGCGACCATCAAAAACTTGACTGACTGGCACCAGTCATCTGTGGAGCCCATACTGAGGGACTCGAGCGGCACGCCTCTCTTCAGGCTCCCCAGATGCAGCGACCACCAGAGGGCTCCCGCGGGACAGGGGTTGACCCTGATGGGATCACCGCCAGTGCAAAGCTGTCTGCAGCGATCGCATGTGTGCCCACGCCCAAGGGACTAGTTCGGGAGTAGTCACCATGGCCCACCAAACCTGCAGCTAATGCATGCCGACGGTCTCACCAACTTCAGGGACTGACGTATCAACGGTCGTAGCTCCTGCGCCCGGCAATCCAGCAGGAAAATCCTGCCCATGCAGACCCCAGGATGCTGCCACCACCAAACACCTCCCCTGAGCTGCAAGGTGGGGGGGGGGGATATTCAGCAGACCTCGAAGTACGTTCTCAACTACTCCAGCTCCGGGGCCTGCCATAACTGACTCTTGGTTAGGATGACCACCCGACCGAGACTGAGAAGGAACTCCAGCCCCCCGCACTGCTGCTCTTTCACCGTCATCCCTGAACTTTGCCTGGATCAGTCAATCCTTTAGGTACAGATGGGCGAAAACCCTTTCCTTGCGGAGGACCGCCACCGCCACCCCCACCAAGGGAAGGTATGGGGGACAGTCACCAGACCAAAGGACAATGTTCAAAAATGAAAATGGAAAAAGCCCTTTGGTCCCACCAAAACGGAGAAACTGCTGATGTTCTGGATGGATGGGAATGTGCAAATATAGCCCCATGATGGTCGAAAGACGACAAGAACTCTCCACTCCTTACCGCCACTATTACTGATGTCAGCGTTTCCATGTGCAAATGCGGCACCCAGTGGCAGCGGTGCATGCCCTAGAGGTTGAGAATCGGGAGAGCGGAACCTTCCCCTTTTTGGGCATCACCAACAAATAGAGTACAGACCGAAGTCGTACCGGTCTCATGGAACCGGAACCACAGCTCTTAGCTGCATGATACGAGACAGGTCCCCCTCTACTGCCGCAGACGTCCACTCCAGGCAATCGAAGGAGCTCTCATTCTTGCTCCGGTAGCAGATACAAGCACATCCTGGATCACACTCCTTTAAGACAGGCCTCATCCTGTATCACCAGCTATATTACTCCATGTACCGGGAAGAGATTCCGTGATTTCCGCACCGCCTGAAGCAGCGGATCCCTCCGAGCCAGTTCCTCTGCCGGGAGATTAGCGGGCGTATTCAGAGCCTTGAATGCTGGCAGCTCCTTCCAGCAGAGCATCTGAACAATCCCAGCCTGATCTTAAACTCTGTTGGCTTTTTTTTTTTTTTTTAGACAGATGCTGGTCACAAACCAGTGTCCTTTGGATTGGAAGGCAGGCAACTTGCAGATGAGTCATCCTTCTGCATCTCTCTTCCAACTCCTCCTGCAGATCTGGCCCCATGTCGAGATCCTCCCCATCCAGCCCCTCAGACAATGACGATTGTTGCCACTCCTCTAGGCCTCTAGCCCTCTTGGTCGCCACTGCCCCTGACTCAGGCTCTTTCGCGTCTGACTCCCGTCTAGCCCCACGTTCTGGGACTGAGGAGGTGCTTGTCAAGCCCTGCTGACTTAGCCAAATGCCTTATGCAAAGGCAAGATAAACTCTAGAGAGAACTCCTCCGGGAACCTGGCTCCCTGGGCTTGAGGGGTGGATGGTCCAGGCCTCATGCAGGAACCGGGGGCCGGATCCACTAAAGATACCCAGTGTCCTGCCCCACCTTCAGGGTTTTGCGACTGGGAGGGATTCTCCTGTCTCGTGTGCTCTGCCGGCCCTGCTCCAATTGCCTAGCCTCTTGCATGCAGTCTAGGTCGACACCTGTCTCTGAGACCACTCCCCTTCATGTCCCGTAAATCCTGAGGATTTCTAGACCCCTAAGATTTGCAATAGACCCTGCATTGATCCAATCAGACTGATTCCTTCTCCAAGAAAGGTATTTCTTATAATAAAAATGTAAACCTAAAGCCATAAGCCCTGACAAGGTATATCACAAAGGACAAAAGGATGATCATGTCAGGATGGAAGGATTTCATTTGTCTCCTAACCACTGACTGTCACTGCCTCTCTAGTCAAATACATTTCTTGCATGCAAATGCTTCCTGCTTCACCAAACCAAACTGCTGCTATTCAGCACTTTTTTAAAAATCCTTCTCAGGAAAAGGCTCCAGTGTTTAAACCAACTGTCACTTACCTCTCCAGAACCACCTGACCAGGCATACCTGCCCTGGAAATCTGCCCAGCAACAAGACAATGGCCCAAGTCCCCCCGTGCTTGTGAGTGGGAGTGGGGGGTCCTGGGATGAATAAAGGCCTGACAGCCAGCCCCACAGACTCTTGCACAGACAGCTCTGCGGCCCATGCCTCCTGCAACAGCGAGGGATTTTCAAGGCCTTGCTCCACAGCTGCAGTCTCATGCGGGCAGCCCCCGACAAATACCTGCCGCAGAGACCGACACATCCCCCCCCCCCCCCCCCCCGCAGGATTGGGCATAGCAAACACGGCGGGGTTTGGCCGGCATGGCAATAAGGGCCGAAGACTGCATGTTATGCACCCAGCCTGTGCCCTGCATCCTCAACGAGTTAATAGAGGGAAACTAAAGAAAAATGAAAAGAAACTGAAAAGAAAAAGAAAATGAAAATGAATAGGAACTGAAGTCCTTCAACTTAAATAATGCAGGCAGCCTTGATCTCCCCTGAGAAAGAAAATCCTCGGTGGGGGAACGCTGACAAAGCCGCAGCCTCTGAGGGGAGCGCAAGAGAAGAAAATGTGCACCTCTACCTTTCCTGCGCTGATGCTGCTGCAGGCAGCACTCCAAATCAGCATGTTCTTCCTGCTCACGCTGCAAGATTCTGATGTTTGGCCCCTATTCCATCGCTCTAGACTGCAGACCATCACAGCTATCTTCCCCCTCGCACTCAGTTGCTAGTCACCGGCTTTGGCGCTGAGGGGGGGCCTGTCCGGGAAGCTGTTGCAGTGTGCCTGCCATTCTCTGGCTGCCCAGCAGCTCCTGAATTCAAAGAAGCATGGGACAAACACAAAGGATCTCTAAAGGAAAAAAGGGGAATGTTGTAGTGGTTGATATGGAAGGACAGACTAGATAGAAAAAGACCACATGGCCTGTCGTCATGTTTCTATGTTTCTCCTCACCCGGTGCCAGGATTGGGAGCCACCTCAAGACCCTGGGATGCTGCTGCCACCAAACACCCCCCCCCCCCATGCTGCAAGGGGAGGGGGAGGGGGGATATTCGTCATTGCTGCCTCTCTCACAGCCTCAAGGCTCCCTTTCGGGGTTTTGGGGTTTTTTTACACTAAATCTAGCCAAAAAGCAACAATTACCAAGGACAAAAGAAATAATCCTGCAACAGGAAAAAAATCCTAAACCTATATCTCCCCCTCAGTGAGTCTAGCACCTTGGTTCACTACCTCCTCCGGCTGCTTGGAGACTGAGCATACTGGGGCTGGTAGGCGCTGCCAGCTGCATAAGTACACTGGTGTCATCAAAAGGATGACGCGTTCAGTCTCCAAGCTGCTGGAGGAGGTACATTATCCAGAGGTGCAGGACTGGACTGGAGGGATGATAAGGAACTATATTTTCTCCGTGGACAACATAAGATATGCCATGCTGAGTCAGACCAAGGTCCATCAAGCCCAGTACCCTGTTTCCAATAGTGGCCAATCTAGGTCACAAGTACCTAGCAGTTTCCCCAAAAGACACAGGTTCCACAATGTTTGTATTGCGGCAAGCAGTGGATATCCCAGGTCCCCTTTAATGGTTTATGGACCTTTCCTCCAGGAACTTGCTCTTATGCTCCTCCATTTATTAAATAAAACATGATCAT
This sequence comes from Ichthyophis bannanicus, assembly GCA_033557465.1. Classification (NCBI taxonomy): domain Eukaryota; kingdom Metazoa; phylum Chordata; class Amphibia; order Gymnophiona; family Ichthyophiidae; genus Ichthyophis; species Ichthyophis bannanicus. The sequence continues at coordinate 173,770,027 of CM066039.1, read as the reverse complement.
GCTATGATCACTATTGCCAAGTGGCCCCAACACCCTTATCTCTTGCATCATGTGTTGTTTTCCACTAAGGACTAGGCCCAAAATGGCTTCCCCTTTGGTCGGTTCATGAACCAGCTACTCCAAGAAGCAGTCATTTATTTCATCTAGAAACTTTATCTCCCTAGCATGTCCTGCTGTGACACTGACCCAGTCGATACTGGGCTAATTGAAATCACCAATTATTATTACTGTACTCTAACTTTTGTTAGCTTCCCTGATTTCTTTGAGCATTTCATCATCCATTTTTCACTCTGGCCAGGTGGTTGATAGTACACCCCCACTGCCATCGCCTTTCCCTTTTTATATGAAATTTCAATCCATACAGATTCTAGAGTGAATTTTGTTTCCTGCAAAATCATTTGTGACTCAATACTCTTTCTAAAATAGAGTGCAACCTCACCACCAATTGTATCTGCTCTATCATTACGATATAGCTTGTACCTAGGTATCACAACATCCCTCTGCTTGTCCTCCTTCCACCATGTCTCTGAGATACCAATCATATCTAACCTCTCATTTTAGTGCTATATATTCTAACTTTCCCATCTTATTTTTTAGACTTTTGGCATTTGCATACAAGCATTTTAGAGGCTGTATTTTTATTCATATTAATCTGGCTATCGGTAGGCAGGGGTAATTTGGAATATTTAAACTGTCTGCTCTGTATTCAAGGGCATTTGTGTTACTTTTGTCTTTATTGGAACCTCTCTGCTGATATGCTCTAACTTCAGTCTTTTGCTAGTATCCTTCAAGGATACATTGTTCCAAACTATGCGCTCCTGGGTGACTTTCGGCTTTCCCCTATTATCTAGTTTAAAAGCTGGTCTATTTCTTTTTTAAAGGTTAATGCCAGCAACCTGGTTCCATCCCAGTTAAGGTGCAGCCCATCCCTTCGGAAAAGCCCCTCCTTTCCCCAGAATGTTCCACAGTTCCTAACAAATCCAAAACCCTCTTCCTTGCACCATCGTCTCATCCACGCATTGAGATTCCGGAGCTCTGCTTGTCTTTTGGGTCCTGCGCGTGAAACAGGAAGCATTTCGGAGAATGCTACCCTGGAAGTTCTGGTTTTCAACTTCCTACGTAAAAGCCTAAATTTAGCCTCCAGAACCTCCCTACCACACTTTCCTATGTCACTGATACAAACATGTACCAAGAGAGCAGACTCCTCCCCAGAACTATCTAAGACCTTATTTAGGTGGCACGTGATGTCCGCTATCTTTGCACCAGGCAGGCATGTTACCAGGTGATCTTCACATCCACCAGCCACCCAGCTATCTACATGCCTAATGATCGAATCACCAACTATAACGGCTGTCCTGACCCTTCCCTCATGGATACATGGCCTTGGAGAAACCTCCTCGGTGCAAAAGGGTTTTACATCACCTGGAGGACAGGTCCTAGCTAAACGATCACTTCCTGCCACACCAGGGTGATGCTCTCCTGTCACGTGACCTCTCGCCTCCATGGCAACTGGGATGCTGTCAAACTGAAGGTGGGACTTCAATACTACATCCCTGTAGGTCTCGTCTATGTACCTCTCTGTCTTCCTTATGTCTTCCAAGTCCTGTACTCTAGCCTCCAGAGATCAGACTCATTCCCTCAGAGCAAAGAGCTCCTTGCACCTAGAGCACACATACGACCCCTCACCAACTAGGAGGAAATCATACATGTGACATTCAATGCAAAAGACTGGAAAGCCCCCATCTCGCTGCTGGACTGCTGTCTGCATCTTAGTTTTAGTGTTGTGTTTAGGTATTTAAGCTGTTTATTTACTAAGGTTTGCTGGGGATACTTATACTAATAAAGCTATAACTAATACGTTTAATCGACTTTGTTCACCTCATGCTTAACTAATCTCAGGTCCTTAATATATGCCTGATGAGGATAAACAGCTGCACCTGAGAGTGAATATGGCACCCCCTTTCCTTTAAGAGGTTTAAGCACCTATAAAGCTATGATTATCCCAGGGGTGGGTGGGGTTCGGGGAGGGAGGGAAGGAAAGAAGACTTATTAAAAGCTGGCTGCTACATAGTATCCTGTCCTGTGCTTCTGAGGTGATCTGTAACCAATTTCCTGGGTGATTCACACAGCCCTTGCTTGGATAGAGGGAGTCTTTCAAAATACCCCTTTGATCTGTCCTTTGGCTTTAACACCTATTTAATACAATTTCACAGGTCTCTTTCCCCTTATCTAGAAGGCCTCTTTGTAAAGGTCTCTAGAAACAATTTATTGCTCAACGAATACTGACCCTGTTTTTCCTTTTATGCTAAGTTATACTCTGAGTTGATTTAAATTAAAGCTCTTTGCTGATACTAGGCTGTGACTGAGTATTAAACTGGAACTAGAAGCTCTTTGCTGGGTTTTAAATTTAACCAGAAAACTCTCTGCTGTGTCTTAAATTTAAACTGTTCTGCTGTGTTTTAAATTTAAACTGAACGTTATTTGCTGATACTAGGCTCTGACTGAGTATTAAATTTAAACTAGAAGCTCTCTGTTGGGTTTTACATTTAACTAGAAAGTCCTCTGCTGGGTTTTAAATTTAAACTGAAAGCTACTTGTTGAGTTTTCAATTTAATTAAAAGCTCTTTACTGATACTAGGCCCCGACTGATTTAACAAATATACTGGATTCTAATTTACACAGATTAATCAGCTTTAATCTAAAGAATTCCCTTTTCCCCAAGATTTAGAAAAAATTCCCAGAAGTAAATACTTACAATTGCAGATCTCTCTCCAGAAGTAGCCGTCCCTTTTTGTAGTCCTTCAAGACAAGCAGGAATGAGTTCTCATGTATGGGACTCCCAAATTACAGGCAGAAAACCGAGGAGACCACTGAAAAGCCCAACAGCGGCAAAACATCTGCTGTATGGCAACGGGCCTTAATGGTCAAGACACAAATTATGTACAAAAGCAATGATTCTCTCTTTCTTTTTTTTTGGCAGCCTGGACTCAATAGAATGGGATAAGGGAGAATAGAATTGGATTTTAACCCCCAAACAGATTCCTGAGTTGCTGTCATGCCGGGAATCCCTATCTAGGCAGTAGATGGATATGAATGTGTGGACTGAAGACCACTTTGCAGTCCTGTAGACCTCTTCCATGGAGACCAAGCACAGGTTGGCCACCAATGCAGCCATAGCTCTGACATTATGAGCAATGACATAACCTTAAAGGCTCAAGCCTGCCTGGGCATAAGCAAAAGAGATGCAGTCTGCAAACCAAATTGAAAGAGTGTGCTTGAAAATGGCAGCCCCTAGCTTGCTGGGGTCAAAAGAAACAAACTACTGGATTGCCTTTCTATGGGCTTTTGTCTACTCTAAGTAGAAGGCTAAGGCTCACTTGTAGTCCCAACATGTGCAACTCAGCTTCCCCTTTGTGGGCATGAGGTCTTGGGAAAAATGTTTGAAAAATAATTGACTGATTAAGACAGAAATCCAATAACACTTTTGGAAGGAATTTAGGATGAATACGAAGGACCACTCTATTATGGTGGAATTTGGTTTGAGGTGGATGAACTACTAGAGCCTGAAGCTCGCTCACTCTGCGTGCTGAAGTGACCGTCATCAAAAAAACACCTTCCAGGTCAAGAACTTCAAAGGACAGAAATTGAGCAGTACAAATGGAGCTTTCATGAGCTGCGCAAGAACCACACTGAGGTCCCATGACACTGCAGGAGGCTTACTGGGAAGCTTCAAGAGAAACAAGCCCTGCATAAAGCAAACAATTAAAGGCTGTACTGAAATGGACTTTCCTTCTACACCTTGATGATACACCACAATAGCACTGAGGTAGACCCTGACGGAATTGGACAAGTCCAGACTCAGAGAGATGTAGAAGATATTCAAGCAGTTTTTCTGTGGAACAGACAAAAGGATCTATCTAGGACCTGGCCTTCACACCAGACAGCAAACCTCTTCCACTTGCAAGAGTAAGCCTCTAGTAAAGGCCCTCTCGAAGGCCAAAAGAATGTCAGTCATACCCCCAGCAGGTTTAGCTCAGACAACATTAGCCTCTCAACATCCACGCCATGAGGGCCAAGGACCGGATGTTGGGGTGCAATATTGTCCCATCTTCCTGCGTTATGAGATCGGACTGATGACCAAGCTGTAGTAACTCCTGACTAGAAGCTATAACAGGAGAGGAAATCATCGCTGACTAGACCAGTAAGGAGCAATGATAATCATCGTGCAGATGTCTGATTTGAGTTTCAGGATGGTCTTTGCAAAGAGAGATACTGGAGGATAAACGTACAGAAGACCTTCCCCCCAGTGGAGGAAAGCATCCAGCACTAGTAGTCTGCTGATGATTTTACTCTGGAGCAGAACTGATTCTACAGGCTGGCAAACAGATCTATCGAGGGGGTTCCCCATTCTCGAAAGATGCGAATTGCAACGTCCCTGTCTAGTGTCCACTTGTGCGGCTGGAGCACGCAACTCAGCCTATCTGCCAGAGTGCTTTGCTCACCTGGCAGGTATGTGGCTCTGAAGTCCATCCAGTGCGCGATGGCGAACTTCTACAACCTGACCGCTTCCCAACACAGGAGATGAAAACCCCGTTCCTACCTGCTTGTTGATGCAGAACATGGTGATCTGTCAGTTTGAATCAGAACAATATGGTTGGCCAGTCGATCTCTGAAAACTCTTCGAGCATTTGCCACTGCTCTTAGTTCCAAGATGTTCATCTGATGGAGAATTTCTTGGATTGACCAATCTCCCTGGGTATGCAACCCATCGAGATGAGCTCCCCACCCAAGCTTGGATGTGTCTGTCATCAGAACTTTTTGGGGTGGAGCAATTTGGAATGGAAGATCCTTAAGCAAACTGTGGTGGACTGTACACCACTGTAATGACTGAACGAGAGGGGAGGTAACACAGACAATCCCTGAGTCGACCCGTGTCCTGGATCCATTTAGTCCTCAGAGTCCACTGAGATTGTCTCATCTGGAGGCATGCCAAGAATGTGGGATGCACTCCAGAGGCCATGTGGCCTAGTACAGTTAAAATCTTGCAAGCTGTTACCTGCTGACTCATTTGAGTTTGCTGCACCAGAGCTGTCAGTTTGTGAAGTTTGTTGTGTGGCAAGAAGGCTCTCATCTTAGTCATGTCAAGCAGGGCTCCAATGAATTCCAAATGTTGGGTGGGTTGAAGGTGGGATTTTGGATAATTTACCATGAACCCTAGTACTTACAACACCTAAATGGTCAATCATAATGATTCTTGGACTCCTTCTGGAGTGGCACTCTTGATCAGCCAATCGTCCAGATGGGGAAGACAAACACACCCAGCGTCCACAGGTAAGCCGCTACTACCGCAAGGCACTTTGTGAAGACCCAAGGAGCTGAGGCCAGGCCAAAAGGCAACACTCTGTACTGGAAGTGTTGTCCCATGACAAATCAGATACTTCCTGTGAGCAGGATGTATCTGTATGTGGATGTAGGCATCCTTGAGATCTAGGGAGCATAGTCAATCTCCTTTTTGGAGGTAAGGAATCAGGGTGCCTAAAGAAATTATTCTGAACTTTTCTCTTACCAAGAACAGGTTTGTATCTCTTAGGTCTAGGATGGGACAGTATCCCCCCATTTTCTTGGGGAGCAGGAAGTACCTGGAATAAAACCCCAGATCTCTTTGCTCTAGCAGCATGAGCTTGATCAAGAGATCTTACAAGAGAGTGGTGATTTCTCTCTGAAGCAGTACTTGATTGAGGGTCGAGATGATGCACACTCGGGGGGGGGGGCAATCGGGTGGTAGTTCCACTAAATGTAGTTGAGAACCACATTTGATCATCTGTAGAACCCATGAGTCTGAGGTTACAAGGAGCCACCTCTGGGCAAAAAGAGCGAGCCTTCCCCAGACCAGAGGGTTTTCTACAGCAATCACTGGGAGACTGGCTATGCTCTGCAAGAACCAGTCAAAACCTCACACCCCAGGTTTCAGCTGAGGAGCCAACTGGGCCTTCTGAGGCTTCTCTCATACTGCTGTTGGTGAGAGGCCTGCTTCGGTTGGGAGATCTGGGGCACAGGAAAGTACCTATGCCTGCGAGGATAATAGGTCTTTTTCTGGTTACCCCCTTAGTACCTCCTATGATAGGAGGCATGCTCAGACATGCGCATGGATAGCCTGGAAAGAGTTAACATGCTGATTTTTGATATGGCCAGCTTTCTCCTCAACCTGTTCCTCAAAGATATAGTTATATATCTATATAGCGTAGTTACTCACCTGTAACAGGTGTTCTCCAGGAGCAGCAGGAATCAGTCCTCACATATGGGTGACGTCGGCGCCGACGGAGCCCTCGCGGAGCAATTTTTCCCCAGCTTTCACAGAAAGCCTTTGGGAATTGCAGCGCGCATGCGCGGTCGCCTTCCCGCCCAAGGGTGCCATCTTAGCCAGTCTGATGACATAGCTAAAAGACAGCATAAAAATTTGCAAAAAAACTTAAGCAGATGATTGCAACTCCACGGGAGGAGGGAGGGTTGTGAGGACTGATTCCTGCTGCTGCACCTGGAGAACACCTGTTACAGGTGAGTAACTACGCTTTCTCCAGGACCAAGCAGGAAGTCAGTCCTCACATATGGGACTCCCAAGCTTAAGGCTACCGGAGACCCTAAGCACAAAAATGAGCTCCCTCTAGCTCGGCAGTACAGAAGGATGGAATCTTCGCTGAATTATTACCCACCGGTAGCCCCCATCCGGGATGGAGGGTAGGAGTTGCTCAAACCTCGAAGAGATTTCGGAGGACTGCCTGTCCGAAAGCACTGTCCCTGCGGGACTCCCTCTCGAGACAGTAATGGACCGCAAAAGTCTGGCTCGAAGACCAAGTAGCGGCCCGGCAGATGTCTGCCAGCGGAACAGAGCGGAGGTAAGCCACTGACGTAGCCTTCGCCCGAACACAATGAGCCGTGACTCGACTTTCTAAGGAGAGTCCGGCTGCCCCATAAGCCCAAACGATACAGTCAGCAACCCAGATGGACAGGGTCCGCTTGGAGACCGGGAGCCCCAATTTATTGGGGTCAAAAGACACAAAAAGCTGAGCAGCTTTACGGTGCTCCCGCGTACGGTCAAGGTAGAAGTTCAATGCCCTTCTACAGTCCAGGGTATGCAGGACTCGTTCAGCTCGGCTGGAGTGAGGCCTGGGAAAGAAGGTTGGAAGTACCACCTCCTGATTGATGTGAAAAGGGGAGACAACTTTTGGAAGAAATTTTGGGTGAGTCCGTAGGACTACCCTATTTTTGTAGAACCGAGTGAAGGGAGGATCAGACACGAGGGCCTGCAATTCACTTACGCGTCTAGCGGAAGTGAGGGCTATTAGGAATAAGGTTTTCCACGAAAGAAAACGCAGAGAACAGGTAGCCATCGGTTCAAAAGGCGGACAGGTGATCCGCTGTAAAACCACATTCAGATCCCAGTCAGGTGCTGGCGGGCGCAGAGGTGGTTTTAGTAGAAGGAGACCTCGGAGAAACCGTGCTACAAGCGGGTCGCTGGAAAGAGGTCTGCCGTCCACCGGCACATGGTGTGCTGAAAGAGCACTGAGGTGAACTTTGACGGAGTTGGACTTAAGTCCCATGTTAGAGAGGTAGAGCAGGTACTGCAAGATCACCGACACCGAGCAGGAGAAGGGATCCTGAGACTGCTGTACACACCAAACGGAAAAGCGACGCCATTTAAGGGCGTAGCATTTGCGGGTAGAAGGTCGCCGAGAAGCTAGGACGACCTCTTCCACCTCCGCGGGCAGGAGAAGGGGAGCAAGGACTACCCTTTCAGCCGCCAGGCCATTAGATTGAGAGATCTGAGGTTGGGGTGTAGCAGAGACCCCTGATCCTGTGTTAGGAGATCCGGTTGAAACCCCAGAGGGAACGGATCCTCTACCGCTAATTGCAACAGGAGTGGGAACCACGGCTGTCTGGGCCAGCGAGGAGCCACCAGGATCATGGACGCTTTGTCCCGGAGAACCTTGAACAGAGTTCGGGAGACCAGCGGGATGGGAGGAAAAGCATAGAGAAGGTTTTCCGACCATGAGAGCAGAAATGCATCTGCCGCTACCCGAAGGGGATGTGGCTGACGCGAGCAGAAGCGAGGAAGTTGCCGGTTGAGAGGACTGGCAAAGAGATCCATCGTGGGGAGGCCCCACTTCAGAAAGAGTTTCTGGACTACCAAGGGATCCAGACGCCACTCGTGCGGCTGGAGTATCCTGCTGAGTTTGTCCGCCAGGCAATTCTCCTGGCCTGGGAGATAAACTGCTTTGAGAAGAATGCCGTGACTGACGGCCCAAGAGCAGAGCTTTTGAGCTTCTCGGCAGAGAAGGAAGGAGCCCGTGCCGCCCTGTTTGTTCACGTAGAACATGGCAACTTGATTGTCCGTCTGGACAAGGACGGACTGGTGAGAAGTCAGGTGGGAGAAAGCCTTGAGCGCCAGACGAATAGCTCTGAGCTCCAGGAAGTTGATCTGTTGAGCAGATTCCCACGCGGTCCAGAGACCTTGAGTACATGCCCCCTGGCAGTGAGCTCCCCAGCCCAGGAGGGAAGCATCGGTCGTCAGCACTCGAGTCGGCTGAGGCGACTGAAAAGGCATTCCGAGCACCAGGTTCGGCCGATGAAGCCACCACTGCAGGGAAGAGGCCAGCGGACTGGAGAGGCGCACTAAGTCGGCTAGGCTGCCGGTGGCTTGTTGCCACTGTTTGCGAAGGCACCATTGAGCCGGCCGCATATTCAGGCGAGCATTGGGGGTCACGTGGACGGTGGAAGCCATGTGGCCGAGTAATCTCAGGAAGCGCCTGGCGGAGACCAGGGAGTGGCTGCGAAAACGGCCGGCTAGGTCCATGAGCCGTTGAGCCCTGTCGAGAGGCAGGAAAGCTCGAGACTGAGGAGTGTGCAGTCTTGCGCCGATGAACTCGAGATCCTGTGAGGGGAGCAAAGTGGACTTTGCGAAGTTTATGACAAAGCCCAAGTACTGCAGAAGAGTCACCGTGCGGTGTGTGGCATTGGTGACTGCCGGAGGGGACGACGCTCTGATGAGCCAGTCGTCGAGGTACGGAAAAACATAGAGGCCGTGAAGCCTGAGATAGGCCGCCACCACCGCGAGACATTTTGTGAAGACTCGCGGTGCGGAGGACAGGCCAAAGGGCAGTACTCTGTACTGGTAGTGATTTCCGGCCACCACAAACCTTAGGTATTGGCGGTGGCTTGGGTGGATGAGGATGTGCGTGTAGGCATCCTTTAGATCCAAGGAGCATAGCCAATCTCCCTGCTGCAGGTAGGACAGAAGGATTCCAAGGGTAAGCATCTTGAACTTTTCCAGCACAAGGAACTTGTTGAGGTTGCGCAAGTCCAGGATGGGTCTTAAGCCTCCTGTCCTTTTTGGTATTAGGAAATACCTGGAATAAAAGCCTTGACCTCTCAGGTGGTGGGGCACCGGTTCCACAGCCTGGTCCTGAAGAAGACTTGCCAACTCCTGAAGGAGTAAGTCCCTGTGCAGAGGGAGTCGCTGAGGTTCTCCCGGAAAATAAGAGGGAGGGACCTGATGGAAGTGGAGAAGATATCCTTCTCGCACGACTTGAAGCACCCAGGCATCTGACGTGATGTTGGACCACCTGTGGGCGAAGTGAACCAGCCGGCCTCCGGTGCTGGGAGGGACCAGCTGAGGGGGAGAGGCTATGCTGAGGAAGTCAAAAACCCCCACCCTGCTGAGCAGGGGCTGGTGGTGCAGGCTTGGGGGCTTGCTGCCTACGGGACCCGTTACCCCGTCCCTTGGCCTGCTGACCCTGTTGGGGAGCTGGAGGGGCCTGATATTGGGGGTAGTGTTTGTAGGCAGCCGCCTTTCTCGGGTAAAAGGACTTTTTTCCCGAGCCCTTCTTTTTCTGGGAAGGGGCGGAGGTCTTCCTAGAAAGCCTGGTCCTGGTGAGAGTCTCCGTCTCGATTTGTGCAGCCTTTTCAGCCATGGGCTTGCCAAAGAGGTTCTCACCTCTGCAGGGGACATCGACCAACTTGTCCTGCACCCAAGGCTCAAGGTCAGACGACTGAAGCCAAGCCTGTCGGCGGGCACCGATGCCGGCTGCGGCCACACGAGCCGATGCTTCAAAGCCATCATAGGCTGCTCGGGACATGAATTTGGAGCATTCCCGAATACCAGATGTTAAGGCTAGGAACCTCCGCAAAGGTTCCTCGGACAGTCCAGCAGAGAATCCGGCTAGCTCTTTAGCCAGGTCTCGGAGATACATGCCCATGTACAGCTGGTAGGTCTGGACACTACAAGCCAGCATAGAACCCTGGAAACACTTCTTACCAAGGCCATCCAGGTTACGGGCCTCCCTGCCAGGGGGCACCGAGGAGTGCATTTTCTGGCTCTTCAGCCTATGCATGGCCGATTCCACTACCATGGAATGGTGTGGTAGCTGTGCTTTTTGGAAGCCAGGACTCTTGCGGACTCGATAGATGGAATCGACCCGCTTGCTCAATACCGGCGACGAGGCCGGACTCTCCCACATGCGGAAGAGTAGTCGTTCCAGCATATGAGGCACCGGAACAGTAAAGTGCTCCCGGGCGGGAGAGTCGTACTGAAGGGCGTCGAGCTCTTCGGCTCGAGGCTCCTCCTCGGGATCCGCCGGGAAGGCCAAAGCCTTGGCCATATCCCTGACGAAGTCCGAGAACCGGGCATCCTCCGGAGGGGACTGCTTCCGAGGTTCGGACTCAGGTGAGTCCGAGGGGACACACCGAGTCCGAAAGGAATCAGGTGACTCCTCCTCTTCAGACTCCCAGACCGACTCTGAGGAGGAATCAGTGGGGTCGGCTCGGGCAGGCGGAGGCGTCGGCCGCCCCGACGCCAAGGGAGTCGGCGGCGACGACCTCGGTCCCGAACGGGAGGCCGAGGGTGACCTCGACCGAGGATCGACTCGAGTTCGCATGGACTCGAGGATCGGCTCGGTCTCCGGGGTCGACTTAGACGTCGACGTCCCGGCGGTCGGGGCAGCGGCGCCAGCGAGGCTAGCGATCAGTGCCCGCTGCTGGTCCATGAAGGCAGATAGTCTGCTCTCCAAGGCCGTCAACCTGAGTCCGACCTCAGGTGACCCAGCAGTCCCCGACGTCGGACCTCTCGGAGGCGAGTCCAGAAGGACCACAGGACTTACCCGAGCAGGCAACTCCGACTCCAGGCGAGGTCGCTTCGGGAGGTGCTCCTTCTCCAAAGACCCGGGACGGCTGTCGGGGCTATGCGACCTGGCCCTCGCGGAGCCAGGAGCGTCCACCGACGCCGCCCTCGCGTCTTCCGTCGATGGTCTCCGGAGGGAGAACCCCTGTCGGAGGAGCTTCGGCAATGTTCAGAGCTGGAGCCTCTGGATGCCGAGGCCTCCGACGAGGTCCGGGTACGGCTGGGGTCAGCGAAGATTCTATCCCGCTGATGCCGCCGACTCAACGCTTTGGAGGACATTTTGCCACAGGCTCCACAGATCATTTCTTCATGATCCGGGCCCAGGCAGCGGAGGCAATTATCGTGTGTGTCAGTGAGTGACATATTTCTGTCACACTGACCACACCGCTTGAAACCACTGGCAGCCATCGGGGGAAAAAGGGCCCCTGCAAGGTCAAAGGACCGGGCTGCCAGTGAAAAACCGAAAACGAAACTGACCAAAATCAGAAAAACCGAAAAATAAGGGAAGGACTCGCAACGGCGTCGCGAGTCCGGGCAGGAAAACGACCGGCGTCGAACCGAATTGAAAAACGAGTAAAACTCACGAAAATCAACTTTTTTAGCGGGGACACGACGGGTACGTCTGTAGGGCTCCGCGGAAAAAAGAAGACTGGCTAAGATGGCACCCTTGGGCGGGAAGGCGACCACGCATGCGCGCTGCAATTCCCAAAGGCTTTCTGTGAAAGCTGGGGAAAATTGCTCCGCGAGGGCTCCGTCGGCGCCGACGTCACCCATATGTGAGGACTGACTTCCTGCTTGGTCCTGGAGAAATATAACTATATATATAACTAACTAACTATATATCTATATCATATATATATATATATATATATATATATATGATATAGATATAGTTGTATACAGTTATCCCCGGTTTACCCCAGTTACCTTCCCTGTTATCTGTAAACCTATGTCAGTTTTATATTGATAGGTACTTGTTGTTTAATGTAAACCGCACTGATGAATAGTGCGATATATAAAAACTGTTAAATAAATAAATAAAAATAAATAAAGAGATTCTCTCCATGGCACAGGATGTCTATCAGCTTGTTTTGCACAGACTGCTCCAGGTCCGACGACTGGAGCCAAGTGAGTCTCTGGACACCAACGCCAATGGCAGCATTTCTGGATGTTGTCTCAAAGATATCAGTTGCTCGAGCCATGAACGTCGAGCAGCCCTTGCCATGGCCCACTAGAGAAGAATGACATTGATCCAGTTTCTCTGAAGAGAGGAACTGGGCTAGATCAGCCAAGTCGCACATACTGCTCTTCAAGAACATGCCCATGTAGAGCTAGTAAGGGGCCACACAGACAACAAACATGGAACTCTGGAAACATCTTCTCCCGAAAGAATCCAATGTCCAAGCCTCCCTCCCTAGGAGCACTGAAGAATGAGTCCTGGTATTCTTGATTCAACCACCAAGGAATGGTGCAAAAGCTGAGGCTTCTTGACTCTGGGAACCTTCTGAACTCTGTAGATGGAGTCAAGCATTCTACTAACTGGATGTTCAGTGAGGGGGTTCTCCTATATGCTCATCCTTATCCTCTGCAAGATGTGGTACACAGGCACTGTCACCGCTTCCTTAGGGGATAAGGAGTATTGCAAGATCTCCAATTCTTCTGCCCTGGGCTCATCCTCAGCCTGCAAAGAAAATGTGATGGTTTTGGCCATATCCCTCACAAACCCTTGGAAAGTCATGTCCTAAGGAGGGGACTTGTGGAGAAGGGTCCGACAGGAGCTCACATGACCTGCCCTCCAACAAATCCTCCAATTCCATGTTGGTGACTCAGCCTTCTGAGTCAGAATCAGAGAGGAAGCCAAAGTACTTCTGATTCTCTGCCTGGATCACTCTCCTGCTTCGAGGGGACTGGGAGCTTCTTTAGGAGAGATGATGTACCAATACCTTTCTAGATCAAGAGCGCATTGGACCCAGAGATGCTAGATAGGGATATCGGCTGGGCAGGCACCAGAGTCAGGGTATTTCAATGCCCCAATGTCAATGCCTCTCTTGCAGGCAGGGCATGTGTCTCGAGAATTGGCTGTACAGTGGCTGATGTCAATGCAGCAGACGTCAAGATGCAGCATGCTGCACCGTTAATAGCGCCTCAATGTATTCCTCGAGCACTTGCAGAAGGCACTTCTCCATAGCTGCCAATTCTGAAGGCTGTGGGGCCTGAGTAACTTTGACCGATGTACCCGGTAGGCGTAAAAGGATATCAGTGTCTGGGAGTCTTGGTAATTGGTGCCCCTCCAATATCCTGGAGGATGAGATCTCCTCCCTTTGGGGCACCTTCAAGGAGGGCTCAAGTGGACCCGACCCCCCCCCCCCCCCGAAGGGCTCAGATGTCAATGCCCCAGAATCTTCACCCGGTTTGGCGTGACCACCCCTCAATGTCGAAGACGACTCTGTCGAATCCTTCCTTGTCTTCAGGTGGAGATCAATCCATGGCTGATGCTCCAGGGCACTACAGGTGCTTGACTCTGGTTGAGCTCAAGAGCCTCTCAGCGTGTTGAACTGCCAATGTCCAATGCAGCCTTGGAAGCTATAAAGACTGATGCTGTCAAGGCCGATAATGGATCGAACTGCTGAGCACCAAAAAGTGATTTGCACTGCTTCTTATGACCCTTGAGTCCTCTTTTTGTCATCTGTGAACACAAATTACAAGAAGGTGGTTGATGATTGGGTCCCAGGCACTGTAGGCACCAACTGTGGGTATCTGTGACTGATATGGTCCTAGAGCACTTGGAAAACATCTTCAACCCATTGGTGGGTTCTGGGACATGTCCATAAAAATAGCAACAATAAAGTCGAATGGCTCAATGACGAGGACAGAGGACCAGCACTGGGAAGGCTGAGGTGCCGCATCAAGAAGAAAATTAACAATTGAAGGGGAAGAAAAAAGATGAAGGAAGGAGAAAACTGCAACGTCAGGCAAATAGGACAAAAACCTGAGGCAAAAAAACCCATGAGGGGAAAATAGAGCAGTTTAACAATGGAGGTAACTGGAAAGTATCCGTGGAGCTCCGCGAAAAACAAAAGACATGTGCCTTTCTACAGTCCTCTGGGACCACTCCTGACTCTAAAGAAGTATTGAAAAGGTTAGTCCATCACATTTTCAGAAGACTGTTCGTGAGGAACTAGCTAACCTAAAAGTAGACAAAGTGATGGGGTCGGATGGGATACATCCAAGAATACTGAAGGAACTTGGGGACATTCTAGCATCCACTGACTGACTTTTTCAATGCTTCTTTAGAGTCGGGAATGGTCCCAGAGGACTGGCGAAAGGCACATGTGGTCGCTTTACACAAAAGCGGAAGTAAGGATGAGATTGAGAACTCCAGACTGGTTAGTCTGATCTCTGTGGTGAGTAAATTAGCATTAACACTGTTAAAACAGGGGACAGTGAAGTTTCTGGAGTCCAATGGATTGTAGGATCTGAGGCTCCATGGGCTTACCAGAGGTTGGTTTTGTCAGACAAATCTGATTGATTTCTTTGACTGGGTGACCAGAGAGTTGGACCGAGGGACAGCCCTAGATGAAGTGTACTTAGATTTCAGTAAAGCCTTCGACACCTTTCCATACAGGAGACTTATAAATAAACTGAGCACCCTAGAAATGGACACTAAAGTGACTGGATTAGAAACTGGCTGAGTGGGAGGCGACAAAGTGTACAGGTAAATGGAGATCACTCTAGTGTGAAGGATGCTAACTGTGGCGTGCCACAGGGATCCGTCCTTGGTCCGATTCTTTTAATCATCTTTGTTAGTGATATTGTGGAAGGGCTGTCAGGAAAGGTTTGCCTGTTTGTGGATTATACCAAAATCTATAATAAAGTAGATACCCAGGAAGGAGTAGATAACATGAGGAGGGATCCAGCTAAGCTTGAAGAAAGGTCAAGAATTTGGCACTGAGATTTAGTGCTAAAAATGCAGAGTCGGAGGCAAGATAGCGGCAGTGAGCTGCTTCGGAGCAGACAGCTAATCTGAGAGGGCCAGTTTCCGGGAGAGTTTCGCTAAGCTCATGGGGCATCGTAAGTGAACGCAAGCCAGCCTACCCTCAAGCTTGGCGGATTGGGCTCTGGGACAGCTGGCCTTGACTCAGTGCGGCTTTGTGGCTTCAAAGCTGGGAGCAGCATCTTCGGCATGATTGCCAGAAGTTTGTTCGGATGTCCTCGGTGCGTCAGTGGTATGGCTCTCTCCGGAGTTGCAAGGCCCCCCCCCCCCCCGCCACGGCCTGGAAGAGATATGAATGCCGCAGTAGTGCTTCCCCCAGGCATACCAACGAGCACACCAGGGGGGAGTGAAGAGGGCTCCGCGGCAATACAGCATGCTGTTTCCTCCACTGCTGAGCACCCAAGTAGCATTGGAGCTTTCTCCTGGACCATCAGTTCCCGTTTTTGGGGATTTGATTGCCACAAGCGATGGTACGGTGCAGATTCTGGTCTCTGGCATTTTGGTGAAACCTGGTAATATAACTTTAGAAACACTATGGGAAGCTCTTTCCACAAGGAACTCCTCTTTTTAAACAGTTGTTGGGACAGTGAGTATGGAATTTTCATCTGTAAGTCAAGCACTGTTGAGGTTTCTCGAGTGCAGGACCACCATGCGGGGAAGATTGCCCTGATTGAGGAGGCTCTATCATAGCTTCGTGCTTTGTGTGATCATATTAAAGACAGGACTATGCTTGCGAGGAGGACAGAATATCTGAACAACCAAGTTCACAGAAATAATTTACATTTACTTAATTTCCCTGAATCTCCTGTTCTGTCTGCTTGCGAGATGGTACGCAAATATTTCCAGGAGGTACTTAAATTGCCCTCTGGAGATTTGCCCCCTCTCATTTGCGCCCAGTACCTGCCTTTAGGCTCTAGGTCTCGGGGGAGGGGGGTGGACTCCAGGGACTCTGTCCGGTCTCCTGGAGACCTGACTGGATTCCTGGAGAGCTCTCTCGAGGTAATAACAGAGCGAACTACCTTACTTGTGACTCTTGCCTTGGAAACTGATAAATCATTAATTCTTAGGTCATACTTCAGGAATTTAATTGAGCAGTTTTTGGATTCATCTGTCCACATTTTTCATCATTTATCACGCATTACCCAGCAAAGGAGAAAGGAATTCCTGGGCCTTCGGCCTAGGGTGCTTTCCCTTGGGGGTACATTTGTTTTGAGATTTCCTTCTCATTGTATAATTTCCTATTTGGAGAAAACTTATATGTTTTTTGAACCGGGACAGCTCTTGGAGTTTCTTACTGCGAGGGATGGGTCGGTGGTTAGTGGTTAATGTAGCATCTCATATGGTTGACGTGTAAGGCTCCCCACGTTTGGGTGTATTTTCTGTATGTTTGATTTAGGGGGTGGTCCCTCGAGGTCAGCTGATTATTTCCTGTTGCTTCCAATTTCCTTTCCTTTACTTGTGACCTAACTTGGGAGATGGAGTATGTTATGAATTTGTTTATGTTAAATTTCCTTGTGGTTTTTTTTAAAAATAATATTGTATCTCCAATATTTCTATGATATACGGTATGTTCCTTTATGGATCTATATTGAAAAAATAAATGCAGGGTCATGTATATATATATATATATATATATATATATATATATATATATATATATATGCAGGGTCATGCATTTGGGCTTCAAAAATCCAAGGGAAAAGGTACAGTATAAGGGGTGAATTATTTCTACCCACGAAAGAAGAGCGGGATCTGGGCTTGATTGTTTCTGATGATCTTAAAGCAGTTAAACAGGTAGAAAAGGCAATGGCGAAAGCCATAAGGATGTTTGGGTGCATAGGGAAAGGAATGGCCAGCAGAAAAAAAGGAGGCGATACTACTAATAACATTTATAAAGTGCTACAAGGCGTAAGCAGCGCTGTACAAACAGATAGAGATGGTCCCTGTTAATGAGAGCTTACAATCTAATTAAGACAGAAGGATGCTTGGATGCATATGGAGGTGATTGCGCCTCTGTATAAGACTCTGGTGTGACCTCATTTGAAGTATTGTGTGCAATTCTGGAGACCACACCTTCAAAAGGATATAAACAGGATGGAGTCGTTTCAGAGGATGGCTACTAAAATGCTCAGTGGTCTTCGTCATAAACCATATGAGGACAGATTTAAAGATCTTAATATGTATACATTAGAGGAAAAGTGGTATAGAGGAGATATGATAGAGATGTTTAAATACCACTGCAGCATAAATGCACAAGGAGAGAGACTCTTTCGATTGAAAATAAACTCTGCAACAAGGGGACATAGGATGAGGGTGAAAGGGAATAGAATCAGGAGTAATGTGAAGAAAAGCGTAGCTACTTACCTGTAACAGGTGTTCTCTGGGGACAGCAGGAATCAGTGCTCACATATGGGTGACAATGGCACCGACGGAGCCCTCACAGAAGCATCTCCCCAGCTTTCAAAGAAACCCTTTGGGAGATGCCACCACGCATGTGTGGTCCCCTTCCCACCCAAGGGTGCCATCTTACTCAGTCTCCTTTTTTCCATGGAGCCCTTCAGACGTTCGTTTGGCTTGTCCCTGGAAAAAGTAGATTTTTTTTTTCTTCTCCGAGTTTCATACTTGCCTCCGGTATCGCACTGGTACTCTTCCCGCCTACCAACCTCGTTGCCTCGGCATCAAGTTGGCCCAATTTTGTAGTTTTCGTCCTTTCCTGGTGCCTTCGCGCCCTTTTTTCTCCCACTGGCAGTCCGTAGAGTCTTCGACCTCGCAGGGGTACTTTTATCCCCCATGGCTACTAGTGGCTTTAAGAAGTGTGATCAATGCTCCAAAATTGTGTTCTTGACAGACACACATGACTGCTGTTTCCGTTGCCTGGGGCCAGATCACGACCCGGCAGCCTGCGGTCTCTGCAAAAAGATGTTCCAGTAAGGCCCTCAAGAGCTGCCAGCAGCAGCACGGTAAGTTTTTCCCTGAGTGCCCAGTGCTCCATCGGTGCCAACGTCACCCATATGTGAGGACTGACTTCTTGCTTGTTTCCAGAGAATATTTCTTTACGGAAAGAGTAGTAGATGCATGGAATAGTCTCCCAGTGGAGGTAGTAGAGACAAGGACAGTATCTGAATTCAAGAAAGCATGGGACAAACACAGAAGTTTTCTAAAGTTATAAAAAGGACTACAATAGTTGATATGGAAGGGCAAACTAGGGGCAGGCTAGGCCATATGGTCTTTATCTGCTGTCATGTTTCTATGAATCAAGATGGCACCGCAGTGGCAGGCAGGATGGAGGCGTACAGACACAGTGGAGGCTTCCAATAGCAGCTGGGGAGCATTCCTGCACGGGGCTTCATCGGGGATGTCACCCACACGTGAGGACTCATTCCTGTTTGTCCACGGAGAAACCAGAACTACAAGGGCAAAGTCAGGACCAGCTGTTGCCTACCTCAGATGACATGGAGCTATCTGGTCATCTCTAATTTTGAAGAAGGCTTTCCTTAAGTCAGTACTTCACAATCTTATCCTGGAGACACATTTACCTAGTGGTATTTTCAGGCTTGCATATGCATGTGATAAATTTACATATATCGGAGATTCATTGTATGCAAAATTTCTCTCATGCATATTCACTATGACAGTCCTAATAACTCAGCTTGCTAGGTATGCCTCCAGGAGAGAGTTGAGAAGTATGGCCTTAAGTTACTTCAACATACAGGAGAACTTATAAAAATAAAGAATCTATATTCTCTCTCTTTTTCTTCAACTTATACTCCTGCACTCACCCAAAAATATGTCATGCTGACATGAGTTGATTTCCACATACATAATACAAACGTAAGGGCAGGGAGTTAGGAATGCATCACCATGTTTAAATTTAAGTTTTGACACACTCTCCCATTTACTTTTGTCTGGGAATCTTGGTTAAGGTTAATGTTAAAAAAATGTAAATAAAAAATAAAAACAGACTATTCCTCAATATCCTATAATACATGTCCCCTGGTGTTAGGGCACCCGCTCAATTAATGTTAATTCTTTACAAAAAAATAAACCAAAAATAACCAACAAACCTCTGGGGATAGAAAAATACTTTTAGTACCTGAATGTAACTCGCCTTGAACTTCTGAGAAATGTGTGAACTAAATCCAATTCTGTGGGGCCTGGTATCCCACAAACAGTTCCCCACATATTGGCAATCACCAACAAATCTCTCAGACAACAATTGCTTAGCTACAAAAGCACCTTTATTCGGTATACCAAAGCAAAATAAATCGCAAATGCAGATAGCAAATATATGTCTGAAAAGGTGGCAGGCAACCTACTCTCTGTACCGGAGTTAGAGAGCAGATTGCCACCGAGCTAGAGAACTGCCTCCTTAAGGAGAAATTAGACCTTACCTGCTAATTGTCTTTCCTTGAGTTCTCTCCGGGCCAGTCCAGGGAATGATAAGGTTGCCAATCCCCTTCAGCAGCTGAGGACTGTAAACTAAAAGCTTTGCTAATATCTTAAGCCACTCCCCCTGGCTCCACTGCTCCAGTCTCCTATTGTCAAAGCAGCTAACATTTTAACTCTTAAAACAAGAAAAACAAAGAATCTAAGTACTAAGAACTATGCACATTTCCCAGGGCAAAAAACCCACTAATGCAGCAATCTATGTGCCGCAATTCCAGTTTGTTTACCCCTTTTTTTTTTTTTTTTTTTTTAAATCTAACCTCCCCGTCACTCTCAAGGAAGCCCCACAAACCACGCCAATCCAAAGTACTACTCTGAAAGTCATCTTGGAGTCAGTTAAACTTAGTGTGTTCCACAAAAAAACAAAAAAACAATAGTTGATCATAGGTATAAACACGGGTGGGCCCTGGACTGGCCCGGAGAGAACTCAAGGAAAGACAATTAGCAGGTAAGGTCTAATTTCTCCTTCCTTCTCGTTTCTCCAGGCCAGTCCAGGGAACGATAGGGCAGTACCAAAGCAGTACCAAAGGTTGGGAGGGACCAGCGAGCCCCGCCATAATAGCAGCAGCCCCCACATTTGCATCCCCCCTGGCGTGGACGTCCAACCTGTAGTGCCTCGTAAAAGTATGCAACGAAGACCAAGTAGCGGCTCTACAAATATCTACAGGAGAAACTGCGGCATACTCCGCCCAAGACGCCGCTTGACCCTGTGTAGAATGAGCTTTGAGCCCGTCGGGAGGCGCTCTCCCCCTGGCCTCATAAGCTGACACTATCGTCTGGTTTATCCATCTGGAAATTGACGCTTTTGACGCCGCCATCCCTTTACGCGGCCCTCTGAAAAGTACAAACAACCGATCTGATCTACGAAAAACCTTAGTGACTTTGAGGTACCTTTTCAATACCCTGCCGAGATCTAAACTTTTGAGTGTCCGATCCATTGGAGAGCCGGTGAGGTCGGAGAACACCGGCAACGATACTGACTAATTTACGTGAAAAGATGATACTACCTTCGGAAGAAAGGAAGGCACCGGACGCAGTACCACTTTTTCCGTCAAAAACTGAAGGTAAGGCTCTCTACACGACAGCGCTTGAAAGTCCGAAATTCTTCTCGCGGAACATAACACGACCAGAAATGCCGTCTTCCAGGAAAGCTCCTTTAAACCGCCAGACGTCGACGCAAACGGAGGCTGCACTAATGCTACCAGAACGACGTTCAAATCCCAAGCTGGTACCACCAACCTTAAGGGAGGCTTGAGAAGCCCGGCTGCATGGAAAAAACGCCTAATATCTACATGCGCCATCAACCGGCGTCCCTGCACCACACTTCGATACGCTGAGAACACCAAGACTCGAACACGTACCATACGCGAACTATGTTAACGAGGTAGACTTTCGCCGAGAATTCAACATGGTGGCTATCACCGGTGCTGAATACCCTTTGCGTCTCAACCGTTTCCTTTCAAGGGCCAAGCCGTAAGCAAGAAGCGATCCACCTGCGGTATTAGAATTGGACCTTGATTCAAGAGATTGCTGCGGCCCGGCAGCTGCCATGGAGAATCCATTAAAAGTCGAATCAGATCCGCATACCACGGCCTCCTGGGCCAGTCTGGCGCGATGAGAATCACTCTCCCTTTGTGGTCCGCAATTCGCCGAACGACCCAGCCGATCATAGGCCACGGAGGGAACACATATATGTGGTGATCCAACAGCCAGGGCTGAACGAGAGCAGCCAGACACTCCGACATGCGTTCCCTGCGTCTGCTGTAAAAACGAGATGCCTTGGCATTGTAGAGAGTAGCCATCAGATCCATCACCGGTTGTCCCCAGTGTTGGGTAATACCATGAAAGACCGTTGCATTCAATTCCCACTCTCCGGGATCCAGAACATTCCGACTGAGATAATCCGCCTGCACATTGTCCTTTCCTGCTACATGAGCCACTGACAAGGCCAGGAGATGACTCTCCGCCCAGCCCATTAACAGCTGACTCTCTTCCAGCAAAGCCGCACTGCCGGTACCGCCTTGCCGATTGATATACGAAACTGTCGCCGCATTGTCGGAGAAAACTCGAACCGCTCTGCCCTCGATCAAAGACTGGAAGTGCTGAAGCGCGAGACGAACCACTCTGAGCTCCAACCGATTGATCGACCAAGATCCTTCCATTACTGACCATACTCCCTGAGCCAGGCGAGACTGACAATGCGCTCCCCAGCCCGATAAGCTGGCGTCCGTGGTGATTAACACCCAACTGGGATCCTCCAACGGAACCCCTGTGCGCAGATGACCCGCGTTTAACCACCAACGCAGACTGAGACGCACCATCTCCGGACAGACCAACTTTTGCGAGAGAGGCTGAAGCTGCGGAGACCACCTGGACAGTAACGCCTGCTGCAGAGGCCGCATATGCACCCTGGCCCACAGAACCAGCTCCAGAGTTGCTGCCATGGGCCCCAAGAGCTGTAGATATCTCCATGCCGAAGGAGCCGGCTGCCGCAAGAACGCCTGCACTTGACGCAAGATCTTCAACACCCTGTTCTCGGGCAGAAATACCGACCCCACTTCCATGTTGAACAACGCTCCGAGGTAAGTAAGCTGATGTTCCGGACACAGCTGACTCTTTGAAAGGTTTACCACCCAGCCGAGCTGCTCCAGAACTTGCACCACCCGAGCGGTCGCCGCCACCGAGTCTGGGAGAGACCCCGCTCTGATCAACCAATCGTCTAGATAAGGGTGCACCCGAATACCTTCCTTCCGCAGCGACACCGCCACTACCACCATAACCTTCGTGAACGTTCGAGGTGCCGTCGCTAGACCGAAGGGCAAAGCTCGAAACTGAAAATGGCCCATGGGTACCGCAAACCTTAAAAAGCGCTGATGATGCGCTCTGATCGGAATGTGAAGATAAGCTTCCGTGAGATCTATGGACGTGAGAAACTCCCCCGGCCTTACTGCTCGAATAACGGATCTGAGTGTCTCCATCCGAAAATGAGTTACTCTCAATGAGCGGTTTACATGTTTGAGATCGAGAATGGGTCGAAAAGAACCCTCTTTTTTGGGAACTACAAAATAAATCGAGTATCGACCTAGTCCGCACTGGTCTTGGGGTACTGGCACTACCGCTTGAAGCCGCAACAAACGCTGAAGAGTATCGCTTACAGCCTGCCTTTTCAGCCCTGCACCTCCGGGAGACACCATGAAGGCTTCCTTCAACGGGCACGCAAATTCCAGCGCATACCCCTCTCGAACGATCTCTAGCACCCATCGGTCTGAAGTTATTGCGGCCCAGGCAGAGAGGAACTCCTGTAAGCGACCTCCTACAGGTATCTCCACCTGGGCCAGCTGACCTTCATTGAGGCTTTTTTGCTGAGCCCTGCTGGGCATTGAAATAACCTCTACCGAATCCCCTAGCACCCCGAAAGGACTGATTGCGAGGCCCAAAACAAGGTTTGGGATATGGAGCAAAGCGAGCCCCCCGGAACCGGCGAGAATCTCTACCCTGACCGCGTAGCAGCACTCCCGCTCTGGAAGTCTTAGGACGGTCTTCCGGCAAACGGCCCCCCTTGGAATCCCCAAGATCTTTAACAATCTTTTCCAAGGCTTCACCAAAAAGCAGCTTGCTTTTGTAGGGAATCTTGCTGAGCCTTGACTTGGAAGAAGTGTCAGCCGCCCAGTTCCTTAGCCAAAGGAAACGTCTGGCCGCAATCACCGAAGCCTTGGATTTTGCGGAAATCCTAACCAAATCATACAAGGCATCCGCGAGGTAAGTCGCAGCCGACTAACTTAACTCCCTCCACAGACGAACCTTCTCCTGCCTCCATAGCAGTCTCCCCTTGGAGCCAACGGATCGAAGCTCTGGAAACATATGCCCCACATATGGATGTCTGCAAAGCCAGCGTACTAGAATCAAAGGCCTGTTTCAGGAGCACCTCCAGCTTATGATCTTGAAGGTCATTAAGAGCTGCCCCCCCTTCTACTGGTATTGTTGTCTTCTTCATCACCGCTGACACCAAGGCATCCACTTTCGGCATTTTTAATAATTCTCTCTCTTCTAGCGGAATCGGGTAAAGACAACCCATAGCGCGACCGCCCCTTAGGGTAGCCTCCGGGAACTCCCACTCAGATTCCACCATCTGCTTTATCACACGGTGAACTGGAAAACAGCGCTGCTCTGTCTTAAATCCCTGCAACAACGGATCCTCCAATGGTTCCTGTGGCGCAGAGGGCATAACAATATTCAGAGCGGCTAAGGACTGCGTAATAAGTGCTCCTAGCTCCTCTTTATGGAAAACCCTAAACACATTCGGGTCCTCGCCCGGAGCCAGTTCACCTTCCTCCAGCTCCATAGGCCAAGAGTCCAAAGCCTGCCTCAGAGAGGATCTCCCCATCCTCGAGCCCCTGAGGCGCTGGGGATCTGTGGCTCCGCACTGTCGAAGCCCGTCCCCGCTGAAGCCACCTTCTGAGAAGGACCCTCCCCTGGGTCCATTACCGCTAAGTCAGGTTTCAAATTGTCACAAAGAGTAGCATCAACGGAGAGACTAAGTACCTGAGAAGTTTTCAATAAATAGGCCTTATGCAGCGCCAAAATAAAATCAGGCGAAAATAAAGCAGAAACCTCTTCCTGAGCTTCAGGCAAGGTCTGCATAGTCTTAATAGGTCCCAAATTCTCTTTATGCAACTTAGATCTCTTTCTAACCTGCTTAGTCTGCCCCGCGGGAGAAACAGCCGGCTCCCGCCTTTTCTGTGGTAAGTAGTGGCTTCTCCAAATCCTTATGAACAGGCTTGCCCTCCATAACTAACAGCAAACGTGCACCAAAAAGTACAAACCCTTGAAAAGCAGAAACGCAAACCGCGAAAATCGCCCCCTGACAGAAACCGCGAGCTGCCGGTAGCAGAGTCGCACCGCACACAGACTCTCCGACTCAGAGACTCAGTCACCGAAGCTACCACCGGATTGCCAGCAAGACGCCCAAAACCAAATTTTCTTATACAAAAACACTCACGTACCTGAGGGTAGCGCTTCCTGTCGCGCCTCCGCTTCCCCGCAGCTAGCGGGAGGTAGAGATCACGACTCAGTGAAAAAGGACAGATGGCTTCTGGGGCTCCCAGGCCAAACCTCCCTTAAAGGCAAAGAGTCCATCAAATGTAAAGCAGGCTCTGCTTCACACGTTGCTGACATACTGCAACAGCGGACTGTCTGGCTACCTTTTACTAAGGCAAAGAAGCGTTTTTAGGGAAATATAGCATACTCTCAGCCCAGCTAGAGCCAATCTGCTAAAATAGTACCCCCAACAAGAGAATCTCTTGTCTTCTTTAACAGGGAGAGACACAGCCCCTACGTCCTGTTCAGCTGCTGAGGACTGTAAGACTGGAGCAGTGGAGCCAGGGGGAGTGGCTTAAGGTATTAGCAAAGCTTTTAGTTTACAGTCCTCAGCTGCTGAAGGGGATTGACAACCTTATCGTTCCCTGGACTGGCCTGGAGAAACGAGAAGAAAATACATTTTCCTCTGTCACAAAGTTCTAGAAAGTACTGCATAGCTTCTGATGTCATATGCAGGGTTTTTTCTATGGAGTACGTGCAGCTTTCTGCAAAGTCTGCAAAGATTCTCCTTGGGACCCTCCCCATGATTATTTGGGCCACCAACTGTTTTTCTTCAAGGTGCTCGCTTATCTGGTGCTGTCAGGCATATCATTCTCTGCCTTCATGTGTCCGGCCTGTGTTCTTCTATTTCTTGGCACTAAACGTAATCTTCAAGGCTGAAAGTATTTCTGCTAATTAGTTTTAGATTGGCCTGTATTTCTCTGGGCTCACATTCTGAACACTTCTGCACAAAACATGGCTTCCAAGACTGTAGCAGGCCTCATAACATATACTTTCTCTTATAGCCCACATGCTGTATTCTGTGCCATAAACAGGATGCTTGTGTACGTTGCAGGCCAGCAGGAGTGTAAACATAGAAGGCATATGAAGCAGATCTGAGCAGAACTATCCCTAAGCCAAAATCTCCCAACAATTCCCTTTACCTCAAAGTCATATGGAGATGATGGGATTCCAGACTACAGCTATAAATGAGCAATCCAAAAAAAGGATACAGGGAAATATAATGAAATGCTTGGTAGCAAATGGCTGTAAGTTATCAAGGTTTCCAAGAACAGCTCGAATTGCTAGCTGAAAATTATTATTTGAAAATATCAGTGTAAGTAATAATTATCTTTGCAATTTTCACACACACACACACACACAAGCAGAAGCAGTACAAGTTTCACACATACATATACTCTACCACAGAACACGTACAGCATGGTCAGTAGCAATGCAGGTTTCTCTCACACAGGTGCCTGGACAGATATATAGAATTCTCATCCTCCCAATTCTGTCACTTTACACATTTTCAAGCTAATGCAGAAACCATGCTCTAGTACAGGGTTTCATAACACAAGTTTAACGCTGACTTCTTGAGCAGCTGTAAGCAAACAGCATGCAAATTAACTGTGCGCAAAAGGTCAGTGCTAAACCTGGACAGCATGTCAAACACATATGCAAAGGGGTCTGCATTAACAGCTTATATATTCTGCGCAAGTGTTGGCATGTTATCTCCGAAGAAAAAGGGTAATCTGAGGTGAAGCTTGACACTTCATTTCAGATGATCCAGGCACCGGGAAGACCCATGATGCTCCTGACACAACAGCAGGGGGGCCACTGTACCCTTGGACACCAAACATATTGGTCCTGTGGGCCCCGATCTGCCCCCCCCACACCCTCTCACAAAATACATTGGCGACCCAATGGGCCTTAACATTCCCCCCCCCAAAACAAATCATTGGTGGCTCTGTAGTCCCGAAGCTCCTCCTCCAGCCTCTCAAAAAAGTCATTAGTGGTTCAAATGGGCCTCAAATAACCCTCAGCCCCCCCCCCCCCCCCATAATCCCAAATCCCCTGGAGTACCTTTAGTCAAATGGGAGGTAAGAGCAAAGCACTGCCTGAGGGGAGAGGGCTCAGTCAGCGTAGTTACTCACCTGTAACAGCTGTTCTCCAGGGACAGCAGGAATCAGTCCTCACATATGGGGTGACATCAGTGCCAACGGAACCCTCCTGCGGGAAAGCCTTTGGGATTGCATCGCGCATGCGCGGTCCCCTTCCCGCCCAAGGGTTCCATCTTGCTCAGTCAGATGACATAGCTAAAAAGACCACAAGATGAGAAAAAATTAATCAAAGGACTGCAACTCCAGGGGAGGAGGGAGGGTTGTGAGGACTGATTCTTGCAGTCCCTGGAGAACACCTGTTACAGGTGAGTAACTACGCTTTCTCCAGGAACAAGCAGGAAGTCAGTCCTCACATATGGGACTCCCTAGCTATAGGCTACTGAGAACCCATAGCTGAAAATGGCTCCCTCTAGAAGAGCCGCAGCAGCAGTGATAGGATTTTTCTCCGAGAACACAACCCCCACGGTAGCCGGACACCAAAGGGTCGGAGGGTAGGAGGGTTGCTTCCAGTGAAAGGCGGTTTTTATCAAATAAACATAAACATAAACATAGGAGTTGCCTAAACCTCGAATAGGTTACGGAGTACCGCCTGACCGAAAACACTGTCCCGCCGGGACTCTCTCTCCAGGCAGTAGTGGGCTGCAAAAGTCTGGCTTGAAGACCAAGTTGCGGCCCGGCAGATGTCTGCCAACGGAACAGAACGGTGGTTAGCCACTGATGCGGCCTTAGCCCTGACAGAGTGGGCCGTGATTCGGCCCCGCAGTTGGAGGCCAGCTGCCCTGTATGCCCAAGTGATGCAGTCTGCCACCCAGGCGCCTGGACCCAGTTTACTAGGGTCATAAGAAACAAAGAGCTGGGAAGCTCTCCGATGTCCCCGTGTACGTTCCAGGTAAAAGGTGAGCGCCCTCTTACAGTCCAGGGTATGCAGAACCGCTTCTGCCCTGCAGGTATGTGGCCTGGGGAAGAAGGCTGGAAGAACCACCTCTTGATTAAGGTGAAACGAGGAACCCACTTTTGGGAGGAACTTAGGGTGAGTACGTAGGACCATTGTGTTTTTGTAAAACAGTGTATACGGTCTATCCGATACTAAAGCTTGCAGCTCACTCACATGTCGAGCAGATGTGAGCGCCACCAGAAAGAGTGATTTCCAGGAAAGGAAGCGGAGAGGACAGGTGTACATTGGTTCAAAAGGGGGCAAGTAAGCCGCTGCAAGACCACATTTAAGTCCCACTCTGTAGCAGGTGGGCGAATTGGAGGCTTCAAGAGGAGGCGGCCTCTGAGGAATCGGGATACCAAAGGGTGAGCTGAAAGAGGTTGCCCTTCACTGGAGAGTGGTGAGCTGATAGCGCACTCAGGTGGACCCTGACAGAGTTAGACTTGAGGCCTAACTCCGAGTGGTGGAGCAAGTACTGCAATACCTGAGGTACTTGACAAGTGAACAGGTTCTCCTTATTCTGAGCACACCACCCTTCAAATCTATGACACTTGAAAGCGTAGGATTTTCTAGTAGATTGCCTCCTAGAAGCCAGCAACACCTCCTCAACCTCTTTAGGAAGGAGTAGAGGAGCAAGTACTACCCTCTCAGCAGCCAGGCCATTAAGTTGAGGGATCTGAGATTGGGGTGTAGCAAGGAACCCTGTTCCTGGGTCAAGAGGTCAGGCTGCACTCCCAGTGGGAGTGGAGTTTCAACCGCCAGTTGAAGGAGAAGAGGTAACCAAGGCTGTCTGGGCCACCTGGGGGCTAACCAGGATGACCGAGGCCTTGTCCCGAAGAATCTTGAACAGAGTGCATGCCACCAGGGGCGTGGGTGGGAACGCATAGAGAAGGCCCTGTGCCCACAAGATCAGGAAAGCATCCGCCGCCACGCTCAGCAGATGCGGCTGCCTTGCGCAGAACTGGGGCAACTGATGGTTTTGCGGACTGGCAAAGAGATCCATGGATGGGAGACCCCAAGGGTTGAAGATCCGCTGGGCTACATCCCGGTTCAGTTGCCATTCGTGAGGCTGAAGAATCCGGCTCAACTTGTCGGCCAGGAGGTTCTCCTGACCGGGCAGATAAACTGCCCTTAGGGACATATGATGTGCTACTGCAAAAGAGCAGAGGTCCAGAGCAATGTTTCCTCTAATTTTCTGTAGGCTGTGTGTGCATAAAATATCAGCTGGCAGCTTTTGAAGGAAGGTTAAATTTTGGTGTGCCACATAACGACACTCGGAGTTATATACTTTAAAATTTGACTACACGTCAGAATACAGTATGTACACCACATTGATTGCACTAGAAAATATTGTAGAACTTGTGAAAACCGTAAATACAAACAACTTTTAAATTTTAAGACGTCTGTGTTGTTTTCTATCAGAATCAGAACCGTAATTTTTGTGTGCTCTGTTGTAAAGTATGTGCGCTCGCTCGGCGAGGTGTGCGCGCATGCGCACACGCGCACAGCTTAGAGGGAACAGTGGTCCAGAGTTTCCTGGCATAGGATGTGAGATTCTGTGCCCCCCTGTTTGTTAATGTAGAACATCGCTACATGATTGTCTGTCTGTATCAGCACCAACTGATGCGCCAGAAGTTGACAGAAGCCTTGAACAGCTAGGCAGATGGCTCGAAGCTCTAACGAAGCTCTAGAAGATTGATCTGAAGTGCGGCCTCTCGCGAGGACCACAGACCCCGAGTGCATGAACCCTGGCAATGGGCACCCCAGCCCAGCAAGGAGGCATCTTGTCGTCAGCACTCTGGTGTGAGAGGGAGGTTGGAATGGTACTCCCTGAAGCAAGTTGGGGGGAGGGGTAAAGCCACCATTGCAAGGCTGTCACCAATAGCTTGGAAATCGCTACTCTGTCTCTGAGGCAGCCAGTGGCTTGCGTCCACTGGTCTCTGAGGCTCCACTGAGCTGTGCGCATGTGGAATCGAGCATATGGAGTCACATGCACCGTGGAGGCCATGTGGCCCAGGAGGCATAGGAAGACCCTTGCGGAAACTTGAGGTTTGTGCTGGACCTGCTGTACCAAGTCCAGCAACCGCCTCGCCCTGTCCAGCGGTAGGTACGCCCTTGACGGACGTGGGTCCAGTCTCGCCCCTATGAACTCCAAGTTCTGAGTGGGGAGCAAAGTGGACTTTTCATAATTTATCACAAACCCTAGGTGCTGGAGCAGGGTGACTGTGCGAGCAGTGGCCTGCTGTGCCGAATGGCCCCTGGTGAGCCAGTCGTCCAGGTATGGAAAGACGAAGACTCCCTGGCTTTTGAGGAAGGTCACCACCACTGCTAGGCATTTGGTAAATACTCTGGGAGCGGAAGCTAGGCCAAAGGGAAGCACCTTGTACTGGAAGTGGTTTCCTCCAACCACAAACCTGAGGTATTGTCTGTGGTCTGGGTGTATGAGGATGTGAGTAAAAGCATCCTTTAAATCTAAAGAGCATAGCCAGCCTCCCTGGTGGAGGTAAGGCAGTAGGATCCCAAGGGAAAGCATCTTGAACTTTTCCCTCACTAGGAACTTGTTCAGACTGTGCAAGTCCAGGATGGGGCGTATGAGGAAATACCTGGAGTAGAAGCCTTGCCCTTGCAGGTGGTGGGGCACCGGTTCCACCGCCTGATCCTTTAGCAGACCTGTCAACTCCTGCAGGAGGAGGTTCCTGTGAAGAGGGGGCCTGAGAGGCTCTCCTGGGAAAAAGGAGGTGGGCACCTGGTTGAAATGAAGTAAATAGCCCTGCTGGACTACTTTCAAAACCCAGGCGTCGGTAGTAATGGCTGGCCACCTGTGAGCGTACAGGGCCAGCCTTCCTCCTGTGCAGGGCCAAACCACTGGTGGGAGAGGAGCTATGCACTGGGAGTCAAAAAAACCCTTCCGGCTGGGTAGGAGCCGGAGCTGGAGGCTTGGGGGTCTTCGGCTTACGTGGGCCATGCCCCTGTCCCCTGGCCTGCTGCCCCTGTTGGGGAGCTGGGGTGGCCTGGTAAGTGGGGTAGTTTCTGTAAGCCGCACCCTTCCTCGGGAAAAAGGGTTTTTTCCCCCCCGAGGCCTTCTTCTTGTGAGGAGGTGCAGATGTCTTCTTCGACAACCTTGTCCGGGTCAAGTACTCGGACTCGATTTCTGCAGCTTTTTCAATCATGGGCTTGCCGAAGAGGTTGTCTCCTCGGCACGGGACATCGACCAATTTGTCCTGAACCCATGGCTCCAGGTCCGACGACATGAGCCAGGCCTGACGGCGTGCACTGATGCCGGCCGCAGCTACTCGGGTTGAAGCCTCGAAGCCGTCGTAAGCTGCTCGAGACATGAACATCGAGCACTCACGGATCCCTGTGGACAAGGCTTTGAAGCGCTGCAAGGGTTCCTCGGATAGGCCAGCCGAGAAACCGGCAATCTCCTTTGCCAAGTCCCACAAGTACATGCCCATGTACAGCTGGTAGGTTTGGACATGGCATGACAGCATCGAGCCCTGGTAGCACTTTCTGCCGAGGGTGTCCAGGTTCCGGGAACCTTGGCCGGGAGGCACCGAGGAGTGCATCTTTAGGCTTTTCAGCCGTTGCATGGCTGATTCCACAACCATGGAGTTGCGCGGCAGCTGCGCTTTCTGGAACCCAGGACTCTTGCAAACTTGATAGATGGAATCGACCCACTTGCGGAGCACCAGCATCGAGGCCAGGGACTCCCACATGCAGAGCATCAGCCGTTCCAACATCGGAGGCACCGGTACAGTAAGGGCCTCCTTCGGGGGAGAGTCATACTGGAGGGCATCAAGCTCCTTGGCTCGCAGCTCCTCTTCGGCGTCCGCAGAGAATGCCAAAGCCTTGGCCATGTCCCTGACGAAGTCCGAGAACCGAGTGTCCTCCGGAGGGGACCTATTCCGAGGCTCCGAACCCGGAAAGTCCGATGGGATATACCGGGTTCAGTAGGTGTCTGGGGAGTCTTCCTCCTCCGTCTCCCATGTTTATGTTTATGTTTATTTTATTTGATAAAAACTGCCTTTCTAAAATAACCAAGGCGGTGTACAATTTAAAAACAATCCAATAAAAGAAGGCCAATGGCCTATGAAAGGAAAGGAAATGTACAATCTTTTAAAAGGACAGTAAGGAAAAGGAGAAAGACAGGACAAGATATAGGTAGGACAGACATCAGGAAGGGAGATGGATGGAAGAGGTAAGGTCACACAAAAGGAGAGGGAGCATTGAACGCTAGGGAGAACAAGTGGGTCTTTAGGTTATGTTTAAATGTGGTGTACTGAGGTTCTAGGCGGAGGGAAGAAGGGAGGGCATTCCAAAGTGCAGGACCAGCGAAAAAAAAAGCAGAGGAGCGTGTGGACTGTAGATGAGCACGGGAAGGGGAGGGTAGGGTGAGGCGGTTAAGGTGGAAGGAGCGAGGAGTGTGTCTGGGGGAGTAAAAGTAGAGGAGGTCTGTTAGATATTGGGGGGTGCTGGTGTGGAAAGCTTTATGGACCAGAATTAATAATTTCAAAGTGGCACGGAAGGGCACAGGCAACCAGTGAAGGTGGAATAGTTGGGGGGGTTATATGATCTCGGAGGGAGGTGTGTGTGATAAGACGTGCTGCCGTGTTTTGGATTCGTTGAAGGCGAGTTAGTTGATATTTGGGAAGACCGATGAATAGTGAATTGGAAAAATCTACACAGGACATAACTAAAGATAACATCAGAGTGGTGAGGGCCGAGGGGGAAAGGAAGGGGCGAAGCGAACGAATTTGGTGAAGAAAAAAGAAAGATGTTTTAGTGATATGAGAAATGTGAGTGTGGAAGGATAGGTCGGAGTCAAAGTGCACACCAAGATAGCAGAAAGTAGAGACCAACGGTACAGGAGTGCTAGAGAAGGAGGGGGCTATTGAGGGGGAGGGACCACCATGAGAAAACCAGATAGCGACAGTTTTGGTGAGATTTAGATGAAGACAACTGAGGACTTGATGGGCTCCGGCCTCGAGGGCTTCGAGCCCGACCACCCCGATGCCAAGGGCACCGGCGTCGACGACCTCGGCCCCAAACGGGAGGTCAAGGGGGACCTTGGCCAAGGATTGACTCGAGACCTGATCGACTCGAGGATTGGCTCGGCCTCCGGTGTCGACTTCGACGTTGAAGTCCCGGTGGTCGGGGTGGATGGACCGGCAAGACTGGCCATCAGTGCCCGCTGCTGCTCCATGAAGACAGCCATGCTGCTCTCTAGGGCCGCCAACCTGAGACCGAGCTCAGAAGGCTCCGCAGCTCCCGGCTCGGGTCCCAATATCGGCTCTCCTGGAGGAGAGTCCACGAGGACAACAGAAGTTACCTTGTCCGATGTCTCCAGCTCCTTGCGAGGTTGTTTAGCCGGCTGCTCCGACTCCGAGGACCCAGGGCGGCGGTCTGGGCTCCACGGCCTGGAACCAGAGTGCCCAAGCCGATCAGAGGCATCCAGCGACGCCGCCCTCACGAGTTTCTTCTTCCTCCGGTGTTCCCTGGAGGGAAACCCCCGCTCAGAAGACCCACAATGGTGCTCAGGCTCCAATTCCCGAGATGTCGAGGCTTCTGATGAGGTCCGGGCCGGGGCGGATGCGGACTCAGGAAAAATCCTGTCATGCTGATGCTGCCTGTTCTTCAAAGATTTCGAAGACATCTTACCACATGGCCCACAGACCACCAGGTCATGGTCAGGGACAAGGCATCGGAGGCAGCAGTCATGTGTGTCGGTGAGAGACATCAACTTCTTACACTGATCACACTTTTTAAACCCGCTGGCAGCTATCAGCGGAAAAAGGGACCCTGCAAGGTCAAACGACCAGGCTGCCAGTGAAAAATAAAAAGAGCGCGAACGCTAGTCACGAAGGACAAAAACGAAAAATATGATCGGACTCGATACCGGTGTACCGAGCCAAAGACGGGAAGGGGAACCGGTGTCGAACCGGGAAGCTGAAAAAAAATCAATCAACTTTTCTACTTTTTCCATGGTGAAAACAGGACCACGTCCGTTGGGCTCTGCAGAAAAAAGAAAACTGAGCAAGATGGCACCCTTGGGCGGGAAGGGGACCGCGCATGCGCGATGCAATCCCAAAGGCTTTCTTTGAAAGCTGGGGAATTGCTCCGCACGAGGGCTCCGTCGACACCGACATCACCCTATATGTGAAGTCTGACTTCCTGCTTGTTCCTGGAGAAAGCGTAGTTACTCACCTGTAACCGGTGATCTCCGAGAACAGCAGGAATTTAGGCTTCACATATGGGTATCGTCGGTACCGATAGAGCCTGCGCAGGAACGCTCCCCAGCGTCCAATAGGAACGCTTTTGGGAGCATCCCTCAGCACATGCGTGCTGCCTTCCCGCCTTTCCAACTGTACCTCTTCAGTTAAGTTTGTAGCTGAGAGAAAGGCTAGAGGGAGAGAGGAAAGAGACAGAGAGATAGAGAGACAACTCCCAGGGGAGGTGGGTGGGTTGTGAAGACTAAATTCCTGATGTTCCCGGACATCACCTGTTACAGGTGAGTAACTACGCTATCTCCAGGAACAAGCAGGAATGTAGTCTTCACACATGGGGACTCCCTAGCTGATGATGCCAGGGAGATGGCGCCAGGAAGCTGCCACCTATAGTGAGGTGGGCCATGCTTCCTCCCACGGATCTCTGGCATCCCCCCAGGGTTGGTGGGTAGGAGTTGAATTAAGTCTGAAAAAGAAGTTGAAGAACAGCCTGGCCAAAAAAGGCATCCCAACAGGAGGCTTTATCTAGGCCAGGCATGTCCAAAGTCCGGCCCGCGGGCCAATTGCGGCCCGCGTTCCGGACTGAAACGGCCCCACAGGTGAGCTACCCAAATGTATAACTTACGGCCCCCGGTAGTGATTCCCTGAAAGCTACTGAGGACTCCAGCGATCTCTAGCTGCGGCACTTGACATCATCAGCTGGCGCAGGAAGGAGAGCCCAAATCTCGCGACGTCCAAGATCTCGTGAGATTTGGGCTTTCCTTCTCTGTGTGCCGGCTGATGACGTCAATTCCCGCTCGACAGATCCCTGGAGTCCTCAGTGGCGTTCGCAGAATCACTAGTGGAGGGCCGTAAGTTATATATTGGGCAGCTCATCTGTGGGGTCCGGAACGTGGGCCGAGGGATCCCAGGTGGTGCGCAGGGAATTACTACTGGGGCTACCATTTATCAATTTGGGCTATAATGGATTGGTGCTCAGGATCGCTTGACGTCAGATAGTGCATAACTTCTCCCCTTCTGGCCAATTTTTATAATGGCAACTACAAATAAGAAACGAAAAGTTGACAGTGAGACGCCGCTTCCAGGACAGGTGGAAAGTGGAATATTTTTTCACTGAAATACGGAATCACTGTGTTTGTCTGATATGCCAAGAGACTGTGGCTGTTTATAAGGAATTTAATATCAAGAGACACTACCAGTCGAGACATAGCACATACGACAAGCTAACAGGGCGCGACCGCAGTGAAAAGTTGAAGCAACTTGAAGCTGTTTTAATGTCACAACAGCGATTTTTTACAAGAGCCCGTGAATCAAATGAAAATGCCACAAAGGCTAGCTATGAGGTGGCAGCGTTAATTGCTAAAAATTGCAAATCTTTTGCTGAGGGTGAGTTTATCAAAGAATGTGTTATGAAAATGGTGCAGAATATCTGTCCCGAGAAGAAGCAAGAGTTTGCCAACATTTGCCTGGCTCGTAACACTGTAGCAAGGAGAATTGAAGAAATTTCATCAGATATTAAGAGACACTTAACGTCAAAAGGAGTTGATTTTGACTTATTTTCAATAGCCTGTGATGAAAGCACGGACCTCTCTGACACAGCTCAGTTGCTGATTTTTCTGAGAGGGGTGGACCATGAAATGAATGTGACTGAGGAGCTGCTTGACCTCCAGAGCCTTAAGGACCAAACAAGAGGAAAAGATTTATTTGTCTCTGTTAGTTCTGCCATAGATGACATGAAACTGCCTTGGAACAAGGTTACTGGGATTATTACTGATGGGGCACCTGCCATGACTGGTGAACGAAGTGGATTATCAACCCTAATCTGTAACAAGGTGATTGAAGAAGGAGGCAACGCTATCAAACTTCATTGTATCATTCATCAACAAGTTCTCTGTGCTAAACATCTCAAATATGATCATGTTATGAAACCGGTGCTAAAGACCATTAATTGCATCCGCTCTAAAGCCCTGTGCCACCGCCAGTTTAAACAGTTTTTACTGGATATCCAGGCTGAATACGAAGATGTTTTATATCATAATGATGTAAGATGGCTCAGTCGGGGGTCTGCACTGCAGCGTTTCTACTCTCTCAGAAAGGAAATTGGAGAATTCTTGGAAACAAAGGGACAACCGATGCGAGAACTATCTGATCCTATTTGGCTGGCTGATTTGGGGTTTCTAGTCGACATAACAAAGCATCTGAATGTACTGAACACGAGTCTTCAGGGCAAAGATGCAGCGGTGAACCAGCTTTATTCACATCTCAAAGCCTTTGGAACAAAGCTGCAACTTTTCCTAAGGCATTTGTCACAAACGCAGCCCAATACTGTTCACTTTTCAGCGTTGCAGGAAATAATGAACAGTTTTCCACAGGATGATATCAGTGCACAAACGAGCAGGTATGCAGCGGACATCGCATCTCTGGCTGGGGAGTTTAAACGGCGCTTTCAAGATTTTGCAGCTATTGAAAAGGAGATCAGCATTTTCTCCTCTCCATTCTCTGTTGACCCCGACAATGCTCCAGATCAGCTGCAGCTCGAGCTCATTGAGCTGCATTGTGACAGCGAGTTACGCAGTCGTCACCAACAGCTCTCTCTTGTGAACTTTTACCGCCAACTGGATAAGAGCCGGTTTCAAGAGATTCGACCATTGGCTAAGAAAATGTTGAGCTTGTTTGGCTCAACATATTTGTGTGAGAAGACATTCTCTGTTATGAACTTTAACAAGAACCGTGTGAGGACAAGACTAAGTGACTCTCACCTGCGTGACATTTTGCGCATCAAAACCACGGCCTTTGAACCAGACCTAGTCTATGTGCTGCAGTCCAGATCTCAGTTTCACCCTTCACATTAGTGCAGGCAAGTTTTTTTTTCAATTGAGAGGAATGCATTGTAAAATCTCAGTTAATGTCAGTTGGTCTAAATCAGTTCTAAATATATTTGAACACATGTATACTTGGTGTTATGTTCCTGTTCACCTTTTTTGAACTTAAAAGTTGACAGACAACCTTCATTTATTTATTTTTATTTATTTAGACAGTTTTGTATACCGCCTTATCCTTCAATCAAAGCGGTCACAACACACAATTGGGGGATACATTTAACACGTGGGGATATGAGACACATACACTAATACTTACAGGGAACATGGGCAATGGAGGGTTAAGTGGTTTGCCCAAGACCACAAGGAGCATCTGTGGGACTAGAAACCCCAGTCCTTCCGGCCCAAGGTTGCTGTCCTCTAGTGGGATTTGAACCTCCGACCTTCCGGCCTGAAGTACCTTGCCCCAACCACTAGGCTACTCCTCCCTTCATACTTTGTGTAACGTACTTTCTAATGTTTCTGACATATTTCAGCTTCCTGTTTTTTTGAGATTAAAGGCAGAGTGATTTAACACCTGTTTAGATTTGTCATCCAAGTCACAAAATGAAAAGTATGCCGTTTTCAATAAACTTTTGCATAAAATAGTTCATTTGCATTTAATTTTAATGGTTCATCAGAATGTCGGGCAAAATGGTCGGCCCTCGCACATGTTCACTTCATCAAATCTGGCACTCTTCCAAAAAAGTTTGGACACCCCTGATCTAGGCAGTAGTGGGCTGTGAAGGTGTGCACCGAAGCCCAGGTGGCTGCTCGACAGATGTCATCGATAGACACAGAGTGAAGGTTAGCCATAGAGGCTGCCATGGCTCTCACATGTGCTGTGACATGGCCTTGGAGAAGACGACTCTTACTCTCATAAGCAAAGGATATGCATTGTGCAATCCATTTAGATAGAGTTCTTTTGGAGACTGGAAGTCTCAAATAACTAGAATCAAAAGCAATAAAAATTTGAGAAGACTTTCTATGTTGCTGTGTTCTTTGTAAGTAAAAAGGAAAGGCTCTTTTACAGTCCAAAGTATGAAGGTTCTTGTCTGCATTAGAGGCATGAGGCCTTGGAAAGAATACAGGAAGCTAAATCGATTGATTTAAATGAAAAGGCGAAACCACCTTTGGCATAAAATGTGGATGAGTTCTGAGAACAACCTTTTAATGGTGAAACCTTGTATAAGGAGGATCAGCCACTAAAGCTTGCAATTCACTAATGCACCATGCGTAGGTGATTGCAATCAGGAAGATGACCTTCCAGGATAGTAGTGGCTAAAGGTTCAAAGGGCAGTTTCATGAGCTGTCCGAGAACTAGATTTAAATCCCATGCCACCGGTGGTGGCCTGATGGGAGACTTTGTTAATAGAAGACCTCTCATGAATCTCGCTATGAGTGAATGAGAGGAAATTGGCTGTCCATTTAGAGGCTTATAGGAAGCTGCAATTGCACTAAGATGGACTCTTACCGAATTGGTCTTTAGACCAGAATTTGATAAATGAAGTAGGTACTCTAGTACTGATTCCAAAGGTATCACAAGGGGGTTTAAGCCCTTTTGAGAACACCATATAGTAAAACGTTTCCACATAAAGGCGTAAGAATGTCTTGTGGAAGGTTTTCTAGAAGCTTGAAGGATATCCTTTACCTGTTGGGAAAGGTTAAGATCCTGCAGATCTAGGCTTTCAGCAACCAGGCCCTGAGATGCAGGGACTGGGGATTCGGTGCCATAGCATCCCGTTCTCTTGGGAGAGAAGGTCTGGAGTGCACCCTAACTCCAGAGGTGCAGCTTGAGAGAGAGATGTAGGAGCAGGGGATAGCACGTTTGTCGTGGCCACCGTGGCACTATGAGGATCATACGACCTCTGTCTCTCTGAAGCTTGAAGAGTGTTTTGGGGATGAGGGGAATGGGTGGAAAGGCATAGAGGAAGTCCTGACCCCAGTGAAGTAGAAAGGTGTCCCTTGCCTGACAATTGTGAGCCGGAATCCTGGAACAGAACCGGGGAAGTTTGGCATTCAGTGGACTTGCTAAGAGGTCTATGTCTGGGGTCCCCCAGATCTGAAATATCTTTGTCACCTGGTCTACGTGGAGAGACCATTCGTGAGGCAGCAGTACTCGGCTGAGTTTGTCTGCCCAAAGGTTTTGAATGCCTGGAAGATATACCACGAGAAGGTGAATTTGAAGCTCTCTGGCGAGGGCCCACAGTCATAAAGCTTCGTTGCATAATGACAGAGAGCCTGTTCTGCCCTGCTTGTTCACATAGAACATGGCTCCTTGATTGTCCGTTTGGACTAGGACTGTCTTGTAGCTGAGCTAGGCATGGAATACTCAAAGAGCTAGATAGATTGCTCTTAATTCTAGGAGGTTTATGTGAAGACAAGCCTCCTGTGGAGTCCAGGTACCCTGGGTGGAGAGATGGTGCAGGTGTGCTCCCCAACCCACCTGTGATGCATCTGTTGTTAGGGAGGCCTGGAATAGGGGTTGTTGGAAAGGAGACCCCACTAAAAGACTTTCCAGTGATTGCCACCATTGTAGGGACAACATCAGTCATTGAGAATTTGATATCTTGTCTGACAGATGTCCTGTGGCCTGTGTCCACTGTGTGGATAGGGTCCACTGGGATGCTCGC
This sequence comes from Ichthyophis bannanicus, assembly GCA_033557465.1. Taxonomy (NCBI): domain Eukaryota; kingdom Metazoa; phylum Chordata; class Amphibia; order Gymnophiona; family Ichthyophiidae; genus Ichthyophis; species Ichthyophis bannanicus. Next base: position 173,730,785 of record CM066039.1, on the reverse strand, counting down.
ATGTGGAGGCGAGCACAGGGAACTACATGCACTGTGGATGCCATATGTCCCAGTAATTGTAGCAGTTCTCGAGCAGTTAGGGAGGATTTTCCTGCTGCTTGAGAAGCTTGTTGCACTATGCGAAGACATCGGGGCTGTGGGAGGAAAGCCCTTGACTGTCTGGTATCTAAACAAGCTCCTATGAACTCCAGGGACTGGGAAGGAACAAGTTGGGATTTTGGGAAGTTTATTACCAACCCTAAGTATTGGAGGATTCGCATTGTGCGAGATAGTGCAGAGCTGGCTTCTGCAACCGTGGGGGCTCGAATGAGCCAGTCATCCAAGTAAGGGAAGACGAATATCCCTAGGGTTCGCAGGAGTGCAGCTAATACTGCCATGCATTTTGTGAATACTCTTGGTGCCGAAGCCAGACCAAAAGGAAGAACCCTGTATTGGAAGTGTTTTCACTTGAAAAGGAATCGTAAGAATTTCCTGTGATCCGGATGGATCAGAATGTGAGTACATGCATCCTTTAGCTCTAGAGAGCAAAGCCAATCCTGACTTTGAAGGTATGGCAGAAGAGTTCCCAGAGAAATCATTTTGAACTTTTCTCGGAACAGATATTTGTTCAATTCTCCGAGGTCTAGAATGGGTCTGTATCCTCCTGTTTTCTTTGGAATAAGAAAATAGGGGGAGTAGAACCCTGTACCCTGTTGGAGAATGGGTACTTCCTCTATTGCTTCCTGAGCAAGGAGTGTTGAGACCTCTTGATCCAGTAGATTGTCTGGAGAGATTGGGAATTGAACTGTCTTACGATTGTAGGAGGGGGCATGCTGTGAAAATGAAGTTTGTACCCCTCTCCTACAATGGACAGAGTCCAATTTTCTGCTGGTATTTGGTGCCATCTCTTGGCAAAATGACACAACCTGCCTGGAATGTTTAGGGGTTCTGGACCCTTCAGAGGCAGGAAGGCCAAGCTCTCCAGGAAGGAGTCAAAGCCCTTGAGGGGGCTGAGCCTGTAGAGCTGGTTGAGCTCTCGGGCCTTTTGGCTTCTTTTGTTGTCTGGATTGTTGTTGTTGTCCCCTTTGGGCAACTTGATGCTGACCTTGCCCTTGCTGGGTATAGGACGGATAAAACTTCCTCTTTTTGCTGAAAAAGGGTTATTTATAGGGTTTCCTTTTGGCTGAGTGGCTGTAGATTTTGACAATCTGTCTAAAGTGATATTGTCAGCATCTATCTCATTAGCCTTTTCCTGCCAATTGTTGCCAAAGAGGTTTTTCTCCTGTGCAAGGGATGTTTCCTAATTTATCCTGTACCCAAATCTCCAAGTCTGATGCCTGAAGCCAGGCAATCCGACGTGCACCAATGGCAATAGCAGAAGTTCTGCTGATGTATTCAAAGCAGTCAAAGGCTGCACAATTTACAAACTTGGAAATGTCTTGAGCATGCTTAACAAGAGTAAGGAAGTCCTGTCATTTCTCATCAGGGAGAAGGGGGCTCATAAGCTCCAAATCTCCTGTGACTTTTTTGAGGAACATTCCCATATATAAAATATATGAGCTGATCCTAGCTGAAAGCATGGAGGCCTGAAAAGTTGGACGCCGAAAGGCATCAAGAGTCCTGCATTCACGACCTGGAGGACTGGATGCATGTCTTTTTGCACTTTTCATCCTATGCATGGCTGACTCCACTACCATTGAATGGTGTGGCAGCTGAGTCTTTTGAAAGCCAGGACATGGTGGAACTCGATACATGGTACTGAGCCGCCTAGAATGAGGAGATGTGGTCAAACAAACTGAGCACCCTAGGGATGGACCCTAAAGTTACTGCTTGGGTTAGAAATTGGTAGGGTGGGAGACGACAAAGAGTACAAGTAAATGGAGCTCACTCTGAGGAGAAGTATGTTACCAGTGGTGTGCCCCAGGGATCTGTCCTTGGTCCGATTCTTTTTAACATCTTTGTTAGTGATATAGCGGAAGGGCTGTTGGGTAAGGTTTGCCTCTTTGCGGATGATACCAAAATCTGCAATAGAGTAGACACCCAGGAAGGGGTAGATAACATGAGGAGGGCTCTAGCTAAGCTTGAAGAATGGTCTAGAATTTGGCAGCTGGGATTTAATGTTAAAAAATGTAAGGTCATGCATTTGGGCTGCAGCAATCCAAGGGAGCAATATAGTATAGGGGGTGAAGTACTTTTGTCCACTAAAGAAGAGCGGGACCTAGGCGTGGTTGTGTCTGATGATCTTAAAGTAGCTAAACAGGTAGAAAAGGCGACGGCAAAAGCTAGAAGGATGCTTGGGTGCATACGGAGAGGAATGGCTAGCAGAAAAAAGGAGGATAATGCCTCTGTATAAGTCTTTAGTGCGACCTCATTTGGAGTATAGTGTGCAATTCTGGAGACCGCACCTTCAAAAGGATGTGAACAGGATGGAGTCGGTGCAGAGGGTGGCTACTAAAATGATTAGTGGTCTTCATTATAAAGCATATGAGGACAGACTGAAGGATCTTAATATGTACACCTTAGAGGAAAGGCGGAATAGAGGTGATATGATCGAGATGTTTAAATACCTCCGTGGCATAAATGTTCAGGGAGAACCTCTTTCAATTGAAAGCAAGTTCTGCTACGAGGGGACATGGGATGAGGGTGAAGGGAGATAGATTCAGGAGTGATATGCGGAAATATTTCTTTACGGAAAGAGTAGTGGATCCGTGGAATAGTCTCCCAGTGGAGGTGGTAGAGATGAGGACAGTAACTGAATTCAAAAAAGCATGGAACAAACACAGAGGATCTCTAAAGGTAAAAAGGGGACTGTTGTAGTTGTTGATATGGAAGGACAGACTAGATAGGCCATGTGGTCTTTTTCTGTCATCATATTTCTATGTTTCTAAAGGTGTTTCCCACATTCTGAGCATCAAATCATGAAAAAATTCATGAATGGGCAGAGTGGCTGCCTCTTTGGGAGCCTTAGGGTATTGGAGAATTTCCAATTCCTTTGCTCTAGGTTCCTTTTCAGGAGCTACCGTGATTGAAAGGCCTCAGGCCACATCACGAATAAAATCCTGAAAAGACATGTCCTCCGGAGGAGACATTCTGCGTTGAGGAGAAGAGGAGTCTTCCGGGAGAAGCACTCTGGTACCAGCAGAATTATCAGAGTCTTTGGAATCGGAGGATTCGAAGTATCTCTGATCCTGATGTTCATGCAAAGCACAGTATCTGTATCGATCGAAGTCGGTACCGAGTTGGTCCGGTACCGATCTGTCGATGCCAGAAAAAGTCGGCATGGGAAGAATTCCCACCGGGGTCGGTACCGTCGGTGCTGGTACCGGTGCCCGTTGAACCGTCAGTAGCGGTGTCAATGGTACCGCAGCTGTAAGGAGAGCTGCAAGACTGCGTTCAATAGCGAGGAACCTCTGGTCTATCAACACTGCCGATGCCTGTGTGTCAGTATCGGTAGAAGTGGCCGGAAACCCCTGAGCATGGCACCAGTAGTTCTGCCGAGGTCGAGGCCTCAAGAACATCCTGGAGCCCCACTGGTGCTTTGGAGGCCGAAGCCTCCCACTGGGGCTGTTTAGCCGGTGTAGCTTCCTCAAGGGCAATGCCAATGGCTTCTCGATGCTTGGAAGGAGATCTACCCTTTGAGGACCAGCTCTTATGTTTAGTTACCTGAGATCCATGGGAGGAAGACGAGGCTCTGGAAGACGTTGAAGCAATGGACATCGCATCTGAAGAAAAGAGGGTACCGAGCTTTGCAGCCCGGTTCTGTCTTCCTCTTTTAGTCATCTCCATACAAGAGAAGACACTTCGATGGAGAATGGTCAGGGCCTAAACATTTGAGACACCAGTCATGGGTGTCAGTGACGGAAATGGTACCGCCACTCTTAGTACATTTTTTAAAACCACTAGCTGGTTTTTCCATTTCAGGAAAAAGGGGCCTAATGCCCAAAATGACGCCTAGCACCAAAAAAAAAAAGGTTTCTGAAGAGAAACAGTTGAGAAAGTATATATATATATATTTTTCTTTTTTTGAAAAGAAGAAAAGAGAACCGGCGGTACCGGTAGGTGTCGAGCGGAGGCAGACACGACCACAAGAAAACAAGTTTAAAGAGGAAATTTTCTGCGGTGACAGGGTATGTGTCCTGTCGGCTCCACGGAAAACGAAAAACTGAAGAGGGACAGTTGCAAAGGCGGGAAGACAGCACGCATGTGCTGAGGGATGCTCCCAAAAGCGTTCCTATTGGACGCTGGGGAACATGCCCGCGCAGGCTCAGTCGGTACCGACGATACCCTTATGTGAAAACTACATTCCTGCTCGTTCCTGGAGACTGCCAATTACCAATTCGCAGTGCATCCTGGGACGCACAGCATGGGTCAGTCAATTTTTTGACTCCTTGCTGTGCATCCCAGGAGGCATCCCAGAGGGGTGGGTCAGTCTGCCAAATCAGGAATTTTTTTCCTTATTTGGCAGACTGAGTCCCACTCCACTCCACCCAGGTGGTGCATCCTCAGAATGCATTACACAGAGTCAGGTACTGCCATTTTGAGAAATCGTGGCGGGGAGGCAGGAGCATGTGGGCATTGCTCCTGCCTCCTATTTGACAAAAGGTACTGCAGTGAGGGGTAAGGGGCTGGGGTAATTGGAGGCCCATGGAAGCACAAATAAGGGGCTGGGGGTGGCCTTTGTGGATTGGGGGGGGGGCAGTGTCCAGGGAAGCACTGGCTCCCCCGATTCTGTGTTGGGAGTATCGGGCGTCTTCCTGATTCCTGGATTATCTGAGCTAAAGTGTCAAACTTTACCTCAAATAATCCTTTTGCTATCTTTATACCTGCTCGAAAGTGACGTGGAGATCTAGCATTAAAAGAAAAGTTTTAAAAAAAAACTGCATTAAGTTTCAGCACGGGTTGTTTTTTTGTTTTTTTAATTTTTCAGGGTTTTTTTTTTAATCTGTTTATTTATAAGTTTCAGAAATACATAACATCTTAGTTATAAACATAGCTATACATTAATTCTACCAGTCAATATACACAGTCTTGTCATTAATCCAACATGTATATTTACCCCTCACTCTCACTTGGTATCGCCTACTCTTTGCAGGTCCTCTTTCATCGCTCAAGGAGTTATCCAAAGTTTACATTTTCCACCAGGGTTAGTACAGTAACAGCTCTATGTATAGCCCCTTTCCCTCCCCCCGTTCTGTGGACCAAGTTGACCAGGCCACCCAGTTAGCCGAATGGCTCTGGGGCACACACCTTCACCGAGGACCTCTGTCAATTCTTCGGTGTCTCTCTCCCCTTCTCATACATTCCACAAATTTAAAAGTTCATTGCAGGCTACTGATGTCAATGTATCTATGTATCTGCCCCAAATTGCCAGAAATTTCCCTTTCTGTATTTTTTTTTTTACATTGCCCATGATCTTTTCCTCCACAGCACTCCATCTGGAGAGTCCTACTCCGGCCATTCCTTCTAAAATGGAATTTTCTTCTACATTCTCCACCACCAGTGCCTCCACCATGCAGGGAGCTGAGGAAACCTAAGCAAATTGGGGAAGAACACGCTTCCTTGCGGAAAAGCTGAATGACCAAGAAGTCATCCTCATCATGTCACAGAGAGGGAGTTCGGTCTCCACCTCCACCTGCCTCAGGGGAGGGAAATCCAACACATGCAGCCATAACCTCTGAGTTTCTGTCCTTCATCCCCAAGAACAAAAGAGAATATGTTTCTCTGGCAGCTTGGGAATGGAAGAAGAAACCACAGGTAAAGCCACCACAGCTTCTCTCCCATGACAGAATTCTGCCAGAGGGAAAAGGCATGCTGCATAAAGCTCCTAAAATCCTGTAGAGGAATCAGAGTCTATGAAGGGCTTCCATGAGCTCTTGCAGCTGCCAGCAGCAAATACTGGAGGGCATCTCATACCTGCTCCCCAAGGCAGCAGAAGTCCACCAACAAAGCAGAGGGCCCCTAGCCAGATGCTGAAGTGGCAGCCCTTCCTGCCAAAACAGTCAGATGGGCAACACTAGGAATGGACTCCCCAAAAGGCCTCAACATGCCGGTGTGGCAGAGGATCCCACTTATACCCCTTGGAGGTGGGGCCCCCTGGTCAGCCTCACACCTGCAGCACAGCTTCAGGGCCCAAGCTGTGGGCAAACACAGGCAGAGACCAAGCAGTGTCAGCTTCAGCCTGGCCTGCTTGAGCCTGCGTGCTGCTAAGGTCCCCAGCACCAAACCAATACTCTCCCCCATCCCTTCTGCAGGAACCATGGGCCAAAGGTAGGGTGTATGGAGCCTTGGAACCTATTTACAGACTCCCCACAGTTGAACCATTGCCTCCAGGGACCAGTAGAGGCCTCTCAAGTGGAGCCCCAGTAGTCTCCAGAGCCACAGGCTCAATTTCCACACTCCCTGAGGCCTCCGGGTATCAGCAGCAGCAGCCTACTGAGAAAACTACAGTACACTGCATGGAGCCAGGCTCAATATTGGAAGATATTACACTACAATGGAAGGGGGGGTGTACTATCGACCACCTGGCGAGAATGAACAAATAGATGATGAAATGCTCAAAGAAATCAGGGAAGCTAACAAAAGTTACAGCACTGGGTCAGTGTCACGGCAGGACATGCTAGGGAGATAAAGTTTCTAGATGAAATAAATGACTGCTTCTTGGAGCAGCTGGTTCATGAACTGACCAGAAGGGAAATAATTTTGCACCTAGTCCTTAGTGGAACACAAGATATGGCGCAAGAGATAAGGGAGTTGGTGCCACTTGGCAATAGTGATAATAGCATGACTGCATTTGATTTAATAAATGGAGGAAGGCGGCAAGGAAATCCATTTTGGGTACCCCTGTGCCAAACCAGAGCCTACAGACATTCACAGCTGCCCCAGTAGGCCATTGAGCTCCCTGCGGCCAAACCACAGCCTCAGGGCATCAGTGGTGGCCTACTGGAGGAACCAAGATAGTCTGGAAGGGGCTACAGCCTCAATTTTGGAGGCCCCAATGGCCAAACCACAGCTTATGGGCTCCTATAGCTGCCCACTGGTGATCCTGCCCAGGGCTCTGGACCTTGCCGGGGGAGGGGGGAAGCGGGGGTCTCAACCTGTCCAAACACAGGTAGAAGACTGCAATCACCCCCTGGATCATGGGAATCTCCAGAGGTAACCCGCAGGTATGCTCTGGGAGCCCAGGCTCAACTGGGCCAGCATCCTGTAGGACAGTCACACAGAAGCAGGGTCAGTCAGTCCACTAGGCCAGACAAAGGATACGAAATCAGATAAATACAATTTCAATACATTCACATTGAAACCATAAAAACCATAAAACAATACAAAAATCCATAAATATGCATAAAATTGCCCAAATACAAAAATTAAAAAGAGCTTAGCATGTTTCAGCTCAAAAGCCTGCATCAGGGGCACATTCTAAAAGTGTGCAAAAAGTACAAAGTATAACCTACAAAATAGATGAAAATAAAGCATAGTTACTCACCTGTAACAGGTGATCTCTGGGAAAAGCAGGAATTTAGTCTTCAAATATGGGTGACGTCGGTACCAACGGAGCCGGCACGGGAACGCTCCCCAGTATCCAATAGGAAAGCTTTTGGGAGCATCCCATTGCACCTGCGTAGCTGCCTTCCCGCCTTTCCCACTCTCCCTCCTCAGTTGAGTTTGCAGCTGAGATAAAAGGAGAGAAAGAGAAAAAAAGAGAAACCCTACAACACGTAGGGGAGGAGGGTGGGTTGTGAAGACTATATTCCTTTTTGTTCCTGGAGATAGCGTAGTTACTAACCTGTAAGAGGTGATCTCCGGGAACAAAAAGGAATATAGTCTTCACATATGGGACCCTAACTAGAAGATGCCAGAGAGATGACCTCAGAATCAGCAGTGGTTTGCCACAGGTATGTCATCCTCCATGGATGTCTGGTATCGAAACCCGGGATGGAAGGTAGAAGTTGCTCTCAGTCTAAAAGAGATATGGGAGAACAGCCTGGTCAAATATGGCATCCCGTTGGAAGACCTTGTCCAGACAGTAATGAGCAGCAAAAGTATGGACCGAAGACCAAGTTGCTGCTTTGCAGATCTCGTCAATAGCTAGAGATCATAGATTTGCCATCCAGGTAGCCATGGCTCGAACATTATGGGCAGTGACATGACCCTCAAGGGAGAGTCCTGTCTTCTCATAAGCAAAAGCGATGCAGTCTGCTATCCACTTGGAGAGAGTATGTTTGGAGACTGGCAACCCGAGGTGACTAAAGACAAAGGAGAACAGCTGAGAAGCTTTCCAGTGCCCTCGAGTCCTCTGAAGATAAAAAGCTAAGGCGCATTTACAATCCAGAGTGTGGAGGGTTGCTTCTGCCCTAGACGAGTATGGTCTAGGAAAAAACACAGGGAGGTAGACTGACTGGTTCAAATAGAAGGGCAAGACTACCTTCAGCATGAAGTGAGAATGAGTCCTAAGGACTACCTTATCATGGTGGAACCGTGTGTAAGGTGGATCACCCACCAAGGCTTGGAGCTCACTAGTGCGTCTTGCTGAAGTGAGGGCAATGAGGAAGATGACCTTCCATGTGAGAAATTTAAGTGATGTAGTAGCTAGAGGTTGAAAAAGGCAGCTTGAGAAGCTGTCCTAGAACAAACACTGAGTTCCCACGCCACTGGTGGTGGCTTAATGGGAGGCTTGGTTAACAAAAAACCCCTCACGAAGCATGCTATGAATGGCTGAGAGGAGATGGGCTGGCCATCTAAGGGTACGTTAAAGACCGCAATTGCCCTTAGGTGTACTCTTACTGAATTGTTTTTGAGTCCAGAAGACGATAGGTGGAGGAGAAATTGAAGAAGCGCCTCCACAGGAGCTAAGAAGGAATTAAAATTCTTCTGAACACCAGATAGAAAACCTACGCCACTTGAAAGCACAGGACCATCTGGTGGATGGCTTTCTAGAAGCTAAGAGGATGTCCTTAACCTCCTGGGGAAGGTTAATACCTTGGAAGCTATGCCTTCAGCAGCCATGCTGTGAGATGAAGAGACTGTGGACTGGGATAGAGCAGCGTCCCCTCCTCCTGAGAAAGGAGATCTGGAGCAGACCTCGGATCTATGGGTTCAGCTTGAGACAGACACAAAAGGAGAGGGTACTACGGTTGACGTGGCCAGCGTGGGGCTATGAGTATTATGAAGCCTCTGTCCAACAGGGGTTTGAAAAGAGTCTTGGGAATTAAGGGAATGGTTGGAAAGGCATATAGGAAGCCATGTTCCCATGGAGGTGAAAAGAATCCACTTGCTGGCCACCCAGCGCAGGATTCCTGGTACAGAAACAAAGGAGCTTGGCATTCTGAGGACTTGCGAAAAGGTCTATCTCTGGAGTCCCCCAGATCTAAAAAATGTAGGAGACTGTGTCTACATAAAGAGACCACTTGTGGGGGAGAAGGATTTGACTTAGTTTGTCCACTAAAACATTGTGCTTGCCCGGGAGATACACTGCTTGGAGGTGAATGCGATGATGTATAGCATAGGACCAAAGATGTAGAGCCTCGCTGCAGAAGGTCCAAGAACCTGTTCTGCCTTGCTTATTCATGTAGAACATGGCTTCTTGATTGTCTGTTTGGACTAGGACTCAGCAGCAACAAATAGAGTCCTGGAACACTTGGAGAGCATTGAGAATGGCTCTGAGCTCCAGCAGATTTATATGGAGTTATGACTCCTGCTGAGACCAAAGTCCTTGAGTGGAGAGAGTTCGCAGATGGGCTCTCCAGCCCAGTCTGGATGCGTCCGTTGTTAGGCTACATTGATGTGCAGGCATCTGAAAAGTGACCCTACAAGGGGATTTTCTGGGTATCGCCACCACTGGAGAGACGAGACCAGAAGGGTAGAGACTTATCTTGTTCCCTAGGTGACCCGATGCTTGAGTCCATTGGGCTGTGCACATGTGTAAACAGGCATATGGAACTACATGCACCGTTGATGCCAAATGACCCATAAATAGCATTTCTCGAGCAGTCCGATATTTCTTGAGACATGCCTGAGATGCTAACTGATTGAGATGAGTACAGCAGAATTGGGGCAGAAATGCCCTTGACTGCTGAGTATTTAAGAGGGCCTCTATGAACTCTAAAATTTGAGAGGGGACGAGTTGGGACTTTGGAAGATTTATGACAAATCCCAAGTGTTGTAACACCTGCATGATGTGTGAGAGGGACAGACTGACCTCTTGAGAGATGCTTGCTCTTATCAGACAGTCGTCTAAGTAAGGGAAGACAAATATTCCTAGAGCCCTTAGAAATGCGGCTACTACCACCTTGCATTTTGTGAAGACTCTTGGGGCAGAGGCGAGGCTCAAAAGGCAAGACACTGTATTGATAGAGTCTTCCCTGAAACATGAAGCACAGGAATTTTCTGTGTTCTGGATGGGTAAGAATATGAGTGTATGCTTCCTTTAGATCTAGAGAACAGAACCAGTCCTGACTCTGGAGATAAGGAAGAAGGGTCCCCAGGGAGACCATCTTGAACGTCTCCCGTAGAAGATGCTTGTTTAGGTCCAGAATGGGTTTGTATCCTCCTGTTTTCTTTGGAATAAGAAAGTAGAGAGAATAGAAACCCATTCACTGCTGGAATGTTGGAACCTCCTCTATTGCGCCCTGCAGTAGAAGGGAGGTGACCTCTTGTAGCAATAGAGCAGTGAGAGGGGGCTGAGAATGGAACTCTCTTGGTGAAGTCAGGGGGTGAGGGGTAGGTTTCGTAGATGAAGTATGTATCCCCCCTGTACTATTGTTAATGTCCAATGCTCAGAGGTGATGAGATGCCATCTGTGGGCATAATGACAGAGTCTGCCGGGAATGTGGATAGGGTCAGAATTCTTCAGAGGCAGGACAGCTATGTTCTCTAGAAAGGAGTCAAAAACCCAGAGCAGCCTGAGCCTGCTGAGGTGGCTAGGACTTGGGAGTCTGAGCCTTCTTTTGATGGCTTGGAAGTTGCTGTCCCTTCTGAGGAGCATGATGTTGATATTGAACAGCAGGGGTATAAGAAGGATAATACTTCTTTTTATTGAAGGCGGCTTTCTTTGCTGCTGCCTTCTTCTTAGCTGAGTTGGCAATAGATCTAGAGAGCCTATTTAGGGTAGTATTCTCAGAATCCAACTGAGAGGCCTTGTCTTGCCAATCTTTGCCAAAAAAGGTTTTTGCTGGTGCAAGTAATATTACTCAGCAAAAAAGGTTTTTGCTGGTGCAAGTAATATTACCCAGCTTATCTTACCTACAGGGATATAGTCCTGAAGTCCCACCTCCAGTCTGGCAGCATCCCTGTTGCCATGGAGGAGAGAGGTCACGTGACAGGAGAGCATCAACCTGGTGTGGCAGGAAGTGATCCTGTAACTAGGACCTGTCCTCCAGGTGATGTAAAACCCTCTCGCACTGAGGAAGTTTCTCCAGGGCCATGTGCCCATGAGGGAAGGGTTAGGACAGCCGTTATAGTTGGTGATTCGATCATTAGGCATGTAGATAGCTGGGTGGTTGGTGGACGTGAGGATCGCCTGGTAACATGCCTACCTGGTGCGAAGGTAGCGGACCTCACGCGCCACCTAGATAAGGTCTTAGATAGTGCTGGGGAGGAGTCTGCTGTCTTGGTACATGTCGGTACCAATGACATAGGAAAATGTGGTAGGGAGGTTCTGGAGACTAAATTTAGGCTTTTAGGTAGGAAGTTGAAATCCAGAACTTCGAGGGTAGCGTTCTCTGAAATGCTTCCTGTTCCACGCGCAGGACCCAAAAGGCAGGCAGAGCTCCGGAGTCTCAATGCGTGGATGAGACAATGGTGCAGAGATGAGGGTTTTGGATTTGTTAGGAACTGGGGAACATTCTGGGGAAAGGAGGGGCTCTTCCAAAGGGATGGGCTTCACCTTAACCGGGATGGAACCAGGCTGCTGGCATTAACTTTAAAAAGGAGATAGAGCAGCTTTTAAACTAGATATTAGGGGAAAGCCGACAGTCGCCCAAGAGCGGATGGTTCGGAAGAATGTATCTTTGAAGGATACTACCAAAAGCAGAGAGGTTACACAAAAGAGTTAAGTAGCCCAAATGCCCTCATGTATGGAGCAGACAGAGCTTAAAGATCCCAAATTACCCATGTCTAACAATAGCCAAATTAATATGAATAAAAAACATTCTCTAAAATGCTTGTATGCAAATGCTAGAAGTCTAAAAAATAAGATGGGAGAGTTAGAATATATAGCACTAAATGAAAGGTTAGATATGATTGGAATATCAGAGACATGGTGGAAGGAGGACAACCAGTGGGACACTGTGATACCTGGGAACAAACTATATCGTAATGATAGAGCTGATCAAATTGGTGGAGCGGTTGCTCTCTATGTTAGAGAGGGCATTGAGTCAGAAAGGATTAAAGTTTTGCAGGAAACAAAATCTGCTGTAGAATCTATATGGATTGAAATTCCATGTAAAAGGGGGAAGGCAATGGCAGTGGGGGTGTACTATCGAGCGCCTTGCCAGAATGACCAAATGGATGATGAAATGCTCAAAGAAATCAAGGAAGCTAACAAACGTTACAGTGCAGTAACAATGGGTGATTTCAACTACCCCAGTATCGACTGGGTCAGTGTCACGTCAGGACATGCTAGGGAGATAAAGTTTCTAGATGAAATAAATGACTGCTTCTTGGAGCAGCTGGTTCATGAAACAACCAGAGGGGAAGCCATATTAGACCTAGTCCTTAGTGGAACACCAGATCTAGTGCAAGAGATAAGGTTGTTGGGGCCACTTGGCAATAGTGATCATAGCATGATCGCCTGTGATTTAATTAGTGGAGGAGGGACAGTAAGGAAATCCACAGTACTACCTTTTAACTTTCGAAAGGGAGACTATGATAAAATGAGGAAAACAGTTAAGAAAAAACTAAAAGGAGCAGTTGCAAAGGTTAAAGACGTACATCAGGCTTGGCTGTTGTTGAAAAATACTATCTTGGCAGCCCAGACCAGCTGTATTCCACGCTTTAAGAAAAGTGGAAGGAAGTCCAAAAAACTGCCAGCATGGTTTAAAGGTGAGGTCAGAGAGGCTGTTGCCAAAAAAGCATCTTTCAGGAAATGGAAAAAAGAGCCAAACGACGAAACCTGGAAACAGCACAAGCACTGGCAAGTCAAGTGCAAGGCATTGATAAGGCAGGCAAAGGGAGAATTTGAGAAGAAGCTTGCTGCGGCAGCAAAAACGCGAAGTAAAGACCTTTTCAAGTACATTCATAGCAAAAAACCTGTGAGAGAGTCAGTTGGTCCATTAGATGGTGAAGGGGTTAAAGGAGCACTAAGAGGCGACAAGGCGATAGCGGAGAGATTGAATGAATTCTTTGCTTCGGTCTTTACCGAGGAAGATGTAGGGATGTTACCCATGACTGAAGTGGTATTTAAAGGTGCGGAAGACTTGAAGGAAATATCGATAAATCGGGAAGATGTATTACAACTATTAGATAAACTGAAGAGTAGCAAATCACCTGGGCCGGATGGTATACATCCAAGGGTGTTGAAAGAACTGAAATATGAGATTGCAGACCTGCTATTAGCAATCTGTGAACTATCATTAAAATCATCTCTAATACCTGAAGATTGGAGGATCGCCAATGTAACACCAATTTTTAAAAAGGGTTCCAGGGGTGATCCGGGAAACTACAGACCGGTGAGCCTGACATCAGTACCGGTAAAAATGGTAGAAACCATCATAAAGAATAAAATTACTCAGCATGTAGATAGTCATGACCTAATGGGAGACAGCCAACATGGCTTTAGACAAGGAAGATCTTGTCTTACTAATCTGTTATGTTTTTTTGAAGGAGTGAATAATCAGGTGGACAAAGGTGAGTCGGTTGATATAGTGTATCTGGACTTTCAGAAAGCCTTTGACAAAGTCCCTCATCAGAGACTTTTGGCAAAACTAAAGAGTCATGGGATAGGAGGCAGTGTACTATTGTGGATCAGGAACTGGTTAAAAGATAGAAAGCAGAGGGGTAGGGCTAAATGGCCAATTTTCCCAATGGAGAAAGGTGAATAGTGGTGTACACCAGGGATCTGTGCTGGGTCCGCTGCTTTTTGACATATTCATAAATGACCTGGAAAGTGGAATAACGAGTGAGGTTATCAAATTTGCAGATGACACAAAACTATTTAAAGTTGTTAAAACCCAAGAGGATTGTGGAAAATTGCAAAAGGATCTTGACATATTGGAAGACTGGGCATCAAAATGGCAGATGAAATTTAATGTGGACAAGTGCAAGGTTATGCACCTAGGGAAGAACAACCCAAAATATGGTTACACGATGCAAGGTTCCACATTAGGAACCACCAACCAGGAAAAAGATTTAGGCGTCATTGTGGATACCATGTTAAAACCCTCGGCCCAGTGTGCAGCAGCGGCCAAGAGAGCAAATAGAATGCTAGGTATGATAAGGAAAGGAATGGAAAATAAAACGAAAGATATTATAATGCCTCTATATCGTTCCATGGTGAGACCACACCTTGAATATTGTGTGCAATTCTGGTCGCCGTATCTTAAAAAGGATATAGCGATTTTAGAAAAGGTTCTGAGAAGAGCCACCAAAATGGTAAAGGGGATGGAAGGATACTCCTATGAAGAAAGGCTAAAAAGGTTAGGGCTCTTTAACCTGGAAAAGAGACGGCTGAGGGGAGATATGATAGAAGTCTATAAATTAATGAACAGAGTGTAACGTGTAAACGTAGACTGATTGTTTACCTTATCAGAATATAGAAAGACTAGGGGACATGCAATGAAGCTACAGGGTAAACTATTTAAGACTAATAAAAGAAAATATTTTTTCACTCAACGTGTAATCAAACTCTGGAATTTGTTACCAGAGGATGTAGTAAAGGCTGTTAGTGTAGCTGGGTTTAAAAAAGGTTTGGACAAGTTCCTGGAGGAAAGGTCCATAAACCATTATTAAGCAGGGACCCAGGATATCAATGCTTGAACCAATACAAGCATTGTGGAACCTGTGTCCCTTGGGGAAACTGCTAGGTACGTATGACCTAGATTGGCCACTGTTGGAAACAGAATACTGGGCTTGATGGACCATGGTCTGACCCAGTATGGCATATCTTATGTTCTTATGTTGAACTCATTGTTCAAGATCTGATGCTTGGAGCCAAGCAATCCTGCGTACACCGATACAGGTGGATGTAGTTCTGCTGATACACTCAAAGCAATCAAAAGTTGCTCTATTGACAAATTTTGAGACATTCTGAGCATGCTTTACAAGGGTGAGATAATCTGACCTCTTGTCATTGGGGAGAAGAGGAGCCATTAATTCCAAATCCTTAGCCACCTCTGAGGAACATACCCATATAGAGTATGTAGGAATTGATTCTGGCTGATAACATGGAGGTCTGAAAGCAACGTCGACCAAAAGCATCGGGTTTTTGATTCCCTACCCAGAGGGTTAGAGGAATGTGTTTTTGCACTCTTGATTCAATACATTGCCGATTCCACTACCATGGAGAGGTGCGGCAATTGTTTCTTTTGAAAACCGGGACACTCTGGCGGGTATGGGGAGAAATAGTAAGATGTGTCTTCCACATACGAAGCATGATGTCATGAAGTATCCAATGGATAGGAAGCGTAGCCACTTCCTTTGGAGCCGTTGGGTACTGAAGAATTTCCAATTCTTTGGCCCTAGGCTCTTTCTCCGATGTTACTGTTATGGTCAGGCCCCTAGCAACATCGCGAATAAAGTCTTGGAAAGACATGTCCTCTGGTGGAGACATGTGATGTGGTGGAGACGGAGACGGGTCTTCCAGGAGAGTTTGCATGTCTCGAGTATTGGCCGATTCATCGTCCAAAGAATCGGTATCCTTAGACACGAAGTATCGCTGGGCAGGGTGGTCCTCCTCCGCAAGAACTCGGGTACTGGTTGAAGCTGGTACCTGGAATTTGTGTAGTCGGAATCTCTATACTGGATATGGATTCGCGAGCTGGCATGGGCTGTAGCATAGAAAGAGGCAAGAAAGTCAATGCAGTTTGTACCAATATCAACTGTAAAGGTTTCACTGGAACTGAGGCCACCAGTAGGGCTGCTAAGCTCCACTCGATGGCAAGAATACATTGATCCATGGAGCTTGCCAATGCTTGGGTATCGGTACCAGAATTGCGGGCCACGATCCCTGAGCATGGCACCAGGAGCTCTCTGGAGGTGGAGGCCTAGGGAGCATCCTGGGACCTCATTAAGGCTTTGGAGGGAAGGTCCTCCCGCCGGGGTTGTTTGGCCAGTGTGTCCCCCTCCAGGGCAACACCCAAGGCAACTCGATGCTTAGAAGGAGATCTACCCTTGGGGGGCAGCCAGCCTTCGACGAAGACTTAGGTTTCGATACCTGAGATCCATGGGAAGAAGATGAAGCTCTCGATGATATCGATGCTAAAGAGATGGCATCAGAGGCGAAGAGGGTGCCTGGCTTTGCCACTCAATTCTGTAGGCCTCTCTTCGTCAGTTGGTGATCAGGCACTGGGCACTTTAGACACCAGTCATGGGAGTCGGCGGCCGAGATAGTACTGCCACACTTAGAACACTTTTTTTTTTCATTTTCTATTTATACATTTTAACATTGAATCAAGCATCACACTTGTACAGTAAATTAAACCCGTCAATACAGTTACAAAATTACAGCTAAAGAAAATGACAAACATTAGACAGGATTATCATTAGTCCCCAAATTTGAGGGAGAGAGCTAACGTAATATACAGAGGTCAGGAAACTCCCCTGTAAAGATAAGGCAAAAAAGTTATTTCCAAAATACCAAAAGGAAACAGAGAACCAAACAATAATTCTATCGACTTAGAACACTTCTTAAAACCAATGGATAGTTTCTCCATTTTGTCAGAGACAAAATGGAAGGCTTAAGATGGCACTGATGCGCCTGAAGAAGTAAAACCACTTTCTTCACAGATTTTTTTTTTTTTTTAACAGAAGAAAGAAAGTACCAACAGAAATCGGTACCTGCATTGACGAGAAGGCAGGCACGAACCACAAAAAAAATATGAAAAACAGGAATTTTTTGCGGCGAGAGGATTTGCTTCCTGTCGGCTCCACAGAAAATGAAGAACTGTGGAGGAAGAGCGGTAAAGGCAGGCAGGCAGCTACGCAGGCGTAGAGGGATGCTCCTAAAAGCTTTCCTATTGGACGCTGGGAAGCGTTCCCACGCGGGCTCCATCGATACCGACATCACCATATAAGAAGACTACACTCCTGCTTATTCCTGGAGATTGCTTTTATTTTATCATCAGGGTCGAATGGACAGCAAACACCCACATCGTAGCAAAGAACAAATAAAGCAGGTGCGCTGACAAGTGGTAGAAGGCACTTTATTCACCAAGACAAAACCCCAAAATGTTTTGGCCAATGAGGCCTTCTTCAGGGGGTACAAACCTCAAAAAACAACAAACAATCAAATAATAAATACATAAATTAATGTCTTTCAGCACCAGGGTTTCTTGAGGCTCCCACTGTTGAGGTTTATCAATAGCCCATTGCTTTTTAATATGTGTTTTTAATATTGTTACCTCTTCCTTTTAAATAATTTTTTATCGAGTACTGCTCGGCCTTCCTAGCAGTGTGCTGTCAGGTGCCTTTTGGCAAAGAGTGACTAGCAATGATATTAATGAGCTTTATGCTGGCAGAGGTTGCAGGCACTCATAAGTTGTATGTGTAGGGCTTTGCTCTTGAGGAAAATTGCTCTTTTTTTATTGGTAGCTATGAGTCTTTTGTTAGTTCCTCTGCGTGGAGTCATATTTTTCTGTTGTGTTCCCCTAGTTCTTTCGAAGTTGTGGCCGAGGTATGAGTTTCTGTGACCTCCTTTTTATCCGAGATTTGCTTCTTTTTCTGAAGTGGATATCTTGAGTTTGATATCAGTAAGTCACATCTTTTTCATTTTTATTTTTAAAGTATTGTTTAATGGGGCATTTAAAAGGTTCCACCTTTTTTGTAGGTGGGTGGTAGCAGTCTATTTTCTGCCCTCAAAGGAGCAGCGTGTTGCCTCCAGGAGGTGAGTGTATTAGTGCCTCGTACATGGTCTGTTTGTATTCATTTCAAGTAACTCTATAGGGTATGTTTACTAAACAGCGGTAGCGGCTTCTGTGCGATATTGGAGCTGCGGCCCCATTGAATCCAAAATGGCTCCCTCTCAAGAGCCTCAGCATTCGTGATAAGAATATCCTCTGAGAACGCCCCCGTACCATAGCCCAACACAAGGGCCGGAGGGTAGGAGTTGCCTAAACCTCAAAGAGATTACGGAGTACTGCCTGTCCGAAAGCACTGTCCCTTCGGGACTCTCTCTCGAGGCAGTAATGGGCTGCAAATGTCTGGCTTGAAGACCAAGTTGCGGCCCGGCAGATGTCTGCCAACGGAACAGAACAGAGATGAGCTACTGACCCGGCTTTCGACCTGACACAGTGGGCCGTGACTCGACCCTGCAAGGGGAGGTCAGCTGCCTTGTACGCCCAGGCGATACAATCTGATACCCAAGTGGACAACGTATGCTTGGAGACAGGTAACCCCATCTTATTAGGGTCAAAGGAGATGAAGAGCTGAATAGCCCTTCGATGCCCCCGCGTATGTTCTATGTAAAAAGACAATGCCCTCTTACAGTCCAGGGTATGCAAGACTGTTTCAGCCCGGCTGGTATGCGGCCTGGGAAAGAAGGTTGGAAGAACCACCTCCTGGTTGAGATGGAAAGAGGAGACCACTTTTGGAACAAACTTCGGATGGATCCGTAGGACCACCCTGTTCCTATAGAACCGTGTGTACGGTCTATCAGAAACCAGAGCTTGCAGTTTACTCACACGTCTGGCCGAGGTAAGAGCCACCAGGAAGAGCGCTTTCCAAGAAAGGAAGCGCAAATGGCAAGTAGCCATCAGCTCAAACAGTGGGCGAGTAAGTTGCTGCAAGACCACATTTAAATCCCACTCAGTCGCCGGTGGACAAACCGGAGGCTTGAGAAGAAGCAGACCTCTGAGAAATCGGGACACAAAGGGGTGAACCGACAGAGACTGTCCCTCCACCGGTGAGTGGTGCACTGATAGAGCACTGAGGTGGACCTGAACAGAGTTAGACTTAAGGCCTAGGTTTGACAGGTAAAGTAGATACTGCAGTACTACTGGCACATGGCAAGAGAAAGGATCTTCATTGCGCAGAGCACACCATACCATAAACCTACACCACTTGAGGGCATAGGATTTTCTGGTGGACGGCCTCCTATAGGCCAAGACCACCTCCTCAACCTCCTTAGGTAGAAGTAAGGGAGCTAGCACTATCCTTTCAGCAGCCAGGCCATCAGATTGAGGGATCTGAGGTTGGGGTGCAGAAGGGAACCCTGATCTTGAGACAGGAGATCATGTTGCCACCCCAGAGGGAATGGAGTTTCCACCACCAACTGCAGCAGAAGTGGAAACCACGGCTGCCTCGGCCATCTGGGGGCTACCAGAATCACCGAGGCCTTGTCCTGGAGAATCTTGAACAGAGTTCGGGCCACAAGAGGCGTGGGAGGAAACGCATACAGGAGGCCCGTAGACCAAGAGATCAGAAAAGCATCTGCTGCCATTCTCAGGGGATGCGGCTGTCTGGAGCAAAACCTGGGCAGCTGACAGTTTTGTGGACTTGCAAAGAGATCGATGGATGGAAATCCCCAGCGGAGGAAGATCTGCTGGACCACCCATGGATTCAACTGCCATTCGTGAGGCTGGAGAATCCTGCTTAGCTTGTCTGCTAGGAAATTCTCCTGACCAGGTAGATAAACTGCTTTGAGAAACATGCCTTGTTTGACTGCAAAGGAGCAAAGGGTCAGCGCCTCCTGACATAGAAGCCTGGACCCCGTGCCCCCTTGTTTGTTCACAAAGAACACTGCCACCTGACTGTCCGTCTGAACTAGGACAGACTGGTAAGAGAGGGCATGAGAAAAAGTCTGTAGAGCTAAGTGGATTGCTCGCAGCTCCAAAAGATTGATTTGCTGTGGAGACCAGAGGCTTTGAATGCACGTGCCCTGGCAATGTGCATCCCAGCCCTTTAAGGAAGCATCGGTCATCAGCACCCTTGGTGTGTGCTGGAGCCTGAAAAAGGTACCCCCCCTGAGAAGGTTTGGGAGATGTAGCCACCAATGTAAGGAGTCCAAAAGTGGTTTGGGCACCTTTTCTCTTAGAGGTCGCCTGTGGCCGGCGTCCACTGATCTCTGAGGCACCACTGAGCAGCCCGCATGTGTAGACAGGCATTCGGAGTCACATGTACCATGGATGCCATGTACCCCAGGAGCCGCAGGTAGCGCCTGGCGGAGACATGAGACTTGCTTTGGAACTGGTTGGCCAAGTCTATCAGTCTGTGGGCCCTGTCTTCGGGCAAGTAAGCTCTTGCCTGAAGGGTGTCTAAGCTTGCCCCTATAAACTCTAGGTTCTGAGAGGGGAGCAAAATGGACTTTGCCTAGTTTATGACAAAGGCCAGATGCTGAAGAAGAGAGACAGTGCGAAGAGTGGCTTGTCTGGCCTCCTGGAGAGACTGGCCCCTGATGAGCCAGTCGTCCAGATATGGGAAGACAAAAATTCCCTGATTCCTGAGATAAGCAGCCACCACCGCCAGGCATTTGGTGAAAACCCTGGGGGCAGAGATTAGGCCAAAGGGAAGTACCCTGTACTGAAAATGGTTTCCTCCCACCACACATCTGAGATATTGTCTGTGGTCTGGATGAATGAGGATGTGAGTATAAGCATCCTTTAAGTCTAAGGAGCATAGCCAGTCTCCCTGCTGGAGGTAGGGCAGCAGTATCCTAAGGGTAAGCATCTTGAACTTTTCCCTCTCCAGAAACCTGTTTAGGTTTCGCAAGTCTAGGATAGGCCGGAGGCCTCCTGTCCTTTTTGGTACCAGGAAGTACCTGGAGTAGAAGCCTTGCCCTTCCAGGTGGTGAGGCACCAGTTCCACTGCCTGTTCCTTTAGAAGACTTGCCAACTCCTGAAGGAGGAGGTTCCTGTGTAGAGGGAGTCTTGAAGGCTCCCCTGGGAAGTAGGAGGGGGGTATCTGGTGGAAGTGGAGCATGTAGCCCTTCTGGACTATGCTCAGTACCCAGGTATCCCCTGTGATGGCTGGCCACCTGTAGGCGTACAGGATCAGCCGACCTCATGTGCTGAGTGGAGCCACCAGCGGAGAAGAGGCTATGCTGTGGGAGTCAAAACCCTGCTCCCTGCTGTGCAGGAGCCGGAGCTGGCAGCTTGGGGGTCTTCTGCCTATGGGGCCCATGCCCCTGCCCCTTGGCCTGCTGGCCCTGTTGGGGAGCTGGAGAGGCCTGATATTGAGGGTAGGATTTGTAGGCAACACCCTTCCTCGGGAAAAAGGGCTTCTTTCCCGAGCCTTAATTTTTTGAGAAGGGGCAGAAGTCTTTCTGGATAGCCTTGTCCTGGTAAAAGTCTCAGTCTCGATTTCTGCAGCCTTTTCAGTCATGGGCTTACCGAATAGGTAGTCAACTCGGCAGGGGACATCGATCAACTTGTCCTACACCCATGACTCCAGGTCCGATGACTGCAGCCAGGCCTGACGGCGTGCACCAATGCCGGCCGCGGCTACCCGGGCCGAAGCCTCGAAGCCATCATAGGCTGCTCGAGAGATAAACTTCGAGCACTCTCGGATCCCCGTTGACAAGGCCTTGAACCTCTCCAAAGGTTCCTTGGAGAGGCCAGCTGAGAACCCGGCAATCTCCTTTGCCAGGTCTCTTAGGTATATGCCCATGTACAGCTGGTAAGTCTGGACACGGCAAGATAGCATAGAGCCCTGGAAGCACTTTCTACCGAGGGCATCCAGGTTCTGGGCCTCCCGGCCAGGGGGCACCAAGGAGTACATCTTCTGACTCTTCAGGCGGTGCATGGCCGATTCCACAACCATGGAATTGTGCAGTAGCTGCGCCTTTTGAAACCCAGGGTTCTTACGGACTCGATAAATGGAATCGACCCGTTTGCTAAGAACCAGTGCCGAGGCCGGTGCCTCCCACATATGGGAGAGCAGCCGTTCCAGCAACGGAGGAACCGGTACAGTAAAGGCTTCCTTTGGAGGAAAATCATACTGTAGGGCATCGAGCTCCTCGGTTCGAGGCTCCTCCTCGGCATCTGCAGGGAATGCCAAAGCCTTGGCCATGTCCCTCACGAAGTCCAAGATACGGGTATCCTCCGGGGGGGGGGACCTTCTCCGAGGCTTGGACTCCGGGGAGTCTGAAGGGACGCACCGGGTCCGGGAGGTGTCCGGAGACTCCTCGTCGTCCGTTTCCCACACCAACTCCTTGAGTCGAGCGGCTCTGGCCGTGTGGGCCTCGGTGCTACCCGCCCCGACGCTGAGGGCACCAGCGTCGACGACCTTGGCCCCTCACAGGAGGTCGAGGGAGACCTTGACCAAGGATCAACTCGAGACTTAATGGACTTGAGGATCAGCTCGGCCTCCGGGGTCGACTTAGACGTCGAGGTCCCAGTGGTCGGGGCAGATGCACCGGTCAGACCGGCGATCTGCACCCGCTGCTGTTCCATGAAGGCAGCCATGCTGCTCTCCAAGGCCGTCAGCCTGAGTCCAAGCTCAGGAGACTCAGCAGCCCCCAACTCGGGCCCCGACAGCATCGGGACTAACTTCGGTTCTCTCAGAGGAGAGTCCATGAGGACAACAGAACTTACATGACTCGGGGACTCCGGCTCCATGCAGGTAGTCTGGACGGCCTCTCCAACTTCGAGAGCCCAGGGCAGCGGTCAGGGCTACGCAACCTGGCCCTCGAGGACCCAGGGGCCTCCACTGACACCGCCCTCACGAGCTTCTTCCTTTTGTGCTTCCAGGTGGGAGACCCCCTCTCAGAGGAACCACGATGGCGCTCGGGGTCAGACTCCCGAGATGTCGAGGCCTCTGACGAAGTCCGGCCCAGCTGGACGCGGACTCTGAAAAAATTCTTTCACACAGGACAAAAACCGAAAAAGAAATTCCGGACTCGATGCCGGTGTACTGAGCCCAGGCAAGAAGGGGAACCGGCGTCGAACTGGATAGGAAAAAAGCAAAAAAATCACAGAAAAAAAATCTACTTTTCCTGGGTGACACGAATTCATGTCCGTTGGGCTCCGCGGAAAAAGAAAGACTGAGCAAGATGGCACCCTTGGGCGGGAAGGGGACCACGCAGGCGCGCTGCATTCCCAAAGGCTTTCCTTGAAAGCTGGAGAAATGCTCCGTACGAGGGCTCCGTCGGCGCCGACGTCACCCATATGTGAGGATTGACTTCCTGCTTGGTCCTGGAGAACTAATTCTCCCATTGTGTGGCATCAGGGTGAATGTTATAAATGCACAGCAGTGTTCATCATCCTGACACCCTTTTAACATTACAACAGGGGCAAGGTCCCCATTCATTCTGTCCTTGTCCCGACACTTTCCTATACACAAACTCTGTTCTTCCACAAAACAGGTACAGAATGGGTATCTTAAGAAAATATTTCCTGCGTACTATATGTAGCCAACAAATAGAAATTACACTTACCTGGTAATTGTCGTTCCTTGAGTGACGACAGTTTAGTCCTCTATCTCTGGGTTGTGCACCTCTTCCTGCAGCTAGGAGACTGGGCATGTCAAAGTCGTGACATCACTGGATATAGCCTGCTGGTATCTCCCATCAGCCTCCAGTGTACTATTGACAAAGCAAACTCAAAGGAACAACAAATAAGTAACTAAACCATAACTTTAAATAACTCCCCATTCCTCAACCGGAGGAGCCTTTTTAACCGTATCCGTCTTATATTTTTTTTCTCTTTTTTTTTTTTTTTTAACTTTACATTCATGTCCCCCCTATGCATACACGTATCCTATACCATCACCTCGTTTAAATAAGAGAAAAGAAAGAAAGAAAAGAGAGGGATACTCACTGCGATCTAGAAACTGAAAGGATCTGTCTACTCCTTGAGATTGATGCTCCACTCCACCTGAAAATAAACTCTGAAGAAATCACACTCCTGGGCGGGAATAAGGACTAAACTGTCGTCACTCAAGGAACGACAATTACCAGGTAAGTGTAATTTATATTTCCTTATCGTTCCTCCGGTTTAGTCCTCTACCTCTGGGATTTAACAGAGCAGTAGTCAATGGGAGGGACCTATCCAGCCAACTCACCACACCGCCGACCTGGAACAGGCCTCCTTTACTGCCAAAACATTTAGGCGGTAGTGGTTACTGAGGAAATGAAGAGACGACCTGGAAGCTGCTCTACCAATCCCCCCTGGTGGAATGACACAGTGATTCACCCATGAAGCCGCTTGTGCCCTGGTAGCAAGAGTCAGAACGCCCCCCGGAATCATACAACCTCACCAGCAGAAAGCTGAGGCAACCACCGCCTTAACCCAGTGCGAAATGGCCGCCTTCGCTGCTGCTTCCCCGTTGTGGGGACCTCCAACCAGCACACAAAAACAAAGAAACGAACATCGCACCCTGCATGTAATGTTTCCTATCGGCGTAAGCTACGAATAAAAACCTCCCCTTCCAGAAAACCGAGAACTGGAAGAGAAACCAATAGGCTCAGGAGAAAAATCAGATACCACCTTTTGGAAGGACGACAGGACTGCTCGCAAACATCACCCTCTATCCAGAAAGGGTGAAAACGGCTCATTACATGACAACGCCTGAAACTCCGAAACTCGTCGCACCGAACAACGAGGTATCAAAGCCACTGTCTATAACAGCAAATCCTTTACCGACGCCTGGAGTAAAGAATCAAAGGGCTCTTTAGCTAACGCCTCTAAGGCCCAATCGGGATCCCCCGGCGGCACCCGAACTCTCCTTGAGGAGCACAGTCGGATCCCAACTTAAGGAAACGCTACACATCGATCCGAACACCTAGCGCTATTCCCTTCACAGAACCTCTACAGCCGGAAACAGTCGCCCGCTGGATCCTCTAAGGAACTGGCCGCTAGTTCCTTCAGACACTGTCCTGCAAAGAACTCAGACCAAGGATACAGACACCTTTGTCGCCCGGACTTGCCGCCGTGAACAGCAGCCTTCCAAAAGGCATTAAGCATGGACCTACGTAGCAGAAGCAGCCTGCCTCCTTGCTCTCAACAAGGCGGCGAAGACTGCCGCAGAATAACCCTTCTACTTGAGCCCCGCCCATACAAAGGCCAAACCGTAGGCGGGAACCGATCCACCTGAGACATTCGTCACGGACCTAGCCGCAGCAGAACGTCCGCTACCGACAACTTCTAGGAAAAGCCTGTTGAGTAGGCGAATGAGAAAAGCCTAGTACGGCCGTCTCGTCCAACCGGGCGCTACCAAGAGTACCTTTCTCCGAAAGCCTCGATACGCCAACTAGTTGCCCTATGAGAGCCCACGGGGAAAGGACAAGACAAAGACTTAATTGGGAGCTTACTGACCCTCGACTTGAACGAACCATCAGTTGCCCCATTCCTCCACCAGAGAGACCTCTGGGTGAACCCCAAGGAGCCAATAATATTAGCTAGCGCTTGAATTAAGCCATAATGCACATTTGCCCCATAAATCAAATCAGGCTCTAGTCGATTCAACTCCCTGATCCTTTCCTGTTCCAGGTGAGTAGACTGCTGTAAACAATGTGACCACCTGAAGCATGCTCTCGCCTCCCCAGGCTCCAAAAATGGGAGCTTGTAAGGCCAGAGCATTGCCCCCAACGATCGCTTCAGTGAACCATCTACTTTCCTATCTTGCGATAAAGAAGATTGCTAGGGCTCTGTTCCATACAGTGAGTCCACACCCCCTGGTAGTGCAAGGTGTGCACCCACCCACGTAATACCCAGGCCTGCCCCTGCTTAGCCTCAAAATGTCAATCAAGAACAGGCGAATTCAGGACAGCTGAATACATTCTTTCATTAATTTATTAATTTATTTTTTACAAAGACACCTCTAAACCAAAAATTCCTTCAGCATATGTTAAGAGACGCTCTTTCCATGCCAACAATATGAAGTAGAAAGAACTCCCAAACACAGGCATACTAATCCACAGACTTCCTGCTAGAGTAACGTCCCATTCCGTCTGACTGCACAAAGATGGACTTTATATTTTAAGTTCAACTAGCACCTGGTGATATGAAATACAGTTCTCATTCCACAGTGGCAATTGAGTCAGCAATGAAGAAGCCGAGAAACTGCAGACAAGTTCCCATTATACCACCTGGTAAAGACTCCACTTTTAGACCACTGAAGCAAAAAAGCATGCGAGAGTGCCTTGTGTCCTGCCAGCAGCTGATCGAATTGAAGGGATTCAGTGTATGCAGGGCATTGTCCAGAGAACGCAAGGCCCCTCCTCCAGGCTGACTCCACATTCACAGTCTAAACTGGCAGTCACCTTGGCTGATGCCGATCAGCGCGGAAGCCATCTTGTAAGCCCAGCATATGAAGTATGCCTACTAGAGTCTGAGCCGCTGCCATTGCTGCTAGAGAACTAGCCTGGCTGTGTGCTTCTGGCCCCCCATTAAGGCATTCGCTGAACACTAGCAGAGACTCTCCGTACTGGAGAACCGCTGATAAATGGAATGGGAGCATATATAGCTTCAAAGGCCAGAGTTCTATTTTGCAACCCCTCTCCGCTGAGCTGCCTTTTCCATATGTAAAATTAAACCACATATAGCCAAAATTAAGACATTACAAATCTACCGTAAAATCTTATAATTTGGGCAAAGCCAAACTAAACGGGAACATTTTCCATTAAGAAACTACACAACTATAAAATCCTTCCCATGACATAATGCTTATGGCAGAGCATTCCACATCTGTGGACTGGCCATGGCGCTCACCCAAGCACCTGTTACAACTGTCCAAGAGAGTTATCACCATAATTCCTTTTGACTTGAATATGTTTACAGCGGAACATAGCGCTATATCACAGCAGCTAAGCCAAAATATTATCCTGCCATATAAACCGACTTTAACGCTTTATAGGACCCTCTATGGATAGCGGAAGGAGATTCTGGTAAATCAACATAGCTATGCCCCCTTTTTCTTTGCTTTTTTTTTTTTTTTTTTTTTTTTTTTAAAGTATAGGACTCCAAAAACCAAGTTTCCGCCAACTCCAATGAAATCAAATGAGATCAGCTAAAATTACCCGAACTGCTAATATAGCTTTGCAAGAAGCTACCAGCCCCCGCTGCACCCAGTTGTCCTTCCCCCCCCTTATCCTGGGGGATTCTGCATTGCAGGAGGCGTTGCCCACCCCCTGCCAGCCTACTGCATCTGCCAGGGAGCTGAAGAGCAAAATAGAAAGTAGAACCCCTGGAAGCAAACAGTGTCCCGTCCTTGGGATTCAGGCGCAAAAGGTAAAAATCAAAAGTAAAATCAACAGTATTAGCTAAAAATGAACAAGGCTCTCTCTCACTAAAGCGAGTTTCTTTTTCTTTTTGAAATCCCACCGAAGTCCGTGGGACCCAAGCTTTCGAACACAGCCCCTGACGCTGTGCATTAACCACAACCAGAGAAATGAAATAAAATGAAATGAAACCCTGCTCTAGTAATAGATGAGAATTTCCTGGGAAGGGCCTGCTAAGTGTTGCTATGAAACACACAAGCACCTCCCCAGGCCTTCCTGCAGTCAGAGAAATAGCAGTGGAATACACCGACCACCTTGCAAATGGAGGTCTTAGAGGTTGTTGCCTGTGTGAACCTGATGAGTAATATGATTTTGTATTGTACCACCCCCCCCACCAAGGATGGGGGCACTGAGTACTGAGTATATGTGATTCATGAGCAGCGCTGTCATTCGGTGGCCTTTAGGGCAGCAGAGCCCGACCAATGATACAGAAATTAAGAGCTTTAAATCTTGGTCATATAATCTGGATTCTCAGACCTTACATCACATCACCGAGGCTCTGTGGTGATTTCTTTTCTGACCTGCAGATAATGGCTGCATACCCACAGTCATAGAAAGGCACTATTGAGTGTACCAGCTGCCCTCTGGTGGCCATAGACTGTAGCACAGGCACATCTTGGTTGACAGTTTAACTGCCAGTCTATTTTTTTTATATCCTAAGGTTTCCTAAACCTGTCCCTGTGAATTTTGGGCAACTTTCACTATAGAATACATAAAAGCACACTTCCAGGCTTCCCCTCTGTCCAACTACAAGTTAGGGCTCTGCCCTTGAACCTAAAAGCTGGCAATTTGCCTAATATCCTGGGCCTTAACAGATGCTCCTCAGAGACATGATTAGGAGGGAAAGACCATGTGGTATCAGGGATCAATGCCAAAACTGCTGTTCTATTTTTAAGGTTATTCTTATTTAATCTATAAAGAGGATTGACAACAGTCCCCCTTAATGCTGAGGAACCCCCTGAGCCTCAAAAAAAACCCTACAAACAAAAGAAAGAAACAAACACTAGGCCCAAAAATCTAGCTATTCTGCCTGTTGTTTTCCTCACACAGGCAGCTCACTGCAACTCTTGCCATGCGGTCCAAATACCTAGAGAGGAAATGGCCGCCCCTTCGCCAATGAATTTTGGCGCCAAGAACAACAGCCGCTGCAAAAATGAGGCCTCAGCAGACCGACAGAGCCCGAAGGCCTTACCTGCAGGGCCAAAAGCCACACAGCCTGCTCCTACCACCTTGACTTCATCCGATCCTCAAGCCACGCTGATGCGCCTGGCAGCTGCGGCGAGGATCGCTCAGCCGGTTCCACAGAGTAAAATTAAAATCCCGCAGCAACGGAGAGGCTCCATCTCACACAGCTTCAGTGTGGCTGTACGGATCCCAGAGCTCTCTCCTGTACAGTCAAGGGAGAGAGATCCGCACTGGCAAATGCCTGCAGCAAGTGAAAATAACTGACAAGGAGGGAAGGCGAGAACTGCTACTAATTTAAAGAACCAGGCTCAAATTTAAAATTACTGTAAATAAGGAAATTTGCTCCTAACTAAAGGGAACTAATCCCTGATTGCCAATTAACCAAAGGTAACTGAATTAAAAGTAAAATCAAAAGTAAAATCAGAATAGAATTTGTCACACTAAATGCTCCTTATCTGTTCCCCCAAGTGAGCCCAGAAGCTAGGCTCACTATGTCCTCCTGCTGCAAGGAGACTGGACACACTGGAGGCTGATGGGAGATACCAGCAGGCTATATCCAGTGATGTCACGACTTTGACATTGCCCAGTCTCCTAGCTGCAGGAAGAGGTGCACAACCCAGAGGTAGAGGACTAAACTGGAGGAACGATAAGGAATGACTTCTCCTTTTAAAAAAAAAGATAATAATGAGTAAAGAAATACGCAGTGATACCTCAAATCTACTGTACCTCAAGTTCCTTGTCAATGCAGTCTTTATTTTGCAGATCTTCATTACTGGAATGCAAAGTGAAAGAAAGTGAAATCCAAAGAACATAAGAGTTTGGAATTTTAAAAAAAGCTTTCTTTTTGGTCAAGAAACATGAATGATGTGTAAGCAGCCCGTTTGCCCTCACATACTATCAGCCTTCCCCAACTCTGTTTCTCTCGTCCTCTTCCAGCACCTCCCTTCTCCACTCTCAATCCTTCTCTCTCCTTCCAGCTTCTCTCCTCACTACCAGCCTCTTTTCCCCTCATCCCTGCCCCCACTGGCCTCTCTTCCTTCCTCCTCTGACCTCCATTAATCTCTCTCACTCCCTACCAGCCTTTCTCTCTGATCTCCACTAACCTCTCCCAAATTCTCTGTTCTCTCTGCTCTTTCACTACCCTTTCTCCCCCACCTTTCTCACTCCCATCTTCTTTCCTCAGCTTCTCTCTCCGGCCTCTCTTCCATCTCATACTCACAAAAGTCTCTCTCCTCTTCTGTTTCCTCTCCTTTCCAGCAACCTCCCTTTTTTCTAAATCCCTCATTTGCCTCTCTTTCCTCTCACCATTCCCTCTTTTTTCTCCTTCTTCCCTGGCTTCTCTCTATTTCCATTCTTATTTCCCTTCTCTTCTCTCCAATGTTTCTCTTATTTCTCTCATCTACCTCCCCCAGTCAGCCTTTTATTCTCCCCATGATATTCTCCACCTGCCTCTCTCCCATTTGCTACTACCACATCCATGCCCAATCTCTGCAAGCCAATCATTTTGTTAATGCCTCTGAAAGCATGTTAAGGCTCTACCAGCTCCAGCAGCCCCAGATTGGCCGCAGCAAAAGGGAGCGGGCAGGTAAGCTTTTCCCCACTCCCCATTACCGGAAACTATCAGAAGCCACACTGGACTTTTAAAAGGGAAGTGTGCCAAGGCATGCCCGTGCCAGAGGGCCCTTTGGTGTGTCCTTAAATGCCAGATTAACAAACCCACCACATGGCGCTACACAGCCAGAAAGCTTGACACAAAGACGACCTCACAACAGAACAACAAGAAAGCAAATTCAATAAATAAATACATCTTCTCAGTATACCCCATCACAAGACACAGTGACAATCTACTTACCACCATACTCCATATATTAATAGAACCATGCCTCCACTATACACCTTTCTGGCTCTCCTATTACTTGTTATCACCTCCAATGCCTACCTAATCACCAACTGCCACATAGTATATGCACCCCATATCATATTCAACCCCCGGACAAAAAATGCTCATCAGTTTATTTGCATACTTACCTGCCCCCCAGTAAAAGACATGCCACTCCACTTCACTGACCCCACGCACACACTCAAATGCACTTTAATAAACACACGTTCAATCAAGAGTAAGGTCCAAATTTTATCAGAGACCGCACCATAAGCAATGACCTCGACATCCTCTGCGTAACCGAAACCTGGCTACATGAACCGAACTCAGTACTAATGAATCAATTCACACCTCAGGGATACCACCTATTTCACTTCCCACAATCTCACCGACAAGGAGGAGGGGTTCTCATCCTTACCAAACACCACAATTTCCGCATCCGGACCACAGAGAGCACAAAAGGAATAAACACCCTCTCCATTACAAACAAACTTCTTTCAGTAAGTCTCATGTATAGATCACCATCCTCAGTGCTATGGAAAACGCACGCTAGATTGCTAAAACAAAACAAACTACTATCCTATTAGGTGACTTCAACCTACCATCTGTCCATCAAAACCACGCCTCCTCCTTCCCAGATGCCTTAAAAGCCATGGACTTTACTCAAATTGTTCAAACATCTATCCACGACAAAGACAACATACTTGATATGATCTTCATCAGCAACCGCACTCCCCATACAAGCCCCCCCCCCCCCCACTGGCTCCATACAAATTCAACCAGTCCCTTGGTCATATCACAGTCTCATACGTTTCTGTCTATCATTCATCAACCAACCCACCCCCTTCCACAACAAATAAAAAGAAGATTTAGGCAATTCAACAAAGAAGAATTTCTCAACACACTCTCCTCACTTAAAGATATAAATGATCTAGAATCCTGCATAATAAATTGGAACGTCGTCATCAGCAAAGCCTCAGCCGCACCAAACCCCACTCCCCACAAAAGTAACAAGATACCCAAAACCTCCTGGTACACACCCAAGCTCTGAAAAATCAAAACCCACTTATGAAGTCTTGAAAGGAAATGGCAGAAATCCAGACATCCCAATGAACCTACTAGATGAATACTGGACAACAACAGACAATGCCATAAAGTACTACTTCTCTAAACTGATCAACTCTTCCCTCAACTGACCAAGAGAACTCTTTGATCTAGTGAAACAATTAACCAAACCTCCTACCAAGACCAAATCATCCACTTCAATCAACCCTCAACAACTAGATGACCACTACAACCAGCTACAACGCCAACCCCACTTATGCGACTCCCCCCTGACTCAACCCCCCGCCACTAACTCTACCTGGTCATCCTTTGACTCCATCAGCACCAATAACATTGAAGCCACCATCACTTCACTCAACACAACTACTTTGCCCCTGACCCATGCCCTGTTACCTGGATTAAGGCATCCAAAACTGAACTCAGCCCCATCGTCACAAAAATCACCCAAAAATAACCTAAGAACTCATTCCAAACAACCTCAAGACGTCATCCATTGCTCCCATCCTGAAAAAACCTGATCTCGACCCAATTACAGACCAATCGCCAGCCTTCCCTTCATGGCTAAACATCATAGAAAAAGTTGTATGCCAACAGCTTCAAAACCACATTGAAAAACAGGCTTTGCTTGACCCACACCACCACAAATTCAGCTCCCACTTTGGAGTAAAAACTCTCCTTTTCTCCCTCCTAAAGAGACTCATCCAAGGCATACAGAATGTACAACAATGCTTCATCTTAGTTTTCCTTGATATTTCCACAGTGTTTGACTCTGTAAATCATCCTATCCCCATCCAATGCTTACAATCCATCGGAATTCAGGATCCCATACTAAAATGGTTTCAATCCTACTTATCCAATCATCAACAACAAATCAAAATGGGTGACTTCTCCTCCACCCACTATAATCAAACCCAGGGTATTCAATAAGGCTCCATGCTCTCAAGCTCTGCTGTTCAATATTTAGCTTCAACACTATGCACTCTCATTAAGTCCCACAATTTATTTTACCATCTCTATGCAGATGACATCTTGATCTACACACCCTTCAACACCAAACGACCCATCTACACAAAACTATAACACTGCTTTACTGTTGTATCACAGTGGCTCGCCAGGAATCATCTCTCTATTATCTCCATCAGCTACAAGAAAGCAGAGGCACTGTTCATCACCAAAGATACCACATTCTCACCACCCGCCTCCATCACTCTAAACAACAAGCATATCAAGGTACAACCGGAAATAAAATACCTCAGCATCACAATGGACCGAAGCCTCTCTTTTAAACAAGTGAAGAAAACTGTGATTATGATTTACTATAAAATCCGCAACCTACAATGCCTTCACACAATTCTGGACTCCTATGACTTCAGATCAGCACTCCAAGCATCAATCCTTCATAAATAAAGTTGCAGTAATCAACTATCTTACCATTATGCAAAGCCCTTCATACTACAACACCTATACTACATATTGCAATGGACTGTAAAGAGTAATTACTCACCTGTAACAGGTGTTCTCCAGGAGCAGCAGGAATCAGTCCTCACATATGGGTGACGTCGGCGCCAACGGAGCCCTCGCGGAGCAATTTCCCCAGCTTTCAAAGAAAGCCTTTGGGAATTGCAGCGCGCATGCGCGGTCCCCTTCCCACCCAAGGGTGCCATCTTGCTCAGTCTGATGACATAGCTAAAAGACAGCAAAAAAATTAGCAAAAACGAAAGGATATGACTGCAACTCCAAGGAGAGGAGGGAGGGTTGTGAGAACTGATTCCTGCTGCTCCTGGAGAACACCTGTTACAGGTGAGTAACTACTCTTTCTCCAGGACCAAGCAGGAAGTCAGTCCTCACATATGGGACTCCATAGCTTAAGGCTACCGGAGACCTCAAGCAGAAAAATGAGCTCCCTCTAGCTTAGTAGCACAGAAAGAAGGAATCTTCTCTGAAAACGCCCCCGACCGGTAGCCCAACACCAGGGCCGGAGGGTAGGAGTTGCCTAAACCTCAAAGAGATTATGGAGGACTGCCTGACCGAAAGCACTGTCCCTGCGGGACTCCCTCTCCAGGCAGTAATGGGCCGCAAAAGTCTGGCTTGAAGACCAAGTAGCGGCCCGGCAGATGGCTGCCAACGGAACAGAGCGGAGATGAGCCACTGACGCAGCCTTCGCCCTAACACGATGAGCCGTGACTCGACCCTCCAACGAGAGGCCGGCCGCCCCATAAGCCCAAGCGATACAGTCAGCAACCCATATGGACAAAGTACGCTTGGAGACAGGTAGCCCCAACTTATTGGGGTCAAAAGAAACGAAGAGCTGAACAGCCCTTCTATGCTCCCGCGTACAGTCAAGGTAGAAAGATAAAGCCCTCCTACAGTCCAGGGTATGCAGGACCATTTCAGCCCGGCAGGTGTGCGGCCTGGGAAAGAAGGTCGAAAGAACCACCTCCTGGTTGAGATGAAAAGTAGAAACCACTTTTGGAAGAAACTTAGGGTGAGTCCGTAAGACGACCCTATTCCTGTAGAACCTAGTGTAAGGAGGATCAGACACTAGGGCTTGCAGTTCACTAACGCGCCTAGCAGAGGTAAGGGCTACCAAGAACAAGGTTTTCCAGGAAAGAAAACGAAGAGGGCAGGTAGCCATAGGTTCAAATGGCAGACAGGTAATCCCCTGCAAGACCACATTCAGATCCCATTCAGGGGCTGGTGGGCGTAAAGGAGGCTTAAGGAGAAGGAGGCCTCGGAGAAAACGAGCCACCAAAGGGTGGTGGGAAAGAGGCCTGCCATCCACCGGTGCGTGATGCGCAGAGAGAGCACTGAGGTGGACCCTGACAGAGTTGGACTTAAGGCCCAGATTGGAGAGGTAAAGCAAATATCGCAAGACCACTGCTATCAAGCAGGAGAAGGGATTCTCAGACTGCTGAGCACACCAAATGGAGAACCGACGCCACTTAAGAGCGTAGGATTTCCGGGTGGAAGGCCTCCTCGAGGCCAAGACAACCTCTTCCACCTCCCGAGGCAGCTGGAGGGGAGCAAGGACTACCCTTTCAGCAGCCAGGCCATCAGATGAAGGGACCGGAGGTTGGGGTGTAGGAGAGACCCATGATCCTGTGTCAGGAGATCGGGCTGAAACCCCAGAGGAAGAGGAGTGTCCACCGCCAGCTGCATTAGAAGCGGGAACCAAGGTTGTCTCGGCCACTGGGGAGCCACTAGGATCATCGAGGCTCTGTCTGAGAACTTTGAAGAGTGTTCGAGACACAAGTGGCATGGGAGGAAAGGTATACAAGAGGCCTGTGGACCAGAGAATCAGAAAAGCATTCGCCACTACTCTGAGAGGATGCGGTTGTCGAGAGCAGAATCTGGGAAGTTGCCGGTTCAGAGGACTGGCAAACAGATCCATGGTGGGGAGGCCCCACTTGAGAAAGATCCGCTGAACCACCAATGGATCCAACCTCCACTCGTGTGGTTGGAGGATCCTGCTTAGCATGTCTTCTAGGTAATTTTCCTGACCTGGGAGATAGACCGCTTTGAGAAGGATGCCGTGGCGGACGGCCCAAGAGCACAGTTTTCGTGCCTCCTGACAGAGAAGGAAGGAGCCTGTTCCTCCTTGTTTGTTCACATAGAACATTGCAACTTGATTGTCCGTCTGGACCAGCACAGACTGGTGAGAAGTGAGGTGGGAGAAGGCTCTCAGAGCTAGGCGGATGGCTCTGAGCTCCAGGAAGTTTATCTGCTGAGCAGACTCCCAAGGAGTCCAGAGGCCTTGAGTACATGTCCCTTGGCAATGTGCTCCCCAACCCAGGAGAGAAGCATCGGTTGCTAGCACCTGAGAAAGCGGAGGAGATTGAAAATCCACTCCCAGCAGCAGGTTTGGCAGATGAAGCCACCACCGCAGAGAAGAGACCAGCAGGTCGGATACCTGTACTGAGTCCGCCAGGCTCCCCGTGGCCTGATGCCATTGAGTGCGAAGGCACCACTGAGCAGGTCGCATGTTCAGGCGGGCATTGGGGGTCACATGGACCGTGGAAGCCATATGGCCGAGCAGTCTCAGAAATTGCCTGGCAGAGACCAGGGAATTGCTGTGAAAGTGGCTGGCGAGATCCATGAGCCTGTGTGCTCTGTCTAGAGGCAGGAAGGCCCGCGCCTGAAGTGTGTTCAACCTTGCGCCGATGAATTCGAGATCTTGAGAGGGGAGCAAAGTGGACTTTGCGAAGTTTATGACAAAGCCCAAGTGCTGGAGCAGAGTTACAGTGTGATGAGTGGCCTGAGTGGCCTCTTGTGAAGACTGGGCCCTGATGAGCCAGTCGTCCAGGTATGGAAACACAAAGAGGCCTTGAAGCCGTAGATAGGCTGCCACCACTGCTAGGCATTTGGTGAACACCCTGGGAGCGGAGGATAGGCCAAAGGGCAGAACTCTGTACTGGTAATGATTTCCTCCCACAACAAACCTGAGATATTGTCTGTGGTCTGGATGAATAAGGATGTGAGTATAGGCATCCTTTAGATCTAAGGAGCATAGCCAGTCTCCCTGCTGGAGGTAGGGCAACAGGATTCCAAGGGTAAGCATCTTGAACTTTTCCCTTGCCAGGAACTTGTTGAGGTTTCGCAAGTCCAGGATGGGTCTGAGGCCTCCTGTTCTTTTTGGTATCAGAAAGTACCTGGAATAAAAGCCGTGACCTCGCAGGTGGTGGGGCACCGGTTCCACAGCCTGTTCCTGAAGACGACTTGCTAACTCCTGAAGGAGTAAGTCCCTGTGCATAGGGAGTCTTGGAGGCTCCCCTGGAAAGTAGGAGGGAGGTACCTGGTGAAAGTGTAGAAGATAGCCTTTCTGAACTATATGAAGCACCCAGATATCTGAGGTGATGGCTGACCACCTGTGGGCAAAGTGGATCAGCCGGCCTCCTGTGCTGAGAGAAACCAGCGGAGGGGAAGAGGCTATGCTGATGGAGTCAAAAACTCCCACCCTGCTGAGCAGGGGCCGGTGTTGTGGGCTTGGGGGCCTGCTGCCTATGGGACCCATTACCCCGTCCCTTGGCCTGCTGACCCTTTTGGGGAGCTGCTGAGGCCTGATACTGAGGGTAGTGTTTATAGGCAGCCGCCTTCCTCGGGTAAAAGGGCTTTTTCCCCGAGCCCTTCTTCTTCTGAGAAGGGGCAGAGGTTTTTCTGGACAGCCTAGTTCTGGTCAGAGTCTCGGTCTCGATCTGTGCAGCCTTTTCAGCCATGGGCTTGCCAAAGAGGTTTTCACCTCTGCAGGGGACATCGACCAATTTGTCCTGTACCCATGGCTCGAGGTCGGATGACTGAAGCCAAGCCTGTCGGCGGGCACCGATGCCAGCTCTGGCCACTCGAGCCGATGCTTCGAAGCCATCGTAGGCTGCTCGAGAGATAAACTTCGAGCACTCTCGAATACCAGTGGACAAGGCTTGGAACCTCTGCAAAGGTTCCTCGGAGAGACCAGCAGAGAACCCGGCAATTTCTTTTGCCAGATCTCGGAGATACATGCCCATATAGAGCTGGTAGGTCTGGACTCGACAAGCAAGCATAGAGCCCTGGAAGCACTTCCTACCGAGGGCATCCAGGTTCCGGGCCTCCCGGCCAGGAGGCACCGAGGAGTGCATCTTCTGACTCTTGAGTCGATGCATGGCCGATTCCACCACCATGGAATGGTGCGGCAGTTGTGCCTTTTGGAACCCGGGGCTCTTGCGGACTTGATAAATGGAATCGACCCGCTTGCTTAACACCGGCGCCGACACCGGGCTCTCCCACACGCGGAAGAGAAGTCGTTCCAGCATCGGAGGGACCGGTACAGTAAAGGCCTCCTTCGGGGGAGAGTCATACTGGAGGGCATCGAGCTCTTCGGCTCGAGGCTCCTCCTCGGGATCCGCTGGGAATGCCAAGGCCTTGGCCATATTCCGCACGAAGTCTGAGAACCGGGTGTCCTCCGGGGGGGACCATCTCCGAGGTTCGGACTCGGGTGAGTCCGATGGGACACACCGAGTCCGAAAAGTACCAGGTGACTCTTCGTCCTCCGTTTCCCAGGCTGACTCCTCGGAGGAGGAATCGAGCGGCTCCGGTCGGGCGGGCACCGATGCCCTCCGCCCCGACGACCTCGGTCCCGAACGGTTGGCTGAGGGAGACCGCGACCGAGGATTGACTTGAGCTCACATGGACTCGAGGATCGGCTTGGTCTCCGGGGTCGACTTGGACGTCGACGTCCCGGTGGCCGGAGCAGATGCACTGGCGAGGCCAGCGATCAATGCCCGCTGCTGGTCCATGAAGGCAGCCAAACTGCTCTCCAAGGCCGTCAACCTGAGTCCAAGCTCAGAAGACCCAGCAGCCCCCGACACGGGCCCCGATGGCATCGGGCCCGACGTCGGCTCCTTCGGAGGCGAGTCCACGAGGACTACAGTACTCACGTGTCCAGGCGACTCCATTTCGAGACAAGGATGTTTCGAAGGCCTCTCCGACTCCGAGGACCCGGGACGGCTATCGAGGCTATGCGACCTGGCCCTCGAGGAACCAGGAGCGTCCACCGACGACGCCCTTGCGGGTTTTTTTCTTCCTATGATGTTCCCGGGCAGGAGACCCCCACTCAGAGGATCTCCGACGATGCTCAGGACCGGAGTCTCGGGGCGTCGAAGCCTCTGACGAGGTCCGGGCCCGGCCGGACGCGGAGTCAGAGAAGATTCGTTCTCTTTGATGCTGCCGACTCCTCAACGCTTTTGAAGACATCTTGCTACACGGACCGCAGATCATTGGGTCATGATCGGGTCCGAGGCAGCGGAGGCAGCAGTCGTGTGTGTCGGTAAGAGACATAAGTTTCTTACACCGATCACACTTTTTAAACCCGCTGGCAGCCATCGGGGGAAAAAGGGCCCCTGCGAGGTCAAAAGACAGGGCTGCCAGTGAAAAATAAAAAAATGGCGCGAACGCTTGTCACGAAGGACAAAAAAACGAAAAATAAAGAACGGACCCGATACCGGCGTAGCGGGTCCGGGCGGGAAAAGGATCCGGCGTCAAATCGAGAAAAGAATAAGAAATAAAATCAACTTTTTCTGCGGCGATCACAAACAGCGTCTGTAGGGCTCCGCGGAAAAAAGAAGACTGAGCAAGATGGCACCCTTGGGCGGGAAGGGGACCGCGCATGCGCGCTGCAATTCCCAAAGGCTTTCTTTGAAAGCTGGGGAAATTGCTCCACGAGGGCTCCGTCGGCACCGACGTCACCCATATGTGAGGACTGACTTCCTGCTTGGTCCTGGAGAAAATCCTATTCTGCATGACATGTAAACAATATATAAGAACTTCACAACTTCTTTCTTCCTGTAAACCTAAACTTTCAAGCATTCTTGAAGCAAAGCCTCTCTTGCTTTTCTTTTGTTTTATTTATTTACTTCTTTAATATCTATTAAGTGCCTTTATGAAGAGATTCAACCAAGGTGATGTATAACAGGTGTAGCTTGATATATGCAACTTATGTTGGAGTAAGAGCACATCCATAGTGAAATGCCCAAATGTTAGCATAATAAACAAGTACAGAACAGTGAGATAAACTTGGAAATATCCAAATTAAAATTATAATAATAGCAATCATATGGTATAGCATCAGTATCATAGATATTAAAACAGTACAGTCCGATATTCAAATAACAGAAAATGAAGCTACTCATTTATAGCAGGTGTTCTCTGTGAACTGCAAGATAAGTCCTTACATATGGGTGATGTCACTGATGAAGCTTTCACACGAGAGCTTTCCCAGCAACTTCTAGAAGCTTTTGGTGAGCTTCACTGTCCAAGCACATGCTTTCCCGCCTGCCGTGGCAGCACTCTTCATCAGTCTGATGAGTAACTGAGGAAAATTCAACCCCAAGAGGAGGTGGGAGGGTTATGAGGACTTATCCTGTTGTCCACAGAGAACACCTGTTACAGGTGAATAACTTCATTTCTCCGTGGACAAGCAGGATTAAGTCCTCATGTATGGGATTCCCTAGCTACAGGCTGCCTTAAAAAAAAAAAGAAATTAGACTTACCTGCTAAGAACATAAGATATGCCATACTGGGTCAGACCAAGGTCCATCAAGCCCAGTATTCTGTTTCCAACAGTGGCCAATCTAGGTCATATGTACCTAGCAGTTTCCCCAAGGGACACAGGTTCCACAATGTTTGTATTGGTTCAAGCATTGATATCCTGGGTCCCTTCTTAATAATGGTTTATGGACCTTTCCTCCAGGAACTTGTCCAAACCTTTTTTAAAACCCAGCTACATTAACAGCCTTTACTACATCCTCTGGTAACAAATTCCAGAGTTTGATTACACGTTGAGTGAAAAAATATTTTCTTTTATTAGTCTTAAATAGTTTACCCTGTAGCTTCATTGCATGTCCCCTAGTCTTTCTATATTCTGATAAAGTAAACAATCGATCTACGTTTACCCTTGAGGAACTCCAGTCCAGTCCCACACCTCTGGGTATGCACCTCCTCCAGCAGCTTGGAGACTGAGAATGTCATCTTTTTGATGACACTAGTGTATATATGCAGCTGGCACCGCCCACCAGCCCCAGTACCTATTGACAAAGCAGACTCAGAGGAGCAACAAATAAGTAGTTAAACATGCAACAAACACTTCTACGTCTAAATAAACTAGTACCACCTCCATTCCCTGGAAAGGATACCCCGCCTCCCCCCCTCCAGGATGGGGAGGCGTACCTGTTGAGCACTTGAGCAACTCCAACCAGTGAGAAGTGAGCAACCGACAGCTCTTCTGGTCCACCCCTCCCCAGACACTGATTACACACCCCTCCCCGGCTCCCCCTAGCCACTTCCTCCACCAAGGGAACCAGCTTCAGGACCGGGGTGTGCATAGATTATCACAGAAAGCATTCAGGAAGGGTTCCGGGACTGGACTAGAGTTCATCAAGGAACAACAATTAGCAGTTAAGTCTAATTTCTCTTTCCTTATCGTCCCTCCAGTCCAGTCCTGCAGCTCTGTGATGTATCAGAGCAGTTAAACTAACGGGAGGGACCCGCAACAACCAGCCTGAAGCACTGCCGATCTGAAACGAGCGTCCCCACCACCTGAACATCCAGGCGAAAATGTTCAGATAAAGTATGCCACCCTACAGATCTCCACTGGCGGAACTAAACTATACTCTGCTCACGAGGCTACCTGAGCCATAGTGAAATGCGTCTGCAACCCCACTGGCACCGCTCTACTCTTCAAGATGTATGCAGGCATGATTGCCTCACTGATCCATTTGGAAATGGAGGCTTAGCTTCCGCCTCACTTTTGCGCGACCCACCAAATAGAACTAACAGACGGTCCGATCTCCGAAAGGACGATGCCCTTTTCACATACTTTTAACCCAAGTGGCACAGCTGTTGAGTGGCAGAGCCCATATCCGCTCCCACCCACATCCGCGCTCGCCAGAGCCGATAAGGAAATGGCCTGATTTACATGAAATGCTCACACGACCTTGGGCAAAAATGAAGGTACCGGGCGCAGTACCACTTTCTCCTTAGAGAAGTAATGGCTCCTGGCATGACAGGGTCCGAAGCTCCGAAATCCTGCATGCCGAGCAAATCGCCACCAGGAATACCATTTTCTGAGTCAAATCCTTCAGGAAAGCTCAACTCAATGGCTCAAAGGGTTCACCAGACAGCACCATCAGCACCAGATTGAGATTCCAAGGCGGTACCACTGCCCTCTTTGGCAGACGGAGGTGGGTCACCGCCCCTAGAAAGCTCAGCCTGTCTGGGTGTGTCCCCAACGGCACCCTGTGGACTTTCCCGCAATAACCGGAAATCACCTCCAGTTGCACCCTCAAGGAACTGGCAGCTAGACCCTTATCAAAACCGGATTGCAAGAACACCAAGATGCGCGCCTGCCTCTCTCCGCACCATGATTCAAAGATGCGCCCTATGCAGATGCACGCCAGGTTCATAGACCACCTCTGGGCCTGTAGCAAGGTCGCTATCCCAGAGCCTGATTATCCTTTCTTCTTCAACTTCGTCCTTTCAAGACCATGCCATAAGTGATCCACCTGGGGCATACGAAGCGGCTCCTGCGTCAAGAGGTCCTTCCAACTGGAAGCCACCACAGTCAATCCACCAGTATCCGAATCAGGTCAGCATACCACTGGCACCTCGGCCAGTCTGGTGCCACCAAAATTACAAATCCCCGGTGCACCTCTAGCCATTGCACTAACCGGCCTATGAGCACCCACGGGGAAAAACAGAGAAGACCCTCCTCGAGCCGCTGCTGAATTAGAGCATCCAAGCCTCTCTTCTTCTGCTGAAAAACCGGCAGGCCTTGGCCAACTCAGACATTGCCATTAGGTCCATGACCGGTGTGCACCATTAGCGGACCACCTGCTCGAACATCTCCTGATTGAGCTGCCACTCTCTGGGGTCCATGCGCACTCGGCTGAGGTAGGCTGCCGTCACACTGTCAACTCCTGCTACGTGCACCGCAGATAACACCTGGAGACGAATCGCTGCCCATCCAAACAGCTTTTCGGCCTCCTCCTCCAGGGCTGCACTGCCTGTGCTTCCTTGCCAGTTGATGTAAGCCACTGTGGTCGCATTGTCTGAGGAATTGGACCACCTTCCCCTGCAACCATGGCTCGAAACTTTCTAGCACCAAGGTCACCGCTCACATCTCGAGCCTGTTGATCGACCACAGGGCCTCCTGCGGACTCTTATCCCTGAACAAAGTGTCCTTCGCAATGGGCTCTCCAACCTGACAGGCTGGCATCGGTCATCAGAGGAACCCACACCGGGGACTCCTTCCAGGCTCCTCACATGCAACCCATCAACTGAGGGCTCTCCTGGCGCTCCACGGGCAAGGGCGTACTTGGGACAGGGGTTGACTCTGATGGAACCATCCACTGAGCAGAGCCCTCTGCAGCGGTTGCATGTGCGCCCTTGCACATGGGACTAGCTCAAGTGTGGCCGCCATGGTCCCCAGAACCTGCAGATGCCGCCACTCTGATGGTCTTGCCATCTTCAGGACTTGCCGTATCCACTGTTGTTGCTCCTGCGCCGGGCGAACCGGAAGGAAAATCCTGCCCACGCAGGTATCAAAGCACGCTCTCAAATACTCTAGCTCCTGGACTGGCCGTAACTGACTCTTGGCGAGATTGATCCCAACCGAGGCTTTGAAGGAACTCTCCCACCCGCACTGTGCTCTTTTCACTATCGTCCCTGGACTTCACCTGGACCAGCCAATAGTCTAGGTACGGGTGGACGAGAACCCCTTTCTTGTGGAGAGCTGCTGCCATCACCACCGTGACCTTGGTGAAGGTATGGGGGGTGGTCACCAGACCAAAGGACCACGCTCGAAACTGGAAATGCCACTTGGCACCGCAAAGTGGAGAAACTGCCGATGTTCTGGATGGATGGGAACGTGCAGATACGTCTCTGCGAGATCGAGAGTCACCCAAAATCTCCGCTTCCTACCGCATTACTGTGAAAATGCGTCAGCTGGAGACCATAGTTCATGCCCTCGAAGTCGAGAATTGGGCGAAAGGAACCTTCCATTTGGGCACCACGAAATACATGAAGCCTCGACCGCAAACGTACTGGTCTTGCCGAACCAGTTCCACAGCTCTGAGCTGCAGGAGACAAGTCAAAGTCTCTTCGACTACTGCCAACACTGCTGCACCCACTTTGGGTGATCAAAGGAGCTCGTTCTTCCTCCGGCAGTGGGTATAGGTGCGTCATGGGTTGCACCCCTTTAAGGCCAACCTCCGGCAGATCCCACTCATCCTGGATCATCTGTCCTACTACTCCATGTACTAGTAAGACTTTCTGCGATTTTCGTACCGCCTGGAACAGCGGATCCTATAGCGCCTCTTCCTCTGCCAGGAGGTTAGCAGGCATATTCAGGGCCTTGAGGGTCTCCAAGGTACACATAGAATGTGAGCCCTTTGGGGACGAGGAATTGTATCAGTACCCACTTGTAGTGATTGTAAACCACCCTAATAGCCTTCAGCCTGGGCAGTATATTGAAAAATTGCATAAACATAAACAAAGATGAGCACTGGCAGCTCCTCCCGGCGGAAAAACTGAACAATCCGGGCCTGATCCTCCTGTTCTGGGCTCTCTCCTTCTTCCAACTCCTCCTGCAGATCTAGCTCCGTGTCAAGATCTTCCCCATCCAACCCCTCTGACAATGGCGATTGCTGCCTCTCCTCTAAGCCTCTAGCCCGCTTAGATGCCACTGCTCCTGACTCGTGCTCTTTTGCGTCTGACATCCTCTTAGTCCTGTGTTCCAGGGCTGAGGAGCCACTTGGTAGGCAAAACGCCTTCTGCAAAAGTAAGAAAAACTCCGGTGAGAACCCCCAGGAGCCCTACTGCTCCCTGGGCTCAAGGGGTGGATGGTCCAGGCATCATGCAGGGACCAGGGACCAGATCCGTTGAAGGTAACATGGTGCCCCCCTCCCCCAGGGTCTCTTGCAACAGGGAGGGACTCTCCTGTCTAATCTCATCCTACAGGTCCTGCTCCCATGACAGCCTCTTGCGTGCAGTTTAGGCAGATGCCTGCCTCTGAGACCACACCACATCGGGGACTGCATATCTTGAGGATTTTTAGATTGCGCT
Source organism: Ichthyophis bannanicus (assembly GCA_033557465.1). NCBI lineage: Eukaryota > Metazoa > Chordata > Amphibia > Gymnophiona > Ichthyophiidae > Ichthyophis > Ichthyophis bannanicus. The sequence goes on along the minus strand of CM066039.1, from coordinate 173,686,725 downwards.
GCAGTGTTGTATCTTAAAGATATGAAATGGACCTTGCCCTGATTCAAACTGAAATGTTCTCAGAGTAAAGTTTACGTTTTTCTTCTAATACTACAAACGGCTATAAGGGAGTACAGCTTCCCTTACAAGCAATATTACAGATTTAATAGGTACCTAATCTGGGCTAAGCGACAAGAGATGATCATGTCAGGTTACTCATTGACCACAGACAGATGAAAGGATTTCATTTGCATCCAATCCACTGACTGACTATCTTTCAAATTACATATATTTCTTGTATGCAGGTACTTTCTGTTTTCCACAGAGCTGTAGCTGCTAGACAAACCTATATGCAGCACCTCTTTTTTTTTTTTTTTATACACATCTTTATTTCTGTCTCTGACTTTTTATCTAACCCTTCTCAGGAGAAAGCAACAATGTCTCAACCATCTGCCAGTTACATCACCTGACCTAGCACAACAGTCTTCTGAAAATCCGCCCAGCAACAAACAATGGCCTATCTGATTAGGCCTTTCCCACATGTCTGCATCAAGTCACTGTGCACTGAATCAGTTTTGAGCTGTATAACACAAGGAATGCTTAAGGATTAAGTGGGGTTCACGCCCCCTGATAGCATCCTATACCAGGCACTGCGGTCTGGTTGGCATGGTGGGAAGGGCTGGGGGCACTCCCCAGGACCCCCCTCAATCTGTACCTGGGTAGGTAAAAGGATCCCCAGCAAAGTGCACCTCCACAAGCTCAGGCACAGAGCACTAGAGTACTTGAATTAAAATAAAATAAAATAAAACCAAACCAAAATCCAATTAACTGAAATTAAAATTAAAAAGGAATTGCAAATGGCCCCCTAGGAATAGGCTGCTCTGTCCTGCTTTATTCTCCGGTGGCTGCCTCTCCCGGGCACCCAAAACAAAGCAGAGGGTTAAACACATGCAGGCCTGAATAAAAGAAGAAATCGCACCTAAATGCAGTGGTGGGAGTTTCCCGCACTGCTGCAGGCTCCCAAACATGCGGCTGCAGGCTGCTCTCTGTCTCCTCATGTTCTGGCGGTTGCTAGGGGTTCCTGTTGTCCTCGCCCCCCCCCCCCCCCCCGCCACTCTCAACTTGGAGCCTCTTTGCTGCATGGCTTTTCTACCCCTCACGCTCAGCCTTCCTTCCCGGCTTCGACGCTGAGTGGGGTGACTCGGGGCTGCCAGCTTTCAGTCCAGTCAAGCAACTGCAGCCTCTGCAGCGGCTCCTCACCCAATAATGGGTTCGGGAGCAGCCAGAAGTCTCGGACTGAGGAACGCCCCCACAGAACTCCCCCCCCCCCCCGAAATCCTGGGGAGAGAGGGGGAAGAAGGAATATCCTCCCCTCAGCCCTGTAATAACAACTTCGCTCCTTCTGTCACCCGGGTTCTCTCTATTCCTTCTGATTTTTTTTTTTTTTACATCTGCCTTTAAAAACAAAGAAACCTGCACCTTACAGGGGAAATAAAAGCAAACTCTAACTAAACCTATCTCCTTAGTTGTCTCTTCAGCGAGTCCAGCACCCTGGCTCACATCCTCCTCCAGCTGCTTGGAGACTGAGCTTACTAGGGCTGGTGGACGGTGACAGCTGCATATGTACACTAGTGTCATCAAAAGATGACATGCTCAGTTTCCAAGCTGCTGGAGGAGATGCACTACCCAGAGGTGCGGGACTGGACTGGAGGGACGATAAGGAAGGGGAAAATAACCAAGTGCTCAAACAGAGGCACAAAAGCAGACCTTTCTTTTTTTCTTTTTAAATAGTGGCAACAGGATTTTCTACCTTTTTTTGTAAGGCATCCTGAACAGTGGGATGGAGTTGGATTCTAATTCCCGAAAAGATTCCGTAGCACTGACTGGCCTAATCTGCTGCTGTTCCAGACAATAGTGAGAAGTGAAGGTTTGAATTGAAGTCCACATTACAGCTTTGCTTATCTCTTCCATGGAGACCGAGCACAAGTGGGCCACCCATGCAGTCATGGCTCTTAAATTATGAGCAGCAGCATAACCCTCATGTTTGGAGACAACAGCCCCTAGCTTTCTGTGTCAAAAGAAACAAAATATTGAATGGACTTTCTATGAACATGTTTATTCCAAGTAGAAGGCAGTGCAGCTTCCCCTTTATGAGAATGGAGCTTTGGGAAAAAGGTTGGAACAACTGATTTGGAATGGATATGAAGTACCACTCAGATATGGAAAACATTTGTAAAAGGCAGATGAACTACTAGGGCCTGAAGCTCACTCATCCATCCTTCATGCTGAATTGACCACCACCAAAAACAAGACCTACCAGGACAAAAACTTCAGGAAACAAGTACTGAGCATCTCAATCGGTGCTTTCATCATGCATGAGAACCACACTGAGTTCCCAAGACACTGTAAGCAGCTTAATGGGAGGTTTAGGGAGTAAGTTCTGCATGAAGAAAACAACTAAGGGCTGTCCAGAGATGGCTTTACCTTCTACACCACAATGGTAAACTCCAATTGCACCGAGGTGAACTCTTGCCGAGTTGAACTCGAGTCCAGACTCCGAAAGATGTAGAAGGTATTCAAGCAGTGTTCGTAAGGGACAGGCAAAAGGATATATGTACCATTCCCCATACCAGACCACAAACCTCCTCCATTTGAAAGCGTAAGATTTCCTCGTCGAGGCAGTCCTGGATACCAAAAGGACATCAGTGACACCAACAGGCAAAATGAGAGCAGACAGTTTTACTTGCTAAATATCTAGGTTGTGAGGGCTAGGGACTTAATATTAGGATGTAACATAGTGCAATCCTCTTGTAAAGTCGAGGGTTGGTGTACGACCCAGATACTTTGGCTTCCAGATGGATGGTTCCAGAAACAGAGGCCATAGTGGGTCAGACCAAGGTCCATCAAGCCCAGTATCCTGTTTCCAACAGTGGCCAATCTAGGTCACAACTACCTAGCAGTTTCCCCAAAAGACACAGGTTCCACAATGCTTGTATTGGAGTATGCAGTGGATTGCCCAGGTCCCCCTTAATGGTTTATGGACTTTTCCTCCAGGAATTGTCCAAACCCCTTTTAAACCTGGCTACACTAACGATTGATCAGTCAGGCGGCTTCGCATGTCGACCAGGAGCCCTGTGCCATCTGTCCCAGGAAGTGTGCTCCCCAATCTAAAAGACTGGCATCGGTGGTCACGAGCACCCAGTCCGGCGTGTCCAATGGAATCCTGCGCAAGAGATGGTCGTGGCAGAGCCACCATCGGAGGTTGCAGCGCACTACCAGTGGAAGAGGCAAACGGATTTGATAGTCCTGGCCGTAGGATGACCAGTGAGACAATAGGGACTGCTGAAGAGAACGCATGTGGGCTCAGGTGCAAGGGACGAAATTCAAGGTGGCCACCATGGTTCCAAGCATCTGTAGGTAATGCCAGGCTGAGGGAGCTGATAAGAGGAGAAAGACTCGAAGCAGTGTGCAAAATTTCTCACATCTGTTTTGTGTAAGACAGACACGACTGACAGCCATGTTGAAACGAGCTCCCAGAAACTCCAAAGAATGAGACACAGCTCTTGGCTTGATTGACTACCCAACTGAGGCAACCTAGAAAAGTGACAACCTGAGCCACCCCTGAAATCACCTCCTTGCGAGACTGCCCTTATTAGCCAATCGTCCAGGTAGGGATGAACTCTGATTCCCTGTCAATGGAGGGCGGCCGCCACCACCACCATGACCTTGGAGAAAGTCCTGGGCACTGTGGCCAGGCTGAAAGGTAATGCCCAGAACTGAAAATCCTGCCCCAGTATCACAAAGCGTAGATCCTGCTGGTGAGCTGGGCAGATGGGGATATGAAAATGAGCTTTGGCTAGGTCACAAGTCAAAAGGTACTCACTGGGCTGGACTCCCTGGATGACAGATTTGAGATTTTCCATCCGAATACGTGGCACACAAAGACATTTGTTGATGCCCTTCAAATCCAGAATAGGCTGGAAAAAGCAGTCCTTCTTGGGAACAACAAAATAGATAAAATAATGACCAGAACCTGTCTTGGAATGTTGGAATGGGCATACCACGTGGCTGTAGGAGGTGTCAAAGGGTCATCAGCACGGTCACTCTTTTGTATGGTGCTCCACATGGAGAGATGAGGAACGAGTGTGGGACAGTGTGTGCAAGATCGAGAGTGTATCCTTGTGCAAACACCTCAAGTACCCATTTGTCCGAGGTGATCTGGGTCCATTCGTGGAGGTAAAGTTGGAGCCATCTGCCCACAGGTGACACCCTGGAATGGACCCCAAGCCCATCAGCAGGAAGTACAAGCGATGCCCACAGACTTGCTGTTGGAGGAGAAACTGTCCCAGCAACAGGTCCCTCAAAAGAACTGAAGCTTGGAACCGGTCTTAGGGAAATAAGAGTTTGATTTTCCTGGCTTGTAATGCAGGGGGGAGCGGCCATACCATGGAGCGACAAGGGCCGGATTTGGGTCTGTCCTCTAGCAAACACTGTGGGGCTTGACCTCACCCAAATCCTTTACCAGTTTGTCCAGATCTTTTCACTCAGTCTCGATAATGGGATCTGCTTAAAGCTCAGTTGAATCCGGAGAGTGTTGTGCTGGTGGCACAGAAATGTGAAGAGCCTCCATAATCTGAGCTATGAGAGCCGAGAGCTCCTCTTTACGGAAGAATCATATGTCGTGCCCTTCATCTTGCGCCTCTGGCTCGTCCTCAGGCAGCAGGAACTCTCTCCTCTCTTGGTCTGACTGAGGGAAAAGAATGGTCCTCGGAGAGGCATTCACCATCCTCACCAATAGGGTGCCAGTCCCGATGGGCTGTGCTGCCGGAGTAGCAGTCAAGACCAGTCTGGAGGACTTTTTTGCCGGAGGGGCTGGAGTTGCAGGAGCATCCGAGCACCATAATTCCTAGGCTTGTCGAAAAGGGTCTACAGAGGCTGTTGCAGTTGAAGGGCTGACATCTGAGACTGAGGAGAATGCTAAACTGCAGGAAGGTGTTGCTCAGGGAGGAGAGCTGGAAGGGGGATCTCCTGGGGGAGAGGAGAGGCAGGAGGCCCTGTGGGTGAAGGAGCAGAAGGGTTTAAAGAAGTCATACATGGCCCTGCTAGTAAAGACTGACTTGTGGAAGAAGAAGGGCCTCCCTGATCAGTCCTGCATGTGGAGCAAAACGTTTCTGACAAAAAAACGCTGTTTTATGCCATATCCCAGATATTGATGTAGGGAGGAGGGCATTTTCACAGCCAGAAGGCCAAGACTGGGAAAAACTGCATGAGAAAATGGCACTGTAGGTGTTCAGCAGCAGAAAGAGTAGTTACTCACCTGTAACAGGTGTTCTCCAGGAGCAGCAGGAATCAGTCCTCACATATGGGTGATGTCGGCGCCGACGGAGCCCTCGTGCAGAGCATTTCTCCAGCTTTCAAGCTTCTTTCCCGAGCCCTTCTTTTTTTGAGAAAGGGCAGAAGTCTTTCTGGACAGCCTTGTCCTGGTAAGAGTCTCAGTCTCGATTTCTGCAGCCTTTTCAGCCATGGGCTTACCGAATAGGTAGTCAACTCGGCAGGGGACATCGATCAACTTGTCCTACACCCATGACTCCAGGTCCGATGACTGTAGCCAGGCCTGACGGCGTGCACCGATGCGGGCCGCAGCTACCCAGGCCAAAGCCTCGAAGCCATCATAGGCTGCTCGAGAGATAAACTTCGAGCACTCTCAGATCCCTGTCGACAAGGCCTTGAACCTCTGAAAGGGTTCCTTGGAGAGGCCAGCTGAGAACCCGGCAATCTCCTTTGCCAGGTCTCTTAGGTATATGCCCATGTACAGCTGGTAAGTCTGGATACGGCAAGATAGCATAGAGCCATGGAAGCACTTCTACTGAGGGCATCAAGGTCCGGGCCTCCCGGCCGAGGGACACCAAGGAGTGCATCTTCTGACTCTTCAGGCGGTGCATGGCTGATTCCACAACCATGGAATTGTGCAGTAGCTGCGCCTTTTGGAACCCAGGGCTCTTACGGACTTGATAAATGGAATCAACCCATTTGCTAAGAAATGGCACAGAGGCCGGTGCCTCCCACATACGGAAGAGCAGCCGTTCCAGTATCGGAGGAACCGGTACAGTAAAGGCTTCCTTCGGAGGAAAATCATACTGGAGGGCATCAAGCTCCTCGGCTCGAGGCTCCTCCTCAGCGTCCGCAAGGAATGCCAAAGCCTTGGCTATGTCCCTCACGAAGTCCGAGTACTGGGTATCCTCCGGGGGGGATGGGGGGACCGTCTCCGAGGCTTGGACTCCGGGGAGTCTGAAAGGACGCACCGGGTCCGGAAGGTGTCCAGAGACTCTTCGTCCTTCATCTCCCATGCCGACTCCTCCTCGGAGGAGTTGAATGGCTCTGGCTGTGTGGGCCTCAGTGCCATCCGCCCCGACGCCGAGGGCACCGGCATTGACGACCTCGGCCCCACATGGGAGGTCGAGGGGGACCTTGACCGAGGATCGGCTCGGCCTCCGGGGTCAACTTAGACGTCGAGGTCCCGGTGGTCGGGGCAGATGCACCAGTCAGACCGGCGATCAGCACCCGCTGCTGTTCCATGAAGGCAGCCAAGCTGCTCTCCAAGGCCGTCAGCCTGAGTCCAAGCTTAGGAGACTCAGCAGCCCCCAACTCGGGCCCCGACGGCGTAGGGCCTGACGTTGTTTCTCCCGGAGGAGATTCCACGAGGACAAAAGAACTTACGTGACTCGGGGACTCCGGCTCCATGTGAAGTAGTTTGGACGGCCTCTCTGACTCTGAGAGCCCGGGGCGGCGGTCAGGGCTACACGACCTGGCCCTCGAGGACCCAGGGGCCTCCACCGATGCCGCCTTCACGAGCTTCTTCCTTTTGTGCTCCACGACAGTGCTCAAGGTCAGACTCCCAAGATGACGAGGTCTCTGACGAAGTCCGGGCCCGGCCGGACGCGGACTCTGAGAAAATTCTTTCACATTGATGCTGACGGCTCCGAAGTGCCTTCAACAACATTTTGCCGCATGGGCCACAGACCAGCGGGTCATGGTCGGGCCCGAGGCATCGGAGGCAGCAGTCATGTGTGTCTGTGAGAGACATACGTTTCTTGCACCGATCACATTTTTTGAACCCGCTGGCAGCCATCGGGGGAAAAAGGGCCCCTGCAAGGTCAAAAGACCGGGCTGCCGGTGAAAATAACAAAAAAGACGCGAACGCTAGTCACGCAGGACAAAAACCGAAAAAAGAAATTCCGGACTCGATACCAGTGTACAAAGCCCAGGCGGGAAGGGGAACCGGCATCGAACCAGATAAGAAAAAAGCGAAAATCACAGAAAAAAATTGACTTTTCCCGGTGACATGAACTCACGTCCATTGGGCTCTGCAGAAAAAGAAAGACTGAGCATGATGGCACCCTATGGCGGGAAGGGGACCGTGCATCCACGCTGCATTCTTGAAAGACTAGAAAAGGGGCCTGTTACCTTTGGAGAGAGATCTGCAACTGAGTATATACTTCTGGGACTTTTCTGAAAGGAATTCTTTTTAGTAAAGCTAATTAATCTGTGAACCCACTATTTTTTGTTCAATCAGTCAGGGCCTAGTAGCAGCTGTTTAAGTTTACATTTAAAACACAGAAGAGAGCTTTCTGGTTAAATTTAGAACCCAGCAGAGAGCTTGTAGTTTAAATTTCATAATAAGTTAGAGCCTAGCACCAGCAAAGAGCTATAATTTAAATCAAATAAGAATATAGCTTACCTCAACAGCACAGGACAGGGTACTGTGTAGCAGCCCTCTTTTAATAAGTGTTATTTCCCTCCCCACATCCACCCACCCCTGGGATAATTGTAGCTTTATAGGTACTTACACATTTTAACAGACAGAAGGTGCTCTCAGGTGAAGCTCGTTACCCAAATCAGTCATACACTAAGGACCTGAGATTAATTAAGCTTCAGGTGAACAAGGTATATATATATATATAAATAAATAAAAATAAATAAATAAATATTAAACGTATTAGGTACAGTTTTATGGGCAACCCTTAGTAAGTAAAGAACTTAAAGATCTAAACAAAAACTTAAAACTAAGATGCAGACAGCAATCAAGCAGCGAGATGGGGGCTTTCCAGTCTTTTGCATTGAGTGTCACATGTATGATTTTCTCCCAATTGGTGAGAGGTCTTACGTGTGCACTAGGTGCAAGGAGCTCTTTGCTCTCAGGGAACGAGTCCGTTCTCTAGAGGCTAGAATAGCAGACTTGGAAAACATAAGACAGACAGAGAGGTACACAGACGACACCTACAGGGATAGAGTCCTGAAGTCCCACCTCCAATCTGGCAGCATCCCTGTTGCCATGGAGGAGCGAGGTCACGTGACAGGAGAGCATCAACCTGGTGTGGCAGGAAGTGATCCTGTAACTAGGACCTGTCCTCCAGGTGATGTAAAACCCTCTCGCACTGAGGAAGTTTCTCCAGGGCCAGGTGCCCACGAGGGAGGACAGCCGTTATAGTTGGTGATTCGATCATTAGGCATGTAGATAGCTGGGTGGCTGGTAGACGTGAGGATCGCCTGGTAACATGCCTGCCTGGTATGAAGGTAGCGGACCTCACGCGCCACCTAGATAAGGTCTTAGATAGTGCTGGGGAGGAGTCTGCTGTCTTGGTATATATCGGTACCAATGACATAGGAAAATGTGGTAGGGAGGTTCTGGAGGCTAAATTTAGGCTTTTAGGTAGGAAGTTGAAATCCAAAACTTCCAGGGTAGCATTCTCCGAAATGCTTCCCATTCCACGTGCAGGACCCAAAAGGCAGGCAGAGCTCCGGAGTTTTAATGCGTGGATGAGACAATGGTGCAGAGATGAGGGTTTTGGATTTGTTAGGAACTGGGGAACATTCTGGGGAAAGAAGGGGCTCTTCCGAAGGGATGGGCTTCACCTTAACCGGGATGGAACCAGCTGCTGGCATTAACCTTTAAAAAGGAGATAGAGCAGCTTTTAAACTAGATAATAGGGGAAAGCCGACAGTCGCCCAAGAGCAGATGGTTCGGAAAAATGTATCCTTGAAGGATACTACCAAAAGCAGAGAGGTTCCAAAAAAGAGCAAAGTAGCCCAAATGCCCTCAAGTATGGAGCAGACAGAGCTTAAAGATCCCAAATTACCATGTCTACCAATAGCCAAATTAATATGAATAAAATACAGTCTCTAAAAAGCTTGTATGCAAATGCTAGAAGTCTAAAAAATAAGATGGGAGAGTTAGAATATATAGCACTAAATGAGAGGTTAGATATGATTGGAATATCAGATACATGGTGGAAGGAGGACAACCAGTGGGACACTGTGATACCTGGGTACAAACTATATCGTAATGATAGAGCTGATCAAATTGGTGGAGGGGTTGAGCTCTATGTTAGAGAGGGCATTGAGTCAGAAAGGATTAAAGTTTTGCAGGAAACCAAATTTGCTGTAGAATCTCTATGGATTGAAATTCCATGTAAAAAGGGGAAGGCACTGGCAATAGGGGTGTACTATCGACCACCGGGCCAGAATGAACAAATGGATGATGAAATGCTCAAAGAAATCAAGGAAGCTAACAAAAGTTACAGCGCAGTAATAATAATGGGTGATTTCAATTACCCCGGTATCGACTGGGTCAGTGTCACGTCAGGACATGCTAGGGAGAAAAAGTTCCTAGATGACAAATGACTGCTTCTTGGAGCAGCTGGTTCATGAAGCGACCAGAGGGGAAGCCATATTAGACTTGGTCCTTAGTGGAACACCAGATCTAGTGCAAGAGATAAGGGTGTTGGGGCCACTTGGCAATAGTGATCATAGCATTGATCCCCTTTGATTTAATTAGTGGAGGAGGGATAGTACGGAAATCCACAGTACTACCTTTTAACTTTCGAAAGGGAGAATATGCTAAAATGAGGAAAACAGTTAAAAAAAAACTAAAAGGAGCAGTTGCAAAGGTTAAAGACTTAAATCAAGCTTGGGTGGTGTTGAAAAATACTATCGTGGCAGCCCAGACCAGTTGTATTCCACGCTTTAAGAAAAGTTGAAGTAAGTCCAAAAAACTGCCAGCATGGTTTAAAGGTGAGGTCAGAGAGGCTGTTGCCAAAAAAGCATCTTTCAGGAAATGGAAAAAAGAGCCAAACGACGAAACCTGGTAACAGCACAAGCACTGGCAAATCAAATGCAAGGCATTGATAAAGCAGGCAAAGAGAGAATTTGAGAAGAAGCTTGCTGTGGAAGCAAAAACGCGAAATAAAGATTTTTTCAAGTACATTCGCAGCAAAAAACCTGTGAGAGAGTCAGCTGGTCCATTAGATGATAGAGGAGTTAAAGGGGCACTAAGAGGCGACAAGGCGATAACGGAGAGAATGAATGAATTCTTTGCTTCAGTCTTTACTGAGGAAGATGTAGGGATGTTACCCATGACTGAAGTGGTATTTAAAGGTGCGGAAGAATTGAAGGAAATATCGATACATCGGGAAGATGTATTACAACTATTAGATAAACTGAAGAGTAGCAAATCACCTGGGCCGGACGGTATACATCCAAGGGTGTTGAAAGAACTGAAATATGAGATTGCAGACCTGCTAGTATTAATCTGTGAACTATCATTAAAATCATCTCTAATACCTGAAGATTGGAGGATCGCCAATGTAACACCAATTTTTAAAAAGGGTTCCAGGGGTGATCCGGGAAACTACAGACCGGTGAGCCTCATGTCAGTACCGTGAAAAATGGTAGAAACCATCATAAAGAATAAAATTACTCAGCATGCAGATAGTCATGGCCTAATGGGAGACAGCCAACATGGCTTTAGACAAGGAAGATCTTGTCTTACTAATCTGTTATGTTTTTTTGAAAGTGTGAATAAACAGGTAGACAAAGGTGAGTCGGTTGATATAGTGTATCTGGACTTTCAGAAAGCCTTTGACAAAGTCCCTCATCAGATACTTTTGGCAAAACTAAAGAGTCATGGGATAGGAGGCAGTGTACTACTGTGGATCAAGAACTGGTTAAGAGATAGAAAGCAGAGGGTTGGGCTAAATGGACAATTTTCCCAATGGAGAAAGGTGAATAGTGGTGTACCCCAGGGATCTGTGCTGGGTCCGCTGCTTTTTGACATATTCATAAATGACCTGGAAAGTGGAATAACGAATGAGGTTATCAAATTTGCAGATGACACAAAACTATTTAAAGTTGTTAAAACCCAAGAGGATTGTGGAAAATTGCAAGAGGATCTTGATAAAATGGAAGACTCGGCATCAAAATGGCAGATGAAATTTAATGTGGACAAGTGCAAAGTTATGCACCTAAGGAAGAACAACCCAAACTATGGTTATACAATGCAAGGTTCCACATTAGGAACCACCACCGAGGAAAAAGATTTAGGCGTCATTGTGGATAACATGTTAAAACCCTCGGCCCAGTGTGCAGCGGCAGCCAAGAGAGCAAATAGAATGCTAGGTATCATAAGGAAAGGAATGGAAAACAAAACAAAAGATATTATAATGCCTCTATATCGTTCCATGGTGAGAAGGGACCCAGGATATCAATGCTTGACCCAGTACAAGCATTGCAGAACCTGTGTCTTTTGGGGAAACTGCTAGGTACGTATGACCTAGATTGGCCACTGTTGGAAACAGGATACTGGGCTTGATGGACCTTGATCTGACCCAGTACGGCATATCTTATGTTCTTATGTTCTAAAGGTTTTCCTTGAAAGCTGGGGAAATGCTCCGCACGTGGGCTCCGTCGGCACCGATGTCACCCATATGTGAGAACTGACTTGGTCCTGGAGAAAATTGGGTCTGCAGGGCTTTTGGCGGGAACCGCTGAAGTGAGGCAGAATCGCTGCAAGGGAGAGAGCAGGAACGATGGACTCACAAATACCTGATAGAAGCATAGTGGTAGCAGCGGTAATAGGAACTGGGGCCCCCCCAATAGCAACTACCCACAGAGGAAGATAGCAGTTTATCCGTGGGGATTCTGAGCGCAAGTGAGTCCGCAGTAAAGACACAATAGGCAGAAGGCATCCGGAGATAAGGGAGGCCACCGCCATTATCCAGCAAACAAAACTCAATGTCCCTGGACTCACCAGTGAGAGGAAGGAGTGCTGCTAGAAGAAATGACATCAGGAACGGCTGGATCTATGGCTGGTACAGCTTCCCTGCCAACAATGAAGAAATTAGGCCTTACCTGCTAATTGTCTTTCCTTGAGTTCTCTCCGGGCCAGTCCAGGCACATGAGAGTTGTCAACCTTCTCCAGCAGCTGAGGACTGACTACTGAACTTTTTCCAAAAGAACTAGCATCTGGCTCCCCCTGCTGGCTAACCTCAGTCTAACTCTTACCAAGCCGCGGAACTGACTGAAAAAAACCCAATGTAACCAAAAAACAGGGACTAGACCGAGCCTGCCCAAACCAGTTAGCGCTCTGAATGCCTAACCGCTAGTACGGCTCCTCTTTTTTTTTTTTTTTTTTTTTTTAATTCCAATGAAAAAACACTCCCGATCTAAAGACGTGGGAGCCCCCGAAATCATGTCGAACACACTCGAGCGGAAAATCTGCGCAATACTCTTCCAAATCTCCGTTCGAACCGAACTACCGCCTGTATCGCAGAAGTCTATGTCCGATACCCCCAAACCAAGGCTGTCACGAAACCCTGATATTTAGCCCAAAGGCACGGGTGGGTCCTGGACTGGCCCAGAGAGAACTCAAGGAAAGACAATTAGCAGGTAAGGCCTAATTTCTTCTTCCTCTTCGTCTCTCCGGGCCAGTCCAGGCACATGAGGGAAGTACCAAAGCAGTATCTACCCCTGGGAGGGACCCGCCAGGTCCACAATGATGGCCGACGCCCCCACCTTTGCATCTTGTCTGGCCTGCACATCCAATCTATAGTGTTTCGAAAAAGTGTGCAGGGAAGACCAAGTAGCCGCCCGACAAATGTCCACAGGCGGAACCAAAGCAAACTCGGTTCAGGACGCTGCCTGGCCACGAGTCGAATGTGCCCGGAAGCCTTCCGGGGGCGGTTTCCCGCTAGCGTGATACGCTGCAACAACTGCGTGTTTTACCCATCTAGCAATGGAGGCCTTGGAGGCCGCTTCCCCCTTTCAAGGACCCCCAAACAGAACAAATAACCTGTCCGTCTTACGAAAGGACTCCGTACGCCACAGGTATCTCTTCAGCACCCTACCTAAATCTAACTTACGGAACACCACATTGATGGGCTTTCCTTCCTGGACTTGAAAAGTCGGAAGCAAAATGGGCTGATTCACATGAAAACCTGACACCACCTTAGGCAGAAAGGAGGGAACTGGCCGCAATGTCACCTTTTCTCGAGAAAATTGCAGATACACGAAAGAGCTTTAAGATCCGAAACCCTTCTTGCGAAACATAACACTACCAAGAAGGTGGTTTTCCAGGAGAGTTCTCTGAGCGACACCTCCCTAGCCGGCTCAAAGGGAGGCCTCACTAATGCTTCAAGGACCAAATTGAGATCCCAGGCCGGTACTACTGACCGTACTGGAGGGCGCATGTTTCTCACCGCTCTTAAAAATCATAAAATATCTGGATGCCCTGAGATGAGAACTCCCCTTACCTTACCTCGAAAACAAGCTAGCGCTGCCAACTGAACCTTGAGAGTAGCCATAGCTAAACCCTTATCCAGACCATCTTGGAGGAAAAACAAAACTTCCGGGACCAGCGCCTTGTGCGGTCGGAATCCCCGCTCTTCACACCAGCGCTCGAAAATACGCCAAACGCGAACATACACTAAGGAAGCAGATCTTCTCCTGGCCTTCAAGAGGGTAGCAACCACCGACGCCGAATATCCTCTACTCCTCAACCTGTCCCCTTCAAGAGCCAAGCCGTAAGCGAGAAGCGATCCACGTCCGGCATTAGAAGAGGACCCTGACTCAAAAGGTTCGAGCGAGCCGGTAACCTCCAGGGTTTGTCTATCAGAAGCCGCACTAGATCTGCGTACCACGGTCTCCTGGGCCAATCCGGGGCTATGAGTATCAGACGCCCTGCGTGACTCTTTACTCGACGAATGACTCTTCCTATCATAGGCCATGGGGGAAACACAAAGCAACACTCCCGTCGGCCACGGTTGTGCTAGACCGTCCAGGCCTTCCGACATATAATCCCTGTGTCTGCTGAAGTACCGGTTGCTTTAGCATTGTTGAACGTGGCCATCAAGTCCATAACTGGTTGCCCCCATCGCCAGGAAAGGTCGTAAAACACCGCCGCGTTTAACTCCCACTCCCCCGGATCTACTATATGCCGACTGAGGTAGTCGGCCTGTACAGTGTCTCGGCCTGCCACATGCGCCACCGAAAGAGCTAGCAAGCGGGACTCCGCCCAGCCCATAAACCACTGACTCTCTTCCAAGAGGGACGCGCTGCTCGTCCCTCCTTGACAATTGATGTAGAACACTGTCACCGCGTTGTCAGAGAAAACTCTCATCGCCTTCCCTTCGACGAGAAAGGAAAACTCGAGAAGAGCAAGACGTACAGCCCTGAGCTCCAAGAGATTGATGGAAAGATGGGACTCCTCTGGAGACCAACACCCCTGCGCTATTTGGGCTTGACAATGAGCTCCCCAACCGACGAGACTGGCATCTGTCGTGAGGAGAAGCCATTCTGGTTGTCGCAAGGGCATGCCGACCCTCAAATGAACTGGATCCAACCACCATAGCAAACTGTCGGTCACCTCCTGCGTGCGAGGCAATCGTCGACCCAGAGGATGCTCCTGCGGCGACCATCTTGTCAGTAAGGCCTGTTGCAAGGGCCACATATGCACTCGAGCCCAGGGAACCAGATTCAAGGCCGCCGCCATGGACCCTAGCAGTTGCAAGTGATGCCACGCTGACGGGGCTTTCAAGCGCAAAAATGCTCTTGTCTCAGAATCTTCTGTATTCGGACCTCCGGAAGGTACACCGCTCCCATCTGCATGTCGAACACTGCCCCCAAATAAAGGAGCCGCTGAACTGGCACTAACTGACTCTTGACCTGACTGATTACCCAGCCCAGCCTTTCCAGCAGCGAGACCACTCTGGCTGTCGCCACTAGGGATTCTGCAACAGATGGAGCTCGAATTAGCCAATCGTCGAGATAGGGGTGCACCATCACTCCCTCTCTTCCCAACGCCGCCGCAACCACTACCATCACCTTTGTGAATGTTCGCGGTGCCGTAGCCAACCCAAAAGGCAATGCTCGGAACTGAAAGTGACCCATGGGAACCGCAAAACACAAAAACCTCTGATGCTCTGGCTGGATGGGAATATGCAGATAGGCCTCTGTCAGATCTATGGAAGTAAGAACCTCTGTTGGCTGCACCGAACAAATTACCGATCGTAGTGTCTCCATGCGGAAGTGAGGCACCCTCAAACAGTGGTTCACGTGCTTGAGATCTAGAACAGGCCGATAAGACCCCTCCTTTTTGGGAACCACAAAATAAATTGAGTATCAACCTAAGCCGAACTGGTCTGACGGAACCGGGATTACCGCCCTCAGACGCAACAATCGGTGAAGCGTCTCGGTTACTGCCTTTGCTTTTTCCACCGAACCACATGGAGACACCACGAAAGCGTCCGCTAACGGTTGGGCAAATTCGAGAGCATAGCCGTCGTGTATAATTTCCAGAACCCACTGGTCTGTGGTTATGTTGGCCCAGACGGAAAGAAATTGCTGTAGCCGACCTCCTACCTGAATTTCCGTCTGGACCAACCTCCTTTCATTGTGGCTTTTTGTCAGAGTTCTGCTGGGCTGCGAAATAACCCCTGCCGAACCCCCGAGCGCCACGAAAGGACTGACCACGTGCTGCAAAACACCCGCGTTGATAAGGGGCAAAACGAGAGCCTCTAAACTTGCGAAATTCTCTCGATGGAGCTCTGTGTGCCCCACTCGGCCTCTGGCCTCTTGGACGATCCTCCGGGAGGCGACCGCCCTTGGAATCCCCAAGGTCTTTCACAATCTTTTCTAGGGCGGCTCCAAAAAGCAGCGTGCCTTTGTACGGCAACTTACTAAGCCGTGCTTTGGAGGAGGCGTCCGCCGCCCAATTTCGCAGCCATAAAAACCTCCTGGCTGCGATGGACGCAGCCATGGACTTCGCAGAAATCCGCACCAGATCATAGAAAGTATCTGCTAAGTATGCGGCGGCTGATTCCAGCTTCGCGCCTTTGTCCACCTCCTCTTTGGCCAGCGATGTGCCCTGAATCCATCGAATGGAGGCTCTGGAAACATATGCCCCACAGATAGCTGCTCTGAGCGCCAAGGCGCAAGTCTCAAAGTCTGTTTTAGGAGAGTCTCTAGCTTCCTATCCTGTAAGAGAGCAAATAGAATGCTAGGTATCATAAGGAAAGGAATGGAAAATAAAACAAAAGATATTATAATGCCGCTATACCGTTCCATGGTGAGACCGCACCTTGAATATTGTGTGCAATTCTGGTCGCCGTATCTTAAAAAGGATATAGCGTTATTAGAAAAGGTTCAGAGAAGAGCCACCAAAATGGTAAAGGGGATTGAAGGATACGCCTATGAAGAAAGGCTAAAAAGGTTAGGGCTCTTTAACCTGGAAAAGAGACGGCTGAGGGGAGATATGATAGAAGTCTATAAATTAATGAACGGAGTGGAACGGGTAAACGTAGATCGACTGTTTACGTTATCAGAATATAGAAAGACTAGGGGACATGCAATGAAGCTACAGGGTAAACTATTTAAGACTAATAAAAGAAAATATTTTTTCACTCAACGTGTAATCAAACTCTGGAATTTGTTACCGGAGGATGTGGTAAAGGCTGTTAGTGTAGCTGGGTTTAAAAAAGGTTTGGACAAGTTCCTGGAGGAAAGGTCCATAAACCATTATTAAGAAGGGACCCAGGATATCAATGCTTGACCTAGTACAAGCATTGCAGAACCTGTGTCTTTTGGGGAAACTGCTAGGTACGTATGACCTAGATTGGCCACTGTTGGAAACAGGATACTGGGCTTGATGGACCTTGGTCTGACCCAGTATGGCATATCTTATGTTCTTATGTTCTTAAGTCCTTGAGGGCCTCTCCGCCATCCACCGGAATAGTGGTTTTCTTGATTACCGCGGAGATCAGGGCATCGACCTTAGGCATTTTCAGCAAGTCTTGTTCCTCTTGTGGCAACGGATAGAATCGGCCGATAGCCTTAGCCCCTCGCAAAGTGGCCTCCGGACATTCCCATTCCGATTCCACCATTTGCTTCATTAACCTATGTACAGGAAAACACTTTTGATCTGTTTTAAAACCCTGGAGCAGAGGATCCTCCAAACGTTGTTCTGGAACCGATGGTAGAGCAATATTCAGGGCTGCCAGCGTCTGGGAAATAAACGCTCCCAACTCTTCTTTCCGAAACACCCTAAACAGGCTAGGATCCTCAAAAGCCCCCAACTCCCCATCTTCTAGGTCAGTGGCCCACTGGTCCAGGTCTGAACCTGCCAAGATCTCACCTTCCTCCATACTCTGGAGCTCTGGGTAAGGCAGACCGATGCTATCAGCGCCTCCTTGAGCCTCCTGGCCTGACTGGGAAGTGCCCTCCCCCGGGTCCAGTGAAGCAAGTTCCTTAGCCGGGAGTTGGGAAGGCCAGGATGCAGGATCGTTTCCCTGAACTTGTTGCGATTTTAAACAGTAAGCGTGATGCAGTGCTAAAATAAAGTCAGCAGAGAAAACGGACTCCAAACTCCCCTGCGCTGCTGGCAGTGATAGTGAGAGCTTCCCCCACTTTCATGGGCTTTTTAGACTTGGACTTTTTCTTCCCAGCCCCTGGCTGACTAGAAACTAAAACAGGCTGCTTACCCGAAATGGCCGCCGTTCCTGCCATTTCTGAAGCACTCTGACGATCCCTGAAGAGATTCCCTGCATCGGGCCTACTCTCCATGCCGGCAACGGGACTATTGATGAAAATCAGCTGAAACCGAAACTAACCCCGCTGAACCTAATTTCCCTGACAAACCTGTCCGTGACTGTCTCAGTATAGCGCTGATCTCGCTGCTCAAAGCCCTCGCTGCTAGCGATAAGGTGCTTCTTAATGTCGGAGGTGATCTGACGGTCTTCGGGGGCTCCCCGCACCATCCGATTGCATTTACCCCCGGGACAAGAACTAGTAGTATAAGGCAGGCTCTGCCTTCAAAATATTCAGCGCCACCACCGACTTAAAAAAAAAAACTCCGCCAAAGCGAAGTGCTGTGCTGGGACAGAAAAGCCCTGCTAGAGCCTCTCTGTTGTATGCAAACAAAACTAAAGAAAATAAAAAATTAAGCAACGTTTCCTTTCGTTCTCCAGGAGCCAGACGGTTGAACGTCCTTTCCAGCTGCAGAGGACTGAGAGACTGAGGTTAGCCAGCAGGGGGAGCCAGATGCTAGTTCTTTTGGAAAAAGTTCAGTAGTCAGCTGCTGGAGAAGATTGACAACCCTCATGTGCCTGGACTGGCCCGGAGAGACGAAGAGGAACTTACAGTTCATTCTTCCCTGATTTATCTTTTCATCATCCATCTGTTCATTCTGGCCAGGCAGACAGTAGTACACCCCTATTGCCATTGCCTTCCGCTTTTTTACATAGAATTTCTATCCATAGGAGATTCTACATTGTATTTTGTTTCCTGCAAAACGTTTATCCTGTTTGACTCTATACCCTAACATATAGCGCAACCCCTCCATCAATTTGATCTACCCTATCATTGCAATATAATTTGTACCCACGTATCACAGTGTCCCCATTGGTTGTCCTCCTTCCACCAGGTCTCTGAGATACCAATTATATCTAACCGTTCATTTAATGCTATATATTTTAACTCTCCCATCTTATTTTTTAGACTTCTAGCATTTGCATACTAGGCTTGATGGACCTTTAATCTGTTCTTATGTTAAGAGTAAAAAAAAAGATTTGGAAATTAAAGGGGAGAGAAAGAACTTGGAGAATGGAAAAATAAATTAATAAAGTAAGGCTTGAAAAATGAAAATAAATTTAAAATAAAAAAACTAAAAAAGAAAAAGAAATACAAAAGTGTGAAAAATTTTTATTGCGATACCCTGCTGCAGCTACAACTGAACAGGTGAGAAGGTTGAAACTGGTGGCTGCAGACCTGGAAAGATGGGGTAGGGGCTGAGAGAGCATGCCTGTTGGGATGGGAAAAAGAGAAGGCTAATCAATGTCCATTTGAAAGGAAACTGAGAAAGTTCCTCCCCTTCCATTAATATGGTCTCCCTATGCTTTGCTTCTGAAACAGAAATCATGCCTATAGGTCAGTGGCTCCAAAACCTGTTCTGGGGGCTCCCCAGCAAGTCAGGTTTTCAGGATATCCACAATGAATATACATGAGACATTTGCATACAATGAAGGCAGTGTATACAAATCTCTCTCATGCATAGTCATTGTGGATATCCTGAAAACCCAACAAGCTAGAGAGACCCGAGGACAGGTTTGGGAACCAGCGATATAGACAATATTATTTTTTCTAAAACAGGCCTTGATAAAGTTTCTTGAAAACCAGGAACCAGGCTGAAAATCTAGAAGCCTGCTACTGAAATCTAGGTCAAAGTGCACAGCCCCATTCCCTTAAGGTGTATAGTAGTTATTTTAGGCCCTGATTTACTGTTTTCTCATTTTCTATGGGACAAAAAAAAAACTTAAAAAATCAAGCTCTTAATGGGTCACTGCAAAGTGCCAACAGAAGGCAGTGGCCCCACTCCTCCTCCCTCTCCCACCATCTCCATTCACCCTTTAAGCTACACGTATGTGTGGTACGGAGGCGACGTACCTATGTTTGTGTGTGGGGTTCCTGCATACATGTATATGGGTGTGGGTGTATGTGGGTGGGGGTTGGAATGTGGATGGTGTACACTGTGCCCTGTACGTCCCATGCATTCATCTCTTCACTATCCAACCCTTGCACTCTTCCCTCCCTCCCTACTCTAACCCCTTTCCTGCTGTCCATTTCCCACCCTCAACTCTGTTTCCCATCCCGACTCTCTCCCCTTCTCCCTCCCTTTGCACTCAGCCCCTGCCCTCCATTCCCACTTACTATTTAGAAAAAAATACTACTGTCCTTTTAAATTTCTTCAGCCATCTGCCCTCCACATCTCTTACCTTTTTTTTTTGCAAGCTAGGCCGACACTGCAGGTCCTGGCTACCAATGCAGCCTTCAGCAGCACTTCTGCCCCTTTTGGCCATGTGCTCTGAACCTCAGGCGTCGGGTCCAATTTTTTTGGTTGGCATGGTGACCTGGTGCCTCGGGTTTGTCAAGCCCTGTTCTAAAACTCTTTGTCTGCCTCCACTCTCTGTATTTGGCTACATTAATAACCACATACTCTTCTTTATTCAGGAAGGTTTTAAGCGTATAGGAAACAGAAACGTCTTTAGAATTTGAGAATTAAGGTCAGTAGTCAGCAAAAAAATGCTGAGGGAAGGGCATATCATGGGTAAAATTACTACTACATCAAGGCTAAAATATCATGGTATCCTTATAACCTGCCTTCCACAAGTTCTATCACACTTGAATTCATAATTAAAGATTTTCTGACTGATAGACATAGCACACTTACAGACTTCCTGCCTTCATAGAAAGTCTTGGCCCCATGCAGACTAGACTATTGACAGATTCCTGGAATACTTACTGTATAATGTTTCCGTATTTGATTTTAAACTTGTACACACTTGTTCCTGCATGGAGAAACCTGGTTTCAGGTAGTGGGTAAGTGAAAGGCTTTAACGGCATCTCTTTGTGCTGGACTAATCTAGGCAGAAAAATAATCATAAAAACAAATAGAACACAGAACTTGAAGGGAGGATTGGTACCAAATAATTTATCCAGTTCTGTTTGCAAGTCCAACAAACCTGCAGAACACAAACCAACAAACAGGAGCAAGTAGTCAAGTGGTTATTTGAAATTTTATTCAGAGGTACAGTACAGCTACATTCGACACAGTTGTGTTTTGGCACCTGCCTTCCTCAGGGGTATATTAGCACAGATAGTACAGCACTGTAATTAGTCGTCTTGTACAACTAGACTTCCTAAGACAGAAATAGCGGTCAATATCGGAAGGTACCGGCACTGACCGTTAACTGTGTCTTAGATAGTCTAGTTGTATAAGAAGAATAATTACAGTGCTATAGTATTGTGTCAATACACCCCTGAGGAAAGCAGGTGCTGAAACATGGACATGTCAGATGTAGCTGTACTGTACACCCCTGAATAAAGACTTTGAATAACCACCCGACTACTCGCTCCTGTTTGTATCCTGTTTGCATACATGGAGATGCAATTTCCCTCTGAGTTATAAGTGAAGTGCAAAAGTCACTTGTCCAAGAAATAATTAATGGGACAACTTTTATAATCATCATAGTGTTTGCCAGACCATAGGAACAACCAGATTTTCAAAAAAGCCCTATGAAGTTTCCCTTTCAAAATTTGGGGGTTGGCAGCAAAGCAGCAGGTGCAAAGTTGGTTCCATAAATCTTATGTGGGAATTTCAAAATGAAATCTCCAGGCACAGAGTTACCATTATCCAATTCCAGGAGTGAAATTTTAAAATTATCAGAAATCCAGGACTCTCTCATTCTGATGTATTATGGGAGCTGCAGCACCGATTCCAGTAGGTGAAATCGGGGACTACAGAATACCAAAAAAAAAACCAGATAGAACTTGGCGAGATACTGCAGCCCTGAAAAGACCATCACCAAGATTCCTGATAAAGATTTATGAACTCAATGAGACTCTCAAAAGACAGGACATAACCATATCCAGCTCTAGTCCACTCAGGTATTTGCTACTGCCTTAATTTGAAGTATAAGCTATTATTAGTAATTCTAAATAGCCACTCATTTGAGAGCTTACAAAATGTGTACAACCCATGCATAACAAAGAATTGTAATTTAAGTAAGGAGTTACTCTTCTAATGAGCCATTGTTTACTGAAAAGTATATACTATATTCAATTTGCAAAGAGTAGAAACAATTTTGAATCCTTAACAGAGACATTTTGGCTATAAGTTACACATGAAATAACAAAGACTGATTACTGCTACACAGTCTATACAAAATATCAATCTCAATCGCTTAACCTCTCAACACCAGCGGTTACACGATTCAAAATGGATCGCACTGTCACAGCTTTAATAAGCCTTTACCTTTTCCTCATAATGTGGCTACATAACTCACTAGCCCTAAATCCATCACACAATCAGATCCCTATCTTACTGAGCAGCGGGAGAAAATGGTCAGGGGAATCCTATCACAATTCTTACGGGGTTAACCGTACCCACCACCACCACTTACTACACATTCCACTCCAACACACTACAAAGACCAGGCAAGATAGAAGCCCTTACCCTAGAAGACTAATGTTTGCCCTCATCAATGCCCGCTCACTTCATAAGAAGTGGCCAGTAATCACAGACATAATAACGTCCCATAACCTGGATATCCTCATGGTCATGGAAACATGGCAATCCTCGGAAGACAATACCATTCTCAACCAGCTCCTCCCCTCTAACTTCGTTGCATTCACTAGCCACAGACAAAACAAAAAAGGGGGAGGGGTACTCATCCTTTCCAGGATGGATCTCCAGTTCAAGATGGTTGACTCCACTAGTAACAACAATCTTGAGACAGTATCGATTTCCAACAATCTATGCTCTATAAACCTAATTTATAGAGCTCCATCAGCCGCTCCAGATGACCTACCAACTATAATAAACCTAGCGTCCAACATACAGTTTCCAAATAAACCGAATTGGATCTTAGGGGACATCAATCTGCCATCATTACAAGACAATCAATCAGCTGCACTCATAGAAGCTCTAGAGATCCTGGAATACTCGCAAATAGTGCAGGAACCTACTCACGTGAAGGGTAACATACTAGACCTTATATTCGCCCCTCAGGCAGTTTGTGACCAACCACAAACCATCATGTCGTCAGTAACAGCAGTCCCATGGTCTGATCATAAGCTCATCACCTTTCAGATGCCTATTCACGACAATCAACCAAAGATCAAAGTCGATCCAAACAAGACCTCTAACCCAGCTACCAGAAGTTTCCATCCGTTCAATAGAGAACGCATCCTAGCCGCAACCGGTCCACTCATCGATGAGATTTCCCTAAAACTAGATGAGCTGATCACCACCTGGAACAGCAAACTCAGTTCGATCGCGATCCGTCCTCCAACAAACAAGACTCCGAAGAAAAGAGCGTCAGCCCCCTGGTTTCACAGCAGACCTGAGAGCATCGCTAAACCTCCTATGGAGGCTGGAGAAGCGCTGGAGGAAGTCACGCAACAGCAGTGACCAGACAGCATATACCCAACAGCTAGCTGCCCACCGCAAAGCCATCACGGATAAGATGAGACAACACCACACAGACACCCTGAGACGGTCATTAAATAAACCGCATGACCTGTTTAACCTAGTCAAAACTCTTGCTAAAGAACCAACCCCTGAGCACCAGTGCAATATCCACCCTCAGGATTTTGCAGTCTACATGCAATCCAAAATGTGCAAGACCGACAACATAGTAATACCGGTCCCCCCTGATGATCAAGAGTGCCCAGCATCGCTAACATCCTTCTCTACTCCATCAAAAAAACTTATCGAAGACACCATCTTATCCCTTAACACTACCACCGCACACACAGATCCCTGTCCGGCATTCTGGATAAAAGATCTGCGAAGTGACCTCTCTCCAATTATAGCTAATATCATAAACCGATCCTTCAACAATGGGTCTTTCCCATCTACTCTCAAGCAGACCTCTGTCAGACCTCTATTAAAAAACACCAAGTCAGACCCCCAGAAGGTAGAGTCTTACAGGCCTATATCTAGTATACCTATGCTCGCAAAGATTATTGAAAAAATAGTGCATAGGCAATTACAGGATCATATTGACTCTACTGCCCCATTAGATCCATGCCAACATGGTTTCAGAGAGTCACATGAAGTGGAAACACTACTCACCACTGTTTTCAACAATATAATTGCCGGCGTTGACAACATCTGACAGGGGTTCGCACTCATTTTCCTAGATATAGCAGCAGCCTTCGACTCAGTATGCCATGAGATTCTTCTTATCCGGCTAAGAGAGAAAGGTATCAGAGGGATGGCGCTCGAATGGTGCAAATCTTACTTGTCCGGGAGATGGCAGCATGTAAGAGCAGATGGGGCTATATCTGAACCTTTCCAACAAGGTCAAGGAGTGCCGCAAGGATCCTCTCTATCATCCTTGAAGTTTAACATATACATCCAACCCATCTGCAACATCATTAGATCTTTCAATGTCAGTTGTATGATATATGCTGTTGTATGATATATGCTGGCTACTCTCACAGAATCTGCGAATTCAGCACAGGAAGACGGAGGTTCTTTTCATCTCGAGGAATCTTAATTTCATACCACCCAGCTGTGTGAAAGTAAATGATGCCAAACTACAAGTAAAAACTGCTATACGATACCTTAGAGTGACTCTGGATCAAAACCTGGACATGAAGAAGCACATAGCCAACATCGTAAGAGCAATCTATTTCAAGATCAGATCCCTCAGACACCTACGCCCGTTACTCGATCCAGATGATTTCCGTACCATTTACCAAGCCCTGATCATTCCCCACTTCGATTACGCAAACTCCATACTACAAGGGCTCCCCCAATCCACCTTGAACCCCCTGCAACTTGTTATGAACAGTGCAGCGAGGGTGCTTTTCGGGGCATCCAGGAGAGACCATGTAACACCCCTCCTGAAACAGTTACACTGGCTCCCCATACAAGCCAGGATTATTTTTAAGACATTGCTGATGACCTTCAAAGCTGGCAAGGGGCTCTCCTCCTCCTCCCTAGCTGAGCTCATCCAACCAATCGCACCTAACAGACCAAGAAGAACCGCAGAGTCAAACATGCTAACAATCCCGAAAGAAATGACAAGATGTACCTCGACAACAGCTAGCAGGGCCTTCAGACTCTGTGCCCCAAGACTGTGGAACACCTTACCGGCACACATCAGGGCAATCCCCAACCTGAGCCAGTTCAGGAAGGCCCTTAAACATTTCCTCTTCATCAAATACTTCACAGACAACACTGAACCTCATCCCCACTTAAATAGCGAGATCAGCAGCAACAGTGGCAATCATGCAGGCAAGCCCTCTCAACATGTGTCCCTAACACTGTAAACCACCAAACAGTCTCCTTTTTCTTGCAACACTCTTCATGTAAATAGTCTCCCCTGTTATCCAGGTTCTAGTTCCTGTTAATTGTAAGACCAGACATATGTAATTTTGTCGGATGTTTCTGTTCCATGTAAACCGCGCTGATGTCAAATAGTGCGGTATATAAGAAATGTTAATAAATAAAATAAATAAATACCATACTGCACTGCAATGCACAGATAAAACCAGAACTGGCAAAAAAATCTCACTCCTGGAACTGAGTAACTTGGCAATTCTGGATGCCTTATTTGCAACCCTGCCTTTTTCTTCGCCTTTCCCCTCCCTCCCCTCCCCTCAGCATGGGTGACTAACTGCTGAGGAAGACGACAATTTTAAGCCCCCCAAATTTTATTCAGATAAACTGCTCAGCTACCTGGATAAACTCTTTATGAAAACTGCCATCCCCAGGCTTTGTTTTTCATTAAAAAAAAAAAAAAGCTGAAACTGAGTAGACTGCATTAGCTAATCTAGCTGACAAAAACATTTGATTCAGGAAACAAAAGCAGCTAATTCAAATAAATGTCTCTTCCAAAGGAGAAAAGAAAGTAGGGGGATATTTTCCTCTCTTTCTCCCCTCTCTCCCTCTTTTCCCCTCACTATCTGATACTACCTTTCAGGGCCGTACCAAGCCATAAATGTGCCATGTGTGACTTGCACATCTGGCGCACCCCCCCCCCCCCCCCAATCACAGGTTGAACATTTGACCCATGCCCAGCATCTCTCCATCTTACCTCCATATCCAGCTGGCTCTCCCCCGCACTGCCTGCCCTTGTCCACGACCGCTTTTTGTGTTGCTTTGGCGGTGGCAGCAGCAATGGCAGCAGCAGCAGAGCATTCAATTGGAAAATAAATAGAAATTACACTTACCTGGTAATTGTCGTTCCTTGAGTGATGACAGTTTAGTCCTCCACCTCTCGGTTGTGCACCTCCTCCTGCAGCTTGGAGACTGGGCATGTCAAAGTCGTGACATCACTGAATATAGCCTGCTGGTATCTCCCATCAGCCCCCAGTGTACTATTGACAAAGCAAACTCAAAGGAACAACAAATAAGTAACTATACCATAACTTTAAATAACTCTCCATTCCTCAACCTGAGGAACCTTTTTAACCTTATCAGTCTTATATTTTCTTTTTTTTTTTTTTTAACTTTACATTCACGTCCCCCCTATGTAAACACGTTTCCTATACCATCCCCTCGTTTAAATAAGAGAGAAGGAAGAAACAACAGAGAGGGATACTCACTGTGATCTAGAATCTGAAAGGATCTGTCTACTCCTTGAGATTGATGCTCCACTCTGTCTGAAAATAAACTCTGAAGAAATCACACCCCTGGGCGGGAATGAGGACTAAACTGTCGTCACTCAAGGAACGACAATTACCAGGTAAGTGTAATTTCTATTTCCTTATCGTTCCTCCAGTTTAGTCCTCCACCTCTGGGATGTAACAGAGCAGTAATCAATGGGAGGGACCTATCCAGCCAACTCACCACACCATCGACCCAGAACAGGCATCCTTTACTGCCAGAACATTTAGGCAGTAGTGGTTAATGAGGGAATGAAGAGACGACCTGGAAGCTGCTCTAACAATCCCCCCTGGTGGAATGACACAGTGATCCACCCATGAAGCTGCTTGCACCCTCGTAGCAAGAGTCAGAAAGCCCCCCGGAATCGTACAACCTCGCCACCAGAATGCTGAGGCAACCACCGCCTTAACCCAGTGTGAAATGGCCGCCTTCGCTGCTGCTTCCCCTTCGCGGGGACCTCCAACCAACACACAAAAACAAAGAAATGAACGCCGCACCCTGCATTTTATGTTTCCTATCGGCGCAAGCTACAAATAAAAACCTCCCCTTCCAGAAAAACCGAGAACTGGAAGAGAAACCAATAGGCTCAGGAGAAAAATCAGATACCACCTTTTGGAAGGACGACGGGACTGGTCGCAAAACACCACCCTCTATCCAGAAAGGGTGAAAACGACTCATTCCATGACAACGCCTGAAACTCCGAAACTCATCACGCCGAACAAAGAGCTATTAAAGCCACCATCTATAACAGCAAATCCTTTACCGACGCCTGGAGTAAAGAACCAAAGGGCTCCTTAGTTAACGCCTCTAAGGCCCAATCGGGATCCCACGGCGGCACCCGAACTCTCCTTGAGGAGCGCAGTCGGGTCCCAACTTAAGGAAACGCCACACATCGATCCGAACACCTAGCGCTATTCCCTCCACAGAACTTCTACAGCCGGAAACAGTCGCCAGCTGGACCCTCTAAGGAACTGGCTGCTAGTTCCTTCAGACACTGTCCTGCAGAGAACTCAGACCAAGGATACAGACACCTTTGTCGCCCGGACTTGCCGCCGTGAACAGCAGCCTTCAAAAAGGCGCTAAGCACGGACCTATGTACCAGACGCAGCCTGCCTCCTTGCTCTCAACAAGGTGACGAAGACTGCTGCAGAATAACCCTTCTTCTTTAGCCCCGCCAATTCAAAGGCCAAACCGTAGGCGGGCACCGATCCACCTGAGACATTCATCGCAGACCTAGCCGCAGCAGAACGTCCGCTACCGGCAACTTCTAGGAAATGCCCGTTGAGTAGGCGAAAAAGATCAGCCTAGTACGTCCGTCTCGTCCAACCGGGCGCTACCAAGAGTACCTTTCCCCGAAGCCTCGATACGCTACTTGCCCTATGAGAGCCCACGGGGAAAGGACAAGACAAAGACTTTTAACTGGGAGCTTACTGAGCCTCGACTTGGACGAACCATCATTCCTCCACCAGAGAGACCTCCGGGTGAACCCCAAGGAAGCCAATAATATTAGCTAGCGCTCGAATTAAACCATAATGCACATTTTCCACATAAAGCAAATCAGGCTCTAGTCGATTCAACTCCCTGATCCTTTCCTGTTCCAGGCCAGTAGACTGCCACAAACACTGCGACCACCTGAAGCATGCTCTCGCCCCCCCAGGCTCCACAAATGGGAGCTTGTAAAGACAGAGCACTGCCCCCAACGATCGCTTCAGTGAACCATCTACTTTCCTATCTTGCGCTAAAGAAGATTGCTAGGGCTCTCTTCCATACAGTGAGTCCACACCCCCTGGTAGTGCAAGGTGTGCACCCACCCACGCAGTACCCAGGCCTGACCCTGCTTAGCCTCAAAATGTCAATCAAGAACAGGCGAATTCAGGACAGCTGAATACTTTTTTTTTTTTCACAAAGACGTCTTTTAACCAAAAATTCCTTCAGCATATGTTAAGAGAAGCTCTTTCCGTGCCTACAATATGAAGTAGAAAGAACTCCCAATCACAGGCATACTAATCCACAGCCTTCCTGCTAGAGTAACACCCCATTCCATCTGACTGCACAAAGATGGACTTTATATTTTAAGTTCAACTAGCACCTGGTGTTAGGAAATACAGCTTTCTCATTCCGCAGTGGCAATTGAGTCAGCAATGAAGAAGCCGAGAAACTGCAGACAAGTTCCCATTATACCACCTGGAAAAGACTCCACTTTTAGACCACTGAAGCAAAAAAGCATGCGAGAGTGCAATGTGTCCTGCCAGTAGCCGATCAAATTTAAATGATTCAGTGTATGCAGGGCATTTTCCAGAGAACGCAAGGTCCCTCATCCAGGCTGCCTCCACATTCACAGTCTAAACCGGCAGCCATCTTGGCTGATGCCGATCAGCGTGGAAGCCATCTTGTAAGCCCAGCATATGATGTATGCCTACTAGAATCTTAGCTGCTATTACTGCTAGAGAACTAGCCTGGCTGCGTGCTTCTGGCCCACATTATGGCATTCGCTGAACACTAGCAGATACTCTCCGTACTGGAGAACCTCTGATAAATGGAATGGGAGCATAGATAGCTTCAAAGGCCAGAGTTCTATTTTGCAGCCTCTCTCCACTGAGCTGCCTTTTCCATATGTAAAATTAAACCCCATATAGCCAAAATTAAGACATTACAAATCTACCGTAAAATCTTATAATTTGGGCAAAGCCAAACTAAACGGGAATATTTTCCATTAAGAAACCACACAACTATAAAACCCTTCTCATGACATAATGCTTATGGCAGAGCATTCCACATCTGTGGACTGGCCATGGCGCTCACCCAAGCACCTGTTACAACTGTCCAAGAGAGTTATCACCATAATTCCTTTTGACTTGAATATGTTTACAGCGGATCATAGCGCTATATCACAGCAGCTAAACCAAAATATTACCCTGCCATATAAACCAACTTTAACGCTTTATAGAACCTTCTATGGATAGCGGAGGAGATTCTTGTAAATCAACATAGCTATGCCTTTTTTTTTTTTTTTAAAGTATAGGACTCCAAAAACCAAGTTTCCGCCAACTCCAATGAAATCAAAGCAGATCAGCTAAAATTACCCAAACTGCTCCTATAGCTTTGCAAGAAGCTACCAGCCCCCGCTGCACCCAGCTTTCCTTCCCCCCTTATCCTGAGGGATTCAGCGTTGCAGGACGCGTTGCACACCCCCTGCCAGCCTGCTGCATCTGCCAGGAGCTGAAGAGAGAAATAGAGAGTAGAACCCTTGGAAGCAAACAGTGCCCTGACCTTGGGGTTCAGGACGCAAAAAGCCACCGAATAAATCAACAGTGTTAGCTAAAAATGAACAAGGCTATCTCTCACTAAAGAGAGTTTCTTTTTCTTTTTGAAATCCCACCGAAGTCCGTGGGACCCAAGCCTTCGAACCAGCCCCTTAATGCTGTGCATTAACCATAACCAGAGAAATGAAATGAAATGAAATCCTGCTCTAGAAATAGATGAGAATTTCCTGGGAAGGGCATGCTAAGTGGAGCTATGAAACACACAGGCACCCCCCGGCCTTCCTGCAGTCAGAGAAATAGCAGTGGGATACACTGACAACCTTGCAAATGGAGGTCTTAGAGGTTGCTGCCTGTGTGAACCTGATGAGTAATACGATTTTGTATTTTACCACTCCCCCCCCCCCCCCCCCAGGGATGGGGGCACTGAATACTATATGTGATTCATGAGCAGCGCTGCCATCCGGTGGCCTTTAGGGCACCAGAGCCCAACAAACGATACAGAAGTTAAGAGCTTTAACCCTTTGAAGGCCTACTTTAAATTTTTAATCCACATTCTGCAGCCGGGTTAATTGTTGCATATTTCAGGAAAATTGTACCCGTCTTATTCAATATGTTCTAATAGTGATTTTCCTTCTGCTATGGTCATGTATTATATACCATTTGATAGGAATATTTAGTCAGAATTTTGGATCCCGTGAGTTTTGGGCTCGGCCTGGAAAGGGTTTTGAAATCTTGGTCATATAATCTTGATTTGCAGAACATTACAGTTGCCTGTTTAGTCACTAACCCCTGAGAGCCCATGAGGTGGCCCTGTGGTTATTTCTTCCCTGACTTGCAGAGAACGATCAATCTGATATGGCTGCATACACACGGTCACAGAAAGGCACTATTGAGTGTACCAGCTGCCCTCTGGTGGCCCTAGACCATAGCACAGGCACGTCTTGGTTGACAGTTAACTGCTATATACTTTTTTATATCCTAAGGTTTCCTAAACCTGTCCCTGTGAAACCACAGGCATTTGGGCAACTTTCACTATAGAATACACAAAGGCACAATTCCAGCCTGTCCCTCCTTCCAACTACAAGTTAGGGCTCTGCTCTTGAACCTAAAAGCTGGCAATTTGCCTAATATCCCGGGACTTAACAGATGCTCCTCAGAGACATGATTAGGAGGGAAAGAACATGTGGTATCAGAGATCAATGCCAAAACTGCTGTCCTATAAAACTAAGAATAAACTTAAAAATAAAGAGGACTGACAACAGCCCCCTTAAGGCTGAGGAACCCCCCCGAGCCTCAAAAAACCTACAAACAAAAGAAACACTAGGCCCAAAAATCTAGCTATTCTGCCTGTTGTCTTCCTCACACAGGCAGCTCCCTGCAACTCTCGCCATGCGGTCCAAATACCTAGAGAGAAAATGGCCGCCCCTTCGCCAATGAATTTTGGCGCCAAGAACAACAGCTGCTGCAAAAAGGAGGCCTCAGCAGACCGACCGAGCCCGAAGGCCTTACCTGCAGGGCCGAAAGCCACGCAGCCTGTGCCTACCGCCTTGAATTCCTCCGATCCTCAAGCTGCACTGATGCGCCTGGCAGCCGCGGCGAGGACCGCTCAGCCGGTTCCACAGAGTAAAATTAAAATCCCGCAGCAACGGAGAGGCTCCGTCTCACACAGCTTCAGTGTGGCTGTACGGGTCCCGGAGCTCTCTCCCGTACCGTCCAGGGAGAGAGATCCGCACCGGCGAATGCCTGCAGCAAGTGAAAATAACTGACAAGGAGGGAAGGCGAGAGCTGTTACTAATTTAAAGAGCCAGGCTCAAATTTAAAATTACTGTAAATATAAGGAAATTTGTTCCTAATAACTAAAGGGAACTAATCCCTGATTGCCAATTAACCAAAAGTAACTGAATTAAAAGTAAAAGTAAAATCAGAATAGAATTTGTCACACTAAATGCTCCTTATCTGTTCCCCCCAAGTGAGCCCAGAAGCTAGGCTCACTACGTCTTCCTGCTGCATGGAGACTGGACACACACTGGGAGCTGATGGGAGATACCAGCAGGCTATATCCAGTGATGTCACGACTTTGACATGCCCAGTCTCCAAGCTGCAGGAGGTGGTGCACAACCCAGAGGTGGAGGACTAAACTGGAAGAACGATAAGGAAATGGGTCTTTCCAACACCGAGCTTGCATGCAGGTCTGATCCCTCCTCTCCTCTGACATTGCTTGCATCAGAGGAGGGAGGGACCAGACCAGCCATTCAAGCACAGAGTTGCAAAGACCCATGTTTGAATGGCTGATCATAGCCGGGAGCCAAGGCCCGTAGCCCCAAATGCGCCCCTATTTCTTTGCACCCTGTATGGCTGTACCACTCACACAAGGCTAGGTATGGCGTTGCTAGCATTTTACTGCTGATCCCATGCTATGGTTGCCTACTCACCACCCTTCCCTCTTCTCTGCATCCCACTACAGAAGCACCAAGTCCATCCTCTTTTCCTCCAACAGGCCTACACTTATGATACTGAACTAGCAAATATTGAATGTAGCAGCCCAGTTTCTTTCTGGCAAGGCTAGCTATCCATATGGGTTCAAGACCAGTATAAAAGCAGGTAATTGGCCAAATGTCCAGATGGGAGGAAGGAGACAGTGCTTCTCACGTCTATTTTCTTGCTTTAAATTCTCCTTCTCCTGTGACATATGGAAAGGTTTTTACATACCTAATAATTTTCTTTACTTGACTCCTGCTAGACCAGTCCAGATGAGTAGGTAACGCTTCCTAAAGGTTAGGAAGGACAGCAGGGTGACGGTCTGGTTAAGGAAAAAGGAGACTGCCCTTTTGAGATAAAGGACGGAACAGTCCATAAGGAGACAGAAGCCATCAAAATGATCAAGAAGGCTCCTTGCAGGATAAGGCCCACAGCTCCGACACCATGTAAACAACAGCCACCATGTAAACCCCCTTAAGGATCACATCCCCAAGAAAGACTTCATGAATGGGCTAAAAGGAAGGCCCTTTCAGCACCTTCAAACATCAGAGAAAGATTCCACTGAGATAAAACCAGATGCATTGGCAGGTGGATCTGCTTCACCCCCTTGAAGCAATTGACATTAAGGTGTGTTCCCAAGGTCAAGATTTGAATACACCCCCTATAGCACTCTAGAGCCACCACCTCATCCTTGAGAGTTCAGGTCCAACTACTGGTCCAAA
The DNA here is from genome assembly GCA_033557465.1 of Ichthyophis bannanicus. Lineage (NCBI taxonomy): Eukaryota > Metazoa > Chordata > Amphibia > Gymnophiona > Ichthyophiidae > Ichthyophis > Ichthyophis bannanicus. Next base: position 173,653,777 of record CM066039.1, on the reverse strand, counting down.
CCAAACTCTAAGGAGGACAAAACAGTGGCAATGTTTACCTTCTTGGCCTCAAAAAGACCATCTCTCAAAAATCCTCCAGACTCTCACAGACTAAGGAAACAGAAGTCCTCCGGGTCCTAAGCAGGGTAATCACATTCCTGAACAGCCTACGCCTCTCAAGAGGCCAGGCTATAAGCAAGAAGGGAACAACATCCTCTATCACCAGGGGCCCCTGCTGCAGGAGGCCCCTCTCCTGACAGAGCAAAAGAGGGGATCCAACCAACAAGCTCAAGAGATCCATGTAACATAACTTGTATGACCAGACTGAAGCCACGAGAATCATCAAGACCAGGTAGGAATGAAATCTGCACAGCAGACAGCACACCAAGAGCCATTAGGAAGAAGACATATAGAAACCTCTCTTGGCACCACATTTTAAGAGGGCATCCAAGCCCACCATCCCCAGATCCACATTCGCATCCTCCTAAGTGGCCCCTCTCTGCACCATGAGGTTGAATGTGTGAGGGCTCCTCCCACAGAAAGGGACACAACATACCGACTTAAGAAGTTGGCCTGCACGATTTCAACACCTACTATGAGGGCTGTGGACAGGGCAATAAGATGCTCCTCTGCCCCATGACACAGCTCTGCCACCTCAGGAGTCACTCTGTTATTGAGTCTAGCCTTGCTTGACAACGCCACAGCTGTGGCAATATCACAGACCATTTGACCTGCCAGGAGAGGCTGGAACTTCAGTAGCACTAGACAGACCACTCTGGCCTCCAACCACTAGATTGACTAAGAGGTCTCCTAAAGGGATCAGAGTCCCTGAGCAAGGGTACATTTTACTTACCGATAATTTTCTTTCCTAGAATCCTGCTAGCCAGTCCAGACCAGCGGATTGTCTCCCTCAACAGGAGATGAGACAGAGAAAGTACTAGAACAATGCTGTGACCTCATCACTAGCATAATACCCAGTACAGCTAGGGGCACTCTTCAATATTTATGTAAAAAAAGCAATGGAACCCACAAAGAGTCCTCCATACTGGGTCAGACCAAGGTCCATCAAGCCCTGTATCCTCTTTATAACAGTGGCCAATCTAGGTCATAAGTACCTGGCAGCTTCCTGAAAAGGTACACAGGTTGGGCCTTGTGGTCTTTTTCTGTCATCATGTTTCTATGTTTCTATAAAGGTAGAAAGTGGACTGTTGTAGTTGTTTATGGAAGGACAGACTAGATGGGCCTTGTGGTCTTTTTCTGTCATCATGTTTCTATGTTTCTATAAAGGTAGAAAGTGGACTGTTGTAGTTGTTTATGGAAGGACAGACTAGATGGGTCTTGTGGTCTTTTTCTGTCATCATGTTTCTATGTTTCTATAAAGGTTCCACAATGCTTGTTCCTGGTTAAGCAGTGGATTTTCCAGGATCTCTTTAATAATGGTTTATGTACCTTGCCTCCAGGAACCTGTCCAAATCTTTTTAAAAGCCCAGCTACATTAACAGCTTTTATCACATGACTGGTAACAAATTCCAGAGCTTGATTATGCGTTAAGTGAAAAAATATTCTCTATTAGTCAAATGGGTTATACCAGGGGTCTCAAACTCCAGTTCTGGAGGGCCGCAAACCAGTCGGGTTTTCAGGGTATCCCTAATGAATATTGTGATAAGGAAGCTTATCATAGCTCAGGTAGGAGCTATAGAAAAGATGATGTGACTCTGAACAAGCAACCTGTCAGTTTTGGTAGAAGTAAGAAAACAGAGTTTTCACATAAAAGACTACCAGTCCCAGAATGCACCAGGTTTCCAGCAGCCATGAGAGGGGCTGAAGTGAGAAAACGTGTGTGCAATCAAGAGAGCTATGAGGTAATCCCTAAGCACTCATCTCAAAGGGCAGGACCTGATTCAACACAGCTGCGCTGTGTTAGGGAGGAGCACCCATTAGGACAGAATAAGAATAGAGCTTATTCTTCAGATAACAGCTACAGAAAGAGCTTCAGGAAGGGAGACAGCTACAGCAACGGCTACAAGCACCAGCATCACCTGGAGAAGCAGAAGCCAAGCCAAGCGGATAGAGAGAGAAGGAAACTCTCTGGAAGGAAGAGAAGAAAGGCCATTGGCAGGTTTGGGAGAGTCCAAGGCAGTACCCATACTGGGAGGTATTCCAAGTGCCAGCAGAGTCCATTGGACTGGAGTCAGCCAGAGGAATGGAATGGCAGAGATAGGAATCACCAGTGGCTACCTAGGAGAGAGAAGACTGCACGTGGAAGGGACTTTCAGACCTATGCCAAAAGGTATGTGAGGAAAGATCCAGTGTCCAGGGATCAAGACTGGAAGGCTGGACATCAGAATTGGATTACATACTGGCCAGGCTATACAGAGAGGAATTATGATAGCAGGAGAGGCTCAGGTATGAACACTGATCCAGACCCTATCCATAATAGTGAATGGCAGCAAGGGAATAAGCATTCTCATGATAGTGCCTTAATGAAAGACTCGTCTGTGCCAATGTATGATAGTGACCCTATGCTGATTGATGAAGGGGGAGATACAGCAGATGAAACTATTCATTACATGGACTGTTCTCTATCTAAATGCTATTGCTAGCTTTCTGTGAGCAAACACCTCAGCCATCACAAAGAAACCTAACTTTGTTCTTTATTTCCACTGCAAACAGCTCTTAAAGCAGGATTTGGGTTCACACAGTAGCAGCCAGCCAGCTAAAGGGTTTCAGCTGGTCAATTGATAGTAATTAAAGCTGCACCTGATTGTGTGTGTGAGCAAGGGAGAATCACTGCTGGGATCTGCGTGGAAAATAAGCAGAAGTTAACCTAACAAACAAAGTTTATTCATTTCTTTGTGCCTTTTTATTTGGTAATTATTTGCTAAGAAAACATTAGCTAATTGCCTGACAAGCTGAAGGTTGTTTTCTGGTTTGCTTTGTGACTTTATGTTATCCATTTAAACACTGCAAGCAAGTATCCTCATTTATATTGCTACCAAGCATATTTGTGCTGGGTGAATTAAAACCCCATCAATAAAAGAAGTATTTTATTGGCTTTAACCACTGGTTTCACAACTCAATTATTGTCTTCAGCTGTGTTTGGAGTGAAAGAAATACATTACCCACAATACCTTGCAAGAATCATATGAATATATGCATCGTCAAGATTGTGTAAGTTCTCACCCTAGGCAGCCGTCTGACAATATGCATGAGATATATTTGCATGCACTGCCCCCAGTGTATGCAAATATATCTCATGCATATTCATTAGGGATACCGAACATAAGATATGCCATACTGGGTCAGACCAAGGTCCATCAAGCCCAGTATTCTGTTTCCAACAGTGGCCAATCTAGGTCATATGTACCTAGCAGTTTCCCCAAGAGACAAGTTCCACAATGCTTGTACTGGGTCAAGCACTGATATCTTTGGTCACTTCTTAATAATGGTTTATGGACCTTTCCTCCAGAAACTTGTCCAAACCTTTTTTAAACCCAGTTACATTAACAGCCTTTACTACATCCTCTGGTAACAAATTCCAGAGTTTGATTACACGTTAAGTGAAAAAATATTTTCTTTTATTAGTCTTAAATAGTTTACCCTGTAGCTTCATTGCATGTCCCCTAGTCTTTCTATATTCTGATAACGTAAACAATCGATCTATGTTTACCCGTTCTACTCCGTTCATTAATTTATAGACTTCTATCATATCTCCCCTCAGCCGTCTCTATTCCAGGTTAAAGAGCCCTAACCTTTTTAGCCTTTCTTCATAGGAGTATCCTTCCATCCCCTTTACCATTTTGGTGGCTCTTCTCTGAACCTTTTCTAAAATCGCTATATCCTTTTTAAGATACGGCGACCAGAATTGCACACAATATTCAAGGTGCGGTCTCACCATGGAACGATATAGAGGCATTATAATATCTTTTGTTTTATTTTCCATTCCTTTCCTTATCATACCTAGCATTCTATTTGCTCTCTTGGCCGTCGCTGCACACTGGGCCGAGGGTTTTAACATGGTATCCACAATGACGCCTAAATCTTTTTCCTGGGTGGTGGTTCCTAATATGGAACCTTGCATCGTGTAACCATAGTTTGGGTTGTTCTTCCCTAGGTGCATAACCTTGCACTTGTCCACATTAAATTTCATCTGCCATTTTGATGCCCAGTCTTCCAATTTATCACGATCCTCTTGCAATTTTTCACAATCCCCTTGGGTTTTAACAACTTTAAATAGTTTTGTGTCATCTGCAAATTTGATAACCTCACTCGTTATTCCACTTTCCAGGTCATTTATGAATATGTCAAAAAGCAGCTGACCCAGCACAGATCCCTGGGGTACACCACTATTCACGTTTCTCCATTGGGAAAATTGGCCATTTAGCCCTACCCTCTGCTTTCTATCTTTTAACCAGTTCCTGATCAACAATAGTACACTGCCTCCTATCCCATGACTCTTTAGTTTTGCCAAAAGTCTCTGATGAGGGACCTTGTCAAAGGCTTTCTGAAAGTCCAGATACACAATATCAACAGACTCACCTTTGTCCACTTGTTTATTCACTCCTTCAAAAAAACATAACAGATTAGTAAGACAAGATCTTCCTTGTCTAAAGCCATGTTGGCTGTCTCCCATTAGGTTGTGACTATCTACATGCTGAGTAATTTTATTCTTTATGATGGTTTCTACCATTTTTCCCGGTACTGACATCAGGCTCACCGGTCTGTAGTTTCCCGGATCACCCCTGGAACCCTTTTTAAAAACTGGTGTTACATTGGCGATCCTCCAATCTTCAGGTATTAGAGATGATTTTAATGATAGTTCACAGATTACTGATAGCAGGTCTGCAATCTCATATTTCAGTTCTTTCAACACCCTTGGATGTATACCATCCGGCCCAGGTGATTTGCTACTCTTCAGTTTATCTAATAGTTGTAATACATCTTCCCGATGTATCGATATTTCCTTCAATTCTTCCGCACCTTTAAATACCACTTCAGTCATGGGTAACATCCCTACATCTTCCTCAGTAAAGACCGAAGGAAAGAATTCATTCAGTCTCTCAGCTATCGCCTTGTCGCCTCTTAGTGCTCCTTTAACCCCTTTATCATCTAATGGACCAACTGACTCTCTCACAGGTTTTTTGCTACAAATGTACTTGAAAAGGTCTTTATTTCGCGTTTTTGCTTCTTCAGCAAGCTTCTTCTCAAATTCTCTCTTTGCCTGCCTTATCAATGCCTTGCATTTGACTTGCCAGTGCTTGTGCTGTTTCCAGGTTTCGTCGTTTGGCTCTTTTTTCCATTTCCTGAAAAATGCTTTTTTGGCAACAACAGCCTCTCTGACCTCATCTTTAAACCATGCTGGCAGTTTTTTGGACTTCCTTCCACTTTTCTTAAAGCGTGGAATACAGCTGGTCTGTGCTTCCAAGATAGTATTTTTCAACACCCAAGCTTGATGTACATCTTTAACCTTTGCAACTGCTCCTTTTAGTTTTTTCTTAACTGTTTTCCTCATTTTATCATAGTCTCCATTTCGAAAGTTAAAAGGTAGTACTGTGGATTTCCTTACTATCCCTCCTCCACTAATTAAATCAAAGGCGATCATGCTATGATCACTATTGCTAAGTGGCCCCAACACCCTTATCTCTTGCACTAGATCTGGTGTTCCACTAAGGACTAGGTCTAATATGGCTTCCCCTCTGGTCGGTTCATGAACCAGCTGCTCCAAGAAGCAGTCATTTATTTCATCTAGGAACTTTATCTCCCTAGCATGTCCTGACGTGACACTGACCCAGTCGATACTGGGGTAATTGAAATCACCCATTATTATTACTGCGCTGTAACTTTTGTTAGCTTCCTTGATTTCTTTGAGCATTTCATCATCCATTTGGTCATTCTGGCCAGGTGCTCGATAGTACACCCCCACTGCCATTGCCTTCCCGCTTTTATATGGAATTTCAATCCATATAGATTCTACAGCAGATTTTGTTTCCTGCAAAACTTTAATCCTTTCCGAGTCAATGCCCTCTCTAACAGAGCGCAACCCCTCCACCAATTTGATCAGCTCTATCATTACGATATAGTTTGTACCCAGGTATCACAGTGTCCCACTGGTTGTCCTCCTTCCACCATGTCTCTGATATTCCAATCATACCTAACCTTTCATTTAGTGCTATATATTCTAACTCTCCCATCTTATTCTTTAGACTTCTAGCATTTGCATACAAGCATTTTAGAGAATGTATTTTACTCATGTTAATTTGGCTATTGTTAGACATGGGTAAATTGGGATCTTTAAGCTCTGTCTGCTCCATACTTGAGGGCATTTGGGCTACTTTACTCTTTTGTGGAACCTCTCTGCTTTTGGTAGTATCCTTCAAGGATACATTCTTCCGAACCATCCGCTCTTGGGTGACTGTCGGCTTTCCCCTAATATCTAGTTTAAAAGCTGCTCTATCTCCTTTTTAAAGGTTAATGCCAGCAGCCTGGTTCCATCCCGGTTAAGGTGAAGCCCATCCCTTCAGAAGAGCCCCTCCTTTCCCCAGAATGTTCCCAGTTCCTAACAAATCCAAAACCCTCATCTCTGCATCATTGTATCATCCACGCATTGAGACTCCGGAGCTCTGCCTGCCTTTTGGGTCCTGCGCGTGGAACAGGAAGCATTTCGGAGAATGCTACCATGGAAGTTCTGGATTTCAACTTCCTACCTAAAAGCCTAAATTTTGCCTCCAGAACATCCCTACCACATTTTCCTATGTCATTGGTACCGACATGTACCAAGACAGCAGACTCCTCCCCAGCACTATCTAAGACCTTATCTAGGTGGCGCGTGAGGTCTGTTACCTTCGCACCAGGCAGGCATGTTACCAGGCGATCCTCACGTCCACCAGCCACCCAGCTATCTACATGCCTAATGATCAAATCACCAACTATAACCTGACTGGTTTGCAGCCCTCCAGGACTACAGTTTGAGACCCCTGGGTTACACTGTAGTATCATTGTGTGTCCCCTAGTCTTTCTACTATTTGATAGCATAACAAACCGATCTATGTTTACCCATTCCACTCTATTCATTAATTTATAGTTCTCCATCATATCTCCCCTCAGCCGTTTTTTTTCCAAGTTGAAGAGCCCTAACCTTTTAAGCCTTTCCTTGTAGGGGTATCCTTTCATCCCCTTTACCATTTTGGTAGCTCTTCTCTGTACCTTTTCTAATTCCGCTATATCTTTATTAAGATAAGGCGATCAGAACTGCACACAACATTCAAGGTGCAGTCATACCATGGAGCAATACAGGGGCATTATAATATCCTTTGTTTTATTCTCCATTCCTTTTCTTATGATTCCTAGCATTCTATTTCCTTCATAGGGTATCAAGTAAGGTAAATGTGAACTGGGAGGCTAGGTTGATGTGGCCACTTCAAAGTGATCCTTGAAGAGATGTCTTTTTAGAGCTCTTCTGAAATCCTTGATGTCTGTGGTGGATCTTATATTCACTGGCAAAGAGTTCCAAAGTGAAGGAGTAAATAAGGAAATGGCCTGGTTGCAAGTAAACTGCCTTGCTCTTGTACGATGCTTTGGGATGGCTAATACATTTCTACACGCTGATCTTCTTTCCCTGTTATTTTCCATTGTGATCACTGATTGAAGGAGTGCACGTGACAGGTCATGTATTATTTTAAAAATAATTAGAAGTGATTTGAATTTGCAACGACTATGAATTGGAGGCCAGTGAAGTTGCCATAAAGTAGAAGTTATATGACTCTGTTTTGAGGTTCCCATAATTAGACATGCAGCTGTGTTTTGTACAAGTTGAAGTGGATATGTTGATTTCTTTAGAAGACCTTGATAAATTAGATTGCATTAACCTAAAACAGGTGTTAGCATTGATTGACACACTATTCTGAAGTCATCTTCTCTAAGAAGTGGTTTTAGCTTCTGGATTGTCCTTAACTTGTAGTATGCTTTCATAGTGGATCTACTTATATGTTTCTGAAAGTGAAGGTTCCGATCACCTCTGGAACCCTTTTTAAAAAATGGCGTGACATTGGCCATTCTCCAATTTTCAGATACTACAAATAATTTTAATGATAGTTCACAGATTACTAATAGTAGGTCTGCAATCTCATATTTCAGTTTTTTCAGCACCCTTAGATGTATACCATCCTGTCCAGGTGATTTGCTACTGTTTAGTTTATCAAATATTTGTAATACATCTTCCTGGTTTATCGTTATTTCTTTCAATTCTTCCGATACATCACCTTTAAACATCCTTTTAAGCATCAATACCCTCCCTGTATCTTTATTTATTTAAACAGATTTATATATCGCTTTATCTTGAAATCAAAGCGGATTACACAGCAAACAAATCAAGTGGCAGGGTGCGTGGGTGTGGGCATGCAGTGATAAATCGAGGCATGTGTGCGAGAGTGGTGTGAGATTGATTGCGTGGTGAGCTATATACAGTATGAGCTATGTACAGGAACTATTTACATTTTTATGGCAGAGAGGGAGTTTGTTTGGACAGTTCATGTGATGTCCTTGTAGTGTTCTGCGAAGAACGTAGTTTTTAGCATCTTGCGGATGTCTTTGAGGTCTTTTGTTGATCTCAGGTTGTTGGGGAGTGTGTTCCAGAGCGCGGGAGTGGCCAGGGATAGTGCTCTTCTTGAAGTGATTAGGGTAATTGGTGGTCATCATTGAATTGTTCAATGAATAGGAGGTTTTTAGTAGTTTCCTGAATTCTTTTATATCTGTTGTTGATTTTAGTTTACCTGGGAGGAAGAAGGCTCTCATGGATGTGGATTTGTTGGTTCTTGTAAATAGACTGGGTGTTGGAATATTGGTTTTGGTGCTATTTCTATCTGGTCTTTTGCTTGTTTTGGTTCCGATAAGTTCATGTAGTATTTCTGCTGACATGTTTTTAATTTTGAAGATAGTGCTGCTTTATATTTTGCACGTGATGATATCAGTAGCCAGTGCAGGTCCTGTAGTATTGGGGTTATATGGTCTTGTCTAGCAATGATACGGGAGCTGTGTTCTGTATTATTTGTAGTTGATGGGTGGTTTGTTTGGGTAGACCTTGGTATAGTATATTACAGTAATCCAGTACAGGTTGTCACACCCTCAGGGGGCCCTACCGGTGGGGTCAAGTATTACACGATGACTCCTCCTCTTGGCTCTGTAAGAGATGCAGACAGCCCTGCCTGGCCCTCTGGGAGTGGTAGTTGTACCTTCTCTGATAAGAATCACTTATGCACACACTTCAATTTCAAATCAGGGCTTTATTCCCCGTCCACGAGGTTTTTCTTCTTTTGGCAAAACAAATAACAAAAGCCACTCCGGGCATATAACAGAAGAATAAAGTGGAACAGAAATAGCTTGCTTCAGCTTTTAAATATAACAAAAGAAAAGTATTTAACAGTCCTCCTGTTATCAAAACAGCCTTTTCTTTTGCTGCCTCACTACAGCTCAATTATACTGTTTGACTGAGAAACCGTTTGTTAGCAAACAGGTTATGGCTTTAACTTCTGGTTACATTCACTACTTTATCTCAGAGAGAACTCTGGGTCAACCATTGATAAAGAACAGTCCATAGCTTCAGGACTTACTTGCATATCCGGAATATCACATTGCATCAATTCATAATCACTTGAACACACGTTTGTAGGATCAGCTGTTTCACCGGAGTAAAGTTGGCTTGCTCCGTCTAGCAGGAAGTTACTTTGCTTCTCTGAGCAAATGCCCTGCTGGGAATTACCATATGCTTTTGAGTGTGGCTTGTAGGAGCTCTGTCCATGCTGGTAATTAAAAGGGAACTGCAAGCATTCACTGGCTCTGCTATTAGAATGTTCGTGATATGCTCTGAGCTTGCTTGGGCTTAGCTCCTTCTGCACAGCTGCCTGTGATTGCACTGCTCGAGACAGCACTTTGCTAAAAGCTGGGAGTTTAAAATTGCTAGCAGAATTACAAGCTCCTGCAGGTAAGGAAACTTCCTTTCTCTTGTGGCTGCTAGCACAAGGAAAGAAGTTATTCTCTGCTTCCTTTAAGCTTGCTCTTGGTTGGCTTTTCCTGTTAAATCTGGGTTTTACCCAATCAGGTAGGAAACAGCCTCTCTCTCTATTTTCTGCTCTGTTACCTTCTATAGAAATCCTCCCACATCTCTCGTGACTTTCATTCATACACACAGTATCCAGCTGCTGACTTCCAAATGTCTCAAACAGGTCCTGGGACTCACTCAGACTTTCCTGTTGATTCTCATGCTGACCCAATGGTTCATTCTCTCTTTCTCTCTCTTTCTCATTCCATTTCCATTCCTTCCGCGGCTGCTGCTGCCCTTGCCGCTGCCTCTCCTCCTTAACTGTTTGTGAGCGTGTTTTATGTACGTGTCTCTGGGCTCCACCTCCTCCCAGCTGATCCCCATCAGGTAATGAAAACTCCATTCCCCTGCTACCTGGGTGTGTCTTCCTAGCCCTTACCCACGTGTGTCCTGGTTCTTTATAGCAACAGCCTGACAGGTTTCTATTTATGCTGTCAGATTCTCCCTGATCTTCCATGCTGATCTCTATTTGTACAGGCTCTGTTGGGTCCACCTTGTGACAAGGTGTAATGATGGCCTAGAATACTGTGCAGAAGTGTTCTTTGTTGAGGAGAGGTTTTAGTCTCCGGAGCGTTTTGAGTTTGAAATATGCTGTTTTGGATATCTTGTTTATATGTGGTTGGAGGGTGAGTTGCTTGTCTAGAATAACTCCAAGGTATCTGATTTCATCTTTTATTGTAATCAGTGTATTGGATATGTTGATAGAGGTAGGATGAATGAATGTGGTGTTTCTCGTTATGATGATCGCTTCAGATTTTTTTATGTTGAAGTTTAGGTTGTTATTTAGCCAGGTTGTTATTTCTTGAATGCAGGTAGATATGGTGGTATAGTCTGGTGAGTCCAGTTGAATAGGGGTATAAGCCATGATGTCATCGGCATATATGGCGTATTAAATCTTGTATTTGTTAAATATTTTGCAAATAAGTTGGATATAGATGTTGAAGAGAAGAGCTGATAGTGATGAGCCTTGAGGAACTCCTTGAGTAGTTTTGAAGGGTGCTGAAGTGAGGTTCCCAGTATTTACTCTCTGCTGTCTGTCTTCTAGGTATGACCGAAACCATTTAATAGTAGTATCTTCTTCAGTAAAGACCGAAGGAAAGAATCATTTAGTCTCTCCACTATGGCATTGTCCTCCCTTAGTGTTCCTTTTACCCCTCTATCATCTAATAGTCCAAACAACTCTCACAAGTTTTTGCTTAGAATGTACTTGAAAAAGTTTTTATTGTGCGTTTTTGCTTACACAGAAAGCTTTTCTTCAAATTCTCTCTTTGCCTGCCTTATCAAAGCCTTGCATCTAACTTGCCAGTGCTTATGTTTCCTACTTTCGTCATTTGGCGCCTTTTTCCATTTCTGGAAAGATGCTTTTTTGGCTACAACAGCCTCTCCGACCTCACCTTTAAAACCATGCTAGCATTTTTTTGGCCTTCCTTCAACTTTTCTTAAAGTGTGGAATACATCTAGACTGCACTTCCAAGACAGTATTTTTAACCACCCCCCATGCTTGATGCCAATCTTTAATCTTATTCTCCTTTAATCAAATGCAATCATGCTATGATTACTATTGCCAAGTGGCCCCAACACCCTTATCTCTTGCACCAGATCCTGTGTTCTACCAAGAACTAGGTTCAAGATAGCTTCCCCTCTTATCGGTTCACGAACCAGCTGCTACAAGAAGCAGTCATTTATTTCATCTAGAATCTTTATCTCCCTAGCATGTCCTGTTGTGACATTGACCTAGTCGATATTGGGGTAATTGAAAATACCCATTATTACTGTGTTGTAACTTGTGTTTGTTTCCCTGATTTCTTTTAGCATTTCATCATCCATCTGTTCATTCTGGCCAGGCGGATGGTAGTACACCCCTACTGACATTAACCCACGCACGCTCCCTAACACAAGCAAAACTCAAACACAAATTAAACTAATTCAAAAAACTTACAAAAGTCTCTCAATAAGGCAAAATGACCTCAGGGTGGCTAGTACCCCACACACAGCGAGAAACTCACTGTAGGGAATAGCTGATGCTCACATCATAGGTCATAGCCTAATCAAATTCTCTAAGAATATACAAAATTCCTAACCCATAGCACACACCACTACAACTTCGCCCTGGGATCCTCTAACAAAACACTACAAAAATCTCAACATACATACATTAACAATCATTCATCTAAACATTCACAAAACTACTACAAAGCATCAGAGTTCATTATAATGTTCCTTATAATGTAAACAGAAGGGCAGCCTTCCGGGACAGTCACGATAAATCCTACAGAAGTAAGAAAAATATGATTAGTTTTCCCTCTAACGCTACTCATTCATCCAGTAGTAGCTCCAACAGCAACAGAAAGCAACACCCAGCAGCCGGGAACACCCGACAGCGAGGAAGTACTCTCCAAAATGAATCTTGGCGGGACAAAAAAGGCTACAACGTCTCGCCAAGATTTATTTTGGAGAGTGCTTCCTCGCTGTCGGGTGTTCCCGGCTGCTGGGTGTTGCTTTCTGTTGCTGTTGGAACTACTACTGGATGAATGAGTAGCGTTAGAGGCGGCTAAGAAGCAGACCATTGGTGGCAATACCGATATGAGAAGATAAGTTTTGTAGAGCTATTGTGCTCCTATTTTGATTTTGGAAAACTAATCATATTTGACTCATCCTAGGATTCGAAGTATCTCCGATCCGGGTGATCGTGCAAGGCACAGTACCGATCAAAGTCGGCATCGGAGTGGTCCGGTACCGACTTGTCGATGCCGTATAGAGACGCATGACTCGGTCCCAGTAGAATACCTGCCGATGTCGATGCCGGAACCGGAGTCAGCACCGGTACCGGTTGAATTGTCTGAAGTGGTGTCAGGGGCATCGAGGCCGTGAGAAGAGCCGACAGACTGCGTTCAATAGCCAAGAACCTCTGGTCTATCGACGCTGCCAATGCTTGGGTATCGGTGCCGGATGAAGCGGCCGGAACCCCAGAGCATGGCACCAGTAGTTCTGCCGAGGCTGAAGCCTCGAGAACATCCTAGAGAACCGTTAGTGCTTTGGAAGCCGAAGCCTCCCGCCAGGGCAATTTTCCTGGTGAAAGTCCCTCAAGGGCAACGCCAGAGGCATCTCGATGTTTAGAAGGAGATCTACCCTTTGAGGACCGGCTAGATTTATGTTTAGTTACCTGAGATCCATGGGAGGAAGATGAAGCCCTGGAAGACGTTGATGCCACAGAGGCTGCATCGGAGGGAAAAAGGGTGCTAAGTTTAGCAGCTCGGTTTTGCCAGCCCCTTTTCGACATCATCCCACAGGCAACACACTCTGAAATAGAGTGGTCAGGACCTAAATATTTGAGGCACCACTCATGGGTTTCGGTGACGGAGATGGTACCGCTTAAATTAGAACACTTTTTAAAACCCGAAGCGGGTTTTTCCATTTTGAGGGAAAAAAATTGGGCCTAGTGCCCAAAATGGTGCGTGGCACCCGAAAAGAAAATTACTGGAGAAAGACTCCAGAAACAAAAGGGGTTTTTTTTTCCTTAGAAAAAAGAAAGGAAGAACCGGCGGTACCGGTATAGCGTCGAGGGAAGGCAGACGCGACCACAAAAAAGAATAAGGGGGGAAATTTTCTCCGGTGACAGGATGTGCGACCTATCGGCTCCACGGAAAATGAAGAACTGGAGAGGGACAGTTGGAAAAAGGCGGGAAGGCAGCACGCAGGCGCTGTGGGATGCTCCCAAAAGCTTTCCTAATGGATGCTGGGGAGCGTTCCCACGCAGGCTCCGTCGGTACCGACGATACCCATATGTGAAGACTACATTCCAGCTTGTTCCCGGAGATTACATGAAATGTGCACTAGTAAACGCACCCTCTGCACATAAGAAGATACACCTTATAACAACTACGTAAAGGACAGCAAGCTAGAAGTTATGTTCGTAACAGAGTCATGGTTCTCTGATACAGACTAGGTGCTCACAATTCAATTCATTACATCAGACATGGACTTACATAACTGCCCAAAGATAAATAACAGAGGAGGGATATTTATTCTCACCAGGAAAGACCTCAAATTCCAAGCATCCAAATCCTTAACAAATGCCACCTTAAATATACTACAGATCCAAAACAACCAATTTTCCATATGCTTAGTGTACAGATCGCCAACATCAACGGCAGATCTCTCTTCACTAATCAAGTTAGCATGCTCCCAATCAGCATTAGAGAAACCATTCATCCTGCTAAGAGACCTAAATCTACATTCAATACCCACAAACCAAGTCACATCCTTCTTTGAAGCAATAGATGTAATCGATCTTTCGCAAACCATAAGCTCCCCCACACACAAGGGAGATAACACCTTGAACATGATATTCATACCTAAAACAATGACCACACAGAACGTTCAGACCACACCATTACCATGGTCTAACCACCACATGATATTGTTCAAACTCCCGCTGCTCAAGACTACCCAAAAAAGTAAACCACAACCCATGAAATGTGCAGATTCCGAGACTTCAACAAAGAAGCCTTCCTTGAACACCTCACCCCTCTAATGGAATCATCCTCAAACACCACAAAATTAGTCGATGACTGGAATAATCAGATAACTACATTTGCAGTACTCCCTCCAAAACAAGTATCGAGCCAAAGCACCTCAGTACCCTGGTACTCAAAAGATATAAAAGAGGCAAAACTTAAACTGAGACAACTTGAGCGCAGATGGCGAAGAACACATGACCCCAACCATCAAAGGGAATACTCCGCCAAGCAAGATGACTACAATAAACTGATAAACCAAAGAAAATGAGAATACCATAGTAACCTCATCCTCGATTCCCTCAACCATCCTAGAGAATTGTTCAAAAGCACCAAATCACTCATACGCACCCCCCCCCCCCCCGCTCCAAAAGGTCCAAGCTCGAATTCACAAGATTATGCCTCATATCTCCAGAATAAATTCTCTTGTGCTAAAGATATATCAGTAGATCAACTATCTACAAATACAGCAAACAACCCACCAAACTGGACCCTGTTTACTTCGATTTCAAAAATGCAACTCAATCAAATTCTTTCTATGATGAACACTACCACTTCACCAGTAGACCCATGCCCGACTGCATGGATTAAAACATCCAGGAAAGAGCTATCCTCACCTCTGCTTAAAATAATAAACTCTTCTCTCACTCAGGGGCTGATGCCAACTAACCTAAAGACCTCCTCTGTCAGGCCCACTTTGAAAAATTCCACAGCTGATCCTGCCTTACCCACATCCTACAGACCCATTTCTAGTATCCCTCTCCTAGCAAAAATAATACAGAAAGCCATTCAACTCCAACTCCAAGAATTTATAGACTCAAATGCACCACTTGATGACCAGCAACATGGGTTCTGACAACATCATGGCACTGAAACGCTGACTTCCCTCATTGACACACTGCTTAAAGGAATTGAAAGATCCAAAAAGGCATTCATCCTTATATTTATAGACATCTCAGTTGGCTTTGACTCCATAAAGCACAGAAAGCTCCTTACTCGCCTAGCAGAAATCAGAGTTAATGGGATACCCTAAAGATAATTCCACTCATGCTTATCTGACTGCACGCAACAGGTCAAACTGCAAAACACCACATCAAAGCCATTTCAAATACACCAAGGACTGCCCCAAGGATCAGCTCTCTCAGCCCTATTTATTTATTTTATTTTATTTATTTAACAAACATTTTTATACTGCGCTTTCCCTAAGATCCCATACATCCAGCCCATATGTCGCATCCTCTGGAAACAGGATAATGTATCATATCTATGCAGATGACATTGTGTTATATACCCCATCACAACAAGGAATCCGGACTTCTCCACCATCCTCACATGTCTCAATGAATTGACACAGTGGCTACATGAACACTCGCTCACACTGAATCTGAGCAAAACTTAGGCATTAGACAGGAGGAAGTGACGTCATCTGCCTGGATGGAAGCCTGAGCAGAGAGCTCTGGAGCTTTGCCCGGTGTTCACCGGTAATCCTTCACCCAGAGCAATAAAAAGTACAGGCAAGGAGTGGAGAGGGGACAGAGACAAGTATGGGAGGCGAATGACTACACGAAAGAAGCGGCGGACATCAAGGAGTTTGCGTTTGTTAGCAGTCATGCAGAAGGAGCAGAGCACAAAATGGCGACCGCGAACATAGGGGGCGATGAAACTATAGAGCGCGAATGGAGAGGAGGAAAGAATTTGGAGTCAGAGGCTGGTGAAAAGGTGGTGAAAAAGGTGACCAGAGAGGAACTAAAAGCCTGGTTTACTGAACTGAAGGTTGAGCTGGCAGCGGTGAAGGCAGAGGTGGGAGAGGTATGTGGAGAAATCAGAGAGGAAGTGAGAGAGTTGGTGCAGAAAATGGAGGAGCATGAACAGCAAATAGAGCAGACTATGCAGCAGCAGAGTGCAACAGATAAAGGACAAAAAGAACTAGACAAGTAGAAAGAACAGTTGTATAAAATTGGAGACCTGGAGAATCGCACGAGGAGGCACAATCTCAGAATACGGGGGATTCCGGAGGAACTGGAATTCTGGGACAGCAGGAGAGTGGCGGAAGAGGTGTGTAAAGCAATACTTCAGAAAGAAGGTACTTCAGTGGAGCGGGTAAATGTGGCTTTGGATAAAGCACATAGGGCATTGGGTCCCAGCAGACCAAACAGACCCAGGGACATTGTGATTTGTGTGAAAGACTATGTGGTTAAGGAGAGGATTGCAGAAAGGAATGGCAAGATAAGAGATTTCACGTGGCAAGGATATAAAATAGACATATTTGCAGACCTGGCAGCAGGGACATTGCAAAGAAGAAGAGAGCTGCAATTTGTCACAAGGGTGTTGAGAAAGGAGGGTGTGAAATACAGGTGGTTGTACCCATTTAGATTGCTGTTTAATAAAGGAGACAAGTGCTGGGGGGTAAAAAAACCACGAAGAGGCGCAACAGGCACTGGAAGAGGCGGGATTTTTTGAGGACTCAGAGAGACAAGGGCCAGAGAGGCCAGAGTGACCAGAATGACTGGAAAATGGACGTACACCGAGAAGAGGACATTTGGGGAGCCCCAAGAAAGTGCAAGACCATCAGGATAAGGAGGCATCAACCTCAAGGGGTATAGGTAAAGGGGATTTCATGTTGCCAGAAGGCGGGAAGATGGTCGTGAAATGGACATGGAAATACCACAAATAAAGAGGACAAAAAGAAAAAAATAGTAAAAGTTATGTAATGATTGTCCGGTTGCAATGTTAAAGAGATTATTGGTTGTAGAAGTTTAAAAGTGTGTGTTATAAGATATATATATGCTGCTAATAAGAAATGCATGTTGCTGTTAACTAAAGGGCTAGAGCGGATGTATGAGGGGGAGGAAATAATGCAATTAAAGGGGAAAGTGTGGATAAAGTAAAAGTGGGGAGGGCAGAGGGGAGTGGAGGGGTAGATGGGGAAGGTTGGGAAAAGGAACAGGGAAGGAGCAGATGGGGTCTCCAGGTAGATAGATGGACACTACTCTAAAGGTGACCTCCGGTGGGAGGGATACGGGGGGGGGGGGAGATACAGGAGGAGGGAGAGAGGGGCAAGAGGGAAGCGAGAGGGTCGATAAGGGGTAAGCAAGTGGTGGGGGGCAGGGGAAAAAACAGGTGGGGGAACATAAGCTGACAACTGCCACAAGAAATGTGAAGGGCTTGAGAACATGGAATAAAGCGTAGTTACTCACCTGTAACAGGTGTTCTCCAGGAGCAGCAGGAATCAGTCCTCACTTATGGGTGACGTCGGCGCCGACGGAGCCCTCGCGGAGCAATTTTCCCCAGCTTTCAAAGAAAGCCTTTGGGAATTGCAGCGCGCATGCGCGGTCGTCTTCCCGCCCGAGGGTGCCATCTTAGCCAGTCAGATAACATAGCTAAAAAAGACAGCATAAAAATTTGCAAAAAGAACATAAGCAGACGATTGCAACTCCAAGGGGAGGAGGGAGGGTAGTGAGGACTGATTCCTGCTGCTCCTGGAGAACACCTGTTACAGGTGAGTAACTACGCTTTCTCCAGGACCAAGCAGGAAGTCAGTCCTCACTTATGGGACTCCCAAGCTCAAGGCTACCGGAGACCCTAAGCACAAAAATGAGCTCCCTCTAGCTCAGCAGCACAGAAGGATAGAATCTTCGCTGAAATATCACCCACCGGTAGCCCACATCCGGGATGGAGGGTAGGAGTTGCTCAGACCTCAAAGAGATTACGGAGGACTGCCTGTCCGAAAGCACTGTCCCTACGGGACTCCCTCTCGAGACAGTAATGGACCGCAAAAGTCTGGCTCGAAGACCAAGTAGCGGCCCGGCAGATGTCTGCCAGCGGAACAGAGCGGAGGTAAGCCACTGACGTGGCCTTTGCCCGAACACAATGAGCCGTGACTCGACTTTCTAAGGAGAGTCCGGCTGCCCCATAAGCCCAAGAGATACAGTCCGCAACCCAGATGGACAGAGTACGCTTGGAGACCGGGAGCCCCAATCTATTGGGGTCAAAAGACACAAAAAGCTGAGCAGCTTTACGGTGCTCCCGCGTACGGTCAAGGTAGAAGTTCAGAGCCCTTCTACAGTCCAGGGTATGGAGGACCGTCTCAGCTCGGCTGGAGTGTGGTCTGGGAAAGAAGGTTGGAAGTACCACCTCCTGATTGATGTGAAAAGGGGAGACCACTTTAGGCAGAAATTTCGGATGAGTCCGTAGGACCACCCTATTCTTGTAGAACCTAGTGTAAGGGGGATCAGACACGAGGGCCTGCAATTCACTTACGCGTCTAGCGGAAGTGAGGGCTATCAAGAACAGTGTTTTCCAAGACAGAAAACGGAGAGAACAGGTAGCCATAGGTTCAAAAGGCGGACAGGTGATCCGCTGCAACACCACATTCAGGTCCCAGTCAGGCGCTGGCGGGCGCAGAGGTGGTTTAAGTAGAAGGAGACCTCGGAGAAACCTCGCTACGAGAGGGTCATTGGAGAGAGGTCTGCCGTCCACCGGCACATGATGTGCTGAAAGAGCACTGAGGTGAACTTTGACGGAGTTGGACTTAAGTCCCAGATTAGAGAGGTGCAGCAAGTACTGCAAGATCACCGACACCGGGCAGGAGAAGGGATCCTGAGACTGTTGGGTACACCAGACTGCAAAGCGACGCCATTTAAGGGCGTAGCATTTGCGGGTAGAAGGCCGTCGCGAAGCCAAGACGACCTCCTCCACCTCCGCCGGCAGGAGAAGGGGAGCAAGGACTACCCTCTCAGCAGCCAGGCCATGAGGTTGAGAGACCTGAGGTTGGGGTGCAGGAGGGACCCCTGATCCTGAGTGAGGAGGAGATCCGGTTGTACCCCCAGAGGGATGGGATCCTCCACCGCCAGTTGCAGCAGGAGCGGAAACCACGGCTGTCTGGGCCAGCGAGGGGCCACCAGGATCATGAAGGCTTTGTCTCGGAGAACCTTGAAAAGAGTCCGAGAGACTAGCGGGATGGGAGGGAAAGCATACAGAAGGCTCCCCGACCATGAGATCAGAAAGGCGTCCGCCGCAACCCGAAGGGGGTGCGGCTGACGAGAGCAGAAGCGAGGAAGTTGCCGGTTGAGAGGACTGGCAAAGAGATCTACCGTGGGGAGACCCCACTTGAGGAAGAGCTTCTGAACTACCAAGGGATCCAGACGCCACTCGTGCGGCTGGAGGACCCTGCTGAGTTTGTCTGCAAGGCAATTTTCTTGGCCCGGGAGATAAACCGCCTTGAGGAGAATGCCGTGACTGACGGCCCAAGAGCAGAGCTTCAGTGCCTCCCGGCAGAGGAGGAAGGAGCCCGTGCCCCCCTGCTTGTTCACGTAGAACATGGCAACTTGATTGTCCGTCTGGACAAGGACGGATTGGTGGGAAGTCAGGTGGGAGAAGGCCTTGAGAGCTAGGCGGATCGCCCTGAGCTCCAGGAAGTTGATCTGCTGAGCAGACTCCCACGTGGTCCAGAGGCCCTGAGTACGTGCCTCTTGGCAATGTGCTCCCCAGCCCAGGAGGGATGCATCGGTGGTCAGCACCCGGGTCGGCTGAGGTGACTGGAAAGGCATTCCGAATATCAGGTTCGGCTGCCGGAGCCACCACCGGAGAGACGAGAGCAGCAGCTCGGAGACGCGCACTAGGTCTGCCAGGCCGCCTGTGGCTTGTCGCCACTGCTGGCGGAGACACCATTGAGCAGACCGCATATTCAGGCGGGCATTGGGGGTCACATGGACGGTGGAAGCCATATGGCCGAGCAGTCTCAGGAAGCGCCTGGCGGAGACCAGGGGCTGGCTGCGAAAGCGGTCGGCTAGGTCCATGAGCCGTTGAGCCCTGTCGAGCGGTAGGTACGCTCGTGCCCGAGGAGTGTGCAGCCTTGCGCCGATGAACTCGAGATCCTGTGAGGGGAGCAAAGTGGACTTTGCGAAGTTTATAACAAAGCCCAAGTGCTGCAGCAGAGTCACCGTGCGGCACGTGGCGTTGGTGACCTCCTGAGCGGACGCTGCTCTGATGAGCCAGTCGTCGAGGTACGGAAAGACATAGAGGCCGTGAAGCCGGAGATGGGCCGCCACGACCGCGAGACATTTTGTGAAGACTCGCGGTGCGGAGGATAGGCCAAAGGGCAGTACTCTGTACTGGTAATGATTTCCTGCCACCACAAACCTTAGGTATTGGCGGTGGCTTGGGTGGATGAGGATGTGCGTGTAGGCATCCTTTAGATCCAAGGAGCATAGCCAATCTCCCTGCTGGAGGTAGGGCAGAAGGATTCCAAGGGTAAGCATTTTGAACTTCTCCCGCACAAGGAACTTGTTGAGGTTGCGCAAGTCCAGGATGGGTCTGAGGCCCCCTGTTCTCTTTGGTATCAGAAAATACCTTGAATAAAAGCCTTGACCTCTCAGGTGGTGGGGCACCGGTTCCACCGCCTGTTCCTGCAGAAGACCTGCTAACTCCTGAAGGAGCAACTCCCTGTGCAGAGGGGGGCGCGAAGGTTCTCCCGGAAAATAGGAGGGAGGGACCTGATGGAAGTGGAGAAGGTAGCCTTCTCGCACGACCTGAAGTACCCAGGCATCTGCGGTGACGCTGGACCACCTGTGGGCGAAGTGAACCAGCCGGCCTCCGGTGCTGGGAGGAACCAGCGGGGGGGGAGAGGCTATGCTGAGCGAGTCAAAAACCCCCACCCTGCTGAGCAGGGGCTGGTGGTGCAGGCTTGGGGGCTTGCTGCCTACGGGACCCGTTACCCCGTCCCTTGGCCTGCTGGCCCTGTTGGGGAGCTGCAGGGGCCTGATAATGGGGGTACTGTTTGTAGGCAGCCGCCTTCCTCGGGTAAAAGGACTTTTTTCCCGAGCCCTTCTTTTTCTGGGAAGGGGCGGAGGTCTTCCTAGAAAGCCTGGTCCTGGTGAGAGTCTCAGTCTCAATTTGTGCAGCCTTTGAAAGAAAAAAGGATAAAACAAAGAAGAAAATCAACTTTTTCGCGGGGACAAGACGGGGACGTCTGTAGGGCTCCGCGGAAAAAAGAAGACTGGCTAAGATGGCACCCTCGGGCGGGAAGACGACCGCGCATGCGCGCTGCAATTCCCAAAGGCTTTCTTTGAAAGCTGGGGAAAATTGCTCCGCGAGGGCTCCGTCGGCGCCGACGTCACCCATAAGTGAGGACTGACTTCCTGCTTGGTCCTGGAGAAAAGAAGGCTATTGGAGGAGGAGGGAAGCAGACTAAGGGCTGATTTTATATGTATTCAAGAGACCCACTTAAAATTGGGACAGGCGCGGATGTTGCAATCAAAAAGATACACAAAAGTTATTCTTGCAGGGCAGAGAGCAGAGTCAAGGAAAGGAGGGGTAGGGGTAATGGTAAGCGCAAATATGCAAGATAGAGTGATAGGGGAATATCGGGATAAAGGGGAGAGATGTGTAGGAGTCAAGATTAAGCTGGCAAAGGAGTAGCAGCCCTGGAAGATGTCGATGCCACGGAGGCTGCATCGGAGGGAAAAAGGGTGCTAGGTTTAGTGAAAGAAAGCTTGATTGTACCAGGTTGGATACAGAGTCAGGCCCTGTGTATAACATTATATTGCTATAGTCCCTAAGAAAGAGTTAATATCATTTGTAGCTCCTGATTTAATACCATCCTTGAAAAGTCTGCAAAAGAAATTGGGTGAAAGGTTTAGATAGCATAAACATTAGCCTATGTTATTAGAAAGATAAGTAAAAGGCAAGCTGTTTACCCAGCCTTTCAGTCTCGCTGTCTCTGGTCAGATATATCAAACTGTCAGTGTTAGAATTAATTAGAATTAAGGCCTACATAGTCATGCCTGAGAATATATGTATGTCTTTTCATGATTGTCTATGACGTGCATGCCTATAGAAAAGTATATTATGAATATACGTAACACTAGACGTAGAATAAAATATGTATATTATGAATATACGTGATGTGAGACGTAGAATAATAAAGTGAAATTATGCTGTGTAACGGAATCTTTACCTATAAGTAAAGAGGCCTAAAGCTTTGATTTCAGAGTAAACATAGGCAAAAGCCTGGCTTGCTCTCCCAAAGCGCTTTGGTCCTGTGTGTATAATACAAGTGTGTTGTGTATTATTTACAGATTTGTGTATTATTTAAAGATTATGATCAATTAACCTTCTCCTTGTTTTGTGTGTGGATTTCTATGACCCAAGAGCCCTATCTGTTATTAGGTGAGGGGGGGTGCAGAGTAATCTTTCAGTTTGTGCTGTGACTCGGATATAGATCTCTGCATTCAAGGCAGGGGCAGAAGGTGCCTGAAGATTTGTGAGTATTATGAAAATTACCAGTGACGGGTAATCTGTTAGATAGACAGGCTCTGTCTCAGATGCGTGAATGGCATGGCAGAGCTAGGGCTTTAGTGTTTAGAAAAGGTAGCCCTTATTGTATGCTTCTATTGTATGTGTGAGAGGCATGGTGATGTAGCCATCGATTCTGTAGCACATAGGGATTCAGTGACAAAAGGTAATGTGAATTTGCAGTTTCCTTTGGAGGGAACTTTCTCTGTAGATAAGGTCCATTGCCTGAGATACGAGTTAGCGGTTAAAGGTAAACCGTGCAAATGTGCTTACATGGTGGGAACGGATGGTACATGATGAAAACATTAGGAATGTTTATGTTTTGAAACAAAAGTTGTTTGTGTTAGGAAATGTACCTATTGACCAGCTGAGCAAGTGCAGGTCACTCGTGTAGCAGAGCTAAGAGAAAAAGAAAATATTTAAAAAGAAACAGAAGTTAGGGGAAGTAGAATTGTGTATTTTGGATATTTGGAATGTCTCCCAGCTCAAAGAATTGAGAGCATGTTTGAATCAAGAAACGGAAAGTGCTGTACTTATAATAAGAATCTTAGAAGTAGCAATAGGTCATAGAGTTTCTATTTTTAAAAAAAAATTAGCATTCTCAGGAAATAAATTATTATGCCTGGAGTTCAGGGTAGCAGTAATGATTTGAAATTCAAAGCAGTATTTATAGGTCTTTAAGCAGATTTGTTATTGTGTACTTCTCATTTGTGTGTACTTTTCAAAAAGAATTAAGTGTTTCTGATGAAGTGTGATCAATTATATTATGATTTAGGCTCTATTCAGTATGTTCTATTCAGCCTAATTTATGTTCTGCCACTGTGAAATTGAAGCAGCTGTGGGAAATGATATTGTGACTACTTAAAGAAGTGTTTGATTTGACTAAAACTTTTCCGAATTACAGGGATAACCCTGGTAGATTTGTGTCTTTATGGTCTCAGATAATTAACAGTTATAGTCCTATTTGGGCAGCTCTAGATAATTTGTGGTTTTTTTAAATCCAGCTGATTTTCATAGTGTCACTCGTTCAGTTCGTGACAGACCCTGTGATAGATTTCCAAAAGAAGATTTAAAGAGATAATTTTGTTTTTGTGTAAAGGAAAAAAAAATTGTTAGAATTCCTTACAGTAGTTTGCAAACTTGTAAAGGACTGGTCGAGATTAACATCTCTAAGGCAGGATAGGGGTGAAAAAATCATAATTACACTTACCTGGTAATTGTAGTTCCTTGAGTGACGACAGTTCAGTCCTCTACCTCTGGGTTGTCAATCTCCTCCTGCAGCTTGGAGACTGGTATGTCAGAATGATGACATCACTGGATATAGCCTGCTGCACTCCTCCTTCCATCCCAGTGTGAACTATTAACAAAGCAGACTCACAGGAGGAACAAATAAGTAGCCAACTATAAACATTGAAACATATCAAGTACGGAACCCCCAATCAGCCACCCCCTCCGGCCAGGCTTTCTTGCACCCTGCCCCACCAGAAAGAAAGTGAACACCACAGCAAAGCGAAGTAATCTGGACTCACCTGTAACTCTTTTCTGCCCGCCAACGTAGCTGGAACCTCCTAGAAACCTCCGGGCGGGAAGGAGGACTGAACTGTCGTCACTCAAGGAACTACAATTACCAGGTAAGTGTAATTATCATTTCCTTATCGTTCCTCCAGTTCAGTCCTCTACCTCTGGGATGTACCAGAGCAGTAATCATTGGGAGGGACCTTTCCAGCCAGCGGACAGAACCGCCGACCCAAAACGAGCATCCGCAACGGCTGCTACGTCCAACCGGTAATGCCTGCTGAAAGTATGTAGCGATGACCAAGTCGCCGCCCTGCAAATGTCTCCCGGTGGAACCAAGCTGTGCTCCGCCCAAGAACACGCCTGCGCTCTGGTGGAATGCGTCCGCAACCCGACGAGCACCACCCGACCTTGAAGCAAATAAGCGGAGGCAATCGCTTCTTTAACCCACCGAGCGATGGAAGCCTTCGCCGCTGCCTCCCCTTTGCGCACTCCACCGAATAGAACAAACAACCGATCCGACTTACGGAAGGACTCGGTGACCCGCAAATATTGACGCAAAGTTCTCTTCGCATCCAAAAGACGAAGGCTGTGATCCGAACCGCCGCCCTCCAGAGCCCCAAAGACGGGCAAATATACCGCCTGATTCAAATGAAAAGGGGAGACCACCTTAGGTAAAAAGGACGGAACCAGACGCAGAACTACTTTCTCCCTAGAAAAAGATAAGGACAGTTCCCGGCACGATAATGCTTGCAACTCGGAAATCCTCCGAGCCGAACAAATGGCCACCAGGAACACTGTCTTTAACGTCAAATCCTTAAGGGATGCATGGCGCAAAGGCTCAAAGGGTGACTTGACCAATGCCGCGAGAACTAGATTAAGATCCCACGGCGGAATGCACACCCTAAGCGCCGGCCGTAATCTAGTTACCGCCTTCAGGAAGCGACCCACATCCGGGTGAGTCCCCAAGGGTACTCCATTGATCTTACCACGATAGCAGGCCAGGGCCGCTAACTGGACGCGCAAAGAACTGGCTGCAAGACCTTTATCAAAACCGTCCTGCAGGAACTCCAAGACCACCGGAATGGACACAGTGAGCGCACGGAGATGACGATGAGAACACCAATCCTCAAAGACACGCCAGACCCGCACATACGCCAAGGACGTCGACTGTTTTCATGCCCTAAGCAAGGTTGCAACGACCGCTGACGAATAGCCTCTCTTTCTCAGCCGAGCCCTCTCAATGGCCATACCGTAAGCGAGAACCGATCCACCTGAGGCATGAACAGCGGACCCTGCCGCAACAGATCTGCCCACCCCGGGAGCCGCCAGGGCACGCCCTCCAAGAGGCGCACGAGATCCGCATACCAAGGGCGCCGTGGCCAGTCGGGCGCAACCAACAGAACCTTCCCTTTGTGCGCTCCGATCCGTTGAACTATCCTGCCGATCAACGCCCAAGGTGGGAAGACATACAGAAGACCATCTGGCCACGGACGTAACAGCGCGTCTATGCCCTCGGACATCCGCTCGCGCCTTCTGCTGAAGAACCGTGCGACCTTTGCTGATCGGAAGGACGCCATGAGATCCATCACCGGAGTTCCCCAACGATCTACGATCTGAGCGAAAACGTCGGGATGCAGCTCCCACTCCCCTGCATCCACCTGAACTCTGCTGAGGAAGTCTGTGGTGACATTGTCCTTCCCGGCAATGTGCGCTGCCAAGAGCGCCGACAACCGAAGCTCTACCCAGGCAAACAACTCGTCTGCTTCAGACTCCATGGCAGCACTCCCCGTGCCCCCCTGGCAGTTGATTTACGCTACCGTCGTTGAGTTGTCGGAGAGCACTCATGGGTCTCCCGCGGATCACGTCCTCGAACGCCCGAAGGGCCAGGATTACAGCTCTCAGTTCCAGACGGTTGATCGACCAAGACGCCTCCAGCAGAGACCAAAGCCCCTGTGCAAACTGGTTCTCGCAGTGGGCTCCCCAGCCGGTTAGACTGGCATCCATCAGCAATGGAAGCCACTCCGGCTGTTCCAGCGGCATGCCCGCTGCCAGCGACGACCGGAGTAACCACCAGTGAAGCGAGCGCCTGGCAGCGATCGGGCAAGGAAGCCACTTGCTCAAGGAATCAGCCTGATGCGACCAGCAGCGAAGCAGGGCCCTTTGGAGAGGCCGCATATGGACCTTGGCCCACGGCACCACCTCAAGAGTTGCCGCCATCGAACCTAGGAGATAATCCCACGCCGACGGCACCGACACCGACCAAAACTGTCTGACTAGGGACCTCAAGCCCTCGGCCCGCCTGTGCGGCAGAAACACCTGCCCACTCTTGGTGTCGAACCGGACCCCGAGGTACTCGAGGACCTGCGTGGGCTTCAACTGACTTTTGGCCGTGTTGACCACCCAACAGAGACTCCGTAAAAAGTTCACTACCTTGTCCGTCACCTGGTAACTCTCCTCCTCGGACTTGGCATGTATCAACCAATCGTCGAGATAAGGATGAACGAGAATGCCTTCTTTGCGCAATGCCGCCGCCACCACCACCATAATCTTGGTGAAGGTGCGCGGCGCCGTGGCCAACCCGAAAGGCAAGGCCTGGAACTGATAATGCCCCCAAGGAAGAGCGAACCGCAGAAACTTCTGATGCGCCAAACGGATGGGAACGTGCAAATACGCCTCCCTAAGATCCAGAGACGTCAAGAACTCCCCGCGACGCACCGCCACAATGACCGACCGCAGGGTCTCCATCCAGAAATGTGGCACCCGTAAGCACTGGTTCACGGCCTTCAGATCTAGAATGGGTCGAAACGTGCCTCCCTTCGACACGACGAAATAAATCGAGTACCGACCCAAGCCGTAATCGGCTTTCGGGACCTCCACCACGGCCCCCAACTGAAGAAGTCATTCCAAGGTTCCGCGGACCGCCACCGTCTTCTTTGGACCCCTGCAAGGGGACATGACAAAGGAATCCCACACGGGTTTGGAAAACTCCAGAGCATAACCGTGTTGAATGATTTCGAGCACCCACTGGTCAGAGGTGATGTGGGTCCAAGCGGAAAGAAACTCCCAAAGTCGCCCGTCTATGGGAGGCTCCTCCGCCGGGACCCACCTCGCTTCATTGAGATTTACGGGAAGCGGTAGTCGGGCTGGAGGCGAACCCTCTATTCGCTCCACGAAACCCACGAAATTCCTGGGCTCGAGACGGATACCGGCCCCTTTGGAAACCACCGAACTGCGGAGAACGAAATCTCCGGAAATCTCGAAACTGACCCCGAAAGCCCTGGCTTGACTTGCCTGGCTTCGTCTTATCCTCCAGAAGGCGACCCGCCTTGGACTCCCCCAGATCCTTCACTAACTTCTCAAAATCTTCTCCAAACAGCAAACCCCCCTTAAAGGGAAGCTTGCTAAGGCGGGACTTCGAAGGTCCGTCCGCCGCCCAATTCCGCAACCATAAGGAATGCCTGGCGGCTACCACAGACGCTGTGCTATTAGCCAGCGCCCTGATCAAATCGTAATGCACATCCACCAAGTAAGCCACCCCGGACTCTAGGTGATCTAGCTCCTTCAGTTCCTCGAGATCCAAATGGGGGGACTGATGCAGGCGCTGTGCCCATCTCAGGGACGCCCGGGCCACCCACGCCCCACAGATGGACGCCTGCAGAGACATAGAAGCCGCCTCAAAAGCCTGCTTGAGCAGACCGTCCACTTACGGTCCTGGGCATCCTTCAAGGCCGCACTGCCTTCCACTGTTCCCTCTAAGCTGTGCGCGTGTGCGCGCGCACACACCTTGCCGAGCGAGCGCACATACTTTACAACAGAGCGCACAAAAATTACGGCTCTGATTCTGATAGAAAACACAGACGTCTTAAAATTTAAAAGTTATGATTGTAATTACTAGAAATTTCCCGCTTCATTTAGTAATCATCTATTTTCATTTAATTTGATTAAAATCAATGTGGTGTACATACTGTATTCTGACGTCTAGTCAAATTTTAAAGTATATAACTTCGAGTGTCATTATGTGGCGCACAAAAATTTAACCTTCCTTCAAAAGCTGCACACAGCTGATATTTTATGCGCACACAGCCTACAGAAAATTAGAGGGAACATTGCTGCCTTCTACCGGAATAGTTGTCTTTTTCGTAACCGCGGAAACCACCGCGTCCACCCGCGGAGCCCGGAACCTTTCCTTATCCTTATCGGCTAAAGGGTACAATCTATTCAAGGTCCGTAAGCCCCGCAGACCAGCTTACGGCTTATCCCACTCATCTTGAATCATCTTGTCCACTACCTTGTGCACTGGAAACACCACCTGCGTCTGACGCACTGCCCGGATAACTGGATCTTCCACCTCATCCTCCACCGCTACCTGCGTAGCCAGATTTAACATCTGCAAGGTCTCTGAGATCAAGGCCGCTAACTCCTCTCTGCGGAAGACCCTAACAATCTTAGCCTGATCCTCGGGTTCAGGGATCTCCCCCTCTTCGAGATCCTGGGTACCTTCCTCCTGGTCCCATTCCGGAGCTGAGACCTCAGGCCAGTCGCCCTCCGCCAGCGCAGGGTCCCTAGCCCTTGCACGCTTAGGCGCTGGTGGCCCCTCATCCAACACCTCAGCCGCCTCCAGCTGCGGAACCGGGGAGACCAGCGACCCGGGGCCCGCTGTTGTACCCTGCCATCTTAGGCAGAAAGCCTGATGCATCAGCAATACAAACTCCAGACTAAACTCTCCGAGAGCTGGCGCCGGGGCCGGCAGGGAGACGCCAGAGGCGCCAAAGGTCGCAGGGACGCAGCCCGCCCCCCCGCAGGCGCCCCCTGCGCCTCCGTGGACTCCTGCAATTCCATTTGCTGCTCCACCGCGGGAGAGCATCGCACAGCCCCGGCAAACCCCAGTATCAGCCACTGTGCCTCTCCTAGTGCCACACACAATACACTGAGGTCTGGCAGCCATAAGCACCCTCACCCAATCCAGCCGCTGGTATTAAACTCAGCACTCTAGATTAGATTAGGCAGAGATTCCTTCTTGGTGTTCGTTTAAAAAAACAAAAAACTGCCACCATAGAAAGAGATCCCCTTCAGCTCACCCCCCCTCCTCCCTTGTAGGATGGCTGAAGGAGTAACAACCAACGAGCAAGGGAAGCCCCAAAACGTAAACCGAGCAATAATTAAAACGAAAACAAAAGAAAGTAAAAGAAATTAACAGAAATCAAAAGAAATCAATTGAAATCGGGCCCCCAAGCCGCCCTGCACTAAAAAGGCAGGCTCTCTGCTAGCACGCGGCTCACCGCGGAGCTGAAAATGGCCACAGCGAAATTGCTGAACCGGAAAAAAGGGCGCCAAAAATACCGCGAGTGCCCCCGTACCTCAGCAAAGGCTATCTCCGCAGGAAAAAAACAGCCTGACGCCGGTGGAAGACTTACCGGCACGGTCTGCTGCTGCTCGGCTAAAACAGAGCTGCTGAATGCTCCCAGCACTGGCTCAAACTGCCCCTCTGAGCTCCCGTGCAGGCAGGTAAGCCGCAGCAAAGGCAGGCTGTTGGCCGAAATATGCCGCCGTTGGAAAGAGGGGCTCTCCCCCGAAGAGTCCTGGGGGAGAGACCTCTGGGCACCGCAGGGGGGGAAAGCTTGAAAGCCCTGAGCCAGAACCCCCGAAAAACACCCCACAGGCACAGGTAGGGAGCAAGAGAGCCTGGAGCACAGAATTAAGCTGCTCTGCCTGCTAGCTATACAGCTGTGTTTTGTTTTGTTTTGTTTTTTTAAAGAGATTCCGCAAAGAAAAGCCCAAATCCTTAAACCTTAGCTACCACTACAGCAAAGGCTCCTTATCCATTCCTCCAGAGAGCCCTTCTACAAGGCTCGTCAAGTCCTCCTGCTGCATGGAGACTGGTAACACTGGGATGGAAGGAGGAGTGCAGCAGGCTATATCCAGTGATGTCATCATTCTGACATACCAGTCTCCAAGCTGCAGGAGGAGATTGACAACCCAGAGGTAGAGGACTGAACTGGAGGAATGATAAGGAAGTTACAGATTTTCACACTAGGTGTATGCTAGCTTTTAAAGACTATTCTGATGAGGCAGAAGACACACCTTCAGGATTTACTAATATTTTTGTAAATGAATTGATTCCAAGAATAAAGGACATTTTAGAAACTTCAATAATAGATTGGCCAGCTAGAACAGCCAATGCAATTTTGGAAGGGGCTCGATACAGTGAGTTGAAGTTCATCAAGGAACAACAAGAACAAACAACCAGATTAGACATAAAAAAAGCGAAGTTGCTTAATTTGCAGATTGCTTCCATGCAAACTCCCATGGGAAGGGGGAGGGGTAGATTCAGAGCTAGAGGAGGTTATGTGAATTCTCAGCGAGGGCGTGGACAGTCCAGAGAGCTGCTTACGTGTTACACTTGTGGAGAGGCTGGACATTTGCAGCGAGACTGCCCCCGGAATCAGAATCCTGATGGCCAGAGAGCTGATTTCCCCCCTCCCCCTCCAATACAAGCTGAATTCACTCCAGTATATCAGTGCTTCTCTAACCCAGAAGATTGTGGAAGTGATACATGGGATGCATGACTATTTCTGAATTTGGCTGTAACTCCTCAGGGTGAGTTAGAAGCTAAACTGGGAGGTTCTAATTTGAAATTTGTTATTGATACTGGAGCTACAACATCAGCACTGCGTTTACAGGATTTGCCTGTCATTTATCATACTCAATTAGCACAAGCACCGATAGTACATCGTGCAGGCATTGAGGGAAAGATAATTCCTCACCGTAGACTTGAATATTTACCTTTGCAGATTGGAGAGATTGTATATCCAACTACTTTTCTTGTGGGAGACACTTTGCCAGTGAATCTTCTAGGTCGGGATTTTTTGGTGTCACATCATGCTACTCTATCCTGGATGGGTGGCAAGTTCTCTTTCCAGCTGTACCCTCTCTCTGAAGTGCCGTCCCCTGCAGATGCCAGTGTTGTTCATCCGGCACTTGAAGACCTTCCTTCTACTTTGTGGGCAGTGCCAGGATCTAATGTCGGGTGCCTTTCTATTCCTCCTGTGAAAATCACCGTGAAACCTGGAGTTCAGCTTCCTAGACTCAAGCAATATCCATTGCCAGCAGCTGCCATTGAAGGAAATCGTCCTGTAATTGCGGATCTCCAGAAACAAGGTGTCATTTACCCTACAACTTCACCATGCAATACGCCAATCCTTCCTGTGCTAAAGGCTGACGGTAAGACATATAGATTTGTACAAGACCTGCGAGCAGTAAATAATGTGATTTTGCCAATTTTTCCCTTGGTACCTAATCCACATGAAATCTGGACGCAGATACCTTCAGGGACCACCTAGTTTTCTGTTGTAGATTTGAGTTCTGCTTATTTTTCAGTAAGAATTAGCAAAGAAAACCCATACACTGATAGTCCTGCATATTTTCACAGGCCTTAAGAACTGCATTATTTGATGTAAGACTCGACCATTCCTCTTTAGTTCAATATGTGGATGATTTGCTTTTATGTTCACCATGTTATGAGTTTGTCTCTATTAGCTCATATTACTAATTTAGGTTTGAAGGTTAATCTGTCTAAACTGCAATTTGTATCACAAAATGTTACTTTCCTGGGTGCTGATTTAACACCATCTGGTCGTGCAATTACCTCTGCTAGATTGAAACCTATTCTGTCATTGCCTTTTTCCAGCAACACCAGTGTTATTGTGTAGCTTCCTGAGTTTATTAACTTTCTGTAAATAATAGCTAGCACATTTCTCAAGATCTTACTGCTCCACTTTATGCTCTTATTGGGAAAGAAGGATCTGAAGGCCTTATTGTACCCCCATTATCACAGTGGGAGGTTTGTTTTAAATGTAAAAATTGCACTGGGAAATGCACCATGTTTATTGTATATGATTATTCTTTACCATTCAAATTGTATGTGGCTATTTCTGATTCCTCTGCTACCTGTGTGCCTTTACAAGTTTTCCCAACTGGTTGCAAGCCGGTAGGCTATTTCTCAAAGCAATTTGATGCAGTGACTTTGGGACTCCCACTATGTCTACATAGTTTGGTAGCAGTAGCTTTGCAATCGAAACTTACTAATTTCTGGTTCTACAGCGCCATTTGTCCTCCACACGTTTTATTGACTCTGGAATTAATCATTTCTTCGCTTCATGTTTCAGTCTGTACTACATCACTATGCAACCTTTCAACACTTGTGGAGGAAGATGGGTCTCATAATTGTTTCCAAACAATTTTCAATTGTTTCCAAACTGTACCTCTACCAGCCCCGGATTATACCTTTGTTTGTGGATAGTTCTGCTTTTAGAGATGACAAGGGCAAACTTCGTGTAGGCTATGCAGTCACTACGGTTTTGTGGAATTTTGGCAATATTTGGCAGCAACAAGGGTTTTGACTTCTGCTAATAAACCAATTAAACATGCTGCATACATTCACCGTTTGTTACAGTTTAAAATGCAAAGGACATTCTTCTGCTGAAGATTTTGTGTCAAAGGGCGACCATTTTGCAGACCGCGAAGCACAGCGAGCTGTTCTTCAAGCATCAGTGTCCCCGACAGTGCTGTATTTAACACCATTTAATATGACTTTGTTTTCCCTTTCATCTTTCTTGCAGCAATAGCAAGATACTTCCTTTGAAAACCCAGACTCTGACTTCGTGGGGTGCATCCTGTGATGCTCAGGGCTGCTGGAAAGAGGATCATCTGCTTATTTGTCCTGACAGTCTTTTGTTTCTACTTGCCCTGTTCCTGCATTATAAGCTTTGCCGCTGTGGCTATGAATTATGTCTTTTTGGTTCTCCGGTATCACCTGAACTTCTGTTATTTTTTTCTTTGGCACAGCTTGTCTGCACTGTTTCAAGACTGGCACTGTAGGGTCAGCTTAGGGTCCGTTATTAAGATTTCTGCCTTCCGAACTCTTTTTGATTTTACAGCCTGTTTTGCAGAGCTGCCTTGTGCCAGAGGAAGGAGGTGGTATTTGTCCGGATGGGTAGAAGCTTATCCATTACCAGTTTATTCCTATCTGGGGTGTTCCTTTTGATCTTTCTTGTCTGGGTCCAGCCATTGTTGCGAGTGTATGGGAGGGTATTGAAAATTTGCTTTGGTATTAAGAGACAACTGCACACTCCTTATCATCCGCAAAGCTATGGCCAGGTGGAACGGATGAATAGGACAATCAAAAGTCACTTGCGCACTATGACACAGGATTGGGCTACAGATTGGACGGAAGCCCTTCCCTTTGCCCTTATGGCAGTGTGTAATTCCCCCAGCCTGACACCATATGAAATAGTTACTGGATGTCCAGCTACTTCTCCACATTATTTGGCAGTTATCCCAGATCCCCAATTGTTGAGCAGCGATATTTTGACTTATTGCTCGCAGTTGCACTCAGTCCTGTCTGTTTCCCTTTTATTGCAAGTGAATCCTCAACGAGATGACAGAATCATCATATCCGGAAGTGAAGTCACCTGACTGGGTCCTGATTAAGAATTTGCATCCAAAGACGCTTCTGGTTCCCAAGTTTCTAGGTCCATTTCGTGTGCTGCTGGTGGGATACTCGGCTTGTAAAGTGGAAGGACATTCTCGTTGGACACATCTTACACAGTGTAAAAAGGCTCCTTCACAGGATCCAGAAGGTGGTTCCCTGCATCAGTGAATCAAGAGATTGCAACGCAGAGACTGCAAGGCCTATTAGCTTCATTATTTGGCTTATTAGGGATTATCATTTTAGGAGCATTAATTCTTTGTGTAATATCAGCTTGTTGTAAGAAATCAATGGAGACACTGACCCCTAAAATGATGTTACAGATTGACCCAGAAGCTAGCTACGATCCATTTTTAATACCGATGTCTGAGTTTCCTTATCTGTGAAATGATTCTTTACAGAATCAGAGGAAGGACTGAAAGAAAGCTTGATTGTACCAGGTTGGATACACAGTCAGGCCCTGTGTATAACATTATATTGCTATAGTCCCTAAGAAAGAGTTAATATCATTTGTAGCTCCTGATTTAATACCATCCTTGAAAAGTCTGCAAAAGAAACTGGGTGAAAGGTTTAGATAGCATAAACATTAGCCTATGTTATTAGAAGGATAAGTAAAAGGCAAGCTGTTTACCCAGCCTTTCAGTCTCGCTGTTTCTGGTCAGAGATATCAAACTGTCAGTGTTAGAATTAATTAGAATTAAGGCCTACATAGTCATGCCTGAGAATATATGTATGTCTTTTCATGATTGTCTATGACGTGCATGCCTATAGAAAAGTATACTATGAATATACGTAACACTAGACGCAGAATAAAATATGTATATTATGAATATACGTGATGTGAGACATAGAATAATAAAGTGAAATTATGCTGTGTAACAGAATCTTTACCTATAAGTAAAGAGGCCTAAAGCTTTGATTTCAGAGTAAACATAGGCAAATGCCTGGCTTGCTCTCCCAAAGCGCTTTGGTCCTGTGTGTATAATACAAGTGTGTTGTGTATTATTTACAGATTTGTGTATTATTTAAAGATTATGATCAATTAACCTTCTCCTTGTTTTGTGTGTGGATTTCTATGACCCAAGAGCCCTATCTATTATTAGGTGAGGGGGGGTGCAGAGTAATCTTTCATGTAGTAGCTCAGTTTTGCCGGCCCCTTTTTGACATCATCCCACAGGCAACACACTCTGAAACAG
Organism: Ichthyophis bannanicus; assembly: GCA_033557465.1. Classification (NCBI taxonomy): domain Eukaryota; kingdom Metazoa; phylum Chordata; class Amphibia; order Gymnophiona; family Ichthyophiidae; genus Ichthyophis; species Ichthyophis bannanicus. Next base: position 173,618,692 of record CM066039.1, on the reverse strand, counting down.
AGTGGTCAGGACCTAAACATTTGAGGCACCACTCATGGGTGTCGGTGACGGAGATGGTACCGCCACAATTAGAACACTTTTTAAAACCTGAAGCGGGTTTTTCCATTTTGAGGGAAAAAATTGGGCTTAGTGCCCAAAATGGCACGTGGCACCCGAAAAGAAAATTACTGGAGAAAGACTCCAGAAACAAGGGGGGGGGGGGTTCTTAGAAAAAAGGAAGAACCGGCGGTACTGGTATAGCGTCGAGGGAAGGCAGACACAACCACAAAAAAGAATAAGGGGGGAAATTTTCTGCAGTGACAGGATGTGCGACCTGTCGGCTCCACGGAAAATGAAGAACTGGAGAGGGACAGTTGGAAAAGGCGGGAAGGCAGCACGCAGGCGCTGTGGGATGCTCCCAAAAGCTGTGGGTTCCAAGTTTGTATGGACCAAATGAAAAACAAAGAGAGCTCTATGAGCGAATGGTGGGGGAGCTGGAATCACTGGGAGACACACCAATAATTTTAGGAGGGGACTTCAATTTGACAGTGAATCCATGTTTAAATAATAGTGGGGGAAGTGGGATGGGGAAGCGAAAGGGTGGGATTGTTGAAATTGAAAGAGAGATTGGGCCTCATAGATGTAAACATCCGGGGGAGCGAAAATACACTTTCCACTCAAACCCCCATGATACTTACAGCAGGATAGACATGATATGGGTGGGAGGGGAGCGGATGACAAAAGTGGCAGAAGTGGAAAAAGGCCAGATTAACATGGATGAACGACGTTCCAGTGAGTGTAACCTTTAATTTAGGTTATATAGACACAGGAATAAAATTTTGGAGACTTAATGAAGCAATTTTTGAGAAACAGGAGGTGATGGAAAATATAACTCGATTCATGAATATTTGAAGTTCAAACAAAATGAGGAAGTGGCCCTTGGGATAGCATGGGACGGGCTGAAGGCAGTGGTAAGAGGGCATATGATAAAGGAGATGGCAAAAATTAACAGGAGGTAAGGGGAGATGGAGCGGCAAATCTTAGAGAAAATAAAGAAACTAGAGGCAAGTCATCAATGCGACAGGAAATTAGTACTGAGAGACTTGCAGCAATTAAGAGGGCAGTTAGGTCTGTTAAGGACTAGCAAAATAGCACATGAGCTAACTATACTTAAACAGACCATGTTTGAGGGGGGTAATAAGGCTGGGCGTATCCTGGCAAACAGAATAAAAGCAAGAGTACAACAAAGCAGCATCACAAAGGGGAGTTGATCTATGGAAATAATGAATCCAACAAGCGTTTAAGGATTACTATACTAAATTATATGGTAGTGAGATAAAGAATGGACGAGAAGAGAGTGCAAGGTATCTATCAGATTGGCACTTAAGAAAGATAGAGCATGAAGAAGCGGTTTGGATGGATAGGCCTATAAGTGAAAGGGAGGTGGTGGAGGCGATCAAGACCCTTAAAGCGGGCAAAGCACCAGGGTTGGACGGCTTAATGAGTAAATTATATAAGGTATTTCAAGAAGCAGTATGCCCAACGTTGGTGGAGGTGTTTAATGGAGTGATAAATTTGCACCAGCTTCCAAAATCTATGGCAGAAGTGATGGAGAAATGAAAATGTTTTTACAAAAAGGGTTAAAATGATAATTACACTTACCTGGTAATTGTAGTTCCTTGAGTGATGACAGTTCAGTCCTCTACCTCTGGGTTGTCAACCTCCTCCTGCAGCTTGGAGACTGGTACGTCAGAATCATGACATCACTGGATATAGCCTGCCGGACACTCCCATCAGCTCCAGTGTGAACTATTTAACAAAGCAGACTCAAAGGAGCAACAAATAAGTAGCAACAAGAATAATAAGTTAAACAGAACCATTGCCTTAACTAGTAACACCTTTCTTACACTCTTCCCCGCTAAGCTCTGCAACAGAGGAAGGAAATAGTGTAAAGAAAACAATGTCTAAATTAAACTTACCAGTAATTCCCGTCATAGCGCCACCGACCTGCTACCCTCCAATACACCCGGGTGGGAATGAGGACTGAACTGTCGTCACTCAAGGAACTACAATTACCAGGTAAGCGTAATCATCATTTCCTTATCGTTCCTCCAGTTCAATCCTCTACCTCTGGGATGTACCAGAGCAGTAATCAGTGGGAGGGACACTTCAAGCCAGCACATAATACCGCCGATCCGAAACGGGCATCACTCGCCGCCGCCACCACGTCCAGACGGTAATGCTTACTGAAGGTATGCAAAGACGACCACATCGCCACCCTACAAATGTCTCCTGGTGGAACTAAGCCATGCTCCGCCCAGGAAGACGCTTGCGCTCTAGTAGAATGAGCTCACAATCCCACCGGTACCGCTCGCCCTTGAAGGAGCTAGGCGGAAGTAATCGCCTCCCAAATCCATCTTGCAATGGACGACTTCGCCGCCGCTTCCCCTTTACGCACTCCTCCGAACAGCACGAACAACCGATCCGACTTGCGAAATCGCTTCATCGCCTTCAAATACTGTCTCAACGCCCTTTTCACATCTAGCCGGCGCAAACTGTGATCCGGGTCGCCCCCTTCTAGCGCACCTAACACTGGCAAGGAGACCATCTGATTCACATGAAAGGGCGAAACCACTTTAGGGAGAAAAGACGGAACTGGCCGCAGCACCACCTTTTCTCTAGAAAACGACAAGAACAGTTCCCTGCATGACAATGCTTGCAACTCCGAAATACACCTGGCCGAACAGATGGCCACCAGAAATACAGTCTTCAACGTCAAGTCTTTCACCGAAGCCCGGTGCAGTGGCTCAAAGGGAGGTTTGGATAACGCTGCCAACACCAAGTTGAGATCCCAAGGCGGAACCATTACTCTACACAACGGGCGTAACCTAGTCACCGCCTTGAGAAAGCGCAACACATCAGCATGCACGCCGAGACCAACTCCCTGAATTTTTCCACGATAACAGGAAAGAGCTGCCAACTGCACTCACAAGGTACTGGCAGCAAGGCCTTTATCAAACCCATCCTGCAAAAAAATCAAAATCGATGGGATGGACACCGTCGTCGCCCGAAGTTGTCACCGCGAACACCAATCCTCAAATATACGCCAGATCCTAACATACGCCAGGGATGTGGACTGTTTCCTAGCTCTGAACAACGTAGCCATGACCGCCGGCGAATAGCCTCTCTTCCTTAATCTGGCCCTTTCAAGGGCCATACCATAAGCGAGAATCGATCCACTTGCGGCATGAAGAGAGGCCCCTGCAACAATAGGTCTGCCCTGTTCCGTAACCGCCAGGGCTCCCCGTCCAGGAGACGCACTAGGTCCGCATACCACGGACGCCTCGGCCAATCGGGTGCCACCAGTAGCACCCTCCCGGGGTGAGCCTCGATCCGCTGAATCACCCGACCAATTAAAGCCCACGGCAGAAAGACATACAGAATACCGAAGGATGGCCACAGGTGCAACAGCGCGTCTATGCCTTCCGACATCCTTTCGCGCCATCTGCTGAAGAAACGGCTGGCCTTTGCTGACTGGAAGATTGCCATTAAATCCATTATGGGACTCCCCAACGGCAAACTATTTGCGCAAAGACGTCCGGATGCAGCTCCCACTCCCCCACATCCACTCGGACCCTGCTGAGAAAATCGGCCATCACGTTGTCCTTCCCGGCGATGTGCGCCGCCGAAATCGCCGACAAACTCCTTTCTACCCAGGCAAACAAGTCCGCCTCTTCCTCCATGGCCGCACTCCCCATGCCGCCCTGGCAATTGATGTAAGGGACTGCTGCTGAGTTGTCGGATAACACTCGGACTGCTCGACCTGTCACCAACGTCTCAAACGCTTGTAGTGCCCTGAAAATCGCTCGGAGCTCCAGACGATTGATCGACCAAGAGCCTTCCAGCGGAGACCAAAACCCCTGCGCGAACCTGCTCTCGCAATGGGCTCCCCAACCCCCGAGACTGGCGTCCATCAACAATGGAAGCCACTCCGGCTGCTCCAATGGCTTCCCAGCCGCTAAAGAAATGGGAAGCAACCACCACCGAAGAGACTGTCTGACTTTGAAGGGACACGGAAGCTGCTTGCTCAACGAATCCGTCTGGTGTGACCACCGGCGAAGAAGAGACCTTTGCAGTGGCCACATATGGAACTTGGCCCACGGGACCGCCTCCAGCGTCGCCGCCATGGTCCCCAACACGCGTAGGTAAGCCCATGCCAATGGCGCCGGCGTGGCGCGGAAAGTGCACACCAGTTGTCTGAGGCTTCGGGCTCGTTTCTCCAGCAAAAACACCCTACCGTTTCTTCGTGTCGAATCGGACTCCCAGGTACTCCAGGTTCTGAGATGGTTCTAACCTGCTTTTGGCTGGGTTGACCACCCAACCCAGACTCTGGAGAAACCGCACTACTCTGTCACCTGAACACTCTCCGTCTTGGACTTTGCCCGAATTAACCAATCATCAAGATACAGATGTACCAAGATTCCTTCTCTGCGCAACACCGCCACTACCACCACCATGATTTTTGTGAAAGTTTGCGGGGCCGTTGCCAATCCGAAGGGCAACGCTTGAAACTGGTAGTGTCCCCAAGGAAAAGCGGACTTTAGAAACCTTTGATGAGCTGACCGAATGGGAATATGCAAGTACACTTCGGTGAGGTCGAGCGACGTCAAATACTCCCCTTGCCGCACTGCCACAATGACAGACCGCAATGTCTCCATCCTGAAATGCGTCAGCCGCAGACAACGATTTACGCCCTTCAGATGCAAAATGGGCCGCAGCGCACAGCCCTTCTTTGGCACCACAAAATAAATGGAGTACTGACCCATGCCGTGCTCGACCTCCGGCACCTCTACGACCGCTCCTAAATTGTATGAGCCGTAAAGTAGCACGAATCGCCAAAGTCTTCTTTGGGCCTCTGCAAGGAGACATGACGAACGAATCCCACACGGGCCGCGCCAACTCCAGCGCGTATCCCTGGCGAACTATCTCCAACACCCACTGGTCGGACGTGATTTGGGTCCAAGCAGGAAGAAACTCGCGAAGCCTCCCGCCAATCGTCGCTTCGTCCACCTGGACCCGCCTCACTTCATTGTTGTTTCCGTGTCGCTGAAGCAAAGCCTGCGGCGAAACCTCTATTCGCTCCTCGAAAGCCTCGGCCCCGCGAGGAAGCACGTCCTCTCTGGAAGCCTCCGAAACGCGATGCGCAAAACCTGCAGAAATCCCGAAACTGCCCCCGAAAGCCCAGCCCGGACTTCCCCTGTTTCGGCTTATCTTCTGGCAGTCTGCCACTTTTGGTCTCTCCGAGATCCTTTACCAATTTATCCAGATCCACTCCAAAGAGCAATCGTCCCTTAAAGGGCAACTTACCCAGGCGGAACTTAGACGAACTATCCGCAGCCAAATTTCGCAACCACACCGACCTGCGGGCTTGCCACTACGGACGCCGTACTATTAGCGAGCGCTCTGATCAAATCGTAATGGACATCCGCTAGATATGCCGTCCTGGACTCCAGGCGGCCGAGCTCCTCCTGGTCCAGGTGAGGCGAAAGGCGCAGCCACTGAACCCAACGCAGGCACGCCCATGCCACCCAAGCGCCACAAAGGGACGCCTGCAAAGATAACGCGTCCGCCTCAAATACCTGCTTTAGCAAACTCTCAACCTTACGGTCCTGTGCATCCTTCAATGCCGCACCGCCTTCCACCGGGATAGTTGTCTTTTTTGTCACTGCCGCCACTGCAGCATCCACACGAGGCAACCTAAACCTGTCCTTATCCTTGTCAGCCAGAGGATAAAGCCTATTCATCGTACGCATTCCTCTGAGCCCTGCTTCCGGCTTGTCCCATTCGTCTTGGATCATTGTGTTGACCACTCTGTGTACCGGAAAAACCACCTGTGTTTGCTTTACCGCCTGAATGACCGGATCCTCAACATCCTCTTCACTAATGGACGGAGTCGCTAGATTCAACATTTGCAAAGACTCAGTGATTAGTGCTGTCAGTTCCTCTCTGCAGAAGACCCTTATGATCTTAGCCTGATCCTCGGGTTCAGGGATCTCTCCTTACTCCAGATCTTCTGACTCCTCTCCATGCTCCCAGTCGGGAACATCAACTTCCGTCCAGTCATTCTCCGTGGACGACAGATCATGCGTCCATTTTCTCTTAGGCGCCGACGGCCCTGCCCCTCCCCCCTCAGCTATGTCCATCTGCTGAGAAAGGGCAGGCAGAGGCCACGGTCCCGGCAACTTGCCCTGCCGCTGCAAGCAAAAGGCCTGGTGCATCAGTAAGACGAAATCCGGGCAAAACTGCCCAAGATCCGAGGACCCCATGGCCGACAGATGCCCTGACGGTCCTGCCACCTCCACCAATTCGGCCCCTTGCCCGGTAAACTGCGCCAACACAGGTACCGGCCCCTCCGACACCCCTTGCGCCTCCGAAGGCCCTTTGGCATCCATCTGCTGTTCTACGGTGAAAGAAAGAGTTGCACAACTGCGGCAAATCCCGGAATCGGCCACCGTGCCCCTCTGGGTACCGCACACCACACACTGTGACCGTGCTGCCATCAGGTTAACCAAGGTATAGACATCTTGATTTTCAAAGTACTTCTGAGGCTTGGAACAACCACTGATTAACTGTATTTTTTTTTTTTTTTTTTTACTATTTAGAAAGGCAAAGGAAGCCCAGAAAATTAAAGAGTTTCAAACTTTAAATTTGAAAAACTACCCTCAGAGCCTAGTCCCATGCAAAAGGAGGAACCCCCCCCCCCCCACCCTCGGGAATTTACTCACCACCGAAATTAAGAGGAAACCAAATAAAACAAAAGAAATAAAGCAATCAAATAAATAAAGTCACTTTGAGGGAGACACGCTAAACGCACCAAAATGAAAGAAAATCTTCTTCTTTCTCCCGGCTGCACACACGCTCCCCTGCCGCCCGGCAGCAACACGGCTCTCTCATACTGCTTTAAAATGGCCGCCAGCAGCAGAGAGGGAAAAAAGGGCGCCAAAAACACCGACGAGGAGCACCAGCGCCCAAGCCTTGCTCCCACCGCCGAGACAGACTGTACCGGTCCTCTCTCCCGGTCAGATCTGCACCGCCCGAGGCTGTCTCCCGCACCGCGCAGCACCCCGAAGAACCCCAAAAATGCCGCCGGCAAAGTACTCACTGTGTTGAGTTTTCACCGTTCTCCAACCGGAGCACTGCAACAGCGACCTCTGCTTGCTCTGCGGTCCCGGCGGAGTAAAGTGGCCCGATAGGGAGCTCTCCCCTGACAAGTCAGGGAGGAGAGGATTCCCGGAGACAGAAAGAAGCCATGGCCTGAGGCAACAGAAAACCGCTAGGCAGGGAGCAGCAAAGAAAGGTCAGATCACTCTTTATACCTCTTCTTTTTTTCTTTTTCTTTTTTTTTTTTTTTAAAGGCGCAGTGCCCAAAAAAGAAATAAATGCCAAAAAAGCAAACCTAATACCTAAAACTAATCTACTCTACAACACTATGCTCCTTATCTGTTCCTCTAGTGAGCCCATCTAGGCTCACGACATCCTCCTGCTGCATGGAGACTCGTCACAAAATTACACAGCATGTAGATAGTCATGGCCTAATGGGAGACAGCCAACATGGCTTTAGACAAGGAAGATCTTGTCTTACTAATCTGACATGTTTTTTTGAAGGTGTGAATAAACAGGTAGACAAAGGTGAGTCGGTTGATATAGTGTATCTGGACTTTCAGAAAGCCTTTGACAAGGTCCCTCATCAGAGACTTTTGGCAAAACTAAAAAGTCATGGGATAGGAGGCAGTGTACTATTGTGGATCGGGAACTGGTTAAAAGATAGAAAGCAGAGGGTAGGGCTAAATGGCCAATTTTCCCAATGGAAAAAGGTGAATAGTGGAGTACCCCAGGGATCTCTACAGGGTCCGCTACTTTTTGACATATTCATAAATGACCTGGAAAAGGGTTTAACTAGTGAGGTTATCAAATTTGCAGATGACACAAAACTGTTTAAAGTTGTTAAAACCCAAGAGGACTGTGGAAAACTGCAGGAGGATCTGGATAAATTGGAAGACTGGGCATCCCAATGGCAGATGAAATTTAATGTGAACAAGTGCAAAGTTATGCACCTAGGAAAGAACAACCCACACTATGGTTACACGATGCAAGGTTCCACTTTGGGAACCACCACCCAGGAAAAAGATTTAGGAGTCATCATGGATAACATGTTAAAGCCCTCCGCCCAGTGTGCAGCGGTGGCCAAGAAGCAAATAGAATGCTAGGTATCATAAGGAAAGGAATGGAAAATAAAACAAAGGATATTATAATGCCTCTGTATCGTTCCATGGTACGACCGCACCTTGAATATTGTGTGCAATTCCAGTTGCCGTATCTTAAAAAGGATATAGTGTTATTAGAAAAGGTTCAGAGAAGAGCCACCAAAATGGTAAAGGGGATGGAAGGCTACTCCTATGAAGAGAGGCTACAAAAGTTAGGGCTCTTCAACCTGGAAAAGAGACGGCTGAGGGGAGATATGATAGAGGTCTATAAATTAATGAATGGAGTGGAACGGGTAAACGTAGATCAATTGTTTACGCTATCAGAATATAGAAAGACTAGGTGACATGTAATGAAGCTACAGGGTAAACTATTTAAGACAAATAAGAGAAAATATTTTTTCACTCAACGTGTTATCAAACTCTGGAATTTGTTACCGGAGGATGTAGTAAGAGCTGTTAGTGTAGCTGGGTTTCAAAAAGGTTTGGACAAGTTACTGGAGGAAAGGTCCATAAACCATTATTAAGAAGGGAACCAGGATATCAATGCTTGAACCAATACAAGCATTGTGGAACCTGTGTCTTTTGGGGATACTGCTAGGTACGTATGACCTAGATTGGTCACTGTTGGAAACAGGATACTGGGCTTGATGGACCTTGGTCTGACCCAGTATGGCATATCTTATGTTCTTATGTCACACTGGGGCTGAGGGGAGTGTCTGGCAGGCTATATCCAGTGATGTCATGATTCTGACGTACCAGTCTCCAAGCTTCATGAAGAGGTTGACAACCCAGAGGTAGAGGACTGAACTGGAGGAACGATAAGGAACAAGCAGAAGAGAAGCCTGTATAATATGATATAGCTTATCAGTCCCTGACCAGCTTCTTCACTTCCTTCTTAGCAGGTAACCCCCCCCCCCTCTTTTCTATCTCCTTTCTGCCAGAAGAATAGAAAATACCAAGTTGCTAAAAGAAATTATCAAGAAGCACAGAGTCCTAGGCAACCAAGAGATAGTGCAGGTTGCGCGACTGAAGTCGTTTGACCACTTCCCTAGTTTCTCCCCTCTCAGCCATGACAGGCTGAGTAAATTTCTCTCTTTAAAACTGACAGAAAATATATGCTGCTATATATCCCTCTCTCTCTCTTTACAGCTATATATCCCTCTTTAAAAACTAATCCTATACTTTTACTGATCTTCAAACCCCCTGAACTATGCAAGCTTTAAGGCAAAAGAAAATACTTGCTGTGCAAGGCTACACATCCCCACCCAATTTCTGAAGAAATTCTGAAGCTTCCCCCCCCCCCCCCTCCGTTTTTCTGACCCACCTCATCTCTGCAGAGCAAGCCTGCAAAGCTAACAGTGCATAGTGTGATGAAGCGGACACTACTGAAGCTATGGAGTTAGGAGAAAACTCTGTTTCTTTAAAAGAAAATGATTTACAGAGAATGCAATTACCAAGAAGTGCAGCTAGAGGGAGCAGGCATGAGGCTGCAGAAGGTAGGCTGACACACCCAGATTGCAATGATGCAATAGTTAATTAAACGCACCTGAGTAGTGGGCAAGAAAGCTCACTAGAGAAACGGCTTTATAAGCAGTGCTCAGTTAGGAGAATACAGAGAGGACCACAAAGAGAGAGAGGACCATGAATACAAGGAGGACCACAAATACAGAGAGGAACAGAAGCCCCTGCTACTAAGGAGAGAGAAAGGGGAAAGCTTCCACTACAAAAGGAAAGGCAGTTAAGCTTGGAATCCTTACGGGGAAGGGACAACTTCCAGGAAGGACAAGCCCATGCTAAAAAGCTCCAGAAAGAAGTCTTCAGCGAAGACAGAGTAAGCCTGGTAGAGGGAATACCAGCAACGCACGTCTCAGAGAACAAAGGTACATTCACACTTCCTTTCCTAAATGTGAGCCAGGTCCTGGAAAGGCTTGCAAACCCGAGAGCCATAGCTATAAGAAACAAAGCTGGGAAAAGCTTTGCAAACCTGTGCAGAAGGTCCTAGATAAAAGCCATATTAATTGCTTACCAGACCAGGTCCAGCCACGCTGGAAAGCCCTGGAGAGAACTACTGAAGTACAACCACTTTTGCCTAGGGAAAGCTCAGGCTTAGCAGAACCCATATCTGAACCAGAAGATATGCAAATAGAGCTCATAGAACCAGAGCCAGTGCTGCCTGAATACCCCATGGACTGTACACTCTGTGTAGCTGAGAGTATAGAAGCTCTCACAGAGTTATAGCATAAGACATGCTCTAGAAGACTACTGTTTTGTTGAGCTGAAAAGAAGAAGCTTTCTGTGTTTATTTAACCTGTTTGTGTTGAAAAACCCTGCTTGAAGGGAAAAGACTGTGAAGCTCTTATAACAGTTTTGGACTTTGTAAATACTTTGGTAGAAACCTTAAATGAAGGTGAATTCTGTTGTCTTCTTGGAGAACCTTAGCGCATCAAGGGAATAAAACCTTATGTTTAACCCTGCACAAGGCTCACACAACTATTCTTTATGACGAAGGGAACTACAAGGACCATAATGCACCTGGTCTAAGTTAGAATTTCCTACTTCAACAAATATTAAATGTCCGCCCTGACCCTTCAGCACACTGCCACCGGGAGGGGCTGTGACAATAGGAATAGCTTGAAAGTATAAGGTAGAAAAATAGAAGTAACGCACAAGCACAATAATCCAAGTTTATATATATATGTGTGTGTGTAAAATTAAATTGTTAAAAATCTGAAAACTATATTAAAAGGAAATTGTAAGAGCCTCTTTCTCTACACCTAGACTACCCTTGAGACGGGGGCAGGGCTTACAGTTCTAAAGAAAAGAAAGATAACCCAAATAAGGGGAAAGCCAGGTGAAGAAAGAGGAAAAGGATAGGTTCAAGGAAAAGGGATAAAAGCAAAGTAAATGGAAATTACACTAACCTGGTAATTGTTGTTCCTTAAGGAACTCCAGTTTAGTCCTCCTCCTCTGGGTAGTGCACCTTCTCCTGCAGCATGGAGACTGGACCAATCAGAATCTTATCTTCACTGGCTATATGCTGCTGGAGATCCCATCAGCCCCAATGAACCATTGACAAAGCAGACTTAAAGAAGCAACACATAAGTAGGTAAAAACTAGCTAAGCATAACAGATTCAAATCCCACGGCGGCATCGACACTCTGCACGACAGTCGAAGCCTGAACACCACCTTAAGGAAGCGCTGCACGTCTGCGTGCGAACCCAGTGCTACCCCCTGAATCCTACCCCGGTAACACGAGAGAGCCGCCAGCTGAACCTTCAAGGAAGTGGTGGCTAACCCTTTCTCAAAACCGTCTTGCAAGAAACTGAGTACCACTGGAATGGAAGCAGTCGCCACCCGAACCTGATGTCAAGAACACCAGTCTTCAAAAATCCGCCATATGCACACATACGCGAGCAATGTGGATGCCTTTCTTGCTTGAAGTAGCGTGACGATGACCGCCGCCGAATAACCTTTCTTTTTCAACCTAGCCCTTTCAATGGCCATACCGTAAGTGAAAACCGATCCACTTGGGGCATTCGCAGGGGACCCTGAATCAGCAGACCCACCGAACTCGGAAGTCTCCACGGATCTCCGTCGAGCAGGCAAACTAGGTCCGCATACCACAGGCACCTGGGCCAATCTGGAGCTACCAACAATACCGTGTTGCGGTGTGCCTCGATATGCTGAACTACTCGGCCTATGAGCGCCCACGGAGGGAAGACAAATAGGAGACATGACTGCGGCTAGGGTTGAATGAGAGTGTCGATGCCTTCGGACATCCTTTCCCTCTGTCTGCTGAAGAACAGACTTGTTTTTGCCAACTGAAAGGTCGCCATGAGATCCACTACCGGCAGTCCCCATCTGCGGACAATTTGCACGAACAGCTGCAGGTGAAGCTCCCACTCTCCTGCATCCACCCACACCCTGCTGAGGAAATCTGCCATGACATTGTCCGTTCCCGAAATGGCCGAAATGGCCTGCAGATGAGGTTCTATCCACCCAAACTCCTCCTCTGCCTCTTCCTCCGTGGCCATACTTCCCGTTCCGCCTTGTCGGTTGATGTAGACCACCATTGCCGAATTGTCCGAGAGAACTCTCACCGCTCGACCCTTCACTGAGCTCTCGAACGCCTGCAGTGCCCAGAACACCGCCCATAGTTCGAGTCGGTTGATCGACCAAGAGGCCTCTTCAGAGGACCATATCCCTTGCGCGAACCGGCTCTCGCAATGGGCTCCCCAACCCACCAGGCTCGCATCCATCATTAAAGGGAGCCACTCTGGTTGTTCCAACGGCATGCCCGCCTGCAGGGACCCCCGGGACAGCCACCACTGCAGGGCTTGTCGGACCCACCTCGGACAGGGAAGGCGTTTGTTCAACGAGTCCGCTTGGTTCGACCAGCGTCGCAGTAGAGCCCTCTGCAATGGCTGCATATGAAACCTGGCCCATAGCACTACCTCCAGAGTTGCCATCGACCCCAGCAGCCATAGGTACCACCATGCCGACGGCGCTGGGAGCCCCAAGAACGTGCGCACGAGCCTGCACAAGACCCATGCGCGGCGAACTGGCAAAAATACCAGACCTCTTAAGGTGTCGAACCGAGATAGTCGAGCCGAGGTGTCTCCGAAATAGTCGAGCGCCTGTGACGGATCTAAATGACTCTTCTTTGTGTTGACTACCCAGCCAAGACTCTGTAGCAGCTTCACAACCCTGTCCGTGGCCTGCAAACTCTCGACCCTGGACTTTGCCCGAATTAACCAATCGTCAAGATAAGGGTGGACTAGGATGCCTTCTTTTCACAACGCCACTACTACCATGATCTTGGTGAAGATGCACGGAGCTGTAGCCAGTCCGGATGGCAACACTTGAAATTGATAATGGCCCCAAGGGAAGGCGAACCTCAGGAACTTTTGATGAGCTGCTCTGATCGGAATGTGCAAGTAGGCCTCCGTGAGATCGAGAGACGTCAAAAACTCTCCTTGACGCACTGCCACTATGACGGACCGTAGGGTTTCCATGCGGAAATGAGGAACCTGCAGACAACGATTCACGCCTTTGAGATCCAGAATAGGACGGAGGGACCCATCTTTCTTTGGCACCACAAAATAAATGGAATAGCGGCCTACCCTGAGGTCTGAAACAGGTACGGGGACTACCGCTCACAAGCTTAGCAGCCGATCTAACGTTAGATGGATCGCCAGAGCCTTTTGCCGCCCTTTGCTGGGAGACAGAACAAAGGAGTCCCGGAGAGGGCAGGCCAATTCCAGTGCATAGCCCTCTCGAACTATCTCCAACACCCATTGATCTGATGTTATTTGGACCCAGGCAGGAAGAAACTCCAGAAGCCGACCTCCCATCAATTGGCTTCCTACCGGGGCCCGTCTCACTTCATTGCGGCTTTCGGTTAAAAGGAGCAGAGGAAGAGGCCACTGCGAAACCTCTGCCTGCCCCGCGAAATCCACGAAAACCTTGGGCTCGAGAAGCAAATCTGCCGTGCTGGAATCCTCCCAAGCAAGAAGGCTGAAATCTTTAAACTGACCCCGAATGGGCTGAAAAGGCTTCCCCTGCTTAGGCTTATCTTCAGGCAGTCTGCCTCCTTTGGACTTTCCCAAGTCCTTCACCAATTTATCCAAATCTTCTCCAAACAACAACTTGCCCTTGAAGGGAAGCTTGCTGAGACGCGACTTAGAAGACCCATCGGCTGCCCAATTCCTCAGCCAAATGGACCTCTGGGCGGCCACCAGGGATGCCATACTGTTAGCTAATGCCCGGATCAAATCATAGTGTACATCCGCCAAATACGCCGATCCGGATTCCAGCCGAGCTACCTCCAGCAAACTCTGTTGATCCAGACGAGGGTCCTGCCTTCAGTGCTGAGACCACCGCAGACAGGCCCTCGCCACCCAAGCGCCACAGATAGAGGCCTGCAAAGATAGTGCATCGGCCTCAAACGCCTGTTTCAATAAACCATCCACCTTTCTGTTCTGCATGTCCTTTAAGGCCACACTGCCTTCTACCGGAATAGTCGTCTTTTTGGTCACCGCCGCCACTGCCGCATCCACTCGCGGGGAACAAAACTTTTCTTTGTCTTTATCTGCCAAAGGATAGAGCCGGTTCACTGTCCGGATGCCTTTCAATCCTGCTTCAGGTTGATCCCACTCAGTCTGAATCATGCGATCTACAACACGGTGAACCGGGAATACCATCAGACTCTCTCACCGCCTGAATGAGGGGATCCTCGAGCCCCTCCTCCTCCGCAGGCTGAGCCATAGCTAGATTGAGTGCCTGTAGTGACTCCATAATCAGCGGGATAAGCTCATCCTTGCGAAACACACGTATGATTCTCGCCTGATCCTCAGGCTCTGGAATCTCCCCCTCTTCCAATTCCTCTACAGTGTACTCGGGATCCACTTCAGCGTCGTCATCCGCTTCTTGCTACTCCGGTTCAGCCTGCTCTATACCCGTGCACCGAGGTCTCTTCGCAGGCTTAGGGTTATCTCCTCTCGCGTCCTCCCCCTTGGGGGACTGTAGAGACGCCATAACCGAGAGGGACTCGGGCAATTTTCCCAATCGCCCCAAGCGAAAGGCTTGATGCATAATGAGCACAAAATCAGGAGAAAAATCCCCCAAGGATGCTTCGGCTCCCCCCACCGGCTGAACGGTCAAAGATCCCGCCGGTGTAGCCAGGGGGGGGGGGGGGAAACCCCGTCGGAGTCCCCGAAGAATGTTCCCCCTCAGCACTTATCGTAGGACCTAGGGAGTCCTGGACTGCTCTGTCTTCCATTTGCTGTTCCACGTTGGAAGAAACCGCAGTGCAGCCTTTACAAATGCCTGTATCAGACACTGTCACTCTGCGCGTTCTGCATACCACGCACTGTGGTCGAGTAGCCATGAAGCCCTAATCAGCAATAAATATCCAGAAAGGTGACAAGCGGGGTGAACTGGCTTCAGCAGTAAAAAGAGCCAACTGATCTCTCTCAAGGACCTTCAAATATGCTTCGTATAGTTTTTTGTTTTTTGTTTTTTTACACAAACCCCACTCTCTAAATCAAAATCTAAATTTAAAACTAAAAGTACATGTCCCTAAAAAAAATAAAGAGCATTATCTGAAAACCCAAGCCAGAATCAGCCACCAGCCCGCTCGTGCTGCACACCGAGCAAGGCGCTACCCGGCGGTTCGCCACGCAGAGCTCACGGCGCGGGAAAGTAAACAAAATAGCCACCGCCAACTAAGAGGCGCGAAAAAAACCCCGTTCGGGCCCGTAGCGCCTCCGTGATCCCCAGCAACAGCCAAAAAACTTACCCCCGTGAGCAGCCCTACTAGCCACGACATCACTCGCTCCTCCGGGAGTGATGTCCGCAGCGAGAGCAGTCTTGCCGGCTCGTGCACGCTGTTCTCCTCTCTGGTGCGCTCAGCGCTGACAATCAGTGCCCGGCACGGCAGAGAGAGTGTGAGGGCTAATAGATCTCTCCCCCGTACAATCTAGGAGGAGAGATCTGCAGCTGCCTGACAGAAGAAATGAAGAAGGGGAGAGGAACAGAAGGGCAGCGATGAGCCGGGATTCTTCGTCGTCTTTTTTTTTTTTTTTTTTTTAAATTTAAAAGGTACAGTACCCTGAAATAAAAGAAAGCAAATAAAATTTAAAGGGGAAATAAAATACTAAAAACCTAACCACAGTGTTGCCTATTAAGTCCCTAAGTGAGCTCCAACTCTAGGCTCACACGTCCTCCTGCTGCATAGACACTGGACACACTGGGGCTGATGGGATCTCCAGCAGCATATAGCCGGTGAGGATAAGATTCTGACTGGTCCAGTTTCCATGCTGCAGGAGGAGGTGCACTACCCAGAGGTGGAGGACTAAACTGGAGGACCGATAAGGAACCCCAGAAAGGGGTGTGCCTACATGTATGCTGTTATGCTGTGCTGGTCACCAGTTGTCTGCAGATAACATACTGAAAATAAAACTGCTTCACAATATTCCCCTCTGAGTCTCATTGGTCATATTGGCCATAGGTAAATGTAAAGGTGTTTCCAACAGCTGGGGGCTAGTCCCGGATCCCACCACAGTAGGGTGACTTCCGCTGGGTGGGGACAGGAAGACGCGTCCTGTTGAGTTCAACAGTCTCGCCTCCCTCCCTGCTGATAGACTCTCCTGCTAGCTGGTAACGATCCCAGAGCTGAAAAGAGAACAGAGGTGTTGTGAACCAAAGTGTGAATAGTGGTAAATTAAAAGTAGGCACTGCAGCAACCAAGCAATTCCGTGCAGGGATCAAGGTAAGAAAAAGTGGGACTTCTGTACTTACCTTGGTGGTTGGGCCATTCTATCGGGTACTGAGACTGCTTGTGTGTGAGTGAGACATACAGTTGCGTATGAAGTGAGTGTGGAGTCCTGATCCGCGGTTCTGTACTCCCGCAAGGGGGACAGCCAGAGACGGACAAAGCAAAGAGGCGGAGCAAGTGCTATGAGTCTTAGAAAGGGGCAGGGAGAGGGAGCTAGGAAAATTAAGCTAGCTGATATCCCCTCAAATAGTCCCCTGAGTAGGATGTTGAAGCACTGGAAAGAGAATGCGTTAACCAGGGATAAGGATAGACAGAAGATGATTATATATTGTTGTTTTATCTGGACCCAAGAGAGTATCCGCCCTCCTGCTGTATTTTGGCCCAAGTATGGGGCAGAGGAGGACTGGATCTGTCAAGCTTTAAATGTATATGTAAAAGGTAAGCCAGGGGTGGGGAATGAGGAAGTCCAGTATGCAGAGTGTTGGTGTGGGGAGGGTTCAGAAGAGATGTTCCCCTTGAAAACTAAGCCTAGGCGAAGTACGGGAAAAAATGGGAATCGGAGTAAGCCATGGGACCCGCTAGAGTACTTACACCCTCCATATCCCACCGCCCCTCCAGTCCCGAACCTCCTCAGTCCCTCAGCTTTGCCAGACTCGCCTCCCAGCGAGCTTGGAGGGCAGGAAGCGAGGGCAAAGGAGGATCAGAGTGATTCCTCACACCCCTCAGGAGCAGATGGGCTAGGTCCTGGGCTGAAAGACGAGGGAGATACCCACATGGAGTCGGACCCTAAGTCCGGCTCCGAAGACCCTGTGGAGTGGAGGAAAGAAAGTAGGGGGATACAGGTGAAAAATGAAAAGAAAAACCCACCCAAAAAGGAGGCATGTAAACCCCCAGGGACCAGGACAAGTACCCGCATTAACAATAAACAGACCGAGGTAAGGCCCAACAAGGGAGATACGGGGGGAGGGGGAGGGAGGTTATTAGATTTGTCTGACAATATAATAGAAAGAATACCCATGAATCCCATAGGGGAAGTCCCCATGGGTCAGAATAATGTGGGCTACATGAACTCTCCCCTGACCAGTCTAGAAGAGATTTTAAGAGAGAAATGTCGTCCCTGACTGAAGATCCCCTGGCCTTAGCGGAGCAAGTGGACCAGTTCCTGGGTCCCAATATTTATACTTAGGGTGAGTTAATATCGCTCCTGGGTAGCCTCTTCACTAGTGAAGAAAGAGGAATGATACGGGGAGCAGCCATGAGAATCTGTGAATGGGAAAACCCCAGGGCAGGAACCACCGATGACATTCCTTCCTCCGAGGATAAATATCCCCTTTGGACCCTGGGTGGAATAATCTAAGGGATGACTATAGGCGCAATATGAGGGATCTCTGAAATTTAATAATTAAGGGCATGAGGCAGGTAGTCCCTCGATCCCAAAATCTGACCAAAGCCTTTGAGACCCTCCAGGAAAAGGATGAAACCCCCTCAGTTTTCCTGGAAAGACTGAGGGATCGCATGCGCAAATATTCAGGCCTGGACCCTGATGACCCTATAGGCCAGACCTTACTCAGAGTAAATTTTGTGACCAAATCTTGGCCAGACATAAGGAAGAAATTAGATAAGTTAGAGCACTGGGAGACAAGGTCATTAGAGGACCTAATAAGGGAGGTCCAGAAAGCATTTGTAAAGAGAGAAAATGAGAAGCAAAAACAAAAGACCCAATTCATGGTAACCACGGTCCAGGAGGTGTTACAGAAGGGTGGTCTGGACCAAGGGAAGAACATGAAAGGTGGGCAAAGGGGACAAGGGTCAGGAAGAAGTATGGGGAGAGGCAGAGGGGTCGGACGGGAGCGAAGTCCCCAATGGAAGGGTCCTCGGGCTGGACGTTACCAATGTGGAGAACAAGGACATTTTAAAAGGGATTGTCCCAGGTTGAGAGATGAGGAGGAGGCAGCTATGATGCTTTATGGGGAATAGGGAGATCAGGGGTCTTCTAAATCGTGGTCCTACCAGGAGCCGTTGAGTAGCAGACTTGGAAAACATAAGAAAGATAGAGAGGTACATAGACGAGACCTACAGGGATATAGTCCTGAAATCCCACCTTCAGTCTGGCAGCATCCCTGTTGCCATGGAGGAGAGAGGTCACGTGATAGGAGAGCATCACCCTGGTGTGGCAGAAGTGATCCTGTAACTAGGACCTGTCCTCCAGGTGATGTAAAACCCTCTCGCACTGAGGAAGTTTCTCCAGGGCCATGTGCCCATGAAGGAAGGGTTAGGACAGCCGTTATAGTTGGTGATTCGATCATTAGGCATGTAGATAGCTGGGTGGCTGCTGGACATGAGGATCGCCTGGTAACATGCCTGCCTGGTGCGAAGGTAGCGGACCTCATGCGCCACCTAGATAAGGTCTTAGATAGTGCTGGGGAGGAGTCTGCTGTCTTGGTACATGTCGGTACCAATGACATAGGAAAATGTGGTAGGGAGGTTCTGGAGGCTAAATTTAGGCTTTTAGGTAGGAAGTTGAAATCGAGAACTTCCAGGTTAGCGTTCTCCGAAATGCTTCCCGTTCCACGTGCAGGACCCAAAAGGCAAGCAGAGCTCCAGAGTCTCAATGCGTGGATGAGACAATGGTGCAGAGATGAGAGTTTTGGATTTGTTAGGAACTGGGGAACATTCTGGGGAAAGGAGAGGCTCTTCCGAAGGGATGGGCTTCACCTTAACCGGGATGGAACCAGGCTGCTGGCATTAACCTTTAATAAGGAGATAGAGCAGCTTTTAAACTAGATAATAGGGGAAAGCCGACAGTCGCCCAAGAGCGCATGGTTCGGAAGAATGTATCCTTGAAGGATACTACCAAAAGCAGAGAGGTTCCAAAAAAGAGTAAAGTATCCCAAATGCCCTCGACTATGGAGCAGACACCTTAAAGATCCTAAATTACCCATGTCTACCAACAACCAAACTAATATGAATAAAATACAGTCTCTAAAATGCTTGTATGCAAATGCTAGAAGTCTAAAAAATAAGATGGGAGAGTTAGAATATATAGCACTAAATGAGAGGTTAGATATGATTGGAATATCAGAGACATGGTGGAAGGAGGACAACCAGTGGGACACTGATACCTGGATGGAAACTATATCGTAATGATAGAGCTGATCAAATTGGTGGAGGGGTTGCGCTCTATGTTAGAGAGGGCATTGAGTCAGAAAGGATTAAAGTTTTGCAGGAAACAAAATTTGCTGTAGAATCTCTATGGATTGAAATTCCATGTAAAAAGGGGAAGGCGATGGCAGTGGGGGTGTACTATCGACAGCCTGGCCAGAATGAACAAATGGATGATGAAATGCTCAAAGAAATCAAGGAAGTTAACAAACGTTATAGCGCAGTAATAATAATGGGTGATTTCAATTACCCCGGTATCGACTGGGTCAGTGTCACGGCAGGACATGCTAGGGAGATAAAGTTCCTAGATGACTGCTTCTTGGAGCAGCTGGTTCATGAACTGACCAGAGGGGAAGCCATATTAGACCTAGTCCTTAGTGGAACACCAGATCTAGTGCAAGAGATAAGGGTGTTGGGGCCACTTAGCAATAGTGATCATAGCATGATCACCTTTGATTTAATTAGTGGAGGAGAGATAGTAAGGAAATCCACAGTACTACCTTTTAACTTTTGAAAGGGAGACTATGATAAAATGAGGAAAATAGTTAAGAAAAGACTAAAAGGAGCAGTTGCAAAGGTTAAAGACTTACATCAAGCTTGGGTGTTGTTGAAAAATACTATCTTGGAAGCCCAGACCAGCTGTATTCCACGCTTTATGAAAAGTAGAAGGAAGTCCAAAAAACTGCCAGCATGGTTTAAAGGTGAGGTCAGAGAGGCTGTTGTTGCCAAAAAAGCATCATTCAGGAAAAGGAAAAAAGAGCCAAACGACGAAACCTGGAAACAGCACAAACACTGGCAAGTCAAATGCAAGGCATTGATAAAGCAGGCAAAGGGAGAATTTGAGAAGAAGCTTGCTGCAGAAGCAAAAACGCGAAAAAGATTTTTTCAAGTACATTCGTAGCAAAAAAACCTATGAGAGAGTCAGTTGGTCTATTAGATGATAGAGGAGTTAAAGGGACACTAAGAGGCGACAAGGAGATAGCGGAGAGACTGAATGAATTCTTTGCTTCGGTCTTTACTGAGGAAGATGTAGGGATGTTACCCATGACTGAAGTGGTATTTAAAGGTGCGGAAGAATTGAAGGAAATATCGATACATCGGGAAGATGTATTACAACTATTAGATAAACTGAAGAGTAGCAAATCACCTGGGCCGGATGGTATACATCCAAGGGTGTTGAAAGAACTAAAATATGAGATTGCGGACCTGCTATTAGTAATCTGTGAATTTTCATTAAAATCATCTATAATACCTGAAGATTGGAGGATCGCCAATGTAACGCCAATTTTTAAAAAGGGTTCCAGGGGTGATCCGGGAAACTACAGACCGGTGAGCCTCACGTCAGTACCGGGAAAAATGGTAGAAATCATCATAAAGAATAAAATTACTCAGCATGTAGATAGTCATGGCCTAATGGGAGACAGCCAACATGGTTTTAGACAGGGAAGATCTTGTCTTACTAATCTATTATGTTTTTTTGAAAGTGTGAATAAACAGGTGGACAAAGGTGAGTCGGTTGATATAGTGTATCTGAACTTTCAGAAAGCCTTTGACAAGGTCCCTCATCAGAGACTTTTGGCAAAACTAAAGAGTCATGGGATAGGAGGCAGTGTACTACTGTGGATCAAGAACTGGTTAAAAGATAGAAAGCAGAGGGTTGGGTTAAATGGCCAATTTTCCCAATGGAGAAAAGTGAATAGTGGTGTACCCCAGGGATCTGTGCTGGATCCGCTGCTTTTTGACATATTCATAAATGACCTGGAAAGTGGAATAATGAGCGAGGTTATCAAATTTGCAGATGACACAAAACTATTTAAAGTTGTTAAAACCCAAGAGGATTGTGGAAAATTGCAAGAGGATCTTGATAAATTGGAAGACTGAGCATCAAAATGGCAGATGAAATTTAATGTGGACAAGTGCAAAGTTATGCACCTAGGGAAGAACAACCCAAACTATGGTTACACGATGCAAGGTTCCACATTAGGAACCACCACCCAGGAAAAAGATTTAGGCGTCATTGTGGATAGCATGTTAAAACCCTCGGCCCAGTGTGCAGCGGCAGCCAAGAGAGCAAATAGAATGCTAGGTATCATAAGGAAAGGAATGGAAAATAAAACAAAAGATATTATAATGCCTCTATATCGTTCCATGGTGAGACCGCACCTTGAATATTGTGTGCAATTCTGGTCGCCGTATCATAAAAAGGATATAGTGTTATTAGAAAAGGTTCAGAGAAGAGCCACCAAAATGGTAAAGGGGATGGAAGGATACTCCTATGAAGAAAGGCTAAAAAGGTTAGGGCTCTTTAACCTGGAAAAGAGACGGCGGAGGGGAGATATGATAGAAGTCTATAAATTAATGAACGGAGTGGAACGGGTAAACATAGATTGTTTACGTTATCAGAATATAGAAAGGACTAGGGGACATGCAATGAAGCTACCGGGTAAACTATTTAAAACTAATAAAAGAAAACATTTCTTCACTCAACGTGTAATCAAACTCTGGAATTTGTTACCGGAGGATGTAGTAAAGGCTGTTAGTGTAGCTGGGTTTAAAAAAGGTTTGGACAAGTTCCTGGAGGAAAGGTCCATAAACCATTATTAAGAAGTGACCCAGGATATCAATGCTTGACCCAGTACAAGCATTGCGGAACCTGTGTCTTTTGGGGAAACTGCTAGGTACGTATGACCTAGATTGGCCACTGTTGGAAACAAGATACTGGGCTTGATGGACCTTGGTGTGAACCAGTATGGCATATCTTATGTTCTTATAAATTTGAAGGTAGGACCCTAGGTGGAGGAAGTGGCATTTCTTATAGATACAGGGGCGGCAAGATCTTCATTACATTTTAAACCCCGAGGAGCAACACTGACTAAAGACCAGTTGGTGGTCTCGGGGGTGAAGGGGGAGGACTTTGCTGTCTCCGTCTTCGAGAAAATGACCACAGAATGTAACCAAGAGCAGGTCCAGCGGGACCTGTTGTTTATACCTGGAATTGGCAGTAACCTTCTGGGGAGGGACCTCATAGTGAAACTTGGATTAAGGTTGGAGATAGCCGACCACCAAATAAAGCACAGTTACTTACCTGTAACAGGTGATCTCTGGGAACAGCAGGAATAAGTCTTCACATATGGGTAGCGTCGGTACCAACGGAGCCTGCACAGGAACGCTCCCCAGCGTCCAAAAGGAAAGCTTTTGGGAGCATCCCACAGCGCCTGCGCGCTGCCTTCCCGCCTTTCCTAACGGCCTCTCTCAAGTTCGAGTTTTAAAGCTGAGACAAAGAGAGAGTGAGGAAAGGAAAGAAAGAGAGATACAACTCCTAGGGGAGGTGGGTGGGTTGTGAAGACTTATTCCTGCTGTTCCCAGAGATCACCTGTTACAGGTAAGTAACTGTGCTATCTCCAGGAACAAGCAGGAATGAGTCTTCACATATGGGGGACTCCCCAGCTAGAGATGCCTGGGAAATCACCCAGGTTGTGAGTCCCTGGGAAGGGCTCTACCTCCACCCATGAATCTCAGGCATCCAGGCAGAGATGGAGGGTAGGAGTTGGTTAGGTATGGAACAGGTGTTTGAGAACAGCCTGACCAAACAAGGCATCCCGGCGGGTGTCCTTGTCCAAGCAGTAATGGGCTGTGAAGGTATGAACCGAGGCCCAGGTGGCCACTCGACAGATCTGGTCGATGGACACAGAATTCAGATGAGCCATAGAGGTTGCCATGGCCCTCACATTCTGAGCTGTGACATGGCCCTCCAGAGAAAGGTTCTTACTCTGGTAGGCGAAAGAAATACACTGAGCAATCCAATTGGACAGAGTTCTCTTAGAGACTGGAAGTCCTAAATGAGAGGGATCAAAAGCAACAAAGAGTTGAGAGGACTTTCTATGTTGCTGTGTCCTTTGCAAGTAAAAAGCAACAGCTCTTTTACAATCCAGGGTATGAAGATTCCTCTCTGCACTTGAAGCATGAGGTCCTGGAAAAAAGACAGGTAAATTAACCTCCTGGTTCAGATGAAAAGGTGAGACCACTTTAGGCATAAAATGTGGATTAGTCCTGAGGACTACCTTGTCATGATGGAACCTTGTATAAGGAAGATTAGCCACCAAGGCTTGCAGCTCATTGATGCGGCGAGCTGAAGTGACTGCAATGAGAAAAATAACCTTCCAGGAAAGAAATTTCAAGGAGGTAGTGGCTAAGTGTTCAAAAGGTGGCTGCATAAGCTGGCCAAGAACCAGATTCAAGTCCCATGCCACTGGAGGTGGTCTGATGGGAGGTTTAGTCAAAAGAAGGCCTCTCATGAATCTTGCTATAAGAGGATGAGAGGAAATAGGTTGTCCATTGAGAGGTTTAAGGGATGCTGCAATAGCACTCAAATGGACTCTTACTGAATTCGTTTTAAGGCCTGCATGGGATAAATGCAGCAAATACTCTAGTAAAGAATTCAGAGGTATTGCAAGAGGGTTAAGACCCTTCTCTGCACACCAAATGGTAAACCTTTTCCATTTAAAAGCATAGGAACGTCTAGTGGAAGGCTTTCTGGAAGCATGAAGGATATCCTTCACTTGCTGAGAAAGATGCAAATCTTGAAGGTCTAGGCCTTCAGCAACCAGGCTCTGAGGTGAAGAGACTGGGGATTTGGGTGCCACAACGTTCCCTCCTCCTGGGACAGGAGGTCTGGAGCAGATCCCAAGTGCAGGGAGGGAGCTTGGGAGAGATGCAGAAATAGAGGGTACCACACTTGGCGTGGCCAATGTGGTGCTATGAGGATCATAGACCCCTTGCCTCTCTGAAGTTTGAAGAGTGTCTTGGGAATTAGGGGAATGGGTGGAAAGGCATAGAGGAAGTCTTGCCCGCAATGAAGGAGGAAGACATCCCTGGCCTGAACTCCCTGACACGGAATCCTGGAACAGAACCGTGGAAGTTTGGCATTCCACGGACTTGCAAAGAGGTCTATGTCCGGGGTTCCCCAAATTCGGAAGATCCTGGCTAGCTGGTCCCCATGGAGGGACCATTCGTGTGGAAGCAGAACTCGACTGAGTCTGTCTGCCCAAGAGTTTTGAATCCCTGGAAGATACACTGCCATGAGATGAATTTCATGCTCTCTGGCGAAGGCCCCAATCTCAGAGCTTCGTTGCAAAGCGACAGAGCCAGTCCTGCCCTGCTTGTTCACGTAGAACATGGCTACTTGGTTGTCCGTGTGGATGAGGACTGTCTTGTAGCTGAGCAGGGTGTGGAAGACTCTGAGAGCTAGAAAAATTGCTCTGAGCTCTAAGAGGTTGATATGTAGAGATGTCTCTTCTAGGGACCAGATGCCCTGAGTGGAGAGATCTTGAAGATGAGCTCCCCAACCTCTTGGAGAGACATCTGTTGTAAGGGTTGCTTGGGGTAACACCTGTTGAAAGGGGGACCCCAGCAACAGATTTTGAGTGGACTTCCACCAGTGGAGGAACCAAAAGAGGCGACTGGAGGTTGCTATTTTGTCTGACAGGCAACCTGATGCCTGGGTCCATTGGGTGGACAGAGTCCACTGAGCTGCCCTCATGTGAAGGCGAGCGTAAGGAACCACATGCACAGTGGATGCCATGTGGCCTAACAGTTGTAACATCTCTCGAGCAGTTAAATGGGATTTTAACTGAATTTCTGAGGCTAACTGCACCAAGTGTAGGCAACGGGCCTGGGGAAGATAGGCCCTTGCAGTTGTGGTATCCAGCAAGGCCCCTATGAACTCTAGAGACTGAGTAGGGGTGAGATGGGATTTTGGAAAGTTTATTACTAGTCCCAGATACTGAAGGATACGGCTTGTGCAGGTTAGAGAAGACTGGGCCTCTGACTGGGATGGAGCTCGGATGAGCCAGTCGTCCAGATATGGGACCATGTAAACCGCCCCTGATCTCTGGAAGGGGCGGTATAGAAGAAATAGATAAATAAATAAATACGAATATCCCTAGAGTGCGTAGAAATGCAGCTACTACTGCCATGCATTTTGTGAACACCCTTGGTGCAGAGGCCAGACTGAAAGGAAGCACTCTGTATTGATAGTGCTTCCCTTGATAAAGGAACCGAAGGGACCTTCTGTGTGTTGGATGGATGAGGACATGGGTGTACGCATCCTTGAGGTCTAGAGAGCAAAGCCAATCCTGACTCTGAAGGTATGGAAGGAGAGTACCGAGAGAAATCATCTTGAATTTCTCCTTGCATAGAAACTTGTTCAATTCTCTGAGATCTAATATGGGTCTGTAGCCCCCTGTTTTCTTTGGGATAAGAAAGTAGAGGGAGTAGAACCCTGAGCCCTGTTGAAGAAGGGGTACTTCTTCTATTGCCCCTTGGGCAAGAAGGATAGTAATCTCCTGACCCAGAAGGTCAAGGAGAGATGTCTGAGAATTGAACTGTCTCACCATGGTGTGAGGAGGAAGGTTTAAGAAATGAAGCTTGTACCCCTCCCTTATGATGGAGAGGGTCCATTGCTCTGCTGTGATTTGTTCCCATCTGGGAGCAAAGTAAGCCAACCTTCCTGGAATGGTGAGAGGCTCTGGACGTTCTAGAGCCAGAAAGGCTAAGCTCTCTAGTTGTAAGTCAAAGGCCCTGAGGAGGCTGAGGCTGTTGGGCCGTAGCAGTCCTAGCAGCCTTAGGCTTGGCCTGTTTCGGTTCTTGCTGTCTCTTTGTAGCAAAACGACCTGCAGTAGATGACTGCTGACCATAAGCAGAATAATATTTCCCTTTTTTGGGGAAAAAATCCCTTTTTGAACAACCTTTTCTTAAAAGGAGCAGAAGTAGACTTTGAAAGTCTATCTAAAGCAGAATTTTCAGCATCCATTTGGGTGGCCTTTGCTTGCCAATCTTTGCCAAAAAGGTTTTCACCTGTACAAGGAAGGTTTCCTAGTCCATCTTGAACCCAAGGTTCCAAATCAGAAGCTTGTAACCAAGCAACTCTGCGTGCACCTATGGCAATGGCCGAGGCTCTGCTGGCACCTTCAAAAGAGTCAAAGGCTGCACGGTTGGAAAACTTGGAAATATCCTGGGCATGTTTGAGCCAGGTGAGGAACTCTTCCCTTTTATCTTCTGAAATAAAAGGAGATAAAGTTTGCAGGTGATCTGTAACTTCTTTTAGAAACATCCCCATATAGAGACTATAGGAGTTGATTCTGGCAACAAGCACACTGGCCTGGAAAATTCTCCTGCCAAAGGCATCTAAGGTTCTGCATTCTCTTCCTGGAGGAGCAGAAGAGTGCCTTTTTGTACTCTTTATCTTCTTCATAGCAGACTCCACCACAATGGAGTGGTGAGGAAGCTGAGTCTTATGAAAGCCAGGACAAGGAGGAACACGATACATGGTGTCCAACTTGCGAGAATGAGGGGAAGTGGTGAGAGGAGTCTCCCATATGCCCAACATGTGATCATAAAGAATCTCATGTATTGGTAAAGTGGCTGCCTCTTTAGGAGCCTTAGGATATTGCAAAATATCTAATTTTTTGGCTCTAGGCTCTGTCTCAGGGGCCACTGAGATGGAAAGGCCCCTGGCCACTTCCCTAATGAAGTCTTGAAAAGACAAGTCTTCTGGAGGAGACATTCTCCTTTTTGGAGAAGAGGGCTCCTGAGGATGAATCACCGATGCTTCGACAGAGACCTCTGATTCATCACAGTCTTCAGAGGAATCGAAGTATCGCCTGTCTGGATGCTCCTGCAGAGCCCGATACGCGTACCGGGTGGTATCGACATCGGGAGTGATCGGTACCAGTTCGGTACCGATGGGCATCACAGAACAGTGTACCGCTGCAGTCGACACCGAAGCGGATGTCGATGCAATCGGTGTCGGTACCGGCAACGGATTTTGTTGCAGTACCGAAGGCGTCGCAGTTTGTATGAATGCCGTGATGGCACACTGCATGGTCAGGATATTCTGATCCATTGACGCAACCAATGTCTGGATGTCGGTACCAGTGGGAACCACCGGTACCCCAGAACATGGCAACAGGTGATCGGTCGAGGCCGAGCCATCGATGTCAACCTGTGACCCCATAGATAAAGCTTTGGAAGCCGGAGCCTCCCGCCAGGGTAATTTTGCCGGTGTGGATTCCTCGAGGGCAAGCACGGAGGCATCTCGATACTTAGAGGGAGATCTACCCTTCGAGGACCGGCTGGATTTAAGTTTGGTTACCTGAGATCTATGTGAGGAAGAAGCAGCCCTGGAAGACGTTGATGCAACCGAAGCTGCATCCGAGGGAAACAGGGTACTGAGCTTAGCTGCTCGATTCTGTAGACCTCTTTTAGACATCATGGAGCAGGACTCACAATCCGCAATGGAGTGGTCAGGACCTAAACATTTTAGACACCATTCATGGGTGTCAGTGACAGAAATAGTGCCGCTGCACTTTGTGCATTTTTTAAACCCAGAGGCGGGCTTTTCCATGAGGAAAAATGTCCTAGGCCTAAGGCCAAAGAAGAAAATGCACTGAAGTGAGAAAAATAGTAGTTTTTTGGGGGGTTTTTTATGATAAAGAAAGAAAAGACTGGCAGTACTGGTCCAGCGTCGAGAAGGCAGATGCGCGACCAAAGAAATAAAATAAAGAAATTCTTCAGCGGTGACAGGAACACGACCTGCTGGCTCCGCGGAAAAGAAGAACTGGAGAGAGGCGGATAGGAAAGGCGGGAAGGCAGCGCGCAGGCGCTGTGGGATGCTCCCAAAAGCTTTCCTTTTGGACGCTGGGGAGCGTTCCCGCGCAGGCTCCGTCGGTACCGATGATACCCATATGTGAAGACTCATTCCTGCTTGTTCCTGGAGATTGCCCGTTATAGGGGTCCTGACCGAGGAAAGTGAGAAGGAAAATTGACCCATAAGTATGGGTGCGGGAGGGGAATAGAGGGGGGGCTACAGATACCCCCGTTGAAAATAACATTTAAAAATGAAGGGGAAGTAGTGAGGCAGAGGCAGTACCCGATCCCGTCAGGATGGAAGGAACTGACCCCAGTAATAGAGAGCCTATTAAGAGATGGGTTACTAGAGCCCTGCATGTCTCCCTACAACACCCCTATCCTGCCCATAAGAAAGCCAGACGGAACATACCGGCTGGTGCAGGATTTAAGGAGCTTGAATCATATTGTCCAGACCTGGCATCCTGTGGTTCCCAATCCCTATACCTTACTGAGCAAAATTCCACATGAACATAAACGTTCAGTGTAGTGGATTTGAAGGATGCTTTCTGGGCCTGCCCCCTATCGGTCGGTTGTTTGCTTTCGAGTGGGAAGACCCAGATACAGGCAGGAAACAGCAGTACAGGGTGGACAGTACTTCCCCAGGGGTACACGGAAACCCAAAATCTATTCGCCCAGGTACTGCAGCAGGTCCTAGAGGCCTTTACGATACCTGAGGAAGTGAATCTTCTTCAGTATGTCGATGATCTTTTGTTCTCCGGAACTAAAGAGAAGATAGTGTCAGCAGCCACTAATGACCTATTAAATTTCCTGGGGCAACAAGGTTTGAGGGTGTCCAAAAGTAAGCTGCCGTATGTTCAGAGGGGGGTTCAATACCTGGGGCACTTAATCAGTGAGGGAAAGATAAAATTGAACCCCGAACGGGTAAAAAGTATAACCAACGATTAAGAAGGAACTTAGAAAGTTCCTAGGACTGACCGGATATTGCCGGCTGTGGATAGATTCCTATGCACAGAAGACCAAGGGCCTATACCTGAAACTATTAGAAAGAGAACCTAATAGATTGATCTGGAAGGGGGAGGAAGAGGAACTGATCAGGCAATTAAAACAGTCTGGTAGAAGCCCCAGTTTTGGCCTTACCCTCATTAATTAAACCGTTCTCTCTCTGTCACTGCGGATAAAGAGACTGCATTAGGAGTCCTCACCCAAACGTGGACGAAAAAAAGACAACCAGTGGCGTACCTGTCCAAAATTTTAGACCCAGTATCCCGGGGATGGTCAGAATGTGTCCAGACAGTAGCTGCAACAGCCCTACTGGTGGACGAGAGTAGGAAACTGACTTTTGGGGGATCCCTGGTAGGGAGTACCCCAGCGCGGCGTTGTCAGGAAGCTGACAGGCTCAGAGAAAAACGGAGGAACAAGGAACTGGCGGCATATACAGCATATTTATAACAGTGCTTTCAAAGAAAAAAAACCCTGAAGAAACTCACCGTAGTAAAACGCAAATAAGGCGCTGAGGCATGGCGTTGGAGAAAACCCATAAAAGTTAAGCACTGTTTTACATTTTAGAAAAAACATTCTGGATAAAGTGACATTTAGAAGTAAAGTGGCAAAGGGTCATTGATGCGAAATGGCGCACAATTACTAGACAAAACAAAAGTCTGAAATGTGGTGCCCATAAAAGTCTGAGACCTTATTGTCTAAAGATAATTTAAATGTCATTGTAATATCCAATAGAGAAAAATTTAAGAAATGGAGGGCGGCTGACAAAGCCTGCAACTCCGAAATACGCCTGGCTGAACAGATAGTCACCAGAAAAACTGTCTTAAAAGTAAGGTCTTTGAGAGACGTCTGCTGCATCGGCTCAAAGGGCTCGGTGATCAGGGAATCTAACACGAGGTTGAGATTCCAAGGAGGGACCAGCGATCTCTGCTGAGGCCGAAGCCACCACACCGCCTTCATAAACTGACCTACGTCCGCATGCTCGCCTAAGGACTTGCCCTGGATCTTGCCCCTATAACAGGAGATAACCGCCAATTGAACTCTCAATGAGCTGGCTGCCAGGCGTTTCTCGAAACCTGACTGCAAGAAATCTGGAAACTCTGGGACCGACACTGTAAGGGCCTTCTTCCGCTTCTCCACACACCAGCCTTCTAATACACGCCAGACCTTCACATAGGAAAGACAGGTTGAGCGCTTACAGGAACTTAGCAGAGTGGAAATCACTGCTCCTGAGTAACCCTGCTTTCGCAGCCGAGCCCTCTCAATAGCCAGGCCGTAAGCGAGAACCGATCCACCTGCGGCATGCGCAGTGGACCCTGGACCAGGGGATCTTCCCTTACTGGCAAATGCCACGGGAGATCGGCCAGTAGGCGCATGAGGTCCGCTGACCACAGATGGCGCGGACAGTCCGGAGCAATAAGGACCACCAGCACTGGGTGAGCCTCTATTCATTGTAGAATCCTGCCTATGAACGCCCACGGAGGAAACACATACAAGAGACCGTCGGTCGGCCACCTCTGAACTAGGGCATCCAAGCCTTCTGACATCCTCTCCTTTCTTCAGATGAAGAACTGGCACGCCTTGGCCGACTCCCAAGTCGCCATCAGATCCATGATGGGAGGCCCCAATCTGTGTACAATCCTCTGGTACACCTCCTGGGAAAGCTGCTACTCTCCGTGATCCACTCTGTGACGGCTTAAGTAATCTGCCGTTACGTTTTCTACTCCTGCCACGTGTTGAGCCGACAAGGCCACTAGATGGGCTTCGGCCCATAGCATCAGTGCCTCCGCTGCCTCTTCCAGGGAAGGGCTGCTCGTCCCGCCCTGACAACTGATGCATGCTACCATAGTCATGTTGTCGGAAAGCACCCGGACCGCCCTCCGACCCATCCAGTTTCCGAACACTCTGAGGGCAAGAAAGACCGCCCTTAGTTCTAACCTGTTGATAGACCACTGTGCCTCCTGCACATCCCAAAGTCCTCGGGCAATCCGTCCTTGCAGTGGGCCTCCCAACCGGAGAAACTGGCATCAGTCATCAGTTGCAACCAATCCGGCGGCTCGAGAGGCATGCCGCGCTCCAGAGGGCCTGGACAGAGCCACCACTCTAAGGACACCTTGACCGCCTCCGGATAGGGAAGAGTCACTGACATGGGCTGCTGTTGGTGGGACCAATGGCGGAGCAGGGACCGCTGAAGAGGCCACATGTGGGCCCTGGCCCACAGAACCAGTTCTATGGTCGCCGCCATGGTGCCCAGCACCTAAAGGTAGTGCCATGCTGAGGGTGCCTTCATGACCAGGAACTGGCACAGCAGGTCCCGAAGCACCCCTGCCCTCCGATCAGGCAAGAATACTCTGCCTCTGCCAGTGTCGAACCGTGCCCCCAGATACTCGATCTCCAGGGTGGGAACCAACTTGCTCTTTGTTACATTAATAACCCATCCTAGGGTCCTCAGCAATTCTACCACCTTGGACGTGGCCTCCCGACTCTCCCGTTCGGACTTCGCCCGAATCAGCCAATCGTCGAGATACGGATGGACCAAAATCCCTTCCTTGCGGAGAGCCGCTGCTACCACCACCATAACCTTGATGAAGGTGCACGGCGCAGTTGCCAAACCGAACGGCATCGCTTGAAATTGGAAATGTCCCTGCGGAAGCGCGAACCGCAGGAAATGTTGATGGGACTCGCAGATGGGAATATGCAAGTACGCCTCTGTGAGATTGAGGGAAGTCAAACTCCCCTTGCCATACCGCTACCACCACTGACCTCAATGTTTCCATTTGAAAATGAGGGACCCAGAGGCAACAGTTGACCCCCTTCAAATCGAAGATTGGACGAAACGACCCTTCCTTTTTGGGTACCACAAAATAGATGGAGTATCGACCGTTTCCTCGATGGCCTGAGGGGACGGGAACAACCGTCCCCAGCGCCCGCAGCCTCGTGAGCGTCTCTTCCACCGCAGTCAGCTTGGAAGGTGACCGGCACGGGGATTTAACAAAGGAAGGAAAGACGGGTTTTGCAAATTCAAGAGCATAACCTTCTCGTACTACCTCCAAAACCCATTTGTCTGTTGTGACCCAGGCCCAGGCGGAGAGGAACTGCCGAAGACGGCCTCCCACCGGCAAGATTCCTCCCCAGGCCCCCGTGGCTTCACTTGGGCTTCCTAGCGCCCGGGACGGAGGAGGAAACACCAAAACCTTTCCCCACACCTTGAAACCCCCGGAAGCCCTGTCCCCTAGAGGGGAATCTATCTCTCTGAAAGGATGAAGACCGGTTCGTCCAAAACCTCCGAACCATCTGCAGTTGAGTCCGCCCAGGAGTCGGACCCCGATTCTGCTTCGGCCTATCTTCCAGGCGTCTACCTCCCTTAGACTCCCCCAGCTCCTTTACCAGCTTATCCAGGTCTTCCCCAAGAGCAGCTTACCCTTAAAGGGGAGCCTGCTGAGCTGGGCTTTAGAAGAATTGTCGGCCGCCCAATTGCGGAGCCAGAGGTAACGACGGGCCGCCACCACCGAAGCCATATTTTTCCTAGACTTCTGATGAGCCCGTACTGACTGTCAGCCAAGTACACTGCATCCAACTCAATTCTTGCTGCCTCCCCAGGACCTTCCCTGGAGGGATCCCCTGCCAGCTGAATCTGCTGGGACCAGCGCAAGCAAGCTCGGGCCACCCACACCCCAGAGACCGATGCCTGTAGTGCTAAGGCACCAACATCAAATGCCTGCTTCAGCAGGGTGTCCAACTTCCTATCCTGGGAGTCCTTAAGAGCGGCGTTGCCTTCGACTGGTATCGTGGTCTTCTTAGTGACCGCCAACACCACAGCGTCCACTCTAGGTGAGCGGAGCAACTCCTTCTCTCCCTCCGGTAAAGGATACAGCCTAGACATAGACCGTACTCCCCTCAAAGCGGATTCCGGCTGATCCCATTCTTCCTGAATCATCTGCCGCACCACTCGATGTACCGGGAAAACCCTTTGCGATTTCCTGACCGCTTAAATCAATGGATCCTCCAGCGCCTCTTCCTCCGCTGGGACTCCGGCCGTCATGTGCAGCACCTTCAGCGCTTCCCCAATCAAAGCCGGTAATGCCTCCCGGCGGAAAACTCAAACAAACAATCTTGGCTTGTTCCTCGGAGATCTTGCCTTCTTTGAGTTCCTCTTTGTCCCCACCTCCCTGTCCGACAGGTCCCCTTCCAAGGGTTCTGACAGAGGGGAATGGAGATCCTCCTCCTGCGTAAGCTGCGGCCGCTTGGGGGGGGGGCGCCTTCTCCAGCTCCTTAGAGTGGCTGCTGTGTCTTTGCACCAGCCTGCGCCAATCCTTGTCCGTGCCGTCCCTGCTGACGAAGATAAAACGCCTTATGCAGCAGCAAGACGAACTCCGGGGAGAAATCCCCCCCATCCTCACCTTCCATTCCATGCAAAGAGGTAGAGGGCCCAGGCTGAGGCGGTGGCTGGGCAGACTGATCCAAAGACAAATTCTGGGGAGACTCGGGCCAGAATAATGCCTCCAAGGGAGTTCACGAACCCTGAGAGGTGGAAGGTGGCGGGTCCTGTACTGCCCCTGTCTGGATGCCCAGTTCCAACAAGACTGCCTCTGCGGCACAGTCTCTGCAAACGCCTGTCTCAGAAACCGCCCCCCGGCGGGTCCCGCAGACCAAGCACTGGGGCCTAGCCAGCATAATCACGGTCCTCAGCAGGAACCACTGACCACCGAAGTACAAAGAGACAAGAGAACCCCAAGGAGTGCAGGCTTACTCTAAAGCAACCAAGCCTCCCTCCTCTCTTCTGTTCTTTGTTTTAATCTAACTCTTCTTTTTTTTTCTTTTTTTTTTTACTTTCCTCCTCTACGTGAGATAATGGCCCCCTGCTCCTACAAGGGCCTTGTGGGGCTTAGCCGATCCTGCACCACGCGGCTAAAAAGCACGCAAAACAGAGAGACTCACCTCCCTAAATCCCTGAAGCTTGTAGGCCTTGGAGCAGCACGCGGTCGGCGATCACGTGGTGAACTGCCTCCCACGCAACATGTCACCGCTGCCTGGCTCTCTCCTGTGTCCATCGGCGTCCTCTGCCGCGCCTACAATGCCGGGCCTGCTCCTCGTCCTCCTGCCCACATGCTCAGCCACCTCGAGGGCTTCAGCGGCGAGGTGGGAAGGACAGAACAGCAGAATGAAGATGCGGCCTCCTGTCTTCACTGGCTTCTTCACTATTTTTTTTTTTTTATATCGCCGGCAGTAAGGCCTCCTTTCCCGCAAGCCCCCGACCACTGAGGGTGGGGGGGAAGTCTCCAAACAATCAAAACTAATTAAAGTAAATTAAATTAAATTAAATTAAAATGAATGAATGAAACCAAGAACAACAGGAACCCCAAAGCCCTGCACTACTCTAGTCTCTTCAGTAAGCCAGATCCCTGGCTTGCTGCACCCCTTCCAGCTGCTAGAAGACCGAGCAAAAAACTGGAGCTAGTGGGAGGTGCCAGGTCTACTTATACCCCAGGATCATCAAAAAGATGACGTGCTCAGTCTTCATGCTGCTGGAAGGGAGGCACAACCCAGTGGAGAGGGACTGGACTGGAGACACGCTAAGGAATGTTAATTATCCTAATGACCTCTTCAGAGATCCTTGCCAGATTTAGGGTCCCCCCAGAAGAGCCTCCCCTGGTCATAGATAGAGATTTGCAGGAGGATGACAATTGGAGAGGAGGTGGAGGATACTCAGTAAGAATGTAGGTTAACGTTACCGAGGGAAATACACCCCAAGTCATACGATTGGATGCCTGCCAAATAGTCCCCTGTGGGGACCTGAAGAGACAAAGGAAGTTAAGCCATGAAATAAAATATCTATGTCCCGAGGAGAGAAGACGATTAAGTATGGCATCTCCCTGCTCCAGGTGGTCAAATGTATGGTGGACCACGGGAGGGGGAGGGTGGACCCCATCAGGTGGGAAGGGACAAACCCTTAAGACACAAATATTGTTCCGTAAAGATCCAGTAATTAGCCATTGCCAGCACTTGCAATGCAACCCCGTTACTCTCACAGTCCTAAGGGCAGACGCTGAAGTGCATAGAACCTATGGCTTGGGGGCCTGGGTCTCAGGAACGGACCCCCATGGAAGGTTTAGGATAGTAGTAAGGAAACCCCCTCCCCCCTTGCCCAAACTCCCGAGCTTTCCCAAGATAGAAAAGTGGAAGCCTCCCAATGACCCCAAAGTAATAAAAGTAGTGGAAGTCGAGGATTTACAGCAGACCTTTGAGGTGGAAACAGGCTACCAAGAACTAAATGCCTGGATGGAGTGGGTAAAATATACCGTGAAAAGTTTTAACAAAAGCAATTGCTATGCATTTGTCTCAGGGAGACCTCTTGCACGGGTAGTACTATTTCGACTCAACTGGAGATCAGACCCAGACGGGATGTACTGCATGCTAGCCCTGTTCCAGAATGAGATGGCCTGGGGCCAGGAGAACTGTAGGTCCTTGGCAAGGATGTTTCCAGCGCTGAAAGAAAAGGGCATAGGCATACCTCCAAGATTCTTTGCAGCAGGAGGAAATCACTCTGCCTGTCTCACCAGGCAGGGGGCAAATTTCACCAAGGCTGTGGGAGTGCTGTCCTCATGTACTATGACAATGAACATTACACAGGCTGGAAATGGCCAAGGGAACTACTCCAGGATGCAGGTGGCTAGAGCGGATGTTGCTCAGAATGTTGCTGCAAGAATAATTTCCAAGGCTAAATTATCTGACATTTCTCCAATCTTATACTCATTACATTGGCTTCCCGTTGCATGCAGGATACATTACAAAATTATACTGACTACATTCAAGTTAATTAACAACATTGCCCCATCTTACCTATCTACCCTCATCCATAGCCCCTCAGATAGTAGAGTAAGAAGAAGGAGGAATCTCAATACAGTGCAAGTGCCAGATACAATAAGAAAGACAAAGCAAATAACAAGCAACAGCGCTTTCACTTACGTAGCACCTACACTATGGAACAACCTCCCTGATCAACTAAGAGAGACAAAAGATCTCCAAAAGTTTAGAAAGGAACTAAAAACACACTTATTCACCCAACATTACTGTCAATTCTCAGATCTAGCCTCCCACCCCCCATAGCACATTCTGCTGTCTAAATAATCAAAGGCGATACTATGTTACAGGCTGTAAATACCACAGTTCTCCAAATAATCAAGATTTTTTTGTTGTAACCCGCTGTAAATAATTAACTGCCTAAATATAATCAAAGGTTCTTGTTATGAGCTATACATGATTGCTTTTGTTTATAACGTTCCTTGTACATAGTTGCAATGTTACATAATGTTCTATGTATTTGTTCACCAATGTTCTATGTAAACCGCCACTGATCTTGGGAAGGGGCGGTATATAAAAGTTTTTAAATAAATAAAAAAATAAAAAAAAAGGTGTTGAGATCGGTACTACCTCAGCGATGGTCAGGTATGTGTGCAATTGTGCAATTGGCTATTCCCTTCACCCTGGCATTTAAAGAGGAAGGAGAAAGAAAACGGAAAAGAGGAAGGAGGGATGTCTAAGGGACCTCCTTTGATGATCAAATATATTTAGATTCGATAGGGGGTGCATCAGGGAGTACCTGATGAATTCAAGGCCAGGAATCAGATAGCGGCAGGGTTTGAATCAGCTTTATTTTGGTAGTCCACAATAAACAAAAATGTAGACTGGATAAATTATATCTTTTATAACCAACAGAGGCTCATAAACTCTACCAGGGATGCAGTAAAAGGGATAGCGTAACAGCTGGATGCCACTAGTCGAATGACCCGAGAGAATAGGTTGGCTCTAGACATGTTATTGGCAGAAAAGGGCAGAGTATGTATAGTCTTGGGTGGGCAGTGCTGCACTTACATCCCGAACACCACGGCCCCAGATGGGACCATTAGCAAGGCTCTGAAAGGCCTCACCACCTTGGCAGAGGAGATCGTAGAGAACTCCAGAGTAGATACTTTCCCAACTGGGTGGTTGGAGTCATGGTTTGATGAATGGAAGGGGGTGGTAGTATTCATCTTAACATCCTGATCCATAGTCCTAGGAGTCTTAACCACAGTAGGATCGGGGCTCGTCCGGGATCCCCATATTGATGCCAAACAGTACGGACACCCGATCGGCATAGAACACAAAATCTATGGCAGAAGCGGGCATAATTGTCCTACCAAAACAGACCGAGGTAAGGCCCAACAAGGGAGATACGGGGGGAGGGGGAGGGAGGTTATTAGATTTGTCTGACAATATAATAGAAAGAATACCCATGAATCCCATAGGGGAAGTCCCCATGGGTCAGAATAATGTGGGCTACATGAACTCTCCCCTGACCAGTCTAGAAGAGATTTTAAGAGAGAAATGATGTCCCTGACTGAAGATCCCCTGGCCTCAGCGGAGCAAGTGGACCAGTTCCTGGGTCCAAATATTTATACTTAGGGTGAGTTAATATCGCTCCTGGGTAGCCTCTTCACTAGTGAAGAAAGAGGAATGATACGGGGAGCAGCCATGAGAATCTGGGAATGGGAAAACCCCAGGGCAGGGAACCACCGATGACATTCCTTCCTCCGAGGATAAATATCCCCTTTGGACCCTGGGTGGAATAATCTAAGGGATGACTATAGGCGCAATATGAGGG
Organism: Ichthyophis bannanicus; assembly: GCA_033557465.1. Taxonomy (NCBI): domain Eukaryota; kingdom Metazoa; phylum Chordata; class Amphibia; order Gymnophiona; family Ichthyophiidae; genus Ichthyophis; species Ichthyophis bannanicus. Next base: position 173,580,719 of record CM066039.1, on the reverse strand, counting down.
ATCTCCGAAATTTAATAATTAAGAGCATGAGGCAGGTAGTCCCTCGATCCCAAAATCTGACCAAAGCCTTTGAGACCCTCCAGGAAAAGGATGAAACCCCCTCAGTTTTCCTGGAAAGACTGAGGGATCGCATGCGCAAATATTCAGGCCTGGACCCTGATGACCCTATAGGCCAGACCTTACTCAGAGTAAATTTTGTGACCAAATCTTGGCCAGACATAAGGAAGAAATTAGATAAGTTAGAGCACTGGGAGACAAGGTCATTAGAGGACCTAATAAGGGAGGTCCAGAAAGCATTTGTAAAGAGAGAAAATGAGAAGCAAAAACAAAAGACCCAACTCATGGTAACCACGGTCCAGGTGTTACAGAAGGGTGGTCTGGACCAAGGGAAGAACATGAAAGGTGGGCAAAGGGGACAAGGGTCAGGAAGAAGTATGGGGAGAGGCAGAGGGGTCGGACGGGAGTGAAGTCCCCAATGGAAGGGTTCTCGGGCTGGATGTTACCAATGTGGAGAACAAGGACATTTTAAAAGGGATTGTCCCAGGTTGAGAGATGAGGAGGCAGCTATGATGGTTTATGGGGAATAGGGAGGTCAGGGGTCTTCTAAATCGTGGTCCTACCAGGAGCTGTTGAGTAGCAGACTTGGAAAACAAAGACAGAGAGGTACATAGACGAGACCTACAGGGATATAGTCCTGAAATCCCACCTTCAGTCTGGCAGCATCCCTGTTGCCATGGAGGAGAGAGGTAAAGTGACAGGAGAGCATCACCCTGTTGTGGCAGAAGTGATCCTGTAACTAGGACCTGTCCTCCAGGTGATGTAAAACCCTCTCGCACTGAGGAAGTTTCTCCAGGGCCATGTACCCATGAGGGAAGGGTTAGGACAGCCGTTATAGTTGGTGATTCGATCATTAGGCATGTAGATAGCTGGGTGGCTGGTGGACATGAGGATCGCCTGGTAACATGCCTGCCTGGTGCGAAGGTAGCGGACCTCACGCGCCACCTAGATAAGGTCTTAGATAGTGCTGGGGAGGAGTCTGCTGTCTTGGTACATGTCGGTACCAATGACATAGGAAAATGTGGTAGGGAGGTTCTGGAGGCTAAATTTAGGCTTTTAGGTAGGAAGTTGAAATCCAGAACTTCCAGGTTAGCGTTCTCCGAAATGTTTCCCGTTCCACGTGCAGGACCCAAAAGGCAAGCAGAGCTCCAGAGTCTCAATGCGTGGATGAGACAATGGTGCAGAGATGAGAGTTTTGGATTTGTTAGGAACTGGGGAACATTCTGGGGAAAGGAGAGGCTCTTCCGAAGGGATGGGCTTCACCTTAACCGGGATGGAACCAGGCTGCTGGCATTAACTTTTAATAAGGAGATAGAGCAGCTTTTAAACTAGATAATAGGGGAAAGCCGACAGTCGCCCAAGAGCGCATGGTTCGGAAGAATGTATCCTTGAAGGATATTACCAAAAGCAGAGAGGTTCCAAAAAAGAGTAAAGTATCCCAAATGCCCTCGACTATGGAGCAGACACAGCTTAAAGATCCTAAATTACCCATGTCTACCAACAACCAAACTAATATGAATAAAATACAGTCTCTAAAATGCTTGTATGCAAATGCTAGAAGTCTAAAAAATAAGATGGGAGAGTTAGAATATATAGCACTAAATGAGAGGTTAGATAGGATTGGAATATCAGAGACATGGTGGAAGGAGGACAACCAGTGGGACACTGATACCTGGATGGAAACTATATCGTAATGATAGAGCTGATCAAATTGGTGGAGGGGTTGCGCTCTATGTTAGAGAGGGCATTGAGTCAGAAAGAATTAAAGTTTTGCAGGAAACAAAATTTGCTGTAGAATCTCTATGGATTGAAATTCCATGTAAAAAGGGGAAGGCGATGGCAGTAGGGGTGTACTATCGACCGCCTGGCCAGAATGAACAAATGGATGATGAAATGCTCAAAGAAATCAAGGAAGTTAACAAAAGTTATAGCGCAGTAATAATAATGGGTGATTTCAATTACCCCGGTATCGACTGGGTCAGTGTCACGGCAGGACATGCTAGGGAGATAAAGTTCCTAGATGACTGCTTCTTGGAGCAGCTGGTTCATGAACTGACCAGAGGGGAAGCCATATTAGACCTAGTCCTTAGTGGAACACCAGATCTAGTGCAAGAGATAAGGGTGTTGGGGCCACTTAGCAATAGTGATCATAGCATGATCACCTTTGATTTAATTAGTGGAGGAGAGATAGTAAGGAAATCCACAGTGCTACCTTTTAACTTTTGAAAGGGAGACTATGATAAAATGAGGAAAATAGTTAAGAAAAGACTAAAAGGAGCAGTTGCAAAGGTTAAAGACTTACATCAAGCTTGGGGGAAGACAGGGGGGGGGATAATATTAGGAAAATATGTAATTTAACATGGGAAGTGCAGAGGAAAGGACATAAAGCAGTGCTCATCACTGTGGATGCAGAGAAAGCATTCAATAGAGTAGAGTGGCCTTTTATGATGCAAGTATTGGATAAAATGGGGCTGGGGAATAAATTCATAAGTTGGATAAAGGCATTATATGCTGAACCCACTGCTCGGATAAGGGTTAATGGTAGCTACTCGGCATCATTCAAATTAGAAAGGGGTACAAGGCAGGGGTGTCCACTACTTCCTCTGTTATTTACTTTGGTGATAGAGCCCCTGGCAGAAAAAGTAAGGCAGCAAGGTGATATTAAGGGAATACAAATGGGATCAGGGGAGTCGAAAATAGCACTGTTTGCAGATGATGTGATCTTCACGGTGCGTGAACCTCTCCTTTCATTACCAATTCTAATGGAGGAAATTAAGCAATATAGTGCAGTGGCAGGATATAAAATAAATCTGGGGAAAACAGAAATTTTGGACTTCAATCTCTCGGAAGGGAACCCAGAATATAAAAAAGAGTGATTTCCAATCAAATGGGTAAAGAAAAATAGTTACTCACCTGTAACAGGTGTTCTCCAGGAGCAGCAGGAATCAGTCCTCACTTATGGGTGACATTGGCGCCGATGGAGCCCCCGTGCGGAGCATTTCCCCAGCTTTCTATGAAAGCCTTTGGGAATACTACACACATGCGCGGTCCCCTTCCCGCCTAAAAGGTGCCATCTTGCTCAGTCAAATGACATAGCTAAAAAACAGCAAAGATGAAAAAATTTAACTATGTACAACTGCAACTCCCAGGGGAGGAGGGAGGGCTGTGAGGACTGATTCCTGCTGCTCCTGGAGAACACCTGTTACAGGTGAGTAACTACTCTTTCTCCAGGACCAAGCAGGAAGTCAGTCCTCAGTTATGGGACTCCCCAGCTTCAGGCTACCGGGGACCCAGAGCTGAAAAATGAGCTCCCTCTAACCTCAGCATCAGAGAAAGGATTTCACTGAAAACATACCTCCACCGCTAGCCCATCAAGAGGGCTGGAGAGTAGGAGTTGCCTAAACCTCAAAGAGATTCCGGAGCACTGCCTGACCGAAAGCACTGTCCCTGCAGGACTCCCTCTCCAGGCAGTAATGGGCTGCAAAAGTCTGGCTTGAGGACCAAGTTGCAGCCCTGAAGATGTCTGCCAACGGAACAGAGCGTAGATGAGCTACTGAGGCAGCCATTGCCCTGACACGGTGGACCGTGACCCGACCCTGCAAAGGAAGGTCAGCTGCCCTGTAAGCCCAGGTGATACAGTCAGCCACCCAGATGGACAAGGTACACTTGGACACAGGTACCCCCAAGTTATTGGGGTCAAAAGATACGAAGCGCTGAGTAGCCCTTCTATGCCCCTGCGTACGGTCAAGGTAGAAGGATAAGGCCCTCCTTCAGTCCAGGGTTTGCAGGACTGTCTCAGCCTGGCTTGCATGGGGCCTAGGGAAGAATGTTGGAAGAACCACCTCTTGGTTGAGATGGAAAGAGGAGACAACCTTGAGGAGGAACTTAGGCTGAGTCCTAAGGACTACCCTGTTCCTATAGACGCGAGTGTATGGCCTGTCACAGACCAGGGCTTGAAGTTCACTCACTCGCCTGGCCGAGGTCAAGGCCACTAGGAATAGAGTCTTCCAGGATAGGAAGCATAAAGGACATGTAGCCATCGGCTCAAAAGGTGGGCGAGTAAGTTGCTGCAAAACCACATTCAACTCCCACTCAGGGGCTGGTGGACGGAGAGGAGGCTTGAGCAATAGTAAGCCTCTGAGAAATCTGGACACCAAAGAGTGAACTGACAAAGAGTGTCCCTCCACCAGAGAGTGATGAGCTGCCAGAGCAGAGAGGTGAACCCGAACAGAATTGGACTTAAGGCCCTGATTGGACAAGTGCAGTAGGTACTGGAGCACTACTGGCACAGTGCAGGTGAAAGGATCTTCCTTGCATTGCTGACACCACAAGGAGAACCTTCTCCACTTTAGGGCATATGTTTTCCTGGTGGTTTGCTTTCTAGAGGCCAAGACCACCTCTTCCACCTCCTGAGGAAGACCCCAGGGAGCCAAGACTACCCTTGCAGCCTCCATGCCATCAGATGGAGAGATTTGAGATTGGGATGCAGAAGGGAACCCTGATCCTGAGATAGAAGGTCGGGTAGGAATCCCAGAGGCATGGGTGTCTCCACTGCCAGTTGAAGTAGCAGGGGGAACCAGGGCTGCCTCGGCCACCTGGGAGCAACCAGAAGTACTGAGGCCTTGTCCCTGAGAATCTTGAACAAGGTTCGGGCCACCAGAGGCGTGGGAGGAAACGCATAGAGCAGGCCCTGGGACCAAGAAATCAGGAAGGCATCCGCCGCCACCCTCAGGGGTTCGGTTGCCTGGAACAAAACCGGGGCAGTTGGTGATTCAGGGGACTGGCAAAGAGAACCATAGATGGAAGTCCCCATTTTAGGAAAATCTGTTGAACCACTAAAGGGTGCAGCTTCCACTCGTGGGGCTGCAATATCCTGCTTAGGCGGTCTGCCAGAAAAATCTCCTGGCCAGGAAGATACACAGCCCTCAGCAACATCTGGTGCCTGAGGGCAAAAGAGCAAAGGGCCTGTGCCTCCAATAGATAGCCCGCAGTTCCAGTAGATTGATCTGGGGACCAGAGGCCTTGGGTGCAGCTCCCTTGACAGTGTGCACCCCAGCCCTGCAAGGAGGCATCGGTTGTCAACACCACTGTGGGGACAGCTATCTGAAAAGGCACACCCTGCAGCAAATTGGGGGGGTGTAGCCACCACTGAAGAGAATCCAGGAAAGGTTTGGATACCCTTACTTGGTCTGCTAGGCTCCCTGTGGCCTGCTTCCACTGAGTTCTGAGGCACCACTGTGCAGGCCTCATGTGGAGGCGGGCATTGGGGGTCACATGCACAGTCGATGCCATGTGTCCCAGGAGCTGCAGACAGAACCTGGCAGGAACTCTCGGCAGACTGAGAAACTGGGATGCCAACTCCATGAGCCTTTGAGCTCTGTCCTCTGGCAAGTAAGCCCTTGCCTGCAGAGTCCAGCCGTGCTCCTATGAACTCGAGGTTCTGGGAGGGGAGCAAAGTGGACTTTGCGAAGTTTATGACAAAGGAGTGTGAAGGAGTGTGACAGTCCTGAAGGTGGCCTGACTGGCCTCCTGGTAGATTTGGCCCCGGATGAGCCAGTCATCCAGATAGGGGAAGACAAATATCCCTTGAGTCCTCAAGTAGGCTGCCACCACAGCTAGGCACTTTGTAAAGACCCGTGGGGCAGAAGTTAGGCCAAAAGGCAGTACCCTGTACTGGTAATGGTTTCCTCCCACCACGAACCTGAGGTACTTTCTGTGGTCTGGATGAATAAGGATGTGAGTGTACGCATCCTTTAGATCTAAGGAGCATAGCCAATCTCCCTGCTGGAGGTAGAGCAGAAGTGTTCCATGAGTAAGCATCTTGAACTTCTCTTTCTCCAAGAATTTGTTGAGGTTTCTGAGGTCTAGGATAGGCCTTAGGCCTCCTGTCCTCTTTGGCACCAGAAAATACCTGGAGTAGAACCTGTGCCCTTGTAGGTGAGGAGGTACCGGCTCCACCGCCTTGTCCAGAAGCAGACCCTGAAGCTCTTGGAGGAGGAGGGTGGTGTGCAGGAGAGACCTCAGAGGTTCTCCTGGAAAGTAGACAGGAGGTAGTTGTTGGAAATGAAGCATATAGCCCTGGTGAATGATGCTTAAAACCCAAGCATCCCCTGTAATGGGTGGCCACCGGTGGGCAAACAGGGTTAAGCGACCTCCTGTGCAGGGATGGGACAGCAGGGACGGAGAGGCTATGCCTTGGAAGTCAAAAACTCCCTCCCTGCTGGGTAGGAGCAGGAGCCGGAGGCTTGGGGGTCTTCTGCCTACGGGGCCCATGTCCCTGCCCCTTGGCCTGCTGCCCCTGAGGGGGGAGCTGGGGAGGCCTTTTAAGGTGGGAAAGGTTTGTAGGCAGACACCTTTCTCGGGTAGAAGAACTTTTACCCGATCCCTTCTTTTTGTGAGAAGGGGCAGAAGCCTTTCTGGACAGCCTAGTCCTGGTCAGGTGCTCGGTCTCGAGCTCAGCGGCCTTCTCAGCCATGGGTTTGCCAAAAAGGTTCTCACCTCGGCAAGGGACATCGACCAACTTGTCCTGTACCCAAGGCTCGAGGTCCGATGACTGCAGCCATGCCTGGCGTCGGGCCGCGATGCCGGGCGGCCGCCACACGAGCCGAAGCCTCGAAGCCATCGTAGGCCGCTCGGGACATGAATTTCGAACACTCCCAGATTCCTGAAGACAAAGACTGGAACCTCTGCAAAGGTTCCCCGGAGAGACCAGCAGAGAATCCGGCAAGCTCCTTTGCCAGGTCTCGGAGAAACATGCCCATGTACAGCTGGTATGACTTAGCACGGCAAGCAAGCATCAAGCCCTGGAAGCACTTTCTGCCGAAAGCATACAGGTTCCGGGCCTCCCTACCGGGGGGCACCGCAGAGTGCATCTTCTGGCTCTTCAGTCAATGCATGGCCAATTCCACCACCATGGAATGGTGCGGCAGCTGCGCCTTTTGGAAGCCAGGGCTCTTACGGAGTCGATAAATGGAATCGACTCGCTTGCTTGAGGCCGGTGCCTCCCACATCCGGAAGAGGAGCCGTTCCAGCATCGGAGGAACCGGCACAGTAAAGGCCTCCTTCGGAGGAGAGTCATACTGGAGGGCCTCGAGCTCCTCGGCTTGAGGCTCCTCCTCGGGGTCAGCGGGAATCGCCAAGGCCTTGGCCATGGCCCGCACGAACTCCGAGAACCGGGTGTCCTCCGGAGGGGACCTACTCCGGGGCTCAGACTGCGGTGAGTCCGACGGGATGCACAGAGTCCTGAAGGTATAGGGAGACTCCTCATCCTCCGTCTCCCAGGCTGACTCATCCAAAGAGGAGTCGAGGGGCTCCGACCGCGCGGGTCGAAGTGGCACCCGCCCCGACGCCGAAGGCACCAGCATCGACACCCTCGGTTCCGAGCGGGAGGTCGAGGGAGACCATGACCAAGGACGACTTCGAGCCTTCATGGTCTCGAGTATCGGCTCGGTCTCCGGGGTCGACTTCAACGTCGATGTCCCGGTGGTCGGGGCCGATGCACCAGCGAGGCTGGCCATCAGTACCCGCTGCTGTTCCATGAAGGCAGACAGACAATCTGCACTCCAAGGCTGTCAGCCTGAGTCCAAGCTCAGGAGACTCAGCAGCCACAGACTCGGGCCCCGGCAGCGCCAGGCCCGACGTCTGCTCCCTCGGAGGAGAGTCCACGAGGACTACAGGACTTACGTGTCCGACGGTCTCCGGCTCTACACGGGGTACTTTGGACGGCTTCTCCTGCTCCAAAGGCCCGGGACGGCGGTCGGGGGTCTGAGACCTGGCCCTCGAGGAACCAGGAACCTCTTCCGACGCCGCCCTCGCAAGCTGTTTCTTCCTCTTGCGTTCCCGGTCAGGGGACCCCCTGTCTGAGGAACCCTGGTGATGCTCGGGATCAGACTCCCGAGACGTCGAGGCCTCAGACGAGGTCCGGGCCCGGCCGGAGGCAGAATCCGAAAAATTCCTTTCCTTCTGGTGCTGGCAGCTTCGAAGTGCCTTGGTGGACATTTTACCACACGGGCCTCAGATCATGGGATCATGATCTGGGCCACAGCACTGAAGGCAGCAGTCGTGTGTGTCGGTGAGAGACATTAGTTTCTTGCACCGATCACACTTCTTGAAACCACTGGAAGCCATCGGGGAAAAAAGGGCCCCCGCGAGGTCAAAAAACCGACCTTCCAGGGAAAAACAGAAAAAAGGGCGCAAACGCAAGCCACGAAGGGCAAAAACCGAAAAATAGAGAATAGGCTCGATACCGGTGTACCGAACCCGGCGGGAAGGGGAACCGGCGTCGAACTCAGAGAAAAAAGCGAAGAAATCTTAAAAAAACATCAACTTTTCCCGGGTGACTAGAACGAACGTCCGAAGGGCTCCACAGAAAAAGAGAGACTGAGCAAGATGGCACCTTTAGGCAGGAAAGGGACCGCGCATGCGTGTAGTATTCCCAAAGGCTTTCATAGAAAGTTGGGGAAATGCTCCGCACGGGGGCTCCATCGGCGCCGATGTCACCCATAAGTGAGGACTGACTTCCTGCTTGGTCCTGGAGAACATATCAATACCTGTGTATTCAAATGGGAATGGATAGTCAACATTTAAGGGACTGGAACTACGCCCCATTGGTGACGAAGATGAAGAAGGATTTACAGAAATGGAAAGGGCTGCAACTCTCGTGGATAGGGAGGATAGCAGTGATAAAAATGTAAATTCTCCCAAGATTGCTGTTTATTTATTTATTTATTTAACTGCATTTATATCCCGCTTTTCACCGGGTCAAAGCGGTGTAACATATAACATAGGGGGGGGGGCAATTTTTCAGGGAGGGGCCATCACCAAGGGGCAACAATTAATGATTTAAGTAGACATGGACATGTATATGGTCATGTAGATAGGGTGGTATTTCTGTTCAGAGATGTTCCTGTTAGTTCACGCCCGTGTATAGTCCCTAGAGGGTATTCAAAGCAAATCCAAAATATGATAATCAAATTCATATGGGCAGGGAAAGTGCCACGAGTAAATCGGTAAACAATGTTCCTCAGTAGAGAGGAAATGATAATTACACTTACCTGGTAATTGTAGTTCCTTGAGTGACGCAGTTCAGTCCTCTAACTCTGGGTTGTCAACCTCCTCCCGCAGCTTTGGAAACTGGCATGTCAGAATGACGACATCACTGGATATAGCCTGCTGCACTCTCACCTCAGTCCCAGTGTGAACTATTAACAAAGCAGACTCAAAGGAGCAATCAATAAGTAGCTAAAATCAATCAATAGCATCTATTCTACCTACTCTTAAACCCATTTAATCAATCGGCAAGGCTTTCTTACGCCCTTTTTTTACTCCATAGAACTTTAAACAGATAACAGAATGACTCGAACTAAATGACCTACCTGTAATAATTCTCTTTTTTAGCGGAAACGCTGAAGTCCTCCTGAATAATACTCTCAGCAGGATGGAGGACTGAACTGTCGTCACTCAAGGAACTACAATTACCAGGTAAGTATAATTATCATTTCCTTATCGTTCCTCCAGTTCAGTCCTCTACCTCTGGGAAGTACCAGAGCAGTAATCATTGGGAGGGACCCCGTCAATCGGCACAAAGCACTGCCGAACCGAATCGGGCATCTGCCGCCGCCACAACATCCAGCCGGTAATGCTTACTGAAAGTATGAAGAGACGACCAAGGCGCCGCCCTACAAATATCCCTTGGCGGAACCAAACTATGCTCCGCCCAGGAGCATGCCTGCGCTCTGGTGGAATGCGCCCGCAACCCTGCGGGTACCGCACGTCCTTGAATGAGATAGGCGGAAGCAATCGCCACCGGGAAATGGAGGCCTTAGCTGCCGCCTCCCCTTTGCACACACCCCCGAATAACACAAATAACCGATCCGATTTGCGAAAGGACTCAGTCACTTTTAAATATCTGCGCAACATCCTCTTTACATCCAACCATCGCAAACTGCGCGTCGGTTCACCGCCTTTCCGAGAACCCAGCACTGGCAAACATACCGCCTGATTCAGATGAAAGGAAGACACCACTTTGGGCAAAAAGGACGGAACCAGACGCAGCACCACCTTCTCCCTAGAAAAGGACAAGAAAGGCTCCCTACACGACAACGCCTGCAATTCAGAAATGCGTCTAGCTGAACAGATCGCCACCAGGAAAACCATTTTCAATGTCAAGTCCTTCACCGAAGCCTGAATCAAAGGCTCAAAGGGAGGCTTAGCTAAGGCTGCCAAAAGCAAATTGAGGTCCCACGGCGGAATCAACACTCTACGCGCCGGCCTCAACCGAGAGGCCGCTCTCAGGAAACGAACCACATCAGGATGAGAACCCAGCTGTACTCCCTTCACCTTACTTTGATAACAGGAAAGGGCTGCCAACTGCACGCACAGCGAGCTGGCTGCAAGACCTTTATCAAAACCGTCTTGCAGGAATTCTAAAATTGACGGAATATCGACCTTAAACGCCCGGATCTGTTTTCTCGAGCACCAATCCTCAAAAATACGCCAAACGCGCACATACGCCAAGGAAGTGGACTGCTTGCGCGCTCTAAATAGTGTAGCAACAACCGCCGCCGAATAGCCATTTTTTCTCAGCCGCACAATTTCAATGGCCAGACCGTAAGCAAGAACCGATCCACTTGAGGCATGAAGAGAGGGCCCTGAATCAACAGGTCCGCTCTTGCCGGCAACCTCCACGGCGGACCGTCCAGGAGCCGCACGAGATCTGCATACCACGGGCGCCTCGGCCAGTCGGGCGCCACGAGAAGCACCTTTCCCGGATGAGCCCCAATCTTTTGCACTACTCGGCCTATCAATGCCCACGGGGGAAAAACGTAAAGGAGCCCCATAGCTGCATCAGCGCATCAATGCCCTCAGACATCCGCTCTCGCCTCCTGCTGAAGAATCTGCCGGCCTTCGCCGACTGAAAGGTTGCCATGAGATCCATTATGGGCAATTCCCATCGATTCACTATCTGCGCAAAGATGTTGGGATGCAGCTCCCACTCCCCGCATCTACTCGCACTCTGCTGAGGAAATCCACCTTGACATTGTCTTTTCCTGCAATGTGAGCTGCCGAGATTGCCGTCAAACGCTTCTCTACCCAAGCGAACAACCTGTCTGCCTCTTCCTCCATCGACGCACTTCCTGTGCCCCCCTGACGATTAATGTAGGCGACCGCCGCTGAGTTGTCAGAAAGAATCCGAACCAGGCGACCTAACACCAACTCCTCGAACGCCACTAGTGCTAACACTATTGCGCGCAGTTCCAGTCGATTTATTGACCAAGACGCCTCCAGAGGAGATCAAACCGCCTGCGCGAACCTGCTCCCGCAGTGGGTTCCCCAACCGGCTAGACTGGCGTCCATGATCAGCGGCAGCCAATCCGGGAGTTCCAGCGGCATGCCGGCTGACAGCGACGACTTGAGGGGCCACCACTGCAGGGACTGCCTGACCTTGACTGGACGTGGCAGCCGTTTGCTCAGATGATCGGACTGATGCGACCAGCGATGAAGCAGCGCTCTTTGCAGGGGCCGCATATGTACTTTGGCCCAGGGGACCGCTTCTATCGTTGCCGCCATCGTTCCCAACACCCAAAGGTAGGACCATGCAGACGGGGCTGGAGTGGTCCTGAACTGACGAACTAAACGCCGAAGTGCCTGAGCTCTCTTGTGCGGCAAAAACACTTGACTGCTCTTCGTGTTGAACCGCACTCCTAAGTACTCTAAATCCTGGGAGGGCTTTAGTCAACTCTTGGTCCGGTTCACCACCCACCCCAGATTCTGTAAAAATTCCACTACTCTGCCTGTCACCCGAACGCTCTCTGCCTCGGATTTGGCCCGTATCAGCCAATCGCCGAGGTACGGGTGCACAAGAATTCCTTCTTTGCGCAGCACCGCCGCCACCACCACCATAATTTTGGTGAAGGTCCGGGGTGCCGTAGCCAGACCGAAAGGCAACGCCTGGAACTGATAATGACCCCAAGGCAGGGCAAACCTCAGGAACGTCTGATGAGCCGCCCGGATAGGAATATGCAAATATGCCTCTGAAAGGTCCAGCGACGTCAAATACTCCCCTTGACGCACCGCTACAATCACTGAACGCAAAGTTTCCATCCTGAAGTGCGGAACACGCAGGCATCGATTCACGGCCTTGAGATCTAAAATAGGTCGTAAGAATCCGCCCTTCTTTGGCACCACGAAATAAATGGAATACCACCCCACGCCGTACTCCTCTTTCGGAACTTCTATGACCGCTCCTAACTGGACAAGCCGCTCCAAGGTCTCGCAGATCGCCAGGACCTTTTTGGGCCCTCTGCAAGGGGACATGACGAAGGAATCTGTCACCGGCCTCGCCAACTCTAGCACATATCCCTGACGAATTATCTCCAACACCCACTGGTTGGAGGTGATGTGGGTCCAAGCAGAAAGAAACCCCCGCAGCCTTCCTCCTATGGGAGACCCCTCCGCTGGGATCCACCTCACTTCATTGAGCCTTGCGAGGTGCGGAAGTGGAACTTGAGGAAAAAACTCTATTGCCTCCCCTAAACCCGTGGAAGTTCTGGGCTCGGGAAGGAAAGCGACCCCGCTGAAAACTGGAGAACCTCGATGCCCGGAACCGTCGAAAATCCCGAAACTGGCCCCGAAAGTTCGAACTGGGCCTCCCCCGTTTCGGTTTATCTTCTGGAAGCCGGCCCACCTTGGACTCACCCAGGTCTTTGACCAACTTATCCAAGTCCTCCCCAAATAATAAACCGCCTTTAAATGGTAACTTACTAAGGCAAGACTTGGAAGATCCGTCCGCCGCCCAATTCCGTAACCACACCGACCTGCGGGCGGCCACTACGGAAGCCGTACTATTAGCAAGTGCTCGGATCAGATCATAATGCACGTCCGCGAGGTACGCCACTCTGGACTCCAGGCGACCCAACTCCTAGAGCTCTTCGCTATCCATATGCAGGGACTGTCTCAACCTCTGAACCCAGCGTAAACACGCTCGAGCTACCCAGGCACCACAAATAGAAGCCTGTAACGACAGAGAATCGGCCTCAAAAATCTGTTTCAGCAAACCGTCCACGTTACGGTCCTGGGCATCCTTTAAGGCCGCGCTAACCTTCCACCAGGATAGTAGTTTTCTTTGTCACAGCCGAAACTACTGCGCCCACCCGGGGCGCTTTGAACCTGTCCTTATCTTTATCTGCCAAAGGATAAAGCCTATTTATACTCCTTACACCACGAAGTCCTGCTTCCAGTCAGTCCCATTCCTCTTGAATCATTTTGTCTACCACTCTGTGAATGGGAAAGACCACCTGCGTCTGCCGAACTGCCTGAATGACAGGATCTTCCACTTCCTCTTCCACAGGAACCTGCGTGGAAAGATTCAGCATCTGCATAGCTTCCGTGATCAACGCCGGTAGCTCTTCCCTACGGAAGACTAATGATTTTAGATTGGTCCTCGGGCTCAGGGATCTCCCCCTCCTCAAGATCCTGAACCCCTTCCTCAAGATCCCAATCAATCTCTTCTCCGTCCAGTCAGTCCAGATCCACAGCAGCGGCATTTCGCGTCCTCGGCTTCTTAGGAGCCGGAGGCCCCTTGCCCCCCTCGTCAACTGCGTCCGAAAGGGGGGAAGGCCCGGCCAGCGCCATAGATCCTGGCAACTTACCTTGACGCCTCAAACAGAAAGCCTGATGCATCAACAATACGAAATCAGGGCTAAAATCCCTGAGGTCCGAGGACCGCGCCGCCAGACGGCCCCGCCGCGTCCTCCAACGGAGACTCTTGCTCAGGGGGCTGAGGGGACGCTGTCGCTCCCAAAAATCCCCCCTGGTCTCTGAGACCTCTTTAAGATCCATTTGCTGCTCTACAGCTGACAAAAGAGTGGCACAACCCCTGCACACTCCTGAATCAGCTACTGCGCTCCTACGGGTTCCACAGACAAACACACTGTTGACACCCCGCCATAGCACTGCTTAGACAGGAAGCACTGGCACTACTTGCTGTAGTCTGTTCCCTCTTTTTTTTTTTTTTTTTTTTTTAAATACCATCTAGATTACCCAAAAGAAAATTCCATAAATCTAGTAAACACAGACCATCCGCGCCTCTCCACCGCGAGAACGGCAGCCCCTCCCCCTTCTCCTGTGAGAGAGACCAAAGCGCGATAAGGAAAGCCCTAAACTTAGAAATGAAGAAAAGAAAAGAGGAAACAAAAGAAAAGAAAAGAAAACTCTACCTTGCACTCCGAGAAGCTTCCGTCTGTTTCAGACTCGCGACGGAGCCCGTTAGCAGCCACACGGTTTCCCCGCGCTCCAGGAAAATGTCCGCCGTGTGCCCTGACAGAGGAAAAAAGGCGCCAAAACTCCCCGGTCAACACTGCAGGCCTTATTGGAACTTCGTGCCGGTAATGCCGAGCCTGCAACCGGTGACTGCTTACCGGCCAGGACTGCGCCGTTGAATAAAGAAAGCCGCGACTGTCAGACAGCTCGTCAGCAGAAATGCTCCAAGGAGTGCCCTGAGTACATCCTGCTCCTTTGGCGTATGCAGCTACAGCATGAATGCCGCTGATGGCATGAACTTATTCAGTTTAAGTGCTGGGTGGGCTTTGTACAGTAGCAGTATCAGACTCCAGGTGAGCAACCTCAGCAAGGCCAGTCAACTTAGCCAAGGAGCCCTCTGCGACCATCTGAGACAGGCCCTTGCCACACAGACCGAAGCCTTTAAGGCCACGGAAGAAATTTCAAAGGATTGCTTGAGCAGGGCCTCCATATAGTGATCTTGTGGCTCCTTCAAGGCAACCTTGTCTTCCACCGGAATGGAAGTCTTCCTAGTAACCATAGTCACCAGGGCATCAATCCGTGGTATACGCAACAACTTCTTCTCCTCCAAGACAATGGGATAAAGCCTTACCATAGTTCTTTCAACACGTAACCCAGCGTTGGGAACTTTCCATTCTGTCTCGATGAGTTTTTTCACAGCACTATGAAAAGGGAAGACCCTAGGGGGTTTCCTTACCCCCTATAAGATCGGGTCACCCACCATCTCAGAAAGCACTGACATAGGCTCCACGGAGATTTGTAACTCCACCAAATTATGGGATATAAGAGGGCAACTCATCCATGTGAAATATCCGAACCACTGTTGAATCTTCCCCTACAGGGAGTTCACCCTCTTCCAACTCCTCCAGACCAGAAGACCCCTCTCCAAGGCTCCTAAGTCATCCAGTGACCCTATTGAGGCCACATCCTTCTCCTTATGCAGTGGTTGTCTCCAAGCCCTCTTCACTGCTTCGGGGGAAGGCCCTCCCAGGCCTTGCCAAAGGCAGAAGGCCTGATGCAGCAACAGAACGAATTCCAGTGAAAAAGGGGGGCACCAGGCCCTGGGACATTTCCAACCCCCAAGCTGTAGTAATCAATACCGGTTGTAATACTAGAGGCTCTCAGACCACCACTGGGCCCACCACTGCATCTAAAATGACATCTCCCACCAAAACACCAGGCCTGGTGTCCCTCAAAGCCATGCGATTGTGGTCATCGGGAGTGCTGTCTAAGGCCCCCTGCGCAATCTGTGTTCCAGACAACAGATCCGCAGCTGTGGCACTTTCTTTGAGAAAGATGCAGCACAGCCCCTACACCGAGAGGTGCGCCCACCAGTTGCCACACATCGCGCACCGGCCATGAACCTCCAGATCGGCCATGCGCAACAGTAGTAAGGCATTCTACTTCTCCATACAGCCACACCCCGAAAGGTACGGGCCCTTACCGGCACACAGCCACACCACACACAGAGCCTCCTGGTCTGTTTCTCTACTGCATCACTTTCAATTTCCTTTTTTTGTTTGTTTTTTCACAAGGTGCAATCCATAACGAGAAATTGCTCAAGCCTGTGACCTCTCCTAAGAGTTGGTGAGGGGAAATGGGGAGCCCTGAGTGCACCAAGGGGAAGACAGAGGGAGGGATGCGGACCATCAGGTTCTGCACCCCCTAACTCGGGAAGGCAAAGGAAAACCCACAGGCCAAACACCAGTCAATACATCAGCATAGAGCACAGGCTAAGCTCATCCACCATCTGCTGAGACTGAGAAAATACTGGCTGAGTGAATGTGCACAGGCTCCTTATGGGCTGCTTCAGTGCAGTATGTTTTCCATGTGTCTGGACTAGACTGGAGCATCGATTAGGAAGGAAGCGAGCAATATTAGGATGAACCAAGGAGAACATGCACTGTACCTGTCCCCGGAAATACATGTCGCTCACCAGGGGCACTCCATGATGCTGTTGCCACTATCCTATGATGTTTCTTCCATCTATCCACTTTTAAACAAGAATGTCACATTTTACTTACCAGATTGTTCCTGCTCGTCCAGTCGGGTCTCATGCTGTCCGTCGGCAGATCCAAGTTGCAAGTCATCAAGCTGTCCTCCTTTGCCTCTCCTGCACTGCTCCAACCATAGCCAGCTCCAAGAAGAGGCCAGGGACCAACTTTAGGGGCCTCCTTACTTGGGAGGTCTATGTCCACAGTACCTGTTCCTCTTAAGCTAAAACAAGCAAGTCCCACTATTTATACTCTTGTACTTTTCCTAGGTCTGCCCCTCCTAGATTGGGCAGCTACCCCCTCCCTCTGGCCCGTGTTTGGACCCTCGCAAGGGTCCTTCAAGGCAAAACTCCAAACCGTATGCAAATTAGATCCTTTGCGTGCAGTTTTTTATTCATTCAGCTTGCAGGTGGCTCTCCATTGGATTACAACAGTGAATCATTTGCTCTTTTAGTTCAAAACAAGATACAACAAAACCAACTCTTTCAAGCTCAACCTGGGAAAGTCTCGGGTGCCTAGGGCTTGAATGGCCTGCCACTTCCCATGTAGCTTTCTCCTGCTATATCCACCCAACTGGTGGGCCATTAACTGGTTGGACTTCCATATCCATGGGCGTCTCATCTTGTAAGTCTGTGCCCAATTCCAGACCCTCTTGGGAGTACTCGTTCTCCTTTCCAGGAAGTTCAATCTCCATATCCTCTTCTGTCTGCGGGGTCAGGCCCTTGAGTTCTCCCCAGTCATTCCTCATAATCCTGGGATGTCCAGGGGAAAGGGTCTGGTTCTTCCTAAAACTGGTAGGGACAGGAATTGGAGTTCTACTCTGGGGCTTCCCATTGGTCTTCATTTTCCTGTTCCACCTTTCTAACAGGGATTCCATGACAGGATCCAGGGCTCTATATCAGGGTCGATTCTCTGTCTCCTTTGGACTATCCGTCATACAGATAATGTCCTTTCCTTGAATGCTACTAGACCAGTCCAGACAAGTGGGTTGTGTTCCCCAACAAGCAGATTAGTGGAGACAAAGAACCAATGAAATGCCCAGGTTTCAACAACATCACTCCCATGCCTCTGTCCGCCTCAGCCACCAGAGGTCTCTTCAGTATCTGTCCCAAAGCATATAGGAGAACATGGCAAGTCTCACATAACCTCAATGGGGGCAATAATGAGTAAAGAAACAGAAGAGAACTATGTACAGGAAAAGCCTAAACAGAAGGCTGTCTGTAGAAGATGGATCTGCAGAGCCAAGTTAATAAATCATAGCGGACTGAAGGTGCTAAAGGCAAGTAACAGATCAAAGGTGAAATTAGACTTACCTGCTAATTGTTGTTCCTTGAGGAACTCCAATCCAGTCCCGAACCTCTGGGGTTTAGCACCTCCTCTAGCAGCTTGGAGACTGAGCAACGTCATTCTAATACCACAGGGACCACCTCCTTGCTCCAGTAACCTATTGACAAAGCAGACTTACCAGAGCAACAATTAAGTAGCAAACATTACAATCAAATATTACTAACTGTAACTATTAACTAAAGGTACGGGAAAATGTTCCCTTTACAAAAACCCAAGCACTTACATCCTTTTGCACCGCTTAGGGCCGCCCTCCCCCTTCCCGGAGGATCTTGACCCCATCAGAATCCCCAATTCCTTAATCTCCCTGTATGGACTTTAACCTTCACCGCTGCTTCTCCAGCTTACCCAGTGAAATACGACATCTCTTTGCTTCAGGCTATATATTCCAAATGAAACACCAGGGAGGTATGCAGAACTAATTTCACCTTCCTTATCGTCCCTCCAGTCCAGTCCCGAACCTCTGGGGTGATGTAACAGAGCAGTGATAAAATTCAACGGGAGGGACCTGCTAGACCAGCCTGAAGCACCACTGATCCAAAACAAGTATCCCTTTTCGCCTGAACATCCAGCAGGTAATGCTTGATAAAAGAATTTAAAGACGACCAAGTAGCCGCCTTACAAATTTCAACAGCCGGAACCAAACTATACTCGGCCCACGACGCCGCTTGAGCCCTAGTCGAATGAGCTCTAAGCCCTTCTGGTACTGCCTTACCCTTCAACATGTACGCTGATGCTATAGGTTCTTTGATCCATTTGGTAATGGAAGCTTTTGAAGTTGCTTCCCCTTTTCTTGTCCCTCCAAAGAGGACAAACAGCCTATCTGTTTTTGCGGAAACCCGCTGTTCTGCACAAATACCTCTTTAATGCTCGACGGTCGTCTAGTAGATGCAACTTCCCCAAATGTGCCTCCTTGCTACCATCCCCAAAAACCGGCAAAGACACAACTTGATTCACATGGAATGCCAATACTACTTTGGGCAAAAAGGATGGAACTGGTCTTAATATCACTTTCCTATCATAAAAGGACAGAAAAGGCTTTTGACAAGACAAAGCCTGTAACTCTGAAATCCTCCGAGCAGAACATATCGCCACTAGAAACACCAACTTAAGCATAAGGTCTTCTATCGACGCCTTCGACAGAACCTCTAAAGGCTCGCGTACCAACGCCTCTAGTACCAACTGTAGATCCCCCGTCGGAACCATCAGCCTACATGGCGGCCTCAAAAGAGACACCGCTCTCAAAAAACGTTTAATATCTGGATGCGCTCCCAGCGCCTCCCCTTTTATCTTTTCTCTAAAACAGGATAGCGCTGCCAACTGTACCCTCAATGATGCTGTCACTAAACCTTTATCAAAACCATCCTGCAAGAAGGAAAGAACCTGAGCAACCAAAGTTCTCAACACTTCCACACTCTTGTCCGCACACCATGCATCAAAAACACGCCAGATACGAACATACGCCAAAGAGGTAGATATCCGCCTTGCCCTCAACAATGTGGAAATCATTGCCGAGGAGTATCCTCTCGCCCTCAGCCTAGCCCTTTCAAGAGCCAAGCCGTAAGCGAGAATCGATCCACTTGAGGCATGTGCAGAGGACCCTGGAACAATAGATCCCTCCAAACCGGAAGATGCCATGGCTGCTCCACTAGATCCACATACCATGGCTGCCTTGGCCAGTATGGCGTGGTCAAAATTACCTGTCCTCTGTGCACTTCTATTCGCTGTAGTACCCGACCTATCAACACCCAAGGTGGAAACACATACAGGAGCTGTTCTTCTGGCCATCTTTGTATGAGAGCATCTAGGCCTTCCGACATTCTCGCTCTCCTTCTGCTGAAGAATCGGTTGGCCTTTGCCGACTCGAAAGCCGCCATTAGATCCATTACTGGTGTCCCCCAACGGCACACCACCATTTCGAATATTTCCGGATGGAGAACCCACTCTCCCGGGTCCACTTTTACCCGACTTAGAAAATCAGCCTCCACATTGTCTACCCCTGCCACATGTGACGCCAACAGAGCTATCAGGTTTACTTCGGCCCAATCGAACAGCTGTTCGGTTTCAGCTGCCAGTGATAGACTGCTGGTGCCCCCTTGGCGACTGATGTAGGCCACAGCGGTCGCGTTGTCGGACAGCACCCGAATCGCCTATCCCTGCAGCCAAGGTTGAAAGGCTTGAAGCGCTAGCGTTACCGCCCTCAACTCCAATCTGTTGATTGACCAAACCTTCTCCAGCTCGGTCCACTGTCCCTGAGCAAAACGTCCTTCGAAGTGTGCCCCCCAGCCTACGAGACTGGCATCCGTCGTTAGAGGTATGCAGGAGGGTGATTCCAAGGGCATTCCCTCTACCAGACCCCCTGGACGCAACCACCACTGAAGAGCCTGATGCGTCTCCGGTGGACAGGGTAGTTTCTGAGACAGTGGGTCCTCTTGGTGCGACCACCTTCTGAGTAATGATCTCTGCAACGGACACATATGGGCCCTTGCCCAAGGTACTAGCTCGAGCATCGCTGCCATGGTACAGAGCAGCTGTAGATAATGCCATGCCGGGGGATTCGTCCTTCCCAGAAATCTGCGGACTAGCCTTCTTAACCCCTGCGCCCGCAGCTGTGGTAGAAAACCTTTCCTACGCTTGTATCGAAGCGAGCCCCCAGGTACTCTAGACTCTGCGACAGGTTCCACCTGCTCTTTGCCACATTGACCACCCAGCCGAGACTCTGTAACAACTCTACCACTCTGGCTGTAGCCAACTCGCTCTCTGCTCTGGACTTCACTCAAATCAACCAGTCGTCCAGATAAGGGTGGACTAACACCCCCTCTTTTCGTAACGCAGCCGCTCCTACCACCATCACCTTGGTGAAGGTTCGCGGAGCTGTTGCTAAACCAAACGGCAACGCCCGAAACTGAAAATGTCCCATGGGAACCGCAAATCTCAGGAATCTCTGATGCTCTAGTTGAATCGGAATGTGCAGGTAAGCTTCCAACAAATCCAGAGAAGTCAGAAACTCTCCTTTTCTTACGACTACGATGACTGATCTTAGAGTCTCCATATGAAAGTGAGGTACTCGGAGACAGCGATTTACTCTCTTGAGATCCAAAATTGGCCAATAGGAGCCTTCCTTTTTTGGTAGCACAAAGTAAATGGAGTACCGACCGCAGCCACACTGGTCTGGAGGAACCGGTACCACTGCATTGAGGTTCAGCAGTCTTTCCAAGGTCTCCTGTACCGCTTCGCACTTGTCATATGCCTTGCAAGGAGGGGCGTTGAAACTAGAGCATATCCTTCTCGAATGTCCTTCAACACCCACTGGTCTGATGTGATTTGGACCCAGGCCAGATAAAAAGCCTGTAGCCGACCACCCATGGGCACCTGTCCTACCTGGGTCCTCCTGGCTTCATTGCGACTTTCTAAGGTTCGAGGATGAGGGGGCAGCAAATCCCCTGTCTGCCCCTCGAAATCCTTGGTTCCTATAAGGGAAACGTCCTCTTTGAAATTGACCAAATCATGGGGAACGAAAACAGAAAAACTCCCTCTCCTGACTCTTGGTCGGCGGGGTCGGACGCCCCCGTTTCTGCTTGTCCTCAGGCAGCCTTCTGTCCTTGGACTCCCCTAGATCTTTTACCAGCTTCTCTAAATCTTCATCAAAAAGTAGCTTACCCCTGAAAGGAAGCTTACCAAGCCTTGCCTTGGAGGAACCATCTGCCGCCTAATTGCGGAGCCAAAGATACCGCCTTGCTGCTATTACAGATGCCATACTCTTTGACAGACCTCGAATAAGGTCATAATGAATATCAGCCAAATAAGCAACCCCGGATTCCAACCTGGCCACCTCTCCGGGCGAGTCTTCCATCTTCTCTCCCCGAATCCGCTGAGACGAGCGAAAACAGGCTCTGCCCCTGCCCACCCATGCTGCACAAATAGATGCCTGGATGGATAGAGCATTGACATCAAAAACCTGTTTCAACAAGGTATCAAGCTTCCTGTCTTGTGCATCCTTGAGAGCGGCACTACCTTCCACCGGGATTGTGGTCTTCTTGGTAACCGCCAAGACTGCTGCATCTACTTTCGGAGATCTAAAGAGCTTGCGATCCTGGTCCACCAATGAGTATAGGTGGGCCATAACCCTGGACCCCCTTAAGACCTGCCTCGGGCATGTCCCATTCTTCCTGAATCATTTCCCGCACTATTCTGTGTACCAGGAAGGCCCTTTGAGTCTTCCAAATGGCCTGCAACAATGGATCTTCTAAGGTGGCATCCTCTGCCGGCCCCGTGGACAGCATATTAAGCGCCCTAAGCGTCTCTGCAATCAGCGCTGGCAATTTGTCCCGCCGAAAAACTCGAACCACTCTAGCTTGGTTCTCCTGCTCCGTGAGCTCTCCTTCCTCTAACTCATCCTCTATTTCTAAGTCCGGAGTTCCTCTGAGTGGATGTCTTCTGAGTTCTCAGACAACTCCGGCCACTTCTTTATGGTCCTAGGCTTTTTTAGCAAGGACTCCGCTAGTTCCTAATCCCAGGGGTATCCCCGGACATTTTCCACCCGGTTCCCCCTCTGCAGGACCGGCTACTGGCCCTTTCTGAGCGTCACCGAAGGCCTGCTGAAGCAGTGTCACGAACTCTGAAGAAAACAATGCCGCCAATCCACCCGGCAATAGTGATGGTGAAGGGATCAGGATCGGAGATCAGGATCGGAGGAAGGCCCCACCACCAATTCTACAGGTGGCAAAGAGGGGGAAACAGGCTCCGGCAGTGTTACAGTTGCCCTTTTCTGACTCTCCCCACCTATGTCCAAGGCCTGCTCCATTGAGGCTGCCTCTTGGACGCACCCTCTACACACACCTATATCTGACACTGCTCCCCTTCGAGTGCCACAGACCAAGCACTGTGGCCTAGAAGGCATCCCGTCTGGGTGATTACTGTGTTTTGCCACTCTGCCTCTTAACCTGAGGATCTGAATACTCAACAAACTGCAGCCTCTTAAAAGCAGTACTATTAGTCTCTGCTGTGGCCAAAAAAGGAAAACACTCAAATTTATCTGGCGCTTACCTCACAGCACTCCTAGCTAAAATCAGAAAGCCGAATCAAAAAATGAAGGTCCCACAGCAACCAATAACTCCCAAACTCACAGAAACCAAAAGTGCTGCTTCCCGCGCATTTATCACGCGGCATGGCCTGCCTTCGCGAACGGCCCGAACTTGCGTCTCACCTCCCAGCTGCAACTGCTGTCCTTACACCCCCATTACCTCGCTTTGCCTGCCGTGGATACGTCCTGCTCTCCCTGCGCTCGGCCGGAACGGCGGCATCAGCGTTGGGCGAGAAAACAGACTGGAAGAGCAGCTGCCTCAGCGAACGCCGGTCCCTCCGCTCGTTTACACGGGGAGCCTCACAGCGTGCTGCGATCCTCACATCACCGGCTCCTCACCCATAAACGTGGGTTCGTGAGCCGGAGCACTTCCTTTACCTCTTGTCCTGCCGAAAACCCGGAGGGGGGGGCGCCACTCAGCAAAGCACACTCTTAAGCCTAATTTATAAAACCTTTTTTTTTTTAAAAATCAAATACCCCCCTTTCACCTTGAATTAAATTTACTTCAAAACTTAAAGCTAAACTATCTGAACTCCTTAACCGTCCCTCAAGTGAGCCCTGAACCTCTGGGCTCATCACCCTCCAGCCCCTTGGAGACTGATAACTGGAGCGAGGAGGCGGTCCCTGTGGTATTAGTACCAGTGTCATCAAAAGGATGACATTGCTCAGTCTCCAAGCTGCTCGAGGAGGTGCTAAACCCCAGAGGTTCGGGACTGGACTGGAGGGACGATAAAGGAAGGGGCAATTTAAAAGGCTTCTTCTATCAAAACAAAGGGCTGTGTGAATCACCCAGGAAATTATTAAACCTTTACCTTAGAAGCACAAGACAGGGCACTATGTAGCAGCCAACATTTCATACATCTTCTTTCCCTCGCTCCCGCCATCCCCGACTCCCACCCACCCCTGGCACTTAAACTTGAGGTGCCCTTATTCACTCAGGTGCAGTTGTTTATCCTCATCAGGCATACATTAAAGACCTGAGATTAATTTAATCTTGAGGTGAACAAAGTCCATTAAACATATTAGGTATAGTTTTATTAGTATAAATATCCCCAGCAAACCTAGGTGAGTAAACAATTTAAATACCTAAACACAACCCTAAAACTAAGATGCCGCCAGCAGTCCAGCAGCAAGATGGGGGTTTTCCAGTCTTTTGCATTCAGTGTCAATGTATAATTTTCTCCCAGTTGGTGAGGGGTCTTATGTGTGCACTAGGTGCAAGGAGCTCTTTGCGAACGAGTCCGATCTCTGGAAGCTACAGCAGCAGACTTGGAGAACATAAGGAAGACAGAGAGGTACATAGATAAGATCTACAGAGACACAGTACTGAACTCCCACTTCCAGTCTGGCAGCATCCCTGTTGCCATGGAGGAGAGAGGTCATGTGACAGGAGAGCATCACCCTGGTATGACAGGAAGTGATCCTGTAGCTAGGACCTGTCCTCCAGGTGATGTAAAATCCTCTCGCACTGGGGTGGTTTCTCCAGGGCCATATGTCCACAAGGTGAGAGTTAGGACAACCTTAGTTGGTGATTCGATCATTAGGCATGTAGATAGCTGGGTAGCTGGTGGACATGAGGATAACCTGGTAACATGCCTGCCTGGTGCAAAAGTAGCGGACCTCACGCACCACCTAGACAAGGTCTTAGATACTGCTGGGAAAGGAGTCTGCTGTCTTGGTGCATGTTGGTACCAATGACATAGGAAAGTGTGGTAGGGAGGTTCTGGGGGCCAAATTTAGGCTTTTAGGTAGGAAGTTGAAATCCAGAACTTCCATGGTAGCATGCTCTGAAATGCTTCCCTTTCCATGAGTGGATGAGACAATGGTGCAAGGAAGAGGGTTCTGGATTTGTTAGGAACTGGGCAACATTCTGGGGAATGGAGGGGCTTTTCCAAAGGGATGGGCTCCACCTTAACCGGGATGGAACCAGGCTGCTGGCATTAACCTTTAAAAAGGAGATAGAGCAGCTTTTAAACTAGATAACAGGGGAAAGATGGCAGTCGCCCAAGAGCGCATGGTTTGGAAGGATTATCCTTGAAGGATACTAGCAAAAGATTGAAGTTAGGGCATATTGACAGAGAAGTTCCAATAAAGACAAAAGTAACCCAAATGCCCTTAAGTACAGAGCAGGCAGAGTTTAAAGATTCCAAATTACCCCTGCCTACTGATAACCAGATTAATATGAATAAAACACAGTCTCTAAAATGCTTGTATGCAAATGCTAGAAGTCTAAAAAAAAAAGATGGGAGAGTTAGAATATATAGCACTAAATGAAAGGTTAGATATGATTGGTATCTCAGAGACATGGTGGAAGGAGGACAACCAATGGAAAACTGATACCTGGGTACAAATTATATCACAATGATAGAGCAGATCAAATTGGTGGAGGATTGCACTCTGTATTAGAGAGGGCATTAAGTCACACAGGATTTTGCAGGATTTTACGCTCAACCAACGACCTTATGGTCTTCAGAAAAAAACTGAAGACATACTTATTTCAACAAGCCTACAATGTGTCCTGAACATCAATACATTCTAAGCATCAGCTGCATCACCAAAATGTAGCCAATTCTAAATTGTACTTATACCCCAAAAATGAAACAAGTGTAAAATTGTACATATGTAAATCTCTCTCTCTCTCCCCCCCCCCCCTAACTGTGTGTTGTGCTTATCCTACGAATCAAACTGTATACATTATTGAAAATGACTGGCTTTGTACTGATAACCATCATATAACCTTGTAAATCACGCCGTAATTTCTTGAAATTTGTCTTTGATCAGACACTCCTTTTTACTTAATCAAACCGCTCCTGATCGCTGGAAGTAGCGGTATACAAATGTATGCTAAATAAAATAAATAAAACAAACAAAATACACTGTAGAATCTCTATGGATTGAAATTCCAGGAAAAAAGGGGAAGGCAATGGCAGTGGAGGTGTACTATCGACCGCCTGTCCAGAATGAAGAAATGGATGATGAAATGCTCAAAGAAATCAGGAAAGCTAACAAAAGTTACAGCATAGTAATAACAAGAGTAAATTAGACTTACCTGCTAATTGTTGTTCCTTAAGGAACTCTAGTCCAGTCCCGGAACCATAGAGTTCAGAATCTCCTCCAGCAGCTTTGGAGACTGAAAGATGTCATCGCTTTGATGTCACCAGTATAAATAGGCAAGGACTGCCCCCTTTCACCAGTACCTATTGACAAAGCCAACTGAGCAGAGTCACAAATAAGTAGTTAAAGGCATAACACAAAGTATCAAACTTTATACAGAACTCCAAAACACGCCGCCATTTCTACAAGTAAGCACTGCTGTGAATGGGCGTCCTTCTTCGCAGACTTATCCTTAACCGTACAAAGAAGCCCCATGCACCCTCCCCTACATGAACTTCAGGCTGAACAAACTCCTGTCAATTTCGGGTGGGATCCAGGACTGGACTAGAGTTCCTTAAGGAACAACAATTAGCAGGTAAGTCTAATTTACTCTTCCTTTGCGTCCCTCTAGTCCAGTCCCGGAACCATAGAGGATGTAACAGAGCAGTGAAGATCAACGGGAGGGCCCCGCAAGCCCAGCCTGAAGTACCGCTGAGCCAAAACGCCCATCCTCCGCTGCTTGCACATCCAACCTGTAGTGCTTCACAAACGAGTGCAACGACGACCACGTCGCCGCCCGACAGATGTCCCCAACCGGAACCATACTGAATTCTGCCCAGGAGGCCGCCTGTGCCCTAGTTGAATGAGCCCGCAGGCCCTGTGGCACCACCTTCCCCTTCAGAAGGTACGCCGAAGCAATGGCCTCCTTCAACCAACAAGAAATAGACGACTTCGCCGCCGCCTCTCCCTTCCGCAGCCCCCCAAAGGACACAAACAGCCTGTCCGACCTCCGGAAGGACGCGGTTTCGCAGGAGGTACCTCCGAAGTACGCGTCGCACATCCAGAGGACGTAACCTACCTCCCGACTCCGCCAACATGTCATCTGAAAACACGGGAAGGGACAACACCTGGTTAACATGAAACACCGAAACCACCTTCGGCAAAAAGGCCGGGACCGTACGCAAGACTACTTTGCGAGTGAAAAAGGACAAATACGGCTCCCTACAAGATAAAGCTTGAAGCTCTGAAATTCTTCTCGCGGAACAAATGGCCACCAGGAAAACCGTCTTCAACGTCAGATCCTTCAGCGAAGCTCCGCTCAAAGGTTCGAACGGAGCCCCGCTCAATGCCTCCAACACCAAATTCAGATTCCACGGAGGCACCACCATACACCTCGGAGGCCGCATGAGAACCACAGCTCGCAAGAACCGTCGAACATCGCCATTCGACCCTAGCAGTTGACCCTGGACCTTCCCCCGATAACACGAGATGGCCGCGAGCTGCACGCACAAAGAACTAGCCGCTAGCCCCTTCTCCACGCCATCCTGCAAAAAGGCAAGGACCTGCGCCACCGACGCCCCCAGTGGTCGCAGACTCCGCTCCGCGCACCAGGCCTCAAAAATGCACCAAACACGAACATACGCTAACGAAGTTAATCGTCTCCGTGCCTTCAGCAAATTAGCCACGACCGCTGCGGAATAATCCTTGGCTGTCATCCTTGCCCTCTCAAGAGCCATGCCGTAAGCGAGAATCGACCCACCTGGGGCATGCGTAACGGCCCCTGTATCAAGAGATCGGACCGCTGAGGAAGCCTCCATGGCCTGTCCACTATCAGGCGCACCACGTCCGCATACCACGGTCTTCTGGGCCAATCAGGCGCCACCAGCACCACCAGCCCACAGTGCCTTTCTATGCACTGCACTACCTTGCCTACCAGCGCCCAGGGAGGAAAGACATAGAGCAGCCCCTCCTCCGGCCACCTCTGCGCCAACGCGTCGAGACCCTCCGACATGCGCTCGCGCCTCCTGCTGAAGAAACGCGCCACCTTCGCGGACTCGAAGGTTGCCATGAGATCCATCAGCGGCAGCCCCCAGTGCCTCACCAGTAGCGCAAAGACTTCCGGGTGAAGAACCCACTCCCCCAGATCCACCTTTTGCCGACTTAGGAAATCAGCTTCAACTTTGTCCACTCCGGCCACATGCTGCGCCGACAAGCCCCGCAGATTCCATTTGTCAGAACTCAACAGAAGACTGGCCTCGGCCTCTAGCACCACACTGCCCTTGCCGCCCTGCCGATTGATGTAGGCTACGGTCGTCGCATTGTCGGAAAGTATCCTCACTGCCTCCTGGCACAAACACTCCCGAAACTCCTGAAGAGCCAACGACACTGCCCTCATCTCCAACCTGTTGATGGACCATTCCTGCTCTTCTAGAGACCACCGTCCCTGGGCAAATCTGCCGTCGCAATGAGCGCCCCACCCGAGCAGACTCGCGTCGGTCGTCACCAACCTCCACGCGAGCGACTCTAGGGGCATGCCCCTCGCCAAACTCTCCGGGCGCAACCACCAGAGACGGTCTCGCCGGACCTTCAGAGGACACATGAGGCTCTGGGACAGCGCATCTCGCTGATGAGACCAACGCCTGAGAAGGGCGCTCTGCAACGGGCGCATGTGAGCCCTGGCCCACTGCACCACCTCGTTCGTGGCTGCCATAGTTCCGAGTAACTGCAAATACTGCCATGCCATCGGCACCTTCTGCGCCAGAAACGCCTTCACCAGCTTCCGCAACCCTCGAGCTCGCTGGTCCGGAAGAAACACCCTCGCCTGATCCGTTTCGAAGCGCGCCCCTAGATACTCCAGAGACTGCGAGGGCACCAAGTTGCTCTTTTCCAAATTGACTACCCAGCCGAGACTCTGCAACATCTGCACCACCCGAGCGGTAGCCGCGGCACTTTCCTCTCTGGACTTTGCCCGAATCAACCAATCACCCAAGTACGGATGTACCAACACTCCTTTTTTCGGAGTGCCGCCGCCGCCACCACCACCATTATCTTGGTGAACGTCCGTGGCGCCGTCGCCAGCCCAAAGGGCAGAGCCTGAAACTAAAAATGCCCCATTGGCATGGCAAATCGAAGAAACCACTGATGCTCCTGCCGCACCAGAACATGAAGATATGCTTCCGTGAGGTCTAAAGATGTCAGGAACTCCCCTGCCCTGACGGCTGCAATGACTGACCGCAACGTTTCCATCCGAAAATGGGTAACACGAAGACACCGATTCACCCTCTTCAAATCCAGGATCGGCCGATACGAACCTCTTTTCTTTGGAACCACGAAATAGATGGAGTATCGACCGCACCCGCACTGCTCCTCTGGGACGGGCACTACGGCCTGTAGCTGCAGCAAATGCTGCAGCGTTTCTGAGACCGCTTGCACTTTGTGAGGAGCCCTGCAGGGTGACTGGACAAAGAAATCTACAATGGGGCGATGGAGCTCCAGTGCATAATCCTCTCGAATGACCTCCAAGACCCAGAGGTCTGACGTAATCTGGACCCAGGCAGGGTAAAACTCCCGCAAACGGCCACCCACGGGAACCACCTCCGCCTGAGCCCGCCTCATCTCTTTGGGCCTTCTTAACCCCGGACGACTGGAAAGGTGAAAAACCTCTGCCTGCTCCCCGGAACCCCCGAAAACCCTGGGTTCGTGCCGGAAACTTCCCCCGCTGAGGCTGCCCAAAGCGAGAGAACCAAAACCTACGAAACTCTCTCTGCGCCCCCCGGGATCCTGCAGCACCCCGGACCGGCTTAGGCTTGTCCTCCGGAAGACGGCCCCCTTTGGATTCACCCAGCTCCTTAACCAATTTCTCCAAATCCTCCCCAAACAACAGCTTCCCCCGAAACGGAAGCTTGCTAAGGCGAGCCTTAGATGAGCCGTCCACTGACCAGTTACGCAACCAGAGATAGCGTCACGCAGCTACCACCGAGGCCATGCTCTTTGCAAGCCCCCGTATAAGGTCATAATGAATATCCGCCAAATAAGCGGTACCGGACTCCAGACGCGCCGCTTCCTCCACCTGACTATCTAAGGAGTCCCCCTGCAATCTCTGAGACCACCGCAAACAGCCTCTCGCCACCCATGCCCCCGCTATTGAGGCCTGCATGGATAGCGCACTAATATCAAAAACTTGCTTCAGCAAGGTATCCAACTTCCTGTCCTGCATATCTTAACGTCGCGGCCCCTTCAACCGGAATTGTCGTCTTCTTAGTTACCGCTGAAACGGCCGCATCCACCTTCGGAGAGAGAAAAATCTCTCTATCCTGATCAGAAAGCGGATAAAGGCGAGCCAAGGCTCTAGTACCTTTCAACGCCGCTTCCGGCGAGTCCCATTCTTCCTGAATCATATTCCGAAAAATTCTATGAACGGGAAAAACTCGCTGAGACATCCGCACCGCCTGCAACAGCGGGTCCTCCAACGCCTCCTCCGCTGACCACCCCCCCGAGGGCATGTTCAGCGTACGTAAAGTCTCGGAAATCAAAGCGGGAAGCTCCTCCCTGTGGAAAACCCGGACTATCCTACTTTGCTGCTCCGCGTCCGGTAACTCTCCTTCCTCCAATTCGTCATCCGAGACCTCCACTGACTCCGCGGCTGCCCCGCCAAGGACCCCCTCCTGCGGAGACAGCGGCTGGCTTTCATCCGTCACCTTACTCCTCTTGGTTGAGGGCTCACCCTCTACCTGATCTGCACCCTCCTGGCGCTTTCGCCCCATCGCCCCCTGCGAAGAGGCCGCCAAGGCGGCCTGCAGCAGGGCAAACGCCTGCTGCATCAGCGAAAAGAAATCCGAAGGAATTACCGGCGCAATCCCTGGTTGGGAACTCCTCCTACCCAGAGAAGCTCCGTCCCCCGAAGAGGGCCCCACTACCGGCTCCACCGGAGTCAAATCCGGAGCAAGAGGCTCCCCCTCCCCAGAAAGACCTGCTGACTCCAAGGGCCCCTCTAGCGCCTTACCTAGCACCGACGCCTCCAGAGTGCAGCCTGCACAGACCCCCGAATCCAGCACCGCCCCACGCTTCAGCCCACACACCAAGCATCTAGACTTCGCGGGCATGGCACTGTCCATGAAGAGACCCTGTCCCGGGGTTAAGAAATGGCAGGTATACCTACTTCCCCTGAACACAGCCAAAGGAAGCTAAAAGAGGCGCTCTGAGGAAAAACTACTCGTCCTCTTGACATTTTTTTTTTTTTTTTTTTTTTACTGCAAAACAAAAAACTGCCCCTCCAAAGAAAACTTTCGATGGAGCTGTAGCTGCCCGATCAAAACCGCAGTGACTGCCTACAATGGCGCTGAAACCGCCGCCAAGAAAAAAAGCGCTGTCCCACAAAATGGCCGACGCGGCGTTTTCCCGCCAGATTACACGTGGCCAGTCTAACTGCTCGACACTGAGGACGGGTCACCCCGCGGCCCGAGACACTCCCCCAAGCCGCCAAAGCATTGAAATGCTACCCGCTGCTAGCAGTACTCACCTTCCCGTCACTGGGAACACACTATCAGCCGTCACAATCGAGCCGGAGCACAGCCCCGCGGCTTCAGCTCTGGCACGCTCAAACGCCTCTTGTCCCCTGAGGGAAGTTCTGGCGCTGCGGGGAAGCCTGCCACCTGCTCCTCACCCTTCGTCTCGGGTTCAGGAGCAGGGAGGCTAGAAACTCACCTGCTGACCCCTGCTGCTCGTTAATGCGACGGGGAAAGGAGGGGAGAAAGGAAAGACAGGAAATATAAGGGAGGAGGGGAGAGAGGGAAAGGGAGAAGAGCAGAAGGGCAAGTCTAATCCACCCAAAGGCAGCCCTTCCAGCAGCAGCATTGCACCTACAACACAAGAAAATAAAAACTAAAGTAAGAAAAGCAAAATTTAAAGTGTAAGCTCTGCTTATTTGTGACTACTGAGCCCACCCCGGCTCAGAATCTCCTCTAGCTGCTTGGAGACTGAAATAACTGAAGAAAGGGGGCAGTCCTTGCCTATTTATACTGGTGACATCAAAGCGATGACATCTTTCAGTCTCCAAAGCTGCTGGAGGAGATTCTAAACTCTATGGTTCCGGGACTGGACTAGAGGGACGCAAAGGAATAGGTGATTTCAATTGCCCCGGTATCGACTGGGTCAGTGTCGCAGCAGGACATGCTAGGGAGATAAAGTTTCATGAACCTGCAAGAGGTAAAGCCATTTTGGACCTAGTCCTTAGTGGAACACAAGATCCAGTGCAAGAGATAAGGGTGTTGGAGCACTTAGCAATAGTGATCATAGCATGATCGTGTTTGATTTAATAAATGGAGGAAGGACAGTGGGGAAATCCACAGTACTACCTTTTAATTTTCAAAAGGGGGACTATGATACAATGAGGAAAATAGTTAAGAAAAAACTAAAAGGAGCAGTTTCAAAGGTTAAAGATTTACATTAAGCATGAGAGTTGTTTAAAAATACTATCTTGGAAGCCCAGACCAGCTGTATTCCACGCTTTAAGAAAAGTGGAAGGAAGTCCAAAAAACTGTCAGCATGGTTAAAGGTGAGGTCAGAGAGGCTGTTTTTGCCAAAAAAGCATCTTTCAGGAAATGGAAAAAAGAGCCAAATGATGAAAACTGGAAACATAAGCACTGGCACCTTAGATGAAAGGTATTGATAAGGCAGGCAAAGAAAGAATTTGAAAAAAAAAACTTGCTGCGGAAGCAAGAACACATACAATTTTTTCAAGTACATCTGTAGCAAAAAATCTGTGAGAGAGTCAGTCAGACCATTAGATGATAGAGGGGGTAAAAAGGGCACTAAGAGAGGACAAGGCCATAGCGGAGAGACTGAATGATTTCTTTGCTTCGGTCTTTTTTTGAGAAAGATGCAGGGCTGCTACTCATGACTGAAATGGTATTTAAAGGTTATGCCACAGATGAATTGAAAGCAATATCGATAAACTGGGAGGATGTATTACAACTATTTGATAAACTGAAGAGTAGCAAATCACCTGAACCAGATGGCATACATCCAAGGGTGTTGAAAAAACTGAAATATGAGATTGCAGACCTACTATTAGTAATCTGTGAACAAAATCATCTATAATACCCAAAGACTGGAGGATGGCCAACGTAATACCAATTTTTAAAAAGCGTTCAAAGGGTGATCAGGAAAACTACAGACCGGTGAGCCTGACAACAGTACCAGGAAAAATGGTAGAAACCATTATAAAGAACAAAATTACTAAACATGTCAATAGTCAAGGCTTAATGGGAGACAGCCAAATTGGCTTTAGCCAAGGAAGGTCTTGTCTTGCTACAAAGGTGAGTCAGTTGATATAGTATTTCTGGATTTTCAGAAAGCCTTTGACAAGCTCCCTCACTTGAGATCCTTTGCGATATTAAAAAAGTCAGGAAATAGGAGGCAGTGTACTATTGTAGATCAGGAACTGGTTAAAAGATAGAAAGCAAAGGGTAGGGCTAAATGGCCAATTTTTCCAATGGAGAAAGGTGAATAGTGGAGTACCCCAGGGATCTGTGCTGGGTCTGCTGTTTTTAACATATTCGTAAATGATCTGGAAATGGGAATAACGAGTGAGGTAATCAGATTTGCAGATGACACAACATTATTCAAAGTTGTTAAAACCCAAGAGGATTGTGAAAAATTGCAAGAGGACCTTGATAAATTCAAAGACTGGATGTTCAAATGACAGATGAAATTTAATGTGGACAAGTGCAGAGTTATGCACCAAGGAAAGAACAACCCAAACTATGGTTACACGATACAAAGTTCCACATTAGGAATCACCACCCAGGAAAAATATTTAGGCATCATCGTGGATAATACGTTGAAACTCTCTACCCAGTGGGCAGCAGCGGCCAAGAAAGCAAATAGAATGCTAGGAATCATAAGGAAAGGAATGGAGAATAAAACAAAGGATATTATAATGCCTCTGTATCATTCCATGGTGCGCCCGCACCTTGAATACTGCATGCAATTCTAGTCACCTTATTTTAAAAATGATATAGCGGAATTAGAAAAGGTACAGAGAAGAGCCACCAAAATGGTAAAGGGGATGGGAGGATACTCCTATAAGGAGAGGCTAAAAAGGTTAGGGCTCTTCAACCTGTAAAAGAAACGGCTGAGGGGATATATGATAGAAGTCTATAAATTAATGAACGGAGTGGAACGGGTACACGTAGATTGATTGTTTATGCCATCAAAATATAGAAAGACCAGGGGACATGCAATGAAGCTACAGGGTAACTCATTTAAGACTATTTTTTCATTCAACGTGTAATCAAACTCTGGAATTCATTACTGGAGGATGTAGTAAAAGCTGTTAGTGTAGCTGGGTTTAAAAAAAAGGTTTGGACAAGTTCCTGGAGGAAAGGTCCATAAACCATTATTAAAGGGGAACCGGGAAATCCACTGCTTGCCCCAATACAAGCATTGAGGAACCTGTGTGTCTTTTGAGAAAATTGCTAGGTACTTGTGACCTAGATTGGCCACTGTTGGAAACAGGATACTGAGCTTAATGGAGCTTGGTCTGACCCAGCATGGCAGGAGGAGCTGAAATCGGCACCGGAGGACCGAGACTACATCGGGGAAGTGAGCCTGCAGCCTGCCTGTGACCAGCAGCTTAACGAAAATCGTCTGCCTCACAAAAGAGCACCGAAACTGAACCGGAGTGCTGATCGCTGGCTCCACCTCTCCACAAGCTCCAGCAGCCAATCGGGGCGCCTCTCTCTACTTTAAAAAGAGAGCGCGCCTGGAGAGAAGCCCTTCTACATCGTGCTCCAGGAGGAGCTGAAATCGGCACCGGAGGACCGAGACTACATCGGGGAAGTGAGCCTGCAGCCTGCCTGTGACCAGCAGCTTAACGAAAATCGTCTGCCTCACAAAAGAGCACCGAAACTGAATCGGAGTGCTGATCGCTGGCTCCACCTCTCCACAAGCTCCAGCAGCCAATCGGGGCGCCTCTCTCTACTTTAAAAAGAGAGCGCGCCCGCGCCTTGCGGGCCCGCGCCTGAGGCACATCAAGGAACACAAGTCTCCACAGAACCGAAACAGCCCCACCTCACCAAGACCAACAGACTTCCTCAACGTGTCGCTGAGTTCCCTTAGGGTTGAGCTCGCGTGGAAGCAAGGAGCCAAGTGCATCACAAATCGCAGCAAGTATAATTTACCAGAATAACGTTATTCTTCTTAACAGACTCATTTTGAACAGCTGAAATTGCCGGACTAAACTAATTATTATATCTTGAAGAACACACTATTGTTAGTCTTATACATACTGTCCCCAACCTATACCTGAATATTACTGTTGTCAGTATTTTACCCCCAGGTTACCTGTTTAACTCATCACAAATTCCCGATTACCATTAATTGCATTACAGAATCACAACTACCACCAAATAACTAACCCATTGAAGTACTGTTGTCAGTATTTTACCCTGTAATTACTGTTGTCAGTATCTTACCTTGTATTTACTGCTGTCAGTATCTCACTCATATTATCTGAAATTGTCAGAAATCTACATTGATTTACTGTCCTCAATAACTTATCCTGAAATTACTGTCGTCAGTACATCAATTTTGATTTAATATTGATGCTTCTCTGTGACATCACTGTGGTCAAAATTTTACACTTACTGTTGTCAGTAATTCAATTCTGACTTAGTATTAGAACACTGTTGTTAGTATTAGAATTACTATCAGTATTGGAATTACAGTTGTCAGCAACTCATTTCTGACTTAGAATTAGAATACCACTTTGCTTTACTGTTGTCAGTAGGCTACATTATATTTACTGTTGCCAGTAACTCTAATGCAACATTATTTAACATCTTGCAACATCACCCTACTAGACTTTATCACTCCTATCAGACACACACATCATCATCACTCTATTTCCACAGCTCAAAAGACCTAAGCACCAGATATATAACATACCCAATTAACGCAAAATCATTCTCAGAGCTAATTCCCAGACAATCCCCAAAAACAAACTAGAAATTAAACAATGCCTACTCAACCTTCCTCCCCCATCAGGATTATATTAATTTGTCTATTTATCCTCACACTGATAAACCTTACAAAATGTATAAGAAACAGCTATAATAGACCTATTCCAATAATACAAAGTACATCACGCTATGACCATCCAACACCTCTACTCAAAAATTGGACCAGCTCCAAATCCAAACAACCTAGACTAGTCTATATAACAATTGAACCCAACAACAACCCCAAGCAACCACAACCAACTCCCACTCAGAACAACACAACACTCACCTGCCAACTGATCAATGCAAGATCCATGAGAAACAAATTACCAATCTTTACAGATATCATCAATGATAATAAAACAGATATCGTCTGTATAACAGAAACATGGCTCAAAGATACAGACTCAGTATTCATGAACCAACTAAAGTCAACCGAATACGAGATCTTCCATACCCACCGAACAAATAAAAAAGGTGGAGGAGTACTAATAATAATAAGGAAAAATCTTAATGCAAAACTAATTTCATCCAACAATATTAATAATGTAGACACACTAACTATAAAAATTAAATCCACAAAAATATGCCTAATATATAGACCCCCTGAATACAATACAAACAACACTGATAACCTAATTGAACTACTAGCATCATCCACGGACACAAATCCAATAATACTGATGGGTGACTTTAATCTCCCTTCTACACCCAACAACCAACCAAACCACTTCACTGAAGCAGTAAGCAATTTAGATTTCCACCAAATAATAACAGAACAAACACATAATAAAGGAAAAACTCTAGACATGGTATTCCTACCAAACTCACTCCACAACCTATATAACCCCAAATCACTCTCAAACATACCAGTCCCCTGGTCAGACCATTACCTTCTAAAATTCAATATCACCATCCCCGACAACATTCACACTAAACGAACACAACCTCCACAAAATAAAAGATTTAGAAAGTTTAATGAAGAAGAATTCTTAGATCAAATAATTCCTCACCTCACCCTGACTCCCACAAATTTAGAAGAAGAAACTATCAAAACCTGGAACAAAACTATCTCACTGGCAGCAGAAAAAAAAGAAAACAAACCTAATCTGTCTCAACATAATAAAAATAACAAAATAACTGATAAAAAAGATGTCCCATGGTTTAACATGACACTTAAAAATCTCAAAAGACAACTGAGAATGGACGAAAGGAAATGGAGGCAAAACAAATCACCAACAACTCATGAAAATACATAAATACCCTTCATACATATAAAGTAACAATAGACAATTCTAAAAGAAACTACTACTCTAACTTACTCAACAATTCAATTAACCGACCAAGAGAATTATTCTGCATAATTCAGAAACTAACAAACAAAACGTACAATTCAGATGAAATATCCATAGATATAACCCCACAAGACTTAGCTCAATACTATATTAATAAAACAAAAATACAAACAAATAACCCCCCAACAACACACACCGATATGAAGCAAACAACCCCTGAAAACTGGTCCAACTTCAGCCTGATCTCAAAGACCACACTTAAAACAACCATATCTAACATAAATACAACTACCTCATACCTTGACCCATGCCCAGTTGACTGGATAAAAAAGACACTCTCAATACTCTCTCCCTTCATCCTCCCTATGGTTAACATATCACTAAACGAAGGATATATACCACCATCCCTCAAACATGTCCAAATAAGGCCAATACTTAAAAATAAAACACTAGACAAACTATCCCCAAAATCATATAGACCCATATCGAGCATTCCCTTCATGGCCAAACTTATTGAAAAAATAGTTCAAACACAACTACAGGAATACATTGATACATTGAACCTCCTTGACGAACACCAATATGGCTTCAGACCTTTCCATGGAGTTGAAACACTGCTAACAGTCCTTTATGACACCTTACTAAGAGGAATCGATGACACAAAACAAGCCTTCATCCTAGTATTCCTCGAAATCTCTGCCGCATTTGACAGTGTAAACCACATAACAATGCTTAACAGACTTCAACAAATAGGAATCACATCAACTGTCCATAACTGGTTCAAATCCTACCTATCAAACAGAACCCAAACAGTAAGAATTCTTAACCAGACATCTAACACATTCGACCAAACACAAGGCCTCCCACAGGGATCTGCACTATCAGCACTTTTGTTTAACATTTACCTACAGCCAATCAGCAATATCTTTAAACGCCATAGCGTTCATTATCATATTTATGCTGACGATATAATGTTCTACCTACCATTTAAAATCCCACACCCTCCACTACAACAGATAACAGAGTGCTTTAAAGAACTAACAATATGGCTCAATAAACAGAACTTACACATTAATTTCGCAAAAACTGACGTTCTATATATTACTAAAAACCAAACATACACACCCCCAAACACCATCACACTTGATAAC
Organism: Ichthyophis bannanicus; assembly: GCA_033557465.1. Lineage (NCBI taxonomy): Eukaryota > Metazoa > Chordata > Amphibia > Gymnophiona > Ichthyophiidae > Ichthyophis > Ichthyophis bannanicus. The sequence continues at coordinate 173,542,622 of CM066039.1, read as the reverse complement.
CATGAGATCAACATAAAAAAGGAAATAAAATACCTGGGTGTGATACTTGACAATAAACTTAACATGGATTCTCACATAAAATATCTAACAAAAAACATACACTACAAACTTAAGACCTTGAAACAACTAAGACCATTAATCCACTTACAAGACTTCATAACCATAATACAAGCCATCATCACCCCACACTTTGATTTTGCAAATCTAATCCTTAATGGCATCACAAAGCAAAATATTAAAAAATTACAACTAACTCAGAACATCGCAGCAAGGATAATAATGAATATAAGCTCAATTGAACATATCACACCGACATTAGCCGAACTCCATTGGCTACCTATCCACAGCAGAATAAAATATAAGATATTACTTACAACATTTAAACTAATAAATAACTTAGCGCCAACTATACTCAATACACTCATCAAGACAGAAATAGATAAAAGATCACAAAGAAGTAGAAACACTAATACTATAGCAGTACCAAAAGACTACACAAAAGCAAAAAAACAAACCAACATGAGAGCATTCTCACACTCAGCTCCTACCCTCTGGAATAACCTTCCTGACAATATTCGCTCACTATCAGACATAAAGGAATTTAGAAAAAAAACTGAAAACCCATTTATTCTCATTACATTACAACCATGGATCAGAGACTGGACAGATGACACAAAGAGACGCAGGTTAACTAATATAATTTCAAACAACTTATACCCACATGCCTGAAGCCTATATAAAGTATACAACCACACGCGACATATGATACAATTTGTATATATTTACTATGTATATATGTTATGATAGTTTAATAATTTACTGTTCAAATTTATACCGTTATTTGTATCTAGTTCATCTGTTTTATGTAAAATGACTTGGTATGATACTATTCATACCATATAACACATTGTTCATTGTAAACCGCACTTGATACTTGTGAAAGAGCGGTATAGAAATAGTTGTTAAATAAATAAATAAATATCTTATGTTCTTATGTACCGCCACAGAAGAACAGAGTCAACACAGTTCCAGGGGTAGGCCCTGGACTGATCTAGCAGGACTCAAAGAGCGAGCATTATCTGTTAAATAAAATGTTACCTTCTATATCATCCTGCTAGACCAGTCCAGACAAGTGGGATGTACCAAAAGCTGCAACTCCATTGGGTGGGAAGACGACAAAGCAGTCTGCAAACCCTTAGAGCCAAAGGCCATGTCCACTCAAGTGTGGACATCCATACATTAATGCTTGACAAAAGTGGAAAGTGATGCCCATGTTTCTGCCCAATAAATGTCTGCAGGGGCTACCATGCTCCACTCATGAGGACACTTAGATACAATTGGTGGACAAATCCTCTGGAACCACCCGATTCTGCAAAAGATATGCTGAGGTAATGGCCTCCTTAATCCAGCACCCTATATGTAGACTTAGCCGCCGCTTCACCCGTGCGTGGACCAGCAAGCAGCACAAAAAGATGATCTGACTTACAAAAGGAATTTGTAACCTTCAAGTACCGTAGAAGCACCTTCCAGATATCCACAAGACAAAGATCCCTATCCTTCCCCCAACACTGCTCCTTAGAGAAGAAGAGCAGGCAAACCACTTGGTTCAAAGGAAAAGGGAGAAATAACCTTAAGCAAGAAGGAAGACACAGGCTGAATGGAAATGGCCTCCTTGGAAAGACAGATAAGGATCTCGGAAAGACAGCACCTGGAGCTTGGAAATTTATCTTACAGACCAAATCACAACCAAGAAAAGATCTTGAGCATCAAATCCTTCAAAGTAGTGCACTTCAACAGCTCAAAGGGCTCCTGAGCACCAGACCCAGATCGTGACCACAGATCAGAGGGGAAGACGCAGATGCCAAGCATCTGAAGAAAGTTCAAAACATCCGAGTGTAAGGCTAGAAACTTACCAGCCACTGGACCTCTGAAATGGGTCAAAGCTGCCACCTGAACTGTCAGGGAGCTAAGAAAGGCCTTTTTCCAGATCTTCCTGCAAAAAGGCCAGCAGGGACAGCACCTTGGCTGCCTTAGAGACTAGCTGCCATGTGTTGCACCATCGCTCAAAAAGGCACTAAAACAGACACGTATGCCAGGGTTACAAGCAGAGTAGAAACCACCACCAGAGTAGCCCTTGAGCGCTAATCATCTCCTTTCAAGAGCCAAGTCATCAGCGAGAAGAGAGTCGGGTCTTCCAGGGCAATAGGTCCCCGACATAATAGGCCCCAAAATGGAGGCAAACGAAAAGGTGACGCTTGCAGGAATCATATCAGATCTCTGAACCACACTCTTCTCAGCCAATCCGGCACCACTAGAACAATTCTTCCTGGGTGGTGCTGTATATGCTGAATTACATACCCCACCAGGAGACACAGAGAAAATATAGCCACATCTACACCTGCTGTATAAGGATCACGACATTGACACCCTTGGACTCTGTCTCCATGCGGTGAACGAAGAAGCGGCCCACTTTGGCATTGGAACAGGTCCCCATCAGATCCATCGGCACAGAATCAACTGAAACGCCTCCTGACTCAACTCTCACTCTCCAGGATCCAGAGTGCCAGCTGAGGAAGTCCGCTTCCACATTGTCAGCCCTGGCAATGTGCTGAACCGACAAGGCTAGGAGGTTCTTTTCCACCCAGGCAAACGGGAGAGCTATCTCCAGGGCTACCCTAGCATTCCTCATGCCACCTTGCCAACTGACAAGAGTCACCGTCGTGTCATTGTCCAACAATATTCTAATCACCTGCCCCTCAACCAACTTGATGGCTGTTGCCTCTAAGAAGTTGATGGACCACACACAGTCTCCCTGCAGTTCCAAAGGCCCTGGGCCCTTCGGTCTTGGCATAGGGCTCCCCAGCCCGAGAGACTGCCATCCATCATCAGAAGGATCCATGAGTAATCGTCCAGTGGCATGTCCTTCCTCAAATGACTGGGCTGCTGCCACCATCACAGGCTGGCCTTCACTATTACAAGGAGTAGGAGCCTGAACACATGAGAACTCGGGGACCAGCGAGTAAGCAAGGACCATTGGAGCGGCCACATATGAGCACGCGCCCATGACACCATCTCAACTGTCACTGCCACCAATCTGAGAAGCTGAAGATAATCCCGAACTCTGGGAGTCTGCTGTGACATGAGCAGCAATCACAAACAGAATAGCGGAAACAGACAACAGGCAGAATAAATCTTCAATAAAAAGCCCAACTCAGCCAAGTTTGGCAATGACAGCCTTCATCAATGGTCAGACTTGTAAAAATCTCTCAAGAACAAGAAACTTAAAAAATCTCAGAAAGGGCACTGTAACTTAGGGAGCAGCTCGCGCACTCCAACAGTCGAACTGGCTTGAACACTTCCACTCCTCTCTTTGCATTCCAGGACATAGCCATACTGAATGGTGTCTAACACCCAGCGATCCTTAGTGACCCGGGCCCATTCTGGAAAGAAAAGCTGAAGCCAGCCTCCAACCAGAGGTACCAGGGAATGGGCCCCCAAGGGTGATATTTTACTTACCAGATACTGTAATGACCTTTCCTTGAGTACTGCTAGACCAGTCCAGACAAGTGGATTGTGTTTCCCTACCAGCAGGTTGATGGAGACAAAGAACCAATGAAAAGCTCCGGTTTCAATGACATCACACCTGTGCTTTTATCCATCTCAGCCAGCAGAGGTCCCTTCAGTATGTGTCCCAAAGCAAATGGCAGATACAGAGCAAACCTCACACAACCTCAATGTGAGCAACAAGGAGCAAACAACAGTAGAGAACTATGTACAAGAAGGTAGAAACAGAAGGCCGTCAGTACAAAATGAGCCTGCAGAGTCAAATATAGAATCATGGTGGACCAAAGGGTACTGCAACTGAAGAACAGAGCAAAAATAGCATCAGGGGCGGGCTCTGGACCGGTCTAGCAGGACTCAAGGAAAGGACATTATCTTGTAAGTAAAATGTCACCTTCTATATCGTCCTGCTAGACAAATCCAGACCAGTGGGATGTACCAAAGCTACAACTTCACTGAACAGAAGACAATTGAGCAGCTCGCAAAACCCTTGAGCCAAAGGCCGTATCAGCCCGAGCATGAACATCCAAGCAGTAATGCGCGACAAAACATAAGAACATAAGATATGCCATACTGGGTTAGACCAAGGTCCATCAAGCCCAGTATTCTGTTTCCAACAGTGGCCAATCTAGGTCATATGTACCTAGCAGTTTCCCCAAGGGACACAGGTTCCACAATGCTTGTATTGGTTCAAGCATTGATATCCTGGGTCCCTTCTTAATAATGGCTTATGGACCTTTCCTCCAGGAACTTGTCCAAACCTTTTTTAAAGCCAGCTACACTAACAGCCTTTACTACATCCTCCGGTAACAAATTCCAGAGTTTGATTACACGTTGAGTGAAAAAATATTTTCTTTTATTAGTCTTAAATAGTTTACCCTGTAGCTTCATTGCATGTCCCCTAGTCTTTCTATATTCTGATAAGGTAAACAATCGATCTACGTTTACCCGTTCCACTCCGCTCATTAATTTATAGACTTCTATCATATCTCCCCTCAGCCGTCTCTTTTCCAGGTTAAAGAGCCCTAACCTTTTTAGCCTTTCTTCATAGGAGTATCCTTCCATCCCCTTTACCATTTTGGTGGCTCTTCTCTGAACCTTTTCTAATAACTCTATATCCTTTTTAAGATACGGCGACCAGAATTGCACACAATATTCAAGGTGCGGTCTCACCATGGAACGATATAGAGGCATTATAATATCCTTTGTTTTATTTTCCATTCCTTTCTTTATCATACCTAGCATTCTATTTGCTCTCTTGGCCGCCGCTGCACACTGGGCCGAGGGTTTTAACATGGTATCCACAATGACGCCTAAATCTTTTTCCTGGGTGATGGTTCCTAATGTGGAACCTTGCATCGTGTAACCATAGTTTGGGTTGTTCTTCCCTAGGTGCATAACCTTGCACTTGTCCACATTAAATTTCATCCGCCATTTTGATGCCCAGTCTTCCAATCTATCAAGATCCTCTTGCAATTTTCCACAATCCTCTTGGGTTTTAACAACTTTAAATAGTTTTGTGTCATCTGCAAATTTGATAACCTCACTCGTTATTCCACTTTCCAGGTCATTTATGAATATGTCAAAAAGCAGCGGACCCAGCACAGATCCCTGGGGTACACCACTATTCACCTTTCTCCATTGGGAAAATTGGCCATTTAGCCCTACCCTCTGCTTTCTATCTTTTAACCAGTTCCTGATCCACAATAGTACACTGCCTCCTATCCCATGACTCTTTAGTTTTGCCAAAAGTCTCTCATGAGGGACCTTGTCAAAGGCTTTCTGAAAGTCCAGATACACAATATCAACCGACTCACCTTTGTCCACCTGATTATTCACTCCTTCAAAAAAACATAACAGATTAGTAAGACAAGATCTTCCTTGTCTAAAGCCATGTTGGCTGTCTCTCATTAGTTCATGACTATCTACATGCTGAGTAATTTTATTCTTTATGATGGTTTCTATCATTTTTCCCGGTATTGACGTCAGGCTCACCGGTCTGTAGTTTCCCGGATCACCCCTGGAACCCTTTTTAAAAATTGGTGTTACATTGGCGATCCTCCAATCTTCAGGTATTAGAGATGATTTTAATGATAGTTCACAGATTACTAATAGCAGGTCTGCAATCTCATATTTCAGTTTTTTCAATACCCTTGGATGTATACCATCCGGCCCAGGTGATTTGCTACTCTTCAGCTTATCTAATAGTTGTAATACATCTTCTCGATGTATCGATATTTCCTTCAATTCTTCTGCACCTTTAAATACCACTTCAGTCATGGGTAACATCCCTACATCTTCCTCAGTAAAGACTGAAGCAAAGAATTCGTTCAGTCTCTCCGCTATCGCCTTGTCGCCTCTTAGTGCTCCTTTAACCCCTTTATCATCTAATGGACCAACTGACTCTCTCACAGGTTTTTTGCTACAAATGTACTTGTAAAGGTCTTTACTTCGCGTTTTTGCGAAAGTAGTGGAAAGTAATGCCAACGTTGCTACCTGACAAATGTCTGCTGGGGCTATCAAGATCCACTCCACCCACGAGGCACTTGCACTTCTGTAGAACTGGCGCGCAAACCCTCCGGAACCAGCTGGTTCCATAAACAGATATGCTGAGGATATAGCCTCTTTAATCCAGCGCCCCAAAGTCAACTTGGCTGCTGCTTCACCCTTGTGTGGACCAGCAAACAGCACAAAAAGAAGGTCTGACTTACAAAAGGCATTCGTAACCTCCAAGTACCAAAGAAGCACCTTCTGAACATCCAAAATACAAAGATCCTCATCCTTCCCCTGATACTGCTCCATAGAGAAGGGCAGGCAAACCACCTGGTTCATGTGAAAGGCTGACAGCACTTTAGGCAAGAAGGAAGGCATAGGCTGAATGGAAACTGCCTCGGTTGAAAAGTACAGATAATAATCTCAGCAGGACAGAGCCTGCAGCTCGGAGATCTTCCTTGCAGAACAAATTGAAACCAAAAAGACTGTCTCAAGTATCAAATATATGCTTCAATGGCTCAAAGGGGGCAACCATCAGGGCCTTGAGCTCCAGAGACAAATCCCAGGAAGGAATCACAGATCAAAGGGGAGGACACAGATGTCAAACCCCTCGGAGAAAACGTGAGACATCCGGCTGTAAGGCCAAGGACTTGCCCGCCACCGGACAACAGACCACTTCACGGGCCCTCTGGACCTGTCTTCCAGGAGGCAGTAAGATTTTGTCTCACCTAGGTCCTTCACCAGCTTCTCAAAATCGGTTCTGAACAAGAGTTTCCCTTTGAAGGCTAGTTGAACCAATCGGGCTTTGAAGGATGTGTCTGCCACACAGTGAGTGAGAAAAATCCAACACTGTGACACTATCATCAGGGCACCGTCCCTGGCCGCCAAACATACCAGATCATACATGGCCTCAGAAAGAAAGGCCATATCAGATGCCAAGAGAGGAGCAGTATCATCTGACGGAAGAGACTGAATCCACTGGTGCAGGGTTTGAGACATCAAGCTGGTACATACCCCCAGCTGTAGAATAGCTGCCACCATGGCAAACTGGCTCTTCAGCAAGGAATCGACCTTGTGGTCCGGAATATCCTTTAAGGCCAATCCGCCTTCCACAAGAATGGTGGTCCATCTGGTAACTTCCATGATCTGTGCATCCACCTTGAGAATGTCAAACCACTCACCACGCTCCTCCTCCAGGAGAGTATAGATGATCTTATAGACTCTTAACCCTTCAGGCAGAGAGTCAGGCGAGTCCCACTCAGACCAGATCATATCTCTGATCACCTCTGGAAAGGGAAGGCAGTAGTGGACTTTCATACCCCTTGAAGAAGCGGGTGTACTTTCGGCTCCTGCTCCGTGCTGGAAGCATCTGTAAAGTTCAAGGTAAATGAGACCCTGGAAATCAATGCCGCCAGCTTCCAGAACAAGCAGATCACACTGGCCTCTGTATAGTCTTCCAAAGGTGATAATAGGTCCTCATCCACATCAGAGCCCAATATCGATTCATCTGGGTCCATGGCGTAGTCAACATCTCGGACAGCACCCAACTGATCCTCATTTTCAGACAGTGTCCTGCACCAGGGATGCTTAGTCAAAGGCAATCTAACAGGGCTTCTGTTTTCAGCCTGCCCGGAATAAGACTGCATCTGGGGGCACCTAGAAGCTGCAGGGTCTGAATTTCCACACCAGAAGGACCAGACCTGTTTCAAAAAGGAAAAGAATTCCAGGGACGACAATCCAGATCCCAGAAACTCTCCTCACGGAAAGGGCTGTCTGATACCAGGGGGCGAAGCCACCACAGACCCCCTAAAAATGATGAGCAGCTCACAGCATGGCCACAGGAGCCTCCAGCCAACTAAGCATCCTTATCCTTAGCGCCATCCTGCACCTCCTGCCCTGAGGCAGGTAAAGGTGGACTAACCGCCCCCCCCCCCCCGGCTGAGAGGGGGCGAGCATGCCCTTTAGGGATGACTCAGAAGCTGCCATACAGGAAGGGCAAAGTCCAGAATCCAAAGATGAGGCTCCTCGTTTGCCACAGGTCAAATAACATTTCCTGGAAGAAATAGAAAGTTAGGGTATCACAAGAGCACACGCTAAGGCTGCTTTGGCCCGCAGGTGCGCATTAACTGCGCTTTCTACAGAATGCGCATTAAAGGCACTTGGAAAGGAGTGCGTGTTGAAGCCACTTGGGAAGAACGTATGTTAGGATCACGCGACCCCCAGGCACACAATAGGCAAAAACTTTAATAACTCATTCAGAGAACTCCCACACAGCACCAACGGTCGCTAGCAGTCCACCCCGAATTGCATCCCTCAGAGACAGAACCAGGAGCCTCCAACAAGGACAATGAAAACATCAAGCCTTGGTACTCACCCCCCTGAGAGCCCCAGTCATAGGATCCTATCCAGGCTCAGTTCTACTCCCTTGAAACTGCTTCACTGGCTGGATTTATTTTTAGCAGTACTGTGTGAGAAGTGACTGGCAGTCAGATCCCTCAGAGAGACTTCTGCAATCTTCGGGAGGGGGAAAAGGAGGAGGAGAAATGAGGAGACAATGAGCTTGTGCGAGGCTGCTGCACTCTTCCAGATTCTTCCAAATCCTTCCAATTTGTGACTGCTCAACAGGCTCTTATCATGATAATGACATGGAGCTGAACCAAATTTTCCCTCCTCTTATGGTTACCAAAAAGACCACAGTCTAGTGGAGCCTCCCACGTAGCATTCAAGTGAGTCACCCCTTTAGGGCTTGAGGAGGACGTTCACAAGCATTTAATCAATCTCTTTTCCTCTCAATCTTCAGATTCTCTACAGAAGAAAATCCATCCACCATCTGCTGGAGACAAAGAAATACTGAAGGGACCTCTGGTTGCTGAAGCGAATAGAGGCACAGGAGTGATGTCACTGAATCATGGGCTTTTCGTTGGTTCTTTGTTTCCACCCATCTGCTGGTAATGGAACACAACCCACTTGTCTGGACTGTCTAGCAGGACAATATGGAACCGTTTGTTTCATTCTTCCTTCCCTTCACTGACCATACCTTCACTCACCCTCACACGCCCCCACCCTATCATGGACCTCCACTGCTTTGCCTTCTATGCCCATTCCCTTGGTGTGGGCCTTCACGCTTCTTCCTATTTACACTCACCCCCAAACACTCACCTCATTTTTTATCTATGGAAGCTATTGGGGCTGGTCATAGGCCTGGATGCTGCAAGTTATCACAGAGTAAGACAGCACATGCTCACAGTCCTCATAGTGGTTTTGCCTTCTGCGCTCTCTTATGAAACAGGAAAACTATGTATGAAGAGGAAGATGGACTGCAGCAGGGTTGAGGGCATGTACTGGCTCACAGGTACCCTCACTCACTAACAACCTGCTGCCACCACAATAAATCTCTTAGCGGCCAGGTCCAGGACTGGCCCCACCAACTCCCTCACTTTGGTGTAGTGACAATGTGCTGCCCATGCACGCTACCTGGCTCCTGCATCCTGATACTGACCCATCTTACAAAGCCATCATTAGAAGGAAAAATGAGCAGACTAGATGGGCCTTGTAGTCTTCATTACCTTTAGTTGTACAAAATAATTTAGCAAAGGGCTCACAGGGATTTCCCACCAGTATAGCACTGTGCATTGTTTTACAAACACTCTACTAAAATATGAGATTACTAGACTTTAATGGTTTCTGGTTTATTATATTTTTAAGGGCCTCATTAAATTTGATTGCAGTTTTTCTTTCTAACCCAATGAAAATTGGAAATTATATAAAGGGTCAAGAATGTCTGGCTGTCTATTTGTTTGCCTTTCTAGGGACAAAATAAATCTCTGAAAAACTGATGGAAGCACATGAAGCTTGGTACATGTGAAAAACTGTTAAAAAGACAAGTTGAATTCAAAAATGGACCAAACTGGACTAGAGGTTGTAAAAAATAAAGCTCCCCTACAAAAATGTCCCAATACATTTCTACAGGAGAAAGAGCTCCAGCTTCTAACACATAGTGGAACATTACATAATTGCTTCTTTTTAAAATCCCTTACTGCTCACTACTCTCCCAAAGCCTCAAACTTCCTCAACCCCAAAATTTACCTCAAAACCTGCACATTACACCCACTCCTAAAAAAAACCCCTTCCAACTGCCCTATGAACCTGCTAAATTCCCCAACACAAAAATACCCCAACAAAACTGCCTTACCACCCTGCTAGCTGTCCCACCCTTAAAAGATACCCCCCCCCCCCCCCACCAACTGCTGCACCATCACACAAAGCAAAATTGCTTACCTCTAACAGGAAATTATCGCACAATCGCTCTGATCCCACATGCCAGCAAGATTCTACTGAAGATTATTCAAAAGAGACTACAGCCATACCTAGAACAAGAACTACCTGAAGTGCAAGCAGGGTTCAGGAAAGGGCGAGGAACGAGAGACATCATTGCGGATGTGAGATGGATCCTTGAAAAGACTAAAGAATACCAAAAGGATATCTATTTGTGCTTTATCGACTATAGCAAGGCTTTTGACTGTGTAAACCATGAGAAACTCTGGGCCACATTAAGAAGCATGGGTATACCAGAACACCTGATCCTTCTCTTGCGTAATCTGTACATTGATCAAGAAGCAACAGTTCGAACAGAACAAGGAGAAACAGAATGGTTTAAAATAAGCAAAGGTGTAAGACAAGGCTGCATACTTTCCCCCTACCTGTTTAATTTATATGCAGAACAAATCATCAGAGAAGCAGGACTGTATGAAGACAACAGAGGTGTGAAGATTGGTGGAAGACTCATCAACAACCTTCGCTATGCTGATGATACCACATTACTGGCTGAAAGTGAAGATGATCTGAAACATTTGCTTCTCACAATCAAAGAACATAGTCTCAAAATGGGCCTGCACCTTAATGTAAAGAAGACAAAGATCATGACAACTGGCATAATCAACAGGTTCATCGTTGAAGGAGAAGAAATTGAAATCGTGAACAACTTTAACCTACTTGGATCAACTATCAATAAAGAAGCAACAAGCAGTCAAGAAATCAGACGACGCATTGCTCTTGGCAGAATGGCTATGAAAGACCTAGATAAGATTCTCAAGAGCAGAGATGTCTCTCTCCATACAAAGATTCGACTTGTTCAAGCCATGGTATTTTCAATAACATCATATGGATGTGAAAGCTGGACAGTGAAAAAGACAGACAGGAAGAAAATTGATGCCTTTGAATTATGGTGCTGGCGGCGAGTACTGTGTATACCATGGACTGCCCGAAGAACAAACCAGTCGGTACTAGAAGAGATCAAACCTAAGCTTTCTTTAGAAGCTCAGATGACAAGACTTCGACTTTCATACTTCGGACACATCATGCGAAGAGAGAGATCATTAGAGAAAGACATCATGCTTGGCAAGATAGAAGGTCAACGCAAAAGAGGAAGGCCAGCAATGAGATGGATTGCTACAATAACAGCAGCTACGGGTACCAGTCTGTCAACAATGAGCCGCCTGACTGAAGACCGAACACAATTTAGGATAGCTATCCAGAGGGTCGCCATGAGTCGACTCCGACTCGACGGCACTTAACAACAACAACAACAACAACAAGGTTTCTCCGTAGACAGCAGGAAAATGCAGCCTATGTGCCCTGAGCCCTCCTTTGGCATATAAGAAATCATTTGGACTTTCTTACACGTGCCAGCTTTCCCGAGTTCCCTGCATCTGTTCCCAGTACATCGGTTTGGTCTGAGCTATGATGTCCAGACTTAACTTTTATCTTTTGAAGTAGCATACTGTTGTTATAGCATCTTGTTGCTTTTCTTTTTCCTTATCATCCTGCGAGACAGTTCCAGATGAGTGGGTTATGCTCCCCAGACAGCACTTGGAGGCAGACTTGAGCAACTTTCAGTAATGCCATCATTTAGTAGACCTTCTAGTGCAGCAATAAGAGAAGCCAGTATAGCTGCGTAGACCTTGGTCATGTATTTCTTGATCCTCTTGGCGGGTTCCCTCTTACTACTACCACTATTTCTTACTTGTATAGTGCTCATAGCTGCACGCAGCGCTGTACAGAGACATGAAAGAGACAGTCCCTGCAAATAAGAGCTTACAATCTAGTCAAGATAGACAACATAACTGGGGACTAGGATGTATCTAAGAGAATGGTGTAAGGAAACACACAGGAGATTAACAGGATCAGAATCCAAAAATCAGTCTGAAAGAGGTGCTTTCCTTCTCACTTCTGGCCTGGCCCTTGAGAGGTGTGGGCTGTTTAAGAAGAGCTACTCTGGAGTAGTGATAAGCACTCTACTTAAGGCCCAGAAAGCCTCTATTGCTCTATGGAGGGTTTTTGAGAAATTGTGTTCCTCTCAGGCCCTAGAGGCCTGGAAGGCAGACACTCACTGTTTCGTCCTTCTTACAGTTGGGTCTGGACCAAGGGTTGGTCCTGAACTCTCGAGGTCTGCTACAGGGCAGGTACTCAAGGCATGTCCTTGGGAGCACACCTTAAATCTCCTGCTTCCTGAAGGGAATGAAGCAGATCCCCTTATTTGTTCCTCAATGCAATCTCTCTCTGGTGTTGGAAGTTGCTGAAAAGGCCTTCTTTCGAGCCCATTCGCAATACTTCTCTCAGAGATCTGACCCTTGAGGGGGTTTTCCTGGTGACTATTGTGTCCATCAAGCATTATCCTTGACGGCTTCTGTCTCCTTGCAGACTGTTTCATCCTTTATCCCAAATTAGGCCGGTCACTCTTCTCTCCTTCACGGATGAGGGCCTTTGAATGAACTCCTCTCTGCATATGGTGGATAGGAGAAAGGGGTTAGTCAGATACTTGAGGAGATTGCTAATTGCTTGCATCGATCAGATCATGTCTTTGTTCTTTTCAGCAGACCAAAGGAAAGGTTCAGCAACACCCAAGTCCTTGATTGTCCATTAGATTGAGGAGACCATTGGTTCAACATTCCTTTGGTCTGGAAAGCACTTTCTAGACGGAGTCAGAGTCACTCTACTAGGGCACAGGCTTCCTCCTGGACGGTGCCTGCTTCAGTGTCTCCAAATATCTATCAGAGCACCTTTGTGCAACACTTCAGGTTGCATGTGAGAGTTGGAGCAGATAGAGCTTTTGGCAGGGAAGTTCTGTCCAGAGCATTGTTTTCCTCCCACCCTGGATCCTGACTGCTTGGGTACATCCCACTTGGCTGAAATGGTCTAGCAGGATTCAAAGAAATATAAAATTGTACGTATCTGATCATTTTTCTCTTTCTTTGAATCCTGCTGACCCAGTCCAGGATACAACCTGGAAGACTTTGTACAGGTTTGGGAGTCCTGCTGTCACCTTATTGCAAGGTTGGCTTCAGGACCTGATGCAGAACCAGTTATCATAAGAAAGCCAAATACTTGCTCCTACTGATTTGACCCAAATTATGGTTGTTGCATTAACGTTTATAGTTTGTTTTTCAGTCTCGCTGGCAAGTGTCACGCTGGCTTCTCTCAATGCTGCACCACATAATAAACCCATGATGACATCACTGAAAGTGGCTCGTCTTCCACTATCTGCTGGCTGTACAGCATAACCTACACATTTAGACTGGTCTATCAAGATTCAAAGAAAGAAAATTATCAGGTATGTAAAATTTCTCCTTTTTTGGGAGGGGAAGATAGACTTTCTGTCTATGGAAAATCATAGGAAAGCAACCTTGCCTACTCTGTCAACAAGCAAAGCAATAGAGGCACACTTGATGGCAATTCCAGAGCTGAGGGCCCAAGCAGAATTCTTATTGGAAGAGAGCAACAACAGTCACACAGTCCTTATGAGTAGTTTCAGCAGGGCTGCTTGCTGGGGACATTGAGTCTGGGGAACTGGACAGAAAGTGGCACTAGGCAGCAGGTGCAGCACAGCAGTAGGGAGTGCAGAGGGGGACTTGCCTACAATGGTATGGATGGGGGACAAGGCAGGCTGCAGGCAACAAATGCATGGACAGCATGCATAAAGTGTGGGCAGTATAGCAAGCACTGAATGCTCCCCCTACATGCTGCCTCGCTGCAGCTTACAGCCAGTAAATATGCAGAAAATGGTGAAATTAGGTCTTACCGGCTAATTAGCTTTCCTTGAGTAACTCCAGTCCAGTCCCAACTTGTGGGTTGTCACGCCTCACCAGCAGCTTGGAGATTGAGCATGTCAAAGCTGTGATATTAGGAGATATAGAGAACTGGACCACCCACTACGTCCCAGCATCCTATTGACAAAGCAGACTCAATAAAGACACAAATAAAAATAGCATGTTCTTACCAACACTATTGAACTATAGGACTATAGAACCCCCCAAACATGTTCAGGCAAAAGGCAACACCTCCTGAACCAAAAGTCACTTACCTACATGACACTGCCCACCAATGGCCTCGAGAAAGACACCATCATGTTCCCTCCAGGCGCCACTGTGACTTATCACAAACACTCTGATGTCTCAAACGCACCCTGAGGCATCATTGTTCATTCTTCCATGTAATCTACTGGTACACAAAGAGGTGACTTGAACCAGACAAATGCGTCCCTCCGATCCCTGCATTTGCCACTCCCAGACCCCTACTTCAAGATCTCTTTCTTCAGGCCCGGGATCACATCTGACCACAGACAGCAACTATAGGGAGAATCTGGGACTGGACTGGAGTTACTCAAGGAAAGCTAATTAGCAGGTAAGACCTAATTTCACCTTCCTTATTATCCCTCCAGTCCAATCCCACTTGCCAACTTGTGGGATATACCATAGCAGAACCTCGGGAGGGGCCCTCAAGCTCGGCCTGTATTACTTCTTCACCGAACTCGCATCCTCTGCTGCCTGCACGTCCAGGCGATAATGCCTTACAAAGGTATGCAAGGACGACCAAGTCACCACCTTACAGATATCTCCTGGTGAAATCAAAGCCGTCTCAGCCCATGACGCAGCATGGGCTCTTGCTGAGTGGGCCCATAACCCTGTGGGCATTAACCTCTTCTTCAACAAGTAGGCTGAAGAAATTGCCTCCCTTACCCATCTGGAAATGGAGGTCGTTTCCCCTTTATGGGGCCCTCCAAACAGAACAAACAACCGATCCGATCACTAAGCCTTTTCTTAAGTAGCTGCACAGAACCCTACGCATATCCAGACGTCGCGGGATCAGATCCTCAGAGGATCCTCCTGTCCCCAAGGAGGATCGGCAGAGTGACTGACTGATTAATATGAAACACTGACAACACCTTGTTTAGAAAAGAGGGAACTGGACGCAGAACCACCTTCTCCTTGGAAATGGAGAGGAACCATTTGCGACACGAAAGAGCCTGCAACTCCGAAATCCTCCAAGCCAAGCAAATGGCCACCAAAAATACCACCTTCAACATCAGATCTTTCAACATGCACTCCGACAGAGGCTCAAAAGACACCCTGGTCACACTGACAATATCAGATTAAGATGCCACGGCGGCACTACAGACCTCACTGGAGGCCTTATCTGCTTTACTGCTCTCAAAAAACGCGCAAAGTCTGGGTGAGCTGCCAGTGACACACCTTGCACTCTTCCCCGGTAAAAAGTCAAGAACGAACTACAGGCCAGTCCCTTCTCCAATCCTGCCTGAAGGAATGACAAGACCTCCGGTACTGAGGCTGCCAAGGACCTACAAAAGCATGTTCCTGACACCAACCTTCAAAAACTCTCCACACAAGGATACAGGACAACGTCGTGGAGCATTTGTGGGCTCTCAACAGGGTGGTGATTACTGGCACTGAATAGCCGCGTTTCCTTAACTTAGCCCTCTCAAGAGCCAAGCCATAAGCGAGAATTGATCCACCTGAGACATTTTGAAAGGACCCTGCATCAGCAGATCCCTTTTCTCCAGTAGCTGCCACGGTCTGTCCACCACCAACTGGACTATTTATTTATTTAATGTCTTTTATATATTCTGCTTTCCAGTTTTATAAAAGCGGTTTACATTGAAGCATAACGAGGTTTACATAGAACAGTACAGTAGCAACTATTTTCATTGAACAATTAATGATCAAAATTAATTACATTGCGTATGTTACAACAATAATCTAACAACATTTTAACTGACTGTGATTTGGTTAAAGAGGAAACATGCTATGGATGGGGACTGCTGGTTGGAAATGCTATTGTTAAGGTTGTGTGTTGTCATTGGTGTTGAAGTACTCTGTGAAAAGATGGGTTTTGAGATGTTTCCTGAATTCAGCGATATCTGAGATTGCTCCCAGGTGATGCGGGAATGAGTTCCATAGTGCTGGGGTATAATATTCAAATACTCTGTGAAGGGCTGATTGAGAGGAGTAAGTAGTTATGGTAGCTGTTGAGTGTGTGTTCTGATGTTGCCTCCTTCTTAATAGAGTATCTGGAACTCTTTTGACTAACTCTTGTAAACATTCTGGGGACTGGTTGTCTAGTACCTTGAATATCATCCTTACAGCTATGAATTTTATCCGAGGCTGGATAGGTAGCCAGTGGAGGGATATGAGGTTGGGGTTGATGTGATCTTGTCTTTTGGTTCCGGTGATTAGTCGTGCTGCTGAATTTTCTGCTAGTTGTAGTGCTCGGGTTGCGCATTTGGGTAGACCTTGAAGAATCAGATTGCAGTCATCTAACTGTGGTGTGATCATTGCCTGGCAGATGGAGCAGAAGTGGTCCAGGTCGAGTATGGGTCGTAGATTTTTTAGGATCTTCATTTTATAGTAGGCTTTGGCGGTTAATTTATTGATATGGGATTGGAAGTTGAGCCTCTGGTCGAGTATTCCTAAGTATTTTATTTCATTTTTTTCTGGGATTGCTTGGTTTCCTATTAGTAGATTTTGAGGGGGGGTGAAATGTGGTGTCCTTTGTGATTATGAGTGCTTCAGATCTGTTGTAGTTCATTGCCATGTTGCATTGTATTAGCCATTCTGAGACTTGCGTCATGCAAGTGGAGATAGTAGAATAGTCAGGATTGGTGGTGTCAAGGGTTGAGGAAATCATCATGTCGTCAGCGTAAAGGTGGTATTGTATGTTATGCTTCTGTATAATTTTGCAGACTGACTGGATGTAAATGTAAAGATCAGCGTACCACGCCCGGCGCAGCCAATCTAGGGCAATGAGAATGGCTAGGCCCTGGCAGGTCTCGATCCACTGGACCACTCTACCAATTAGTGCCCATGGTGGAAACACGTAGAGTAGCCCGTTCCTGAGACCCTTGGACATTCGTTCTCTCCTTCTACTGTAGAACCAGTCCGCCTTCACAGACTCGAAGGTCGTCATGATATCCATGATTAGTGTCCCCCCATCTTTTTACCAACTGCGTGAACAATGCCCCGTTTAGCACCCAGTCTTCGGAATCTACCCGCACACGGCTGAAATAGTCGGCTGCCATCTTCTCCTTTCCTGCCACATGGGCCGCTGACAGAGCAAGCAGGTTCTCCTCCACCCATTCCAGAAGAGGACTGATTTCTCCTTCCAGCAGTGCACTGCCCGTGCCTCCCTGCCAATTTATGTACACTATGGTTGTGACATGGCCGAGAACACTCTCACCGCTTTTCCCATCAGGGACTCACAGAATTCTTTCAACGCTAAGAAGACAGCTCTCATCTCCAACCCTTGCACGGAAGGGGCCTAAGAGGCACTAACTTGGTGGCTGCAGGGCGAGAAGCTGAAGGCGGGAATGCTGTTGGAGGCCACCAATTGAGTTCCCATGACGACAGACGCAAGTCTGTCGGGTTGGGAGGCGCATTGTGAGAACCAAATAGCACAAGAGGTTTGGTCACAGCAGGAGGCCAAACCTCTTGTGCTATTTGGTTCTCACAATGCGCCTCCCAACCCGACAGACATGCGTCTGTCGTCATGGGAACTCAATTGGTGGCCTCCAACAGCATTCCCGCCTTCAGCTTCTCGCCCCGCAGCCACCAAGGTAGTGCCTCTTAGGCCCCTTACGTGCAAGGGAGCTACTTGTACAAAGGGTGGTGTTGGGCCGACCATCTCCATAATAAGGTTCTCTGTAAAGGCCTCATGTGGGCCCATACCCACGGAACCAAAGTTTATGGTCACTGCCATCAACCCCAATACCTGAAGGTAATGTCATACCATCGGTGCCCGGAGCTGGAGAAACTCCTGGACCTGCCTTTGCAGCTTGTGCACCCCCAAAGACACTTTGCCCTTTTCTGTCTGGAACAGAGCACCCAGGTACACAAACTCCTCCATCAGCTACAATCTGCTCTTGGACCAATTGATGACCCATCCGAGACCCTGCAGGAACTGTACTACCAGGGCCATGGCTTTCACGCTCTCCTCTCTGGACCTCACTCCTATAAGCCAATTGTCCAAGTACGGATGTACCAACACTCCCTCCTATCTTGGGGCTTCTGCAACCACCACCATGCCCTTTGTGGAAATATGAGGCACTGTCGCCAGGCCAAAAGGCAGATCTTGGAAATGAAAATGGCCCATAGGAACGGCGAAGTGAAGAAACTGCAGATGCTCTGAGTGGATGGGGACATGCAAGTATGCCTCCATGAGGTCTAGGAAAGTCAGGAACTCGCCCTCCCGGAAGGCGACGATCACTGACCAAAGCATTTCCATTCAAAAACATTGGACCGTGAGGCAACAATTTACGTGCTTGAGGTCTAGAATGGGTCTGAAAGGACCCCTCCTCTTTGGGCACCACAAAATATATGGAGTATCGACCCAAACCGCAATGGTCTGGCGGCACCTCCTCCACAGCCTGCAGGTCTCACCACCTCTGTGAAGTGTCCAGCACTGCCTTGATTTTGACCAAGGCTTCCACTAGAGGGCAAGCGAACCCGAGTGCGTATCCTTCTCTGATAACCTCCAGCACCTACTGGTCGGAGGTTATGTGGAACCAGGTGGGGAATAACTCCCAAAGCCACCCCCCCCCTCCCCCCACATGGGAATCACTCCTGCCTGGGCCTTCCTCGCTTCATTGGGGCTTCTTGGCAGACGCAGAAGAGGCGGAGTAAAATCCTCTTCCCGTCCCTCTAAAACCCTGAAAGGACTGCACCCCCCCCCCCCCCTCTGAAAAGGTGCAAATTGTACCACCCGGAACCTAAGAAAATCCTGAGAAGGTCCCTGCGCCTGGGAAGATG
Source organism: Ichthyophis bannanicus (assembly GCA_033557465.1). Classification (NCBI taxonomy): domain Eukaryota; kingdom Metazoa; phylum Chordata; class Amphibia; order Gymnophiona; family Ichthyophiidae; genus Ichthyophis; species Ichthyophis bannanicus. The sequence continues at coordinate 173,523,471 of CM066039.1, read as the reverse complement.
AATGAACTAGCTTCTGCTTATCCTCAGGCAGCTTGCCTCCTTTAGATTCTCCTGTCCTTCACCAATTTGTCCAAGGCTTCACCGAACAAGAGCTTATCCTTAAAATGGAATCTGTTCAAGCAAGACTTCGAGGAAACATCCGCCGACCAATTTCTAAACCACAAGTACTTCCTCGCAGCTCCTAAAAGACGCCATGCTTTTTGACAGACTTCTGATCAGATCATAAAAGGCGTCTGCCATAAACACCACGCCCGACTCCAACTTAATCAACAGCAGGGCCGTCTCACCAGTCGCCTCTAAAATACCTTGCATCCCATGCAAGCATGCCCTTGTCATGCAAGCTCCACCACGGACCCCCCCCCCCCCCCTCTGGACGTCGTGGGCTTCTCCCCCTGAAGGCCATCCTCTATCGAGCAAGCCTCTGCCTCGCAGCTGTGGCTGAAGTCCTCCAGGGACACAGTCCCTCTCTGGGTCCCGTATGCCAAACATGTGGCCTTAGCAAGCACTGCCAAGCCTCTTTTTTTTTTAAACAAAAAAAAACAGACCCCAAAACAGTAAAGAAGCTCTTTTCAAATTAACACTGACAAAAAAGAACAAAAGAACAAAATTTGAAGGCAGGGAATCTCCCAAGCATCCAAAAACATCCCCCCTCCCAAAGAGCTTCCCTTTCTAACCGAAGCTGCCCATGAAGTAAATGAAAGCAAAACAAAATGGCCGTGTTTCCCACGCAGCCCCTGCGGTCTACCATGCGGTCCACCGGAGCTTATCGACATCCTGCTGTGCCCGACTAAGACGTGGATTCAGTCTCACCAATTGCCACCCCGCCGGCGCCCTCCTCCATGGGCCTCCTCCTGGAAGCAGCAAAGTTGCGTTACACTTCTGACGCCTGCTCAGTCTTCTCAGCAGCAGCTTTCTGGGGGGCAGCATGGCACTGATCTCTCTCTGCTGCACAGCTTCACACCCCAGTGGAGATCGGAAGTCGCTGCTAGCCCCAGGCCCAGGCAAGGTACTCTTCGCAGAACAGAGGGACCCCCCTGCTTGCCCCAGCGATGCAGCTCCAATTTGGATCTCTTCTGAAGAAAAAAAAATCACTTTACTGCAATCGCTGTCAACTCGCCAAGGGGAGATTCCTCTTTACCGAGATCAATCTCCCCCCTCCAGCCCTTATTTTAAAATGTATTTGTTTTTACAATTTTTTTACCATCACCTTACTCTCCCAGTTATCCCTACAGTGAGTCCAACTATGGGATCATGTCTCTCCAGCTGCTTGAGACTGAGATACTGGGAAGTAGTGGGTGGTGCCAGTTCCCTATATCTCCTGATGTCACAGCTTCGACATGCTCAGTCTCCAAGCTGCTGGTGAAGCGTGACAACCCACAAGTTGGAACTGGACTGGAGGGACGATAAGGAAGCTCCAATTTCATTGGGCCATCGTGTTTGTCAATGCAAAATCGTGTCCGGTTACAGCTTGTAAACACTGTACAAATGGCTTAAAAAAACATACCATCTCATCCAAAACCAGGTAGTTGGTTATCCTAGCTGCAGCATACAAACACCGATTTGAATTAACATAGGGCCCAGAGGAGATCACGTGATCACATGAGCGGGCGAGGACGTTCCTCGTTGCGCCCCTGGGCCGCATCCCTGAGCTTGCTTATAATTCGAACAGAAATTTCTCAGAGTGAGGGGGAGTAGAGGCAAAGTTATAGGGAGCCTTGGTGCGGTGAGTGACAATCCGGAGAGTGGAAAAGCGGCATGCGGTCAGCGCAAAAAGAGAAAAACCGCATGGACCTTGTGAGTCCAAAATGGCGGCCATGCCGCGAGCCTGTGACTTGCCGGATTCGCCGGGGAAGGAGAGTGTGGAGTCGGGCCCCGAGGAATTAGCGCAAGTAGCAGCTAAGCTGCTGGAGTCTAAATTTGATACGATGTTGAAAAGGTTGGAGGAGATAGGAGAGACTTTTAGCGAAATAACTCGCAGAGTGGAAGAGGCTGAACAAAGAGTAACAACGCTGGAGGACAGAGAACTTCGGTTGAAGTGGGATAACCAGAAGCACCAAAAACAAATTGAGACCCTTCTTACAAAAGGTGGATGACCTCGAGAACAGGTCCAGAAGAAATAATCTGCGCCTGGTGGGAGTACCGGAGACATGGACAGAACAGCAGCTACCCAGCCTGTTTGAGATATGGCTACCGAAAGAACTGGGCCTAGTGGACATGCAAGGGAAAATTAGAGTGGAAAGAGCACACAGGCTGGGCCAGAGAATGGAGGGCAAAGCCCGGTGCTAGTGCGGATATTAAATTTTCAGCACAAAGCAGCACTCCTGCAGGCCTACAGGAAGCAGCGAGCCCTAAAATTGGACTAAAACCATACTTATGTTTCAGGATTACTCGGCGGCTTTAGCTGCAAAAAGGAAAGAATTCTCGCCAATATGTACAGAGCTGGCAAAAAGTGGCATTCGCTTTGCTTTGAGTTATGCAGCCATCTTGAGAATATTTCATAAGGGGGCAGCACACACGTTTGAGTAGGCCTCGGCAGCACAGAAGTTCATTGCCACTCTGCAAGAGGAGAAGTTGCAGGATAAGAACTAAGAGAACTAGCACATGGCACGGACAGATGTCACACGTTATGACAGAATAGAGGATATTCGGTGGAGTATGCTGAAGAAGCGACAGAAGCTGGAAACTGGATTCACCGGATGGACATATTCGAGAGTGACTTATTAGAGTGGTCACAGGGGTTTTCTCCCCTTTTCCCCCACATTGCTGCAAAGGGGGTGGCCCGGAAGTGTGGACTGTGATCTATCCCTTTGGGGATATTAGCTATGACTAGCTGGACTGTTGGGAGGGGAAGGGGAATTAGAGTTGGGGGAAGGGGGGTTTGGGTACGCTGGGAGTTTGGGAGGGGGATGTGTAAACCAGCTGAGTTGTGGGGATTGCTGTGTGTACTGTTCTGGGACAGGAGGCGAGAGAGAGAGGAGGTGGCTGGGATGGGGAGAGGAGGGGGAGGAGGAGGAGGAGGAGGAGGGGAGGTGTAGCAGTGGGAGGATGGGGGGGCGGTTGGGACAAGAGAGACGGCAAGGTACGATGAAGGGTACCCTAGGGATACCATAGCACTCATTTGGGGCCAGGGCTGGGCGGCTCCTAGAGCTCAAAGAGCAGAATGGCATGAATAATGTTAAGCTAATGACAAGATATGATGCATAATATAAAGATCATGTCCTGGAATGTAGGGGGGATTGGATCGCCAGCTAAACGTACCAAGGTACTTCAGGCACTCAAGAGGAAAGGGGCAAAAATCGCATTGCTGCAGGACACTCATTTGAGTGCTGTGGAGCATGAGAAGCTAGCGAGAGAGTGGGTGGCGAAAACATATGGGGCATCCTCGGGGACCAGAAAGGTGGGGGTGGTGGTGTTGGTAAAGAAAGGCTTGCCATTGGAGGTGAGTAAATGTGAAGTTGACCCAAATGGAAGATTTATTTTTTTGCAAAGTTATATATAGAGGAACTTTGGATAGGTAACGTCTATGCCCCAAATGTATACGACCATGGTTTCTTTAAGGATCTGTTGACGTTTATTATGAAAGCAGAGGGGAAAAAGCTGATCATGGCAGGAGACTTTAATTGCCCACACAACCCGAGGCTGGATAAGTCAGGGGGAAGCGAAAAAGGGGCCTGGTCCAAAAAAGGGATTGGGTACCTGTGCAGGATGGGTGCCTTTGTTGATGTGTGGCATGCATTGCACCCTGGGTCACGGGAATATACCCACCAATCTAGAGCGCATTTGACTTGGTTGCGCATCGACTACGTTTTGGTGAGTGAAGGAGGATTTGCACAAATCTCCCAGGCAGGAACTGAGCCAGTTGTGGTTTCAGACCACGGGATGGTCTGGGTGAATTGGGACACCCAAGGCCCAGTTAAGATCGGCTGGCGTTGCCCCACATACTTATGGGAGGATAAAGACTTTAGGGCATATCTTGAAAAGCAGTGGGAGGAGTATACAGCATTCAATGATATCCCCAATTGCTAGCCACTCTTGTTTTAGGAAGCAAGTAAAGCAGTAATGAGGGGGGCCATCATAACTTATACAGTACTATTCAAAAGGTGTAAACACTTAGATCGTAGTCTGCTAGGAATAGAACGCACCCTACGTGCACTGCAGAGGCAACAAAGCAGAACAAGGGATAGCGCCATCCAACAAGAGTGTACTAGAGTTCAAGCTGCTCTTAATGAGCTCCTTCAGAGGAGAGCCTGTATGTCTCTGCAGTATTATAAGCATCAGCTGTACAAATTTGGTAACAGATCCGGGAGATTGTTGGCCAGAGTGGTTAGAGACTCCGGGGGTACGCGTTTTGTTCCGGTCCTACGGAGTGAAGAAGGAGCCTTACATCAACCACATCAGACAGCTGCCGTATTTAGGAATTTCTATGCAAAACTGCATACAGATGAGGAAAGGGACTATGAGAAGGGCCGGAGGTTTTTAGATACGCTGGGTCTCCCTAAGTTAAGAGAGGAAGATCTACGGATGATGAACGCCCCTATCTCGGGAGGGGAGATACAAAAGGCAATTCAGGCGGGTAAGCTCCATAAGACCCCGGGCCCAGATAGATTTAGGTCAGAGTACTATAAGATACTTGAACTCAAAATTATCCCCACTTTGCTGGCAATGTATGAAACAGTATTTCAGGAGGGACACTTCCCCAGGGATATGAGATGTGCAGACATTACTGTAATACCGAAAGAGGGGAAGGATTTGCAGGACCCAGCCTCTTATAGGCCTATATCATTGATAAACTTTGACATAAAAAGTTTGGCCTCGATCTTGGCAGGTAGAATGAATCCCCTCTTACCCTCATTAATTGACCCGCGGCAGGTGGGTTTTGTGCAAGGGGGGGATGCTACTAGGAACACTGCCAAACTGATCATGGGGATGGAATGTTGTATGAAGGAGGAGGCACCACTGTTATTAGTCAGCTTGGATGCTGAAAAAGTGTTCGATAGAGTGGTTTGGCAGTACCTGTGGGACGCTCTGCAAGGTTTTGGAGTTGTAGGTGCCTTTCTACAATGGGTTCAGATCCTATACACCACCTCGCGGGCAAAAGTGGGGGTGAATGGAGTTTTCTCTGACCCCTTTACATTGGGAAGAGGTACGAGGCAGGGATGCCTCCTGTCCCCCCTATTGTTTGTTCTCTCGCTGGAGCCTTTTCTTCATGCAATCCAAAGCGATGCACAAGTAGTGGGAGTGCGTATGGGTAAGGAGGAAGAGATGAAGCTAAGTGCTTTTGCTGACGACATGCTTCTTTGCCTAAGGAATCCGCAAGCTTCGTTGGCGCGGACACTTCAGCTGATTGCCTACTTTGGTGATTTCTCTGGGCTTAAAATCAATGGCACTGGATGTGGGTGGACGAGTGAGAAAACAGTGGAAGGGTATTTTCCCTCTGACCTGGGCATCTAGCTCAATCCGATACTTGGGTATTCAACTGCCAGATGCCCCTGAGCGTCTCTGTAAGTGTAATATACCAGGAATGTTGAAGAGAGAGCTCAGATAACTTTTCATAGATGGGTCACCTTACCATTATCCCTGAGGGGTCGAATAGCGTTATTTACAATGGTGGAGCTTCTAAGATGGCTCTATGTGCTCCGCATGTTGCCCATTTGGGTCTTAGGTAAAGACTGGAAGTGCTTTGAATGACACCTGGGCTATTTTCTATGGAGGGGAAAACATGTGCGTATCCCTCTGAGGGCCCTAATGGGACGACAAGAGGAAGGGGGTTTAGACCTTCCTTCCGTACGTAATTATAACCTCCGATATATGGCGCGACACCTCGCGGGGCTTTAGTCTGTGGAGGTGGGTTGTGCCCCAACACAACAATTAAACAGGATATATGCCCCATATCATTGTTTGTACATCCTGCATACCCAGAGTCGAGACCTACCGGAGTGCCTACGTGGTGGGACTTATATGGGGGGCGTTGAGAGCAGCATGGCGTGCCCTATGCATGAGATATGGATGGGATTGGAATTGCTCCCAGTTGCTCCCATTAGTGGGGAACCCAGAGTTCCAACCAGGTTTTGTGTCCGGGACCTTCACAGGGTGTGCTCAGAAAGGTCTAATGTGTATCGGAGATATGTGCAGAGAGGGAGGAGCGGGTATTGACAGCTTTCAAAATCTCAACTTGAAATAGTGCCTACATAAACATGAGTTTCTCTGTTATTTACAGGCACGACATTACATAGATGAAGTGAAGAAAAGGGCTCCCACTCTGGTCGACTCTCGTGGCCCAAAAGATCTATTTGTGGAACTGTTGGGGAGGGAGGTTCCTACAGAGGAAGGCAGACACACTGTATGCCCTAAAGGCGATCAGTGCTATTTGTACCTTCTGCTGGAGAGGTGGACAGAGGATGGTATGGAGGGGCTCACCTTGGAACGCCTGCAGATTGCTTTTACAAAGATTCCCCTTGGGGTGAAATGGGTCTACCTGCAGGAAATGCAATATAAATTTCTATGGAGAGCCTACATAACCAATAGGTGGGCTTTCAAAGCGGGATTACAGAATGATGATAAATGTAGGTGGTGTAGGTTGGAGGGGGGTACACTGCTACACAAATTTTGGAAATGTCCCAAGGTGCAGATCTTGTGGTCACAGGTCTGTTCCAGGATGGCTGGTATGCTGGCGAGGCAGGTCCCCCAACGGTTGGAAATTTGTCTCTTCCATAGTTGGGACGTGATGGGGCAATGGGTAGACCCGCAGCAAAGGTTCTTTATGGAAAGAGGTTTCCTAGTGGTGAAAAAGGTGCTGTTGGGCCGCTGGCTTGAGGGGGCTCCCCCAGGGGTGGGACAATGGGAGTTGGCTTTCTTAGAGCTAATGCAGATGGAAAGGTTAACAGCAAAACAACTTGGGGGGAAGCATTGGGAATACGTCACAGAGCTATGGATGCCAGTTTTGAATACTCTGACCCCACAGGAACGCAGTGCGTTGTTAAACGTATAAGAAGGTGCAATAGGTTCATATACACCTAGGGGTGAAGTGAAATGATGTGTAAAAAGTAAAGGAAAAGGAAACATATCACAGGAAGGGAGGGGAGGGGGGAGACCGAGGGGATAGCTAGTGGAGTAAGTAGGGGGGTAGATATGGGTATAATGTTAGAGTGAGCCGTCTGCTATATTTTGGTATGCTCCTTGCACAACTGCCCATTGGGGATGGAAACGCACGATCAATACGCAAGAAATGGCCAGTCATACCAGACATGATTTCCCTCCATTGCCTAGACATACTCTTGATAACCGAGACATGGCTATCAAATGATGATAATGTCCTCCTCGACCAGCTACTACCTAGCAACATTTCAATACACACATGTCACAGAAGCGGTAAACAAGGAGGTGGTGTACTCGCTATCACCAAAACAGACCTCCATTTCCACTTGAGCAATGCAACCAACGCAGCATACATAGACGCAATCACCATTACCAACAAACACTGCTCCATCAACCTGATATACAGGGCCCCATCCACAGACTCCGATTCCCTTGCAACAATAATTGATCTCGCATCCAACTCACAATACCCAAACACGCCAAGCTGGGTCATAGGTGATTTCAATTTACCATCCTTGCCAGAGGCGCAGGCCTCAGCATTCCTTGACGCACTTAAGGAATTAGGATACATACAACTCGTCCATGAGCCCACCCATGTGAAAGGCGGAACACTAGACCTTGTTTTTGCCCCGCAGACTACCTGTAACACAATAACCACTAAAATACTCTCCACCACTGCAGTCCCCTGGTCGATTCAGTCTGCCATGATCTCCTCCTACACTGCCTCAAGGAGAAGGGGATATGTGACTCAGCTCTTGAATGGTGCAAGTCGTATCTCTCAGATAGATGGCAACACATAAGATCAGGGGAAGCAACATCAGAACCTTTCCACCAGAGTCAAGGGGTCCTGCAAGGATCCTCTCTCTCTGCCCTGATGTTTAATATATATATGCAACCTATCTGCGTTATCATCCGGTCCTTCAAGGTGAATTGTCTGTTATACGCCGACGATGTTCTCCTATATATGCCATTCTCTACAGAGAGCCATGACCTTTCCCCACTGACTGACTGTTTCAACGCAGTTTCCAGCTGGCTCCAAACGCAAAATCTTCAAATACAACATAAGAAAAACGGAAGTCCTTTTCATCACAAGGAATCCAAAATTCATCACACCACCCTGCTTGAAAGTCCTAGATGCAGAACTTCTTACCAAACCCTCTATCAGATATCTGGGAGTTACACTTGACCAGCGACTAGACATGAAGATTCATATAAGCAATGTAGCAAGAGCCGTATACCATAAAATCCGATCCCTCAGACACTTACGCTCCCTACTGGAACCGGACGACTTCCGGACAGTGTATCAAGTCTTGATCATACCACATCTTGACTATGCAAATGCCATCCTCCATGGCCTCCCACAATCCACTCTGCATCCTTTACAGTTGGCAATGAACTCAGCAGCACGTGTTCTCCAAGGCGCTTCCATGTGGGAACACATGACACCCATCCTGAAACAACTCCACTGGCTCCCCATAAAAGGTAGGATCACATTCAAAACCTTAATAATGACCTTCAAGATCATAAACAGGCTCGCCCCATCTTCCTTAACTGACCTCATACAGATAATCCCCCCTAACAGATCGAGAAGATCTCTAGCAGCCAATAAACTAGTAGTCCCAAAAGCAATGACCAAGTGCTGCCAGACAACAGCGAACAGGGCTTTTAAGCTCGCCGCACCGAAATGCTGGAACACCCTTCCACACAGTATCTGGGCAATCGCCAATCTAACCCACTTTAGGAAAGCTTTGAAACATTACCTCTTCCTCATGCATTACCCGGATGACAACACCACAAATACCTCACCAGCTAGCTAGCTAAGTCAATACAAATGGTTCAGTCAGTTCGCATTGTACAGATGTAAATAGTTACCCTTGTTTCTATCCAAGTTCTGGTACTTGTTAATTGTAAACACAAATCAAATAGGTTGAAATGTGTATGTAATTGGTTCCATGTAAACCGCACTGATGGAAAATAGCGCGGTATATAAGAGAATGTAAATAAATAAATAAAATAAATAAATTGAGGTTGAGACGTTGCTGTTATAAAATCAGTGTTGCTATTAAGCACATTTTTGCTGTAAGGAAAGTTATAAGATATATAATGTGTGTGAAATTAATAAAAAGATTTGAACATAAATTAACATAGGGCCCAATATTGAATGGGCGGAGTGCTAACCATGCAGCATTGAAAATCAGTGCTACACAGGCAGTGCTATGGCCCACCTCCTCACCGTCCCGGAACACCCCAAAACTAGCTGCATACCATCGGGGCGCATAAGGGAGAAACCAGGAAATTTTTGAAGGCACTACCTATGTAGGGTAATTAGGGCAGTTACCTGTGTAAATGCCTTCGAAAATCGGGCCCATAGCGATTACAGAACTACAATTACAGAACTTCACCTGTCAAACTGTTTTCCCTTCTCCAGATCACAAACATAGAAACAGCACAGATATGAATACACATGGACTCACACACACACACAAACATGTCCATGCATGCAAAGGCACATGCATGCAAGCATTCATGCACACACATGTAAGCATGCACCAACATACATACAAATACACACACACAAAATAAATATATAAGATGCACGCACACACAAACACAATGCAGATGCAAACTGAAGGAATTAGAAAGAATTCCACGAGCCACGCTTTTCCCGCTATTTCCAAAGATCTTGGGCATTTACTTTTTTTTTTTTTTTTTTTTAAGTGCCATCAAGTCAGTGTTGACTCATAGTGACCCAGCTACCTCTGAGTTTTCTTGGCAATGTATCACCGGAAGTAGATTGCTAGCCTTTTCTTCTGAGGCAATGGAGGGTAAAGTGACTTCCCTTGATCTTCTGGGTATGAGGCAGTTGCTTTCACCACTAGGCTACTCCTCCACTCCTCCATTTACTAGTTTTGCCATAATGTAAAGTACAACTATTTCATAGTATCACAAGAACTACCACTTCAAATTTACCACCACTACACAAATGGAGAGAAATTCTGTAGGCTCAGCAGCCCAAATTTAACACATGTCCACTTCTCAACAATAAGTGGAGTTCAATAGCCCAAAATACATAAAAATGAAATGGGATCAGTGGCCAAACCATAACACCCACTCCCTCACAACTAAAGAAATAGAAATTAGACTTACCTGCTAATTGTTGTTCCTTGAGGAACTCCAGTCCAATCCCGCACCTCTGGGTAGTGTACCTCCTCAAATAGCTTGGAGACTGGGCACGTCATCCTTTTGATGACACCAGCGTACTTATGCAGCTGGGACCGCCTACCAGCCCTAGTACCTATTGGCAAAGCAGACTCACAGGAACAACAAGTCAGTAGATAAACATGCCACAAACAACTTTACGCCCAAATAAACTAGTAATCCATCCCCTGGGAAGGATACCCTGTCCCCTCCTCCAAGATGAGGTGACCTACCTGTTGAGCGTCAGAGCAACTGCAACTGGTGGGGAGCACGTAACCAATAGCTCTTCCAGTCTGCCCCCCAAAAGCCGAGTACATCCCACTCCTCAGCTCCTCCTGGGCACTTCCTCCTTCGAAGGCACCAGCTTCAGGACCGGGATGTGCACAGATTATCCCTCTCCTCCACCTCCCTCTTCTGGTGATTTCACCCCTATTCTATCCCCTCTTAGACGTTTGTCTCATTCTGTACCGAGTTCCTCTCGCAACTTGTCCAATCTTATTCATATTCCCCTTCTTTCCCCTTCCTCTCTCCCTTTCTCTTGTGCCCTTTGGAACACACATTCTGTCTCTAATAAACTCTCTTTTACACATGATCTTTTTCCTCTACAATGCTTTTCATCTTCTTGCTTTAACTGAGACCTGGCTCCTCCCTGACAATACCGCCTCTGCTGCTGCCCTCTGCTTTGGTGGTCTCCAATTCTCCCATACTCATCATCCTACAGGACGTGGTGGTGGGGTTGGCCTTCTCTCCCCCTCCTGTCATTTCTAACCTCTTCCTCTGCCTCAGTCTCATTCCTTCCTCTCTTTTGAGGTCCACTCTATTCGCCTCTTTGCCCCACTTCCTCTCCGGATTGCTGTTGTCTATCGTCCTCCTGACAAGGCTTTTTCTTCTTTTCTCTCTGACTTTGACTCTTGGCTTTCCCTCTTTCTTATCCCTACCTCCCCCTACTCTTATTCTTGGTGATTTTAACATCCATGTTGATAACCCCTCTGATCCTCTTACTCTGAAGCTCCTCTCTCTTACCTCCTCATTTGGCCTTCAACTTTGTTCCTCTGCCCCCACTCACCTTCATGGCCATTGTCTGGATTTGGTTTTCTTTTCTTGCTCCTCTCCAACTTCAGTAATACTGTTCTTCCTTTATCTGATCATCACCTTCTCTCCTTTAAATTTTCACCTCCCTCCCCCCCTGCCTTGTCCTGTCTCCTCCATTCTTTTTAGGAACCTTCTTGCCATTGATCCCCGGGTTCTCTCCTCTACCATGTCTCCTCTCTCCTATGTTTTGTCCTCCAAGTCTGTTGATATGGCAGTGATGTCCTATAATGCTGCGCTCTTCTCAGCTCTGGATGTTCTCGCTCCTCTCATCCCTCGTTCTGTAAGGCGTTCCTTACCTCAGCCCTGGCTCTCTCCCACTATTCGTTATCTTCGCTCCTGTGCCACTCTGCTGAGCGTACCTGGCTCAAATCCCACTTCCCTGAAGATTTCCTTCATCTCAAATTCATGCTCTGCTCTTTCAAATCTGCTTTAGCTGTTGCCAAACAAGATTACTTTGTTCGCCTGACTAATTCTCATGCCTCTGATCCTTGCCGTCTCTTCACTGCTCTCAATTCTCTCCTCAAAGTGCCTCCGCCTCTGATCCCTCCTTCCCTTTCTGCCCAGGCTCTGGCTGATTACTTCCATGATAAAATCCATAAGATCACTCTCCAGTTTCCCCTCTAAATCCCTGATTTCCCTTTCCTGCTTTCATTCTCTCCCCCCCTTCTCATCCTACCCTCTTCTTCCTTCCCCACGATTTCTATTGATGAAACTGCTCTTCTTCTCTCCTCCTCCAAGCTCACCACTTGCTCCTCTGATCCTTTCTCCTTTATTTCCTCTACCATTGTCCCCTCCATTTCTCATATTCTCAACCTTTCGCTCTCCACTGCTACTGTCCCAGCTGACTTTAAACATGCTGTGGTCACGCCTCTCCTTAAGAAACCCTCACTTGATCCCTCTTATCCTTCTAATTATCGCCCCATCTCTCTCCTTCCTTTCATTTCTAAACTGCTCGAATGTGCAGTTTACTGCCGTTGTCTTGACTTCCTCTCTTCCCATGCTCTTCTCGATCCCTTACAATCCGGTTTTCGTCCTTTGCACTCTACTGAAACTGCTCTTGTCAAAGTCTCCAGTGACTTGTTCCTGGCTAAATCTAAAGGACTTTACTCTGTCCTTAGTCTCCTTGACCTTTCTGCTGCCTTTGACACTGTTGACCATGATCTTCTCCTTGACACTTTGTGCTCGCTTGGCTTTAGGGACTCTGTTCTCTCCTGGTTCTCCTCATATCTCTCCCATCGCTCCTTTAGTGTATGTTCTGGTGGCTCCTCCTCCTCCTCTGTTACCCCGCTCTCGGTTGGTGTCCCCCAGGAATCTGTCTTGGGTCCCCTTCTTTTTTCTCTCTATACACAATCCCTTGGTGCACTTATTTCCTCTCATGGTTTTCAGTCCCATCTCTATGCTGATGACTCCCAAATCTCTCTCTCTACTCCTGATCTTTCTTCTGCTTTCCAGTCCCGATCTCTTGCTGTCTCTCTGCCATTGCTGCCTGGATGTTCCATCGTTGCCCGAAATTGAACATGGCCAAGACTGAACTTCTCATTTTTTCTCCTAAAATTTCCCTGTCTCCTTCTTTTTCAGTCTCTGTTGATGGCTCTGTTCTCCAACCTGTTTCACCTGCTCGCAATTTGGGTGTTATTTTTGACTCTTCGCTCTCTTTCTCCTCTCATATCCAACTCATCGCTAAGACCTGTCGCTTCTTTCTCTTCAAACATTGGCAAAATCCGCCCCTTTCTCTCTGAGCTCACTACTAAAACCCTCATCCATTCCCTAATCACCTCCCGCCTTGATTATTGTAACTTCTTTCTTGCTGGTCACCCTCAGTCTCATCTCTTCAGTCTATTCAGCACTCCGCTGCCCGTTTGATTTTCCGTCAGCCTCATTTTGCCCACATCAATCCTCTCCTCAGATCTCTTCACTGGCTCCCTTTCCATTTCCGTATTCACTTTAAGCTTCTCCTTCTGACCTATAAGTGCATTCATTCTGTGGCTCTTCAGTACCTATTTCCCCCCTCGTGTACTCCGTTCTTCTTCCCAGTTGCTTCTTGCTATGCCCTTCTCCTCTACTGCCAACTCCAGAGTCCGCTCTTTTCACCTTGCTGCTCCCTACGCTTGGAATAAAACTTCCTTTGTCTATACGTCAGGCATCTTCTTTGCCCCTCTTCAAACAAGTTAAAAGCTCATCTTTTTGCCTCTGCCTTTGGCTCTTGATTTTGCTGTTCTCCTTCCTTTCCCTCTTTTATTTCACCTTTCTTTCTTCCTCTTACACTTGTTCTTACCTCTTTCCTTTGTCCTGTCTCTCCTGCTCTTGTCTCTTTGCCCTTGTTCTTATCTTTTTTCTACTCCTTTTCTTGCTTTGTCTTTTTAGATTGTAAGCTCTTTTGAGCAGGGATTGTCTTTTTGTGTTTTCATTGTACAGCGCTGCGTGCGCCTGGTAGCACTTTATAAATGCGTAGTAGTAGTAGTAGTAGTAGTAGAAAACACTCAGGGAGGGTTCTGGAACTGGACTGGAGTTCCTCAAGGAACAACAATTAGCAGTTCAGTCTAATTTCTCTTTCCTTATCGTCCCTCCAGTCCAGTCCCACACCTCTGGGATGTATCAGAGCAGTTAACCTAACGGGAGGGACTCGCACAACCAGCCTGAATCCCTGCCTATCCGAAATGAGCATCCCCCGCTGCCTGGGCATCCAGACGATAAAGCTTAGAGCAAGTAGGCAGCGACAAGCATGGTCGCTGCCCTACTGATCTTCCCTGGTGGAACCAAACTATACTCTGCCCACAAGGATGCCTGAGCCCTCGTGAAATGCGCCCTCAACCCCATCGATGACCGCATATCTTGAGGATGTAAACCGCTTTGATTTAAATGATAAAGTGGTATATTAAACCTGTTAAATAAAATAAATGGCTATAAGGGAGTACAGCTTCCCTTACAGACATTATTACAAATTTAATAGGCACATAATTTGGGCTAAGAGACAAGGGATGATCATGTCAGGTTATTCGAGAGCATTTTGGTTTCCTAGACCATGGGATGCTGTTCCAAGGGTTGCAGAGCAGAGATGACATCCATCTCTCCAAGAAAAATCAACACGTCTTCGGTAGTAGACTGGCTAATCTACTGAAGAGGGCTTTAAACTAGATTCGTTGGGGATGGGCGAAGAAAGCCCCCAGGTAGGTGATACATTAAATACCTTTATGGAAATGGGTAACAGGGGTAACATATGGAAAGCAGTGTGTATAAAAGCCCATAGCATGGGAAATAAGATCCCTGATGTTGAAGCTTTGGTGGGAGTGGCTGACTTGGATTTAGTGACAGTTACAGAAACATGGTTCACAGAAAGCCATGACTGGGATGTAACTATACCTGGCTATACTTTATTCAGAAAGGACAGGGTAGGAAGAAGGGGAGGAGGAGTGGCACTATATGTAAAAACTACTATTAAAGCTTTGGAATTACAGAGCTTAAAAGGGAGAGAGGAGGCATTGTGGGTTAAACTAGAAAGAGGGAAAGAGAAATCTATTTGCATTGGTGTGATATACAGACCTCCCTCACAAGAGGAAGAGGTGGACAGAGAGTTAATTGAAGACATACGCAGCATTGCTAGGAATGGGGAAGTGCTACTGATAGGAGATTTCAATATGCCAGATGTTGATTGGCACATTCCTGCTGCAGTATCATCTAGAAGTAAGGAGATCCTGGATTCTCTACAGGGAGAACTATTCAGGCAATTGGTAACAGACCCCACACGTGAAGGGACCATACTGGACTTGGTGCTTACCAATGGTTAAAGTGTTTCTGATGTTGTAGTGGGAGATCATTTTGCATCCAGTGATCACCAGATGGTGTGGTTCAGTATTAGGACTTCGGCTGTTAGAATCCATTCCAAGGTGAGGATCTTAGACTTTAGGAAGACTGCGAAGATGGGTCAATACTTCAGGGAGTCGTTAGTGGGATGGGAACAGCTGGGGGATGTAGAAAAATAGTGGGCAAAACTGAAAGGGGATATTTTAAGGGCAACCAACCTTTTTGTTAAAATGGTAAATAAAGGCAAAAGGAAAAGGAGACCGCTATGGTTTTCTAAGGAAGTAGCTGAAAAATTGAAGAAAAAGAGGGAGGCCTTCATGAAATACAAGAGATCACAGAGAGGAAGACAGGCATCTGTATTTGGAAAAACTTAGAGAAGCTAGCAAAGTAGTCAAGAAGGCAAAGATTCAAAAGGAGGAGGAAATAGCCAATGCAATAAAATGGGGGGATAAGACATTTTTCAGATATATTAGTGAGAAGAGGAAGGGCAAGAGTGGTATTGTCAGACTCAAGGGTGCAGGGGGGGAATATGTAGAAGCTGATAAGGATAAAACGGAATTCCTTAACAAATATTTTTGTTCTGTGTTCACAGATGAAGAACCAGGAGCAGGACCTCAGAAAACACCCACAAATAGGAACAGAAGCTAGGGACATCTTGAACAATTTTCAGAAGACTGTGTTCGTTGAGAAACTAGCTCAAATTAAAGTAGACAAAGCGATGGGACCGGATGGGATACACCCTAGAATACTGAGGGAACTCCACTGACTGACCTTTTCAATGCCTCGTTGGAGTCGGGAGTGGTGCCAAAGGACTGGAGAGAGGCTCATGTGATGCCTTTACACAAAAGCGGAAGGATGTGGTTGAAAACTACAGGCCGGTTAGTTTAACTTTGGTGGTGAGTAAATTATTGGAAACGCTGCTGAAAGAGAAAATAGTGAGGTTTCTGGAGTCCAGCGGATTACAGGATCCAAGGCAGCATGGATTCACCAGAGGCAGGTCTTGTCAGACAAATCTGATTGATTTCTTTGACTGGGTGACCAGGGAGTTGGACCGAGGGAGAGCTCTAGATGTGGTGTATTTAGATTTCAGTAAAGCCTTTGACACTGTTCCTCACAGGCGACTTATAAACAAACTGAGCACCCTAGGGATGGACCCTAAAGTTACTGCTTGGGTTAGAAATTGGTTGGGTGGGAGGCGACAAAGAGTACAAGTAAATGGAGCTCACTCTGAGGAGAAGGATGTTACCAATGGTGTGCCCCAGGGATCTGTCCTTGGTCCGATTCTTTTTTAACATCTTTGTTAGTGATATAGCGGAAGGGCTGTCGGGTAAGGTTTGCCTCTTTGCAGATGATACCAAAATCTGCAATAGAGTAGACACCCAGGAAGGTGTAGATAACATGAGGTGGGATCTAGCTAAGCTTGAAGATGGTCTAGAATTTGGCAGCTGGGATTTAATGTTAAAAAATGTAAGGTCATGCATTTGGGCTGCAGCAATCCAAGGGAGCAATACAGTATAAGAGGTGAAGTACTTTTGTCCACTAAAGAAGAGCGGGACCTAGGCGTGGTTGTGTCTGATGATCTTAAAGTAGCTAAACAGGTAGAAAAGGCGATGGCAAAAGCTAGAAGGATGCTTGGGTGCATACGGAGAGGAATGGCTAGCAGAAAAAAAGGAGGTGATAATGCCTCTGTATAAGTCTTTGGTGTGACCTCATTTGGAGTATACTGTGCAATTCTGGAGACCGCACCTTCAAAGGATGTGAACAGGATGGAGTCGGTGCAGAGGGTGGCTACTAAAATGATTAGTAGTCTTCATTATAAAGCATATGAGGACAGACTGAAGGATCTCAATATGTACACCTTAGAGGAAAGGCGGGATAGAGGTGATATGATTGAGATGTTTAAATACCTCCGTGGCATAAATGTTCAGGGAGAGAGCCTCTTTCAATTGAAAGCAAGTTCTGCTACGAGGGGACATGGGATGAGGGTGAAGGGAGATAGATTCAGGAGTGATATGCGGAAATATTTCTTTACGGAAAGAGTAGTGGATCCGTGGAATAGTCTCCCAGTGGAGGTGGTAGAGATAAGTACAGTAACTGAATTCAAAAAAGCATGGGACCAACACAGAGGATCTCTAAAAGGTAAAAAGTGGACTGTTGTAGTTGTTGATATGGAAGGACAGACTAGATAGGCCATGTGGTCTTTTTCTGTCATCATGTTTCTATGTAAATCTCTGAGGCCGCTAATTCTTCAAGGCAGCTTTACATGGTTTTGCGTAGGCTCTCGTCTACTACATCTAGTCTAGGCTGCAGGCCGCCGTACCTGCTCCTTCAATACTAGCTACTTTCTTCGCTGATAAGATTCATAACCTTCGCTCTTCCTTCTCGGATCCCCCACTACCACATCTCCTCCCTGTTCTCCTCCTTCCACCTCTGTTTCTTCCTCTTCAGTGGTAACCATTTCAGAATCAGTCGATCTCTCTTCTTCCCCTTCAAACCAAGCCTTAGCACATACCTGGTCTTCATTTCATGACATTACTCCCCCAGAACTGTTCAAAGTTATCTCTAATTCCAGGAAGACTACCTGTCAGTTGGACCCTATTCCTTCAGGCTGGTTGGCCGAACCCTCTCTCCAGTTGCTGCCATTTATCTTAAATGCCAGTTTCTCTTCCAGTTGTTTCCTCTCACCATGGAAATCTGCCGTTGTTCATCCTCTCCTAAAACAGCCCTCTTTGGATCCTGCGGTTTTATCCCACTGGCGCCCTGTTTCAAACCTCCCCTTCCTGGCAAAATTACTCGAACGTCTCATATTTCTCCAATTATCATCTCATGTGGAGGCCACTAACGCCCCTCATCCTCGACAATCAGGATTCCGTGCAGGACATAGTACAGAAACAATTCTTTTGGCTCTTCTAAATGAAGTACATGTGGCTCATGACTGTGGGGATATCACTCTGTTGGTGTCTCTGGATTTATCTTCAGCATTTGACTTAACTGATCACCAGATTCTTCTCTCTCGCCTCCATGACTCTGGGTTGCGGGACACTGTTGCATTGGTTCCGTTCTTTCCTCGTGGCTCACACTTTCTCTGTCCACTCTAAATCAGTCCTCCTTTCCTTTTCCCCTAGCATGTGGGGTGCCCCAAGGCTCGGTCCTTTCCCCCCTTGCTTTTCAATATCTTTCTTGCCCCTCTGCCTCTCCTGATCCAACAGTATCCAGTCTCCACTTACATTTACACTGATGACATCGTTCTCCTTTTCCACACGTCACCTGTGAATGTCGATATCTCTCCGCTTAACAATTGTCTCTCTCACATTGCTTCTTGGCTTTCCTCCAACTATCTTCATTTGAACCCGTCTAAATCCACAGCCATGTGGGTTTCTCTGAGTACTTCCTGTCCCATCATCGCTCCTCAAATTGACTACTTCAGTCCCCCTCACTTCATCCTTCCGTTATTTAGGTGTAACATTAGACTGTTCTTTTCACAACCATGTGTCTACTCTCACCCGTCGCTCCTTCTATGCATTGCGACAAATCAGAGCAGTACGTTCCCTGCTCTCCCCTTCTTCACTCATCACTCTATTACTGGCTTTGGTGATGAGAAAATTAGATTACTGCAATGTGGTTCTGGCAAATATACCATCCTATAAGCTTCAGCGCCTACGATTATTACAAAACACAGCAGCACGTCTCGTTACACATGCTCGGCGGTCTGATCACATCACTCCTCTCTCCTTCATCACCTTCATTGGTTAAATCTTCGATATAGGTTTCAATACAAGTTTCTCATTCTGACGCATAGGGCACTCCATACATCAAATCCACTTTATCTGGCTAATCTCATCTTTCTTCATACCCCTTATCGACAACTTCGGTGATTCCATGATAATCTGCTTTCCTTACCTTCTCCCTCCCAGGCCCATTTGGAACAAACCCGTCAAGCTGCCTTTTTCTTTCTCAGTCCCTCACTCTGGAACGCTCTACCTTCTTCCCTCCGTCTGGAACCTTCCTACCCAAAAATTTAAAAGTTTACTAAAAACCCATCTATTCAAACAGGCTTTTGAGCTTCCCTGTTGACAACCCTTCCTAGTTATTGTTTGTTGTCTTCTTTTGCTGACTTTACTACTCCCTCTACTTCTCTCCTATAATGCAATAGTGTTCCTTTCCTTTTTCGATGGCGTAGACATGTTTATTGTAAACCGCTCTGATGTCTCAACAAGGGCGGTATATCAAATGTGTAAATAAAGATAAAAGATAAAGAAGCTCTGAAAACCTGCTTGCCGAGCAAAAACGGCACCAGGAACACCGTTCTCAGAGCCCCATCCTTCCAGGAAGCTTGACTCCAAGGCTACTCCAGACAGCGCCGTCAGCTGCAGATTGAGAGCCCAAGGTGGTACCATCGCCCTCCTCATCGGATAGTAGTGGGACACCGCCCTTAGAAATCTCAGCATGTCCAGGTGTGCACCCAACGCCACCCGTGGCCTTTCCAGTGATAACAGGAAAATGCCGCCAGTTGCACCCTCCAGGAACTGGCGAGTAGACTCTTATCAAAACCGGATAGCAAGATCATCAAGACGTCCAGGACCAAGGCAGCGGAAGGGCTCGCCCGCCTTTCTCCGCACCACGCTCCAAAGATGCGCCACCCATGTGTGTACGCTAGGCTTGTAGACCTCCTCCAGGCCTGTAGCAAAATCTCTCTCACCGAGCCTGAATATCTTTTCTACTTCAATCTCGCTCTTTCCCCAGCCATGCCCTAGTTGCAAATGGATTCCCTGGGGAATGCAAAGGGGCCCCTGCGTCCAGAGGCCCTTCCGAACCGGAAAGTGTCATGGTCGATCCGCCAGCATCTAAGTCCGGTCAGCATAACACGAGCACCTCAGCCAGTCTGTTGCCACCAGAAGTAGTATTTCCTGGTGTGCCTCCATCTGTTGTTCTACCCGGCCTATGAGGGAAAAACATAGAGGAGGAGACCCCCTTGAACGCACTGATGAATAGAGCATCTAGGCCCTCCGACATCCTCTCCACACTTCTGCAGAAAAGTCCGGCAAGCCTTGGCAGAACTCAAACATTGCTAATAGTTCCATGCCCGGAGTGCTCCATTGGCGAGCAGCCTGCTCGAACATCCCCTGGTTGAACTGCCACTCTCCAGGTCCCACGGGCAGTTGGCTGAGAGACTACTGTCACACAGTCGACTCCCGCTATGAGTGCCACCGATAATGCCCTGAGAGGAGACTCCGGCCAGCCTTTCGGCCTCCAGGGCTGCACTGCCTATGCCTCCTTACCGTTTGCTATAAGCCACCATGGTTGCATTGTCCAAGAGGACTCAGACCGTCTTGCCCTACAAACAAGGATCGGAACTTCTTAGCATCAAGGACATCACTCGGCTCCCAAGCCTGTTGATCGACCCCAGGGCCTGCTGTAGACTCCAGAGTCCCTGAGCCAAGCAACCATCACAAACTTGACAGACTAGCACCAGTCATCCATGGAGCCCATTCTGGGGGACTTGAGCAGCATGTCCCGGTTCCAGAATCCCCGGATGCAGCAACCACCAGAGGGCTCCCGCAGGACAGGGTTTGATCCTGATGGGACCACCGCTGGTGCAGAGTCATCTGCAGCAGTCGCATGTGTGCCTACACCCAAGGGACTAGCTCAAGAGTGGCCACCATGGTCCACCGAAACTGCAGCTAATGCCATGCCGACGGTCTCGCCAACTTCAGGGACTGCCGTATCAACTGTCATAGCTCCTGCGCCCAGCAATCTGGCAGGAAAACCCTGCCCATGCAGACCCCAGGATGCTGCCACCACCAAACACCTTCCCCAAGCTGCAGGGGGGGGGGTGATATTCAGCAGACCTCGAAGCACGCTCCCAACTACTCCAGCTCTGGGGCCTGCCATAACTGACGCTTGGCCAGGATGACCACCCGACCGAGACTGAGAAGGAACTCCAGCCCCCGCACTGCTGCTCTTTCGCCGTCGTCCCTGGACTTTGCCTGGATCAGCCAATCATCTTGGCACGGGTAGGCGAAAGCCCTTTCCTTGCGGAGGGCCACCGCTACCACCACCACCCCCACAGGGACGGTACAGGGGACAGTCGCCAGACCAAAGGACAACGTTCAAAAAAGAAAATGGAAATGGAAAAGGTCCTTTGGTCCCACCAAAACGGAGAAACTGCTGATGTTCTGGATAGATGGGAATCTGCAAATACACCCCGTGATGGTCGAGAGATGACGAGAACTCTCTGCTCCTTACCGCCACTATTAGTGATGCCAGCATTTCCATGTGCAAATGCGGCACCCAGCGACAGTGGTGCATGCCCTCGAGGTCGAGAATCGGGCGAAAGGAACCTTCCCTTTTTGGGCATCACCAACAAATAGAGTACTGAATGAAATCGTACCGGTCTCGTGGAACTGTAACCACGGCTCTCAGCTGCATGATACTAGACAGGTCCTCCTCTACTGCCGCCGACACCGCCACGTCCATTCCGAGCGATCAAAGGAGCTCTCATTCTTGACCCGGTAGCAGGTACAGGCACATCCTGGATCGCACTCCTTTAAGACAGGCCTCATCCTGGATCACCAGTCATATTACTCCATGTACCGGGAAGAGATTTCGTGATTTCCGCACAGCATCCCTCTGAGCCAGTTCCTCTGCCGGGGGATTAGTGAGTGTATTCAGAGCTTTGAAGGACGCTACAATGAATGCCGGCAGCTTCTTCCGGCGGAGCACCGGAACAATCCTGGCCTGATCTAAAACTCTGCTGGCTTATTTATTTCCTAGACAGATGTTGGTCATAAACCAGTGTCCTTTGGATTGAAAGGCAGGCAACTTGCAGATGAGCCACCCTTCTGCATCTCTTTTCCAACTCCTCCTGCAGACCTGGCCTCGTGTCGAGGTCCTCCCCATCCAGCCCCTCCGACAATGGTAATTGTTGCCACTCCTCTGGGCCTCTAGCCCGCTTGGTCGCCACTGCATGCAGTCTAGGTCGACACCTATCTCCGAGACCACACCCCTTCAGGACCCGTAAATCCTGAGGGTTTCTAGACCCCTAAGATTTGCAATAGACCCTGCATTGATCCAATCAGACTGATCCCTTCTCCAAGAAAGGTATTTCTTAAAAGAAAAACGTAAAACTATGGCCATTAGCCCTGACAAGGCATATCAGAACTTTAGTAGGTACAGAGTCTATACAAAAGACAAAGGATGATCATGTCAGGTTACTCCCTGACCATAGACAGATGGAAGGATTTCATTTGTCTCCTAACCACTGACTATCACTGTCTCTCTAGTCAAATATATTTCTTGTATGCAAGTGCTTCCTGCTTCACCGAATCAAACTGCAGCTATTCAGCACTTTTTAAAATCCTTCTCAGGAAAAGGCTACAATGCCTCAACCAACTGTCACTTACCTCTTCAGAACCACCTGACCAGGCACACCGGTCCTGGAAATCTGTCCAGCAACAGGACACTAGCCCTTGTCCCCCTGTGCCTGTGAGGGGGGGAGGGGGAGTCCTGGGATGGATAAAGGCCTGGCAGCCAGCCCCACAGACTCCTGCACAGACCGCTGTGACCCGTGCCTCCCGCAACAGCGAGGGACTTTCCAGGCCTGGCTCCACAGCTGCAGGCAGCCCCCGGCAAATACCTGCCACCAAGGCTGACCTCCCCCCACGCTGGGCTGGGCATAGCTAACACCGCGGGGTTTGGCCGGCATGGCGGTAAGGGCCATAGATTGCTTGTTATGCACCCAGCCTGAGCCCTGCATCCTCAAAGACTTAATAAAGGGAAACTAAATTAAAGAAACTGAAAAGAAAAAGAAAAAGAAAATGAATAGGAACTGAAGCCCTTCAACTTAAATAATGCAGGCAGCCTTGATCTCCCCTGGGAAAGAAAAACCTCGGCAGGGAACACTGACTAAGCCACAGCCTCTGAGGGAGTTCGAGAAAAGAAAATGTGCGCCTCTACCTTTCCCGCGCTGCTACTGCTCCCGCTGCAAGATTCTGATGTCCGGCCCCTATTCCGTCGCTCTAGACCGCAGACCATCGCAGCTATCTTCCCCCTCAAGCTCAGCCGCAGTCGCTGGCTTTGGTGCTGAGGGGGGGGCCTGTCAGGGAAGCTGTTGCAGTGTGCCATTCTCTGGCTGCTCGGCAGCTCCTCACCCAGTGCCGGATTCGGGAGCCACCTCAAGACCACGGGATGCTACCACCACTAAACACCCCCCCCCCATGCCGCAAGGGGGGGAGAGCGGAGATATTCGTTATTGCTGCCTCTCTTGCAGCCTCAAGGCTCCCTTGTTTTGTTTTTTTACTAAAGCTAGCTAAAAAGCAAAAATAAATCAAGGACAAAAGAAATAACCCTGCCACAATAGAAAATAAAATCCTAAACCTATGAATTCTCAGTGAGTCCAGCACCTTGGCTCACTACCTCCTCCAGCTGCTTGGAGACTGAGCATACTGGGGCTGGTAGGTGTGCCAGCTGCATAAGTACACTGGTGTCATCAAAAGGATGACGTGCTCAGTCTCAATGCTGCTGGAGGAGGTACACTACCCAGAGGTGCGGGACTAGACTGGAGGGACGATAAGGAACAAACTATTGCAGGAGGCAGGAGCTAAGTGACTTGAAAACAATATCCATCACCTCCCCACCACAAACATATACATACATTAAGCATTAAGAGGGCTCAACAGCCGATCACAGACAATAAAAAGAAGATGCTGAGGCGAACAATGACAATCCCCTCCTCCCTCAAAAATATTGCTAATTATGGGGCTTGACAGCTCCAAAATAACACCCCCTGCCCAGGGCATGCCCTTCCACTAGGTGAACTACGAAACTGCCTAATACAGCACAATTCTTTTCGGTGGCAGTCACAGCAGACGGCCTCCCCCGCTGTCAACACACCCCCTCCCCCAAAAATAACCTTCCAGGATCAGCTCTGTTCTCTGTTATTTCTGAATGTCGGCACCAAAAAAGTAAATGAAGCTGCCATGGAGCCTCAAGTTCAAGCGCACTCAAAGCCCCTGCCAATCCCACCCTCACTGCAGTAGGAAGTGCTTGCAGAGGGGCAAGACCTACAAGGGCTGCTAGCATGCTTGAATGTGAGGCTCTGCAGCAGCTTTGTTTACCTTTTCAGTGCCAATATTCAGAAATATCTGAAAGAAGAGAGCTATTCCTGGAAGGTTTGGGAAGTAGCAATGGCTGAAGATTTGCCGGGGGGAAGGGGGGCAGCTATAGCTGAAGAGATGCCTAGGGTGGTTGATATCCATGGACCAGTCCTGCCCACATCTCCATGTACCTTATACACAAAAATTAATCAAGCTTAACAGGCCAACAATGACACTGGACCCTTCTCTCCCCCTCAAAAAAATATATCAAATAAAATAAAAATTACGAAGGTTCAGCACTGGACCATAACAGCCTCCCCAATGAAGAAAGGTGAAATTAGACCTTATCTGCTAATTTTCTTTCCTCGAGTTTCTCCAGTCCAGTCACATGGGTTATGCCCTATCACCAGCAGATGAAGACTGAGAACCACAGGTTTTGATGATGTCATGCTATAAGGGTTTAGTGTACATTCTCTCATACCAGTATTCTAATAGAAAAGGAAACTCCACAAAAGAAATGTTATAAAATTTATTTAATGCGACTTATCTATAAATTATACAAATTGATAATGAGACAAGAGCAACTTCTCTACAGAGAACCAAGAACAGTTAAGGCAACAACCTTTGATAACTTGCCTGTTATCCTCTGTCCCTAATAGAAGGAACAAGGAAACCAAAGCCCTGGAATCAAATCATTCATCAGTTACATTCTTACATATCGGAGCTCGCCTATACTGAAATGAAGAAAGCAGGCAGGTTCTGGACTGGAAAGACTGAAGGAAAGAAAATAAGCAGGTAAAGTCTAATTTCACCTTCCTTATCTCTCCAGTCCAGACGCATGGGATGTATCAGAGCAATATTCAAGTTTGGGAGGGACTCGCAAGCCTGGCTTGTAACGCTCACGCCCCGAAATGTGCATCCCTTCTGGTCTGAACATCAATACAATAATTATGGACAAACATATGAAGCGAACAAGCTGCTGCTCTACAGATATCAATAGGGGAAACAAGACTAAACTAGGCCCAAGAAGCCGCTTGAGCTCATGTCGAGTGAACATGCAGTCCGACTGGCAGAGCTCTCTTTTTGAGCAGGTATGCCAATGCAAATGCCTCTTTCAACCACTGCGCAATAGAAGATTTTGATGCTGCCTCACCCTTACGCAGGCCCCCAATGAGCATAAATAGTTGATCAGACTTCCTGAAAGGTGCAGTACACCTTAGATAACGGCGAACGACTTGACAAATGTCCAGCAAACAGAGCTGGCAAGCCTCTGCATCTTCCTCCAAGCCCAAAAACACTGAAAGTATTACTGCTTGACTAAGATGGAACATGGAAACCACTTTAGGCAAGAAAGAAGGCACCAGTCACAAGACTACTCTTTCCTTCGAAATTAGAAGAAAAGGTTCTCTACAGATAAAGCTTGCAATTCTGAAATCCTCCAAGCGGAGCATATGGCTATGAGAAAAGCCACTTTCAAGGTGAGATCCTTAAGAGAAACTTCACCCAAAGGCTCGAATGGAGGACCCAAAAGACCACATTAAGGTTCCAAAAGGGAATTACTGCCATACCGGCAGATGAACCTGCTTAACAGCTCTGAGAAACTGGACCACAACCAGATGAGTAGACAAGGCAAAACCTTGCATACGACCTCTGTAACAGGCTAGGGAGGCCACCTGAACCCACAAAGAATTTAAGACCAGCCCTTTCTCCAGCCCAGCTTGAAGAAATGCTAGAACATCCGACATCGTAGCTGAAAGAGCCCATAGTCCTTTTCCCTCACACCACACCTCAAACATTCACCAAACCCTCACATACAAGGAGGAAGTGGACTGCTTTCAAGCCCGAAGCAAAGCTGAAATAACCTAGTCCTTTCAAGAGCCATATCGTAAGCAAGAATTGATTCACCTGTTGTATGAGACTAAGACCCTGCGAGAGTAGGTTGTGCACTACTGGAAGGCATCACGGCTCGTCCACAGACAGCAGGACCAGATCTGCATACCACAGCCTTCAAGGCCAGTCCGGCGCCACTAGAATCACCAGCCCCCAATGTGCCTCAATTTTCTGAAGAAGTCGGCCGATTATGCCACGGGGAAAAGACATACAACAGGCCGTTGCACGGCCACGACTAGGCTAAATCATCCAGATCCTTGGACATCGGCTCCCACAAGCAATTGAAGAACAATCTCACCTTCGCATTGGAGAAAGATGCCATGAGGTCCATTACTGGCTGACCTCATCGCTGAACTATGCTGAGAAATATCAACTCCTCTAGAGTCCACTCCCCCGTATCTAAGTGAGGGCGGCTGAGAAAGTTGGCTTGAATGCTTTCTTTTCCTGCCATGCGAGCTGCTGAAAACGCCTGCAGATTGCTCTCCGCCCATTGAAGTAGTGGAACTACCTCTTCCACCAGAGCCGCACTTCCCATACCACACTGATGACTGGTGTGCAGAATGTCCAAGAAGATTCTGACTGGTTTGTGCTACAGCATCGGGAGGAAGGACTGAAGAGCCAAAAAGACTGCTCTCACCTCCAAGGAATTTATGGACCAAGTTCTCTCCTCCAGAGACCATTGACCCTGAGCTACTTGGGTCAGACAATACGCTCCGCATTCAGACAGACCAATATCAGTCATAATTACCACCCATTCGGGTGGCTCCAGCGGCATTCTCGACTCCTGTTTTAGAGTTTCCAACCACAAAAGGAGGCTGACCTCCACCTGCTACAGACACAGTAATCTTTTCAAGAGCAGCTGTTTCTGAAGAGACCCCCAAGTCAACAGCACTCTCTGCAGAGGCTGCAAATGAGCTCTGGTCCATGGTAAAAGATCTAAGGTCACTGCCATGGATCCCAGGAGATGAAGGTAATGCATCCAAGAGAAGAGTAAATTAGACTTACCTGCTAATTGTCGTTCCTTAAGGAACTCTAGTCCAGTCCCGGAACCATAGAGTTGTCAACCTCCACCAGCAGCTTTGGAGACTGAAAGATTTCATCACTTTGATGTCACCGGTATAAGTAGACAGGAACCGCCCCCTATCACCAGTACCTATTGACAAAGCAGACTCAGCAGAGCAACAAATAAGTAGAATAAAGAAATAATAGCCATAATCGGCCAACAGTCAAAATGAACTCGCACCCATACAGTCCCAAACATTGTTACCAGAAAAAAAAAGAATGGGTGAACCGAGAACCCCCAAGCCCGGCGCAACTGTGCGAACAAGCTCAAGAGACACTGCTGCGTAAAGAAGGGCCCCGCCTGTCTTCCCTGCGCTTCTCACCCTTCCTACGCTAAATCAGTAGACTGACCGTCTGGACCGCTCTAAAGAATCTTCAGGCTGCCCCTAATGCAAAGACCCTGGGAGGGATCCGGGACTGGACTAGAGTTCCTTAAGGAACGACAATTAGCAGGTAAGTCTAATTTACTCTTCCTTAGCGTCCCTCTAGTCCAGTCCCGGAACCATAGAGGACGTGACAGAGCAGTACACATCAACGGGAGGGACCTACTAGCCCAGCCTGAAGAACCGCTGAGCAAAAACGCCCATCCCCCCGTGCCTGCACATCCAGCCTATAGTGCCGAGCAAACGAATGGAGCGAAGACCACGTCGCCGCCCTACAGATCTCCTCCGCTGGCACTAAACTGACTTTCGCTCAAGACGCCGCCTGCGCCCTGGTGGAATGCACACGAAGACCTTCCGGAACCACCTTACCCTTTAACAGGTAAGCGGAAGCAATCGCCTCCTTCAACCACCGCGAGATGGAAGACTTCGCCGCTGCCTCACCTTTCCGAGGCCCCGCAAAAACAATAAAACAGCCTGTCTGACTTCCTAAAGGAGGCCGTTCTCCTGAGATATTTCTTGAGCACCCTCCGAACATCCAAGAGATGCAAACGGCCCCCCCGAGCGCTCTTTCTGTTCCGCCGAGAACACCGGAAGCGATACTACTTGGTTGACATGAAACACGGAAACCACCTTTGGTAAAAAGGCCGGAACCGTGCGCAAAACCACCTTGTGCCTGAAAAAGGTCAGATACGACTCCGTACACGCCAACGCCTGCAACTCCGAAATCCTCCGAGCCGAACAAATAGCCACAAGAAAGAGAGTCTTCAACGTCAAGTCTTTCAAGGAAGCCTTGTCCAAAGGCTCGAATGGTTCTTGAAGTAGCGCGTCCAAAACCAAATTCAGATCCCAAGAAGGAACGGAATTCCGTCTTGGAGGCCTCAACAGTAACACCGCTCTAAGAAAACGCCTAATATCTCCGTGGGCACCCACCGGCTGACCTTGAATCTTACCCCTGAAACAGGCTATGGCTGCCAGCTGCACCCTCAAAGTGCTCGCGGCCAACCCCTTTTCCACACCATCCTGAAGAAAAGACAGTATATGAGGCACCGAAGCCCGCAGGGGTTGGAAACCGCGGTCCTCACACCACGCCTCAAAAACACGCCATACGCGAACATACGCCAAGGAAGTAGAGCGGCGCCGCGCCTTCAATAAGGTAGAAATTACTGCCGCCGAGTACCCCTTGGCAGTCAACCTAACCCTTTTAAGAGCCATGCCGTAAGCGAGAATCGACCCACCTGCGGCATGCGTAACGGCCCCTGAAGCAAGAGATCCCCCCCGCAGAGGAAGCCACCACGGACTGCCCACCAGAAGCCGAACCAGATCTGCATACCATGGTCTTCTGGGCCAATCTGGCGCCATGAGAACCACCAGACCGCTGTGTTTCTCTATGCGTTGAATCACCTTGCCTATGAGAGCCCAAGGAGGAAACACATAGAGAAGGCCCTCCAGCGGCCACCGCTGAGCCAATGCATTGAGGCCTTCCGCCATTCGTTCCCGCCTCCGGCTGAAGAACCTCTCCACCTGCGCGGAATCGAACCGTGCCATCAGATCCATTACCGGTAGCCCCCAGCGCCGCACTATCAACACAAACACGTCTGGGTGTAGACTCCACTCCCCCGGCCTCAGAAAATCGGCCTCGACATTCTCCACGCCTGCAACGTGCTGCGCCGCCAGCGCCGCCAGATTCTGCTCGGCCCAGTCCAAGAGTCGACTCGCCTCCTCCTCCAGCGACGCACTCCCTGTGCCGCCCTGGCGATTGATATAAGCTACCGTCGTGGCATTGTCGGACAGCACTCGAACCGCCTTCCGACCCAAGTCTTTTTGGAAACTCTGCAGCGCTAGAAATACCGCTCGCATCTCCAATCGGTTGATGGACCATTGACTCTCTTCCCTTGACCACTCGCCTTGGGCAAACTTTCCTTCGCAGTGTGCCCCCCAACCTGTGAGGCATGCATCCGTTGTCAACAGCCTCCATACGGAGCCTCCAGAGGCATGCCCCCCTCTAGACTTCCAGGGCGCAACCACCACAGGAGTGCCCGTCACACTTCCGGAGGACACACCAACCTTTGAGACAACACATCCCTCTGATGCGACCAGCGCCTTAGAAGAGAGCTCTGCAGCGGCCGCATATGCGCTCTGGCCTACTGAACCACCTCGATGCTGGCCGCCATCGTCCCCAACAACTGCAAATAGCGCCACGCAGTCGGAGCTCTGCAACCCAGAAATCTCCGCACGAGCTCCCGCAATTCCCGTGCTCTCTTGTCCGGAAGAAACACCATTCCCCGACTGGTCTCGAAACGCGCCCCCAAATATTCGAGGGCTTGAGAGGGAGCTAGCTTGCTCTTCGCAAAATTGACCACCCAGCCGAGACTCTCCAACAATTGCACCACTCGCGCCGTGGCCGCCACGCTCTCCTCCCGGGACTTCGCTCGAATCAACCAATCGTCCAAGTAAGGATGCACGAGAATGTCCTCCTTGCGGAGCGCCGCCGCCACCACTACCATGACCTTGGTGAAAGTGTGAGGCGCCGTCGCTAGGCCGAAAGGCAATGCTCGAAATTGAAAATGACCCATCGGCAGAGCAAACCGCAGATACTTTTGATGCTTGCGGCGTATGGGAATATGCAAATATGCCTCCGTCAGGTCTAGAGACGTGAGAAACTCTCCCTTTCGCACCGCTGCAATGACTGAACGCAAGGACTCCATCCGGAAATGGGTCACCCGAAGACAGCGATTTACCCTCTTTAAATCCAATATGGGACGGAACGTACCCTCTTTTTTCGGAACCACGAAATAAATGGAGTATCGACCGGAGCCGCACTGAGCCGCCGGAACGGGCACCACCGCCCCTAAATGCCTCAGCTGCTGCAGCGTGCTGGCGACCGCCCTGAACTTCCTTGGGGCTTGGCACGGGGAGAGGACAAAGGCGTCGGAGACGGGGCGCTGGAGCTCTAGGGCATAGCCTTCTCGAATGACCTCCAACACCCACTGATCCACAGTTAATTGGACCCAGACGGGGTAAAAGTTCTGCAACCTTCCTCCCACGGGCACCTCCCCCCTCTGGGTCCGCCGTATCTCATTGGGGTTTTCGACTGTTGACGGACTGAAAGGAACCAAATCCTCTGCCCGCCCCCCGGAAGCCCCGAAAGGACTGACCTCGAGCCATATACTGACCCCGCGAAGGCTGGGAAAATCGGAAGGATCGGAATCTCCGCGAGTCTCTGGGGACACCCCTAGAGGCTATCGACCCCCGGCCCTGCTTCAGCCTATCCTCCGGGAGCCGACCCCCTTTTGATTCCCCCAAGTCCTTGACCAACTTCTCTAAATCCTCCCCAAAGAGAAGCTTGCCTCGAAAAGGTAATTTACTAAGCCGCGCCTTGGAAGAACCGTCCGCCGACCAGTTGTGGAGCCACAGATACCGGCGAGCCGCCACCACCGAAGCCATGCTCTTGGTGAGCCCCCGAATCAAATCATAGTGAATATCCGACAGATAAGCCGTGCCGGATTCAAGCTGTGCCAGATCCGCGGCCTGCTCTTCCGGTAGTCCCCCCCGCAGACGTTGGGACCACCGCAAGCCAGCTCTCGCCACCCATGCTCCCGCAATGGAGGCTTGCAACGAGAGAGCGCACATATCAAACACCTGTTTCAACAAGGTATCCAGCTTCCTATCCTGCACATCTTTTAACGCCACGGCGCCCTCCACCGGAATGGTGGTCTTCTTAGTGACCGCCGACACCGCAGCATCCACCTTTGGGGACCGAAAAATCTCCCTATCCTGTTCCGACAATGGATATAACCGGGCCAAAGTCTTGGTCCCTCGGAGCGCCGATTCCGGCGCGTCCCATTCCTCCTGAATCATATCTCGAAACACCCTATGAACCGGGAATACCTTTTGAGAAGTCCTAACCGCCTGCAACAACGGATCCTCCAACACATCCTCAGCTGCAGGCGTCACGGAGGGCATGTTTAAAGTCTGTAGAGCCTCAGCAATCAACGCTGGCAACTCTTCCCGCCGGAACACCCGGACCACTCTACTCTGCTCCACGTCCGGTAGCTCTCCATCCTCTAAATCCTCCTCCGAGGCCACTTCCAGATCCAAATCCGCTCCGAGGTCATCTATCCCAGCACCTGACAGACTGTCCTCTCGGAGCTCCCTACGTTTCTTTACCGAGCCTATCTCCCCCACCGGGAGATCTGCCAACCCCGACCGTTTCCGACTCCTCTGGACTCCCGACTGAGTCCGGAACGCAGGCTGTAGCAAGGCAAACGCCTGCTGCATCAGGGAAAAGAAGTCCGAGGGAATCCCCGCAACGCTCCCACCCAGACTTCCCACAGGAGCCGAAGACACATCAGTTGTCCCGGACGGCCCTGCCGTCGGCTCAGGAAGACCGAGGGAGGACGGCCGGGATCCCTCTTCCACTGAAGCGGCCGCTGGCTGATCTCCTGCCGGCCCCCCCAGCGCCTTCTCCATACCTACTGGCTCCAGGGAGCAGCCCCGGCATACCTCGGAGTCCAGTAGCTCGCTGCGCTTCACTCCACAAACCAAGCAGCGATTTTTAAGTGGCATGCTACTGTCTATGAGCAACAAACAGCTCTGAAGAGAGAAAACAGGCTCTCTGCCCTGAGACAGAAGTCACTGTCCGTTTTTTTTTTCCTCGTTTAAACCCAGTAATCTACTCCCAATAGGCCAATCAGCTGAATTCTGAAGGTCCCATGCAAAAACGAAGCTTCTAGCCTGCTCAATTAAAAGAAGAAAATTCTGTCTTTTAAAAGAAATGCTGATTTCAAAATGGCCGCCGCCAGCTTTCCCGCTTAAAAAAGGGCTGACTGACAGCACGCGCTGAGGCCCCAAGCCTTCTCTTTTACCTGGGAGCCTCCCTAGGACCTCTACTATCACTCCCGCACTGCCCCCCAAAAAGAATTTCAGCAGCACTTACCCGATCCGGAGGAGAAGGGGGGGAGGAGGGGGGCAGAGAGAAATACAGCTCCGGAGCACAGCTCTCACTCAGCTTCAGCTCCCACTGACTGCTGCAGCCTCTTAGCACACAGCTCTTGCCAGATTATGTCCTCTGCTGCTGCAGACTCTTCCTGCAACCTGCTCCTCACCCTTCTGGCACGGGTTCGGGAGCAGGGAGGTAAGGCAGTCAGGCTCTCAGCCCATTGCACTTTTAAATAGCTGGGCCCCCCACTAAAAGAACCCTTTGGAGGGAAGGGAAGGACAGAGAGAGAACAGGAGAGAAAGGCAGAACTGGGACCCCTCCAGCAGCAGCAGCAGATTTTCACCCCAGAATAAAACAAAAGCACTAAATCAAAAAAGAGGAAAAAACCAAACAAAGCTCTGCTTATTTGATCTCCCTGAGCCCAGTCCCGGGCTCAGAACCTCCAAGCTGCTTGGAGACTGAAAGTACTGGTGATAGGGGGCGGTTCCTGTCTACTTATACCGGTGACATCAAAGTGATGAAATCTTTCAGTCTCCAAAGCTGCTGGTGGAGGTTGACAACTCTATGGTTCCGGGACTGGACTAGAGGGACGCTAAGGAACTGCCATATCTGACCTTGTACTTTCCGGACTCAATCTGTCGGCAAGGACACAAAACCTCTTCTGGTGTCGAAATGAGCCCTGAGGTAAGTCAGATGTGTCAGTATCAGATTGCTCTTGCTGCAGTTGATAACCCAGCCAAGACTCTGCAAGAAGGCTCATTGCATCACCTATCGACTTTCCTGTGCTGACTTCACCCTGATTAACCAAACATCAAGGTAAGGATGGACTAATATACCCTGACGATGAAGGGCCGCAGCTACCATGACCATCACCTTTGTAAATGTTCAAGGTGCAGTGGCCAGACCGAATGAGTGTGCAAAACTGAAAATGGCCTATTGGAACAGTGAAGCGCATGTAAAACTGATAGTCTGGATGAATGGGATTATGCAGCTAGGCCTCAGTGAGATCCAGGGAGGACAGAAATTCACCCGTTTGTACAGTCACTATAACTGAACACAAGGTCTCCGTGCAAAAATGGGAAGTTCATAAAGCCAGATTGACCCCTTTGAGACTGAACTGGGCAAAAGGAACCCTCCTTTTTGGGAACCACAAAGTAAATGGAGTATCGACCTAACCCGAGCTGGTCCGCGGGTACCTTGACCATCACTTGTAGCAGGATCAGCCTTTCCAGCATGTTTGCTACAGCCTTTGCTTTGAAAGAAGCCTTGCAAGGAGATAACAAAGGCATCAGAAAAAGGACAGGCCAAGTCGAGAGCATAGCCTTCCCAGACCACCTCGAGGACCCACTGATCAGAAGTAACCTGGAGTCACATGTTTGAAGATGACTCCCTGACTGCGATCAATTCCACCTGGGTCCCCCTCACTTCAATGGTATTTCTTAGAGGTCCCTGTGGCCTCCAAATAATAGCCTCTAGCCGATCCTCTACCTTCTCAAAAAGACTGACGCCCCTGGAAGGGAGCAAGTATTTTGAAAAGGAGCAAAGCGAACCACATGAAACCTATGAAAATCTCAAAACTGACCTCTCATCGAAGCTGTAGACTTCACACTCTTAGGCTTGCCTTCCAGAAGCCTGGGAACCTTAGATTCCCCCAAGTTCTTAACCAATTTCTCCTGTGCCTCCCCAAAGATTAAATTAGACTTACCTGCTAACTGTAGTTCCTGGAGGAACTCCAGTCTAGTCCCGGAATCTCTGGGCTGTCATTCTCTTCCAGCAGCTTGGAGACTGAGAACTGTCATTCTTATGACCTCACTGGTATATAAGCCCCGGAACCGCTTCCTTTCACCTGTTACCTATTGACAAAGCAGACTCACCGGAGCAACCATTAAGTAGTAAACTAAATCATAATCAACAACCTAACCGGCCAATTGACCCCTGAAGGGCGCCATGCTAACTATGTACATAAACTTTGAAACGTGACATGCTCGCTGAGGTCCACCTTCCCTACCCTGCAAGGGATGTCGAGCCCTCCCCCAAAACACTCCCCTAAACTACCTGCCTACCAAAGTATTTAGACCGCAGCACAGCCACCAGCGACGCTTACCTGTCACCTTGGTTCTGCTTCAGGCCGCAGTCCACTCACAGATCCGGGCGGGATATGGGACTAGACTGGAGTTCCTCCAGGAACTACAATTAGCAGGTAAGTCTAATTTAATCTTCCTGATTGTCCCTCCAGTCTAGTCCCGGAATCTCTGGGGATGAAACAGAGCAGTGAATGGATTCAACGGGAGGGCCCTGCTAGACCAGCCTGAAGCACCGCCGATCCAAAACAGGTGTCCTTCTCCGCCTGAACATCCAGACGGTAATGCCTCACAAAAGAATGCAAAGACAACAAGGTTGCCGCCTTACATATCTCTGCCGCTGGCACCAGACTGCATTCTGCCCAAGAAGCTGCCTGTGCCCTCGTGGAATGAGCTCTCAGCCCATCTGGAACCATCCGGCCTTTCAACAGGTACGCCGACGCGATTGTCTCCTTCAACCAACAAGCCAACGAAGCTTTAGACGCCGCCTCGCCCTTTCCTGCTCTTTCATACAACACAAACAGCCTATCCGACCTACGGAAACAGGCCGTCCTGCGGATATACCTCTTCAACGCTCGCCGAATATCCAAGAGATGCAACTGCCTCGCAGTCTGACCCTCGCAGTGTGCCGCAAACACCGGCAACAACACTGCCTGATCCACATGAAAAACCGAAACCACCTTATTATCAAGGAAGACCAGAAAGGGCTCTCGGCAGGACAGCACTTGCAATACTGAGATCCGTCTCGCTGAAGCAATCGCCACCAAGAACACCACCTTCAGAGTGAGATCCTTTAGAGTCGCTTTCGCCAATGGTTCAAAAGGGGCCCTCCCTAATGCCCCTAACACCAAAGGGAGATCCCATGTCGGAACTATTTGCTTCCTCGGCGGCCGCAACAGGGTTACCGCTCGTAAAAAGCGTTTAACATCTGCATGTACCCCAAGCAATTCGCCCTGCACTTTGCCCCGAAAACAGGACAATGCCGCGAGCTGCACCCTTAATGAAGCAGCCGCCAAGCCCTTCTGAAAACCATCCTGCAGGAACGATAGGACTTGCGGAACTGATGCCTTTAAGGGAATGAAACCTTTATCCTCACACTAAGCCTCAACACACGCCAGACTCTAACATAAGCCAATGAAGTAGACCACTGCTGGGCTTTCAGCAAAATGGAAATCACTCCCGCTAAATAACCCCTCGCCCTCATCCTACCTCTCTCAAGAGTCAAGCCGTAAGCGAGAATCAATCTACCCGAGGCATGCACAGGGGCCCTTGCGCTAGAAGATCCCTTCGAGCCAGGAGCTTCCACGGTTGATCTACCAACAGCCTTACCAGGTCATAAGAACATAAGATATGCCATACTGGGTCAGACCAAGGTCCATCAAGCCCAGTATTCTGTTTCCAACAGTGGCCAATCTAGGTCATATGTACCTAGCCGTTTCCCCAAGGGACACAGGTTCCACAATGCTTGTATTGGTTCAAGCATTGATATCCTGGGTCCCTTCTTAATAATGGTTTATGGACCTTTCCTCCAGGAACTTGTCCAAACCTTTTTTAAACCCAGCTACATTAACAGCCTTTACTACATCCTCTGGTAACAAATTCCAGAGTTTGATTACACGTTGAGTGAAAAAATATTTTCTTTTATTAGTCTTAAATAGTTTACCCTGTAGCTTCATTGCATGTCCCCTAGTCTTTCTATATTCTGATAAGGTAAACAATCGATCTACGTTTACCCGTTCCACTCCGTTCATTAATTTATAGACTTCTATCATATCTCACCTCAGCTTTCTCTTTTCCAGGTTAAAGAGCGCTAACCTTTTTAGCTTTTCTTCATAGGAGTATCCTTCCATCCCCTTTACCATTTTGGTGGCTCTTCTCTGAACCTTTTCTAAAATAGCTATATCCTTTTTAAGATACGGCGACCAGAATTGCACACAATATTCAAGGTGCGGTCTCACCATGGAACGATATAGAGGCATTATAATATCTTTTGTTTTATCTTCCATTCCTTTCCTTATCATACCTAGCATTCTATTTGCTCTCTTGGCCGCCGCTGCACACTGGGCCGAGGATTTTAACATGGTATCCACAATGATGCCTAAATCTTTTTCCTGGGTGGTGGTTCCTAATGTGGAACCTTGCATCGTGTAACCATAGTTTGGGTTGTTCTTCCCTAGGTGCATAACCTTGCACTTCTCCACATTAAATTTCATCTGCCATTTTGATGCCCAGTCTTCCAATTTATCAAGATCCTCTTGCAATTTTCCACAATCCTCTTGGGTTTTAACAACTTTAAATAGTTTTGTGTCATCTGCAAATTTGATAACCTCACTCGTTATTCCACTTTCCAGGTCATTTATGAATATGTCAAAAAGCAGCGGACCCAGCACAGATCCCTGGGGTACACCACTATTCACCTTTCTCCATTGGGAAAATTGGCCATTTAGCCCTACCCTCTGCTTTCTATCTTTTAACCAGTTCCTGATCCACAATAGCACACTGCCTCCTATCCCATGACTCTTTAGTTTTCCCAAAAGTCTCTGATGAGGGACCTTGTCAAAGGCTTTCTGAAAGTCCAGATACACAATATCAACCGACTCACCTTTGTCCACCTGATTATTCACTCCTTCAAAAAAACATAACAGATTAGTAAGACAAGATCTTCCTTGTCTAAAGCCATGTTGGCTGTCTCCCATTAGGTCATGACTATCTACATGCTGAGTAATTTTATTCTTTATGATGGTTTCTACCATTTTTCCCGGTACTGATGTCAGGCTCACCGGTCTGTAGTTTCCCAGATCACCCCTGGAACCTTTTTTAAAAATTGGTGTTACACTGGCGATCCTCCAATCTTCAGGTATTAGAGATGATTTTAATGATAGTTCACAGATTACTAATAGCAGGTCTGCAATCTCGTATTTCAATTCTTTCAACACCCTTGGATGTATACCATCCGGCCCAGGTGATTTGCTACTCTTCAGTTTATCTAATAGTTGTAATACATCTTCCCGATGTATCGATATTTCCTTCAATTCTTCCGCACCTTTAAATACCACTTCAGTCATGGGTAACATCCCTACATCTTCCTCAGTAAAGACTGAAGCAAAGAATTCATTCAGTCTCTCCGCTATCGCCTTCTCGCCTCTTAGTGCTCCTTTAACCCCTTTATCATCTAATGGACCAACTGACTCTCTCACAGGTTTTTTGCTATGAATGTACTTGAAAAGGTCTTTACTTCGCGTTTTTGCTTCCGCAGCAAGCTTCTTCTCAAATTCTCCCTTTGCCTGCCTTATCAATGCCTTGCATTTGACTTGCCAGTGCTTGTGCTGTTTCCAGGTTTCGTCGTTTGGCTCTTTTTTCCATGTCCTTTGAACCATGTACCACGGCCTCCTGGGCCAATCCAGCGCTATTAAAATCACCAGACCCCTGTGGCGTTCTATGCGCTAAAGCACCCGTCCGATCATCACCCAAAGTGGAAACACGTAAAGGAGCTGTTCCTCCGGCCACTCCTGTATAAGAGCATCCAAGCCTTCGGCCATTCTCTCCCGTCTTCTGCTGAAGAAGCGTTCTACCTTTGTCATCTGGAAAGTCGCCATGAGATCCATCACCGGAGTCCCCCATTGATGCACTAGCGTCGCGAATACGTCGGGATGTAGAACCCACTCTCCCGGGTCTACGCGTACCCAACTCAAGAAGTCGGCCTCCACATTGTCTACCCCTGCCACATGTGCTGCCAACAGGGCTACCAGATTGTCCTCGGCCCATAACAAGCTCTCGGCCTCCAGTGCCATGCTGCTGGTGCCTCCCTGACGGTTGATGTAAGTCACTGCGGTCACATTGTCCGAAAAACACCCGAATGGCCTTCCCTCGAAGTGCCATACGAAACTCTTGCAACGCCAGAGCCACCGCTCTCAACTCCAGCCTGTTGATCAACCAACTCTTCTCCAGTCCGGACCACTGCCCCTGCGCAAATTATCCCTGAAAGTGAGCCCCCCAGCCCAAAAGGCTGGCATCTGTCGTCAGAGACATCCATGCTGGCGAGTCCAAGGGCATCCCTTTCTCCAGAACCCCTGGCCGCAACCACCACTGAAGCACCTCACGTGTCAGCGGCGGACACGGAAGCCGTTGCGACAGCTGATCCTTCTGATGCGACCACCTTCTCAACAATGCCCTCTGCAACGGTCTCATGTGAGCTCTCGCCCATGGCACCAACTCGAGCGTCGCCTTTCTGTTTCTTGAGAAGAGCAGTGCTTTCCAGGGCTCTCCCAAAAGGTGATTTTTGCTGAATTTGCTGCTAAATTGTGAGTTTTGTCTCCATATATTTATTTATCTATTTTCCCTTCTTGGTGGGTTCCCTTACCTACTCCTTTGCTGTGTGCCCACTGTTCAGGAACAGCCTACTGGCCAGAGACACTTAGGTTCCCGCCCACCCTACCCCTCACCCCACCCACCCCAGGGGCTACATTGCCTATATAGTGGTCACGTACATGCCATCTGTCGTTCCTAACTTGGGTAATGCCCACATCTTCAACTTTTCTTATTATTCTTCCTCTTCTGGGACTGCTTAATCAACATGTCGTGTATTCAGAGCAATAACTGTGGTACTTTCATTCAAAGAAGAATCATTTGGAGCCATAGAGCCTGTCCTATATGCCTAAAGTCAGCTGCCATGCATGAAGAAGTGACTCTACTAAGGAAAGACCTAGCAGCCATGCATAAAGAAGTGTCTCTACTGAGAGAGGAACTGGCTGCAATGAAGCGCACCTCTTCTAGGATACAAACTGAACAAAGTCCACCACCGCTCCCACAAAGAATCAAACACCCCAGGAACAAATGGATCACAGTGGGTTCTGGAAGATTGCGACCTGTAATGCAGAGACATCCTACACATCAAGAGATATCCCTGCAAAATGCCTTTTCTGCCTTGGCTAATGAGGATGCCCAACCCAAAGAAACTGAAGAGCCCTTAAATGAGTCAGACAATGCCCAATCTCCTGCTAAAGCACCAAATATGAAGAAAACCTCACCAAACAGAAAACTATTACTACTTGGAGATTCCATCATCAGAGGCACCAACTTGGAAACACAGTTCAAAGGAGAGAAGATAGTCATGTGCCTACCAGGCTCTTCAGCCAGCAGGAATACAAACCAAGTTGTTGAAATACTTAGCGCAAAAAGTGAGCACTCCAAACCAGATGTTATAATCCACTTGGGCACAAATGACCTGACTAGAAACAGTGCCTCTACAGCCCAAAAGGACTTCCAATCTCTGGGAGAGAAACTCAAGCCCATTGTTAACACTGTTGCATTCTCAGAAGTTCTACCTGTTCTTGGTAAGGGGACAAACAGGCTGCATCGCATTAACAACTTTAATACATGGCTCCAGACCTTGTGCAAACAAGAAGGATTCAGATTTATTGGCAACTGGGGCAACAGATGGACCAACAAGAGACTATACTGTGCTGATGGACTCCATCTTTCTGTCACAGGGAAAAGAAACCTAAGTGAAAAATTCAGACAGTATGTGGATATGCATTTAAACTAGGAAAAGGGGGTGACGGATGTGGAAGATCAACATCTGCATGCCACCCCCTGCAAAAGAAGAACATCATCAGAAACAGCCACACTCTTAAACCACACATCAAAAACAAGTGGGAAGAAGCAGGCAGAATAAAATCAATGCAAAATACACACAAGCCAGGTAAATGCTGGAAAGCAATGAGCACAAATGCTCGAAGCTTAGCCAAAAAAATTCCAGACCTGGAAGCCCTAATGGTGGAAACGGATTTGGACATTGTGGCCATTACGGAAACATGGTTTAATGAATCGCATGATTGGGATATAGCCATAGCTGGCTATAATCTATTCAGAAGAGACAGAGAAAATGGAAAAGGAGGAGGAGTAGCCTTGTATGTCAAAAGCAGTATTAAAGCTACTGAAATGCAGGGAACATGGGGAAAAGAAGAAGCGCTCTGGATTGCGTTGGAAAGAGGAGATGGCACTGTCATCCATATTGCTGTAGTCTACAGACCTCCGACTCAAATTGGAGAGAGAGATAACAAATTGATTATAGATATTGCCAAGATAGCAACAAAGGGGGAAGCGATCATATTAGGTGACTTTAATCTACCTGATGTGGATTGGATTACTCCTTCTGCACATCTGGAAAGAAGCAAAAAAATTGTGGATGCTCTCCAAGATGCATTACTTAGACAAATGGTGATGGAACCAACCAGGGAAAGCTCAACGCTGGATGTAGTGCTTACCAACAGTGATAACGTGTTGAATGTCTGCGTGAGTGCCCCTGTGAGCAACAGCGACCATCACACGGTGTAGTTTGAGATAAAAGCCATGGTACAGGCCAATCATAGCAAGCTCAAAGTCCTAAACTTCAAAAACACTGACTTCAATAAAATGGCCGAGTACTTAAAGGAGATGACGGGGTGGAAGGAGATAAGGGAAGTGGAATTGCAATGGACTAAACTAAAGGCGGCAATAAAAGGGGCAACAGATAAATATGTAAGAAAAATAAATAAAAAAAATAGGAGAAGGAAACCTATTTGGTTTTCCAAAGAGGTGGCTGCGCAAAGAAAGGCAAAAAACACAGCTTTTGCAAAATTCAAAAGCTTGCAAACAGAAGAACACAGAAATGAATACAGGATCCAACTCAAATAGTCTAAAAGAGTAATAAGGATAGCAAAATCAAAGGCAGAAGAAAAGATGGCTAAAGATGTTAAGGGTGGCAACAAAACTTTCTTCAGGTATATTCAGGAAAGGAAGAAGATCAGAGTTGGAATAGCAGGACTCAGAAGTGCTGGGAAAGGACTCGCGGAAAGTGACACTGAAAAAGCGAAATTGCTAAACAAATACTTCTGCTCTGTTTTTACTAAAGAAGATCCTGGAGATGGACCAGCTGTGACTCCCAAATATAAAAATAGGACTGAAGTAGATACCACACCATTCACAGAAGATGAGGTGTTAGAACAACTTGCTAAACTGAAAGTGGACAAAGCCATGGGACCAGATGGGATACATCCCAGGATACTGAAAGAGCTCAGAGAGGTTCTTGCAGGACCATTAAAGGATGTCTTCAACAGATCCTTGGAAAAAGGAGTGGTTCCTCAGGACTGGAGAATGGCTAATGTTGTACCTCTACACAAAAGTGGTGACAGGGAAGAAGTGTCAAATTACAGGCCCGTGAGCCTTACCTCGGTGGCAGGAAAAGTAATGGAGGCGCTCCTGAAAGAACGAATAGTGAACTTTCTCAAAACCAACAGGTTGCAAGATCCAAGGCAACATGGTTTTACCGAAGGACGGTCTTGCCAAACAAATCTGATTGAGTTCTTTGATTGGGTGACCAAGGAACTAGATCTGGGGCTTGCAATGGATGTCATCTATCTGGATTTCAGCAAAGCCTTTGATACTGTTCCTCATAGGAGGCTTGTCAAATTCAGTAGCTTGGGGATGGGTCCCAAGATAGTAAACTGGATTAGAAATTGGTTGACTGACAGACAACAGAGGGTGATGGTACATGGAGCTCACTCGGATGAGAGGAAGGTGATTAGCCGGGTGCCTCAGGGTTCGGTCCTGGGCCCGGCACTGTTCAATATATTTGTGAGTGATATTGCTGAAGGACTGAATGGAAAAGTCTGTCTTTTTGCAGATGACACAAAAATTTGCAACAGAGTGGACTCCCCCCAGGGAGTGGATAACATGAGGAAAGATCTACAAAAGCTGGAAGACTGGTCTAATGCTTGGCAACTACGATTTAATGTGAAAAAGTGCAGTGTCATGCACTTGGGTAGCAGAAATCCAAGGGAAAAGTACACAATAGGGGGTGAGAGGTTGGTATGCACGGTTCAGGAGAAAGACCTTGGTGTGATTATCTCTGATGATCTCAAGGTGGCAAAACAGTGCGACAAGGCGGTGGCAAAAGCCAGGAGGATGTTGGACTGCATACAAAGAGGGATTACCAGCAGAAAGGAAGAGGTACTTATGCCACTGTACAAGTCACTGGTGAGGCCTCACT
Source organism: Ichthyophis bannanicus (assembly GCA_033557465.1). Classification (NCBI taxonomy): domain Eukaryota; kingdom Metazoa; phylum Chordata; class Amphibia; order Gymnophiona; family Ichthyophiidae; genus Ichthyophis; species Ichthyophis bannanicus. The sequence continues at coordinate 173,480,806 of CM066039.1, read as the reverse complement.
TGGAATACTGTGTTCAGTTTTGGAGGCCATATCTTGCAAAAGATGTAAAGAGACTGGAAACTGTTCAGAGAAAAACGAACAAAATGATTTGGAGCTTGCGTCAGAAGCCTTATGAGAAGAGACTTGAAGACCTAAATATGTACACTTTGGAGGAGAGGAGGGACAGGGGAGATATGATTCAGACCTTTAAATACTTAAAGAGAAATGATGAACAAACAAACCTCTTCCAAAGACGGGGAAGCTGTAAAAATAGAGGGCATAACATGAAGCTGCAAGGTGGTAAATTGAAAGGCAATGTCAGGAAATATTTCTTCACTGAAAGGGTGGTGGATGCTTGGAATGCCCTCCCGATGGAAGTGGTGGGGGCAAACACGGTGATGGAATTCAAAACGGCATGGGACAAACACAGTGAATTCCTTTACAGCAACAGGATAAAAGCAAAATAAACGGTACCATCTAACTTCTGAACTATCTAGCGTCTGAACAAATAAGGGTGTCCTACATGGAGTGGTGGGTTCACCCCTAAACAGAAACAAAAACATGGAGGGGTGGCCTGCACAAAGCGACAGGTGCACCTACTCTTGCCATCTTGCTGGGAAGACTAGATGGACCATGCTGGTCTTTATCTGCTGTCACTTACTATGTTACTATGTCGCCGCCATGGTCCCTAGCAACTGCAGATAAAGGCCGAGGGACCCTGCTTGGCGAGAAACTGCGTGACCAACCTCCTGAGTCCCAGCACCCGCTGCTGCGGAAGAAAAATCCATCCTGCTCTCGTATCGAACCACGCCCCAGGTACTCTAGAGAGTCTGAGACGGTTCCAACCTGCTCTTTGACATGTTGATTACCCAGCCGAGACTCTGCAAAAACGCCACCACCTTGGCTGTATCTAACACACTCTCTTCTCGGGACTTCGCTCTGATCAACCAATTGTCCAGATAAGGGTGTACCAACACTCCTTCCTTTCGCAAGGCCGCTGCCACTACTACCATCATCTTGGTGAACATACGTGGCACCGTAGCCAGGCCAAAGGGAAGAGCCCGGAACTGGAAAATGTCCCATCGGTACGGCAAACCTGAGAAACCTCTGATGCTCCTTTCAAAATGGAATATGAAGATACGCCTCTGAAAGGTCTAAAGATGTCAGAAATGCCCCCTTTCGTATCGCTGTTATAACAGATCTGAGGGTCTCCATGCGAAAATGAGACACCCTGAGACACCAAGTCACTCGCTTGAGATCCAAAATAGGCCGAAACGTTCCTTCCTTTTTCGGGACTACGAAATAAATGGAGTATCGACCGCACCCTAACTGGGCGTGGGGAACCGGCACGATTGCTTTGAGGGAGAGCAGTCTCTGCACTGTCTCCCTGACTACTTTACGTTTTGCGTCTGATCTGCACGGGGACTAAACAAACGAGTTGGTTACCGGCCTCTGAAATTCTAACGCATAACCTTCTTGGACCACCTCCAACATCCACTGATCCAAGGTTACTCGGGTCCAGGCAGAGTAAAACTCCCATAATCGACCCCCTACGGGAACCAACCCCAACTGAGCCCCCCCTCACTTCATAGCGCTTTTTTTAATTTGAGGAAGCGGAAGAGGCCGCAAACCCCCTGCCTGCTCCTCTAAATCCCCGAAACCCCTGGTTCCTACCGGGAAACCGGCCCCGCTGATTTGGGGCAAACCTAGGGGAACGGAAACGTCGAAAGTCCCGTTGCTGGCCTCGCAACATGGGAGTGGGCCGTCCCTGCTTCTGCTTGTCCTCCAGCAATCTCCCGCCTTCGGACTCTCCCAAGTCCTACACCAATTTATCTAAAACTTCACCAAAACAACAGTTTCCCCCTGAAGGGAAGCTTACTTAACCGCGCCTTAGAGGGGCCGTTAGCTGCCCAATTACGCAGCCAAAGACATCTCCGCCCCGCTATCACCGAAGCCATACTCTTTGCTAACCCCCTAATAAGGTCATAATGAATGTCGGCCAGATAAGCTGCCCCAGATTCTAGTCTGGAGGCCTCCTTGTCAGCACCCTCCGTATGGCCCCCCTGAATCCGCTGCGCCCAGTGTAGGCAAGCCCTCGCCACCCAGGCTCCGCAAATCGACGCCTGTAAAGAGAGGGCATTTACCTCAAAGACTTGTTTCAACAAGGTCTCCAATTTGCGATCCTGCACATCTTTGAGCGCCGCACCACCTTCTACTAGAATTGTGGTCTTTTTAGTAACTGCCGACACCGCTGCATCTACTCTAGGCGACCTAAACAACTCCTTCTCCTGGTCCACCAGAGGGTAAAGACGCGCCATAACTCTAGAACCCTTAAGCGCGGCCTCTGGCATGTCCCACTCTTCCTGTATCATCTCTTTAAACACTCTAAGAACCGGAAAAGCCCTTTGAGTCTTCCGAAAAGCTTGTAACAAAGGATCCTCTAGAGCAGTGTCCTCGGGTGGCCCTTCGGGTGGCATATTAAGCGCCTTAAATGACTCCACAATGAAAGCCGACAACTCCTCTCTACGAAACACGCGGACCACCCTCGCTTGATCCTCTTGTTCTGCAATCTCGCCTTCCTCGAGATCCTCATCTAGGCCCACGTCAGGATCCAGATCCTCCGACCTTAGACCCTCCGACATGACCGATCCGTCTACTCGGTCCCCGTCTCCTCTGGATCTCTTCGCAGCTATGCCGGACACAGCTGTTGACAAAGGGGTAGCCGGCCTCTTATCCCCAAGTCCTACTTCGGGCATGCTGCCAGCAGGTTTACTTAGAGAGCCGCTGAAGGCCTGCTGAAGCAGGGCTATGAAATCAGGCGCGAAAATCGCCACCAGGCCTCCCGGTAACGGCAGTTGTGCATTCCCAGGGTCCAAAGCCACCGACGTGCTAGGCACAGGTTCCCACTCGGCTCCTGTGTCCAATAGAAGTTCTATAGGATTCGAGGCTATCCCCTCCTGAACCCCCACCCCAGCTGCATCCTGCTCCATAGCCGCCAACTCCTGACAGCAACCTCTACAAATCCCCACCAGAGACACGGACCCCCCTTCTAGCGCTGCACAATAAACAAAGCAGCCTAGAAGGCATCCCGCTTAACTGAGCCTCTCAACAAATACACCAGAAACTGAAGCAGAGCCTAGTCCCTGATCAGGCCCAATATGGAATTTTTTTTTTTTTTTTTTTTTTTTTAAATTTAAATACTGTGGTGCACTCTTCAGAAACATTCCCCTACTGAAAGTATGAGGAAAGTTCCCCAAAACGAGGCTCCCCGAGCAAAATACAGCACTTAGAAAAATACTTGTAAAGCACACCGCGCTTCCCGCGCGAGAGCCACGCGGTCTGACCTGCCCAGCTACGGGCCGCGCTTCACTGTGCACTGCTATCAAAACTAGTATCCTACCTTATGACCTTTTCCGCTACCAGAACAGAGTGCTCCGCTGTCTTCCCTGCGCTCTACCGTGTCCTGGGAGCTGCAGGCATTGGTAGTCCAGGAACGCAGCAGGAAACTTCTCTGCCGCCCCGTCGTTTGAAGCTCCGGCTTCAGCTGCGATTGCAGGCAATGCTTCTGCACGCGCTGAGCCTTGCAGTGAGCCGGGACCTTTCCACCGCTGACGGGAACGGACACCGGAGACTGTGCTCTGCCTCTTCAACCTCCCCCAAAGCTCCTTCCACGGAATAAAAATATGAATAAAAGGGGAAGAGGTGGAGGGGTGGGAGGGAGGGAAGGCAGAGACCTCAAAAGGCACAGTGAAGGGAGAACAGCTCCAGAGCAGTCTGGCACCAGGATTCCTAACACCCGACCCAGTAAACTGCAGTGCCTTTTCTTTTCTCTTAATATCATCAATTCACTAAACCTAGACTCTCCTTAATAGTCCTCAAGTGAGCCGCAATCCCTGGGCTCACCCAGCCTCCAGCTGCTTGGAGACTGAGATAACTGGTGAAAGGAGGCAGTTCCGGGGCTTATATACCAGTGAGGTCATAAGAATGACAGTTCTCAGTCTCCAAGCTGCTGGAAGAGGATGACAACCCAGAGATTCCGGGACTAGACTGGAGGGACGATCAGGAAGAGCAGTTTACCCTTGAAAGGAAGCTTACCGAGTTGGGTTTGCGAGGCCACATCCGCCAACCAACTGTTAAACCAAAGAAATCGTTGAGCAGACACCATCGAAGCCATGCTCTTGGCGGAAGCCCTAACTGTGAGATACACAGCCCCCGACTCCAGCCTAGCTGCTGAGAACAGATTGCCTTGAATTTCGGCCTCAGTCTCAGGCAAACTCTGCGCCCAACTTAAACATGCTCAAGCCACATACGCCCCACAAATTGAGGCTTGTGAGGCTAACGTATTAATTTCAAAAAATTGCTTCAACAAGATTTCAAACTTTCTATCCTGAGCATCTTTCAAGGCTGCACCATCATCTACCGGGATGGTAGTCTTTTTGGTCACAGTTGATACCAGAGCATCCACCATAATTTAAGGAGATCTTTTTCTTCTAGAGGAATGGGATATAGACAAGACATAGCCATGCCACCTTCACAAGCCTGCCTCCGGTACATCTATCATCTCCATTATGGCATTATGCACTGGAAAGGACTTCTAAAGTCTTTGGATGCCCTTGTAATAAGGCATCTCCAACATCCCCTCCTCCATTTGTGAGTTATGGGGAATATTAAGCACCGTCAGAGACCGAGTGATCAGAACCCCCAACTCCCTCCTGGAAAAACACCCAAACAATGTTGGTATCCTCCCTGCTGGGATTTCTCCCTCTTCCATATACTCTATAGCCGAGTCCTACCACATCTCAGAGGGGCCCTTCTAAAAAGGTCTTCTGACCTCCAGAATGAACTGAGTCATGATCCTCCCACAAATCTCTCACCCATGTCTGCCTCCCCCATGTTGTTGCCTGGTTGCATAATCATCATCTCACATTTAAGCCCTCTAAGATCACAATCACCTGGCCTTCCAGCTCACTGTCCACTCCCTCTGTTTCTCCCAGTCATGATGATGTTCCTATCAACCTTGTACCTTCCTTTCACTATCTTGGCATTCTCTTAGATTCTACTCTTTCTTTTCACGAATACATCAGTCTAGTGGTACAACACTCCTTTTGTTTTCTCCACCGCATTCAGGCAGTTCATTCTTTTCTATTGAACTCTGTTCTCACTACTCTTGTTGTTTCTCGGGTGCTTGCTCATCTCGACTACTGTAACTCTGTTTTGACTGGACTACCTCCGTATGAACTTTATTGCCTCCAACTTATCCAACATACAGCAGCACGACTAATTTTCCATGCTTCACATTTTGATCATATCACTCCCCTACTCATCTGTTTACACTGGCTCCCAGTTTCATTTTGCATCCAGTTTAAGATTCTCACTCGGGTTCACAAAACACTTCACACCAATCGTCCGCATTACATGTCCTCCCTCATCATAACGCACACTCCTCATTGTTCCCTCCGCACCATTCATATGAACCACCTTTTTCTTTCCCCCCTCCCGGCACACTTAGAATTCATTCATCACTCTGCTTTTTATTTCCTTGGCCCTTTTCTCTGGAATGATCTCCCACCCGCACTCTGATTAGAACTCTCATTTCCCAAGTTCAAATCATTGCTCAAAATTCACTTATTCTCCATAGCATCTAACCTTCCACCAGACCCCCCACCCCCCCATAATCCTACTTCCCCTCCCTAGCTACGCTCTCTAGTCTGCTCTCTGATGTCCTGTGATTATTTCCTATCTATCACTGGCGTTCCTTTCTATATGTATTTATAATTTTGGTTTTATTTTAGTACACTGCTCTGTTGTCCCTCACTAAGGGTGGTATATCAAGTTCTAATAAATGAAATGAAATGAAAAGAAATGAATCAAATCATCTTGCACCTTCTGGTGCTTTGCTGGAGGTTCAAATGAATTCTTTATTGTGGTAACAGTTTCCTTCACCACCATTTTTGCCATTTTAATTTTATTTAACACATTTTTTTTATACCTCTAGCCTTCAATCAGAGCAGTTTACATTAAACAGTAACCTGCAGACGACAAGGGAGATAATCACAATGTTGACTGCTAAATTAAAGAGTCAATAAAGTAACATACTTGTGAAACTCATAAAACCTGTATAAAGGGGAACTATATGCAATGCAGGACAGGCATGGGAGGGCATTAACTGCACTTAGATTAATTAGGAATGTACTGTGTTACATTGGCCTTTACAGTAGTATACTGGTGTGATATGAGGTCCATTATTTATGTATAGGTTATGTGATGTGACCAAAATGTTCAGTGTAGAGGTGCATCCTTAGTTTTTTGCGGAAGTCCTTGATATCCATGGTCGTTCTGATGTCATCCAGTTGGGAGTTCCATAGCGCTGGGGCAAAGAGGGAAAGTGCACTAGCTTAAGTAGTCTGTTTGGATTTCTTGTATTCAGGAGGGGTGACTAACATATGTTTATTGTTGGTTCTCCTGGGGCACGTGCTGGTGTCTCCATTGATCAGTTCCTGTAGGATATTTGCAGAGGATTTGTGTATGATCTTGAAAATTATGAGTATTGTTTTGTACTTGGCCAGAGAGTGCATTGGGGGCCAGTATAATTGGTTAAGTGTGATGGTAATGTGATCTTGTTTGGGGCTACCAGTGAGTATACGGGCAACTGTATTTTGTGCCAATTGTATGAGGTGAATGGAGCATTTGGATAAATCCTGGTATATCGAATTGCAGTAATCCAAAGTCAGCGTGACAATTACTTGAAATACTATGCGAAAATGTTCCTGGCTGAGTAGCAGGTTTAAATTCTTGAGGAGTTTCATCTTGTAGTAGGCATTTGCAGTGATTTTCTTTATGTGAGGCTATAGCGTGAGGTTTTGGTCTAAGATGACGCCAAGATACCTGACTTTTGTACTTTAATGGTGTGGTGTAAAAGGCAGATTTCTTGTGGGGGTGTGAATGATGGGTCTCTAGTGATAAATAATGCCTCTGTTTTGTTCACGTTTACTGCGAGGTTATTGGTGCCTAGCCAACTGATCATTTCTTCCATACAGTTTGTTATGGGCAGGAGGTCAGGGTTACGAATGTCAATTGAAGTGAAAACCATCTTATCAGCGTATATCCTGTATTGTATGTTGTGGTGCTGGATTACGTTGCAGATGGGTTGTATGTAAATACTGAAGTGCACAGATGAGATTGATGACCTTTGAGGGATGCCCTCGGTTAGGGTAAAGGGAGAGGATTTGCACTTGCCGCATTTTACTTACTGTTGTTCAAAAAGGACTGGAACCATTTTAATGTTGTGCCATGTAGGCCAATTTCCTGAAGGCGTCGCAACAAGATACTATAAGAAGACTGAAGTAATGTTTATGTCCAGTAAAATGGACTTTGAACCACCTCCAGCAATCACACTGTGCAATAATACTTACAACTCGAAGGAAGAAATAAAATATCTAGGAGTCACAATCGACAGCAAACTGAAAATGGAAAAACACCTCAGCAACACCAACAAAGCCATCTTTCACAAGCTTAGAGTACTACGACCCCTGAGGAACGTACTGGATTCGTGTGATTTCCGATCAGTTGCACAAGCACTCATCATGCCCCACCTTGACTACTGCAACGCCATCCTGCAGGGTCTACCAAAGAAAACCACTAACATATTACAACTGGCACAACACGTAGCAGCAAGGATCATAATGAGAACAAGCGTCACTGAGCATATCACACCTGTATTGATGGAACTGCACTGGCTCCCAGTTGCTGCCAGGATTCAATACAAAACATTGGTAACGACATTCAAGTTAATTCAAAACCTGGCCCCCTCATTCCTCTCCACCCTGATCTCCATACAACCTACCACCAGAAGCAGGAGAACCATAAACTCAGACACACTAATAGTCCCAAACAGCATTAGGCACGTAAAAGTCAGTACTAGTCGCAGAGCGTTCTCCTTCTCTGCCCCCACTTTATGGAACCAGCTCCCACACGAGCTGAGAGCAATTAAAGACATAACCGATTTCAGAAAAAAATTAAAGACGCACCTGTTCAATTGTCACTATATACAGATGTAAATCCAAGAAGATAAAAAAGAGTGAATAGCTGTATGTAAAACTGTTCACCTGTTCAATTGTCACTATATACAGATGTAAAGCCAAGAAGATAAAAGAGAGTGAATAGCTGTATGTAAAACTGTACATAGATGTCGGATAATCGCGTGTGTAAATGTATAATTGCTTGTATAAATATATAATCGATTGTGATAGTAATTATGGTCTAAATATAGACCCTAATATGTGTGCTGTGTATTACCCCTGTTCTCTCTATGCCCCAAATTTTCTGTCTTGATTTTTTTGACAAATCCCAAAATTGTAATCAAACCGCTGCTGATCGCTGGAAGTAGCGGTATATAAGTTTTTACTAAATAATAATAATAATAAAAAAAATAATAATACTATGGGATGTATGATATGTCCATAAATATGAGAAGGAATCCGGATTTGATGTTGTCGATTCCCCTAATGATGGTATCCAGAAGTGAAGTTAATAGTGTTTTGGCGTTATGGTTTGGTATAAACCCATGCTGATGGGAGTCCAGAGGGGCGTGCAAGTCCAAGTGGTCCTGTAGCTGCCTTTGTACCGCTTTTTCAATAATCTTAGCCATGAGAGGTAGACTGGATATAGGGCGGTAGGATGTAGGGTCAGATTTGTTGAGTGATTATTTTGTTTAGAATTGGACATATGGTAGCATATTTGAGTGTATTTGGCATATATCCTTAGTTGAGGACTGTTGTTATCTTGTGTATGTATGGGAGGAAGACTCCACCAGGCCCTGCTTCATGAAGTAGGCCTGGTGTAACAACAGTACAAAGTCAGGGGAAAAAGGCAACCCCGATGACTTGTCCGCCGTGCTAAAACTATGACTTCCCGACATAGCAGCAATGGATTTTGAGGAGCCCCAAAGAGTTTTCCTGACTCTCTGTCTCCATCCCTGACGAAATGGCCATGGTTCCTGCCAAAATCGCAGGGTCCCATGGTTGAAGGGGAGAAACATAAACTGGATCTATAATGTTATTAGACGTTGGCTCTACACCACTACTGAAATCCCCCAAGGATTTCCCACTTCACAAGAGCAGCAAAGTCCTGCTGTCGATTAGTGTGCTCGGTGGCTGCCACAGGCCATGCAGACTGCTTGTGCTCCCGGCACTGAACAGCATCTGCGTCACCAAAAACAGCGATACAAAGGCTCACCTGACAGTTGTAAACTGTAAGGGAGCTGTCGGCACCGGCAAACTAATTACCATTGTAATGGGAAGCGGTATTCTGTTGGAGCTCAAACTTCTTCTCACTGCTGTCTTTTTTGTTTTGTTTTTTACATATGACTTAAAGGGATTTGCAGCCTCAAAATAATAAGCCAGACCACCGGCCGGCCCCACTGCCAAATTTAAAGAAAAGCAGAAACACTCACCGTTTTGCCATAGAACCAGAGGGGAGGATTGAAATGAGGGGACGGACCTGGACCACCAGGTAATACCCCCAGAAAAAAAGCTTAAGTACTGACTCAATAGCATTGGTTCTCTGTAGAAAGAAATGATAATTACACTTACTGGTAATTGTAGTTCCTTGAGTGACGACAGTTCAGTCCTCTACCTCTGGGTTGTCAATCTCCTCCTGCAGCTTGGAGACTGGTATGTCAGAATGATGACATCACTGGATATAGCCCGCTGCACTCCTACCTCCATCCCAGTGTGAACTATTAACAAAGCAGACTCACAGGAGCAACAAATAAGTAGCTAATCAAACACTGTAACACAACTTATAAGGACCGCTTAACTCTCCACCCCCTCTGGCAAGGCTTTCTTACACCCTGTGCAGCCAGAGAGAAAGGAACCCCAGAACAAATTGAAGCAATCTGCACTCACCTGTAACACTCTCCTTCTCGCCACCAAACTTGGATCCTCCTCGAAACATCTGGGTGGGAAGGAGGACTGAACTGTCGTCACTCAAGGAACTACAATTACCAGGTAAGTGTAATTATCATTTCCTTATCGTTCCTCCAGTTCAGTCCTCTACCTCTGGGATGTACCAGAGCAGTAATCATTGGGAGGGACCCTTCCAGCCAGCAGACAAAACTGCCGACCCAAAACGAGCATCCGAAGCCGCTGCTACGTCGAGCCTGTAATGCTTGCTGAAAGTATGTAGCGACGACCAAGTCGCTGCTCTGCAAATGTCCCCTGGTGGAACCAAACTGTGCTCCGCCCAGGAACATGCCTGCGCTCTGGTGGAATGCGCCCGCAATCCCACGGGCACTACCCAACCTTGAAGCAAATAGGCGGAAGCAATCGCCTCTCTAACCCGAGCGATGGAAGCCTTAGCCGCTGCTTCACCTTTGCGCACTCCTCCGAACAATACAAACAACCGATCCGACTTACGGAAGGACTCCGTTACCTTCAAATACTGACACAATGCCCTCTTCACGTCAAGACGACGAAGGCTGCGATCCGAAACACCGCCCTTCAGAGACCCAAGAACGGGCAAGCACACCGACTGATTCACATGAAAGGAAGATACCACCTTAGGCAAAAAGGACGGAACCGGACGTAAAACCACTTTCTCCCTGGAAAAAGATAAGAACGGTTCCCGGCACGACAACACTTGCAACTCCGAAACTCTTCTAGCCGAACAAATCGCCACCAGAAACACCGTCTTGAGCGTCAAATCCTTCACTGATGCATGACGCAAAGGCTCAAAGGGAGACTTGGCTAACACCGTGAGGATGAGATTGAGATCCCATGGCGGAATGCACACTCTACGCGCCGGTCGTAATCTAGCGACCGCTTTCAGGAAGCAACCCACATCAGGGTAAGCCCCTAAAGGCACTCCATTGACCCTGCTTCGATAACAGGAAAGAGCTGCCAACTGGACACGCAATGAACTGGCTGCAAGACCTTTATCAAAACCGCCCTGCAGAAACTCCAAGACCAACGGAACGGAAACCGTGGCCGCCCGAACCTGACGTCGCGAACACCAATCCTCAAAAATACGCCAGACAGGTCGAATGCTTATGTGCTCTAAGCAAAGTCGCCACGACCGCTGACGAATAGCCTTTCTTTCTCAGCTTAGCCCTCTCAATGGCCATACCGTAAGCGAGAACCGATCCACCTGAGGCATGAACAGTGGCCCCTGACGCAACAGATCCACTCTCTTCGGGAGCCACCAGGGCTCGCCGTCCAAGAGACGCACTAGATCCGTGTACCAAGGACGCCTCGGCCAGTCGGGCGCCACCAACAGGACTTTCCCTGCATGCGCGCCGATCTTTTGAATCACTCTGCCTATCAACGCCCATGGTGGAAAGACATATAGAAGACCGTCGGACGGCCACTGTCGTAACAGCGCATCTATGCCTTCCGACATCCTTTCTCGCCTTCAGCTGAAGAAGCGGCCGACTTTCGCTGACCGGAAGGTCGCCATGAGGTCCATCACCGGAGTTCCCCAACGATCTATTATTTGTGTGAAAACGTCGGGATGCAACTCCCACTCCCCCGCGTCCACTTGAACTCTGCTGAGGAAGTCTGCTGTGACATTGTCCTTCCCGGCAATGTGCGCTGCCGAGATTGCGGACAACCGAAGCTCTACCCAGGCAAACAACTCGTCCGCTTCTTCCTCCATTGCGGCACTTCCCGTGCCCCCCTGGCGGTTGATGTACGCCACCGTCGCCGAGTTGTCAGAGAGCACCCTTATGGGTCGACCGCGCACCACATCCTCGAATGCCTGAAGAGCCTGGAAAACAGCGCGAAGTTCCAGACGGTTTATCGACCATGAGGCTTCCAGGGGAGACCAAAGCCCCTGCGCAAACTGGCTCCCGCAGTGGGCTCCCCAGCTGAGAAGGCTGGCATCCGTCAACATCGGAAGCCACTCCGGCTGCTCCAGCGGCATGCCGGCTGTCAGCGACGACTTGAGTAGCCACCAACGAAGAGTCCGCCTAACTCTGATCGGACAAGGAAGTCACTTGGACAAGGAATCGTTCTGATGCGACCAGCGGCGGAGCAGCGTTCTTTGGAGAGGCCGCATATGGACCTTGGCCCATGGCACAGCTTCCAACGTTGCCGCCATGGTGCCCAGCACCCGGAGATAATCCCATGCCGACGGTGCCAGGACTGACAAACTGCCGGACCAGGGATCTGAAGCCCTCGGCCCGTTTGTGCGGCAGAAACACCTGCCCCCTCCTTGTGTCGAACCGGACTCCGAGGTATTCGAGGTTCTGGGTGGGCCTCAAATGACTCTTGGTCGTGTTGACTACCCAACCAAGACCCTGCAAAAACACCACCACCCCGTTTGTCACCCGGATACTCTCCTCCTCGGACTTGGCTCGAATCAACCAATCATCGAGATAAGGGTGGACTAGAATGCCTTCTTTGCGCAACGCCGCCGCCGCCACCACCACCATGATTTTGGTGAAAGTCCGCGACGCCATGGCCAGACCGAAAGGCAAGGCTTGGAACTGATAGTGACCCCAAGGAAGAGCGAACCGCAGAAACTTCTGATGTGCTAGCCGGATGGGTATGTGCAAATACGCTTCCGTAAGATCGAGAGACGTCAAGAATTCCCCACGATGCACAGCCACTATGACCGACCGCAGGGTCTCCATCCGGAAATGCGGCACCCTTAAACAACGGTTCACGGCCTTCAGGTCTAGGATGGGCCGTAACATGCCGCCCTTCTTCGGCACCACAGAGTACCAACCCCTGCCGTAATCGGTTTTGGGGACTTCTACCACGGCTCCCAACTTGAAGGAGTCTTTCCAGGGTTCCGCGAAGCACTGCTGATTTCTTGGGGCCCCTGCAAGGGGACATGACAAAGGAATCCCGCACGGGCCGAGCAAACTCCAGAGTATAGCCGTGCTGAATTATCTCCAACACCCACTGGTCGGACGTGATGTGGGTCCAAGCGGAAAGAAACTCCCGAAACCGCCCGCCTATGGGAGGCCACTCCGCCGGGACCCACCTCGCTTCATTGTGACTTACGCGATGCGGAAGCAGGGTTGGAGGCGAACCCTCTATTTGCCCCCTGAAACCCACGAAAGCCCTGGGCTCGGGACCGATACCGGCCCCTCTGGAAACTACCGAAGCGCGTCGGACGAAATCTCCAGAAATCTCAAAACGGACCCCGAAAGCCTTGGCCCGACTTGCCCTGTTTCAGCTTATCCTCTGGAAGTCGCCCCGCCTTGGACTCACCCAGGTCCTTCACCAACTTATCCAAATCCTCTCCAAACAGCAAACCACCCTTAAATGGAAGCTTGCTGAGACGGAATTTATAAGGTCCGTCCGCCGCTCAATTCCGCAACCACAACGATCTACGGGCGGCCACCACAGATGCTGTGCTATTGGCCAGCGCTCTGATCAAGTCGTAATGCACATCTGCTAAGTAAGCTGTCCCAGACTCCAACCGATCCAGCTCCTTTAGCTCCTCGAGATCTAGATGCGGAGACTGACGCAGACGCTGGGCCCAGCGCAAACACGCCCTGGCCACCCAAGCTCCACAGATGGAGGCCTGCAGCGAAATAGAATCCGCTTCAAAGGCCTGCTTCAGCAGACCGTCAATTTTACGGTCCTGGGTATCCTTCAAGGCTGCACTTCCTTCGACCGGAATAGTGGTCTTTTTTGTAACCGCCGACACCACCGCGTCTACTCACGGCGCCCGGAATATTTCTTTATCCTTATCGGACAAAGGATACAATCTATTCATTGTCCGTACGCCCCGAATACCTGCCTCCGGCTTATCCCACTCATCCTGAATAATTTTGTCGACTACCCTGTGCACCGGGAACACCACCTGTGTCTGTCGAACTGCCTGGATGACCAGATCCTCAACCTCCTCTTCTACTGCTGCCTGTGTAGCTAGATTCAATATCTGCAAGGTCTCTAAAACCAAGGCCGCCAATTCCTCTCTGCGGAAGACTCTGATTATCTTAGGTTGATCTTCGGGTTCAGGGATCTCACCTTCTTCCAGGTCCTGTATACCCTCGTCCGGATCCCACTCCAGAGCTGGGGCTTCAGGCCAGTCGCCCTCCGCTAAGGCAGGGTCCCTAGCCCTTGCTCTCTTAGGCGCCGGCGGCCCCTCGTCTAACTCCTCAGCCACCACCAGCTGCTGAGGTTGAGATGCCAGTGACCCCGGGCCTGCCCCTTTGCCCTGTCGCTGCAAACAAAAAGCCTGATGCATAAGCAGAACAAACTCAGGACTAAACTCACCAAGACCCGACACTGGAGCTGGCAGAGAGATGCCCGAGGGCCCCGCCAGCTCCTCCAACGCCAGCCCCTGCGCGTGAGGCCACGGGGATGCAGCTCTCCCGCAGGCGCTCCCTGCACCTCCGGGGACTCTTGGAACTCCATCTGCTGCTCCACCGCGGATGAGAAGGTTGCAGAGCCCCGGCACACCCCGGTATCAGCTACTGTGCCCCTCCTAGTGCCACACACAATACACTGAGGTCTGGCAGCCATCCAGCAGCCTAGCCAGAATCCTAGGGGCTTATCTTAGGTGCTCTCACCTTTTTGTGCAGTTTTTTTTTTTTTTAAACAAAACAAACAGCAGCCTTGCAAACCCAAAGAGAGAGTCTTCCTTTTTTTTCTTTAATGCACTGCTCTCACGGGAGAAAAAAAAAAAAAACCTTCAGCCCCCCCGTCCTGTGGGGCGGCTGAAAAAGACGCAAAACTACAAAACTACCAAACCAAGAAAATAAGCCCCCAAAAACAACCAAAGAAAGAAAACAAATGAAAACAAGAAGAAATAACCCCCGTAATTTGCCCTGACACTAAATCGGGAGTTTTCCCGCTAGCACGCGGCTGCTCCGCGGCACAGAAAATGGCCACCAAGAAAATCACCGAGCAGGAAAAAGGTGCCAAATGCACCGCGAGTGCCCCCGCACCGACAGAGGAGGTATCCGCCGGAGAAAGTCAGCCTGAAACCGATGAAACACTTGCCGGCCAGGCCTGCAGCTGCCCTGCTAAGAGTAACGTGCGCTGTGCTTTCAAACCCGGGCCCGAAGCTCTGCCACTTTGATGTACTGCCGTCAATTAAGCCGCGGTAAGGCAGGCACTGCTGTCCTGCAGACGCTCACGTCTTCAAGAAAGGCTCTCCCCCGAATAGTCCGGGGGGGAGAGACCTCTGGGCCACCGCAGGGGGGGAGAACTCAAATTCCTGAGCCAGAACCCCCAAAAGATCAGGCACAGGCAGGGAGTAAGAAAGCCGTGAGGCACTGACTTTTTTTTTTTTTAAAGAACCACTGCCAATTAAAACCCCAGATCTGTCCACTTAGCTAACCTAACAATATAACTTGCTCCTTATCAATTCCTCCAGAAAGCCTTCTACAAGGCTCGTCAAGTCCTCCTGCTGCATGGAGACTGGTCACACTGGGATGGAGGTAGGAGTGCAGCGGGCTATATCCAGTGATGTCATCATTCTGACATACCAGTCTCCAAGCTGCAGGAGGAGATTGACAACCCAAAGGTACAGGATTGAACTGGAGGAACGATAAGGAAACCTCCTTATTCTGCACGCACCAAGTTTGACACTCCTGATGTTTCTCTTTCTTTTTTTTTTTTTTTAAAAGCAAGTGAAGTGCAGACTGCAAGAAGCTCTTCACCATCTGCTGGAGATTGAGAAATACTGGTGTGAGAGAATGCGCAGAGAACCCTTATAGCCCGATATCATCAAAACCTGTGGTTCTCAATCTCCATCTGCTGGTGATAGGGCATAACCTATGCATCTGGACTGTATTGGAGAGATAAGGAAAGAAGCAATCTCCAGGAACAAGCAGGAATAAGTCCTCACATATGGGGTACGTCGGAACCGACGGAGCCGGCGCGGGAAAGCTCCCCAGCTTTTCAGATGAAAAGCTTTTGGGGCTTCCCACAGCACATGCGCGCTGCCTTCCCGCCTTCCTTACCAGCTCTCTTCAGTTTCTCTTTTTCCGCGGAGCCAGCAGGTCGTGTTCCTGTCACCGCTGAAGAAATTGCTATTTTAATTTGTTTCTTTTGACCGCGTACCTGCCTTCCCCATACCAAAACCGGTACTGCCGGTCTCTCTTTTTTTTTTTTTTTTTTTTTTTTTTAGAAATAAAGAATCTCTTTTTTTATTTTCAGCACAACGTGGTAACTTTTGCTAGGCCTTCAGGCCTACACAAATTCTCCTCTTGGAGAGGCCAGCTCCTGGTTTTAAAAAGTGTACCAAGTGCAGTGCTGTTATTTCTCTCACAGACACCCATGAATGGTGTCTTAAATGTTTGGGACCTGACCACTCCATACCGGACTGCCCATTCTGCTCCCAGATGTCTAAACGTGGTATGCAGAACCGGGCCAACAAGTTCCATGTGCTGTTTGCTTCAGATAATCCAGCATCACAGTCATCCAGGTCTTCCTCTCCGGATGGATCTCAGGTAACCAAATTTTTCTGTGGGCAAATCCTCTAAAAGCAAATCTCTTTCAAAAGATCGAGAGGCTCTCAATCTTGAGTTCGAGGATTCTGCCCAAGCCAAAAAACCCCGGCGGGAGGCTCCGGTCTCCAAAGCACCATCTATGGGGTTACAGGTTGACATCGATGGCACGGCCTCGACCGATCACCTGTTAGACTGCTCTGGGGTACCGGCTGATACCGGTACCAACATCCAGGCAGCAGTGGCGTCCATGGGCAATACTGTCCAGACCATGCAGCAGGCCGTTCTGGCTTTCATTAAGGCTGCGACGCCCTCGGTAACCGATTCCATCGGTACCGACTCCGGTTCCGGTATCCACACCGGAACCGAGACCATCGACTTCCAAGCGTCGATCGGTTCCGCATGCCGGATTCAGGCTTTTGCCCGATACCGATCCCATGCCCGATACGCCCGATGTCGATATCGGTCGGTACGCGTATCGTGCATTGGAAGCACAGAGAGAATACTCAGATTCTTCTGATGAGTTCAATTCCTCTGATGACTCTGCTGAGCTTGATCTTCCTGAGGAGCCCTCTTCTCCAAGGAGGAGGATGTCTCCCCCAGAGGATTTATCCTTTCAGGATTTCATTGTTGATGTAGCTAAAGAGCTTTCTATTGCTACATCTTCTGGAACGGAACAAAGATCAAAGAAATTGGATATTTTAGGATACTCCAAAGCTCCTAAAGAGGCAGTTACCCTGCCTATCCATGAAATCCTTCAAGAACACTTGATGGATTTGTGGGAGACTCCTCTAACACTGTCTCCTCATTCCCGTAGGTTGGACACCATGTACCGGGTCCCTCCTTCTCCTGGGTTTCGAAAGACTCAACTGCCTCACCACTCCATTGTGGTGAAGTCTGCCATGAAAAAGATCAAGAGTCCTAAAAGGCACTCTTCTACCCCTCCAGGGCGAGAATGTAAGACCCTTGACTCTTTTGGTAGAAAGATCTTCCAGGCTAGTATGCTTATAGCCAGGATCAATTCCTACAGTCTTTATATGGGCATGTTTCTCAGAGAAACTTGCCCTGAAGGTATGGCATTTTGCCCCCTTTATCCCTGAGGATAGAAAGGAGGACTTCACTTCTGTGGTGACACAACTTTCAGAGGTCTCCAAGTTTTCCAACAGGGCAGCCTTTGATTCCTTTGAGGTTGCAGGCAGGGCTTCGGGAATTGCTATTGCAGCCCGACGTCTTGCTTGGCTCCAGGCTTCTAACCTAGAACCCTGGGTCGTGGATGGCTTAAGGAATCTGCCCTGTACAGGTGAGAACTTATTTGGTGAGGATTGGCAAATTAAAGCTGCTCAAATGGACGCAGAAAATGCCACTCTAGATAGACTTTCTAAGTCTACTTCTACTCCTGCCAAAAAGAAGCCTTTTAAGAGGCCTTACTACAAGAAGGCCAGCTTTTCCACAAATACTGGCCAACAATCTGCTCAGCCTCGCTTTGCTGCTAAACGTCAGCAATCTAAGCAAGTAAAGTCAAGGCCTGCAGTGTCTGCTACACCCCAGCAGGCTCAACCCCCTCAGGGGTTTTGACTTGCCCCTAGAGAACTTACCATTTCTGGCTCTAGAACAACCAGAGCCCCTCACCATTCCCGGAAGGTTAGCTCACTTTGCTCCCAGATGGGAGCAAATTACATCAGAGCAATGGACCCTCTCTATCATCCGAGAGGGTTACAAACTTCATTTCTCCAGCCTTCCTCCCCATACCATGGTGAGGCAATTCAGTTCTCCCCCATCTCTTCTGACCCTGTTGGGTCGGGAAGTCTCCTCTCTCCTTGCCCAAGGGGCAATAGAGGAGGTTCCTCTTCCTCAACAGGGGTTAGGGTTCTACTCCCCTTATTTTCTCATAACAAAGAAGACAGGGGGCTTCAGACCTATCCTAGATCTGAGAGAATTGAACAAGTTTCTATTCAAGGAGAAATTCAAAATGCTCTCTCTGGGCATTCTCCTTCCATATCTTCAGAGTCAGGATTGGCTTTGTTCTCTAGATCTCAAGGATGCGTACACTCATATACTCATCCGTCCATCCCACAGATAATATCTTCGATTTCTGTTCCAGGGAATTCATTTCCAATACAGAGTACTTCCCTTCGGTCTCGCCTCTGCTCCAAGAGTATTCACAAAATGCATGGCAGTCGTAGCCGCATTTCTAAGAGGCATGGGAGTCTTCGTGTTCCCATATCTGGACGACTGGCTCATCCGAGCTCCATCTCAGTCAGAAGCCCAGATTTCCTTGGACCGCACAAGGCATATTCTTCAATATCTGGGACTTGTGGTAAACATTCCCAAGTCCCAACTTATCCCTATTCAGTCCCTGGAATTCATAGGGGCCCACTTGGACTCCACCACTGCAAGGGCCTACCTCCCTCTGGTCCGAGGCCAACGACTAATCAGCTTGGCCTCCCAGGCTCAGTCCAGAAGTCACTTGTCAGCCAGGGAACTGCTGCAACTTCTGGGCCACACGGCCTCCACGGTCCATGTGGTGCCCTACGCTCGTCTCCATATGAGGGCAGCTCAATGGACTTTGGCCACCCAGTGGTCTCAAGCATCAGGAGCGCTCTCAGACCAAGTACTCACCTCAAAACGTCTGTTCTGGTCTCTCCAGTGGTGGACATCCTCCAAAAATCTGTTGTTGGGGACCCCCTTCCAACCTTCGTTGCCCCAAGCAACCCTCACAACAGATGCCTCCCAAACAGGGTGGGGAGTTCATCTCCAACACCTCTCCACTCAGGGCACCTGGTCTCCCCAGGAGACCACCCTTCACATCAACCTTCTGGAACTGCGAGCAATCTTCCTTGCCCTCACAGTCTTCCACACCCTCCTTGTCAACTTGACTGTCCTAGTCCAGACAGACAATCAGGTAGCCATGTTCTATGTCAACAAACCAGGAGGGACGGGCTCTCTGTCGCTTTGCAACGAAGCTCTCAGATTATGGGCCTTCGCCAGAGAGCATCAAATTCATCTTCTGGCAGTATACCTTCCAGGAGTTCAAAACTCTCAGGCAGACAGACTCAGTCGAGTTCTGCTTCCACACGAATGGTCCCTGCATATGGACCAGATACGCAGAATCTTTCAGGAATGGGGAACCCCGGACATAGACCTCTTTGCAAGTCCGTGGAATGCCAAACTTCCCCGGTTCTGTTCC
Organism: Ichthyophis bannanicus; assembly: GCA_033557465.1. Lineage (NCBI taxonomy): Eukaryota > Metazoa > Chordata > Amphibia > Gymnophiona > Ichthyophiidae > Ichthyophis > Ichthyophis bannanicus. The sequence continues at coordinate 173,461,229 of CM066039.1, read as the reverse complement.
AGGACTCCGTGTCAGGGAGCTCAGGCCAACGACACCTTTTCTCCTGCATTGGGGTCAGGAATTCCTCTATGCTTTTCCACCCATTCCTTTGATTCCCAAGACTCTGTTCAAACTTCAGAGGGATCACGGGTCAATGATCCTCATAGCTCCACGCTGGCCACGCCAAGTGTGGTTCCCTCCCTGGACCTGGGAGCTGCGCCAGACCTTCTGTCTCAGGAGAAAGGGACTTTGTGGCACCCAAACCCCAAGTCCCTACATCTCCGAGCTTGGTTACTGAAGGCTTAAGCCTTCATGAGTTTAATCTTTCTCAACCAGTGAAAGATATCCTTCATGCCTCTAGGAAACCCTCTACCAGGCATTCCTATGCTTTCAAATGGAAACGTTTTTCCATTTGGTGTGCTCAACAGGGTCTTGACCCTCTGGCACTTCCTTTGAATTCTCTACTAGACTATCTCCTGCATCTTTCTAATGCAGGCCTCAAGACAAATTCAGTACGAGTCCATTTAAGTGCTATTGCAGCATCCTTAAAACCTATAAATGGACAACCTGTCTCCTCTCATCCTCTTGTTGCAAGGTTCATGAGAGGCCTGACCTTAACTAAACCTCCCATCCGACCTCCGCCGGTAGCATGGGATTTGAACCTAGTTCTAGGTCAGCTTATGAAGCCACCTTTTGAGCCTTTGGACTCCACCTCCTTGAAATTTCTTTCATGGAAGGTAGTTTTCCTTATTGCAGTCACTTCAGCTCGCCGCATCAGTGAACTGCAGGCTTTAGTGGCTAATCCACCTTATACTAGGTTTCATCATGATAAGGTGGTCCTTAGGACGAACCCCCCACTTTATGCCCAAAGTGGTCTCGCCTTTTCATCTTAATCAAGAGGTATATCTACCTGTTTTTTTCCCGGCTCCTCATGCATCCAGTGCAGAGAGGAACCTTCATACTCTTGACTGTAAAAGAGCTCTCGCCTTTTACCTCAACAGGACTCAGCCACATCAAAAGTCTTCCCAACTTTTTGTGGCTTTTGATCCTTCTCATTTGGGACTTCCAGTCTCCAAACGTACACTTTCCAATTGGATTGCTCAGTGTATTTCTTTTGCTTACCAGAGTAAGAATATTCTCTGGAAGGCCATGTCACAGCTCACAATGTGAGAGCCATGGCTACTTCTATGGCTCATCTTCACTCTGTATCCATCGATCAGATCTGTCGAGCAGCCACTTGGGCCTCGGTTCATACCTTCACAGCCCATTACTGTTTGGACAAGGACTCCCGCCGGGATGCCTTGTTTGGTCAGGCTGTCCTCAAACACCTGTTCCATACTTAAGCAACTCCTGCCCACCTTCCCTGAATGGATGCCTGAGATACATACGAAGATGGTTTACCCTTGGAGGGGGATCTCCCAGGCATCTTAGCTAGGGAGTCCCCATATGTGAGGACTTATTCCTGCTTGTTCCTGGAGATAGCACAGTTACTTACCTGTAACAGGTGATCTCTGGGAACAGCAGGAATTAGTCCTCACAACCCACCCACCTCCCCTAGGAGTTGTATCTTCTATTTATCTACCTTCCTTTCCTCTCTCTATTGTCTCAGCTATAAACTCAAACTGAAGAGAGCTGGTAAGGAAGGCGGGAAGGCAGCGCGCATGCGCTGTGGGAAGCCCCAAAAGCTGGGGAGCTTTCCCGCGCCGGCTCCATCGGTTCCGACGTACCCCATATGTGAGGACTAATTCCTGCTGTTCCCAGAGATCACCTGTTACAGGTAAGTAACTGTGCTTTATAAGGACTTGGCAGCCTGAATATACCACCCAGCATACAATAAAATATCAGTAGGCTGAACATTCCAACCAGAACCTCACACAAACTCCCTAAACCCACTAAGACTCCCCCCCCCCCCCCCCCCCCCCCCCACCTTTCAAGGAAAACCACATCAACAGCTCTCCACTGAATCCATCTTCCACTTAAAGATACCACCAGTCACTAATGTTATTGTCCCCTTTCTAACGTCCCAACACTCAAGGAATTCCACCATACTCACTAACTCCCCCCCCCCCCCTTTCCATCATCCCTAATCCAACCCCACCCCGTTACCCTCATTCAAAGGATTTCCCAGTCGCTAAACTCACCCATTACTAAGACCCTCACCGTCTAACCTAATTCTCTCATTCACACCCCACACATAAAAATCCCTCGACTCAAAACCGGAATTCACTTACCCCAGTCACACATTCTTCCCACTCATCAACTCTACCATCAAGGTCCCCTCACCCAATTCCACCACATTCAAGAATCTTCGATATAAGTCCAGTCACATACTTCGCCTATTCAAGTATTTCCCCAACACACGCACGTACCAACCCCAACTCCTAAACCCGACCCTCACAAGACCCCACTTCCACTAAATAACCTACCCTATTCAAGATCCCACTACCCCACACTTAAGGAATCCTTTCAGAATCCTCCCCACACCCACAAAACCACACCGACTCTCTCAAGAAGATCCCCCCCCCCAAAACCACACCGACTCTCTCAAGAAGATCCCCCCCCCCACCCCCCACTTAACCTCGCCTAATCAAATACATACTGAATACCTCTCCGACAGCGCTATAGGAAGCTAAAAGATAGGTATCATCTTCCCGCCTCAAGAGTTAGGGAAATCCAAAATGAGAACAGGGGACGTTACCCTGACGGCGCCTCGAGATGGGAACGAGGCAGCTCTCTCTTCCCGCCTCAGAGCTTGCTGCTATCTCTACTCGAGGACGACGTAATAAGAGAATCGGTAAAATTACTGTGGGGATCGGCATCGGCAACTTAAAGAGCTTGTGTTTAGTTCTTGAGCAGTGTGAGTTAGTGGGGGAATCTTGAGTTTGGGGCGGGGTATAGCAGTCGGGGAGGGGGAGGGGGAGGGGGAGAGGGGACGACTTTAATGGATAAGTGACTGACAGGTTTTGGATGTTTTGGGCCAGCCGTGAGCCTATTAAATCTTCATTGTTTATGTGTGTGATTGGAAGGGGATAGTAGTGGGAGTTTTATGAGTGGAATCCTTGAATTGGGGGGGAGGTGAGAAAGGATGTTTTGATTGGTGGAATGGGTGGAGGGTCTTGAAAAAAATGTTTGAAAGGAAGGTGGGGTTGAGGTGGTTTTGAGTGAGGGTTTAGTGGGAAGGATCTTTAAGTGGGATGGTTAGTTGGTGTGGGGGCATGGTTTAATGTGTGGCAGGTCTTGCTCTTGACTAGGGACATTAGTGGATGGGGGGCTTTGGGTGGCAGGATATGGTTGCACTGTAAGACCACTGAAATGTTATTGTGTGTGATGGGTGGGATTTTGGTTTGGCCACTGAGACTTAATTAAATTTTATTGTGTGATTGGGGGGTGGTATTAGTGAATGGTTGAGATCTTAAACTGTTGGGTTAGTGGGGGCAGTCTTGTATGGATGGATTCCTTTAGTAAGGGGTGAGTGGGTTAGGGCTCATTTAGTGGGTAGGGGTGGAGTTCTACTCTCCAGGGAAGACCAATATCATATACTCCCTCTGAGCTGGCAGCAGCTGCAGAGTCTCAACAAAATGTCTAGTATTGTTTGATTGTAAACCGTATTGTGTGACCTAGGCTTGAAATGTGATATAGCAAGCCTTGTAATAAATAAAATATTCCCCCGCCCCCCCCCCCCCCAATACCTAGACGATTAGCGTATAGAGCAACATAGGAAGTGTCAGCATCTCTGGAAACCACAGCGTCCAAGCTCCAAATGCTAGGTTTCCTTATCAACACTGAAAATCAAGCCTGACTCCTTTTCAATCCATCAAATTCATAAGGGCTTATGTAGAAAACTGTAGGAAGGCATTTCTGCTTACCATCACAGCTCAAAACTACTAAGCCAGATGGCAGCAACAGTAATGTACATGTAGTCACCCTAACAAGAGTTTGCATGAGATAAGCTCAATAACAGATAAAATTTTAGTGGAACCAGCATATCAGTCTTTTTTCATGGACACAGCAAGATATAATCAGCCACACATGGGTGATGTCACTCCTGATGATGCCTGGTTGGATCCACTCCCCCAGAGTCCAGAAGAAAACTCTTCTGGGCATATCTGTGTGTTACCTCCTGTGTAACTGCTTCTCCTCTCCCTCAGTCTACTTCATCTGCCTAACAAAACAGGAAGGAATCTATTCTCTCTGTCCTCATTCAAATTTATAAAAAAGAAAAGAAGAGGCACAAACTTAAACAATTTGAACTTCAAGAGGAGACATGAAGAAGGGGAAAAATTCCATTGATTCAGCAACAACGAATAGCTCTAACTCCACGCTTCACCCAAACAGGCTCACTAGCAGTACTGCCACTTGTGATACAGTGGCCAGCACAGAACCCCTGGGTACAGGAAAAAAGGAAGAGCTTACCTTGCAGTCACCTGGGCAGAAAGCAGGTTCAGGTTATGAGGAGCCAGGGAATAGTGGAACAAGCTTTCCCTGCACTGGGTGTGACGCAGCAGAAAGCCAGAAAGCATATTCAGGTTGTAAGGTTCCAGAAAATAATAGAACAAACTTTCCCTACACTGGCTGTGATGCAGTAGAAAGCCAGAAGACTAATCACGTCCACCTGGGCCAGGAAGCACGTACACCATGCAGGAGCCAGGAGGATAAAAGTGGCTGGGAAATCCCAATAGGGGGAGGTGCATTGGAAGGCAAGGGAGGTGCAGCCAGAAGTTCAGCAGAGCGAATAGTAACTGAAGCAGCTGACACAGATAGAGCTGGAGGTGCTCCTGCACAGGTCTCCCAAGCCAGGGGGGCATCGTCCCAAGGAGAGTGAGTAAGCAGCTGGAGGGCAGAGGTCACAAGCAGGAGAGCTTGCTGGGACCAGGAAGCATCGGGTGTGTCTCTGCAGTAAGGAACAGCAGAAGGGAAGCCTCTCCTGGAGCTTACCACAGCCCAGACCCGACAAGTGCTGAGGGGAACTCTCCTGGCAAAGCAAGCTACAGCCCAAGTAAAGGTGCCCGGTTAAGAGAGGAAGGAGTGGAAGTTGGTTATCCAAGAAACAAAGCTAAGTACACCCATTTCTCCAGAGGGCAAGAGGTGGGCTCGGCTAGAAGAGAAAAGGCAAATTGGTGGAAGGAAAGGGGAAGCATCAGAGAAATAGGCTCCAGTACAGGTCCCCAGGACTTCCCTTATACAGAACGGTTCCTTGCCCCAAGAGCTGCTACCTCTCGAGAGAGTTCTGTGAATGATAGATGTGGAAAGTGTTACCCACTTACAAGTTTAGACACTGAGCAGATGCAATGGGAGAGCACTAATCAGGACATTGATTATAGCCCAATGGATTGCACGCTCTTATATCGGATGAGATTACCTCTTTATGTTAATCAAGGAAACAAGAGCATTGTTATACCTGTTTTTGAAAGAAGGTGCATTTTTGGTTATTTTGCTGTGAAGAAACAGTTTGTTTAATCCTTTTGTTTGCTGTATGAGAAAACCAGAAATCCACACGGGAAAGGGAATAAAACCTCATCATTATAATTTTGCCTTAAACACGGCTACAGAGTTTTCTTTACAAAGACAGCTTGCACCACACACCCTAGGCGACCACCTAATAAGGACAAGGGTAGCAAGCGTCTGACACACTCCACTCCCCCCGAAAGTCCTAAGTGGTATCTGTGGGGTTTTCAGATATGGCTATTGATCAGCCAGCATACTCAAGGGGCTCAAAACCAATACCTGCTGATTACAATCCCCTAGTAGTTAAATGCACAGCCCCACGGGCCTTTTCACGGTACTAGTAAAGTTTAGCTGCATAACTCTCACTTACCCACAAGAGGGCCTTGGCTGAAGGAGGATATCAAACTGCATTAAAAAGAAAACTGCATGCCCTTCCACAAATGGATCTCCCATTTGTATAATAGACAATAGGACTGTCTTCCCCAAAGACCTCCTCATTATAGCACCAGAGGTTCTTCCATACAAAGTGCTAATGATGTACCTGTTTCTCCATGGAAAAGCAGTGGCTGAGTGCTTGCCATGGAAGATCATCTGTGCTATATTGACCCATCACCTTTGCTAACCCTCCTCTGCATTCAGGGCCGGCCCAAAAGTTGGTTCAAGATGTTGGCACCCTAGGCAAAACTTAAGCCTTATGCCCCCCATGGCTATCAGAATCTATTGTTTAGCTTTGAATACCCTGCTCTTTGCTGCCTGCCCCCATCCCCTGCCGCCCTCCCCCCCCCCCCCCCCAAAACGATGTTCTAGGGGGCCAACTAGTTGGCCTGATAGATATGTTGGCCCTGTCGCATGCACAACATTTTTGAAAGTTGTGCGCAAGGGTTAAAATTAAGAGATGCAGTATTTTTTTTTATTTTGACAGTTTTTGTATACCGCCTTATCCTTCAATCAAAGCGGTCACAACACAATTGGGGGATACATTTTAACACGTGGGGATATGAGACACATACACTAATACTTACAGGGAACATGGGCAATGGAGGGTTAAGTGGCTTGCCCAAGACCACAAGGAGCATCTGTGGGACTAGAAACCACAGTCCTTCCGGCCCAAGGTTGCTGTCCTCTAGTGGGATTTGAACCCCCGACCTTCTGGCCTGAGGTACCTTGCCCCAACCACTAGGCTACTCCTCCCAGTAGATTAGAGGGGGTTGTTACTGACCCTCACTTGAATCTGATGCCCTTCATGGAGTCCACATGAACAGTAATTCCGGCATGCCTAACATGGCCTGCTGAATTACTCTTTCCACAAGAGGCACTACAGTCTGAAAAAGCAACTGGTATAAAATGTTGTCCTGGGCACAGGAAGAATGCTATAATGTCTCATAGCGAGGAGCACTGGTATTAATTAAAACCTATGGTAAATACACAGAAGCAGCCTGATGATCTTTGTGGGTGTTTCAGTTTCCCCAGTAGTGGCAGCTCTTACTCAACAGGCAGTTATTTTATGGATTCCAAAACCCAAATTACAAAAAAAGTCCTTATAAACAGCCTGACTGACATGAGAAGTCTCCCTCCACTCCCTCCCCTGCTTCTGAAGGCCATTATGAATTGTCAAGGATTTTTAACCCAACCTGGTACCAGGCAATGACCCTGGCTTGTTATAAAAAATAAAAAGAAAACCCTCTTCTTAAATTTCCCTGCTATCAAACTGAAGGGATTATTTTAGAAACCTTATTCTCAATTTCCATATTAAAAATCAGGCATTTACATGTGGAAATGGCAATGTAAGTAAAGGCTGAATTTATATGTGAATGTCCTTACTCTATAGAAATTGAAAGGGGTTTCTTCAGGTGCATGATAAGGGAGTGGCCTGGGTGGGTCAAATCTACACATGTATTCTTCATTTTATGTAGGGAATATGCATGTATGACAGCAATTGGCCATGTCAGGATTTACAACTGCTCCCTGGCATGTATAGATTTTTAAAAAGTGCAAGTTTCGATCAGCTCTTTATAGGAAGGTGTCATGATTACCCTTATTAATTCTCTGTTGTTTATATCCCCCTCCACACTGAAATTTAGATAAAAATAGTGGCATCTTGTTAAATGGTGGCATTTATGCATTTAGGTTTGCCAAGTGACTGACTTACATATGTAAGTGCTGGCACTTACACTTGGAAGTTGTGAAATGCCAATTTCCATGTGTAAATGTCGCCACCTACACATGGAAGCTGCTGAGTTTCTCACGCTGATTTTTCCCACATGTACAGGTTTTTTAAATTTTATTATATGCATTTACCTACAAATACAGAAACAATACAAAAATAAATTCAGAAACAAAAATCTATCAGGAAAACCTCCACCCTCCCCCCCCCCCCCCCCGATGAAGAAAACAAATTCTATTCAATCAAAAGCACAGAATTTGATAGAATTCAAAGCTTTTGATTAAATAGAATTTGTTTTCTTCATCGGGGGGGGGGGGGAGGTTTTCCTGATAGATTTTTGTTTCTGAACCACTTATTTCAAAAAAGAAAAAGAAGACCAAGGGGGTCTTTTACTAAAGGACGATAACTGACAGTGCATGTCTGGCACACGCTAAAAGCGTGCCTTGGACACACGTTACCAGCTAGCATGGGGCCATGATAGGGCAGGCTGATTCCTGTGCTAACTGCATCCCACGTTAGGGATATGAGTGGGCACATTAGGGGCAGAGAATGGGTGTGATGAGCTCTGTGCAGTTAGCACAGGGTACATATGCACTACTGCCTTCCATGCAATTAGCGCGGGTTCACCTAATACCACCTCAATAGGTGGAGTTAAGTGCACCCATACTAATGGGGCACATGCTAGGGGACAGGACTCTGCATTAACAGTCCAGAAAATGCTATCCATACTGTAACAGTTAACGCGGCAGTGGTGTGCCAGTAATGCTCCATGGTTTTGGAGCTGTTGGCAAGTTAGCAGCAATATCTTAGCGCCCTTTAATAAACGACACCCCCTCCGTCCCTCCAAGATTTAAAAAGGAAGAAGAAACATATTGAAATAACTTCAAAATTGCCAAGAGCTGTTGATCAAATCTCCTGTTACATTAATCCTCAGAAGCCACACTTTGTTTCATCATTTTAGCCTGAATTTAAACCCTAAGTTGTTCTGGTTCATAAAAAGAATATACACTCAAATGAGATTTAATTCTACATTTGCAAGGATAATTGAGGTTGAAAATAGCTCCTGTATGTTGTGCTTGTGTTTTCAGAGCTAAAAATTGACATCTATGCTGTTGTGTTAGAAAAGAGATATCTAGGAAAGTCCTTATGAAACTTCCAAAAAAATATTTATTATGATACAGAAAAAAACAATTTAAAAAGCTATTTAAGATCAAATTTCAATGCCATAGTTACCAATAATGTTGCTTTTGCCAAATATTCCAGTAACAATTGATTAGAAAGATTAGAATTACCCCAGGGGTAGAACCGCTTTATTATTTCCACTTTTATTAGGCAAATAGTAGGCTGATAAAACAGGGAAAATTGGCATCAAGAACCTGCAGAACTTCTCAAACGTAATTCCTGAGCGGTCCTCCAGTTTAGTCCTCCACAATCGGGTAGTGCACCTCCTCCTGCAGCCTGGAGACTGGACCAATCAAAACTTTCTATATGATGTATGCCGACGGAGCTCCCATAAGCCCCCAGTGTGTCCAGTCTCCTTGCAGCTTGAGGACGTGTGTGCCTGTGCTGGGCACACTTAGTGACGCTTGGGGGAGCAACACTAGTTAGTTTTTGATTGGGTCTTTGCTTTTTGATTTCTGATTATCACCTTTTTTTCTTTAATTAGGTAGCTGTTGCTTTAATTTGTAAAAAAAAAAAAAAAAAAAAAAAAGAAAAGGAGAACCAGGGGGGCCTCCCGGTGCTGAGAAGCCAGTCCTGCATTGGGCTCCTGTCTTCCTTCCCGGAGGTATTTGGCAGCCAGGTTAGAGCTCTCCCCTAGACTGCACGGGGAAGAGCTCTACCTGTTTCCAGACAGCTCTGTTAATTTGGGCTGCTTGCTGTCTCTGTCAGTGTCTTCAGCTGCCGGGTGGGAACTTCACTTTTTTCCTTCCTTGTGTGCTGCAGCGCGCTCCCGATTCTGCACTCTGCAGGTGAGTCGGCTCCCCTCGACGTCTCGGCTCGGCGGTGGGTGCCCAGGCCCGGGATTCGTGTTTTTTCCTTCCATTTGGCCTCCGTTAGTTTTATTTTACTGATTCATTTTGTTTTGCCTTTGTTTTTCGCGCCGTTTTTCACCGCGGGTGCAGGGGCCGGAGGCCATTTTGTAGCTCTGAATACAGTTTTTCCCGCCGGCTTCAACACTTGTGCACGGGTTCCCCTGGCGTTTTTTGCACTATCTATGGTGGCGATTTTGTTAGGGGCCCTATCAAGATTCTAGGGAGTATTTTATTTTTATTTAAAAAAAAAAAAAAAAAAAAAGGGTGCTATCATTTAAACGGGGCTAACTGTTTCAGCGTTTCTTTTCCCTTCCTGTGGGCTCAGTTCTGTCTCTCCTGGCTGCGGCAATTATTCACATGGCTACCAAACCGCAGTGCGTGATTTGTGGATCGCGCAGGGGTGCGGTGGCGGACTCTGGCATCTGCCGGGGCTGTGCCTCAGTTTCTTCCGACTTGGAACATCAAATTGAGTTGAAGGAGCTGCCAGTTCCTGATGACCCTCCTCTGCTGGCGGAGGGAGTCCTCTCTCCTGGCGCTCGCCCGTCTGGTTCTGTGTCCCATTCTAACGGGCTTGTTCCTGAGTTGCCTACTATGGCTCTTTCATCTCCATCCGTGGATTTCTCCCCGGATTTTGTTCTACTCATGCACCAGGCCTTCCGCTTGAGCCGTTCCGGTCAGTTGCCTGAGGTTTGGCCAGCGCCACTTCCCTCCCTTTCCTCAGGGGAAGTTCGGCGCTCTTCACAGCCTGCCGTCAAGCGGTTCAGGTCCCTGGACACAGAACAGGACGCCGTGAGTTACCCGGATTTGGAAGCGGAAGGTGATGCTGAGGCTGACGAGTTGGAAGACGGAGAGATCCCGGAGCCTGAAGACCAGGCTCGGATAATTCGCGTGTTCCGTAGGGATGAGCTGGTGCCTTTGATCACGGAGTCCCTTCAGACCCTCAACCTGGCCGTTGCTCGCCCTTTGGAGGAGGACGGCTTGGAGGATCCGCTCATACAGGTGGTGCGGGAGTCCCAGGTGGTGTTTCCTGTGCACCGGGTAGTGGAGCAAATGATCCACACTGAGTGGGATCAACCAGAGTCCGGTTTTAAGGGCATTAGGACTATGAACCGTCTGTATCCCTTAGCTGACAAAGACAGGGAGTTGTTTAAGTCCCCGCGGGTAGATGCTGCGGTGTCGGCGGTGACTAAGAAAACCACCATCCCGGTGGAGGGCGGTGCTGCCTTAACTGATGCGCAAGATAAGAAGGTAGATAATTTGTTGAAACAAGCCTTCGATACCAACGCCTTGTCCCTGCAAGCCTCAATTTGTGGCGCTTGGGTAGCTCGAGCCTGTTTACGTTGGGCTCAGCGTCTGCGCTCGACTTCTGGCATGGATCAGCAGGGGTTGCTAGAGGTTACCCACCTGGAGTCGGGTTCGGCGTACCTGGCGGATGTGCATTATGATTTGATCAGGTCCTTGGCGAATAGTATGGCTTCATTGGTGGCGGCGCGCCAGTCCATCTGGTTGCGCAACTGGGCGGCCGATGGTTCTTCCAAGTCTCGCCTCAGTAAGCTGCCCTTCAAGGGCAAATTGTTGTTTGGAGATGCTCTAGACAAGTTGGTTAAAGACCTTGGTGAATCTAAGGGCGGTAGGCTGCCGGAGGATAAGCCTAAGCTAACTAGAACCTTGCCACCTACGCGCGGTCAATTTCGGGATTTTCGCAGATTTCGCTCTTCCCGCCTTTGGAGTTTCCAGCGCGGTCGCTTTGGGTCCCGTTCTCAGGGATTTCGTGGTTTCCGAGGAGCGGGACGAGGATTCTCCGGAGCCTCCTCCTCCTCGTCCTCTTCCTTTAATCGTAAGCCGCAATGAAGCGAGGCGGGCTCTGGGGGGAAGTCTGGTCATAGGGGGTCGCTTACGCGATTTTCTTCCTTCCTGGGCCCAAATTACTTCAGATCAGTGGGTGTTGCAGATTATCGAAAAGGGTTATGCGCTGGAGTTTGCTTGCCCGCTCCGGGATTCCTTTGTTATGTCTCCCAGCAAGGGAGCTCAGAAGACTCGGGACATCCGATTGACACTTCATCGCCTCTTATCCCTGGGGGTGGTACTCCCCGTACCTCCTTCCGAGAGCGGCGCCGGTCGCTACTCCATCTATTTTGTGGTTCCCAAGAAAGACGGTTCTCTACGTCCAATCTTGGATCTCAAGGGCGTGAATCGTGCTCTCAAGGTTCCGCACTTCCGGATGGAAACGTTGCGGTCGGTCATTGTAGCGGTGCATCAAGGGGAGTTTCTCACGTCCCTCGATCTCTCCGAGGCTTATTTACACATTCCCATCCGGGCGTCTCATCAAAAGTTCCTCCGCTTCGCCTTTTCGTGGGGCTACTTTCAATTTCGGGCCATGCCGTTTGGACTCGCCACAGCTCCCCGTACCTTCACAAAAGTAATGGTGGTGGTCGCGGCGGCCTTGCGGAAAGAGGGTATCCTCCTGCACCCGTATCTCGACGATTGGTTGATTCAAACAAAGTCCAGCGACGAGTGTGTGCAAGTCATGAGCAGAGTGGTTTCTCTACTGCGGTCTCTCGGCTGGGTGGTGAACGAACGGAAAAGCCGCTTGCGGCCAACTCAGGACCTCGAATACCTGGGAGTACGTTTCAACACGGCGAGGGGCTTGGTGTGTTTGCCGGAGCGCCGTGTCCTAGCCTTGCGGAGCCTCGTCTGCCTTTTTCTGCGGATGCCCGCCCCGTCTGCGTGGTGGTACCTCTGGCTCCTCGGCACAATGGCAGCAACTCTGGAGGTGGTGCCTTGGGCGAGGTTCCATATGCGTCTGCTCCAGAGTGCCCTGCTACGCCGTTGGTCAAACCAGTTCGACTCGTTGAACATGCGGTTGCCTTGCCCGAAGCCGGTGCGCCGGTCGCTTCGGTGGTGGCTCTGCTCGGAGAACCTGAGGATGGGGCTTCCCTTGGAGCCTCCTCTTAGGCTAGCATCCGTCGTGAACGGAACCCAATCGGGCTGGGGTGCTCACTGCGAAGACCGCTTCACGCAGGGAACGTGGTCTCCCCTGGAGGCCTCTTGGTCGATCAACCGGCTCGAACTGCGGGCGGTGCGGCTCGCCCTGCTAGCCCTCGAGACCTTGGTGCTCGGGGGGCCGGTGCGTGTTCTCTCGGACAATGCGACGACTGTAGCCTACATCAATCGCCAGGGGGGCACCGGCAGTGTGGCCTTGGAATCGGAGGCGACAGCCTTGTTCAATTGGGTGCAGGCTCGGCTACCGGCAATCTCGGCGGCGCATATAGCAGGCATGGACAATGTCCAAGCGGACTTTCCCCGGGGAATGGGAACTCAACCCGCAGATTTACGCGCAAATAGTTCGTCGGTGGTGTCCGCCCATCATGGATCTCATGGCGACATTTCAGTCGGCAAAAACGGGGCGCTTCTTCAGCAGATGGCGAGAACGCATGTCCGAGGGGCTCGACGCCCTCATTCAGCCGTGGCCGGCGTCCGGTCTTCTTTATGTCTTCCCTCCGTGGGCGCTGATCGGTCGAGTCGTTCAGCGCATCGAGGCCCACCGGGGTCGGGTGTTACTGGTGGCTCCGGATTGGCCCAGGAGACCTTGGTATGCCGATCTGGTCAGATTGCGCGACGGCGTCCCTTGGTCCTTACCCGCGTTGCCGGATCTTCTCCTTCAGGGTCCTCTGCGGATGCCCCAGGTGGCTCGATTCTCGCTTACGGTTTGGCCATTGAGAGGGCTCTGTTGAAAAAGAAGGGTTATTCCCCCGCGGTGATTGCCACTCTCCTTCGGGCACGGAAGACATCCACCTCACTCACTTACGTGCGCGTGTGGAGAATCTTTGAAGACTGGTGCTCGAGGCGTGGTGTTCGGGCGGCGACGGTTTCCGTGCCAGTCGTTTTAAGTTTTTTCTTCAGGATGGTTTTGATAAGGGCCTTGCTGCTAGCTCCCTGAAGGTTCAGTTGGCGGCTCTTTCCTGTTACCGAGGCAAAGTGTTGGGGCTTCCCCTCGGGTCTCATCAGGACGTCCGGCGTTTTCTCACGGCGGTTTTTCGTTTGCGGCCCTCGCGTAGGATCTCCATTCCTCCGTGGGACTTGAACCTCGTGCTGCGGGCTTTGGTTCTCGAACCTTTTGAGCCCCTGCGAAGGGCGTCTCTAAAAGATCTCACTCTGAAGACGGTTTTTCTCGTGGCCATCTGATCTGCAAGGCGCATTTCCGAACTCCAGGCGCTGTCGTGCAGGGAGCCTTTTTTGTCTTTTTCCCAGGATCATGTGGTTCTTCGGCCGGTTCCTTCCTTTTTGCCTAAGGTGGTTTCGCCCTTTCATTTGAATCAGGCGGTTTTCCTCCCGGTGCTGCATGCTGCTACCAACAGTCCTGCAGACGAGGGGCTTCACTGCCTGGATGTGAGACGCGTTCTTCGGCGGTACTTGAAGGTTACCGAGACCTTTCGGAAAACCGACCACTTGTTCGTGCTTTTTGGTGGCGCGCGGAAAGGGGAGGCGGCGGCTAAAGCCTCCATTGCTCGCTGGATCAAAGAAGCGATCGCGTCAGCGTATCTGTTGCAGCAGCGGCCGGTTCCGCAGGGTCTACGGGCCCACTCCACCAGGGCTCAGGCGACATCCTGGGCGGAGCATAGTCTAGTTCCGCCAGCGGACATCTGTAAAGCGGCCACTTGGTCGACGTTGCATGCCTTCAGTAAACACTACCGGTTGGATGTGTTGGCCGCTCGGGATTCCTGTTTTGGTTCGGCGGTTCTGCGCGCCGGATGGCAAGGTCCCGCCCGGTGTTGACTGCTCTGTTACATCCCGATTGTGGAGGACTAAACTGGAGGACCGCTCAGGAAATGGAAATTACACATACCTGGTAATTGTAGTTCCTGGAGGGTCCAGTTTAGTCCTCCTTCCCTCCCGAGTATCAGGTTATTTATTGCGGCGCGCTTTCCGAACGGTTCGGTCTTACAGCGGCCTTCTCTCCTCCTTTCTACTTCTTTTCGGCCGCGCTTCCTGTCGGTTGGTTGGTTTTTTTTTCTGGTTGCCTTCCAACCTATATCCTTAAGCACCTGGTTTTGGGCTGTCTTTTGCTACCGGAGCGTCGATAGCAGCGCAGTGCAGCGTTCTGGCTTCCTCGTTTGGGGAGGGGGTTGGTACCTTTTTGAAGGGTAGAGCTTTCACCTTTATTCTGAATGTTTTTTATAACAGTCTCATGTGTTGCTTCTTTAAGTTTGCTTTGTTACTAGTTCACTGGGGGCTTATGGGAGCTCCGTCGGCATACATCATATAGAAAGTTTTGATTGGTCCAGGCTGCAGGAGGAGGTGCACTACCCGATTTGTGGAGGACTAAACTGGACCCTCCAGGAACTACAATTACCAGGTATGTGTAATTTCCATTTTTTAAACATATCAATAGTAGAAACATTCTCCATTTTAGGAAAACTAATAACTGATATTTCTATGTCTCAAAATATTTTCTATATGGTCGTATTCCCTATGGGAATCATTTTAAAAGTCTTAATCATGATTTGGACATCCAAAGACATGCATGTGGCTGTCCAAATCATGGAGACATCCCCTGATCCATTTTACAAATGGCTTTTAAAGATGTCTCCGGTGCAGGGATGTTCAAGTAGGAAGAGGCCCTGGCAGAGGCTTGTCTGGGGAGGTGCAATGGACTTAGACATCCCCACTTGACTTCAAAAACAGGGATGATTACTACCCTGTCCACGTTTAGACCTGCTCCAGGCACAAATAAGCATTAGGAAAGTGCTTGTTTTCGCCATAAAACATTTAGAGGATGTAAAGAAAATGGAGAGTTAAGTGACTAGCCTAAGATCACAAGGAGCGGCACTGGGATTTGAACCCTAACCACCCTGATCGTAATTTACTACTCTAAACATTAGACTATTATTTATTTTATTTATTTAGCTGCATTTATATCCCGCTTTTCACCGGGTCAAAGCGGTTGGGGGATACATTTAACACAAGGGGATATGAGACACATACACTAATACTTACAGGGAACATGGGCAATGGAGGGTTAAGTGGCTTGCCCAAGACCACAAGGAGCACCTGTGGGACTAGAAACCCCAGTCCTTCCGGCCCAAGGTTGCTGTCCTCTAGTGGGATTTGAACCACCAACCTTCCGGCCTGTAGTACCTTGTCCCAACCACTAGGCCACTCCTCCCAAGACATCCCCATTCTGAAATAGTATTTTGGGGATGTCTACTGTGACATAGCGAGTCCTTTTAGTCAGGGAGAAACTCCCAAAGATCAGCAAAAAAGTGCAGGGCTGCAACGTAAACAACAGCACATGGCTGGTTGTCAGGGAAACCAAGCCCCAGAGAGAGAAACAGGCCCCTGCTAGTTCAGCAGAGAGTCACGAGGTAATTATGAACACCTGCTAAGGGGTGGAGTCAGGCTTGACCCGAGGAAGCTGACTCATAAGGAGGCCCCAGTTAACACAGAGAGGAGCGCAGGAAACACGGAGAGAAAGGCAGAGAAGAGAGCTGAGAGCAGAACAGAGAAGGAAGAGAGAGACGGAGACGAGGAAAGGTCAGAGGCTCTGTGTGAGAGGTACAGCAGGAGCAGACCTTGTCAGTGGAAGTCCTCTCTGGGTTCTGAACAGGAGAAAAGGCCAGGAAGGCCATTGAATTATACTCTGCACAAGTCAGGTTGGGAACCGACAGCAATTTACAAACCTCAGAGAAAACCTGGTACAGCCAGAGTAAAAGGTAGGCCCAATAACTACTGGGGGTTTATTGCCCAGGAGAGTTGGGGCTACGGTACAGAGGACTGTAATGAGAATGGTTATTTAGAGCTGTACCAAACCCAAGTGCTAATCCCAAGGCCTAGCGTGGGAACGGGCGTGGCTCCAGAAAGAAAGGAGCAAACAATTCCTGCCTCAGAAAGGAGGGCAGGGGAATTGAACTCTCTTTTGTAAATAATTCTTTGGAAGCAAGGAACTGTACGATTTCCATGGCAGAGGGAATAATATCTCTGTGTTAATGTTTGATGCTGAAGGAAGCTGCTTTATTTTGTCCTTTTGTCTGCCAGAAGTGCAAGAATTTATGTTACCTTTTATCCTGGTGAAATCCACCCCGGGAGGGGAATAAATCCCTTTTTGCTTTACCAACTTGAGTCACACTACTCTTCATTGAGCTATCAAAGGAAATACATTTCCCTACATGCAGTTCTACAGGAAATAGTAAACCTCAGTTCAAGAAGAAAACTTAACCTCCTTAAGCCCTACCTACGGGTACTGGCAAGGGGGAACATCACACTACATAGACGTCCCCTTAGACGACCATATTGGGCACATCATCTCTTATGTTTGTGAAATTGTGTCTGAACTTGGACATGCCTGCTTTTTTTTTTTTTTGCTTTTTGAGGTTCTGGCTTGGATGTCTCAGATTGCATTTGGACGTCCTTTGTAAAATGTGCCTTCACATGTATCATCTGAAGATTTTAAGCACTTCATCAATAACCATTAACAGTTTTAACATCTCCTTCAGCTTGTTCATCTCTTGTACACATTTATGAACATTAGTGGTCTAGTTACTGAGGTGCACTAACATTAATGAGCGTTAATTCACCATTAATATGCATTAATAGTGCTAAGTCTCATTGAATAACATGGGACCTGTATTAAAATAATGTTTGTTAATGGTGAATTGAAAACAGGAAGAACACCTCTCCTGCAGTAGTGAAGCACAAAGAAAAAGATCAGGCAGAGCCCCACCGCTGGTAGACAGAGCTTTATTGTAGTGTCAAAGCCCTGTCCCATGGGTACACATAACCAAATTTATAGTCATCTTCATCTCTCCTAAATTTAGATATCATCTTCTCCTTAATCTCCTTCTTATATCTATCTGAACTTTTATTAAATTAATGTATTATATCTAGTGTCATTATCTTTGAGAGTCTGTAACTTATTGTCTATATCTTTCTTACGAGTATTAGTCTTAGATCTTAATTTAGAAGTGCAGATTAAAAGAATCATAAGGTCCAATGAACATTTATTCAAGATGGCGTTCCATTTTTGAATGAACTGACCATCATCCAAGTACATCCCGGGAGCTTTATACATACAGAGCCCCCTGGGTATCACCTTAGTACGGCAGTAGTTCAGGAGTGAGGCAGCGTGCAATTCCTCCCTTATATTACGTTGAGAGGGATACAATCTCTTCCCATGTATGATCCTTCTCAAATTTGATACTACAATAAAGCTCTGTCTACCAGCGGTGGGGCTCTGCCTGCTCTTTTTGTTTGTGTTAATGATAAATTAATATGCATTAACGTTAGTGCACCTTAGTAACTAGACATCTTATTTCACATGTCTGAACTTTCTGTTCGAACTTCACCACAACATTATGCCAAATTTGCAATTTGGCAACCACCAGCTTCAATAACCAAGAAAATGCCTTCAAAATCTTATCAACAGAAGAGCCCTTTGTCTCTAAATTGTCTTCAAAAATTAACATTTTAGGAGAAAGAGCAAAATTATTATCTTGAGTAGCCCCAACTTGGTTCCATGACAAGGATTCTATCTTAGTTCTAGCCATCTGCTTGACCAAGAAATCATTAACTTAAGAAATTGTAGAATACTCAGGAGCGGCACAAAAAATCTGAGCAGCCGGGTGCCTCTCTTGCATAGCTGCAGCATCCATCTTGCTGCAAACTATCAGATTTTCCATAGAGAAGCAGGATATGTTCAGCACATAGATAGGTGTAACGTCATCCCTGATGGCAGCAGTCCGGACTTGCTCTCCCAGAGCTCAGAAGAGTCAAGAAAACTCTTCTGGGCATATGTAAGTGATTCCTCCTGGGTGAGCTTAGCTCATCCACTCCAGTCTTCGTCAACCACAGTATCCTGCAAACGTCACCCACACCCTCATCCTTATTTTCTTTTCCATTCAGTTCCGATAATTTATTTCCTTTATCCTCCTAGATAGCTCTCAAGAATCATTTTGTCAAAGATACTGAATCCTCTAGATCTGCTTGGCAAAGGCTACAATATATTTTAAAAAAGTGCCAAAATCCTGTATTCCTTAGCGCTCCGCAGTGCAGTCCTCAACTTCTGGGTTGTCGACCTCTTCCTGCAGCTAGGAGACTGGCATGTGCAAATTCATGACATCACTGGATATATCCTGTCAGCTCCCCTCCTACTTCCAGTGTGACCAGTCTCCTTGCAGCAGGAGGACGTTGTGAGCCCCGGGTTGGGACTCACTGTGAGAAAAAAATAAGCAGCTCTTTGCTTTTTGATCATTTTTTATTCCCTTTTTATTTCTCTTTATTTCTTTCATTACTGGGCTTCTGTTTCTTTAAATTTTAGTCAGCCCGTTTGGAGGGAGGAGGGGTCAGTGCTCAGCACTAGTGGGGCCTCCTGCCTCTCCTCCGTGTCAGCCCTGCCTGCCTGGGTTTGTTTAAATGCTTCTACTTATTTTCTTTTATTTCTTTTATTTGTTTCTTTAAAGCAGGCAGTTTAGGCTCCGTAGAAGTTCTCTCCCCCCAGACCATACGGGGGAGAGCCCTTCGGCTGCTGGGGGCCTCCGGTGTTTTCCCCGGGTGCCGGCCATTGATTCAGAAGATCGCGGGGTTCCTTTCCCCCGAGGCGATCTGCGCGGCAGCGGTAAAGGCTCCGTTGGGCTGCGGGAACATCGGGGCTGCTTTGTCAAGCTGCTCGCAGGTCCTGGCGCCTTTTTTGCCGCGGGGCTTAGGACGCGGCGGCCATTTTGACGGCGCTTGGTCCACCACGTGCTTTCCTCACTTCTGGGCTCCGTGGCTTTGGGTAAGTCTCGTTTGGTTTCCTTTTCTGCAAACGCTGTTTTCTTTTAATTTTTGCTTTCCTTTGAGCTTGATTTCCAGCCTGGTAAAGGGGATAGTTGCAGGCTCTTTCTTTTCTTTTTTTTTTCCCGCGGAGGGTTGCCCACCGGGGGGGATTTCCCTTAGTGTGCTCTTTGCTGGCATAGGGTTTCTTGTTCAGGCCAATGCCACAGAGGCCCCTCTGCATTATTTGTGGAGCCCGGAGAGGTCCTTTATCAGTCTTGGGAGTCTGCAGGGGTTGTGCAACCCTGTCTTCTCTTATGGAGCAGAAGCTGGAGGTTAGAGAGCCTGAGGGCATGGCTGAGCTTCCAGACCTTGAGGCTGAGCATTCTTCCCGCCAGGGTGCGCCGGAGCCCCGGTCCGAGGGGTCCGCTGGGCCCTTGGCGCCTCCGCCAGCCGGCCTTGCGGTGGAACCCGGGGTTTTTAGTCCCGAGTTTGTTCTGTTAATGCACCAGGCATTCTGTTTGCGGCAGCAGGGCGCGGTGCCTGGATCAGCTCCTCTGCTGTCCCTTGCAGCCCCTCAGGACGTGGGAGGGGCTTCGAGTGTTCCTCCGCCTGCTCCAAAGAAGGCTCGTAAGTCCGCAGCAGTGGTAGCGGATGAGGAGTGGCCTGAAGGATCTGAGGAGGCCTGGGATCCGGAAGGGGATCCTCTGGATCTCGAAGACGGGGAGCTTCCGGAGCCTGAAGACCAGGCCAAGATTATTCGAGTTTTTCGCCGCGAGGAATTGCCGGGGCTCATCTCCGAGTCTTTGAAGGTCTTGAATATGGCGTCTCCAGTGGCAAAGGATGTAGAGATCGAGGATCCGGTTATCCAGGCGGAGCGTCAGTCGCGCATTGTTTTTCCCTTGCACCGGGTGGTGGACAAAATGATCAAGGATGAGTGGGATAAGCCGGAAGCCGGATTGCGTGGCGTTCGCACCCTGTCTCGTCTGTATCCCTTGGCGGAGCCGGATAAAGAACGTTTTCGTGCACCGCGGGTGGATGCGGTGGTTTCGGCGGTTACTAAGAAAACCACTATCCCGGTTGAAGGGGGTGCGGCCTTGAAGGATGCCCAGGACCGGAAGGTCGATGGCTTATTGCGGCAGACCTTTGAGGCCGATTCCATTTCATTGCAGGCGTCGGTGTGTGGCGCTTGGGTGGCTCGGGCGTGTTTACGCTGGGCCCAGCGGTTGCGTATGTCCTCACACCTCGAGGAGGAGGATGTGAAGGAGTTAGATCGCCTGGAGTCTGGGGCGGCGTATCTAGCGGACATTCATTATGACTTGATTCGCGCGTTAGCTAACAGTACGGCTTCGGTGGTGGCGGCCAGACGTTCCGTGTGGCTCAGGAACTGGGCGGCTGATGGTCCGTCTAAATCTCATCTTAGTAAGCTTCCTTTCAAAGGAGGTCTTCTCTTTGGAGAAGATTTGGACAAGTTGGTCAAGGACCTGGGGGAGTCCAAGGCTGGTCGCCTCCCTGAGGACAAGCCTAAGCCGCTTCGTTCGACCTCCTCGGTTAGGGGTCAGTCTCGTGATTTTCGCCGGTTCCGGTCCCCTCGCTATGCAGGTTTTTCTAGGGGCCGCTTCCAGACCCGCGCGCAGGGTTTTCGGGGCTACAGAGGTGCCGCGAGAGGCTTCTCTGCAGCCTCCCCTTCCACGTCTCGTAAACCACAATGAGATGAGGCGGGTCCCGGCGGTGGGCATTTCGGTAGGCGGCCGTCTGCGGGAGTTCCTCTCCGCTTGGACCCTTATCACCACGGACCAGTGGGTCCTTGATATCATTCAACACGGATACGCCCTCGAGTTTGCTCGATCCGTTCAGGATTCCTTTATCCGCTCGCCGTGCAAGGGGGTCCCCAAAGAGGCAGCGGTGGCCGCCACTCTCAACAGATTGTTACTGTTGGGTGCGGTGACGGAGGTGCCCAAAAGCGATTACGGTACGGGTCGCTACTCGATTTATTTCGTGGTGCCCAAGAAAGGCGGAGACTTGCGACCCATCCTGGATCTCAAGGCCGTCAACCGCTGCTTGCGGGTACCGCACTTTCGCATGGAGACCTTGCGGTCGGTTATCGTCGCGGTGCGTCCCGGGGAGTTTTTGACGTCGCTAGATCTGACGGAGGCGTACTTACATATTCCCATTCTGGAGGCTCATCAACGGTTTCTGTGGTTTGCTCTCCTGTGGGGGCATTATCAGTTCCAGGTGCTTCCTTTCGGTCTGGCGACGGCTCCTCGCACCTTCACGAAGATAATGGTAGTCGTGGCGGCGGCATTGCGACGCGAAGGGATCCTAGTCCATCCCTATCTAGACGACTGGTTGATTCGTGCGAAGTCCAAGGAGGAAAGTCTGCAGGTTACGGACAAAGTGGTCCATTTTTTGCAGAGCCTGGGTTGGGTGATCAATTTTGCGAAGAGTCATCTGGAACCCACCCAGGACCTCATGTACCTCGGAGTCCATTTCAACACGCGCTCGGGTCACGTGTTCCTTCCTTCTCCGCGAGCCGAAGCCTTGCGCACACTCATTCGGAAATTCCGAGCCACTCCAGCTCCGACAGCCTGGGACTACCTGCGAGTGCTCGGCACCATGGCGGCGACTCTAGAAGTGGTCCCGTGGGCGAAGGTACACATGCGTCCGTTGCAGCGGGCCCTGCTCCGTCGCTGGTCGCATCAGGCGGACCCCTTAAGCAGGCGACTGCCTTGCCCCCTGACGGTCCGCAGGTCTCTCCGGTGGTGGCTTCTCCCTCGCTCTTTGGCGGCCGGGATGCCGCTAGATCAACCCGATTGGTTGCCTCTCTTGACGGACGCCAGTCTGACGGGCTGGGGTGCGCATTGCCAGGACAGCTTTGCGCAGGGCCTATGGTCAGGAGTGGAGACGTCGTGGTCAATCAATCGCCTGGAGCTGCGAGCCATCTTTCTAGCTCTTCAGGCTTTTCAGCACTTAATACTGGGTCGGGCAGTGCGGGTTCTGTCCGACAACTCGGCGACGGTGGCTTACATCAATCGGCAGGGCGGCACGGGAAGCGCCGCAATGGAGCAGGAAGCGGATCAGTTGTTCCGTTGGGTGGAACCGCGTCTCCCGTTGATTTCAGCGGCTCACATTGCCGGAAGAGACAACGTGACGGCCGATTTCCTCAGCAGAGTTCACGTGGATGCCGGAGAATGGCGGTTGCATCCAGAAGTATTCGGTCAGATTGTGGAGCGCTGGGGATCGCCGGTGATGGATCTCATGGCGACCTTTCTATCTGCACAGGTCCTTCGATTTTACAGCAGGCGAAGAGAACGGATGTCGGAGGGCATAGATGCGCTTCTGCAAGTTTGGCCGCGTCAGGGTCTTCTCTACGTTTTCCCCCCGTGGGCGTTGATCGGTCGGGTCGTTCAGAAGATAGGTCGCCACCCGGGGAGAGTTCTTCTGGTGGCTCCCGATTGGCCTCGTCGGCCGTGGTATGCGGATCTAGTTCGCCTCCTGGACGGTCGTCCCTGGCGGCTTCCGGTGCGATCGGATCTCCTGGTTCAGGGTCCTCTTTTCATGCCTCAAGTGGATCGGTTCTCGCTTACGGTTTGGCCATTGAAAGGGCACGCTTAAGAAAGCGGGGATACTTGGCGGCGGTGATAGCCACGATGCTAGCATCCAGGAAGCGATCCACGTCGTTAGCTTATGTGCGGATTTGGCGCATCTTTGAGGATTGGTGTTCTCGACATTGGATCCGGGCGGCTACGGTGGCCGTCCCCGTTATTCTGGATTTTCTGCAGGATGGTTTCGCTAAAGGGCTGGCGGCCAGCTCCTTGCGGGTGCAGCTGGCGGCGTTGGCCTGTTATCGAGGTAAGGTCAATGGTGTGTCGTTAAGAGTCTCATCCGGATGTTCGACGATTTTTAACGGCGATTTCCAAGTTGCGGCCTTCTCTTCGGGTTGGCGTCCCAGCCTGGGATCTTAATTTAGTTCTCCGGGCCTTGTCTCGGTCTCCCTTTGAGCCGTTGAAAAGCTCTTCTCTGAAGGATCTAACCTTGAAGGCTGTTTTTCTGGTGGCAATTTGCTCGGCGAGGCGTATTTCCGAATTGCAAGCCCTGTCTTGTCGGGAGCCGTTCTTGACCTTCTCGGATGATAAGGTGGTGTTGCGTACCGTGCCCTCCTTTCTACCTAAGGTGGTCTCTCCCTTTCACATGAACCAAGTGGTTACTTTGCCGGTTCTCGGTTCTCGCACTGAGCCCCCCCTCGATCGCGATCTGCGCCGGTTAGATGTTCGGCGGGTGTTGCGTCATTACTTGCAGGTCACGGATTCTTTTCGTAAGTCGGATCGTTTATTTGTGCTGTTTGGGGGTGTGCGTAAGGGGGAGGCCGCAGCGAAAGCTTCTATCGCCAGGTGGCTTAAGGAGGCGATTTCGGCGGCTTATTTGCTTCAGGGCCGTGTGGTGCCGTCGGGCTTACGGGCGCATTCCACCAGGGCGCAGGCTTGCTCTTGGGCGGAGCATCGCTTGGTTCCGCCGGGGGATATTTGTAGGGCGGCTACGTGGTCGTCCTTGCATACCTTTAGTAAGCATTATCGTTTGGATGTGGAGGCGGCGAAGGATTCTCGCTTCGGGTCGGCGGTGTTGTCTGTCGTCCGGAACGATCCCGCCCATTAGGTACTGCTCTGGTACATCCCAGAAGTTGAGGACTGCACTGCGGAGCGCTAAGGAAATAGTAATTACACTTACCTGGTAATTGTAGTTCCTTTAGCGACGACAGTGCAGTCCTCCGTCCCGCCCTATTTCGGTCATTTTCAGGGTTCCGGAGTGGAGTTTCGGATTGAAGAATTTATACAGGTGAGCCGACTCCATTCTCCTGTTTCTTTTCGCTGTCTTTATAGTCTGCCTCTTGTCTCTGCGTCTGTCGCTCGGCAGGCAGGGATGGAAAACCGGACAGGAGCTCTGTTGCCGTAGTGTTTAAAAAAATAAAATAAAATAAATGACTAATTTGGCGTTTAAAAAAAAAAAAAAAAGTTTCCTTTTTGTATGTCACGTACTGGCTACTTATTTCTTGCTCCTTTGAGTCTGCTTTGTTAATAGTTCACACTGGAAGTAGGAGGGGAGCTGACAGGATATATCCAGTGATATCATGAATTTGCACATGCCAGTCTCCTAGCTGCAGGAAGAGGTTGACAACCCAGAAGTTGAGGACTGCACTGTCGTCGCTAAAGGAACTACAATTACCAGGTAAGTGTAATTACTATTTGCCTTGCTGGGGAATATCTTTCTATCCGACACAGACACCTTCTTCTTTGGTGCAGCAACCCTTGCAGGAGCTCTGTCCCCAGACTTGGGCCAGATGGTCTGCGGTCCATGGAACAGGAATCCACTTGTCAGCCATGTGTGAGCACTGTCCTCAGACATACTCTGCGCTCCTGTGAGAAGAAGATTTTTTTATTCCCAAATGCGAGCTGTGTCTCCATACTGGAGCCACATGCTCTGCACTTCGGTGAAAAGCAGTTTCATTATCAAGCACGGGCTGCGCTCCCAGACTCGGCCACATGCTCCGCACACTTGGACAAAAAGTTTTCATTTACCTCATGCAAGCTGTGTCCCCAGACTCAAGTCACACCTCTGTGCTCCTGTGAGATGAAGTTTAGTTACCAAATGTGCGTGGTGTCATATGCCCTGCACCCCTGTGAGATCCCTTATCTGACCATCACCTTTTAAGCTTTATTCTTCATCTCCCGCTGCCTCAGCCTCATCCTGTCTCTTCCAACCTATTTAGAAACCTTCATGCTATTGATCCCTTAGCTCTCTCTTCCACCATTTCTCCAT
Source organism: Ichthyophis bannanicus (assembly GCA_033557465.1). Classification (NCBI taxonomy): domain Eukaryota; kingdom Metazoa; phylum Chordata; class Amphibia; order Gymnophiona; family Ichthyophiidae; genus Ichthyophis; species Ichthyophis bannanicus. The sequence goes on along the minus strand of CM066039.1, from coordinate 173,436,047 downwards.
CTCTTTCTTCCACTATGTCATCCAAGTCTGTTGATGAGGCAGTAACTTCTTATAGTGCTGCTCTCTCCTCTGCTCTAGATGCTCTCGCTCCACCCACCCCACGTCCTGTGAGACGCTCTGCACCTCAGCCCTGGCCTTCATTCACCACTCGCTATCTACGTTCTTGTGTCCGTTCTGCTGAGCGTGCTTGGCTCAAATCCCGCTCCCCTGAAGACTTTCTACACTTCAAATTCATGTTCGTCTCTTTCCAGACAGCCGTAGCTCTTGCCAAACAAGACTACTATGTCCATCTGACTAACTCTTTTGCCTCTGATCCTCGCCGTCTCTTTACTACTCTCAGCTCTCTCCTCAAAGTGTCTCCGCCTCTGATCCCTCCCTCCCTTTCTGCCCAAACCCTTGTTGACTATTTCCATGACAAAATCCACAAGATAACCCTCCAATTCCCCACAACTATTTCCCCTCATCCCCCTCTCCACTCCCAACTCCCCCACCCCTTCCCTTGCTACCCTCTCTTCCTTTCCTGTGATCTCTGAAGAGGAAACTGGGTCCTGGGTCCGCTCCTTTTCTCTCTCTATACCCAGTCCCTTGGTGCGCTTATCTCTTCCCATTGCTTTCAGTACCATCTGTATGCTGATGACTCCCAGATCAACCTCTCTACGCCTGAACTCTCTCTGGCAATCCAGACCCGGATCTCTGCCTGCCTTTCTGACATTGCTGCCTGGATGTCTCACCGCTGCTTGAAATTGAACATGGCCAAGACTGAACTTCTTATCTTTCCCCCTAAAACCTCCCCTCCTCCTCCTTCTTTCTCAGTCTCTGTGGATAGCTCTGTACTCATTCCTGTTTCCTCGGCCCACAATCTGGGGGTTGTTTTTGACTCCTCTCTCTCTTTCTCCACACATATCCATCTCGTAGCTAAGACCTGCCGTTTCTTTCTCTATAACATTAGCAAAATCTGCCCTTTTCCTTTCTGAACACACTACTAAAACACTTATCCACTCCTTAATCACCTCCCGTCTTGACTACTGTAACCTACTCCTTGCTGGTCTCTTTGAATCATCTCTCTCCCCTTCCATCTGTTCAGCACTTTGCTGCACTGCTAATCTTCCCCAGCCTCATCATGCCCATATTACTCCTCTTCTCAAGTCACTTCACTGGCTCCCTATCCGTTTCCGCATCCAGTTCAAACTTCTCCTGCTGACCTATAAATGCATTCACTCTGCAGCTCCTCAGTACCTTTCTTCTCTCATCTCTCCTTACAACCCCCCTCGGGAACTCCGCTCTTCTAGCTAACTGCTTCTATCTGTGCCCTTCTCTTCGACTGCTAACTTCAGACTTTGCTCCTTTCACCTTGCTGTACCTTACACCTAGAACAAACTACCTGTGTCTGTACACCAGGCACCTTCTCTAACCCTCTTCAATTCCAGGTTGAAAGCTCACCTCTTCGCTGCTGCTTTTGGATCCTGACTCACCCGATCTCCTTTTTTCTTTCCCCTTATTCTACCCCTGCTTACACCTTCTGTGTTTTGTCTTAGCTAGATTGTAAGCTCTGATGAGCAGAGATTGTCTCTTACATGTCTGTGCAGCGCTGCGTACGACTGGTAGCGCTATACAAATGCTCGGTGGTAGTAGTAGTAGTAGTAGTAGATGAGGTTTCATTCACCATACATGAGCTATGCCCTCACACTTGCCCACATGCTCTGCTCCCCATGAGAAGGAGTTTTTGCTTGCTGGACGAAGCTGTGCCCCAGACTTGGGCACAAGCTCTGCGCCTCAGACAGGGAAAGAATTTGAATTTGACACCCATGGATGAATATACCTCCCACATGGGATGGAAGCTCTGTGCCCTACATAAATTGGAAGATTCCTCTTGCTGCCATTGTATGAACCCCAGATACAGAAAAGAAGCTCTGCTTTTTGGAGTGAGGGGTCCTCTCCCTTATAGGCCACGTGCCTTGGACACAGGTCTTACACTCTGCTCCCTTGCGAGAAGGACAGGCTGCTAAGCATAGCAATCATTACCCCTCAGCCTCTCATACTTCCCAGCAAGTGGAGGTGGCAGTCATCAGGTAGGCTGGGTCTTTCACCATTCTCCCCTGGGGCACATAGCCATGCCGATTCCTGAGGCCAGACCTGCGGCACCTATCCCTGCAGTCCGCACTCTCCAACACGGGGACTCAGCTAGACTTTGTTCAGCTCTAGCAGGCGGCATGACAGTGAGACTATCCTCTGGCTTAAGTTACACTAGTTGAGCAAACAAAGACCACTTGCAGCCCCAGGAGGAGGGGGGCCATCGGGCTGTCTCTTGCTGCTGTTGTGGAGTCCTTGCAGCCTGCCTGCACTCACAAAAAATAAAAGGGGGGATATTCGGCGTTCCCACCCACAGCCAGGGACGCCAGCCATTTTTTATCTGCTATTTGCTACAGGGTGGGTCAGATTCATCTCGGCAGCCTCCCTGTTGAAAAGAGCTATAGAGCCTCCTGGTGCATTGGCACTCATGTTTCAGCAGGGCCCTGCAAGAGGGAACTGTAGTATGAAGAATCTGTGTCCTATGTGGTCCACTGTTTCAGGACACTTGACGATCGTAGTTTCTCTTTCCAGGCACATCTTCAGGGGAAACTGTCCTTCCTCAGGGCTCGCTTGTTTTTTCCCCTGGGGATTTCCTCAAATCCCCTGTGGGGGGAGTGTTCTTCCACAGGGCTGGGGAGGTGTCTTCTCTCCTGCCTCTCATGCTCTTGAGCATTGCTTGTTGCTTGCAGGCCTTCTCCAGGACTTGGGAGATCTTCCTCAACATTACAACCCCCCTGTCCCATCAGAGAGAAACCAGCAGATGTCTGAGAAGTGCTCAGTGGCCCCCTACATACACGCAGCAGGAATCTGCACTCTTTGAGAACAGGGGGATTCCTGACTGACACTTCATACCAACCTACATCTTTCCGAGTTATAGCATGGAATCTTTCAGAAGCAAATACTAGGGTACCTATGCCCTACTACCATTGTATTCCAGGAAAGTAATGTACAATAGCTTGTATTTGCTATTATGGATGTACTTCATAAACCAGCCAGGTAATTGGTATGTTATGTAAAAGTTTTAAATAAACAAACAAACAAAACATAAGATATGCCATACTGGATCAGACCAAGGTCCATCAAGCCCAGTATCCTGTTTCCAACAGTGGCCAATCTAGGTCATACATACCTAGAAGTTTCCCCAAAAGACACAGTTTCCACAATGCTTGTACTGGGTCAAGCATTGATATCCTGGGTCCCTTCTTAATAATGGTTTATGGACCTTTCCTCCAGAAACTTGTCCAAACCTTTTTTAAACCCAGCTACACTAACAGCCTTTACTACATCCTCAGGTAACAAATTCCAGAGTTTGATTACAGGTTGAGTGAAAAAATATTTTCTTTTACTAGTCTTAAATAGTTTACCCTTTAGCTTCATTACATGTCCCCTAGTCTTTCTATATTCTGCTAATGTAAACAATCGATCTACGTTTACCCGTTCCACTCCGTTCATTAATTTATAGACTTCTATCATATCTCCCCTCAGCCGTCTCTTTTCCAGGTTAAAGAGTCCTAACCTTTTTAGCCTTTCTTCATAGGAATATCCTTCCATCCCCTTTACCATTTTGGTGGCTCTTCTCTGAACCTTTTCTAATATCGCTATATCCTTTTTAAGATACGGCAACCAGAATTGCACACAATATTCAAGGTGCGGTCTCACCATGGAATGATATAGAGGCATTATTTGCGATGCCCTTGCTTGGGCCCAAAGGCTTACAAGCATAGAGCAGCCTTATAGTGTCCTTTTAAATAAAGCTTCCCTTGTTTGTCACCAGAGGGATTCTGGGACTTGTAATTGGTTTACTTATATAAGGACAAATGTAGTTGTGAGACCGGTGGTTTAAGGCAGCAAGAAAATTTATTTTTTTGTGGGATTCCAAGGCATTAAAGCTCAAAACGCAAAAGCAAGAGGATGCTTCTCCAACATAAGAGTAAATCAGGTTAACAGAGGAAAATGTAACAAAAAGGCCTTCTATCACTGGGCAGCAGCTTTCTTCCCAATAAACTTTCACAGAGCACAGCTTCTGGTGGTCATTCAACATAACAGGTAAACTTTTAACAGCTGCTGTTTTCTTTTCCCAAACCAAACTTTTACAACAGACAGCTTCTTGGCTTCAGAAGCTCACATACTTAGTAGAACACATTCTTGGTTTTTTTCCAACTCTTTGCAGTCATAAAAATTAGTCGCTATATTGTTTCACAATCTTTCAAGCCTGTTCAACAATGCTCAGTTCTCCTTTAGACAAAAAGAGCAATCCATTGGTGACAATTCTGACTCAGATTCTGGCATACAAGAATCCTCCTGCATCTCTTCTATGGACACCGGGCACTTCTTACTTCCACCAGTTTTATAAACTTGCCCAGACTTCCTGTCTTCTAAAAACTCTTGGAACTGCTTCAACAGCAAATCACCCTGAGAAGGCACACTTGTATTGGGAGGGTAAAACTTCGTCTCTGCAAACAGTTTTCCTAATGCTTCTAGTGTTAAAAGCTCAGTTTCTCTGCTCCTATCTGGGTTTCGGTTCTCTTCATACATACAACTGTCCACCCACCTCTTAGCAGACGTTAGGCCTGGGTCCTGGACACTAGCGGAAGCAAACTGTTTCTCTGCAAGCTGTTCAGGTTTACATGTACTGGCTTTACCTTGGGGCGGGTCTCTCAGACAGCTACTGATTCCTCCTGATATCTTTCAGGCTATGGAACTCAGCCTTCTGGTGCCTTTTTCCACTCCTCCCCAGATAGCCACTCTCTTGAAAGTTTCCTTGGAACCTTTCTCCCTTTCCAGGATCTCTCAGAGTTTCTTCTTCTTGTGCCTCTGCTGCTCTGGCTGCAGATCTGTTCCTTTCCAGCTTCCCCTGGACGTGCTGGCTGTGCTCTCTCTGCTGCGTCTCCTGTGTGTGTGTCTCCTGTGACTCCTGTGTCTCCCCTCTCTGCTCTGAGTGTGCTTTTAAAAACCGTTTGCTGCTGGGCACTCCCTTGCCTTTGCACAGGTGTGACCAATCACTGAGCAAGCTTGGCTCCCCGTCTGAACTAGGGCGTGGCCTGGCCTTAGCAGAGAGCTGAGTTTTTTTCTTGCCTGCCTTGCAAGCACTGTGCACAACTGAACTGTCACTTGTTTTAAAGGGAAAAACAGGGTTTTCTTCCACTTCCATCTCTTCCTGGGAGCTCTCCTCACCACATAATATCTCTTGTTTTATTTTCCATTCCTTTCCTTATGATACCTAGCATTCTATTTGCTCTCTTGGCCACCGCTGCACACTGGGCCGAGGGTTTTAACATGGTATCCACAATGATGCCTGAATCTTTTTCCTGGGTTGTGGTTCCTAATGTGGAACCTTGCATCTTGTAACCATAGTTTGGGTTGTTCTTCCCTAGGTGCATAACTTTGCACTTGTCCACATTAAATTTCATCTGCCATTTTGATGCCCACTCTTCCAATTTATCAAGATCCTCTTGCAATTTTCGACAATCTTCTTGGGTTTTAACAACTTTAAATAGTTTTGTGTCATCTGCAAATTTGATAACCTCACTCGTTATTCCACTTTCCAGGTCATTTATGAATATGTCAAAAAGTAGCGGACCCAGCACAAATCCCTGGGGTACACCACTATTCACCTTTCTCCATTGGGAATATTGGCCATTTAGCCCTACCCTCTGCTTTCTATCTTTTAATCGGTTCCTGATCCACAATAGTACCCTGCCTCCTATCCCATGACTCTTTAGTTTTGCCAAAAGTCTCTGATGAGGGACCTTGTCAAAGGCTTTCTGAAAGTTCAGATACACTATATCAACCGACTCACCTTTGTCCACCTGTTTAATAACACCTTCAAAAAAACATAACAGATTAGTAAGACAAGATCTTCCTTGTCTAAAGCCATGTTGGCTCTCTTCCATTAGGCCATGACTATCTACATGCTGAGTAATTTTGTTCTTTATGATGGTTTCTACCATTTTTCCCAGTACAGACGTCAGGCTCACCGGTCTGTAGTTTCCCGGATCACCCCTGGAACCCTTTTTAAAAATTGGCGTTATGTTGGCCATCCTCCAATCTTCAGGTATTGCAGATGATTTTAATGAAAATTCACAGATTACTATTAGCAGGTCTGCAATCTCATATTTCAGTTCTTTCAACACCCTTGGATGTATACCATCCGGCCCAGGTGATTTGCTACTCTTCAGTTTATCTAATAGTTGTAATACATCTTCCTGATGTATCAATATTTCCTTCAATTCTTCCGCACCTTTAAATACCACTTCAGTCATGGGTAACATCCCTACATCTTCCTCATTAAAGACCGAAGCAAAGAATTCATTCAGTCTCTCAGCTATCGCCTTGTCGCCTCTTAGTGCCCCCTCTATCATCTAATGGACCAACTGACTCTCTCACAGGTTTTTTGCTATGAATGTACTTGAAAAAGGCTTTATTTTGCGTTTTTGCTTCCGCAGCAAGCTTCTTCTCAAATTCTCCCTTTGCCTGCCTTATCAATGCCTTGCATTTGACTTGCCAGTGCTTGTGCTGTTTCTAGGTTTCGTCATTTGGCTCTTTTTTCCATTTCCTGAAAGATGCTTTGTTGGCAACAACAGCCTCTCTGACCTCACCTTTAAACCATGTTGGCAGTTTTTTGGACTTCCACTTTTCTTAAAGCGTGGAATACAGCTGGTCTGGGCTTCCAAGATAGTAGTTTTCAACAACACCCAAGCTTGATGTAAGTCTTTAACCTTTGCAACTGCTCCTTTTGTTTTTTCTTAACTGTTTTCCTCATTTTATCATAGTCTCCCTTTCGAAAGTTAAAAGGTAGTACTGTGGATTTCCTTACCATCCCTCCTCCACTAAATAAATCAAACACGATCATGCTATGATCAGTATTGCCAAGTGGCCTCAACACCCTTATCTCTTGCACCAGATCTGGTGTTCCAGTATGGACTAGGTCCAATATGGCTTCCCCTCTGGTCGATTCATGAACCAGCTGCTCCAAGAAGCAGTCACTTATTTCATCTAGAAACTTACTTCCCTAGCATGTCCTGCCATGACACTGACCCAGTCGATACCAAGGTAATTGAAATTACCCATTATTACTACTGTGTTGTAACTTTTGTTAGCTTCCCTTATTTCTTAGAGCATTTCATCATCTATTTGTTCATTCTGGCCTGGTGGTCGATAGTACACCCCCACTGCTATCGCCTTCCCCTTTTTACATGGAATTTCAATCCATAGAGATTCTACAGCAAATTTTGTTTCCTGTAAAACTTTAATCCTTTCTGACTCAATGCCCTCTCTAACATAGAGCGCAACCCCTCCACCAATTTGATCAGCTCTATCATTACGATATAGTTTGTACCCAGGTATCACAGTGTCCCACTGGTTGTCCTCTTTCCACCATGTCTCTGATATTCCAATCATCTAACCTCTCATTTAGTGCTATATATTCTAACTCTCCCATCTTATTTTTAGACTTCTGGCATTTGCATACAAGCATTTTAGAGACTGTAATTTATTCATATTAATCTGGCTATTGGTAGACATGGGTAATTTGGATCTTTAAGCTGTGTCTGCTCCATACTCGAGGGCATTTGGGCTACTTTACTCTTTTTTGGAACCTCTCTGCTTTTGGTAGTATCCTTCAAGGATACATTCTTCCGAACCATGCGCTCTTGGGCGACTGTCGGCTTTCCCCTATTATCTAGATTAAAAGCTGCTCTATCTTCTTTTTAAAGGTTAATGCCAGCAGCCTGGTTCCATCCCGGTTAAGGTGAAGCCCATCCCTTCGGAAGAGCCCCTCCTTTCCCCAGAATGTTCCCCAGTTCCTAAAAAATCCAAAACCCTCATCTCTGCACCATTGTCTCATCCACACATTGAGACTCCGGACCTCTGCCTGCCTTTTGGGTCCTGCACGTGGAACGGGAAGCATTTCGGAGAACGCTACCCTGGAAGTTCTGGATTTCAACTTCCTACCTAAAAGCCTAAATTTAGCCTCCAGAACAAACAGAGAAATACTCACTGTACCTGCTGGTACGTCCCTTGAACTGCTACTAGAAAGGCATTGATTAAGTACCAACTGGTGAGATCCTTCACAGCGAATATGCCCTTGCACACAAAAAGCAACAGTCCGACAGAGCCTGTCAAGGATTCTATAACAAAACATCTTCTTTATTCCAGGGATTCTCTAACAAATCTCAGGGACATTCCAGAATCCTCAGCAGCAGCACCCCAGTCAAAAAAAGCAGCTCCCAATGGGGAACGTAGGAGGCATTCATTTCCTCTACCACTGTGTGTCCTGGACCCTTCTACCGAATGCCAGATTGCCCTTCTCTGCTAGTAGGTATCCACTCTCCAGCAGGGCCGGCAGAGTGTCTGTTTGTGAGACTCAGACACACTCTTAATTTTGAGCTGGCTTTCAGCCAGTCCACTTTTACCTCCAGCTCACACCCAGCGGCGTGCGCTCCCCCTCCCCCCACCATGTTTAAAAAAAAAAAGAAAGAAGGCCAGACCAGCTGCAGAACCAGCCACATCCCTGTCCAGGAGAAGGCTAATCTGCCTGACGTAGCTTATCCTGGCTCCACTATCTAGACTTCACAACTCCTAACTAGCATCATGTAAACTGCTCTGGTCACAGGTAAGTGGGCCTATACTCCATGAGGACAAATCAATTGAACACCCTGAAAGGAGGTCCACAGTGCAAAAACTGGGTGACAAAACTGGAATTACCATAATGTCCCTAATAACACTTCAGTGCTTCAGACCGTGTTGACTAGGTGTCAGAATCATCAGAGCCTCTCTCAACCCTGACTACAGCAGTTCAGTTTTCCTTGAGGACTCTGTTTCCTCCAACTGAACATTGTGGGACCCTAGCCTGGGCCTAAGGCTTACAGCTATGGGCTGCCTTTCGTCTGTCCTTAAATGCAACTTTATTCTTTGTCGCCAGCAATGCACCCTGGGACTTGTAGTAGATAATTCACACTCAAAGACAAACTGTAGTTGTGCAACTGTTGGTTGAGGCAAACAAGAATATTTATTTTGTGGATTTCCAAACGCATTAAAGTTCAGGCACACAAACACAATGGATACTTCTCCAATAACACAAGAGTAAAGTAAGGCAAACTGGAACTAAAGGTAAACTGAGCACAAGTCTCTTTAACAAAAACTGTTATTTTCAATAAAGCAAAACACAGCACAGCCTTATAAGCAATTTTAGCAAAGGTAATTATCTTCTTTTCCAAAACCTTCTTTTAACCCTGCTTACAGGTTTTTTCAAGCTTCTTTAAAGCAAAGAGAGCAATCCATTAGAGAGTCCTCTGGAATGGATTGTGACTCACAGCAATCAATCTGCATGGGTTCTGGTACTACGGCTGGCTTATCTTTGGACTCAACAGCTTCTTCAAACTTTCTGGCTTGTAGAAATTCATAAAACTCATTCCATAACTTCTGTTTCTGGTCATGAACATTTACCTTTGAGGAGTGAGCTTTCCCTCCCTCTAATGCTTGCTTTAAAGTCTCTAGTGTATCCACACTTACCGCCCTGCTTGTGGCTGGGTTACGGTTCTTTCCCCAAAGGAACGTATCCACCCACCTTCTAGCAGTTGGACCTTTCAGCATAGGGTCTTGAATATTGGACAGAGGTTCCTGTTCCAGCTGGTTTGTAGCCTTTCCAACTAACCGTCTGCTGGCTTTAGGTCTAGGAGTTTTTCTCAGATATGGAGTGCTTCCTTCTCTGCTTTCAGCCTTCAGCAACTGGAAGTCAGCCTCCTCGTGGCTCTCAGCTCTCCTAACTCCCTGAGCTCCTTCCCCCTGGGAACTCCTCCGGGCACGCTGAGAACTCCTCTGTAAGCTCTGTGTGCTCTCTCTCTTCTTCTCCCCTGTGTTCTGTTTGGAGACGGGTTTAAAAACCTGTTTCTTTCCTGCCACACCTTTTTCTTTGCACGTGTGCTCATAATCAGTAAGCAAACCTGCCTCCTCTTCAGAGCTAGGGCGTGGCTTGGCTTGACTTTTTTTCAAAGTAGTTTTTCTACCTCTGTGCAAAGCTTGGCTGTCAGTAGTTTTAAAGGCACAAGTACCATTTTCCTCTATTTCCATTCTTTCCTGATCACTCTCATCACCACAACGTGCACCTTCTGATTACTCGGGCGGATCGGGCACCACCTCCGGCCTCCCTCCCCCTGGCTGACCAGCAGCTCTTCAGTTCCTCACGGAAAAGGCAACAAAAACAAAAAAATTGATAACAGCAATAATGTTAATATCAGAGCTGCAGCCATAATACTACTACCGCTTCCTAGAATTCTCCTTCAGTATGTTGCAAGCATTTGGAACTTCTCGCCAACATAGGAAGTAGCTTTTCTGCCAGAGCTTGCTTTCAGAGCACATTGTTGACTTATGTATAGTCTTAAAGATTCACCACATCATGGTTCAGTGTGGGGGGCAGTGGTCATCCTCCACTGATCTGAAGATAACAATCAGTAGCTGTTCCCGAGAATCCACAACAAAACAAAAAACAAACACAAAAGGGTCCCCTCCTCCGGAGGTCCTCGGTGCCTCATTTGAGTGCTGAATGAACACTCCTCACTCTCAGTTGCCGTATGGATAAGCACCACCCGTTGGTCTGACTTTCAGGGTCATCATATGCTAACCTTGTGGCATGCATCCACTCTCCTTTTTGCCTTAATTTATCTTTGAGCACCCTGGTCTGCACTATGGCCATTCAAGGATACAATATACCAACCCCTCTGGATTCACAGATAACATTAACCTATCTGCCGGACATACTGTACTGCTCTATGCCAGCTTCTTTGAAAGGACAGGAAGTCGGCTTTCACCTTCCCGTCCTATGGGCTCCTCTACTTCAAGGAGATGCTCCACCACCTTCTCAGATGGTTATCATCTGCTTGATGGGGAGCCCCCAGGTATCTAATTCCTGTCACATCTCATGGCTCTCCATATCACCATGATTCATCCACCTTCTCCCTCTATGGAGCGGAACGCTTCTGCCTCTCCCCCCCCCCCCCCCCATGACTGGACTCTGACACAATATTTCATGCACCCTCCACAGGTTTGTTAAAAACACACACACACACACAAAGGGAGGGGAGGGAGAGAAAAAATGCAAAAAGGGCTGTCCTAGTTGCAGGGTCACCCATCCACAAGATAGGACACCTCGGATCACTCTCTTCCAGGCAGGGCTGCCTCTGTTCTCTCAATTCCGGGCACTGTCAATCCAAGTCAGTGGACATGATGCCTTCCTGAATCGTATCTAGGGCCCACCTGACCCGCAATCAGCTATATTAAAAACAAAAAAGTGCATTTCCTGCTAGCTTCTTCCAACAGTTCCAGATTGGCACATTGCTCACAGGAGGGCAGGAGGCGAGCACCCTCCTTTCTCTACCTTTGCTGCCATACTTCCGTGCGTTCGCACCACAGCCCTCCTCTCCAACCAGCTCTTGAGCAGAGGAACACTCCATTTCTTGACTTACCTTCAACCTACCTCAGCTCACCTCCCTGGGTGGAAGGGCAGACTCTCATAAATCCACATATGATGCCTATTACACTCTCAGCTTGTGATTCACCCATCCGTGTGGCTGATTATATCCTGCTTATCCATGGAGAAAGAGAGTTTACTTACCTGTAATGATGGTTCTCCTTGGACAGCAGGATAAATCAGCCACACAATCCCTCCCACCTTCCCATTCCGGTTGAAGCTACTGTTCTGCCTAGGTTTCACCACAGCTTTGTGACTGACTGGAGAGGAGGAGCTACACTCACACAGGAGGAGTCACTCACACATGCCCAGAAGAGCTTTCTCACTATTACACCCATCTATGTGGCTGGTTTATCCTGCTGTTCAAGAAGAACCATTGTTACAGGTAAGCAACCTCTCTGTCTCATGCCAATTCTGTGCGGCTGCAACACTCAAGCCGCAGAGTGATTCAGCCAATGAATTCAGTGAACCATTCTCCAATTCAAAAGTCTCCACTGATGCTGTTAATTCCTCACTAGAATCTGAAAACTCCTGTTTGTCAGGCAACACAAATGGAAATTTTTTCAGAGCAAGATTTCTTTCAAGTACTATCCCCCAGTTTGTTGAGTTGCGAGTAAGTGACTGTCTGGGGATCATAGTAACTTGCAATGCCTTTCCTAAATCCTTCCTTCTAATACTTCTGGCAATTCTCTTTCCATGTATGGTACCAATCTTCATTGACTAATATAGAGATGCTCTGTGAGAGGGAGTGGCCAGTACTGGTCACCTCGTGGCCCCCTGGGGGTACCTTTGATATTAGTATCATATCTTTAGTTCACCAGATTGTACAAAAAGACCACCCTGACCAGTTCCCCTATAGAGATTCCTGGTTAAGTATGTGTGAAAAAGAGCCCTCCTGGATGAAACGTTGTTATGAGGAACAGTGCAAGATATTTGTAGCAACCACCGGGGGGGGGGGGGGGGGGGAGTGGAATGGCTAGCAGAAAAACAGGAAGGGATAATGCCTCTGTATATGTCTTTGGTGCGACCTCATGTGGAGTACAGTGTGCAATTCTGGAGACTGCACCTTCAAAAGGATGTGAACAGGATGGAGTCGGTGCAGAGGGTGGCTACTAAAATGATTAGTGGTCTTCATTATACAGCATATGAGGACAGACCGAAGGATCTTAATATGTACACCTTAGAGGAAAGGCGGGATAGAGGTGATATGATTGAGATGTTGAAATACTTCCGTGGCATATATGTTCAGGGAGAGAGCCTCTTTCAATTGAAAGCAAGTTCTGCTACGAGGGGACATGGGATGAGGGTGGAGGGAGATAGATTCAGGGGTGATATTCCAACATATTTGTTTACTGAGAAAGTGGTGGATCCGTGGAATAGTCTCACAGTGGAGGTGGTAGAGATGAGGACAGTAACTGCATTCCAAAAAGCATGGGACAAACACAGAGGATCTCTAAAGGAAAAAAGGGGACTGTTGTAGTTGTTGATATGGAAGGACCTTTAGAGATCCTCTGATAGAAACATAGAAACATGATGACAGAAAAAGACCACATGGCCTATCTAGTCTGTCCTTCCATATCAACAACTACAACAGTCCACTTGATAGGTTTGTTTGGGGCCAGTTGTCCAGCTGTGCGTGTTTTTCATTTAGTATTTTGAGCTGATTGTGTGAGTGGTATGCTCTGGTAAGCTGGATCTGTGTGTTTGTAGTTTTTGTATAGCGCTACATGTGATACGTAGCACTATATACATTAGGGTGGTCCACTGCCATAGGGGAAAAAATAAAAGTAGGAATTTCTTTGCTCCCTGGCCTGAATCTGGTTCCATTTATGTAGAAAACAATGTGTGCAAAGTTTGAAGTCAATCAAATAATATTTAGGGGTGGCTCAAGGTCCCTATCTATCAGGCCCCTGGATCCCCCCAGGGTTCGTCAGACCACTGGGTATTATCCACTCATAGACGGGGGTATCATGCTTGCCAAGCACTCAATGTGGTCCAGATGCTAGTAAGGACTTTGACGATGTGGGGAACATCTTACGGTGTTACGAGACAACACCCAGAAGGAACTGGAGTTGCTCTTCTTTTGTGTTGTGTCGGCCGTTGAACTCCTCAATGAGTTTGACCCCTCGCTCAGCCACATCGTTGATTACTGGAAGATTTTTTACTTTCTTCAGACCGTCTTTTAATGATGCATTCTCTTCCCAATCTTCTGGGTCTGCATTAAGAAAATCACTGTTGATGTCGAGGTGTTTCAGGAAACGGATTGACTTGCGAGTTGCAAAAGATTCAAGTGGTGGAATCATGGAACTTTTCAATTCGACCCGCTTTGGGGGATCTTCATCTTCGTCATCATCCTCATCGCTTTCATCTGATTCTGCCGGGATCATGGCCGACACTATGGCCCGCTTTGTCAGTGCTGAAACAGCTTCATCGAACAGTGACAGTGCCACAAGCTCCTCTGACACATACCACAGATGCTGTTGCAGTTTGTCTCTGGCCACTCTTCCAACACGGTTATTGTGGTAAGAGTGTAGTTTCTTTAGCATCTCCAAATCTGTTTGAGGAGCAACTGCGGCATCAGGGGCAGAAAACCAGGCTTCCACATGAATCAGGATGGAGAAAATGCTCACATCACAAACACAGGACTCCTCCCGTTGGGTAAGATCTTTGAGTTGTCCTCGGAACATCCAAATCTTGAGACAGTACAAGACTTTTGCCATCCATCTGGCATGATGGAAAGCTCCGGGTTTCTTGAAATTGAAACTAGGAAGATTCCCTCCAAGGCAGACAATCGTTAACTCCAAGAATTCCAGATAATCATCTCGGTGATTGCCCTGTGCCAACTTGGATTCCACAAACTTCATGATGCGATCCCTGTCAGGTTGCAGCACCTCCAAGTCTTTTCCAGTTTGATAGTTGGACTTGTCAAGGGAGCGCCAATTCTTTTGGAACCGGCGAAAGAGTTGGACATCGGGACCCGATGAAGCTCCAGAGCATGTAGAGAATACTGCACCAAGAATTATTTCGTAAATGTGATGGCGGCATGCCAAATGAAGGACTGTGCGACTGAGTCTCTGTTCTAGAAGAATGCACGCTCCTGATCGACGTCCCATGTTCGATGCAGTTGTATCAAAGCAGAAGCCTGCAACCTTTTCATCCAAACACCATTCCTGTAACAGTTCATAAACTGCTGCAGCTTGATTCTCGCCCGTTCCTGATGTCAGTTTTGGTACACCAAGAAGTTGTGTTTCTCCCAGTGGAGACAGCCGTTATCAAAACTGGAAGGCGGTCAACGGATGTGGTTAAACAGAGGAGAGATGGCAATAACTTGCTATCCCAATGCACAATGCATGTTTTGCCTTCGGCTTTGAATGCGTTGTGCAGGTCCGTCCATTGTTGTTGACGGTGCTTTTCTCTATGGCGCTTGACGCTGGAGCGGCTGATATTGAGCTCCCCAGGATAATGTCCCAGACTTCTGGCGGTTTCAGCTACCACAAACAGAGCATTGCGATCTGTTGTCCCTGTCCGATCCAGGGCTGCTGTAAGCTCTGGGGTCCAGACATTGTTAGGTCAAAACTGCTTCGTTTGTGGAGTTGCTTTCTTCTGTCCGTTATCTGAATCCGCAGATGTCGACAAGTCTTCACCTGACTCTGCTGAGGAAGAAGATCCTTCCAGCTGAACTTGGCTTGTAGTTGCCTCGGCTTCGGCAACATGTTTTTGTCTGCGCCTTTTCAGTTCTTCTTCTCGCTGTTGCGATCTTGCTTCCGTGTTGGCCAGTTTCTTGTCCATCGCGCACATTGAGCCGCGGTGCCCTGGTTCTCGTTGTGCTATTAAGAATTCTTTGTCTTCTTGAATATGAATTAAAGACATTGCATTGGCATGCGCCACATCAAATAGGTTTTTCATTGCAACCTGGAATTCTTTTTCATTTGCCTCTTGTTTCCCTCCTCTCCCTTTGTTCAATCAGTGGAAACTTTTGAAGAAAAACAATTTCTTTACTTTTTCTTGAATTTTGTCATTTCTTTGAACAGGAAGCCTGGCCTTTTCCCAGTAAGCTTCTACTTCACTTGCTACAATAGATGCACTTTCACTAACGCCTTTGTTTAATGTCATATGGTGATGTAAAAATACTTAACACTTGCTCCTTGCTGGGGAGCTTGGCCCCCAGAATTGTGGTGCACATTTCTTCAATGAGATAAAAACCACGTTTTTTCGCCATCTGAAAAGAATAAAGATACAAAGATAATAGTACAATGTCTTTGCCACCTCTCAGAGACGAGATTAGTTCAAATATGATGCAATCAAATGTAATCAGCGTGGAACTGAGTGGATGATACAAGATGATGCAACATTTCGTCATCTGCTCCCAGGGGGGAATCTCAAGACTTGTTGAGCCACCCCTAAATATTATTTGATTGGCTTCAAACTTTGTACACAGTGTTTTCTACCTAAATGGAACCAGAATCAGGCCAGGGAGCAAAGGAATTCAGGAATTCATTTTTATGGACCACCCTAATATACATGCTCAGTACTATTTGTCATAATGGTATTTAATATCCTTAAGGGGAGTTAGTGGAACGCCACAGTGTGGCTGACTGTATAGGTCATCGCGTAGCCCTAACATGGATGCGGTGAAGGATAGAGAACCTGTACAGTGTCCAGCCAGCGGGAGTATCATTGCTCCTTTTTTTTGGTGTAGAATAGCCATGCAGCGCAGTGTTGCATATGTACACACAAACAGAGGTGATTCAGGAAAGATCAGCAAGGTGTAGGTTACAGTAGGCAAGCAGAGAGATGAATGTGGGGGTGGATTAGGTTTTAGGGATGTTTTCAGGGAGGACAGAGCAAATCTAGCTGATGACATCTTGACATAAACCACATGACTCAACTACAGGCTGTGTAAGTGTGTAGAGGAGGAGAGTGCAGCCAAGACAACAACTACATTGCGGACCCTAGAGAAGGAAAGTTATGTCCACATTCACAAAGAGGCTCTGATGGGAGTGGGGGTTATTAGGTGCACATATAGGCTATCCATGCTTTGCCATTATCACTTTCACACAGTGGGATGACATGCAGCCATCAAGGTCAGGTCACAAGCAGACATCAGGGTGTAGTTTAGCGGACATAACGCAGACATTGATATATATTTTTGCAACTCATCAGCACACAGCTGTTAATGTTAGTCAAGGTATGAGATGTACACACCAGGAAATGTGTTTGGACAGAGGATACCGGAGGTGCCCCTGCATATTTCTGTGTGTTACAACAATTGACAACGGGGTAGCAGATGACATTGGGACACCAGTACACACAGTGAAGGGACATTGGGAGCAATATGGGGGACCCAGGATAATACTGCAGCCTTGGAGTGAAGCAGGAACACGGTAGGGAGCAAACACTTTTTTTCACCAGTGTGTACGACAACAGAGAGGGAGGGAGGGGACAGACAAAGTATGGACCCCTGTAGTTTGCCAAAGACATGTCATTGATGCCTCTCACATGGGAGAGATCTGTACAGTGTGATGGTGAACAGTCAGTCTGTAAAGGATCTTGGGGGGTCTGCAAGCTGGGGACTTAGAGCCTGCGTCAGAAGCCTTATGAGAAGAGACTTGAAGACCTAAATATGTACACTCTGGAGGAGAGGAGGGATAGGAGAGATATGATTCATACCTTTAAATACTTAAAGAGAAATAATGAACAAACAAACCTCTTCCAAAGACGGGGAAGCTGCAAAACTAGAGGGCATAACATGAAACTGCAAGGGGGTAAACTGAAAGGAAATGTCAGGAAATACTTCTTCATTGAAAGGGTGGTGGATGCTTGGAATGTCCTCCCAAAGGAAGTGGTGGGAGCAAACACAGTGACGGAATTCAGAATGGCATGGGACAGACACAGTGATTTCCTTTACAACAACAGGATAAAGGCAAAATAATTTGGGCAGACTAGATGGACCATACAGGTCTTTATCTGCCATCATTTACTATGTTACTATGGTCTCATCCATTTAGCAACTAAAGGCATTGCTCTCTTGACAGTGATGTGACATTGGCTATGCCACAGGATAGCGGATATGTCCTCCAAGTCCCAATTGTCTTAGCTTGCCTTTAAAGGTTTTGTTTGTAGAGGACTTGGAAAAACTGCTTAAGGGCTGGATGAGTCCAAACCTCATCGCCTCCCGGAAGATAGGCCAAAGGGGTCTGGAAAATGTACAGGTGCATCCTACTTCTTGATGTACACCTGTTTTCCTTGTTCACTCTACCCAGAGTTCCTGGGACTCCCATAGCTACCACCCCAGAAAGCACACCTTCTCCTCTGTCCTTTAATATGGCTTGTAGGCCCTGGGATACTACCACCTCTGGAAGTGCCATCTCCCATATGGCGCAATGACAGATTGGGGGACCATTCTGGGAGACTTCCATTGGGCAGCAGGCTGTGCCTTTTCTACCAGGAGTGGGCCAAGGTCACAGAGGATCGCTGAGTGCTAGACACCAATCAGCACTATTATGTTCTGGAACTCAGAGAGCCTATCCTGAATGACTTCATTGTCTTCCCTTGTGGCTCTGCAGCCAAGAGAGGAAATGTTCAGATCATGCTGGAAAGGTTACTACATCTGCGAGCAGAGATCCCAGTTTCACCCTGCCGAGCAGGTCACAGGCCAATACTCCATCTACTTCATGCTGCCAAATTCAGAGAGGCTTTTGTAGCCAAAAAAACATCTTTCAGGAAATGTAAAAAGGAGCTAAATGACAAACGGGAAGCAACATAAACACTGGCAAATTAGATGCAAGGCATTGATAAGGCAGGCAAAGAGAGAATTTGAAAAAAAGCTTGCCATGGAAGCAAGACTGCATAATAACTTTTTCAAGTACATTTGTAGCAAAGCACCTATGAGAGAGTCAGTTGGAGCATTGGATGATAAAAGAGTAAAAGGGGCACTAAGGGAGGAGAAGGCCATAGAGGAGAGACTCCATGAATTCTTTGCTTCAGTCTTTCCTGTAGAAGATTTAGGGAGGTTACCTGTGCCTGAAATGGTATTTAAAGGTGATGTATCAGAAGAATTGAAAAAAATATTGATAAACTGGGAAGATGTATTGCAACTGTCTGATAAACTGAAGAGTAGCAAATCAGCTGGACTGGATGGTATACATGCAAGGGTGTTGAAAGAACTGAAATATGAGATTGCAGACCTACTATCATAAAAATCATCTCTAGTACCTGAAGATTGGAGAATGGCCAATGTAACACCAATTTTTAAAAAGGGTTCTAGGAGGATCTGAGAAACTACAGACCAATGAGCCTGACATCAGTACTAGGTAAAATAGGTAGAAACGATTATAAGGAAAACAATTTCTGAACATATAGATAGTCATGGTTTAATGGGACAAAGCCAACATGATTTTTGCCTTACTAATCTGTTATACTTCTTTGAAGGTGTGAATAAACAGGTAGACCAAGATAAGCCAGTTGATATTGTCTATCTGGATTTTCAAAAAGCCTTTGACAAGGCCCCTCATGAGAGATTCTTGGTGAAATTAAAAAGTAATGGGATTGGAGGCAGTGTATTAGTGTGGATTAGCAATTAGTTAAAAGATAGAAAGCAGAGTAGGGCTAAATGGCCAATTATCTCAATGGAGAAAGGTGAATAGTGGAGTACCCCAGGGATCTGTGTTGGGCACGCTGCTTTTTAACATATTCATAAATGACCTAGAAATTGGAAAAATGAGTGAGGTGATCAAATTTGCAGATGACACAAAAGTATTCAAAGTTGTTAAAACACAAGAGGATTGTGAGAAATTGCAAGAGGACCTTGATAAATTGGAAGACTGGACATCCAAATGGCAGATGAAACTTATTGTGGACAAGTGCAAAGTTATGCACCTAGGAAAAAACAGCCCAAACTATGGTTACACAAGGCAAGGTTCCAGACTAGGAACCACCACCCAGGAAAAAGACTGAGGAAATAGAATGCTAGGTATGATAAGGAAAGGAATGGAAAATAAAACAAAAAATATTATAATGCCTCTATATCGTTCCATGGTGAGACCACACCTTGAATATTGTGTGCAATTCTGGTCGCCGTATCTTAAAAAGGATATAGCGATTTTAGAAAAGGTTCAGAGAAGAGCCACCAAAATGGTAAAGGGGATGGAAGGATACTCCTTTGAAGAAAGGCTAAAAAGGTTAGGGCTCTTTAACCTGGAAAAGAGACGGCTGAGGGGAGATATGATAGAAGTCTATAAATTAATGAACGGAGTGGAACGGGTAAACGTAGATCGATTGTTTACCTTAACAGAATATAGAAAGACTAGGGGACATGCAATGAAGCTACAGGGTAAACTATTTAAGACTAATAAAATAAAATATTTTTTCACTCAACGTGTAATCAAACTCTGGAATTTGTTACCGTAGGATGTAGTAAAGGCTGTTAGTGTAGCTGGGTTTAAAAAAGGTTTGGGACAAGTTCCTGGAGGAAAGGTCCATAAACCATTATTAAGAAGGGACCCAGGATATCAATGCTTGAACCAATACAAGCATTGTGGAACCTGTGTCCCTTGGGGAAACTGCTAGGTACATATGACCTAGATTGGCCACTGTTGGAAACAGAATACTGGGCTTGATGGACCTTGGTCTGACCCAGTATGGCATATCTTATGTTCTTAGGAGTCATTGTGGATAATACGTTAAAACCTTCCGCCCAGTATGCAGTGGCGGCCAAGAAAACAAATAGAATGCTAGGAATCATAAGGAAAGGAATGGAGAATAAAACCAAGGATATTATAATGCCTCTGTATCATTCCAAGGTGCGACTGCACTTGAATATTGTGTGCAGTTCTGTTTGCCATATCTTAAAAAGGATATAACAGAATTAGAAAAGGTACAGAGAAGAGCTAACAAAATGGTAAAAGGGATGGAAGGTTAGGGCTCTTCAATTTGGAAAAGAGACTGCAGAGGGGAGATATGATAGAGGTCTATAAATTAATGAATGGAGTAGAACAGGTAAATGTAGATCAGTTGTTTCCATTATCAAAAAGTAGAAAGACTAGGGGACATGCAATGAACTTACAATATAACCTATTTAAGACTAATAAGAAAAATATTCTTTCACTCAACGCATAGTCAAACTCTGGAATTCGTTACCAGAGGATGTAGTAAAGGCTGTTTGTGTAGCTGGGTTTAAAAAAGGTTTGGACAGTTGCTGGAGTAAAGGTCCATAAACCATTATTAAAGAGGATGCAGGAAATCCACTGCTTGCCTCGGGCGGCCCAAGGGGGGTGCAGAGCCATGTGCGGAGATTCATTGTGGGGCCTCATTTGCATAAATACGCGCATAATGTTAACATGCGCTTTTAGTAAATATGCCTCTTAATGAGGAGTCTGGATAAAGAAAGACTACCAGATTTCTAAATTACTATATTCAAGTGCCACCTGCCAGGCCCTTTAGGAAGTATTGACCATTTAGAACCCATAGCAAACCCACCATATCATAACAGCACTACCAGGACTCACAAAGCACCAAACCCTACCTATCAAAAGGCAACACTGCAAATATTAAACCAATACATCTCAAAGAATACTAATACATCGCTTACTGGGGAAAGAGAACAAGTGGCACTGTCAAATAGAAACTACATGAACAGAATACCTTAGCTTGGTTACACATGCAGAATATAGATCGTCACCACACAAAGAACAAGGGATCACAATTTAGAAGTAGGAAGATAATTAAATTGGGAACCCCAAAAGCCAAACATGAAATGTACAACACTGGAGAAATAAAACTATAAATTAATTCCCTCTTACACTAAACAAAAATACAAAGATATTAGCGGTGCACATTTCCCAGACCTGACATATTCCAGTTAATAAATTCAAAATAAAAAGTATTTTCTACCTTTTGTTTGGGCATTTTATTTTTCAGTTGCAATTGCTCCAGTCACTTTCTTCTGGTTTCGTCATGTCTTCTGCGAGCTGTCCAATTTGTCCTTTCTTCTCTCTTCTAGATTTTTTCCATTCTCTTTCTATATCTGCTTTAAAATACTGATCTTTCTCCTTTTGCTCTTTCTGCCATTTCTTTCTTTATTCCTTTATCATCCACTCAGATTTCACCCTTCCGTTCTCAGTCCCCACTTACTCTCCTAATATCCGGCCCATCGTAGATTTGTCTTCCCTCCCACACAAAATATTTTTCCCCTCTCCATCCTCATTCCCCATCCCCTTCTAGTCCTCCCCCAAAATCAGCTACCTTCTAGTTCTAGATCCACCCAGCATCCGCGCCCTTCTAGTCCCATTCTCCCATGCCCCCACATCAGCCCATTTCTAATCCTAGCCCCCCATATGCTCCTTTCCAGTCCCATTCCAGCCCATCAGCCCATTTCCACTCCAAGCTCCCCCATCAGCCAATTTCCAATCCTAGCCCTCCCTCCATCAGCGCATTTCCAGTCCTATTCCAGCCCCATCAGCACATTTCTAGTCCAAGCTCCTCCTCATCAGCCCATTTCCAGTCCTATTCCACCTCCCCATCAGCCCATTTCCAATCCTAGCCCCCCATTAGTCATTTCCAGTCCAAGCTTCCACCCCATCAGCCCATTTCCAGTCTAAGCTTTCCCCCCTCATCAGCCCATTTGCAATCCCAGTTTACCCTCCCATCACAGGCCATTTCCAGTCCTAGCCACACACCCCCCCCCCCTATCATTGGCCATTTCCAGTCCTAGCCACCTCCCCATCACAGGCCATTTCCAGTTCAAACTCCCCCCCCCATCATAGGCCATTTCCAGTCCTAACCACCCCCCCACGCCCACCAACCCACTGAAGAGCCCCGCGGCCATCTAAGGGGCTTCAGAGGGAGTCGGGGAAGCCTACGCGAGGCCCCAGCTTCCTCTGCACAGCCGCCAGTGTGAAGAGTGTTTTCCTTCATGCTGGCAGCTGTTTCAGTGAATTGCACTGAATGCCGGGATAGGTTAAAGGTCATTTCCCGGCACTTGCGTGCTTCACTGAAACAGCCACTAGCGTGAGGGAAAACACTCTTCACGCTGGCAGCTATGCAGAGGGAGCCGGGGCTTCACGCGGGCTTCCCCATCTTCCTCTGAAGCTGTCCATTGTTTGAGTATGAAGTTCGTGCGGGGCCCTGTGCGAACAACATTTTCGCACAATGGATGGGCCGACCCTGTGTGGAACCTATGTGACTTTTTGGGAACCTGCCAGGTACTTGTGACCTGGATTGGCCCCTGTTGGAAACAGGACACTGGGCTTGATAGACCTTGGTCTGACCCAGTATGGCATTTCTTATGTTCTTAAGCCCACTTCAGCTAGGCCTCCTTTTTATCCAGTGCTTCTTTTGGAGGACCTAATTTGAAGCCCTTTTCAAACCACTGAGTCAGACTTCATGGAACCACCTCATCTAAAATCACTGGGCCCAATATTCAGCAGTGACAGTTAGCGCAATTACAGCAAATAACCACCGCCACTATACACTAAATCTGAATATTGCTGCTGACCAGTTATCCCCGGAACACCCTGATGCTAACCGGTTAGCACTGGAGCATGTAGCAGCGGTACCTGGAGATATTCAGTGGCACTAACCCGGTTAGTGCCACTGAATATCTCTCTTAGTGACATTTACATGGTTTGCAGGTTTGCAAACTGTGTAAATGCCTTTGAATATCAAACCCCTGTTTTTAAATAACCATCACTTCTGTCAAATGAGTTGACAAAAGTCAAGTCAATAGTGTGGTACTCTTAACTTGCCCAAAGTGGGGTCAGGATTATATGCAACTCAGACAGGCTCAGTATCTTATTTCCAAAACCTCATTTTTAATCAAGGGATTGTTTTTCTTTTCCGTGCACTGAACCAAAGGAATGCATAACAGCAAAAACAATAGATAAAACTATATAATACTAATACTACTAATTATTTGTACATATACATATAGGAGACAGTCCCTTACACCTCCCGTCACCATTGGAGTTTGTTTAAGCTATGGAATAGAATGAGGCGGAGTAGCAGCGGTCACTCAGGAAGGCGCACATGCACCAGGGGGGGATTGCAATTCTGATCCTGCAGGGCACATCTAGCCCCATGGGATCAGAATCATGAACAGTCCTGCATGTGCAGGCCAGGATAGCGATTCTGTCTGACCTGCACATGCAGGACTGCACCCGGCTAACTCAGTCAGGGCTTTTAAATTGAGCCGTGGTGCCATGGCAGTGATGCCATGGCACCGCGGCTCCATTTAAAAGCAGTAATGCCAGCCGCCAAGAAAAAGAGTTGATTTCCCGCAGCCTGACTCCTGATCTGGCCTCCTAAGGCCAGGGTCGGGCTGCTGGGAATAAACCCTGGCCCCCCCCCCCCCTGCACCATCCAAGCCCCAGCAGCAGAAAAAACAAATGTCCAGACATTTCGCCGACCCCAGACGTACTGGGCCAACATTTGAATTGGCCCTGTACGTCTGGGGCTGGCGACCGCCCACTGCCCACCCACTCTCCACCCCCATGCCGCACATTCCCCGCCCCCGTCTGTCTTCCCCACACAACCAGGGGGGAAGTTATTCAGTGGCAGATGAAGCCACGTATAGCGGGGATTGACATTCCGTCGGGTCGTCCATCCCCACTATTCATGGCTCAGAATAATCCCCCATATGGTCTATCCAATCTGCCCGTCCATACCGAATGCTAAACTCTACAATCCCTTCCTTCTCATAGGATTAGTTGGAATTGCAGTTGATGTTTCTAACAGATTCATCCAACCTGGGTCAGGGAGTTCATATTTTACAGTTCTGCACGCAGAGCACCTGGACCAGGTTCAAACAGACTTCACATATATAATTTGGAGCTCAGAGTGGTTTACAGTAATGTCCATGGATAACCAACAAGATAATCCTAATTCAAACAGACAAGTTACCATGTTTTACATCAACAGGGTCATTTTAGCCTATGCAACAAAGCAAAGAAAATCTGGAATTTGGCAATCCAACAAGGGATCTTTCTGATCCCTTCTTGCCTCCCAGACAAGCAAAACAACTTAACAGATAGCTTGAGACAAAGGCTGACCCTCATAAATGTTGTCTGGATTGGAGAGTACTAGGCACTGTATTTGGAAAATGGGAAATTCCCAGTGTGGCTTATTTGCCACAGTTCAGAATAGAAAGTTGCCCAAAATTTGCTTCGGGAGATCACATCCCAACAATGTAATCTCAAATACCTTTCAGTTCCACTAGAGGATGGATCTCCTTTATACCTATCTCCTGATTCTTTTTATTTTGAGAATAATTCAGAAGGTAACTGCTTTATCCTATATGGAAAATTTCCAGTAGGGCAGCCATGTTAGTCTGGAGTAGTAAAAATGACAAAGGCAGGTTGCATCTTATGGCGTAACCAGTTTATTGAGGCATGAGGTTTCGAGGACAAGAGGCAATAGCTTTCAAGTGACGAAGTAGACTTTTGTCCTGAAAAGCTCATGCTTCAATAAATTGGTTAGTCTGTAAAATGCCAATTTCCTCTGTCAGTTTTGTCCTCTATTGTTATCCTAATAGTTTCTTATTGGCCTTGCCAATTGTGATTTTCAGTGGTGAATAACTCTGACCTACATCAAAGTGCCATTCAGACTCAAGCCATACTCATACTGCTGAGTGTTACAAGTAAGGTAACTCCTCCACCCCAACCTTTAGTCCATAGTTTTATTGGAATGGAGATTGAGAATTAGATATCATCTTTACCACTATCTCAACAAATGCAAAACATTCTCATAGAATCCAGAAATGAGCCTACTAAAAGACCATATCTCTTTAAATAAAAAAATTCTTGATATGGTGTACTCAGCCCAATCAAAACTCTTTCATATGTCCAATATTTGTATTCCTTGAATATTTATGATCACTTTCTAATTTGCTATACAAGGAATTATTTGAAAGACAATTTATGTGTCATAGCAACTTATCTTGACTGGGTTGAGACAGTACCAGTTTTTCTCCAGCCCCTGCAGGTTCATGAAAGACCTGGTGAGTGCTAGAACTCCAATTAAAAGACCATTGGAAGCTTGGGATTTGAATATTATTTCAGCACAGTTAATGAAAGAGTATTTCTAGCTGATAGAAACTTTAGGTGTGAAGTTTTCAACATAGACGACCCTCTTCTTAGTAACAACTACATCCACAAGAAGATTAAGCAAGCTTGATGCTCTTGTCCATTATCTATTAGACCATTTTTAGAATAGAAGGGTCTTGCAACATTAATTAATGCATTTTTAACAACAAAGCTGGATTATTGTAACAGCCTCTATTGTGGCCTTTCTAAATATCAGTTGAAATGGCTTCAATTTAGTGCAAAGTACAATGACATGGCGTTTGACATTTAAAACGTTTTTGATACTTTTCACCAATTTTAAGGTTTTTACATTGGTCACTAATAGAATAGCATATTTGCTTAAAAATATTATGTTTCATTTTTCATGCCTTGTTTGTCAAGGAGCCAGCATATTTGAACTCTACTCCATTTTTTTTTCTTAGAAGGAATCTTACATCGTCGCAAAAGCAATTATTGGTCGTCCTATTTGGCATCCATTTACAATGTACATCCCATAGGATTTGTGCATGTCAAGGTCCTTTTTTTGGAATTCATTACCACTAGAAGTTTGGATGGAAAGGTTTTATATCACCTTTAAAAAAAAGTTGAGGACCTGGCTATTCAGCCAAGGAGGATAATATTCTGAGTGGGTGAATAGATAGGTGATGTGGTCCATTGTAACTTGTTATATGTGGGTGCAATTATGAAGGCATAGGTAATAATTTAGAATGGGTGGGTATTGGATTGTTTTATATGTTTTTGTTTTTTAATTTTAATTGTAGTATGCTTTGATCATGATAGTGATGCCTATACATTAAGTATTGCTAAATAACTAAATACACATAGCTTTACAACATCAGGGCAGAACTGAGAACACATCCCGAATTTCCCCTGAAGTTTCTATCAGAGTTCGATATCAATCTGTGGATAGTTCTGTCTATATTTTTCCAAGATGGTGTGAATGAATATTGCATACCATGGCTTCAGAGCAGCTACCTTATACTGTATTGAGAGCTGAAAGTCTGATTAGAAGGCCTCTCAACGTTTTTTGAGATTTAACATAAACCAACTTAGCTCTGCCATCTCAAATAGAGGACATTATTCAGTTACATTTTGGACTACCTAAGTGTGTGAATGCTCACCAGCTAAGAGCAAATCATCCTTTAATAGGCCATTTATGGGCATGTTCACTTACAGAATTATGAATGCAGCCATATGGTCTTCCATTCATACCTTCTCCAAGTATTACTGCCTTGACCAGGACTCCATAGAAGCATGACAGCAGATAAGACCATAAGGCCTATCCAGTCTGCCCTTCCATACCATCTACTAAGCTCATAGAAACAATCCAGAAATATTAGTGCTCTCAACCAGACAGTTCTCCAAAACGTGTTCAATTAACAGATTCAGCTCTCTAAGCCATCTCTTAGTTCTTCTCCCGAGTTGCTAATTTCTATGAGGATAATTACTACTTCTACCAAAGTGTAATCCTTACTTTGAGAGTCTCCCTATTTTTGTGGTTTATATTATCCTGCTTCTTGGTAGTGAAAGCAAAGTTGCTGGGGTTTTCTATGAGCTCAGAAAAACCTAGACGTGCCCTGCGCGATCAGAATCCCGGCTAGCTCTATGCATCCAGTTCTGACCGGACGCACAGAGGACCGGGCTGTCAATGTCGAAATCGTGCTCCTGGTCTCCTAAGGCCTCTTTATATCCTGCCATATAGTTCTAATAATGTGAGTACCTACATCTCCACTAGGACTTCTGGCACAGAACTTGTAACATACCAGATGGATCCAGCTGCTAGTTTCATTCTGTTTTTATAGTATGAAATCAATAGCTGCCATTACTAATATACCACTCAGGTCCCTTACCTAGCTTGCTAGGCAGACCTACTGTAGCTATGTGAGCCCTGTATTTCCACTAGAACTTCTAGTTATTACAGAATTTTCAGCTTGCTAGACAGATCCAGTTGTTAAATCGTTAGTTGATTCTATTAGTTGTGTTACTGCTTGGAATTTTAACATTTCATATTAACCTCTTTGCCATACATTCTGAGAGCCCCAACACCTATTGCTGAATCAATCAAGCACAGTGATATGAATGCTTAAGTACATGTTGCTAGGTCACGCTGTCTTCTCTCTACACTTTTAGCAATTAAGGGAACCCCCCCCCCAAAAATGTTATTTTGGTTTTAAATACTTTATTGCTCAGTATAAAGCACTTCATAATTTTCATAAGAGAAGGAAAATATACATATATATTGAAAAATAATCTACTGAAGCTCTTCATCTGACAGGTCCCAAAGTATAATTCTTTTGGTTCTGTGATCGGTAAGGGCTTCTTGATCTTTGCCTTTTTGGATAGGGTAGGAAGAGGACAGCAAAGCCTTTAGGCTCCTCACTTCTGAAAGGGTCATTGCCAGCTCTGACTCAATCTGCTTCAGGATGTCCAAGCTGCTCTCCGCAGATGCTTTATCAGTGGAAGAGCCTCGCTGTGGGGAAAAGGGACATTTAAGAAAGGATGTGCAGACGTCACCCTGCAAGGAGAAAAATCCATATATAAGGCTGTCACATATGGAGCAGCTTGATTTCTGTGACATAAGACATCAACTCTCTTCAGATTAATCTGTGTTTGACCAGTTATTTGTTTTAGGCCACTCAAAAGGCCATTATTCTTGGTGCATAAGCAGAGGTATCATCAAGAAAAAGGAAGTAATATTGTTTTACACTGGTCACTAGCGAGACTCTAACTTGGATACTGTAATTACCGGAAATAATATTTCTGTAAGGACATAGGGTAAATTTATAAATGCCCAGATAGTTAACATACATTTTTATATGTGTATTTCATGCCTATTTTATAAAGTCAAGTATAGTGTAAATAGCCAAAATGCATATTTAATTTAAGGCATGATCACTTGCACCAGCCCTAGGACTGATGTAAATGCCTGCCCCTAAATTTCTAAGGAATGCACATAAATTATAATATTTTATAATTTACCTGTATACTTGTGTGCGCTGCCCCATGCATGCCCACAGTGAAGTTTGCGGGATCAGGTCAGCATCCCATACTTTAAGAATAGTGACTATGTCAGTTACACATGTAAATATGTATTTATGTACCTATATGACTAAAGTACCTAGATTTACACACATTGTTGCTAGGTGGCTTTTTATAAAATTATCCCCCGAGTGGATGGAAGCAGTTCAAAGAGCGGTTGCTAAAATACTACAGAAACAAACCTACTCAGGTTTAAGGAACTCAAAATGTACTTGTTGGAGAACAGAAGGGATAGATGCGGCGATATAAGTTTTGACAAGCAGCCCTCACAATACAGGAAACCCCAAGAAAAAAGGAGGTGCAGTGTCCCACCACTCAAGAACAGCTGACTGCTTTGTTCGCTGAATTAGAGCCACATGGTGCCAGTACCCACTCGCATTGGCTCCCTAAGGAGACAGTTGATTATCTGCTGCCTTGACCCTTCTGCTGGCAGCTTTTGCGAAAAAAAATCCAGCTGATCACCTGCTGCCATCTGCTAACAGTTGCTGCCCTAGAATAGTTGATTATTCGGCTATTCCTTTCAGGTACCTTATGGCTCTTGGTGAGTTGGAGTCACTATGGTGCCCATGCTCCCATATATAGGCACCTATGCAGCCACAGATCTTTCAGAGCCATATGGTATCAGAAGGCAATGGCATTTTAAAAACAGCTGGCAGACTAAGCAAATGGTAAAGCAAAACATGAGGTAATGATTTGAAAGTCCACGTTCTGCTTCTACAGTGTATAAAGAAAGAACAGGAAATGCAATTTTCAAAACTATAGAGGTAAAAAGTATTTTTGCAACATTAATCAATTAGCTAAAATTTGCTTTACCTCAATGTGGCTAAAAGGCTACATATGATTCAACAATCCAGTACTTTAAATTAATAGGTTTAAACACAATGCTAGGTTCCACATTTGGAGTCACTACTTAGGCAAAGGATCTAGGTGTGTGGCGGTGGTCAAAAAAAGGTAAACAGAATATAGGATTTATTAGGAAAGGATTAGAGAATTAAACAATAATATCATAATGCCTCTGCTTTGCTCCATGATGTGACCATGCCTTGAGTGTTTTGGATCTCAAAAAGATGAAGTGGAATTAGAAAAGGTACAGAGAAGGGAGACCAAAATGATAAAGGAGATGGAATGACTGTCCTGTGCGGAGAGGTTAAAGAGCTCTTCAACTTGGAGGGGAGATATGATAGAGATCTGTAGAATCCTGAGTGAAATGGAATGGATAAACATGATTCGATTTGTCTACTCTTTCAAACTGTACAAAAATTAGAAGACACACCATGAAATTACAAAATAGTACATCTAAAACAAATAGGAGAAAATATTTTGGCTCTGAACTCATAGTTAAGCTTTGGAACTTGCTGCCGGAGGATTTGTCAAACTCATTTACACTAAATGCTTTTAAAAAAGGTTTGGACAAATTGTTGGAGGAAAAGTCTATAAACCGTTATTCCATATCATCCTGCTAGGCCAATCCAGACAAGTGGGTTGTGTCTCCCAACTAGCAGAGATGGAGAGAGAGAAAAATCTAGAGTCTTCTGATGACCTCATCGTGTATCATATCTAGAGCAACTAGAGGGCATACTAGAAACATAGAAACATGATGGCAGAAAAAGACCTCATGACCTATCTAGTCTGCCCTTCCATATCAACCACTACAATAGTCCCCTTTTTTCCTTTAGAGATCCTCTGTGTTTGTCCCTTGCTTTTTTGAATTCAGATACTGTCTTCATCTCTACCACCTCCATTGGGAGACTATTCCACGCATCTACCACTCTTTCCATAAAGAAATATTTCCGCTTATTACTCCTGAGTCTATCCCCTTTCACCTTCTTCCTATGTCCCCTCATAGCAGAGCTTGATTTCAGTCGAAAGAGGCTCTCCTCCTGTGCATTTATGCTACGGGAGGTATTTATCTCAATCATATCACCTCTATCTTGCCTTTTCTCTATAGTATATATAGTAAGATCCTTAAGTCTGTCCTCATATGCTTTATAACAAAGACCACTAACCATTTTAGTAACCTCCCTCTGCACTGACTCCAACCTGTTTATATCCTTTTGAAGGTGTGATCTCCAGAATTGCACACAATACTCCAAATGAGGTCACATCGAAGACTTATACAGTGGCACTATCACCTCCTTTCTTCTGCTGGCCATTCCTCTCCCTATTGCACCTAAGCATCTTTCTAGCTTTCGCATTGCCTTTTCTACCTGTTTAGCTACTTTAAGATCATCAGACACAATCATGCCCAGGTCCCGCTCTTCTTCTGTGGACAGAAGTACTTCACCCCCTATACCATATTGCTCCCTTGGATTGCTGCAGCCCAAATGCATGACATTGTATTTTTTAAGATTAAATCTCAGCTGGCAGATTCTGGACCATTCTTCAAGCTTAGCTGGATCCCTCCTCATGTTATCTACACCTTCCTGGGTGTCTACTCTATTGAAGATTTTGGTATCATCTGCAAAGAGGCAAACCTTACTCGACAGCCCTTCCGCAATATCACTAACAAAGATGTTAAAAAGAATCGGACCAAGGACAGATCCCTGGAGCACACCACTGGTAACCTCCTTGTCTTCAGAGTGAGCTCCATGTACAATATTGCTAATACCCAGTTATCACTGGATGCCAGTCCCGTAGCGCCCTAATGCTAAACAGTTAGCATCGATGCATGCAGTGGTGGCATCCACAGATTTTCAGTGATGTTAACTGCAGAGTTTAAATATTACTACATGAGTGCCTAAGTTTGTGCCAAAGACAATGGAGGATGAAGTGACAAGGAGTGTCAGTGGGAGAAAGCAGGATTTGAGGCTGGCTTGCCATTCTGCTGCTCCAATCGCTCTTCAACTCGTTTAAGATTGTTTAAAAAAAATAAAATGTTTTCCAAGAGTTTTTGTGTATACCTGGGTATTTTCTTTTTTCATTATTATTTCTATTAACTTTTCTTCCTCTTCTATCTGTCATCTTCTCCCTTTCTCACTAGAGTCTATCTCCCATTTGTTTCTCTCCTCCTTAAAGATGTTCAGGGCTATATTTAAACCCCACGGCCAGTGGTTTTTATAACTGGTGACCAAGGCATTTAAATATAATCCAGATATTAAGCCCTGGTATTGCCCCAGATACTGACCAGCACTGAATTTTGAGATTCAGAGCAGGCCATCAGCACTATCCAAACAATGCAATGTGTGCCTTTGAGTCAGTCCTGACTCCTGGTGACCCAGAAGCTCCTGGGTTTTCTTGGCAGTGTCACTGGAAGTAGATTGCCAGGCCTTTCTTCTGAGGCAATGGAGGGTTAAGTGACTTGCCCAAGGCCACAAGGAGTGCTAGTGGGAATTGAACCCTGGTTGCTTGGTTATCAAGCCAGTGTTCTAACCAATAGGCTACTCCTCAGCACTATCCAGATAGCAGCAATTTTCAGCCTGATAGCTTAGGACAGTTGTTTTGCTCTATTACATTATGCAGATAGTTACCGAGATAGCAGTGCTGAAAATCACTGCTGTCCAGATAATTTCCTGCACCACCCAGACTGAAAATGACTACAGACTGCCTCAGCATTATCTGGATTGCCCCAGCACTATCCAGATAATGTTGAGGCAGTCTGTTGTCATTTTCAGTGGCACTATCCCAAAGAGTGCTACTGACAGCAATGGCTCAAGGCAATCTTTTGCCTGAGTTGAGGAAAGAGCTGGCACCCAAATCGTGGAGAGGGAAGGGAACACTAGTCAGATGGTTGCATACTGGTCCAGCAAGATGGATAAAATGTAAATATATATTCTGCAAAAAACAAAGGTGATGCAAGGTGTTTGCACACCAAGCAAC
Source organism: Ichthyophis bannanicus (assembly GCA_033557465.1). Classification (NCBI taxonomy): domain Eukaryota; kingdom Metazoa; phylum Chordata; class Amphibia; order Gymnophiona; family Ichthyophiidae; genus Ichthyophis; species Ichthyophis bannanicus. The sequence goes on along the minus strand of CM066039.1, from coordinate 173,403,578 downwards.
AAAAAGAAAAAGCACGAACCACAGTGTAATTTGATGTTATGAACTCTGCTATGGATCTGACTTTTTCTTCTTTCCTCTCTCTGTCCCCATCCCCCCTTTGTCTAGAGTGTCCCCCCCCCCCCATAGAGAATCTCTCCCCCATCCCCCTGTGTTCAGAATCCCCTCTCCTTCATCCCTGTATCCAAAATCTTCTGTTTATCCTGTTCTGATTGAGCATTTCCCTCTTCTCTCTCCCCACACCCATTATGTCCATAATCTCTCTCTTCTGATCCCTCATATGCCCAGCATCGCCCTTCAGTCTCCCTTTGCCCCTTCCCCTATGTCCAACTATGTCTCTACTCGCAAGGCTTAATTTTTAGACAAAAAGGAAATGAAACTCTGGGCAAAGCCAGGGCCAGAAGTAACTTATTGGGGCAGAAATGGCCTGTGGAGACCAGGCCAGGGCCGGAAGTCACCTCACTCCTGGACACACACAATGCTTCATTTGGAGATAAAAAGGAAGCTGGTATGTACATGCATATTTGGAAAATTGTTTTAAAAAATATTTGGAATGCTTCATTCGTTATCTCAGATTAATCAATATTCACCTTTCCCCTCTCCTCCCAACCCACCCCCCCCCCCCGGTACAATGCCATTGTTTCCTCTCTCCCTGCCCCCTTCCTGCACAAGCTTCTTTTTTCTCCATTTCTCTCTTCCATTTATTTATTTAATGTGTTTTTTTTATACTGCTTTATCATTTAGCAAAAACAGTTCACATTTTAACTTAAACTTGGTAACGCACATTAAGCAGGGACATTGATAACTTGGATTTTTCCGAGGCAATGCACTGGCTAAAAAAGTTTGTTTTGTTATAATAAATTTTCATTTTGTTTTGAAACATTTTATTTCAGGGCAGTTTTGCTAATTAAGAGGTGGATTGGCAGCAGCTGTAACTGTGGCCCAACAAAAAACAGCTGAAAGATTACTAGAGGCTTCAGACAAATAAAAGTAACATAAATCTTGGTTTTTTTGCCTACTTTTCTTAATAGTTGTTCTGTTTCCCATCCCATCCCCCTCAATTGTCATAGCCTGGCGTTAAACCCATAACCCTTGAGTTGAAATATAGATACCTTGCAAGAGGAGCTATAAGTCTTCATGGAGGACAAGTTTCAGTCAACATGCTCTTAATTGCATCTTGTATTTCTGCTACCAGAAATTCTGTATAACCATGTCTAAAGGGTCTGTCTACTAAACCATTGGGCGATAGTTGCAAAAGGGCTGCAGTATTTGCAGGGGACATTCCCAGCCTTACTCCTGCAGATACCAAAGAGCAATTGCAGTTACCACAGAGATCTGTGATCCCTGCATCAATAGGTAGTGTGTCAAGTCACGTTTTGCCTGCCAATGCAGGGATTGCGGGAACTTTAATCCTTATTAAATAAAGCTATTAATAGACCGAGGGAAATTTTTGAAATTGTAAAGTCTCTAGCCAAGTCCCACACAAACCCATCAAATACCCCCCCCCATCAGCCTTAGGTCATAGCAAACTACCTACCATCTAAGTTAAAAAGAAAAAACAACCCTTCTTTGCTCACCTATAATAACTTCCAAACCCACTCAAATAAATGGTCAGTATTTCATCCCATAAAGGAAAAACTACTTCTAGAAACTATAACCAAGATCAACAGTGACAACACACCTTGATCCATGTCCAGTCTCCTGGATAAAGGCAACTAAAGCTGAACTAGCACCTGTACTGCTCAACATTGTTAATGACGCGCTCTCCCAATGAATTATGCCATACTCTTAAACTATCAATCATTCGTCCCTTACTTAAAAACATGTCACTCAACAAGGACGATCCTTCTTCATAACGTCCAATAGCGAGCATTCCATTTTTAGCAAAAATAATTAAAAAATTGGTCCAACTCCAATTACAAGACTTCATTGACCTCAATGCATCGCTTGATCCCCACCAATATGGTTTCTGCCCCCATGGCATTAAAACACTCCTCTTAGTATTATTTGACACACTTATTTGTGGACTGGACGACCTGAATCAGGCATTCATCATGATCTTCCTAGATATCTCCTCTGCCTTTGACAGCAGTGACCACACCATCCTCCTGGACAGATTAGCAAGCTCAGGTATTGCTGGAACAACCTTAAGTTGGTTTAAATCCTACATATCTTATAAACTGTAAATAGTTTTACAACCACCATTGTTGATTTGTATATAGTTACCCTTGTTTCAGTCCCAAGTTGCAATCCCTGTTTCAATGTAAGCAAAAGATCCTCTGTTCTGATGCAAAATCTTTGTTATTTGTAAACCGCACTGATACCAAATAGCGCGGTATATAAGAACTGTAAATAAATAAATAAATATCTAATCGCTACCAATTCGAAAAAATTAACCAAGAAGTATCGGCAACATTCCCCAAGAACAGGGTTTACCCCAAGTCTCGGACCTCTCAGCATTACTCTTTAATCTATACATCCAGCCTATATGCACAATATTAAAAAAATACAATATCAAATATCACATCTATGCCAACAATATAATGGTTTATGCCCCAGTTGACATAAGAAATCCCCAATACAATTACATTACTGACTGTATAGTTGAAGCAAAAGCTTGGTGGCTAAATGCAAATAACATGCAAATAAATAAGTAAATGAAAAACAAAACATTGTATATAGTTTAATTATGTTCAACTGTACATAGTTTACTAATTGTTAATTGTTAATTGTTAATTGTTAACTGTATTTATCTAGCTACAAATGTTATATGTAAAAACAGACCACTCTGTTTATTGTTGTTATATGGAAACCGCACCTGATCAATGGAAGGAGCGGTATATAAATAATCTGTTAATTAAATTAAATTAAATTAAATTAATAAACCTCAAGAAAACAGAAATCTTATTCACGACGAGAAACCAAAACTTTACGCCCCCCACTACCATCAAAATTCATGACATTGAACTTTCAAACGGGAAGTAAAGTATCTGGGTGTCATTATTAACAGGGCACTAATTATGACCGCCCAAGTCAAACAAATTGCTAGAGCAATATTCTTTAAATTAAAAACAATACATCTCAGACCAATCCTGGAATCGCATGACTTCAGAACTTGATCACCTCTCACCTGGATTACTGCAACAGTATGCTACTAGGCCTACCTAAAATGATACTTCACACGCTTCAAGTTGTACAAAATGTAACTGCTAGAATCATAGCCAGAGCAAGCCTTACTGACCACATCACCCTGATACTCTATAATCTCCATTGGCTCCCCATTGCATCCAGGGTAAAATACAAAATGCTAATTCCAACTTTTAAACTACAGTATACAACATTATCTCCCCCTCACACCTTTCCACCATAATTCATCCAAAAGCTGATATCAGGATTAGAAGAAAATGTACAAAAGACCTCCTCGCCCTACCCTCCTCAGTAAGGAAAACTAAAAAGGCAACAAGCAACAGAGTCTTCAGGTATTCTGCCCCTGCCCTATGGAACTCTCTCCCTGATACTATAATATCAACAAAGGACCTTCAAGACTTTCGTAAACTACTTAAAACCCTTCTCTCCTCAGAATACTGCAACTCATCTGCCTCCCCCCTCGCCCCACCCCCTTCACTAGCCCCCCCAAAAGTATAAATAACCACCTGTATTCTGCTCTGTTGTAAATACAGTATGTGTAGTTCAGACCTAGCCTTCATGACACTTCTGTTTTAATGCCAACTGATATGTATATAGTTTATTGTATTATAGTTTGAAACGTTCTCTGTAACCAGGACTCTGGAATGTTGTTCAATGTAAACCGCCCCTGATCGATGGAAGGGGCGGTATGTAAGAAATGTTCAAATAAATAAATAAAATCAGTGACAACTGCAAGGGGAGGACAGAGCTAGTAATAGCTCTTCCCTTCCACCCCCCCCCCAGTTGCCATCAATCCCCCACAAGGCTCAACTGGACGCCCCCCAACCTTAAATGATTGTTGGTGCTGTGGATGTATCTATCTGCAGCACCAACAATCCCAAATTGCTGGACATCCCCTCCCCCAGTACAAATCTCCCCTGGACAGCTCCCAGTCCCCATAGAGAAATGATTGGGGGCATCCATGACAAAGCACAACATGCCGGCTTGTCATTTGGGTGGCCCCCTCCATCCCTCCCACCTCTTGATCTACCTTAAAGTATACTGGTTAGTCAAAATGTTATAGCTCAGCTAGTCAATTGATCTAATTGACCACAAGAGCAGGAGCGGTCCTCCCCATTCCTGTCCCCGTTATCGCTGCTATTCAAAATGGCACCACTCCTGGCCTCTACAGTTGTTCTAACAAAAATGGTGCCATTCTTGCAGTGCTGCCCCCTAGTGTCAGGATGCTAGGGGGCAGCACTGCAAGATTGCCAGCATTTTGATTAGCAGTGTTGACGGGGGTACCTTACTGTTTTATGTAATCTGTTTACTGTTTATGTTTTATGTAAACCACACTGATCTCGAAAAGTGCAGTATATAAGAACAAATAAATAAATAAATAATCGCTCCTGCCCTCTGTGACCACTAGACCATCAGGGATTTCAAGGTAAGGGCTTGGGGAAGTCAGGAGGACCCCCCAGTAGGCTGACTGGCTAGCTGGGTTATAAGATTTTGAAGGGGGGAGGAAGGGGTCCAACTGACTAGCTGATATTTTATAAGGTACAGCGCATTGTGCTATTTTGGTGGTGCCATGGTCCCCCCCCCCCCACCCCCCCAGACAGTTCCCTATGGGGATCTGAAGCTGTCCAGGGGGAAAGGTACTGAAGTGGGTGGTGAGAGTCTGACAGTTTGGGATTGTCTGTGCCATGTATTAGTACATCTGTGTCACCGGCAATTGTTTCAGGGGGCCCAATCAGGGCATGGGGGAGGATTGACTCTAGTGAAGATGACTGTTGCCAATTGGCAGTGACTGCAAAGTGATATTATCTGCAGCCACAATTGGGCTGATTTTGGCAGCTATTGCGTGGAAAATGATTGCGTGGTGACTACCAAAAATCAGCATGCCTACTCCTCACCCTGACCTCACCTCCCCCAATTCTATTCTGCAAAATGCAGATATGGTTACATTAGCCCCACGGTAGCAGCTAACATGCTTCAGTAGACAGACCTCTAAGTATACTATTAGATACATTTACCAGATCTTGGTTGTCCTATTAGTGATCACATGACAAAAGAAAAGTATTTTAGAGTAAGTCTCTAAAACAGAAGTCAATAGATTCACAAGACAAAAAACTGAATGGTTTTCCACTGAACTCAAGACCAGACAAATTTTGGGCCAATCAGGAAACAGGAACTAAGACTACCAGAAATACAAGACACAGTTAAGAGGAGGTATAACTCTTTCCTTCTAATCCAAAAGTCACTTGTTTGAGGCCAGGCTGTGACTCCACAGGAGAAAAGAAAAAATTTCGGGTTTTTTATGCCATGTTCAAATTTTAAAAAGAATGAGAATTATAATGAAACAAAATGGTCATGTGGCTTATATCAACCTCTGTTCTAGGCAGCATTTCAATGGGAGGCAGGTAAAGGGGTGGAATCTGAGTGACATCACTTCCTAAACTGGAGAAGTGTTTGGAACTCTATTTCATCCGGTTTTGATACAAATGAAGCCCTGCCCCTTGGCCTCCCTATGTCTCCCCCATCCCCCATGTGCAGCATTTCTTCTCCATCTCTCTATGCCCCCAACATCCCCCCTATGTCCCTTTCCGCCATGTCCAGCACCACCCTATGATCTCCCCACCCCCATGTTCAGTGTCTCCTCTCCATCTCCCTAGCGCTCCATGTCAGTATCTCCTGTCTTTCTTCCCTCCCCCTTCCACATGGTCCTGCATTTCCCCTCGTACCCCATCCAGCATTTTTATTCCACAAACTCTCCCCCTCTATTCAGAATTGTTATTCTGAGCACTCTCTCCCCATCCAGCATTTTAATTCCAAGCATTCCCTCCTGTTCAGCATTTTTGTTCCAACCATCCTCCTCCCATCCAGCAGTTTGATTCCAAGCATTCTTACCCCCTTCCTCCCTGCTCCCCACATGTTGAGCATTTTGATGCCAAGCATATTCTACCCCACGGATTCAGCATTTTGATGGCAAGCACTCTGCCCACCCCACCCCCCACCCCTCCCCCCCTCCCCCCCCCTTTCAGCATTTTGATTCCAACCATCCTCCCTCTCCCCATTCAGCATTTTTTAGTCTAATCACCTGCCCCTCAGTCAGCATTAGTCTAACCACCCTCCCTTTTCCCATCCAGCATTTATATTCCAACTTCAATCCTTCAGTTCAAAATCTTTAGTCCAATGAAAAGCCCCCCCTTCCAGCATTTTTACTCCAAAGCTGGCACCACTGCTTCTTCCAGAGTCTGGGCCGCAATAACAGAAACAATATCCATGGGGACTTTGAGGCCCATGCTGGCTCCAAGGCTCTGCCAGTCCCATTTCCTCTAGTATGCATTGTTTTTGCTTCAGAGGGGATGGGGCTGGCAGAGATCCCTTTAGTCTCCTGTTCACCTCCTATGTGTATTTTTACCATTCCCCCTAGATATACCCTATTCCCCAATTATTGTGCTGTCTGCCTGATTATATGTCTCTGCACTGTGCTGTGTATGCCTTGTAGCACTGTACAAAAGATAAAAGTAGTAGTAGAAATGCAATCATGGGCGTAGTTTGCTTCATTTGGGTGGGCGAAGAGTGGGGTGCCATATTTGCATATTCATTGGTATCTTTTCATATCATTTGCATATTCATTATGATTCTCTTAAAAAGAACACTAGCTGGATAGGAAACCAGTATATCAAACAGGTGAGGGATAAATTGGTGCTCCAAGATACTCAAAGAGTGAGCAGAGATTCTCATTCAGTGGCTATATAATTAAAATGCAGCAAAAATTGTAGCTGTATACTTATTTAGCCTGACACTCTAAGATAAAAAATACTGACACCTATGAATATATAGTCTGAAAAAAAACAAATGAGATGGTAAGGTGCTCACATGCCAAGGGATAAAAAGTAAAAGAGAAACACAACGCAGTTTCTAACACCAAAATAAAATTAGTTATAATTTAGCTAATTTCATTTTGGTGTTGGAAATTGTGCTATGGTTCTCTCTTTTTCTTTTTGCACATCTAGCTTGTGTCCATTAAAACCCCTCCTCCAACAGTAGGTGCAGAGCAGAACTAGGACATTTCACCATAGAACCCAACATACAAGAAAAACAACATCTGATTCCAGTGTCATCTCATTAACAGCCTCTCCAGTACCAGGCAGATTTTGAACTAACACAAAACCCTACAAAAGTCACTGAAGACCTGTAAAGCAAATCTACCATGCCATAACAACACCGGCTTCTAAAATTAACACAATAAGGAGCCCACCCAGAAAAGAGCAACACCATAAATATTGCAGTGGGCGTTAGAACATCCTCACACTTATTCAGAAAACCGAACAGGCCAGATTACTGCAGATGCAACAAAGAAACGCCATGCTAACAGAATACATAGGGGGTATGTTTACTAAAGAAAATTAAGGGAGCAGGTGTTCTGTTAGCGCCTGTTATCGGCACCCTTGTGCTCTTAATGCTGCGATAAAGCTGCATTAATGAGCGTTAACGGCTCCCACAGTGTTAAGGCAACAGGAGGCGGAGAGTGGGTGTTAACAGAGCGGAGCATGGACATTGACAGTGAGTGCTACCTTAACACCCATTGTATTAGCACCCTTTAACGCTGGGAACCCTAACGCCAAGTAAAACCTCGCGGAAAGGGGGTATGTTGAGGGGAGAGAGCCTATTTAAACGTCTGCAATGTGATGCACTGATAGGGAGCACAAAATAGTGATAGTAGTGCTCCATTAGCAGCAACAGCATAGTGCCCATGTATGAAAGGGCACTATGTTGATGGTGCTAAAGGGGCAAAATGGATGGTATGTGGGTCATGCTGCTGCTGTTGTGAAAAGGTGAATGCACAACATAGAGTGATCCAAGGGTCCCTGGCACCCTAGGCGGAGACCCCGGCTGCCCCCCTCTGCTGCTGCTGCTGACTCCGACTCCGGCTCCAGAGGAAGATGCTGGTAGCACCAGCAGCTGTAGCTCTACAGGGGGCTGCAAAAAGCAGCTGCCCAGGGAAATACCACTGCTGTGGCTGTTTGCCTGCCCCCGAGACATATCTGTGGCTGGCGGGGATGGGGTTACATTGGCAGCAGTTGTTTGGGGGAGCAGTGTGGCCGCCCATGTGTGCCTATGCTCCCCCATCCGGAACTAGCACCCTAAGCGCATGTCTAAGCTGCATAGTTGATGGGTCAGGACTGTTCACCACCCTCCCTGACAGCATAGGGAGGAGTGGCCTAGTGGTTGGGGCAAGTTACCTCAGGCCAGAAGGTCAGGGGTTCAAATCCCACTAGAGGACAGCAACCTTGGGCCAGAAGGACTGGGGTTTCTAGTCCCACAGGTGCTCCTTGTGGTCTTGGGCAAGCCACTTAACCCTCCATTGCCCATGTTCCCTGTAAAATAGTTATCTCCAAGTTATAATGCCCTGTTCAATGTAATTTCAGTTTGTTTAATGTAAACTGCCTTGATATCATGAAAGGCAGTATATAAGAAATGTTAAATTAAAAATGTCAGCATGGTTTGTGGGTGCTGGAAGCAGGTGCAGCAGCACCCACCTGCAGCAGACAAAACCCATGTCCTGATCCTGTGTGCCTTTCACATTACATATGCCAAGGTCTGTCTGATGGAAAACATGTCAGCACCAGGGACTGCTATATCCATATGGCAGTTCTGTGGCTCAACACACTAAAGCCAGTGTGCATATGAGTGGTCACAGGTTCAAGACTTGGCTGTGGATCATGTCTTGATGTCCCTGTGAGTAAACTTTAGCCTACAGGGCAGGTTCAGCACCAGCATGTGCAACCCCTCAATGAATCGACCAGAAAGGGTACAAACAAAATTCAGCCACACAGACAGGCTCCACTATCCACAGCTAGAGGGAAAGGCAGGCTGATGGCACGGGCACACTGAACAGCATTAATGGGTATGAATGTCATAGCGTGCTACTAGTGCCCGCACAATGAGCAGACGTTAAGAAAGCTTGAGCTGGAGAACAAAGTGGCAGGCAGGAATGCCAACCATCCCCACTTTTGCACAGCGCAGCAATGTGAGTGGAGGGTTTGTGCTCTATGTTAGAGAGGACATTGAGTCACAAAGGATTAAAGTTTTGCAGGAAACAAAATTTGCTATAGAATCTCTGTGGATTGAAATTCCATGTAAAAAGGGGAAAACAATGGCAGTGGAGGTGTACTATTGACCACCTGGCCAGAATAAAAAAATGGATGATGAAATGCTCAAAGAAATCAGAGAAGCTAACAAAAGTTATAGCACAGTAATAATAATGGGTGTTTTCAATTACCTTGGTATCAACTGGTCAGTGTCATGGCAGAACATGCTAGGGAAGTAAGTTTCTAGATGAAATAAATGACTGCTTCTTGGAGCAGCTGGTTCATGAACTGACCAGAGGGGAAGCCATTTTGGACCTAGTCCTTAATGGAACACCAGATCTGGTCCAAGAGATAAGAATGTTGGGGCCACTTGACAATAGTGATCATAGCATGATCACGTTTGATTTAATTAATGGAGGAGGGATGGTAAGGAAATCCACAGTACTACCTTTTAACTTTTGAAAGGGAGACTATGATAAAATGAGGAAAATAGTTAAGAAAAAACTAAAAGGAGCAGTGCAAAGGTTAAAGACTTGCATCAAGCTTGGGTGTTGTTTAAAAATACTATCTTGGAAGCCCAGACCAGCTGTATTCCATGCTTTAAGAAAAGTGGAAAAAAGTACAAAAAACTGACAGCATGGTTTAAAGGTGAGGTCAGAGAGGCTTTTGTTGCCAAAAAAGCATCTTTCAGGAAATGGAAAAGAGAACCAAATGACGAAAACTGGAAACAGCACAAGCACTGGCAAGTTAAATGCAAGGCACTGATAAGGCAGGCAAAGAGAGAATTTGAGAAGAAGCTTGCTGTGGAGGCAAAAATGCATAACAAAGATTTTTTCAAGTACATTTGTAGCAAAAAACCTGTGAGAGAATCAGTTGGACCATTAGATGATAGATGGGTAAAAGGGGCACTAAGAGGAGACAAGACCATAGCGGAGAGACTGAATGAATTCTTTGCTTCGGTCTTTACTAAGGAAGATGTAGGGATGTTACCCATGACTGAAGTGGTACTTAAAGGTGATAATGTGGAAGAATTGAAAGAAATATCGATACACCGGGAAGATGTATGACAACTATTTGATAAACGGAAGAGTAGCAAATCACCTGGACCGGATGGTATACATCCAAGGGTGTTGAAAGAACTGAAATATGAGATTGCAGACCTGTTATTAGTAATCTGTGAACTATCATTAAAATCATCTGTAATACCTGAAGACTGCACGATGGCCAATGTAACGCCAATTTTTAAAAAGGGTTCCAGGGGTGATATGAGAAACTGCAGGCCGGTGAGCCTGACGTCAGTACCAGAAAAAATGGTAGAAACCATCATAAAAAACAAAATTACTGAACATGTAGATGTCATGGCTTAATGGGAGACAGCCAACAAGGCTTTAGACAAGGAAGATCTTGTCTTAATAATCTGGTTTTTTTGAGGGTGTGAATAAACAGGTAGACAAAGGTGAGTCGGTTGATATAGTGTATCTGGACTTTCAGAAAGCCTTTGGTCCCTCATCAGAGACTTTTGGCAAAACTAAAAAGTCATGGAATAGGAGGCAAAGTACTATTGTGGATCAGGAACTGCTTAAAAGATAGAAAACAGAAGGTAGGGCTAAATGGCCAATTTCTCAGTGGAGAAAGGTGAATAGTGGAGTACCCCAGGGATCTGTGCTGGGTCCTCTGCTTTTTAACATATTCATAAATGACCTGGAAATGGGAATAACGAGTGAGGTTATCAAATTTGCAGATGACAGGGGGAGGAGTGGCTCAGTGGTTGGGACAGGTTACCTCAGGCTGGAAGGCCAGGGGTTCAATTCCCACATGGGGACAAGCAACGTCAGGCCGGAAGGACTGGGGTCTCTAGTCCCATGGCCACTCCTTGTGGCCTTGGGTAAGCCACTTAATCCTCCATTGCCTCAGGTACACTTAGATTGTGACCCCTTCAGGGACAAGGGAATAAAATGTACCTGTTAGTATACATGTAAACTGCACTGATTCTAAAGAGTACGGTATAAATAAAATAAATGACACAAAACTATTTAAAGTTGTTAAAACCCATGAGGACTGCAGAAAATTGCAAGAGGATCTTGATAAATTGGAAGACTGGGCATCCAATTGGCAGATGAAATTTAATGTGGACAAGTGCAAAGTTATGCACTTAGGAAAGAACAACCCAAACTATGGTAACATGATGCAAGGTTCCACGTTGGGAACCACCACCCAGGAAAATGATTTAGGCGTCATCATGGACAACACGTTAAAACCCTCTGCCCTGTGTGCAGCAGCAGCCAAGAGAGCAAATAGAATGCTAGGTATCATAAGGAAAGGAATGGAAATAAAACAAAAGATATTATAATGCCTCTGTATCGTTCAATGGTGCAACCGCACATTGAATATTGTGTGTAATTCTGGTCGCCGTATCTTAAAAAGGATATAGCGTTATTAGAAAAGGTACAGAGAAGAGCCACCAAAATGGTTAAGGGGATGGAAGGATACCCCTATGAAGAGAGGCTAAAAAGGTTAGGACTTTTCAACCTGGAAAAGAGACGGCTGAGGGGAGATATGATAGAGGTCTATAAATTAATGAATGGAGTGGAACGCTTCTTTACGCCATCAAAATATAGAAAGACTAGGGGATATGCAATGAAGCTATAGAGTAACCTATTTAAGACTAATAAGAGAAAATATTTTTTCACTCAACACGTAATCAAACTCTGGAATTCGTTACTGGAGGTTGTAGTAAAAACTGTTAGTGTAGCCGGGTTTAAAAAAGGTTTGGACAAGTTCCTGGAGGAAAGGTCCATAAACCATTATTAAAGGGGATCTGGGATATTCACTGCTTGACCTATTACAAGCATTGTGGGACCTGTTTCTTTTGGGGAAACTGCTAGGTACTTATGACCTAGGTGGGCCACTGGATATTGGGCTTGATGGACCTTGATCTGACCCAGTATGGTATATCTTATGTTCTTGTCTCTCCTTCTGCACTGCACAGTGCCTCACATTGTCTAGGCTGTTCCCAGCGTTAGTCTGCAAATATGTATGATGAGGACTGTGGGTATGGCCTGAAGCAGAGCTGTTTGCCCAGGATGTGTCTGCATCGGAGTTAAGGTCAATGGCTGAGACTTCATAGTGCCCGTCTGCCACGTGCATGGCCTTAGTGGCCACAGCAGTTCACGCTGCGAGGGCACAATCACTCTGACCAAGCTGTGACCATGACACAGCCAGGGCCGGCCCGTCCATTGAGCAAGAATGTTTTTTGCACAGGGCCCCGAGTTTCAGGGGGCCCCGCGCAAAGAACATTCTGCTTTTTTTAAAATTTCATTAAAAAAAAAAAAAAGCTGGCTCTGGCTGCTGCTGCTGCCGCTACCACCGCGGCAGCGGCAGAATGGAGTGTCCCGCGGGGCCTCCTCTGCTCGTTGAGCCCCTCTGCAAAGGCTTTCAGATTCGCGAAGGGAGAGTGTCTCCCTCACGTCTCTGTTAAGCCCGCAGGGGCTAATGGGAAATTTCCCATCAGCCCCTCGCGTCTAAAGGGGCAGATGGGAAATTTCCCATTAGCCCCTGCGGGCTTAACAGAGACGCGAGGGAGACACTCTCCCTTCGCGAATCTGAAAGCCTTTGCAGAGGGGCTCAACGAGCAGAGGAGGCCCCGCGGGACACTCCATTCTGCCGCTGCCGCGGTGGTAGCGGCAACGGCAGCAGCCAGAGCCAGCTTTCTTTTTTTAAAATTTTGCCATAAGCCGGGGTGGGGGGTAGGGGGTTAGGACCGGTAATTGGGGGGGGGGGTTAAGACTGGCAGTGGGCTGGGGGCTGTCTGGAAATGGGGCTATGGGGGGTTAGGACTGGTAATGTGCTATGGGGGGGGGTTAGGACTGATAATGGGCTATGGGGGGGGCTAGGACAGGAAATGGGCTGATGGGGAGGGGTTAGGACTGGTAATGGGCTGTGGGCTGTTGGGGGGGGGATAGGAATGATAATGTGCTGTGTGCTGAAAGGGGCTGTCAGGAAATGAGGTGATGGGGTTAGGACTGCTGGGCTATGGGCGGGGGGATAGGACTGATAATGGGCTATGGGGGCGATGGGGAGGGGTTAGGACTTGAGGTGGGCTGATGTGGTTAGGACTGGTAATGGGCTGTGGGCTGATGGGGGGGGTTAGGACTGGCAATGAGCTATGGGGGGCTGACTGGAAATGGGCTGATGGGGTTAAGACTGGAAGTGGGCTGATGGGGGGTTAGGACTGGTAATGGGTTATAGGGGGGCTTAAACTGAAAATGGGGTGATGGGGGTTAGGACTGGAAGTGGGTTGATGGGGGGCTAGGACTGGTAATGGGTTGGGGGGTTGCTATGACTGGAAATGGGCTGAGTGGAAAGGGAGGCTTGAACTGCAAATAGCTGATGGGGAGGGAGCTTGGAATGGAAATGGGCTGTGAGGGAAGGGAGCTAGGACTGAAAATGGGCTGATGGAGCAGCTAGGATAGGACTGGAAATGGGCTGTTGGAGGGAGCTAAGATTGGAAATGGGCTGTGGTGGGGGCTTGAATTGAAATGGACTCATGGAGGGGCTAGAACTGGAAGTAGGCTCATGGGGGGGCTTGGACTGGAATTGGGCTGAGTGGAGGGGAGCTAGGATTTGACATGGGCTGATGGTGGGGCTAGGAAATGACTAGAAATGGGCTGATGGGGGCTAGGATTGGAAATGAGCTGATGAAGGGACTCAGACTGAAAATGGATGGGGGAGCTAGGACTGGAAATGGGTTGATGGGGGGCTAGGACTGGAAATGGGCTGATGCAGGGACTAGAAGGGAATGGATGCTGGGTGAGACTGGAACTAGAAGGGAGCTGATGTTGGGGGAGGATTAGAATGGGATGGGGCTGGGAGAGTAAAATGGAAAGGGGAAAAATATTTTGTGTGGGAGGGATGAAAAATCTACAATTGGCCGGGTATTGGGAGAGTAAGTGGGGATTGAGGATGGAGGGGTAAAATTTGTGTGGATGAAATAGGAATGAGGAAAGAGCAAAAGGAGAAAGATTAGTATGTTAAAGCAGATAGAGAGAGAGAGAATGGAAAAAAAAACCTAGAAGAGAGAAGAAAGAACAAATGGACAGCAGACGATGGACAGTTAGCAGAAAACATGAAGAAACCAGAAGAAATTGGCTGGAGCAATTGCAACTGAAAAAAATGCACAAAAGGTAGAAAGATATCTCTTTATTTTGAATTTATTAACTGGAATATGAAAGCTCTGGGAAATGTGCATCATTAACGTCTGCGCTTTGTTTGGTACAAGAGGAAATTAATTTATAGTTTTATTTCTACGGTGTTGTACATTCCAAGTTTGGCTTTTGCGGTTCCCAGTTTAATTATTGCCTTCCTGTTTCTAAATTGTGATTCCTTGTTTGGTGATGGTCTATGTTCTGCATGTGTAACTGAGCTGAGGTATTCTATTTATGTAATTCCTATTTGACATTGCCACTTGTTCTCTTTCCCCAGTATTCTCTGAAATGTATTGGTTTAATATTTGCAGTGTTGCCTTTTGATAGGTAGGGTATGGTGCTTTGTGAGTCCTGGTAATGCTGTCAGGATACGGCGGGTTTGCTATGGGTTCTAAATGGGCAGCGTTTGTAGTAGTTCCTAATGTGCCTGGCGGTTGGCACTGGATTATAGTAATATAGAAATCTTTTAGTCTTTCTTTATCCATACACTCATTAAGAGACGTGTTAGTGTATGGTAACATTATGCAAATATTTATGCAAATAAGGCCACTTATGCAAATGAGGCCCCGCACCGAATCTCCACACATGGCCCCGCACCCCCCTTGGGCCGCCCCTGGACACAGCTATGTATCTACATAGTGCTATATAGTGTCCAGCTCCAGAGATGTGGGTGTTGTTCCTGTCCTGGGAGCCCAATCACTGTTCTGAATGCTGGGTGACCATGCTGTTTGTCCCAAGCCAGAGTCTATATGGTCGCTCTGTGCACATGCATCATGTGCTGACTGGCCACAGTTGGTATGTGCATGGCTGAAACAGCTCTGTAGTAGGCAGCAGGTACAATCTGACTGTGCTTGCTGTGGTGGATTGGTAGACCCAGATGGTTGGGACAGCAATTGTTCCTGGCCTACTTACTGTGGCCATGGCAGGACCATAAGGATGATAGCAGCAAGCCTATAAGCCCCAATTGCATTTGGTGTCCATGGCATCAGCTGCTGCTGCAACACTAGGCACTGTTCAGGGGCAGGACACAGGGCTCCCTTTGTAATAGGTGCTTACAGTGTGCTGCACTTATGCAAGAAACAAGGTGACTAGCATAACACATTGGCAGTGATGTGGATCTGCAGCACAGCGGACAGAGACCATCTCTAACAATACAAACTCTGGGGACCAAGTGATGGGACCCATCCTCACCTTCAAGGCGATCACTAAAATTGCTCAGTAGCACGGTTTGTAGCTGTTATGTGCTTGTAGCACACACTGTCAGTGTGTCTTACTGAGCTGATGTGATGGATCGGTGCATTCTCCATTTGATGATCAGCTGCAGACTGCTGTTCCACGTGTGCAGTGCATCATGGTTACTGGAGGGGCTAACCTATATCGGCACACACAGCAGACATGTTAGGCAGTGACCTGCAATCTCTTTGAATCCAGACATTCCTGTGCAAGGAGGTGTGGAGGTGTAGTCTACTAGTTAGTGCAATGTCTCCTTAAGCAGGGGACAAGGGTTCAATTCTCACTCATTCATTTTGGGCTTGTGTGCTACACAGGTCATTTTCCTGCCTATAACAGTCCAGACTGCTGTGACTTGCAGACACTCATTCTTCTACTTTGTTATGCATTCTGGCCACACTTTGGGTCAGCACACATCCTATTCCCTATTATATACTTCTGAGAGCATGGTTTTATTGGTTCTGCTGTAGCCCATTGCAGGCGGTCAGACATGATCACCCAGCAGGAGGTATGGCATAATGGTCATGGCAATGGCTTTGGGACCAAAATACCATGGTTTGAGGCCCACTAGCACTCCTTATGTGACATTTCGGAATGTGTTACTGTCGCATTTTATATCTGCCACAACCTTCATGGATTGACAACACCTCCAGTGACCTTGAGCAGGTCACTTAACCTACCAATGGCTTAGCAGACTGCAGATCTGTACAGTCCCTGTTTATCATCAGACATTATCAATTCAACGGTAAGATGTACCTGACATGACTGCACTGATACAGCAGTATACAGCTGTAACCTACATGTGAGACATGAGTCATGTATGACACCATGACTGTGACTGTATAGCTTTGGCTCCATCACATCTCTGCAGTACATGCTGACACATCCTACCCCTCAGATAGCCACCTGCAGGTATCACCCACCTCATGTCTGTATATGCCCCGTTTGGATGACACCTGTCCAGTTGTTATCTGCACATTTGTCTGGGGTGTTGTATGATGACCCACATGTCTGGTATCAGGCCTTCCAGGTGGCACTGACACACATTTTCCCACACAGTACAAATACGTTGGGGATGGCACTTACAGCATATTGGTGCTGCTGGCCCATACCACCCTCTCCTCTGCTGCCATCTTTCCTTCAGCCCATCCATCCGCCTTCTGTCGGCTGTGTGCAGTCATGTCTTCTCGTGCAAGCTGCTACACCATGGCCTACACAGGTACTCTTTCTTGCATTTCGGCTCTTCATGCACGCCTCTCCTGTGCCTGATCTGCACATCATCACTCCTGCTCCATCCTCCTTTTGCTGCACACATTCTGCCACTTCTGACTTCATTAGGGGACACGTCTTCCCTATCCTATGCCACACACTAGCATTGCGCTGTTTTACATTGGCATCCCCCAATACATCTGTACAGCTGCCTCCCAAATGCTCGTCCAAATTACTGGCTGCCATGTAGGGTGCCCATGGATTTGGCAGGTCCATCAGCAACCATCTGTCCTTCCATCCATCACCTTTACATTGACTTTCCTTGGTGCTCTGTTATCCAGTGTTAGGGTGACCATCGATTTTGGATGTTAAGGTGCATGCTTGATACCTTAATGCCTGATGTCCTATTAATGCACATTAACTAGCCCATTGCACCCTTACCACCAGAACACCTCCTATCCGCCCAGAGCCTTTTTCGAATGTAAAACCCCTTATCGCTGCCATTAACGCCTGCTACCTTAATGACCTTTAGTAAACATACCCCATGGTCTCAGAAACATAGGCAGAACACAGTTAGACCTTTACCAAATACAGACTAAATTATAACTAACTCAAAGTAGAAATATGTAGACAAAATTAAATTGAAACCCCAACATGTTTGGCTCTGCACACAGTGCAACACAAGAAATAGAAACAGTGATGGATTTCCCCCTGTACTTTGCAAAATATAAACATATAAAATCCAAAAACTGACCTATTCTGGTCATTAAACTGAAAATAAATTCTTTACCTTTATCATCTAGCTATTTTATTTTTCTAATTGCCTTGGTCCTGGTATCTGTTTTCTGCATCCTCTGTCCAGGGGCGGCCTAAGGGGGGTGCAAGGCCATGTGCAGAGATTAATTGCAGGACCTCATTTGCATAAGGAACCTCATTTGCGTAAATATTTGCATAATGTTAATATGCGCGTTTAGTAAACATGCCTCTTAATGAGTGTCAGAATAAAGAAAGACTAACAGATTTCTACATTACTATATTGCAGTGACAACCACCAGGCCCATTAGGAAGTACTACAAACATTGATCATTTAGAACCCATAGCAAATCCACCGTATCATAACAGCACTACCAGGACTCACAAAGCACCAAACTGTACCTATCAAATGGCAACACTGCAGATATTAAAACCAGTACATCTCAGAGAATACCAATACATCTCACTGGGGGAAAGAGAACAAGTGGTTCTGTCAAATAGAAACAATATGAACAGAATACCTCAACTTGGTTACACATGCAGAACATAGACTGTCACCACACAAAGAACAAGGGATCACAATTTAGAAATAGGAAGATGATAATTAAACTGGGAACCCCAAAAGCTAAATGTACAACACTGGAGAAATAAAACTATAAATTAATTTCCGCTTGCACTAAACAAAAATGCGAAGATGTTAGCAATGCACACTTCCCAGACCTGACATATTCCAGTTAATAAATTCAAAATAAAAAGTATTTTTCTACCTTCTGTTTGGGATTTTATTTTTCAGCTGCAATTACTCCAGTCACTTTCTTCTGTTTCTTCTTGTCTTCTGCGAGCTATCCATTTGTCCTTTCTTCTCTTTTAGATGTTTTCCATTCTCTCTCAATATCTGCTTTAACAAACTGATCTTTCCCCTTTTACTCTTTCCCCCTTTTCTTTCCTTATTCCTTTATCATCCACTCAAATTTCACCCTTCCATTCTCAATCCCCACTTACTCTCCCAATACCCGGCCCATCGTAGACTTTTCTTCCCTCCCACACAAAATATCTTTTCCCCTCTCCATTCTCATTCCCCATTCCCAACCCTTTCTAGTCCTCCCCCAAAATCAGCTCCCTTATAGTTCTAGACCCACCCAACATCCGCTTCCTTCTAGTCCCAATTTCCCAAGCCCCCACATCAGCCCATTTCTAGTCCTAGCCCCCCATATGCTTTTTTCCAGTTCCATTCCAGCCCCCCATCAGCTCATTTCCACTCCAAGCTCCCCCATCAGCCAATTTCCAATCCTAGCCCCCTTGTCAGCCCATTAGTTCAAGCTGTTACCCATTACTTTTATTGTTACAAAAATGTTCGATGTAAAACTAAGCTTTTTGCTATGTGGTATGTTGTTTTATTGTGAACCGCAACTGAACTCTGGAAGTTGCGGGTTATAAATATATGTTAAATAAATAAATAAATAAATAAATAAATAAAAATTTCCAGCCCTATTCCAACTCCCCTCAGCCCACTTCCAGTCCTATTCCAGCCCCCATCAGTCCATTTCCAGTCCTATTCCCCCATTAGCCATTTCCAGCCCTATTCCGGCCCATCACCCATTTGCAGTCCAAGCTCCCCCCCATCAGCCCATTTCCAGTCCTAGCCCCCCATATGCTCTTTTCCAGTTCCAATCCTAGCCCCCCCATCAGCCCATTTCCAGTCCAAGTTTCCCCCCCCATCACAGCCTATTTCCAGTTCTAGCCCCCCCCACCATTACAGACCATTTGAAGTCCTAGCCCCCCCCATCACAGTCCATTTCCAATCCAAGTTCTCCCCCATCACAGCCCATCCAGTCCTAGGCCCCCCATCACAGCCCATTTGCAGTCCTAGCCCCCCATCACAGCCCATTCAGTCCTAGTCCCCCCATCACAGCCCATTTGCAGCCCCAGTTCCCCTTACCTTGATCACAGCTCATCCAGTCCTGCCCACCTCCCGCCCCCCCCCCAAACAGCCCCGCAGCCATCTAAGGGGCTGCAGAGGGAGACGGGGAAACCCGCGCGAGGCCCTGGCTACCTCAGCACAGACGCCAGTGTGAGGAGTTTCTTCCCTCATGCTGGCGGCTGTATCTGTGAAGCCGCGAATGATGGGAAAGGTTAAAGGGCATTATTGGACAAACAAACCTCTTCCAAAGAGGGGGAAACTGTAAAACTAGAGGACATAACATGAAGCTGCAAGGGGGTAAACTGAAAGGCAATGTCAGGAAATACTTTTTCACTGAAAGGGTGGTGGATGCTTGGAATGCCCTCCCAATGGAAGTGGTGGGGGCAAACACAGTGACAGAATTCAAATTGGCATGGGACAGGCACAGTGGATCCCTTTATAGCATTAGGATAAAATCAAAATAAGCATAACTATCTCTTATATCTGAACAAATAGGGGTGACCTACATGGAGAGGTGGGTACACCCCTAAACAAAGGTGTGGGGAGGAGTGACCATCACGGAGCGGCTAATGCACCTACTCTTGCCGCCTTGCTGGGCAGACTAGATGGACCATACTGGTCTTTATCTGCTGTCATATACTATGTTACTATATTTGGGAATAACTTTGAATACTAACATCCTTTTCTTCAGTGCACTCTCTGCTGTGCCTGAAATCAAAGGTGAAGACTTCTTGGGAGTTAGTATTCGCAGCATCTGGATGATGAAATCTCACTATGGCTTCAATCACTCAAAAACTTCAATCACTCAAAAACTGAATTATAATTTGTTACCAGAAACCAAAACTTTGTACCACCATCAACAATTCAGCTTCAGGACTCCGACATCTTAGAAAAGAAGGAGGTGAAATACCTAGGAGGTGAAATACCTAGGAGTCACGCTTGACCAGACCCTAAGTATGCAAACACACATCAAGAATACAGTCACCAAAATACATTATAAACTTAAACTCCTAAAGCAGCTCCGACACCTAATCCACCTACAGGACTTTATATCAGTAAATGCAATTCTTCAGAGTACCTAAACACTCACTCAGAAGGCTCCAACTAGTTCAAAATGTTGCAGCCAGAACTATCAGGAACATCAGCACCATTGAACACATCACACCCATCCTCTATGAACTACACTGGCTGCCTATTTACAGCCGTATAAAATATAAAATACTGGTAACAACCTTTAAAATTATCAATAATTTAGCACCCTCATTCATATACACGTTCATCAATATGGAAAAACCCAACAGAAATCAAAGGAGTAAAAATAATAACAAACTAGCATTTCCAAAGGAATTCAGAAAAGGCAAAAAAGTAACTAACAGCAAAGCATTCTCGCACTTTGCACCGACTCTCTGGAACAAGCTACCTGTCGAACTCAGAGAGGTCAATGAACTCAAAACATTCCGCAAGAACCTAAAAACGCACCTATTTACGCTACACTTTAGCCCACAAACTCCCTCACACAAAAGAACAGAAGACAATACATCACAATCTCACATCCGTCAGCTGGAGAAGTTAATCTCCTCTTCAGCCTGATTGCACCTCGTCATGTACGCATATACTATATAACCACTGTAAATAGTTTTCCTTTTATTTTTGTTCCGTTTGTTTTTTTGGTTCATGCATTGTAAATAGTTCCAACAGTTTTAATGTAAGTGAATAAGTACATGTTTTGTACAATTCATATCGTTGTTCCTTGTAAACCGTGCTTGATACTTGGGAAAGCACGGTATATAAATGTATGCTAAATAAATAAATAAGAGCAGTGAGTGCCTCCTCTCTCCCTTTTAAGCCCTATAATGCTATAGTTTTAATAATATTTTTACTTATAGTGCCACTCCTCCTCCCCTTCTTCCTATACTGTTCTTTCTAAATAAATAATTACATCCCAGTCAAGGCTGTCCATGAACCATGAATTTGTAACCGCCGCTAAATCCAAGTCAGCCCCTTCCATTAAAGCCTCAACATCTGGGATCTTATTTTCCATGCTATGGGCCTTTATACACACCGCTTTCCAGATGTTGCCCCCTTTACCCATTTTTACAGAGGTATTTAATGTTTCACTTACCTGGGGGCTTTCTTCATCCTTCCTCAATGAATCTAGTTTAAAGCCCTCTTCAGTAGGTTAGCCAGTCTGCTGCTGAAGACACGTTGACCCTTCTTGGACAGATGGACAGCAGCTCTGCTCTGCAGTCATTGGAACATCATCCCATGGTCCAAGAAACCAAAACACTCTTGATGGCACCATCCACACAGCCATGCATTCTTCTCCAGGGTGCAAGCTTCTCTGCTTCGGCCTTCATCCTCAACAGGGAGAATTGAAGAGAACACCACTTGTGCATCTATTTGCTTTACCCTCTGTCCCAGAGCCATGAAGTTACTTTTGATACACTCAGAGGGATACCTAACAGTATCACTTGTGCCAACATGGATGAACATCGGATAATAGTCAGTAGGCTTGATGAGTCTCAGCTAACTCTCCATAACATCATGGATTTTGGCACCTGGCAGACCGCACACTTCTCTGGACATCAGGTCTGGTCAGCAGATTGACGCCTCAGTACCCCTCAGAAGAGAGTCACCAACCACCACTAGCCTTCGCTTCCTTGGGGTCACTGATTCTGCAACTTTGGGGTGCTTGAGCTCTGGTTCTTCCCTTTCATCTCCACTTCCAGAGCTGCATACTGGTTCTTCATTTCAAGGGTTGGAGGAGTTGGAATGTTGTTTCTGCAGGCTCTGGTGACTCGTGTCCAAGTTTCTTCATTTTGTAGCCTCCCATCATCATCTCTGTCAGAAAGTTTGGATGTTTCAAGAAGCATCTCATCAATGAACTCACTGTCTCAAAGCTTTTCAACCTTGCCACCTCTTCTCTGAGCTCCTCTACTTGTTTCCTGAGAGCTTCAGCATGTAGGCACCCTGTACATGGAACTGGTCCTACATTTGGCATTGGGATCTCTGTCTGGCAGAGGCAGAAGCTGTAATGGGGGCAACAGCTTTAACAATATGATTTTTCACAGCCATTGTTCAGTTGGTGGAGCTTTGGTATCTGTTGAAGTAAAAGAGAGAGACATACCAAAGTCCCTACTTGTTCGTCAGCTGTCCTTTAAGAGAAAAAGCAGCTAACCTCTTTTAAGTGTTTTCTAACAGCGCTGTTCTAGGTCCCTGTGTGTAACTAATTGAGGAGTTTCTCTTTAAAGCAAGAATGCTCACGTGATGGGAGCTGGGGTGAGTAGGGAGGCATCTAACACCTGATGAGGTCAATGGCTTCAAAGAGCTAGATGTGTACTGATAGCTGGAATAAAAAACAATGAACTCTAACTGACAGAGCTTTGCCCAACACCACAAAATTTCCCCTTTTGTAGTATAGAAAAAGAATTAGCTTTTAAAAATGAAAACCAAAACTCCTTTAAGAGCTTTCAGACAGAGAGCTTATTTTTAAAAGCCACAAAGAATTACCTTGCTTGCAATGGAATCTCTGTTAGTTCCTCACAACTAACAGAGAGTTCTTCTGAAAATTGTTCAAGATCCCCTTCACTTCTGTTCCTATTTGTGGGTATTTTCTGAGGCCCTTTTCCTGGCCCTTCATCTCTACTTCTGGCCTTTATTTACGCTTGGGAAATGTACATTGCTGATGTCTGTGTTCAGTACAAGAGGAAATGCATTTCTATTTTTATTTCTTCAATGTTGCCATAAATGTGGAGCTTGTCTTCTAAGGTTCCTTTGTTTCGTATTTGTTGAGAGTCTGTTGGAGATTTTATGTATGACTGAGCTACGACATTGTGTTAGCATGTCGTTTCTGTGTAGAGATTTCTAGCAGTCCCACTTATTCTGTTTTCCCAGTAGAGGACGTATTGGTGTTCTCTAAGATGTATCAGTTTAATATTTGTAGTACTGCCTTTTAATAGATAGGATTGGTGTTGTGTGCATCCTGGTATTATGTTATGGCAGGTTTGCTATGGACTGGTTGATCTTTTTGCAATATTTTATAGTACTTCCTCATGTATATTGTAGTTAGTGGTAGAGTGAACTCCTATAGAAGAAATCCGGTAGCCTTTCTCTCACTCCAATGCACGTGTCAATGATATTCAGACACTCATCAACTTATTGAATTTTTGTTGGTACAGGAATGACGGAGGCATGTGGCACCTTTATATACTGACCAATTTATTGAGGCATGTCTTAATAAATTGGTTAGTCTATAAGGTGCCACCTGCCCCTGCCATTTTTGCTATTAATTAACACAGCTAGCCCCCAGAAAATTATCATCATGTTGGGGCAAAACTGCATTAGTGTTGCTGAATATCCTACTGAACACCATTTAGGCAATTTGAAGGTCTGCAAACCGCCTAATTGGCTTTGAATATCCATCCCATTCTTTCTAATACAGCACTCCACATCAACTAGCTCACCTTCATCCACATGTTTATTCATGCCTTCAAAAAATGTAGCAGATTGGTGAAGTGAGATTTCCTTTGGCTAAATCCATGTTGACTTTGGCCCATTAAATCTTGACTATCTATATGTTCAGTAATTTTATTTATTTATTTTAAATATTTGTATCCCATCAATCACTGACAGTTTTAGGTGGTTTATTTATTTACATTCTCTTATATACCACGCTATTCTGCATCAGTGCGGTTTACATTGAACAAACTGAAATTACATTGAACAGGGCATTATAACTTGGAGATAACTATTTTACAGGGAACATGGGCTATGGAGGGTTAAGTGGCTTGCCCAAGACCACAAGGAGCACCTGTGGGACTAGAAACCCCAGTCCTTCCGGTCCAAGGTTGCTGTCCTCTAGTGGGATTTGAACCCCCGACCTTCTGGCCTGAAGTACCTTGCCCCAACCACTAGGCCACTCCTCCACTCAATTAAACAATTAAACAATTAAACATAAGAAATAATAGTCCACAACATTACAAGCACAAAACTACATAATAATAATGGGGACATATTCAAAAGGATTAATATCATTAGTAGACCTGCTAACCGCATTAATCCCAGTGAGTGGGATATTGAGCTGCACACACTGTTCCCTCTAAGCTGTGCGCGTGTGCGCGCGCACACACCTCGCCAAGCGAGCGCACATACTTTACAATAGAGCGCACAAAAATTACGGTTCTGATTCTGATAGAAAACAACACAGACGTCTTAAAATTTAAAAGTTGTTATTGTTATTACTAGAAATTTTCTGCTTCATTTAGTAATTGCCTATTTTCATTTAATTTCATTAAAATCAATGTGGTGTACATACTGTATTCTGACGTGTAGTCAAATTTTAAAGTAGATAACTCCGAGTGTCGTTATGTGGCGCACAAAAATTTAACCTTCCTTCAAAAGCTGCACAGCTGATATTTTATGTGCACACAGCCTACAGAAAATTAGAGGGAACATTGGCTGCACATAGTGGTTTTGTGCCGATAAATATCCCTACCTAACTCCACTGTGTGCCCCAATGCTAACTGCATAGCATGAGGGCATTCCAGAGGCAGCACTTGAGTTAATCGG
Organism: Ichthyophis bannanicus; assembly: GCA_033557465.1. Classification (NCBI taxonomy): domain Eukaryota; kingdom Metazoa; phylum Chordata; class Amphibia; order Gymnophiona; family Ichthyophiidae; genus Ichthyophis; species Ichthyophis bannanicus. Next base: position 173,378,469 of record CM066039.1, on the reverse strand, counting down.
TCAATGTCAATATTCAGCCGCTGGCCGGTTAACTTAACCCAGTTAAAGTTAGGCCAAAAAAAGACTGGCCTAATTTTAGCCGGTTAGCTGTCTGGCCAGTGGCTAAGGGTTAGTTACTTGCTGAGGGAGATCTTCAATTAATTCTTGGGAAAAATTTCCCTCCTCTCCTCTTAATTGATTTTAAAGCCTATAAACAACGATTGAGCCTGGAGTGATGGGAGCTGGGGTGGGGAGATGAAAATCAAACATTAACAGAAAGCTTTGCTGCTTAACATATTTCTTAACTGACTTTTAAGTAAACACTGAATATTAAATAGATACAGAATTTAGCAGTTGATCCCAAATCTCCCTTTCCACCAAGTTTTAAGATAATTTTCCAGTAGGTAAATACTCACACATGCAGATTCATTACCAGCACTGGCAATCCTGTCTTTTCATGTTGTAGCTGAACCTTTTGTACTTGGAGCGGCTTGAGCTAATCATATCTGATCTGCCGAGCATAAAACTTGGATAATTTTTTGGTATTACTATGTCTTGAATGAGCTATGAGAAGACTGAGAATGGGGAAAAGGTAACACCATTTTCCACTTTGTACCTTAAATACAGAGACATCTGTGTCTCCTGTAGATTGCTGGCAGTTACACGAAGATTGGCTTCACTCCAAGCAGGACCATACCTAGCCCTGTGTGAGCGGTGCGGCCGCACAGGGCGCAAAAGCTTAAGGGGCGCATTTCAGCTGTCTGCCGTTGCCTGCCACTGCTGAGAAAATAAAAAGTGGCGGTGGCAGGCAATGGCAGACAGCTGACATGTGCCCCTTAAGCCTTCTCGTAGCACGCTAAGCAGGTCTGGTCCCTCCCTCCTCTGATATGGCATCGGAGCAGAGAGGGACAGATCTGCTTAGCACACCGGCGACTTGAACATCAGGCGCGCCTCTTCTCTCCTGCCACTATCCACAAAGTGGCTAGATCAGTGGTTCTCAACCTTTTTTGTACTGTGACCCCTTTTACCATTGGTCAATTTGTGATGACCCCCAATGATTAAATCAAATGCATCTCTCTTCCTTTACCGTTAACGCATTGTCGCTGTAACTATTTGTTGAATTATTAATATATTATAGGCCTTTGTAATATGATTTTATTTATAAAATTTACTTATTTAAACCACAATAATTAATCACAACACGTAACAATATTTTATTTCAAAACTATGATGATTTTGTAGTCAAATCACTAATATGAAATAAAATTATTTTTTCTACCTTTGTTGTCTGACCAATTTATTCTCTGATCATGCTGGTCCCGATCTGAGGCTTCTGCTTTCCTGTCTTCTCTGAGCTCTCTTTCTGTGGTCTATGGTCCATCTGTCATTTCTTATCTCTTCTTTCATTTTCTTCACTTCTTTCCATCAGCCTATTTCGAGTCCCAGTAACCCTCCCCAGTATCAGCCCCTTTACAGTCCTCACTCCCAGTACCTTCCAATGTCAACTTGCATTCCCATGACTGCCACTGGTGTCCATTCCCTTCCAGTCCCCCTCCTTCCCCACTAACCAGTCCCTTCTAGTACAAATACCATGGCAGCCCCTCTCAGATCCACTCCCTTCCAGTTCCATTCTCCCATCCCCTCGTATTAGCCCATTTGTAGCCTTAGCCCCCAGTTTTCTTCCAGGGCCAGCAGCTCTATCCTCCTCTCCCCACCATCAGCCCATTCCCAGTCAAAGCCCTTCAATCAGCTCACTTCCAGTGCTAGTCCCCCCTGTAACTCATTACCAGTGCTAGGTTCCCCTAATCAGCCCATTACTAGCCCTACTCCCCCATCAATCCATTACCATTGCTAGCCTCCCCTAATCAGCCCAATACCAGTCCTACCCCCCCAACAGCCCATTACCAGTCCTAGACTCCCCTAATCAGCTCATTTCCAGTGCTAGTCCCCCCTCAACCCCATTACCAGTGCTAGGCTCCCTTAATCAGCCCATTACCAGTCCTACCCCCCCCATCAGCCCATTTCCAGTCCTAACCTCCCCGATCAGCTCATTACCAGTCCTACCCCCTATCAGTCCATTACCAGTCCCAACCCCCCTATCAGTCCATTCCCCGTCCTAGCCTTCCCTAATCAACCCATTACCAGTTCTAGCTGCCCCGATCTGCCCATTACCAGTGCTAGCCCCCCCATCAGCCCATTACAATCCTAACCCGCACTGTCTCTCCCCTCTGTCCAGCATTTATCCCCTGTCTGTCCAGTATGTCCCCCTGTCTCCGCCCTTTGTCCATGTCAGCCCCCCTCCCTCCCTCCATCCATCCATGTCAGCCCCCTCCCTCCCTCCATGTCAGCCCCATTGCACGTTCCCTGCCCCCTCCTCCCCTCTCCCTATGTCTGCCTGCTACTGCCCTGTTCTTCTGCAGCCACGGCTCCCTGTCTCTTAGGGAACCGCTGCTGTGCCTGTGAAGCTATTGCGGAGCTTGTCTCTCGATGGGCTACGTGCAGCATTGTCCCGCCTCCAAAGGAAGTGGTAAACAACTTCCTTTGGAGGTAGGACAATGCTGCACAAAGCCCATCGAGAGACAGGAAGGCTCCATAACATTTTCACAGGCACAGCAGCGGTTCCCTAAGAGGCAGGGAGCCACTGCTGCAGAAGATTGGAGGGGGTGAGTTTGCCGCTGCCGAGAAGCGGACTAGCAGCGGCAGCAACTTGTGCGCTTTTTTTTTTTTTTTAACTTGGAGTCAGGCGACCCCTGCTAAATCCTGTGGCGACCCCCATGGGGGTCGCGACCCACAGGTTGAGAACCGATGGGCTAGATGGAGGTGCGGGGGGAGAGGGGGCACGCGCCCGATGTTCAAGTCGCACAGGGTGTGATTCACGCTCGGTACGGCCCTGACTCCAAAGACAGTGTCAAATGGTTGGGGCCTAGGATGTCTAGGTTATCTTTGGCATCAAGTTCCAATAGCCAGTTTCCAAGTTCTTGCAGCTTGTGACTATCTTTGTCGAAGATTTTTGCAAAGTTATTGATTCTCTTAAGAAGAGCCTCTTTGATGTTTTCTGGGCTACTAAAGCACTGATCTATTCTTTTTTTATATTTTTAGGCTTAGTGAAAGATCATTTACATATATATTGCAACGCCTCCAGTTGGGCCCAAGGGCTTACAATCTGGAAACGGCCTTATATGTCCTCCTTGAATAAAGTTCCCTTTGTTGTCACCAGGGTATTCTGGGACTTGTAGTGTTTTTTTACTCTTGAAGGACAAATGTAGTTGAGTCGGTGGTTGTAAGGCAGCAAGAAAATTTATTGTGGGGATTTCCAGGGCATTCAAAGTTCAGTACAGAACAAAGGCAGAAGGATACATCTCCAACATAAAGATGAAATCAGGATTAAATCAGGATAATGAGAATGACGTAACAAAACCTTTTTCACAGTTCAGCTGTTCTGCTTCTCACCCACACTCACACCGAGGACTGCCCCGTGTGATCAGTTAACAGCAACACAAGCAGACTTATAACAGCTGTGGTTTTCCTTTTGAAAGCAAACACTTCTTCACAGCACTGCTTCTTAACTTCAGCAAGTAATAAAACTCAGTGAAACACAGACTTAGCTTTCCTCAGCTCAAAGCAGGAACTGCTCTTATTTCCTATACGGTTTCACAGATTCTCAGTTCCTATTCAACACTGCAGAATCTTCTCTTAGGGATAAAGAACAGTCCATTGGAATGGGGTCACATTCACAATTAGGCAAACAAGAATCTACTTGCATTCCTTCAATAGTATCAGGGCAAACAGTATCTGTTTCAGGATTATAAGCTTTCTCAAACTTTCTTTCTTTCAAGAACTCCTGAAATTGGTTCCACAGCAATTCAGCTTGTGCAGGCACCTTTACATTAGGGGAGTGAACATTTTCCTCAGAAAACAGCTTTCTTAAAGCTTCTAGCTTTGGAGTTTCAAAGGCTGTACTTTTATCAGGGCTATGGCTTTTCTCATATGAAAAACCCTCTACCCACTTCTTAACAGTAGACGGTGAGGACTCAGCTTCCTGACCTTTAGAACTGGCAAATTGCCTCTCTGCTGAATTATCAGTAATGAAACTGCTGGCTTTACCTTGGGGATGTTTCCTCAGACAAATGCTACTTTCTTTCCTCCTGGGTTCCTCCAGGCTCTGAAATGCAGGCTCTTATGTCCTTCTCCAGCGCCTCTGAGGTGGCTGCTTCCTTGGGAGATTTCCTCTGGCTTTCTCCTCCAGCTAAGCACAGCTTCAGCTTCTTTCTCTCCTCTCTCACCATTCCAACAGCTGTTCCTGTTCCTTTCTCCACGTCCACCTCTCCTCCATTCACATGTGCCTCTGCCTTCTGTTGCTGTATCCGTATCTCCTGCATCTGTGCCTCTTGGGTTCCTTGAGTCAGTGCTTCTTCCCTTGACTCTCTCTCTGTCCGTGTGTAAATCTAACTTGCTCTGCTCGTGGTTTTAAACACCGTTGCCTGCTGGGCATTCCCTGTTCTCTGCACCTTTATTTTATTTTATTTATTTTAGCTGTATTTATATCCCGCTTTTCACCGGGTCAAAGCGGTCAATTGGGAGATACATTTAACACGAGGGGATATGACACACATACGCTAATACTTACAGGGAACATGGGCAATGGAGGGTTAAGTGGCTTGCCCAAGACCACAAGGAGTGCCTATAGGACTAGAAATCCCAGTCCCTCCGGCCTGAGATTGCTGTCCCCAGGTGGGACTTGAACCCCCGGCCCTCCGGCCTGAAGTACCTTGTCCTAACCACTAGGCCACTCCTCCCCCCTGTGTGACCAATCAGCAGGGAAGCCTGTCTCCACCCCTGAGCTAGGGCATGGCCTGACTTTAGCAGGGAGCTGACTTTTCCCCTTATCTGGCTTGTAATTCCCCTGCATGTGTGCACTGCCATTCACTTCAAAGGGAAAATCAGGATTTTCTTCACGTTCCATATCTTCCAGAGAGCTTTCATCACTGAAGAAAACTCCATGATCTAACCACAATACCACGGCTCTTCAGGTCTCTGGTCCATCAAGCAGTGAAAGACAGGCAGAGAGTAATACAGAACACAATCACACACACAAGTGTTACTGTCTTTGAGCTCAGAGGGAAGACAACAAGCGGGTTATGGACATGCATAATTCCACACTTATTGAATTCAAAGTCCTCCTCCTAAAAAGCTCCTTTTTATTAGAGAAAAAGAGGAAGTAACAGTCATTTATTATAACCACGAAATAACACAAGGTGTCGCCAAAGTTCTTTTTACAAAGTAAGATCTGATTACAGTATATTAGATGAAATTTATAATTGCAAAAGTTGCAAAAACTATGTTTTGTCAGCAGTGACTGTACAATGAACTATGGTTGCACAGTTCATAGCCTATGTTCTTTTTGCTTGCGTTAATACTGTTCCACCTATTTTAAAGACAGTTACACAGAACTCATGACCATGACATCCTGTTCTATTTAAAAGGAAGTAGGTGAGAAGTCAAACTTCTAAACACATTTTGTATCAAGAAATTCATCCATCTTCAATTACATATTGGGGATTCTGGTATCCCTTTATCTGTCCATTCCTACAGTCCTCCCTGTGATTCTAGAAAGAATCATTACAAAAGAACAGTAGCTGAAACATGTCCAATTCCGGAATAATCTTCTACAGTAGGCTTCATTTTGCAGATGTTCTTTCAAAGTCCTAGGCACATCTGGCCCATAGGTGAGCTCCATCTTGTTCATTGGAAGAAATCATTATACAAAATCATGTGACATTGTTTACCTTTGCTTAGCCTCAATAAAAATGTGTACAGAGAGCAAGACTTTACCAATTATTCTTGTAAGCACTACCTCTTCCAGCAGTGGCCAACTGCTTCTCGTAGATCTAGCAATAATTCAAAGATTAGTCCCTCATATCATGACACCAGTCATCACTCCAGATTCGTCAGCAGCATCCTTTCTCACCATGGGCTGTGCTATGCACATCTTAGATCAATCTTTTTCAGTGACCATCCACCCAGTCTTCACTGCTGCGCATACATGAGTAGTTCCTCTGGAATCGTTGATCTTTATCAGGAGTCTCCATATCCAGTAGCATTTCATTCAGTCGTTTTCTTCCTCTTCGGCCCATTAGATTCAGTGTATACAATATATAATTTGTAAAAATCCAATTCTCCACTACAGCATCTCTCTTGATTCCACGCAATTGCAAACAAGCACAATTATTCATCCCTAACGACAGTCTTAAATTGTTGAACAGAATTATATTATCTATTGTTAATTACAATACATCCATAGCTAGCACTAAATTATTACATAGTTAGTCTGTAACATACTCATTATTTTCATCTACATTCCTAAACTTATTCTGTCTACTTGCCAAATCAAATGTTAGCATGTGGCCTGATAGACACATTGCTTTTTCCTGTCAGGAACACAATTGTACATATTCATATCACTAATTATATTTGTGATGTATTCTCCAGCCTTAACAATATACAAGATATAGTCAATCTGGTTTATTCAAGGGGTAACAACATTAAAACATAACTAGCAGTTTATGACAAGTAATCTAAACTCATTTCAATTGTTTGTCAATAATTATTAGGAAGGCTGTCTTATCTTAGGTGATGATTCAACTCACATTACTTTAAACATTATCACCGCATCCTGCACACACAAACACCCCAGTACCTCACTGGTCTTCTCCACTTCCATATCCCTACACGTAGTCTTCATTCTCTTCACATTAATCAACTTCACTTCCCCCCACCATCTCGTGCACACTTACAGTCTACCCGTCATTCTGCCTTTTTCTTCCTTGGTCCAGCTCTGTGGAACTCTCTTCCCACTCCACTCCGTCTGGAAGATAACTACACCAATTTCAGGCCCCTACTTAAATCCCATCTGTTCACCTCAGCATATAACCTCCCAGCCACACCCAACTGACCTGGTTTATCTATTTTTGCACTTTTCTTTGTTTTGTTTTTTTTAATACTACTTTCCCCACTAATCACAGCAGTTCACATTGCAACTAAAACTTGGTACAGCACATTAAACAGGAACATTGATAACTTGAAATTTTTCTTTTTAAGGCAACGAGGGGGTTTAAGTGACTTATCCAAGGTCACAAGGAGTGCTAGTACTCTTCTCTATTCCAGTCTAATTCACATAGACATCTAAGCTCACAAAGGAAGGAACATTTACATAAGGGTGCATACATTCATCAACTATAAAACCTTTTAACACCAAATTTGAACCAACTAGAAAATCAATTATCACTTCTTAATAACTTAACACTTTTATCTTTATTACACTATTTTCAGAACAAAACAGCATAGTAATATCAGCACATAGAGCTCCTCAGGCAAGAAGCCTGAGGCAAAATCAGTATTAATCAAGTGGGCAGATAACTCAAGAGCTCTAGAAAGAGCGAACACTCCAGCTAGTTGAGCATTAGCAAATAGCAAAGCAGCCAACTGCCATAGAATCAGCTCTTACAATTGCATCAGTTTTCCTTATTCATTGCACAAAGCAGAACCATCAGTACAGTGTGAGGTCAAACAGTAACAAGAAAAGAGCTGGAAGAAAACTGGTTATTTCCAAGTGTAGAAGACACAAAACTTAATGAGAAAGTACTAGAAAATCAGTAATTTGGATTGCAAAGACTACTGCTACCAGCCCAGTGGCTTACATCCAATGGGAAATCTCTGAGTGAGAACACAAACAGTAGCAATAGAAGAGGTAGGCATATTGGATCACACTTGCAATTAACAACATCAATTCTGCAGAGGTCTTTCCATAATAACTAAAACATACAAGACATGAGAATTTAAGATCACTCCTCCAATCGACTCCTGCAGATTAGTTTAAAAGAGACTAAGAGAATATCAGCATTTTTCTTCAGACATTTACTCATACACTATCATAGTTGAACTTTCAACATTATACATATATTCACCATACTGTTTTAATTACTTAATTCACTTGTTTGAATGTAGTATCATTCACTTTTTCCCTTTAAGTAAACAAACTTGCTTGACTTAACTTGACTAGCAATTCAATTTTTTTCCAGTTAAGTTACTAACTTCTCTTTCCTTTAAAACACTTAATTTTTTAAACCTTTATTACATCACACAATTTTATCAAATATCTAAATATAGCAAAGCATGGAAGATCTTCCCGTTCATTCACATCAAATATAACTAGAAATACAATTTGGAGAATATATCATCAATCATTTTTTCCCAAAATATCCAGAGACATAAACACCAAGGAATAATGTTTCTAATAATATTTTTCAGCATTTGCATTATTACACATAGAATGGAATCAGTAAATAAATTCTCATAACCCAAAATAAGTTCAGATCCAGACCTAAAAAACAAAACTTATAGTTAATCACATTTAGAGGTTTTTTTTTAACTTCCCCAATAAGGCTAACAAAGAAAATCTTACCACAGTTGCTCAAGACTTTCTTCCTGCTAATATTGCAGTCATGCCAAACTGTTATTTTGCCGGAAATCTCTACATTATTAATGCAGTATACTACACAGCACACTTCCCTAACCACTAAATTAGATAAAACAAACTTCATACTAAAGTTATGACATGAAAATTAGTCCTTCAAACTTTGTCTGATTAATTCTATTTTACAGTCATACAGCAACGATATAAGATTTTCCCTGTAAGCTTCCGTTTCTTTTATATTTACACTATCCATCCTAAACACTGGATTTTTAAACACAAAGTCAGTGACTTGCTGCACTTTTCAGCCTTAAACCATACACGGTACATTCATGACTGGTATGAAATTCGCTTCAAAAGCCATTTCATACTGTAACTAACCTCAATTTGCTCCACTGAAATGTTCCACAAAGAAGGAACGGCAAACTGTGGTTACTGGCAGTCATCGAATATTAACATAAGGGCGCTTCACCAAAACTTGCGCCTCATTTCACAATTAGGGCTTCCTTTTCTCTGCCCTATATCACTCCACTTATCTAACTGAGATCTCTAATTAACCTTACCGACTTTACATTACTATCACAATATACACACAGATATCTGTCAATTCTTTAGTATACTCACACAACCACTGCCTGTGTCCTTGAGACTTGTCTGCTGTTTCCAACTGCTGAAGGAACACAGAGATCCAAGTACGGCACCAACTGAAGAAAACTCCATGATCTAACCACAATACCACGGCTCTTCAGGTCTCTGGTCCATCAAGCAGTGAGAGACAGGCAGAGAGTAATACAGAACACAATCACACACACACAAGTGTTACTGTCTTTGAGCTCAGAGGGAAGACAACAAGCGGGTTATGGACATGCATAATTCCACGCTTATTGAATTCAAAGTCCTCCTCCTAAAAAGCTCCTTTTTATTAGAGAAAAAGAGGAAGTAACAGTCATTTATTATAACCACGAAATAACACAAGGTGTCACCAAAGTTCTTTTTACAAAGTAAGATCTGATTACAGTATATTAGATGAAATTTATAATTGCAAAAGTTGCAAAAATTATGTTTTGTCAGCAGTGACTGTACAATGAACTATGGTTGCACAGTTCATAGCCAATGTTCTTTTTGCTTGCGTTAACACTGTTCCATCTATTTTAAAGACAGTTACACAGAACTCATGACCATGACATCCTGTTCTATTTAAAAGGAAGTAGGTGAGAAGTCAAACTTCTAAACACATTTTATATCAAGAAATTCATCCATCTTCAATTACATATTGGGGATTCTGGTATCCCTTTATCTGTCCATTCCTACAATCACTACAATATATTTTGCCTTGCTCCTCAGCCATTTCACTTAGAGGTCTGTCTCCTCACTTGCTGCTATTTTCAGGTCTCTAATAACAATTCTGAACATGATCCTCCATGCTCTATAGTTCTGAGGAGAGTTGTCAAAATTGACAAGTTCATGAAGAAATTTGATGTGTCTGATGCTTCAGTCTTTGTTTGACGTTTTTGCAAAATGCTGTTGTAAGGTAAGTAGCTTCATTCATTGTTCATGGAGCTAATTCAAGGCATCAAAGTGAGGGGAGGTTGGTCCAAGTGCATTTGGTTTGTGTGAAGGATGTGTGATGGATTCTCTGGCTGATGGCAGTTTCTCAGTAGTGTCTTGTACCAAATCCACATAGAGCAATAAGGTGGATAATCTCTCCTTATATGCATACATGTATCATGAGCCAGCTATAAGATCATCCATATGTGTGCAAGCATGTAGATCACTGTAATGGTGTTTGACATCCATAGTACAGTGCGTTTTACATTGATTTCTCTTAGGCATGATGTTTGCTTGAAGAGTGTGCTGTATTTCTTCAGCATCTGTTACCTTTTCTGGGTCAGACTATGAGTGTGACCTAGGACATAGTCTCTAGGACACTGGGCAGGATCCTCCAAAACAATTTAACCAAATCAACTTTCCCTGCTTGTCTGTTAGTGACTGCTTCTAAAATCTTGGCCTAGGTTTCAATTGATAGTTCCTTTTCTTGATTTAGTATTTCTTAGGGATGTGCATTCATTTGAAACAATATGAGAAATATCAATACCATTTCCCATGTCATTTCATGTTGTTTTTAACCCAAAACTGACAAGAAAACCTAAATTTTGGGCTTTTTTCCCCAGTGTCATCATGACCTGGCCTAACCTCAAGCCAGCATCACTTGGGTTGGAAGGCACTGGTCTTCCAGAAGGCACTATTATATTTCCTGGGGTCTGGCTCTAGCCAGTTTGTACTTAGCTGTATCTTGTATGTCTGGTAATATTAATGCCTGTTTTCTGATTGGCCCAAGTTTTTTTGTCTGGTATTAAGTGAATCTATTGACTCCTGCTCTAAAGACTTACTCCAAAGACGTTTCTTGTGCCAGAAATTCTGTGAAAGCCTATTTAAGTTCACAGAATTTCTGAACAGAATCACTAATTAGACAACCAGGATCAAGATCAGGATCCACTGTGTGCAGATCTCTCTCATGCATATTCATTGTGGTTATCCTGAAAACCTGACTGGCTAGGTATGTCCTGAGGATTATGTTCAGGACCCCTAATCTAGAGAAGGCTTGTAAATGTCTCGATAGCATAATAGTAACTGGGAATTTCACACAAAGATTCAGGATTGTAAGTCCAAGAATTCAACAAGGAAAAAATTTTAACATGGGTTCCAGGATACTTTTCCCAAAACTTACAGGGTTCCCTTCTCCCCCTCCTTCCTCCTGCACCCCCCCCCCCCCCGCCAACTCTAATCAATGCAAGCGGTACTAAGTTTTATTCTCAAGTACACTGTTTAATTCTTGGCTGACCAAGCAACCATTAGACAGAACCAATCTAGCAAATCCTTTTGGATCTCCCCTATTATAAGGGCACAATTAACCTTGCAGAGACTGTGAAAATGTTAATCATCTGTCCTCCGGAGATAAACAGGGGGATGCAGGCACACTCTAAGGTTAAGTCCTGACTGAGCCTTGTGTGCCCGGATTTCTTTCAGCTCAGAGAAGCTTTGTTGAGCCTCCCTGAGCATGCGTGCCTGCTTTCCCACCTGCTTGCCTCTAGAGCTCATCTTTTTCTCTGACCTTGTCAGAATCGCCACGGTTTCTCTCTCTCCTCAAGAGCCTGCAATCTTCTTTAAAAATGCATTCTCCATACGCCACTGCACTGTGATCACGAATACACTTCCCATTGGTGCAGAAATAAAAAACAACAACAACCAAGCAAGACTGCCTTCTTAGTCACAGCGGCAACACCGACTGCGAGGGTCCCATGCCATAGGACTCAGATCCAGCTATTTTCAGCGACAACAGCGAAATACCTAAAAAGTATATATAGCCAGACCGGCTCCCGGGACAAGCTGTGCTCAGCATCATACGACTCTGTGGAGCCCTCTCTCTATGGTTGAGCACTTTTTCTCCCTCCCCACATCGGGTCCAGCATAGGCATGATTGGGCTCACAGATGATAGTCACAATACTGGAGGCGCTTCCTCCGGGTATGGCTTCTGCGTCAGGGGGTCCCCCTAGGCTAGCACTGCTAACTAGTTCCACCCCTCCCTCACCAGAGCTCACTCCAAACTTTGCTGAGGAGACAGCTTCAATCTCCAGGAACAAGCAGGAATGTAGTCTTCACATATGGGTATCATCGGTACCGACGGAGCCTGCGCGGGAACGCTCCCCAGCGACCAATTAGAAAGCTTTTGGGAGCATCCCACAGCGCCTGCATGCTGCCTTCCCGCCTTTCCCAACTGCCTCTCTCCAGTTCTTCGTTTTCCGCGGAGCCAGCAGGTCGTTTTCCTGTCACCGCAGAAATTATCCCATATTTTTCATTCTTTTTTGTGGTAGCGTCTGCCTTCCTTGACGCTATACCGGTACCGCCGGTTCTTTCTTTCTTTCTTTAAAAAAAAAAAAATTGTAATCTTTTTCTGGATTTTCCAGCCTTTTTTCTCTCGGGTGCCACGCGCCATTTTGAGCACTAGGCCCAATTTTTCCTCAACATGGAAAAACCCGCTTCGGGTTTTAAAAAGTGTTCCAAGTGTGGCGGTACCATCTCCGTCACCGACACTCGCGAGTGGTGCCTCAAATATTTAGGTCCTGACCACTCCATCTCGGAGTGTGTTGCCTGTGGGATGATGTTGAAGAGGGGTCGGCAGAACCGAGCTGCTAAGCTTAGCACCCTTTTTCCCTCCGATGCAGCATCCGTGGCATCGACGTCTTCCAGGGCTTCGTCTTCCTCCCATGGATCTCAGGTAACCAAACATAAATCTGGCCGGTCCTCAAATGGTAGATCTCCTTCCAAGCATCGAGATGCCTCTGGCGTTGCCCTTGAGGGACTTGTACCGGCAAAATTGCCCCGGCGGGAGGCTTCGGCTTCCAAAGCACTATCGAGGCTCCAGGATGTTCTTGAGGCCTCAACCTCAGGAGAACTACTGGTGCCATGCTCTGGGGTACCGGCCGCTTCATCCGGTACCAACACCCAGGCATTGGCAGCGTCAATTGACCAGAGATTCCTGGCTATTGAGTGCAGTCTGGCAGCTCTCCTTGCGGCATCGGTGCCTTCGGGACCGCTTCAAACAGTTCAACTGGTATCGACACCGGTTCCGGCACCGATATCGGTACCGGTACCGACAGCATCGACATCGGCGAGTGTGTTACCAACACCAAGTCATGCTATTTCCGCCGGTATCAACAGGCCGGTACCGGACTCCTCCGGTACCGACTTCGATCGGTACCGGTATCGTGCTTTACAAGAGCACCCGGACAGAAGATATTTTGAATCCTCCGATGACTCGGAGGACTCTGACAGCTCTGTCGATGCCGGAATACTTCTCTCTGAGGAGCCTTCTTCTCCTAAACGTAGGATGTCCCCTCCAGAGGATATATCCTTTCAGGATTTCATCAGGGAGGTGGCGAGAGGTCTTTCCATCACAGTGGCTCCTGAAACAGAGCTCAGAGCAAAGGAGTTGGAGATTTTACAATACCCTAAAGCTCCCAAGGAGGCAGCTACCTTGCCTATTCATGAGATCTTGCATGATCTCATGTTAAGAATGTGGGAAACACCTCTTACCACCTCTCCTCATTCCCGTAGGCTGGATACCATGTATCGAGTGCCTCCTTGTCCTGGATTTCAGAAAACTCAGTTTCCACACCACTCCATAGTGGTGGAATCAGCTATGAGAAGGATCAAGAGTGCAAAAAGACATGCATCTAATCCTCCAGGACGTGAATGTAGGACTCTTGATGCCTTTGGGCGTCAAACTTTCCAGGCCTCTATGCTTTCTGCCAGGATTAGTTCCTACATCTTATACATGGGAATGTTCCTTAAGGAGGTTACAAGAGATCTAGAGCTTATGAGCCCTCTCCTTTCTAATGATAAGAGGCAGGATTATCTTACACTTGTCAAACATGCCCAGGATGTTTCCAAGTTTGTTAATCATGCAGCTTTTGACTGCTTTGAGTGCATAAGCAGAACATCTGCCATCGCCATAGGTGCTCGTAGGATTGCCTGGCTCCAGGCATCTGACTTAGAACTCTGGGTACAGGACAAACTGGGGAATATCCCTTGCACAGGCGAAAATCTCTTTGGCAAAAATTGGCAAGAGAAAGCTAATGAGCTGAATGCTGATAACACCACTTTGGATAGACTATCCAAGGCTACAGCTGATCCTGCAAGGAGAAAATCCTACAAGAAACCATTCTTCTCTAAAAAGAAGAGGTTTTACACCTCCTATACCCAGCAGGTGCATTCTGCAGGTCAGTCTGCCGGAAAGGGACAGCAGCCCCCAAAACAAAGGAAAACAAAGACTGCTAAGCCTCAACAGGCCCAGCAGACTCAGCCTCCACAGGGGCTTTGACTCCCATCTAGAGAACTTGCCCTTCCTAGCCCTGAACGGGCCAGAACCTTCCACCATCCCAGGAAGGTTGTGTCATTTTGCCCCCAGATGGGGGCAGATAACAGCAGAAGAATGGACTCTTTCCATTGTAAGAGAGGGGTACAAGCTTCATTTCTTCAACATGCCCCCTCCTACAGTGATAAGACATTTCAATTCTCAGACTTCACCCAACACTCAGTTGGGTCAAGAGGTCAGTTCACTTCCTGCCCAGCAGGCAATAGAAGACGTACCCATTTCCCAACAGGGTACAGGGTTTTACTCCCCCTATTTCCTTATTCCAAAGAAAGCAGGAGGACACAGACCCATTTTAGACCTCAGAGAATTGAACAAATTCCTGTTCAAAGAGAAATTCAAGATGATTTCTCTGGGAACTCTGCTGCCATACCTTCAGAGTCAGGATTGGCTTTGTTCTCTAGATCTCAAGGATGCGTACACTCATGTTCTCATCCATCCAACTCACCGAAGATTCCTTCATTTTCTTTTTCAAGGAAGGCACTACCAATACAGGGTGCTTCCTTTTGGCCTGGCTTCAGCACTAAGGGTGTTTACGAAATGCATGGCTGTGGTAGCAGCATTTCTTCGCACTCTAGGAATATTCGTCTTCCCCTACTTAGACGACTGGCTCATTTGAGCTCCATCAGAGTCAGAGGCCAGAATTTCTCTATCTTGCACAATGCGTATCCTTCAGTATTTGGGCCTGGTCATAAACATCCCAAAATCCAGCCTAACTCCCACTCAGTCTCTAGAGTTCATAGGAGCTTTGCTGGATACCAGAAAAGCAAGGGCCTATCTTCCACAGGCCCGCTGCCTTCACATTGTGCAGTTAGCCTCCCAGGCAGTGTTAAAAATTCATCTCACTGCTCGGGAAATGTTACAACTACTAGGCCACATGGCATCTACCATGCATGTGGTTCCCTATGCTCGCCTCCATATGAGGGCAGCCCAATGGACTCTATCCACTCAGTGGACTCAGGCATCAGGCTGCCTATCAGACAAAATAGCAAACACAAGTTGCCTTATTTTGTCTCTACAATGGTGGCAGTCAACCCAAAACCTGCTGGTGGGGTCCCCTTTCCACCAACCCCTACCCCAGGTCACTCTAACAACAGACGCCTCACAAGTGGGTTGGGGGGCTCATCTGCAGGATCTCTCCACCCAAGGCACCTGGACTCCACAGGAGACCCACTTACATATCAATCTCCTAGAACTCAGAGCAATCTTCCTTGCTCTTCGAGTTTTCCACACCCAGCTGAGCTACAAGACAGTCCTAATTCAGATGGACAATCAAGTAGCTATGTTCTATCTGAACAAGCAGGGAGGAACAGGCTCTCTGTCACTTTGCAATGAAGCTTTGCGACTATAGGCCCTCGCCAGAGAGCATCAAATTCATCTCCTTGCGGTGTATCTGCCAGGCATTCAAAACTCTTGGGCAGACAGACTCAGTTGAGTTCTGCTTCCACACGAATCGTCTCTCCATGCAGACCAGGTAGCAAAAACATTTCAAATTTGGGGAACTCTGGACACAGACCTCTTTGCAAGTCCGTTGAATGCCAAACTTCCCTGGTTCTGTTCCAGAATTCCGGCTCAGGGTTCTCAGGCCAGGAATGCTTTCCTCCTCCATTGGGGTCAGGACTTCCTATATGCCTTTCCACCCATTCCCCTAATTCCCAAAACCCTATTCAAGCTTCAGAGAGACAAAGGCCATATGATTCTCATAGCTCCACATTGGCCACGGCAGGTGTGGTACCCGCTGCTCCTACATCTCTCTCAAGCTCCATCTCTGGAGTTAGGATCTGCTCCAGATCTCCTGTCTCAGGAGGACGGGATGTTGTGGCATCCCAATCCCCACTCTCTGCATCTCAGGGCCTGGTTGCTGAGAACCTAGACCTTCATGGTCTTAACCTTTCTCAACAAGTAAAAGATGTCCTTTGTGCTTCCAGGAAACCTTCCACAAGACGCTCTTATGCTTTCAAGTGGAAAAGGTTTTCCATATGGTGTTTGCTAAAGGGTCTTCACCCCCTTGTGATACCTCTGGAATCATTACTGGAGTATCTTCTTCATTTATCTAATGCAGGACTTAAGACTAACTCAGTAAGAGTCCATTTAAGTGCTATTTCAGCTTCTTTAAAGCCTTTAAATGGACAGCCTGTTTCCTCTCATCCTCTCTTAGCGAGATTTATGAGGGGCCTTCTTCTAACTAAGCCTCCCATTAGGCCATCTCCAGTGGCAAGGGACCTGAATCTGGTTCTGGGGCAGCTCATGAAGCCGCCTTTTGAACCTTTAGCTACTACCTCCTTGAAATTCCTTTCCTGGAAAGTTATCTTTCTCATTGCAATCACATCAGCACGTCGCATCAGTGAATTGCAAGCATTAGTTGCTGATCCTCCTTACACGAGGTTCCATCATGATAAGGTAGTCCTTAGGACTCATCCACATTTTATGCCAAAGGTGGTCTCACCTTTTCATTTAAACCAGGCGGTTTACCTGCCTGTGTTTTTTCCAAGGCCTCATGCTTCAAATGCAGAAAGGAATCTTCATACTTTGGACTGTAAAAGAGCACTTGCCTTTTACTTGCAAAGGACACAGCAACATAGAAAGTCCTCCCAACTCTTTGTTGCTTTCAATTCCTCTCATTTGGGTCTTCCAGTCTCCAAGAAAACATTGTCCAACTGGATTGCACAGTGTATTTCTTTTGCCTATCAGAGTAAGAACCTTTCTCTGGAAGGCCATGTCACAGCTCACAACGTGAGAGCTATGGCAGCCTCAATGGCTCATCTACACTCTGTGTCTATTGACGACATCTGTCGAGCAGCTACTTGGGCCTCGGTTCATACCTTCACAGCCCATTACTGCTTGGACAAGGACTCACGCCGGGATGCCTTGTTTGGTCAGGCTGTTCTACAACACCTGTTCCATACTTAATCAACTCCTACCCACCATTCCCGGTAGGATGCCAGAGATCCATGGGGGGAAGTGGAGCCCTTTCACAGGGGCACACAACTTCTGGGGTCTCTCCCTGGCATCTGTAGCTAGGGAGTCCCCATAAGTGAAGACTACATTCCTGCTTGTTCCTGGAGATAGCATAGTTACTCACCTGTAACAGGTGATCTCCGGGAACAGCAGGAATTTAATCTTCACAACCCACCCACCTCCCCTAGGAGTTGTATCTCTCTTTTCTTTTCTTTTCTTTCCCTCTCTCTTTGTCTCAGCTTTAAAACTCTACTAGAGATAGGCAATTGGGAAAGGCAGGAAGGCAGCACGCAGGCGCTGTGGGATGCTCTCAAAAGCTTTCTAATTGGACGCTGGTGAGCGTTCCAGCGCAGGCTCCGTCGGTACCAACAATACCCATATGTGAAGACTAAATTCCTGCTGTTCCCGGAGATCACCTGTTACAGGTGAGTAACTATGCTTTGTCGAGCCAAAAGCAAAAGTAAAGCAAAAGCACTATAAGAGCTCCTCCTCCTCCTCAGGGACTTCGGGTAGAGCTACCGCGTAAATACAAACTACCTTCCCCCCGACACTTGACAGCCCTTCTCCATTCTCTGGGGGTCTGGCAAGCCCCTCACTCCTCCCTCTTGACCCTCCTGCAGAGGTTCGTCCAGGACAGCTCAGCATTTTACAAGCGGCCTCCTCTAATCCTGCACTGCCAACAGATGCTCTGGTTGATCCGAGGAGCTCCACAACTCCACAGATCACTGAATCTCCCTCCCTCATAGACTGGCAGCCAGTCTATGAGATCAATGAGGAGATGAGATCTCTTCCTGCTTATCAACCTTCATGGGGGCCCTGTGGTTCCGTCATAGATCTCCCTCCCATTTCCCCCAACCAGAACCTGAAAGATGAACCAGCGGACGACATATCCTACCTTAAGTTCCTACAGAAAATCTCTTAGGCATTCGCCATCAGTGATTCTCAGACCCCCATGAATAAATGAATCCATCCTTAAGGCTTGCAGTGCCCCCAAGGAGATTCTCGAATTCCCGATACCCCAGGTCCTGCAAGATCTCCAAGCCTCCATCTGGAAAACCTCAACCTCCGGAAGCGCTACCTCTCGTTGGCTGGACTTGAAGTACAAAGTTCTCCCAGCCCCTGGCTTTGAGCACTTACAACTGCCCCACCAGTCAGTGGTCTCGGAAGCTGTTCTGAAAAAGTACAAATATACCAAACCGCCCTCCCAAACACCTCCGAGGAAGGAGCAGAAGACTTTGGACACCACTGGTCGCAAATCCTATCAAAGCAGCACCCTAGCTATGCACATTCTCGCCCATCAACTGCAGATGCTACATTATCACCACAACCTCCTCCTCCAATTGGATGACCCTGCTTTGGAGGACCCAACCCAGTTAGCCACCAGCCTCCATGAGTCCCTCTACCACATCATCCGTGCCACATATGATATCTATGATTCAGTGGCACACTCTGCTGTCACCGTTATCTCATTTTAGAGTTAAAAGATTATTCCTCCACTATCCAGGAACTTGCGGCTCAACCAGCAGAAACTAATTCATAGGCATGTCGCCCTGCAATGTCTTATCAGTGTAGATAGCACTAGCAGTATTTTCAGCAATTTTACCCATGTCGCTGATATCAGCCCTACCCACGGCTGCCTCAGCAATGTTTTCCAAATCAGCCATATACCCAATATACCCAACGTAATAACAAACAGGAGCAGAAGACCCAACCTCTTCCTCAAACTACCCTTCCCAAACCCACTCCTACTTCTTAACTACCTGCCAGTTATCAGACGCATTCATCACTTCACAGAAGCATGGCAATCCATCACCACAGACTCCTGGGTATTAACTATTGTCTGGTTGGGTTACAGACTCCATTTTTCTTCACCTCCATCTTCCCGGTCTGCTCCTGGAGTCACTGACCTTCCCAGCCATCACATGCCCATGTTGGCTCAAGAGATGGCCCAACTGCTCCTCAATGACGCCATCGAGCTGGTCCCGCTCAACGAAAGGGGTAAGGATTCTATTCACAATTTTTCCTAATCCCCAAAAGGTCCAGAGGCCTCTGCCCAATTCTTGACCTCCATCATCTCAAAACCTTTATCAAGTGGGAAAAGTTCAAGATGCATTCCCTGAACACCATCCTTCCCTTGCTCAGTCGCCAGGATTGGCTTATCTCTCTCGATCTGAAGGATGCTTACATCCATATCCCCATCCATCCTCATCATTGGAAATACCTTAGCTTCAGATTTCTCAACCATTATTATCAGTATAAAGTCCTTCCCTTCGACCTCTCATCTGCCCTCTGGGTAAACACGAGTTGCCTAGCAGTGGTAGCTGCACACCTTCGGCAGTAAGGCCACTGCATATACCCCTATCTTGATGACTGGCTCATGTTGGGTGCAACTCAGGAGGCCACCACTCATAACATTGAGGCCACCACCGCCACTCTTCAGGCTCTCGGCTTTCTCTTGAACACCAGAAGTCGGAGCCCATTCCTTAGCAGCACCTGGAATTCATCAGTGTACATATAGACTCTTTACAGGCCAAAGCTTTCCTGTCCAAACAGTGGTTCCAGGCCATCCTAATCCTCAGCGGCACTCTCACCACCTGTCCCATAGCATCAGCCCGTACGCTCCTCAATGGCATCTATTGCACCCCCTGCAATGGCATCCATAGTTCAAATGGTGCCAGCGCTCCTAGCCTCTCTGTACCAAGATATCTATGACAAGCCCACATCGAGCAACCCTCCTCAACAGTCTATGATGGTGGACCTCTCCGTCCTTTCTCACAGTAGGTTGCCCTTTCCAGGCATCTCCTTATCATCTCATTCTGACCACCAATGCCTCTACACACAGTTGGGGAGTGCACTGGCAATGGCTATTGTGGTAAGGAGAGCTGTATAGAAGGGATGGAATGGGAAGAAAGTGAGACCTGTGCCTTTAAAAGCAGAGATCAACAGAGTTCCCATAGTAACCACAAGCCTCCGAGGCAGACTACAGCTAGTACTAAGCCCCGCCCACTTAATGACGTTAGAGCTAGGTTGAGCCCTAACAGCTCTCACGTGTGCAGGGAGAAAGGCGTGGTGCCTAAGAAGCACCAGTTTAAAACTGCTTCAGTGTTTGAGAAAGAGGGAGAAGAGGAAGGAGAGAAGCAAAGCAGGCAGCAGCAGACACGGCAGAATTTGCAGGAAAGCACGCAGTAAGAGAGTCTGAAAGCTGGGAGCTGAGCAGCAGAGAGTCCTGGAATCAAGGCAGAAACGTGTCTCAAGGTACCTCGGAGAAAGGAAGCTGGAGGAGTCAATTCCCAGGTGGGGAAACAGCTCGGGGAGCCAGTTGAGCCCTGGAGGTAGAGAGAATAAGTTGCCTAAAGTTCCTAGCAAAGCTCTTTCTGAAGAAGTGGTTAGAGAGCTAAGAAAAAGTGCCAAACGCTGTGTTAGCCAGAGGGCTGTAAAGCAAGCTTCAGACAGAAATAAGAAGTGTGCCAGTGACTGCCGTGACTCAGCAGTGAGAGATATTGAAAGGCTGATAAGGGAGAGAGAAACTCCGTCTTTAAAACCTGTTGCTACAGATCAGAGAGAACACTTGCTGCTAAAGCTGGATGAGCTGCTACGGGGTGTAAATCATAAATCCTATGATACCCGTCCACAGGAAGATAGCTCTAGTGAGTCTACTCATGAAATGGAAATAGAATTGTGTGAAAGCCCATGTGAAAGTGATCCTGAAGAAATGCAATGTTCTTATTGCAAGGCAAACGAACTGAACATGTGCTAAGCTCAAGCCCATGTGAAGGAAGGGTTTGTTTAAAGCAATTATAAGCTAGTTTCTGTGAACTGAGAAGGGAAAGAAACTTGCTAGAAGTTTGAGAGCAATTGTGGCTTGTTTCTATACGCTGTAAAAGAAAAGAAACTTGCTGGAAGTTTAAAAACAGTTATAACCTCTTTTCTATGGAAGCTGTGAAAGAAAAGAAACTTGCTGGAAGTTTAAAAACAGTTATAACCTCTTTTCTATGGAAGCTGTGAAAGAAAAGAAACTTGTTGAAAGTTTAAGTTACTTGGATATGGTCAACAACCTTAGCTTTAGAAGGTAGTTACCAGAAGAAAGCTAAGAGTTGACAATGTGAAGAAGAAATTCCTGTCTGTTTGAGTTAAGCCTGTTGGGAGTTTATTTATCCTTTGCCTTTGGGAGAAATTATCCTTACCTGTGTTTAGTGCAACGAATTTGATGCGAGGGGGAAACCCTGAAAAATAAATTTCTCTGTTTTTGCCAAACAAACCGTGTGGTCACAATGCTTGCTCAAAAGAATAGCTGAAACTACATATCCCAGCAGTCCATGCTGGCAGCCATATTGGGGACAGTATTCAGAAGGGCAATTAAGGCGAGCCCTCTTGCTCATCGGCCACCGGCCAGGGTGGGAGGACGCGACACTATCCATGCTGGCACATGGTCCTTCGGGAGAGAGCCCTGCACATTAATATTTTGGAACTCAAAGCTGTCTACTATGTCCTCACTGTGCTTTCCCTCTGGGTGAGTCACAAGCTTGTCCTCATCTACATTGACAATCAAGTGTCCATGTTCTACATCAACAAGCAAGGAGGCACAGATTCACTTCTGCTCTGCCGCGAGGCCTCAAGCTTCTGGACCTTTGCCCTCTCCATCAGAACAACCCTGCACGCAACATACCTGCCTGGATCTCTGAATCAGATAGCCAACAAATTCAGCCGCCAACTAGACCCAAACGAGTGGTCCCTTGACCCCGCAACCCTTCAAAATGTCATTCAGTATATGGGGCATGCCGGATGTGGATCTCTTCACCTCTGCCAACAGCACCAAATGCCCAGTATTTTGCTCCATCTGACCATGCCCACAGTGCTGGGGCCCTGATGCCTTTGTCATGGACTGGTCCCACAGCCTCCTTTATGCCTTTCCTCCTTTC
This sequence comes from Ichthyophis bannanicus, assembly GCA_033557465.1. Lineage (NCBI taxonomy): Eukaryota > Metazoa > Chordata > Amphibia > Gymnophiona > Ichthyophiidae > Ichthyophis > Ichthyophis bannanicus. The sequence continues at coordinate 173,356,210 of CM066039.1, read as the reverse complement.
CTGCTCATCACACGGGTCCTGCTCAAGATCAAACAAGACAGAGTTTCAGTAATCTTGATAGCGCCGAAGTGGCCTAGGCAACTCTGGTTTCCTCACCTCCTGGCCAGGGCGGCCCATCCATTGTGCAAGAATGTTGTTCGCACAGGGCCCTGCGCTTCAGGGTGCCCCACGCCAACAACATCCTGCATTGAATACCAGCAGGCAGGATGGCTTTAGAGGGAGCCGGAGAGGCCCCGGCTCACCTCTAACAGCTGCCAAAGTGAAGAGCATCTTTTTTCTTTACTTCAGCAGCTGTACTGTTGTTTAGAATGCTGCCATGCTGAGCACCAGGAAACAGGAAGCCCTATTAACCTTAGCGCGGCAGCATCGTAAACTATAGTACAGCTGCCAAAGTGAAGAAAAATTATGCTCTTTACTTCGGCAGCTGTTAAAGGTGAGCCGTGGCCTCTCTGACTCCCTCTAAAGCATTTTAGACAGCCGCGGGGCTCTTCGGGAGGGATGGGGGGGGGGGCTTGGACTAGAAATGGGCTGAGTGAGGGGGAGCTTGGACTGGAAATTTTGGGGGGGGGGAGCTAGGACTTGAAATGGATTGAGTGGGGGGGCTTGGACTGGAAATTGAGGGGGTGGAGCTAAGACTGGAAATGGGCTGAGTGGAGGGGAGGCTTGGACTGGAAATGGGCTGAGTGGGGTGAGCTAAGACTGGAAATGGGCCGATGGAGGGGCTAGGATAGTACTGGCAATGGACTGATGGGGAACTAAGATTGGAAATGGGCTGTTGGGGGGCTTGGATTGGAAATGGACTGATGGAGGGACTAGGACTGGAAATGGGCTCATGGGGGGCTTGGATTGGAAATGGGCTGAGTGGGAAAGGGAGCTAAGACTGGAAATGGGCTGAGTAGGGGGCTTGGACTGGAAATTGGCTGAGTGGAGGGGAGCTAGGACTGGAAATGGGCTGATTGTGGGGCTAGGAAAGGACTGGAAATGGGCTGATTGTGGGGCTAGGAAAGGACTGGAAATGAGCTGATGGGAGGCTAGGATTGGAAATGGGCTGATGGAGGGCTTAGGATAGGACTGGAAATGGGCTGATGGGGGCTAAAATTGGAAATGGGCTGATGGAGGGGCTAGGATAGGACTGGAAATTGATGGAGGAGCTAGGACTGGAAATGGGCTGATGGAGGGACTAGGATAGGACTGGAAATGGGCTGATGGGGGGCTAGGATAGGACTGGAAATGGGCTGACGGGGGGGCTAGGATAGGACTGGAAATGGATGGAGGAGCTAGGACTGGAAATGGGCTGATGGAGGGGCTAGGATAGGACTGGAAATGGGCTGATGGGGGCTAGGATTGGAAATGGACTGATGGGGGGCTAGGACTGGAAATGGGTTGATGCGGGGACTAGTGGATGCTGGGTGGGGCTGGAACTAGAAGGGAGCTGATGTTGGGGGAGAACTAGAATGGGATGGGGCTGGGAGAAAGAAATGGAGAGGGGAAAAAATGTTTTGTGTGAGAGGGAAGAAAAATCTATGATTGACCGGGTATTGGGAGAGTAAATGGGGATTGAGGATGGAGGGGTAAAATTTGAGTGGATGAAAAAGGAATAAAGAAAGAGATGGAGGAAAGAGCAAAAGGAGAAAGATCAGTATGTTAAAGCAGATGGAGAGAATGCAAAAAAACTAGAAGACAGAAGAAAGGACAAATGGACAGCAGACAATGGAGAGTTAGCAGAAGAAAAGAAGAAACCAGAAGAAAGTGACTGGAGCAATTGCAAATGAAAAATAAAATGCCAAACAACAAAAGGTAGAAAAATACTTTTTTATTTTGAATTTATTAACTGGAATATGTCAGCTCTGGAAAATGTGCATCTTTAAAGTCTGCATTTTGTTTAGTACAAGAGGAAATTAATTTATAGTTTTATTTCTGCAGTGTTGTTGTACATTCCAAGTTTGGCTTTTGGGGTTAGTAACATAGTAAATGGTGGCAGATAAAGACCAGTATGGTCATCTAGTCTGCCCAGAAAGGTGGCAAGAGTAGGTGCACCTGCCACTCTGTGTTTAATTATTGTCTTCCTATTTCTAAATTGTGATCCCTTGTTCTTTGTTTGGTGATGGTCTATGTTCTGCATGTGTAACTGAGTTGAGGTATTCTATTTATGCAATTTCTATTTGACAGTGCCACTTGTTCTTTTTCCCCAGTGGGAGATGTATTGGTATTCTCTGAGATGTATTGGTTTAATATTTGCAATGTTGCCTTTTGATAGGTAGGGTTTGGTGCTTTATGAATCCTGGTAGTACTGTTATGATATGGTGGGTTTGCTATGGGTTCTAAATGGGCAGTGTTTGTAGTACTTTCTAATGTGCCTGGCGGTTGACACTGGAGTATAGTAATGTAGAAATCTGATAGTCTTTCTTTATCTATACACTCATTAAGAGGCATGTTTACTAAAGGTTAGTGCACGCTAACATTATGCAAATGAGGCCCTGCACCAAGTCTCCACACATGGCCCCGCATCCCCCTTGGGCGCCCCTGCTCCTGGCACTCGTACATGAACCTCCCATACTTCTGGGAACTCAGTCAGGCCTTCTCACCCAAAGCGACTTCCACCTGCGGCACCCTAACCTACAGAGCCTCTCTCTCACAGTATGTTGCCTTCAGGGCACCACAAGCTAATTAATTCACTATCACAGGAGATCCTCACTATTATTTCTGCATCCAGACGACCAGCAACACTGCGCTGTTACCAACATAAGTGGTTTTATTTCTCAAGATGGGTGACCTCCAACGGAGAGGATCCCACTGTTCTGTGGGCCACATACTCTCCTACATTATTCACCTGTCCAACTCAGGTCTTCAAACCATGTCTGTCTGCTACCACTTGGCCATTGCTGCTTTGCACATCCCTTTCAATGGTCAACCCATCTCCATGCATCCAGTCATCTCTAGATCATGTGGGTTCTGCTCAAGAGGACTGCAGCTCCTCACTATCTTCTTCTTTTATCTCTCTCTCTCCCTACACCCCTCCTGGGGAACTCTGTTCTTCTGGCAAATTGCTTCTATCTGTGCCCTTCTCTTCTATTGCTAACTCTAGACTTCGCTCCTTTCACCTTGCTGCTCCTTATGCCTGGAATAAACTACCTGAGTTTGTATGTCAGGCTTCATCTCTGGCTCTTTTCAAATCCAGGCTGAAAACTCACTCTTTGCTGCTGCTTTTGGATTTTATTTACCTAATCTCCTTTGTGTTTCTTTACCATTCCCCCTAGATGTATTCTATGTCTACAGCTACTGTGTTGATTGTCTTGACTAGATTGTAAGCTCTGATGAGAAGGGACTGTATTTTACATGTGTCTGTGCAGTGCTGCATACGTCTTGTAGCACTATACAAATGTTCAGTAGTAGTAACATAGTAACATAGTGACGGCAGATAAAGACCAGTGTGGTCCATCTAGTCTGCCCAGCAATATGGCAGGAGCAGTAGTAGTAGATTCATGAACGGCCTCATGAACATTAAGAAACCCATTTGGCCACCCACGCCAGCCTGAGATCTTAATATGGTCCTCCCAGAACTCAGGTGGGCACCCTTTGAACCCTTAATGTCCACATCGCTCAAGCACTTCACCTGGAGAATGGCCTTCCTAGTAGCCATTTGAACTGCAAGAAGATTGGGGGAGCTTCAGGTGTTAGTACACTACCCACCTTACATGCAGTTCCTCCATGACAAAGTCATCCTCAGAACTCATCCTAAGTTTCTCCCCAAGGTTGTCTCGGACCTCCACATCAATCAGCCCCTCATCCTTTTGGCGTTCTTTCCGGCACCTCCTCAGGGCTCCTCAGAAGAGAAGCTTCATACCTTGACTGTAGACGGGCTCTCTTATGCTATCTATATTGCACAGAGATACTCTGCAAATCATTTCAGCTGTTTGTCACGTTCAACCCCAACAACTTGTGGCAACTGGCGACAAAACAAACCATCTTGTCATGGATAGCAGACTGCATTGCCTTCTGCTATGAGCAAGTTGCCCTGCTGTCCCCCTCATGACCTCAGAACTACAGCCAGTCTAGCTTCTGTCTCCTTGCAAGATATCTGCAGAGCAGCTACATGGTCCTTCATCCACGCTTTTGCAAAGCACTACAGTCTGGACAGTTCATCAGCAAACGACTTTGCTTTTGACCAGGAGATCCTCCACTTTGCTATGTGACTATACTTCCCCTCTTCCCACAGTCACACAGGCCACCACAAAAAACAAAACAAAAAGAAGTAACCTGAATCAGCAGTCTTTAGCTCTGGACTCCCCTAGAGCATGCTTACATCCCTCTGCTCGTCTTCGGAGAAAGCGTAGTTGCATACCTGTAATGGGAGTTTTACATAGATAGAAGGGATATGCAGTCTCATTCACCCTCCTGCCATCCCCTTGACAAAGCAGAACAGAGCATGATGTCTCCATCATCATAGTATCATAATGTCAGTGGAACTACAGAATACATTTCACCTTTTTCCTTTGCTCTGGTATGAACTGACTTCCAGAAGCAAGCAGGCAGGAAGCATGCTCAGGGAGGTTCAACAAAGCTTCTCTGAGCTAAGAGAGAAACATAGAAACATGATGACAGAAAAAGACCACATGGCCTATCTAGTCTGTCCTTCCATATCAACAACTACAACAGTCCACTTTTTACCTTTAGAGATCCTCTGTGTTGGTCCCATGCTTTTTTGAATTCAGTTACAGAGATTCGGGCACACAGGGCTCAGTCGGGACTTCATCTTAGAGTGTGGCTGCATACCCTGCTGTCTACGGAGAACTCCCATTACAGGTAAGCACCTATGCTATCCTTCAAATACTACCAGCCATTATAAGCAGTCTTGAATTCTGAAAAATTCTTAGGAATAATTGCATGAGTGTTCATTATTTTATTAGAATGTTTTTCATTATATTTATTTTGTTCATGTAAACCTTTTTGAATAGTTTTCCAGGAAGGTGGTATAGAAATATTTATAAATGAATAAATATATGTGGCTATAAAGGGAAAGCTTGTGACTTTGGACAAACGGGTGTGCACATGTTTTGTTTTGGGTATTTTTGGGGGGGGTCATTTCGTTTGGGGAGGCTTGAGGGTATTTCTTTGGTTGAATTTTTTTATTTTGGTTCCACATGTAGTGTGCCAATGCCCTCTTCCTCCCTCCTGCCTACCCACTCACCCAACCTTTGACAAATAAAGAGCCCTGGGGGGGGGGGGGGGTGGGGGGGAGGGGCCTGATGCCTTCTTCCTCCCTCGGGCTCGATCTTTGAAAAACTAGAGTCCCAAGGGTGGAGGCTGGGTGCCATCTTCCTCTGCAGTGCTTCCTTTCCCTCAGTCAGCTTTGTAAAAGTTTTTGAAAAAATCTGCCTTGCAATGGAATCTCCTTTCTCTGGGACCAAGCAGGAAGTAAGTCCTTACATATGGGTGACGTCATTGATGGCGCCCACATGGGAACACTCCCCAGCTTCCATAGGAAGCTTTTGGGAGGACCGTTGTACATGTGTGCTCATCTTCCCACCCAAAAGGAGCCATCTTACATCAGTCTTCTTTTTTTTCTGTGGAGCCTGTCGGATGTTGTTTGATCCCCAGAAAAAGTGGATATCCTTGCGGTACATCTGTTTCATTTTTCTTTGCTTTTTTTCAGTCACATGTTCGATCACGGTCTTCTTGCCCATTCCCGGGAACGTCAGTGCCTCGGTGCCATGTTTTTCTTCGGATTTCTTTTTCTTTTTGAGGCACATGGGGTTTTACTCTTGAGCCCTTTGGTCGGCTGGGACATTGGAATCCTATGACTTGGCGGAAGCCATCTTCTCCAATATGTCAAAGCCGGTCAGTGGCTTTAAAAATTGCACCCAGTGTGGCAGGACCATCTTGATGACAGACTGCCATAACTGGTGCCTTCAGTGCCTTGAGCCTTAACATGAGCCCTCCACTTGTGTCTCCCAAGCTGCCCCAGCAGGAGGAGCTGCCTTCAAAGGCCCCAGAGAGCCAGTGGGAGACTCCCGTGGCTGTCACCAACATGGAGTCTCCGGTGGTTATTGCACTGGCTCTGATGGCATCAGAGACCGCGCTTTTTGCGCAACACATGGAAACCCTCAAACGCAGTCTGTCTGTGTTCCTGACCCTGCAGGCTGCCTGAGATGCAGTCACCTCATGTTCCTTGGCACCGGTGACAGCACCATTTATGGTGGTAGCCTCAGCATCGGAGATGCACCCATACTGGAATTGCATGCTCTCCCATGAGAGAATAAAGGTTCTAGGGCACACTTGATTGTTTTGGGGTCAGACTGTCGGGAGCCTCGGTCTCCCTCCATTCCACCTGAGCACCACTGATGCTATGAGGAATCACGTCGGTACTTCCATTTCCTCTTGGAATTGGATTTTGATCATTGAGAAAATTAAGAAGAATCACCAGAGACCATGTGGCATCGGGACATTTCTTCTGATCCATCACCCCCATATGAATGGAGAAAGTCCCCTCCGGAGCACTTGTCTTTCCACAAGTTCATGCAGGAGATGGGGAAGACTTTACTGTTCACCATCAAGGCCGAGGAGGAACCCAGGGCAGAGGAATTGGATATCCTCCAATACCCTGTCCCCTGAAGGAAGCCATTATGAAGCCGGTGCATCAGATCCTTGAACGCCTCCTCTTTTGAACGTGCGGGACCCCACTCACCATGCCCCCAGTGAGCCACTGTTTTGATTCCCAGTATCAAGTGAGCAAGAGTCCCGGCTTTGAGAAGCCACAACTTCTCCATAATTCTATGGTCGTGGAGTCATCCATGTGCTGCATCAAGAGTTCAAAGACACACTCCTTGGTACCTCTCATCCTGGAGGCACGGACCATGGATGGCTTTGGCAGAAAGAGCTACCAAGGCTCAATGTTGGTGGCCTGTATCCAGGCCTACCAACTGTACATGGGGATGTACCTCTGAGATCTCATGAGGGATCTTTCTGGGTTCTCTGCTATCATGTCGGGGGAGCATCGTCAGCGTTATAGAGCCCTTGTCTCCAAGACCCAGGAGTGCTCCATCACTCAAGCTGCCTATGATGGGTTTGATTTGGTCGTCCGGGTGGCCGCTGTGGGCATTGGGGCCCGCCGCCTTGCCTGGCTGCAGTCCTCGTACTTAGAACAATGGGTCCAGGACAAGCTAGCTGATGCCCCTTGCAGGGGTGAAAACCTCTTTGGGAAACCAATGGAGGAGAAAGCTGGAGAGGTTGAAGAGAACAACTCACAGTGAACCGACTCTCTCAAAAGACATCTTACCCCTCCAGACGAAAGTTGTCGGGGGAATAATCTTTCTTCCCCAAGAAGAAAAAGTACTGTGGTACTTACACTCTGTACCATGTCTACCAAGCGCCCCAGCAGGGACTGCAGTGGCAAAAGGGCCAGGACCAACACCAGCAACATCAGCTAAAGTCTCAGAAACCTCAACCAGCACCGCAGCTGAAGCCTGGTAGGGGATTTTGACTCCTTCCTCCGAAACATGGCCCTTCTTCCCATTTCGGACACAGTTCCGCCACAAGTGGGAGGCTGACAGGTTCATTTTGCCCACAGGTGGCCCAGCATAACAACGGACTCTTGGGCCTTCCAAATTATCAGGGAGGGGTACTGGTTATACTTCGATCAGCTTCCTCCCACTTTCTTCCCAGGGGAGTATCCCCTTGACCCTCATCACTGCCTCTTGCTCCAACAGGAGGTCTAGTCCCTCCTGTCCGACCAGGCTGTGGAGTTGGTTCCTCTGTCTCAAATGGAGCGGGGATTCTACTCCCGCTACTTCCTGGTTCCAAAGAAGACCAGAGGCTTTCTGCCCATTCTGGACCTGCCGAACCTCAACTGGGTCCTAGTGAGGGAGAAGTTCAAGATGGTATCCCTGGGATCCTTATTGCCTTACCTCCACTGGGAAGATTAGCTATGCTCCTTGGATCTCAAAGATGCCTATACACATTGTCATTCACCCCCTTGACCAGCAGTATCTCCACTTTGTACTCAACGAACAGCACTATCTGTACTGGGTGCTACCCTTCATCCTTGCCTCTGCCCCTAGGGTCTTCACGAAGTGTCTACTGGTCATAGCCGCTTTTCTCTGCACCCAGGGGATCTTTGTCTTCCCTTATCTGGACGACTGATTGATCAAGGGTGGGTCACCAGAGGATGTTTGACATTCGGCGCAGCTGACCATACAAGTCCCGGAGTGCCTGGGCTTCATCATCAATTACCCCAAGTCTCATCTTCAGCTTGAGTTAAAGGCTTGAGTTCATTGGGGCTTTACTCAATATTACTCTAGTGCAAGCATACCTGCCAAAAGACAGGGCCCAGCATCTGGTTGCCCTGGCTCACAACATTCAGTGCTAGCCCCGCGTGACAGCTCGAAAAATGCTATGCCTTCTCGGTCACATGGCTTCCACAGTCCATGTCACACCAGCAGCATATCTCCACATGCATAATGGATTCTCTGCATGCATTGGCATCAGGTGACCGGTCGCCTCCGGGACAAGGTCAGAGTGATTCACCCACTCTAGAAGTCCTTCACCTGGTGTCAACAGCCCTCCAACCTTCTTGTATGGCTGCCTTTCCAGGCCCTGTCGCATCAATGCATCCTAATGATGGATGCCTCCAAGGTGGGCTGGGGAGTTCACCTGGATAGTCTATGCACACGGTCTCTGGATGGCTCAGGAGAGCCTGCATCAAATGAACTTCCTGGAATTCCAAGCTGTCGCCAATGCTCTGAAGGTTTTCCAACAACAGCTCTCCAACCTGGTAATCCTTATTCAGACGGACAACCAGGTGGCCGTGTTTTATATCAACAAACAAGGCAAGATGGGGTTGTACTTCCTCTATTGGGAAACAGTCCATCTCTGGAAGTTTGCCATCTCACATAGCATGCTCCTAAGAGCCGTATACCTGCCAGGACAGCTCAATGTCCTGGCAGATCGCCACAGCAGAGTCCGTCAACCACATGAATGGACTCTCAACAAACAGGTAGCAAGCCATGTCTTTCAGCTGTGGGGCACACTGTCCATAGACCTCTTTGCCATTCCTCACAATGCCCTGCTACCATGGTTTTGCTCCAGAGTGCCATGCAAACATCGGGTAGTGCCCGATGCTTTTCTCCTGGACTGGAGTGAGAGCCTTCTGCATGCATACCCTCAACTTCTCTGGTGGCAAGACCCTCTTCAAATTATAAGCAGATGGCACCACCATGATTCTCATAGTGCCGCATTGACCCAGGCAACTATGGTTTCCCCTGTTGCTCCAAATGTCCCTGCAACAGCTGTTCAGGCTCGGTTGCATTCCGGACCTAGTTTCTCAGGATGCAGGGACCCTACTGCAGCCAAATGTAACTTCTCTAGCGCTCATAGCATGGATGCAGAGCACATAGTTCTTGCCCCACTCCACCTGCCGGAGGCAGTAGAGAATGTGCTCCTGGCCTCACATAAAGACTCTACACGATGTGCCTATGCCTTCCAGTGGCACAGTTTTCCATGTGGTGTGCAAGCAAGGCTTTAGACCCTTTCTCCTGTTCAGTGGAATCTGTGCTGTCTTACTTATTTCACCTCTCTGACTCTGGCCTGAAGTCCAATTTGGTACGGGTGCTTCTCAGTGCTGTTGCTGCTTACCACCCATCTCTGCTCACCCATTGATTGATCGCTTTATGAGGGGCCTCCTGCTACCTCATCCTACCATTAGACCACCTCCAGTGGCATAGGATCTTAACGTCATTCTGGGACAGCTTCTCTCTCCCCCATTTGAGCCCATCAGCTCCCATCAGTTCAAATATCTCACCTGGAAAGTCATCTTTCTGGTGGCTCTCTCTTCTGAACACAGAACTCCAGGCATTGATGATGTACCCCCCCTATACCAGATTTCATAAGAACAGGGTAGTTCTTCAAACTCACCCCAAGTTCCTACTTAAAGTAGTTTCCGCTTTCCACATCAATCAGTCAGTGGTCTTGCCACCTTTTTTCCAAAGCCTCATGCCAACAGAGCTGAGGCTTCGCTACGCACCTTGGATTGTAGAAGAGTGCTCACTTTTTACCTGGAGAGGACAAAAGCCCACCACCATTCCTCCCAGCTCTTTGTCTCGTTTGACCCCCAATCATCTAGGCATGGCAGTATTGAAACACACCCTTTCAATTTGGGTGGCAGACTGCATCTCTTTGCTTATGCTCAGGCTGGGCTTACTCTGGAATGCCATGTCACAGCGCACAATGTTCGTGCTATGGCTGCTTCGGTGGCCAACCTGTGCTCTTTCTCTACAGTGGAGATCTGTAGGGCTGCCATGTAGTTATCCATCCACACCTTTGCAGCCCACTACTGTCTGGATGGAGATTCCCAGCATAACAGCAACTTTGGCCAAGCCGTACTCTGGCACCTCTTTGGCAACTAGAACAACTCCTTCCCATTGGCTCTTCTGTCCATCCAGGCTACCGTAGAGTTGATCTGCTGTTGATGTCCTGCAGGACCCTGACTTTCAGAACCTCTCAGTGATTTCTCATGCTGTTTTTCTCTGTTAATTTTTCTGATTGCCCCGTTGGGCTTTTTACATGTTTTTTTCGGTAGCCTGTAGCTTGGGAGTCCCATATGTGAGGACTTACTTCCTGCTTGGTCCCAGAGAAAGCATAGTTACTCGCCTGTAGCAGGTATTCTCCAGGAACTGCAGGAATAAGATATCACTACCCTCCCACCTCCTCATGTAGTTGATTCTTTTTTGCTTGATTAAGCTATGTCATCTTACTGAGATAAGATGGCTCCTTTTGGACAGGAGTACGAGCATGAATGCACTATGGTCCTCCCAAAAGCTTCCTATGGAAGCTTGGGAGAATTCCTGTGTGGGCTCCATCGATGATGTCACCCATTTGTGAGGACTTATTCCTGCAGTTCCTGGAGAACACCTGCTACAGGTGAGTAACTTCGCTTTCCTCTGCAATGTTTTATTTATTTATTTAGTTGGCACATTTTTAATTCAGAGCTTTATCTTAAATCAAAGTGGTTTACATATAACAGGTAACATGAACTTAAGAGAATTAGGTCTTACATATAACTAAGGTAGGATACTAGTAGCTTGGAGTAAATCAGGATAGTGTTATAAACATGGCAGAACTTGTGTTGTTACACGGCATTTGGAGGACATTGTGCTAATCATTTGTGTCAGACCCAAAATATTCAACGAAGAGAAGATTTCAGTCCTTTTTGTAGTTCCTGTACTGTTTTGGCTGATATTTTGGAAATGATCAAATAACATTTTTTTTTGAGTGCCATCAAGTCAGTGTTGACTCATAGTGACCCAGCTACCTCTGGGTTTTCTTGGCAATGTATCACTGGAAGTAGATTGCCAGCCTTTTCTTCTGAGGCAATGGAGGGTAAAGTGACTTGCCCAAAGTCACAAGGAGTGCCAGTGGGAATTGAACCTTTGATCTTCTGGGTACTAGGCAGTTGCTCTAACCACTAGGCTACTCCTCCACTCCATCAAATAACATATCCAAGCAAATAACACTTGAAAAAAGAAAAAAGGCAAGAGCAGAAAAATTACACAATTACATACAAAAGTAAACAACAAGAAGAAACATTACCTATGCTGAAGAAACATTACCTATGCCATTGCCTCACTAGCCCTCATACTAAAGGGATCCAAGTCAGAAAAGAAAATAAACTAAAAAATCACTCAAGAAGATAAGCTAAATCTGCCTTAACACTGGACTTTACCACATCTGCAAAGGGACTATCATATACCATCCTCCTATTGAGAAACAACGGCTAGGCGAGAGCTAATAAAGGTGGCTAATTAGAGGGGTCATAAAAAATATAGGAAACAGAATGTAATTTCACCAAGCATTTGCATGGGAATTTGATTAAAAACAACCCCCCCAACTGAATCACCCCTAGCCTTAGGACCAAGAAATCCCTCCTTCTCTGAGTGTCATGTGCTAAATCGGGGAACATGCAAACAGACAAGCCTTTAAAAAGAACAGTTCTCTTCCTAAAATACATTCTAAGCAGCCATTCACAGTCAGAAACTAAAGCCAATGATATTAACAAAGTTGCAGGAACAACTGTTTCGGACACTGAAGTGTCCAAAAGGTCTGAAACATTTAATACATCCATGGCACCAGAAGCTTCAATAGATTTCACATTTGAACCCATCTTTTTTCCCTGTGGATATATAATAGATCTTAGAAAGCAGGGGATGGGATTCAAGTAGAACCCCCAGAGTTTCCAAAAGATAAGATTTAAACATGTCCCACACAGAAACCATAGAAGAATGGGGAAAATTCAGTAATCGCAAATTAGTAGCCCTAAATTGATTTTCCAGCAATTCTGCTTTAAAGTTATAAACAGTCATATCTTTGAAAAGAGCAGTAAGTTGCTCCTCCAGTTGTACAACCTTTTTGTCAGTGTTAGTCACTTGAGATTTCACTGCAGCCACAGTCTCTTGACATTTCCGAACAGCTCCAGCATTATCATGTATAAATTGCAGAGTAGCATTTGTTTGAGTAGCTAAACACTCACCAAACTTTGTAAAGGTTATCCAAATTGAGTCCAAAGAAATATGATTCGGACGTTCCAGAGAGAAGGTGACCATAGCATACTGTCCAGTCTGGGTCTCAGGCAAAATCGCCGGGGCTCCAGGCTCCCCCGACAGGATGGTAAAATCTCGGTGGTCGCCCAGTCCTGCTCCTCAGTCAAATCTGCAGCAGCAGACGCTAACCCCGGCAAGAAATCCTTCGCCAAACCCAACCCGCGCATACTCCCTCCTGTCGGAGAAGCAGCTTTCTCCACTTCGGATCCTGCGACCCCGAGCGAGCTCAAGTTCAGAAAGTCTGCAGGCAACGCAAGCGGGAACTACAAATCTGGAGTGAGATCACACCCTGAGGAGGATGCTGGACTGCCCAGTCCCAGCATCGACACAAGCGGGTTTCTTCCAGTTTCTCCCTGGTGTTCTGCATGAGCCTGAACAAAAGAATTCATCGGTCTGACTACTGGGGTAAGAGCAGAAAGGGTCTGCAATGACTGGGGGGGGGGGGGGGTTCCCTCATAGTTTCCCCTTTCGCTTAGGCATAAGAAATGCCCTCACACTGCAGTGTAAATAGTTTATGTATATAGTTAACCCAGTTATCCAAGTTTGTACTCCTATTCAATGTAAAACCTGACAGTTTGTCGTTATGGTCGTTTTGTTATGATGTAAACCACGCTGATTCTAAATAGCGCGGTATATAAGAAACTGTAATAAATAAATAAATAAATAAATAAATAAAGGCAAAGCAGCTCATGCAGCTGGCAGGTCAAGCAGTCATCTTGGATCACTCATAAACACCCTTGGCTGATCTTAAGGTTTCAGGAAGTGAGTTCCAGACTGAGGGTGCAAATAGAGTAAAAGCTTTATTGTATGTCTATTGGCTGCATTTTGTTTTTAGAAGTGGGATGGAGAGTAGGTTCTGGTTGGAACATCTTCTTGATCTAATGTCAGGGGTTTCATTTATTAGTGTTTTCAGGCTAATGGCCAACTGATTTTAGAAACATAGAAACATGATGGCAGAAAAAGACCACATGGCCTATCAAGTCTGCCCTTCCATATCACCCACTACAAGAGTCCCCTTTTTTCCTTCAGAGAGCCTCTGTGTTTGTCCCATGCTTTTCTGAATTTAGATGCTGACCTCATCTCTACCACCTCTACTGGGAGACTATTCCACGCATCTACCACTCTTTCCATAAAGAAATAAGAACATAACATAAGAACATAAGATATGCCATACTGGGTCAGACCAAGGTCTATCAAGCCCAGTATCCTGTTTCCAGCAGTGGCCAATCTAGGTCATAAGTACCTAGCAGTCTCCCCAAAAGACACAGGTTCTTCAATGCTTGTATTTTGTCAAGCAGTGATATCCTGGGTCCCTTTTAATAATGGTTTATGGACCTTTCCTCCAGGAACTTGTCCAAACCTTTTTTAAACCCAGCTACACTAGCAGCTTTTACTACATCCTCCGGTAACAAATTCCAGAGTTTGATTACACGTTGAGTGAAAAAATATTTTCTTTTATTAGTCTTAAATAGGTTACCCTGTAGCTTCATTGCATGTCCCCTAGTCTTTTTATATTCTGACGACGTAAACAATCGATCTACATTTACCCGTTCCACTCCATTTATTAATTTATAGACCTCTATCATATCTCCCCTCAGCCGTCTCTTTTCCAGGTTGAAGAGCCCCAACCTTCTTAGCCTCTCTTCATAGGGGTATCCTTCCATCCCCTTTACCATTTTGGTGGCTCTTCTTCGCACCTTTTCTAATAACGCTATATCCTTTTTAAGATACGGCGACCAGAATTGCACCAATATTCAAGGTGCAGTCGTACCATGGAACGATACAGAGGCATTATAATATCCTTTGTTTTATTTTCCATTCCTTTCCTTATGAATATTTCCACTTATTACTCCTGAGTCTATCCCCTTTTACCCTCCTCCTATGTCCCCTCATAGCAGAGCTTGCTTTCAATCAAAAGAGGCTCTCCTCCTGTGCATTTATGCCATGGAGATATTTAAACATCTCTATCATAATCACCTCTGTCCGCCATTTCTCTAAAGTATACATATTAAGATCCTTAAGTTGAAGTATCTTGAAAATGGTAATAATGACTTTGTATTTTGTTCTTAGCAATATTGGTAGCCAGTGAAGGTTCTTTAATACAGGTGTAATGTAGTCAAATTTGGATGCATCAGTTATTATTCTGATGGCAGTATTTTGGGCCATTTGCAGAGGGTATAGTGCATGTTTTGGGAGGCCTTGATATAAGATATTGCAATAGTCTAATTAAGGTGTTATGATGGCCTGACAAACAGATTTGAAATCACTAGTATCCAGTAATGGGTGCAGGGTTTGTAATATTCTCATTTTGTTTTATGCTGTGGGTTTTTTTTAGTGTCATTAAGTCAGTGTTGACTCACAGCGACCCAACTACCTCTGAGTTTTCTTGGCAATGTATCACCGGAAGTAGATTGCCAGCCTTTTCTTCTGAGGCAATGGAGGGTAAAGTGACTTGCCCAAAGTCATAAGGAGTGCCAGTGGGAATCAAACCCTTGATCCTCTGGGTACTAGGCAGTTGCTCTAACCACTAGGCTACTCCTCCACTCCATGCTGATATGTGATATTTAGGTTCTGATCAAACGTGATACCCAGATATTTAACTTCTGTTTTAGCAGCCAACTCTGTGTCATTAATTCTTATCTTGGCTGAGGGGGTGAAAGTTGAGTCTCTTGTTATATGGAGAACTTCAGATTTATTGTAGTTTACTGAGAAGTTCATGTTTGTGAGGCACTATGTGATTGCATTGAAACAGGCTGTAATGGTTGTGTAGTCAGAGATTTTGTGGAGAATGTCTGCATAGATGTGGTATAGAACATGGTGTTTTCTTAGCATTTCACATATTGGTTGTATGTAAATGTTAAAGAGGAAGGCGGACAATGCAGACCCCTGAGGCATACCTTGATGTTGCTTGAATAGGCTTGATGTGAGTGTGCCGACTTCGACTTGCTGCTAGCAGTTGGTTAGATATAATTTAAACCAATTCATATGGAGTTAAATGCAGTGGAGATGTCGAGGAATATCATGATGAATCCTTGCACTATTTTTTTGATTCCTCTGATTAATGTGTCGAATAGAGTTGTGAGGAGCATCTCGATGCCGTGGTGTGGACAGAAGCCATGCTGTTGATGATCTAGGGGTGCATGAGTATTAATCTATTCTTAAAGCTGATGCTGCACCACTTTTTCTATAATATTGGCTTTGAATGGAATACTTGAGATGGATCTATAGGAACTGGGTGTTGTTGGGTTGAGTGATGATTTTTTTATTATTGATCTGATTGAAGCCTTCTTGAGAGAGGATGGCATGTAGCCTTGAAAGAGTGAGGAATGGACAATTTTTTTTATTATTGGAGATAATTCAGCTCTTGTGATCTTAATCCATGACATTTGGCAGGGATCTAATCTTTATCTTTATCTTTATTAAAATTTGATATACCGCTGTGGCAAAAGCATTAAGCGGTGTACAATAAAAACTGATTAGCACCACAACCCAAGAAACAGAACGCCAAAATTAAGACAGGAAAGAAGGGTAAAGAGAAAGTGAACAAATCACACTGGAACACTTAACAGTAAATCATAATAAGTCGCAAAACAAATCATGTTAACATTTAACATCAAATCATAACAAATCATAGGAGAAATAATATTAACCAAACCAGGGTACATAAAAGGACATAAGTAAACAGACAGGGACAATACATGGGGTTAGCACACAAGCAGAGACCAATCAGGGTGGAGCTTCAGGGGGAAGGTCAAAAGCTTTCTGGAAAAGTAAGTTTTGAGCAGTGACTTAAACTGAGGGTAGGATGGTTCTAGACGAAGTGAGGTGGGTAACATATTCCAGAGTGAAGGACCAAGGAAAAACCAGGCTGAGTGCCGCGTCTGCTCCAGATGGGCTTGGGAAGGTGAAGGAAGAGACAAACAGTTAGCATGAATTGAACGAAGCAGCCGATGGGGAGAATATAGTGAGATACAGTCTGCCAGTTAACGGGGAGTACAGGTGTAAATGGTCCGGTGAAGGAGAATCAGAAATTTGTAGTGAAAACGATATTGGAGAGGAAGCCAGTGTAAACGGAGCAGGACGGGAGTGATATGATCATATCTACTGGAAAAAGTAACGAGGCGAGCTGCAGTATTCTGAATACGTTGTAACCTCTGAAGACAGTATTTGGGGAGATTGGCCAGATAGACATTGCAGTAGTCCAGCCTACTGATTACAAGGGCAATGACAAGAGTAATTAGGGCGCTAGAGGGTAAATGGAGATGTAGTAATGTTAATATTGTAAATTATGTTGACAAGTTCCTCTGTTGATATTTATTTTTTTAGCAATGCTTATATACCGTTTTTCACTGGGTCAAAGTGGTGTATATTCAGGTATGGTATATATTTCCTTTGTCACCGAAGGGCTCACAATCTATGTTTTGTACCTGAGGCAATGAAGTATTCAGTGGCTTGCCCAAGGCCACAAGGAGTGGCTGTGGGACTAGAAACCCCAGTCCTTCCAGCCCAAGGTTGCTCTCCTCCAGCAGGATTTGAACTCCTGGCCTTCAGCAACTTTCCCCAACCACTAGGCCATTTCTCTCATTTGTAGATGTGATTTGTTGTAATGGTTGGGCTGTGTGTTAAAACAATGTTGGGGTAGGTTGGATTGAACTTGCTGTGAAGATAGTTAGCCATTGCTTGTGGGTTAAGGCATGCATCAGTGCTGAAATTAGCATTTTGAGTGAGGTTCTTTTGTGAGTGAATTTGCAATAGACAGCCTTCCCCTCTCCCCCACCACTTGTGCCCTAATAAGGATAAAACTGACTGGAGGATTCCTCCCTCCCTCCTGCTTTACCTTCTTTGGGCAGGAGGGAAGAAGGGGTAAATCCCCCATCTAGCCCTTCTTTTCTCTCTCTTTCTCTTCCTCTCTCACCAACTTCCCCCTACCCCACTGGCACTTCTTTCTCTCTTTTCTCCCCCCTCTACTGGTGCTTTTTTTCTGATTCAGGACATTTTTATGTGCATTACAATCCCAATAATATGGAATTCACTCCCCAATGACCTAAGAGCGACAAAAGACCTCCTGCAATTCCGAAAGGATTGAAAAACACACCTTTTCATTGAATATTTTGGTGACCAAAACAACCGCACTAATTCCCAAGATACATAAAGAACGAGCAAATAACACCATCTGTTAACTTAAACTCTTAAAATCATGGTGAGGGAGGTGGGATAATTCCTGTACTGGCTGCCATGTGTTATATCTTTGCTCAATCGATGTATATTTTTCTTTAATATGATTACTTGTTTGGAACCTTATAGAGGTGTTAATATTGGGGACTAAGGTAATGGAACTTATCTACTGATTATTGAGTGGTTGGTTATTTAGTTGTGTATTTTTTATGTTGGTATGAGTAGTATGTTCCTAATATTTTTCTTTGCTTGTAAAATGGGAAACTGTTTAAATAAAAAAAAATAAAAAAATCATGTAGTAACCTTAGGTTAAATAACCTAAGCAACCATACTGTACATAGTTATCTGTATATAGTTATGGCATGTTTTATGTATATAGTTACACTGATCATTGTAAAAGTTGTTGTGATGTTCCATGTAAACTGTCCCTGATTTCAGGAAGGAGCGATATATAAAACTCTGTTAAATAAATAAATTATAAAATGTGTGAATATGTTGTCAAAGTAATATACAGGGTGGCCCAAAAAAAGTGAGAACATCTCATAGCATATAAGTTATTTAAAAATTCAAAAAGACAGATGTAAACGACTGACAAATTTTTAAAAAAAATATGGCGACCGGAAATTGTCGAAATAAAGACATTATATAGCTAAAAAAGGTAAATAAGTAAACTATTTAAGCTTTTAATTTACGAGATGTTCTCACTTTTTTGGGCCACCCTGTATATAGAAGGTCAATTTATAATGGGGTGTCTAGGCTGTCAAGTCACATGGGTGCACATGTTGCAACTGTTTTATAAAATCAACATATATCTGTTTACATAGCTTTATAAATAGCCTACCCAAAAACTCACACACACACCTGTTCCAAGGCAGGAGTAGCGGTGTCCATGAATGTGCCAGTAGGAATCGGCACATCTGTAAGTATAGTTTAGAAACTACATGCTTAAGTACTGTTCCTGCACTGTTCTTCCCATTCTCTACTTCCTGGGAATGCCTAGACATACAAAGGATCATTTTATAAGGGGGAACCTAATTAAAGCAGGTTTTAAGGCACTTGTGTTAAGCCTGGTTTATAAAGGCAAATACATTTAGGGCAGAGATGTTTACACCAGCACTAGTGCTCGTGTAAATGCCCGTACCTATAATTTTCTAGGACATATGTACATTATAGTATTTATAATCTATGCATGTACCTGTAAACTCTGCCTATGCTGTGCCCAAACCCTGCTCCTGTGTATGTCTACCAGCAAAGCCCTTGCTGTCTTGTGAATATGTGCACTTTTATGCTGGTCGGTATTTTGTAAGAGAACATTCATGCACATATGTGACCACATGCGCATGTAAAGTACTAAAATATCACCAAAATAGGCAAGCATTTTACCACTTAAAGCATGTGCCCCTTATAAAATTACCCACATGCTTTAAGTGGTAAAATAAACCACTAGGAGTGGTCTAGTGGTTAGGACAAGGTATTTCAGGCCAGAGGGCTGGGGGTTCAAGTCCCACCTGGGGACAGCAATCTCAGGCCAGAGGGACTGGGATTTCTAGTCCTACAGGCACTCCTTGTGGTCTTGGACAAGCCACTTAACCCTCCATTGCCCATGTTCCCTGTAAGTATTAGCATATGTGTCTCATATCCCCTCATGTTAAATGTACCCCCCAATTGACCACTTTGACCCAGTGAAAAGCAGGATATAAATACAGCTAAATAAATATTGTATACAAATAGAGGAATGCTCTCTAGATAGTTGTGAAGGGAGGCTTGCAGCATCATAGGCCTGTTGTGAATTAACTGGAAGCCCCTAAAAGGAGCCAAAAAAATGCTGAGTCAAAATAAGACCTATACCCTCATCCCCAGCCCTGTAGAAGCATACTCCTTTCTACAAATGAGATCTTCCCACACACATAACTTTAAAGCTGGTGGTGGCAGTCAAGACTCATTGGCTCATTCCACCGCACTGTGCATTTTACATTTTTTGTGGGTTCAGCAGTTTCCTTTTGCTTCTTTGTTCTTCCAGCTCTGAGTGCTGAGTGCCTACCTTTATGTCTACTTGATCAAATAAAATGCTGTTCTCCATGCTCAAGTCACTTGTAAAAGTATCTCCAAAGTAATTAAAAAGAGGCAAAACACATAATAGTGCTGATAACAGTAATTCAAATGTGCAGAATGGTTAATAGTATGGACAATTGCCAGGATCTTCTGGTGTTCTGTATTGTCCTTGGTCACAGTATACAGGTCTAGTGTCACAACTGTACTAACCAGTGCCCTACAGAGAACAGCCCTTTGCATCCTGCTCCATCCAGCCCCTTCCTTCCCAGGCAGTAGCCTGCAGAGATCGGAAGGTAAAGAGGAGCAGAGAAGAATTAGATTGCTCTCTAATCCATCTCTTTCCTTCCTACCATTTCCCAGGGACTGATGCAAAGGAGAAAAAAGGTGAAGCTACAAAGTACCCAAGGCTTTTGCCGCCCTAGGCAGTCTCACCATGCTGCCCCCTTCCCCTCCAATCTCATGGCAATCCCTCAATGCTTTTTTTTTTTTTTAGTAGTGGCTTTCTGCCTTCACTTCAGCACCTCGGCAGGCTTTAATGTGACCATGCGTGTGCATGCCCTCACTGCCTGCCACTCCTGCCCCCCTTCCAGTACAATTTCCTGCCCACTCTGACAGGAAGTTGTTTTGGAAGGGGGGCAGGATCAGCAGGCCATGAGAACACACATGCCTGTGGCCACTTTAAGGCCCACTGTGGCAGCAGAAAGCAGCTGATTTTAAAGATTGTGAAGGGGCCAGTACTGGATCACCATGCTGCCCACTGGGACCTGTGCCCTAGGCATCTGCCTAGTGGATGGGCCAACCCTGCAAGAACCTGCAGAAAACAAGGCTTGATTCTGTACAGTTGGGGACACTGACATAGTGCAATCTCTTCTGCACTTCACCTGTACGGCCAGGGATGCTGATACAGAGAGTCCTCCTCTTGCTGTACTGGACCACTGTACCTCCTCAGCCACAGTTGGAACTTTTGAAAGCCACCAATTGCTTGCCAATGGCAGGAATATCTTCAGGGACACCGGGTGAGTAGAGAAGTAAGCCCCTTCTCCGCTCCCAGAAGGAGACCAATCTGGCACCCTCCTCAGCCACAGTGGGAACATTTGAAAGACACCAACTGCTTTCCAACGGCGGGAACATCTTCAGGGGATGCTGGATGAGCATGGAGGTGAGCCCCTTCTCTGCTCCCAGAAGAAGACCAATATGGTGCCCTTCTCAGCTGCAGCTGGAACTTAACTCTCCCACCCTCTGGGCACCCCCGCACCTGGTGAGCCCATGCCTGGCAGGCCATGCCAAAGGGCCCTTTG
Organism: Ichthyophis bannanicus; assembly: GCA_033557465.1. Classification (NCBI taxonomy): domain Eukaryota; kingdom Metazoa; phylum Chordata; class Amphibia; order Gymnophiona; family Ichthyophiidae; genus Ichthyophis; species Ichthyophis bannanicus. The sequence goes on along the minus strand of CM066039.1, from coordinate 173,335,095 downwards.
GCGTGGCCCTTAGGCATGGACTGAAGAGACACCAAAACCAGACTCAACTCAGCTCCAACAGCACCTAGAACTGACAGAACTCCACCACTACTCCTCTATCAACCTAAAACTCATCTCAAACCACAGCATTTTCATCATGCTCCAATCTTACGCCCTCCTCTACTCCCTCCTTGTCCTACTGATCCTCATCTCCTCTGCAAACTCCATCCTACATCCCTATCTAAACCCCTCAGCGCTCCTTCCCCCCTCTTCCACAACCTATACCCTCTCTCCCCTATTACCACGACATGTAACCACCCCTCCCCCTCCCTCCCCCCCACACAAAACACAACACCTCATCACAATCCCAATAAACAAAACCCCACTCCCTCACACAATCAAACCACCCAATCCAGGATTCCTCAACTGCGCACTCATCAATACCCATTCCACAAAAAATAAAATTTCTGCCATAAGAGACCTCCTCTTCACTCAGAACCTGGACATCCTTTGTGTCACCGAATCCTGGCTCACCAAAACAGACACAGTCTTCCTAAATTAAATAAAACCCCCCAACTACAGCCTCTTTCACTCCCTACGTATCCAGAGAAATGGAAGTTGCATCCTCATCCTCACAAAAACTACTCTGAATTTCAACAAACTAGCCTCAGAAAGCACCGCAATCCTGGACATACTCACTGTTTCAAATACACAACTCACCATCTGCCTCATCTACTGCTCTCCATCCGCCCCAACCAATGATCTGTCTGACCTACTCCACTCCACTCTTGAAAATAACAAGAAACACAAGGACCTCATTCTTTTAGGAGACCTAAACCTCCAATCAGCCCCAACGAAACAAGCATCAGCCTTCCTGGAAGCTATGGCAGCAATGGACTTCTCACAAATTGTAAACTCCCCCACTCACAACAAAGGCAACACCCTTGACCTCATCTTCACAAGCAACAACCTCATCCACATTGACCAGATCTTCCAAGTACCCTGGTCCAACCACAGCCTATTAACCTTTCATCTCCCCATCAATGCTTCCCAAAAACAAACCTCATCTCCCAGTCGGCTCAAGAGGCACTTCAAGCAATTCAACAAAGAATCTTTCTTTGCCCACATCTCCTTAATTCTCAACACTGAAATTATGGACTTGAACTTAACTATGATCTCCTGGAAACATCAGTGAATCAGCCTCAACCTCAACCTACAGACCTCTGCCCACAAACAGACCCCATGGTACACCCCAGACCTCCAAAAACTCAAATCACAACTGCACAGACAAGAACGCAAATGGAGGAAATCTTGCCTACCCACCAACCAATCATGCTATATAACCCTCTTGAGGGAATACAACCTGTGATAAGGAAGCTTATCATAGCTCAGGAAGGAGCTATAGAAAAGGTGAAGTGACTCTGAACAAGCAACCTGTCAGTTTTGGTAAAAATAAGAAAACATAATTTTTCCATAAAAGACTACCAGTCCCAGAATGCACCAGGTTTCCAACAGCCATTAGAGGAGCTGAAGTGGGGAAACGTGTGTTCAATCAGGAGGGCTATGAGGTAATCCCCAAGCACTCATCTCAAAGGGCAGGGCCTGATTCAGCACAGCTGCGCTGTGCTAGGGTGGAGCACTCATCTAAGCAGAATAAAGGTAGAGTTTATTCTACAGAGAATCATCCTCAGTTTCATCTGGGAAATCCTCAGAATCAGCTTGGATATCCTCAGCTTGGACAGCTTCATCATCTGGAGGATCATCAGAAGCAGAAGCCAGAGCGGACGGACAGAGAGGGCAAGAAACCTTTTGGAAGAAAGAAGAGAAAAGCATTTGGGAGGTCTAAAGGAGTCCAGAGCAGTACGTATACTGGAAGGCATTCCAAAGGCAAGCTTACACCATTGGACTGGGGAAAGCCAGAGGAATGGTGCTGCAGAGCTAGGAACCTCCAGACGGTACCTGTGAGGGAGACGGCTGCACTTGGAAGGGACCCTAGGACCCGTGCCAGAAGGTATGTGAAGAGAGATCCAGTGTCCAGGGATCTGGATTGGAAGGCTGGACATAAGAACTGGACTACATACTGGCCAGGCTATTTAGAGAGGAACTCTAACAGCAATGGAAGCTCAGGTATGAACACTGATCTATGCCCTAGCTATACCCTTGAAAGACAGCAGGGAAACAAGTATTCTCCTGAGAGTGCTCCATTGAGAAATTCCTCTGTACCAATCCATGATATTGAACCCATGATTGTTGAAGAAGGGGGAGGGGTTGCAGATGCAGGCTGTGAATACATGGATTGCTCTTTGTCTAAACTCCTTTGGTAATTTACTGTTACAAAGTACAACAACCTTCACAAAGAAATACAAACTTGTTCTTTAATCTACTCAGAAAAGCTCCTGAGTAGGATTTGGGCCACGCAGTAGAAAGCAAGCCAGCTAAGGGGTTTCAGCTGGGTAACTGCTAGCAATTGAGCCTTACCTAATTGCTTGTGAGCTCTGAGGAAATCACTTCTGAGTCTATGTGTGAAGATATAAGAAGTTAACCTGAAAAGAACAGTTTTTCCCTACTTTGTGGGTTTTGTTTGTTGATTAAAGCACTGCTAAGAAAATATTAGCTAGAGCCTACAGAAAAGACCAGTTTGTTACCAACCAGGTCTTTATTCTTTTGCTTTGATTGCCTGACAAGTTCAGCTGTTGTTTTCCTGATTTTGTTTTTCTAAGTTTAACACTGAAAGCAAGTATCCTGTTTTATGTGCTACCAAGCATATCTGTGTTGGGAGAAATAACCCCATAAATAAATATCTTATTGGCTTTACACTCAAGCACAACTAATTATTTTGAGCAGCTGTGTCTGGTGTGAATGGACTGCATTTCCCACAATCCCTTGCAAATCATATTGATTTATGTATTTGCCAAGACTGTGAACATTCTCACCCAGACACCCGTCTGACAAACCTCACCACAAACCGCTCCAAGCAAAGCTACCATACCAAACTAATCCAAAGATCACTCAACCATCCAAGAGAACTCCCTAGTAAAAGAGCTCACAAAATCACCCTGCGACAATACATCCAACAACTCCATCACCCCACAACAACTGGCTGACTACTACTCCACTTGCCAGCCTCAACTCATGGCCCAGTCAAGCTTACCACCAGAACTTACCCCACCAGTGCACTCATGGACCACCTTCAAACACATCTCTACTGAAAACATAGAAAGCATCATCTCATCCCTCAACACTACAACATCCCCCTTGGACCCCTGCCCGGTCAGCTGGATCAAAGTCACCAAATCAGAACTTTCCCCATTCCTCACAAAACTCACTCAAAGCTTTCTACTGCATGGCGATACACCAACCTGTCTAAAAACCTCCTCAATCTGCCCTCTATTTAAAAAAAAACCACCTAGACCCTTCCGACCCCTCCTCCTATAGACTCATAGCAAGCCTACCATTTATAGCCAAAGTAATTGAGAAGACTGTCCAAAACCATCTACAAGAATACTTTGACATCCATACCCTGCTTGATCCACAACAACATGGTTTTCAACTGCACCACAGAATGGAAACCCTCCTAATTTCCCTCATGAACAACCTCATAAAAGGAATTCAGAACACTTACCAAGGTTTCATTCTCATTTTCCTTGATATCTCAGCAGCCTTTGACACCATCAGCCATAACATCCTCCTACAACTCCTACAGTCAATAAGAATTCAAGATGCCATATTAAGATGGTTCCAAGCCTACCTATACAACAGGCTCCAGCAGATAAGGATTGGATCACTGTCTGTTTGTGGGTAGGTGAGATTTCCTCCAAGGCATTCCCCAAGGATCCACCCTCTCAGCACTTCTCTTCATCAACATTTATATGCAACCCCTCTGCACCATCATCCAATCACACATCAACTATCACATCTAATCAGACTACTACTACTACTGCTGAGCATTTATATAGCACTACAAGTCATACACAGCGCTGCACAGACATATAGGAGACAGTCCCTGCTCATCAGAGCTTACAATCTAGTCAAGACAAACACAGAAGGTGTAGGCAGGGACAAAGCAAGGGAAAGAAAAAGGAGATCAGGTGAGTCAAGATCCAAAAGCAGCAGTGAAGAGGTGAGTTTACAGCCTGGATTTGAAGAGGGTTAGAGAAGGTGCCTGGCGTACAGACACAGGTAGTTTGTTCCAGGTGTAAGGCGCAGCAAGGTGAAAGGAGTGAAGTCTGGAGTTAGCAGTAGAAGAGAAGGGCACAGATAGAAGCAGTTTGCTAGAAGAGCGGAGTTCCCGAGGGGGGTTGTAAGGAGAGATAAGAAAGGTAGTGAGGAGCCGCAGAGTGAATGCATTTATAGATCAGCAGGATAAGTTTGAACTGGATGCAGAAATGGATAGGGAGCCAATGAAGTGACTTGAGAAGAGGAGTAATATGGGCATGATGAGGCTGGCAGAAGATTAGCCACTCAGCAGAGTGTTGAACAGATTGAAGGGGAGAGAGATGATTCAAATGGAGACCAGCAAGGAGTAGGCTACAGTAGTCAAGACGGGAGGTGATTAAGGAGTAGATAAGCGTTTTAGTAGTGTGTTCAGAAAGGAAAGGGCGGATTTTGCTGATGTTGTAGAGAAAGAAACGGCAGGTCTTAACTATCAGATGGATATGCGAGGAGGAAGAGAGAAAGGAATCAAAGACAACCCCTAGATTGCAGGCTGAGGAATCAGGAAGGAGTACAGAGTTATCCACAGAGACTGAGAAAGGAGGAAGAGGAGGGGAGGTTTTAGGGGGAAAGATAAGAAGTTCAGTCTTGGCCATGTTCAGTTTCAAGCAGCGGTGAGACATCCAGGCAGCAATGTCGGAAAGGCAGGCAGAGATCCGGGTCTGAATTGCCGAAGAGATTTCAGGCATAGAGAGGTAGATCTGGGAGTCATCAGCATACAGATGGAACTGAAAGCCCATGGGAAGATATAACCGCACCAAGGGACTGGGTATAGAGAGAGAAAAGGAGCGGACCCAAGACAGATCCTTGGGGTACACCAACTGGAAGCGGGGTAGCAGAGGAGGAGGAGCCACCAGAACACACTCTGAAAGAGAGATGGGAGAGATAGGAGGAGAACCAGGATAGTACAGAGCCCCTAAAACCAAGCGAGGACAGGGTATCGAGGAGAAGGTTGTGGTCAACAGTGTCAAAAGCAGCAGAGAGGTCAAGAAGGATGAGGACAGAGTAAAGGCCCTTGGATTTTGTGAGGAATAAGCCACTGGAGACTTTGGCAAGAGCCGTTTCAGTAGAGTGTAAAGGGCAAAAGCCAGACTGTAAGGGATCCAGGAGGGCATGAGAGGAGAGGAAGTCGAGACAGCGGTGGTGAACCACACATTCAAGTAGTTTAGAAACGAAGGGAAGGAGAGAGATGGGTCGATAATTAGAAGGACAGGTGGGATCAAGTGAGGGTTTCTTGAGGAGAGGTGTGACCACAGCATGCTTGAAGTCTGCAGGGACTGTTGCAGTGGAGAGCGATAGGTTGAGAATATGCGAGATGGAAGGGACAACGGTGGAGGAGATGGGGCTTAGGAGAAGGGTGGGGATAGGATCAGAGGAGCAGGTGGTGAGTTTGGAGGAAGAAAGAAGGTGTGTGGTTTCCTCTTCAGAGATCACAGGAAAGGAAGAGAGGGTAGCAGAGGTGGTGGGAGGGGGGAGAGTTGGGAGTGAAGAGGAGGAGGAAGGGAAGTAGCTGACTTTGTGGGGAATTGGAGGGTGATTTTGTGGATTTTGTCATGGAAATAGTCAGTCAGGGTTTAAGCAGAAAGGGGGGGAGGGATCAGGGGCGGAGGCACTTTGAGAAGAGAGCTGAGAGTAGTAGAGAGATGGCGAGGATCAGAGGCAAGAGAGTTAGTCAGATGGACATAGTAGTCTTGTTTGGCAAGAGTTATGGCTGACTGGAAGAAAACAAGCATGAATTTGAAGTGTAGAAAGTCTGCAGGGGAGCGGGATTTGAGCCAAGCACGCTCAGCAGAATGGGCACAGGAATGTAGATAGCGGGTAGTGGATGAAAGCCAGGGCTGGGGTGCAGAACGTCTCACAGGACGTGGCATGGGCAGAGCGAGAGCATCTAGAGCTGAGGAGAGTGCAGCATTATAGGAAGTTACTGCCTCGTCAACAGACTTAGGGGCTTGTTTACAAAGCCGCGGTAGCGGTTTCTGATCGTTATCGGAGCCACGGCCCCATTGATTTCAATGGGGCCGTGGCCCCGATAACGATCGGAAACCGCTACCATGGCTTTGTAAACAAGCCCCTTAGATGACATAATGGAAGAAAGAGAAGAAGAAATAGTGGAAGAGAGAGCCAAGGGATCAATAGCATGAAGATTTCTAAATAGGTTAGAGGAGACAGGGCAAGGCTGAGGCAGCGGGTGATGAAGATTAAAGCTTAAAAGGTGATGGTCAGATAAGGGAAGAACTGAGCTACAGAGGTTCGTGGGTAGGCAACTAGAGAAAAATATCAGGTCAAGGCAGTGGCCATGCCGTTGAGTGGGTGCAGTGGAACAAAGTTGGAGGTCAAATGAGGAGGTACGGGAGAGGAGCTTTAAAGCATAAGGATCAGAGGGGTTATTGACATGAATGTTAAAATCCCCAAGAATAAGAGTGGGGGAAGAGGAATCCAGAAAGAAGGAAAGCCACGAGTCAAAGTCAGTGAGAAAGGTAGAAGGAGACTTGTCAGGAGATCAATAAATAACAGCTACCCGGAGAGGAAGTGGAGTGAAAAGGCGGATGGAGTGGACTTCAAAAGAGAGAAAGGGGTGAGACTGAGGCAACAGGAGGGGTTGGAATTGGCAAGAGGGAGAAAGTAGAAGCCCAACACCACCACCACGGCCAGTGGGATGAGGTGTGTGGGAGAACTGATAGCCCCCTTGACAGAGAGCAGCAGTAGATGCAGTATCATCTGGGAGGATCCAGGTCTCAGTTAGAGCAAGAAGATGTAGAGCAGCGGTTCTCAACCTGTGGGTCGCGACCCCACGGGGATCGCCACAGGATTCAGCGGGGGTCGCCTCACTCCGCTGTTAAAAAAAAAAAAAAAAAAAGCGCACAAGTTGCTGCCGCTGCCGAGTCCACTTCTCGGCAGCAGCAAACTGACAGACTCCAATCTTCTGCAGCCGCAGCTCCCTGCCTCTTAGGGAACCGCGGCTGTGCCTGTGAGTGAAGCCATTGTGGAGCCTTTCTGTCTCTCGATGGGCTCCATGCAGCATTGTCCCGCCTCCAAAGGAAGTGGGACAATGGCATGCTGCACGGAGCCTGTCGAGAGACAGAAAGGCTCCGCAACGGCTTCACTCACAGCAGGCACAGCCGCAGTTCCCTAAGAGGCAGGGAGCCGCGGCTGTAGAAGAACAGGGCAGTAGCAGGCAGACAGGGAGAGGGGAGGAGGGGGCAGGGAACCTGCAATGGGGCTGACATGAGGGAGGGAGGGGGGCTGACATGGAGGGAGGGGAGAGCTGATGAATGGATGGAGGGAGGGGGGCTGACATGGACAGAGGGGGGCTGACATGGAGGGAGGGAGGGAGGGGGCTGACATGGACAAAGGGGGGGCTGACATGGAAGGAGGGAGGGCTGACATGGATAGAGTGGGGGCTGACATGGAGGTATGGATGGATGGAGGGAGGGAGGGGGCTGACATGGACAGAGGGGGGCTGACATGGAGGGAAAGAGGGAGTGAGGGGGCTGACATGGAGGGATGGATAGATGAAGGGAGGGAGGGGGGCTGACATGGAGGGAGGGCTGACATGGACAGAGGGGGACTGACATGGAGGGATGGATGGAGGGAGGGAGGGAGGGGGATGACATGGACAGGGGGCTGACATGCAGGGAGGGAGGGAGGGCTGACATGGACAGAGGGGGGCTGACATGGGGAGGGGAGGCAGACATGGAGGGAGGGGGGAGGGCTGACATGGACAGAGGGGGGCTGACAGGGAGAGGGGAGGCTGACATGGAGGGAGGGAGGGCTGACATGGAGAGTTGGAGGGAGGGAGGGGGGCTGACATTGATGGATAGATGGAGGAAGGGAGGGGGCTGACATGGATAGAGGGGGGCTGACATGGAGGGGGAGGGAGGGGGCTGACATGGACAAAGGGAAGAGACAGGGGGACATACTGGACAGACGGGGGATAAATGCTGGACAGAGGGGAGAGACATTGCGGGTTAGGATTATAATGGGCAGATGGGGGGACTAGGACTGGTAATGGGTTGATTAGGGAAGGCTAGGACTGGGAATGGACTGATCAAGGGGGGGTTGGGACTGGTAATGTGCTGATAGGGGGGTAGGACTAGTAATGGACTGATGGGGGGCTAGCATTGGAAATGAGCTGATCAGGAAGGTTAGGACTGCAAATGGGCTGATTAGAGGAGGCTAGGACTGGGGCTGATGGGGGGGGGGGTAGGACTGGTAATGGGCTGATTAGGGGAGCCTAGCACTGGTAATGGGGTTGAGGAGGGACTAGCACTGGTAATGAGCTGATGGGGGAGGTTAGGACTGGAAATGGGCTGATTAGAGGAGGCTAGGGCTGGTAATGGGCTGATGGGGGGGGGTAGGACTGGTAATGGGCTTATTAGGGGAGCCTAGCACTGGTAATGGGGTTGAGGAGGGACTAGCACTGGAAATGAGCTGATTAGGGGAGGCTAGCACTGGTAATGAGCTGATGGGGGAGGTTAGGACTGGAAATGGGCTGATTAGAGGAGGCTAGGACTGGTAATGGGCTGATGGGGGGGGGGGTAGGACTGGTAATGGGCTGATTAGGGGAGCCTAGCACTGGTAATGGGGTTGAGGAGTATCTAGCACTGGAAATGAGCTGATTAGGGGAGGCTAGGACTGGTAATGAGCTGATGGGGGGGGGTAGGATTGGTATTGGGCTGATTAGGGGAGGCTAGCACTGGTAATGGGGTTGAGGGGGAATTAGCACTGGAAGCAAGCTGATTGGGAGTTTCGACTGGGAATGGGCTGATTGTGTGGAGGGGAAGATAGAGCTGCTGGCCCTGGAAGAAAACTGGGGGCTAAGGCTACAAATGGGCTGATATGAGGGGATGGGAGTGGAGGAGTGGCCTAGTGGTTGGGGCAAGGTACTTCAGGCCAGAAGGTCAGGGGTTCAAATCCCAATAGAGGACAGCAACCTTGGGCCGGAAGGACTGGCGTTTCTAGTCCCACAGGTGTTCCTTGTGGTCTTGGGCAAGCCACTTAACCCTCCATAGCCCATGTTCCCTATAAAATAGTCATTTCCAAGTTATAATGCCCTGTTCAATGTAATTTCAGTTTGTTCAATGTAAACTGCACTGATGCAGAATAGCATGGTATATAAGAGAATATAAATAAATGGGAGAATGGAACTGGAAGGGAGTGGATCTGAAAGGGGCTGCCATAGTATTTGTACTAGAAAGGACTGGCCAGTGGGGAAGGAGGGGGACTAGAAGAGAATGGACACCAGTGGCAGTCATGGGAATGCAAGTTGACATTGGAAGGTACTGGGAGTGAGGACTGGAAAGGGGCTGATACTGGGGAGGGTTACTGGGACTAGAAATAGGCTGATGGAAAGAAGTGAAGAAAATGAAAGAAGAGATAAGAAATGGCAGATGGACCATAGACCACAGAAAGAGAGCTAAGAGAAGACAGGAAAGCAGAAGCCTCAGATCGGGACCAGCATGATCAGAGAATAAATTGGTCAGACAACAAAGGTAGAAAAAATAATTTTATTTCATAGTAGTGATTTGACTACAAAATCATCATAATTTTGAAATCAAATATTGTTACTTGTTATTGTGGTTTAAATAAGTAAATTTTATAAATAAAAACATATTGCAAAGGCCTATAATATATTAATAATTCAACAAATGATTACAGCGACAATGCATTAACGATAAAGGAAGAGAGACGCATTTGATTTTATCATTGGGGGTCACCACAGGTTGACCAATGGTAAAAGAGGTCGCAGTACAAAAAAGGTTGAGAACCACTGATGTATAGCATTAGAGATAAAGAGATCATGAGTAAAAGCAAGTTTATTAGAAACAGAGTGTGCGTTCCACAAGGCACATGAGAAAGGGAGAGTGGAAGGGGAAAGGAGAGGGATTTGGATAAGATTAGAGATGTTACGTGAAGATCTCTTCTCAGAGTGAGACAGAAGTCTAGGGGGGCCAGGATTGGGGTTGATATCTCCGGATGAGAGGAGTACGGGGTAGAAAGGAGACAGTACGGTGGAAGCGAGGGTGAGGTTGCCTTAGAGAGAGAGGAGATGGTTGAATGAGAGGGAAAGGGTGATGAAGCTCAAGAGCTGATGACAGGTAGGAGACAGAATGGAGGGGGAAGTGAGGACAGTAAAGGGGAGATAAGGAGGGGAGGCGTGAAGGTGCTGGTAAGAGGGGAAACAGGGAGTATGAAGAAGAGGAAGACAATGTGATGAGGAGCCATAGAAGAGGAATAGAGAGGAGAACAAAGGCCAGAGAATATAGAAGGTAGGAGAATCAAGGGTGCTATATGCACCATTTAACCTGAACACACCATCTTATGCTTCACAGACATCTCGAAATGGTTGGCCACCAACCACCTATCCATTAACCTCAAGAAAACAGAATCCTTAATCATCACCAAAAATCAATCATTCACCCCTCCCCCATCCATCACTCTCAACTGCACAGAAATCCAAATCAAACCTGAAGTAAAATACCTGGGGCATTACCCTTGACTGTCACCTCACCCTCAAAACACAAATAACAAACACAGAAAGAGCAATCTACTACAAACCCTCCAGCACCTCCACCCTCTCCTTGCTCCACCAGACTTCCGCTCGGCCTTACAAGCCCTCATCATGCCTCACGTCAACTATTGCAACTCAATATACCATAGACTACCAAAATCATTGCTCATTCCTCTGCAAACAGCCCTCCCCATGACTGCTCGGATAATCCAGCTTCCAGACACAAGCACATCACCCTCATCCTCAAACACCTTCACTGGCTCCCACTGCAGAGCAGAATCCAATACAAAATCTTCCTAATGATATACAAAACCCTCAACCACCAATCATCCCCCTACCTTCAAACCCTCATAGCCCTTCCACAGACAAACATGCAGCCCCAATAGCCTGGAATGCCCTCCCTGTCGAACTAAGAATGTTAACAGAGATTAATGAATTCCGCAAAAAATTGAAAACACACCTTTTCACAATACACTACAATAGCATAGACCAACCCTCAAAAGAATTAGATAATGGCTAATCACTTTCTACTCAACATCTCACTATAACTTTCTGCTCAACATCTCACTATAACAGAAAAGATAATCCACCCACCTGAATCTGAACCACTCATTATGATTATACCTCATATAAAATGTATATGTATATATAATGTATATAGTGTTGCACTTTTCTGTGCCAATCTGTTTAACATTTTCTATTAACTTTACATTGTATATAGTTATGACGTTTCATGTAAAACAAACTATGTTTTGTTGACTGTTGTTATTTGTGAACCGCAGCTGATCTCTGGAAGCTGCGGTATATAAGTGCTTGTTAAATAAATAAATAAATAAACAGATCACAAAGATTTTCCACAAGGAACACTCTAGCCAACCCCCCCCCCCCTCCAATCAATAACAAAAAAGCACCCAGCAAGCATGTGCCAGATCCTTTGAGCTCTATGCTCCCACATCCTGGAAATCTCTCCCCGATTCCATAAGACACACCAAGGACCTCAGAACCTTCCGCAAACTCCTCAAAACCCACCTGTTCACCTGCCACTTTGGACCCATCTCCACTTAAACCCCCCCCCCCCCCGCCTTTATAACCTTCCCCACCTACAAAGTATATACTGTATAGAGTTAAAGGTCGCGGGCCCCTGCCTAAACCCATAACAATAATTCCATGTTCTTTAATCATTATTGTATAAAGATATTATTTCATGTAAATGTTGTTTAACCTGTTTAAAGTTATATGTACACTATTTTGACCTTTGTAAAAAGCAGTATAAAAGTTCAGCCAAATAAATAAATAAAATAAATAAGAGAGTGCCTCTTGCCTATTTACGCTTCTTTCCCTACTTCTGCCTGTTTTGCACAACTAGCAAAACTGAAACAAAAGGTTCCATCTCCTCCAGTCCGTGCTGCAGCTGTGAGTGAACTGATCTTCTGGAAAGATGCAAGCCTATGGCATGACAGAAAATGCCTTACTCCTGAGCCATCTCAGTGATTCGACAGCAGTGCTGTGCACTACCATGCAGAGGTCAGATCTTCCTTTCCACAGGTCAGCCAGGACTGAGGCTGATATAGGGCAGGGGCAGTGGAAGGACGTTTTCTTTGGGGGGGGGCCCCAAGCTCTGCCCCAACTCCATCCAAAGCTCCATGGGTAGAGACCCTTCCTGTTCTGCCCACGGTGATCTGATCTCCCACAGGTAGACAGGAAGAGTCTTTTTTTCTGCCCATAGGGGATGGGATCCCCAGAGGCAACCTGCTACCTGCCAGCCGCAATCATAGCAAAGACCCTTCCTGTCTGCCTTGGGATCCTCCCATGGGCAATCAGGAAGGGACTTTGCGATGACTGTGGCTAGCAGATAACAGGCTGCCCTCAGGGATCCCATCCCCTGTGGGCAGAAGAAGAAAAGACCCTTCCTGTCTGCTCATGGGAGATCGGATTGCTGTGGGCAGACAGGAAGGGTCTTTACTTCTTCTGCCCCCCACAAGGGGTGGGATCCCCCAAGCAGCCTGCTGCAATCATGGCAAAGACCCTTCCTGTCATGGAAGGATCCTGGGGTCGACAAGAAAGGTCTTTGCTATGATTGCGGCCTGCAGGTAGCAGGCTTCCCATGGGGGAAAGAAGAAGAGAAGCCAAGATCACCGCAAAGACTCTGTTCTGCCCATGGGAATCTGATCTCCCATGGGCAAACAGGAAGGGTTTTTGCCACAATCATAGCTTCTCTTCCTCTTCTGCCTGTGGGGGATGGGAGCCCTGAGGGCAGCCTGCTGCCTGCCGGTTGTGAGTTTTGGTGGGGCCAGGGCCCATTGGTCTACCCCTTTCCGATGCCTATGATATAGGGGCAGTGTTCTCCACCCCTTGTGAAAAGGGAGTTCCAGTCATCATTCAAGGCCAAGGGTTCTCAGACCAGTCCTGGGGACACATCCAGCCAGTCTGGATTTCAGGCTATTTATAGTGAATACACATGAAATAAATTTGCATGCACTGTCTCATGCATATTCATTGTAGATATCCTGAAAATCAGATGGCTGGGGTATCCGAAGAACTGGGTTGAGAACCACTGCTCAAGGGTAATGCCCACTGGTTGAATTTAGAGCACATTATAGCAGGACCTTGGAAGATGCTGTGGTGCATGACTCTTGGAATAACTGGGCTAAGTGACTTAGAGGGGGTTGTAAAATAAAAGGAAAATCTCCAAGCAGTTGTGCATGAAGGCTCATGGTGCTGTAGCTCAACATTAGCTGGTTCTGATTGAATTCAAAGCTCAAAAGAGTAGGTCAGAAAAGAAAAGAAGAAAGAAAACTCCTGAATTCAAGCCCTAGAACCCCTAAACCTTTCCAATCCAGTCGGACAGTCTAAATAGAAGCAACCTTTTACTAGGTACCTAACAGCCACAGTGCCTTTTGAGGAACCAGGGTGGTAAAGGTCAGGTCTCTAATTTATGCTATGGGGCCAGCAGCAGAGAATCCATTCCACTTCTTTACCTTTGAGGAAGTGAAAAAGCACAAGGATTATGTTATAGTACTGGGAGACATGAAAAATATTTTATCCCCAAACATAGTCATCTATAAAAGGAGCAGATTTCATGAGCTTCCAGACAAAGGAAGAAACAGTGAGTGTTTTCTGAGACATCTTCATGAACTAGTAGAAAGCTATGGTTCTGGAGCAATTAACAAAAGAATAATTAAAGTCAGATTTATAAATGGAATTAAAGGCACAAAAATGTCTCAGCATCTGCAGATACAGAGGGGCCTTGCCATGCATGCAACTGGAATGGGGCAAGGCCCTCCGAGGTGGTGAAACAGCAGAGCTCTGATATACTGTACACACCACAAGGGTGGATGGCATTACATTTGAGGCTAGCCATGTTGACAGACAAAAGCTGCCAAAGGTTTGCAAACTAGTATGGCCAATCGCCAGTGCAGAAATGGCCAGCTATAGGTTGGCAATGCAACAGATACAGGGCTTTTGGACATCATACATGAGTATGCAAAACAAAGCATGTCCAGGAGTTCCTAGAATACAATTAGGCTGTATCCCTGTTTCTGGGTTCTACCACATCAAATGAAGAAATGATTCTTCACAGGATCGATGACCCTTAACCTTGAGAGGGACAGCAGTATCATTTGAAATAGATTCTGGATCAGATATATCCATCATCAGTGAGTCTATATATCATGCCCTAAGAATGAAGTCAACTGAAGTCAATAGCTCACTCCTTTACAATCCTGGAGAAAAAGTAAGAATAACAGGCCAGATCCTTGTGAAAGCTTCTAGGACCATTTGGAATCAGTCACAACAAGACTGAGATTCACAAAGCATTTGTCACATCAGTGGGTTTTACCTCCATAAATGGACATTTAGAAAACTGCCATCTCGTGCTCATACATTTAGATGCGTAAAGGCAGATTTTAGATAGTACCTGCAGATCAGAGTTGAGACATTGAGTTTGGGTCTTACAGAATTCCAGCAGCATTTTAGAAAAGGCTCTGCCAAACATGAAGCTTTTTCTAAAATACACCTAAGGGCGTGCTGGAGTGCACAAGTATTTTCAGACATATAGAGCCAGAGGAGACATTTTACAAATCTACATGTGACAAAAATAAACGGAGACAATTGGTAGAAGTTGGTATTTTTAAAACTTGCACATGTAAATTGCATAAGTAACCTGGGGGTATGTTTATTAAACCGTCTTAATGTGCGCTCTGACACATTAGCGTGCGATAAGGCGCCTTATCACGCGATAATGGCGTTTAACGTGCGATAAGGTACCTTATCACGCGCTAACGCGCTCAGCGGTGCTCAGCGGCAAAAACGAGCGCTGAAGGCGGAGTAAAGGCTCCCTGAGGGCGGAGGAAGGCTCCCCAGGGGCGGAGAGACGGGGTCAATGGGTGGAGAGTGGGAGGGAAGAGGCTCCCTGCACACTAACGCTGTGGATTTCAGGGCTGAAAACTAACGCCAGTGAAACCCTGGCGTTAGAGTAGATTTAAAGGGAAGAGAAACCATTTCCGTCAGCAATGTACAGCAAAGCCAGGGAAACCTACAAAAGGTGATAAGTGTAATACATGTGCACAGAACAAAAGGGCAGATAAACATTGAAAATGACCTGAACAAACTGGAAAAAAAACATAACCTAGCTGGGCAATAGTGATATCAATGGGAAACATTAAAAAACACAACCGAGAAAGCTCCAAAAAAAAAGATATCAATTTTGGAAGGGGCTATGCTCTGTCCCCATACAAGGTGAATGATCCCACAGTGAAATAACGCTGATCAGAGTTTTCCCTTGTTACTGGACAGGTTTCCTATGGCATGCACATGTCCCGCAACAGCAGGGTGGGCATGTCGGAATGGGCAACTGGACATATGCTGGAAAAGGGGACACAGAGGGCTGCAGGCGGCACATGCTGTGGTGCAGCTGGGCCACAGTGCGGACTAGGGTGATGCCTAGGTGGCCCATATGAATGCTGAAACAGTAGAGCAGCCAGACAGCAACTGATGAGGGCCCAACATGGGCACGAGTGTGTTTCCCAGTGTCACAGGGGATAGTACCCAGCAGGTACCCCCAAGGGTACAGAACATTTGCAGGCGGTGCTGAGGGGAAGCGTGGACATCTATGCAGGCACCCCTACCCCAGAACCCGCACCATAGGCAGCTGCCTACCCGCACACTGGATGGCCCGAGACTGCGCACCACCAGCAGAAGGGCATGTCAGCATGGTGACAGAGGGGTACTGGTGGTGGAGGGGGCAGTGGCTGCTGCCCACAGCAGACCATGGCCCAGCCCTGTTGAGGTGGGTGCCGTGCACTGCAACAGACAGGCTCTGTCTGACAAACAGTCATGGTATCTCCAGGGAATGCACAGTCTCTGTGGCAACATGGTGGTGCAGGGCACACAGCCAGTGTTCAGGAGCAGAAGGTCACAGGTTCAAGTCCCAGCTGTGATTCCTGCCAACCCAGCCATGATTCCTGCCAACCCAGCCCCCATATTTAACCCACTACTAAAATGCAGTAATACAGACAGAACCTTTAGTGCAGATAATGTAAACATGCCCAAAACGCCTACATTTTACCCTACAGAGCACAGACACCATAAACATGTGCATTACCTAGAGCAGAGTCTCCCAAAAGCAGTCCTGGAGGGCCAAACACCATTCAGGTCCCATGCTGTCTCCAATAACTATGGCTGTGCTGCATTTCTATGCACCGCCCCCATGGTATGCAGATGTATCTCATGCATATTCATTAGGGACAGCATGAAAACCCGAACAGGGTTTGGCCCACCAGGACCGGAGTTGGGAACCTCTGCCCTAGAGCAGCGGCCAACAGAGGCAGACTCACCCGCACCCACAGGCTCCATCATCCAAAGCCACCTGGAGAGGCAGGATTTTGGGCCCTGTGTGCATCTCCCAATACTAGCACTTGCATACCTTAGCAATGCCACCCTAAACCTGGGAATATGGTACACATCTATCAAAAGGTTGCTATGATTACTGGCAGATAGCAATTCCTTAGTTAAGCACAATTTGCTGATTGAGCTGCATCATAGCAACCTTTCTGATGTTTGTGGAGTGTGCTACAGGTCTTGTGTCTGACAGTGTTTACCACCCTGGGGAGTGACTCCTACAGTATTGCGTACCATAGCCATGCCTGCACTGTGCCCAGGACTGGTGCGGTGGCCAGGGCTGCCAAACACCTCTATAGTTGCACAATGCTGGCATGGGTGTGGGGAGTGTGTGTCTGTCTATCCAGTGTGTGGTGGCTGCCAACACCCTCCTCAGCCCGCACTGCTAGCACTGTTGCCAGTATTGGGCTGCCAATGTGCATAATGAGGAGCAAGGTACTGTGGGTATAGCCCAGACAGGGCTTCCTGGGCAGGATGCATCTGCACAGGGCATAGGGCACTGGCTGGGACATTGTAGTGCCCGACCACCACCTGCACAGACAGGGTGGCTATAGCATGTCCTGCTGGGAGGTCACTCTCACCCTGACTGAGCAGTGACCATGGCATGGCTAGGTTCCCCCATAGTGCTACATAGTATTTTTCTCAAGTGATATATATGGGTTCTCATTTTGGGGGTCCAATCACTGACTTATCTGCTTGGTGGGTGTGCTATAACCTTAAGGTGCCTTATAAGGTGCCTTATGGGGCACCTGAGGATTACAGCACTGTGAGGGTGTTTTTGCTGGCAGTACTAATTTAAATTAAAAAAAGAAACTGCCCCAGACAGCTCCAATAAATAACCCCACTGTGGGATCAAACCCACAACCTTTGGCTCTGCAGGCAGTGAAGTAACCAGTGGGCTACAGCTCTGAACACACCCCTGGGTGGCTACAGAAGGACTGCAAGTCACCACATGAACTGTCTGCTGTGGTTACCAGGATAGGGTTAATCCACTCGTACCCATGATGCACTGCACATGAAGATTACAGCACTGTGAGAGCGTTTTTGCTGGAAGCACTGCTTTAAAGTAAAAAGGAAAATGCCTCTAGCAGCACTGCTTTATAGTAATACCTCAGACAGCCTTACTCATTAACCCCACTGGGGGATTGAACTCATGACCCCTGGTTCAGCAGTCAATGTATTAACCATTGTGCTACCCCTCTCTTGCTGTGTTTGTTGGTCAGCATGCCTACTTCAGGCTAACGTGCATTGACGTGCCACAGCTCCCTTTATCGCACGGTAACCAGAAATGCTACGTTAAGACCGACACGCCCACTCCATATATGGCATCCTGCACACTAACGCCGGCTGCACATTAAGGGGTATGTTTACTAAACTGCGTTAGTGTGATTCGCGTTAGGAGCCGCGTTAGTGGAAGAAATGCCAAAAAAGGACATGGGCGGTACATCGTTAGTGATAACGCGCGTTATAATGCGCTGCGCAGCAACGATCGTTACAGGGCACGTTACTGCGCGTTAAGCGTAAGAAGGTGCGCAGACATCCAAATACAGAAACAGAGCTGTAGCACAATGGTTACTACACAGACCGATGGTAAAAGGGTCATGGGTTTGATTCCCCAGTGTGCCTAATGAATAAGGCTGGCTGAGGCGTCATGTGTAACCCTTTGAAAGCCTACTATAATATTTTAATCCACAGTCTGCAGCCGGGTTAATGTTTGCATATGTCAGGAAAATTGTACCCGTCTTATTCAATATGTCCCAATAGTGACGTTCCCTCTGCCATGGTCATGTATTATATACCATTTGATAGGAATATTTAGGCAGAAGTTTGGATCCTGAAAGTTTTGGGCTTGGCCTGGAAAGGGTTAAGTATTGGGCTGTGAGGAAGTTTAGTTGTACTGTAATAGTGCTGCCAGCAAACACACCCTCACAGTGGCGTAACCTAAGGTGCCACATAAGGCACCCTAGAAGGTACTCCATAGGGCACATTCTAAAGTGCGCTGTCTGCCAAGGCACCCTATAATGTCCCCTATAGGACAGCATATAAGGCACCTTATAAGACACTTTATAAGACGCTTTATAGGGCGCCGTATAAGGCGCCCTTTAGGGCGCCTGATGAGCCACCCTAAGGTGACAGTACCCTGAGGGTGGTTCTGCTGACAGCACTAATATATAATAAAAATAGACAATGCCTAAGACAGCCCTATCAATGAACCCCACTGTGGGTTGTGAACCCATGACCTCTGGCTCCATGGGCAGTGAAGTAACCAGTGGGCTAGAGCTGCCAATAAACACCTGGCTGGCTACAGGAGGACTGCACAGCACCACACCCACATTCTACTGTGGTTACCAGGGAGATTACATACTACCACCCAACCCACCCCACCCTCTGAGGCTCAGGGTGGGGGACAGGATCTCCCACCCACAGATCCACTCTCTACCCCCCTGCAATGGTGGCAGTAGAGGGGACTATCACCCCAGTCCTGCTAGGGATCAAACACCCTACAGGGCAGGCAATGCAGAGCAGTACACATCCATAACGCAATAGCAGACAGACGGCAGGTCTGGAAATGCTCAGCTGCCCCCACCATTATCTGATATTCTCCAGCAGCAAGCCTACAGCTGCTGCACCCTGCACGGTGTTCCAGCAAGACACATACTAGCTGCAGACAGTCCGCCAGCTAGTCCATAGTGCATGGTCCTGGAGGAGATGCATGTACCCAGAACACGGATATCAGCATACACACCAAGCAGATAAGTCAGTGATTGGGCCCCAAAAGGAAACCCATAAATATCACATAAAAGAAATACTATATAGCACTATGGGGGAACCTAGCCATGCCATGGTCACTGCTCAGTCAGGGTGAGAGTGACCTCCCAGCAGGACATGCTATGGCCACCCTCTCTGTGCAGGTGGTACCGGGCACTACAATGTCCGGCCATTGCCCTATGCCCTGTGCAGATGCGGCCAGGCCAGGCCACCCTATCCAGGCTATTCCCACAGTACCTTGCTCCTCATTATGCACATTGGCAGGCCAATACTGGCAACAGTGCTAGCACTGTGGGCTGTGGAGGGTGTTGGCAGCCACCACACACTGGATAGACAGACACACACTCCCCACACCTATGCCAGCATTGTGCAACTATAGAGATGTTGGGCAGCCCAGGCCACCACACCAGTCCTGGGCACAGTGCAGGCATGGCTATGGTACGCAATACTGTAGGAGTCACCCCCCAGATTGGTATACACTGTCAGACACAAGACCTGTAGCACACTCCAGAGACATCAGAAAGGTTGCTATGATGCAGCTCACTCCGAAAATTGTACTTAACCTAGGAATTGCTATCTGCCAGTAATCATAGCAACCTTTTGATAGCTGTGTACCATATTCCCAGGTTTAGGGTGGCATTACTAAGGTATGCAAGTGCTAGTATTGGGAGATGCACGCAGAGCCCAAAGTCCTGCCTCTACAGGAGGTTTTGGATAATGGGGCCTGTGGGTGCAGGTGTCTCTGCCCCTGTTGGCTGCTGCTTTACGGCAGAGGTTCCCAACTCCAGTCCTGCGGTGCAAAACACTGTTCGGGTTTTCATGCTGTCCCTCATGAATATGCATGATATACATCTGCATACCATGGGGGTGGCGCATGGAAATGCAGCACAGGTATCTTTATCAGAGGCAGCATGGAACCTGAATGGTGTTTGGCCCTCTGGGACTGCATTTGGGAGGCTCTGCTCTAGGTAATGTGCATGTTTATGGTGTCTGTGCTCTGTAGGGTAAAATGTAGGTGTTTTGGGCATGTTTATGTCATCTGCAAGAAAGGTTCTGTCTGTATTAGCACGTTATAGTAGTGGGTAAAATAAGAGGACTGGGTTGGCGGAAACCACAGCTGGGACTTGAACCTGTCACCTTCTGCTTCTGAATACACTGGTTTTGTGCACTGCACCACCATGTTATCACAGAGATGGTGCTTTCCCTGGTGATACCATGACTGTTGGTCAGACAGGGCCTGTCTGTTGCAGTGCATGGCACCCACCTACACAGGGCTAGGCCACGGTCTGCTCTGGGCAGCTGCCACTGCCCCCTCCACCACCAGTATCCCTCAGCCACTATGCTGACATGCCCTTCTGCTGGTGGAGCTGGTGGTGCGCAGTCTCAGGCCATCCAGTGTGCGGGTAGGTGGCTGCCTATGGTGCGGGTTCTGGGGTAGGGGTGCCTGCATAGACGTCCACGCTCCCCCCCAGCCCCGCCTGCCAATGTTCCGTGCCCTTGGGGGTAGCTGTTGGGTACTATCCCCTGTGACACTTTGGGAAACCCACTCGTGCCCATGTTGGACCTTCAGCAGTTGCTGTCTGGCTGCTCCGCTGTTTCAGCATTTGTATGGGCCACCTAGGCATCACCCTAGTCTGCACTGTGGCCCAGCTCCACCACAGCATGTGCCACCTGCGGCCCTCTGTATCCCCTTCTCCGGCATCTGTCCAGTTGCCGTTCCGACATGCCCGCCCTGATGTTGCGGGACATGTGCACCTGTCCAATGGTGGGGAAAACCCTGAGCAGTGCTATGTCACTGTGGGCTCATTCACCTTGTATGGGGACGGCGTATAGACCCTTCCACGATTTATATCTGTTCTATGGAGCTTACTCGGGGGGGGGGAGGGGTTGATATTTCCCATTGATACCACTATTGGCTAGCTTGGTTATTGTTTTTTTCCAGTCTGTTGGGGTCATTTTCAGTGTTTCTGTGCCCTTTTGTTCTGTGCACATGTATCACACTTATCACTGTTTTTTGGTTTCCCTGCCTGGGCTGTACATTGCTGACACTGAAATGGTTTCTCTCCCCTGTAATGTGCCTTTAACGGCAGGTTTTCAATCGCGTTGGAATTCAGCCCTGAAATCCAGCGCGTTAGTGTGAGGGGAGCCTCTCCCCACCCACTCTACGCCCATTGACCCCTTCTCTCCGCCCTCTCTCCACCTTCTGCGGTGTTTTACCGCGCTGCGGAGCATTACGATCGTTAGCACGTCATAACGCACGTTATGACGCGCTAACGATCGTTAACGTTACATAACGTGTGTTATGACGCGCTAACGATCGTTAACGTTACATAACGCGCGTTATGTATGTTTAACGCAGTTTAGTAAACATACCCCTAAGACTGCTTAGTAAACATAGCCCTTGGTATTTTGCAAACCTATATGTACAAATGCCATCAATTAATTACAGTGGCTGCTTAGCTCTAATTCTTTTCAACTTGAATTGAAAAATAAATAATGGGGGATTAAGGAGGATAACCCCCTTAATCTCTCCTGTAAAGGACAGCAATATTTAAAAACCTATACATGCCAGGGAGCATCTGTGAATACCAATGTGGATAATTTTGGTTTTACACGTGCATTTCCTATATAACATAGGAAATACATGTGTCGCTTTTAATCCACACAGACTCTAACTACACCCCTGAAATTCTTCCTTGCAATTTCTGTGTCTTATGGACATCCAAGTGTAAATTTAGTCCTCTCTAAAATTGCCAATTACATGCGGATGCCATTTCTAAGTGTAAATGTCAGATTTTCCATGTGGAAGTTTCAAATAAAGCTTCTAATATAACCCCCATAAATAGTGTCACTACACATGTAACTTTATCTCAGGGCCAGCTAAACCACTAGGCAAACTAGGCAGTCACCTAGGGTGACAACTTCTGGGGGCAGCAAAGAGCAGATCATTCAACGTTAATAACTTTTGACAACCAGGTGGGGGTAAAAGGCTTAAGGTTTGCATAGGGCACCAATACCTTGAAGCAACTCTGGTACCGGCCCTGCGTTACTTACAGTGAGAAGAAACATTTTAAGGTGTGAGGCTGTAAGGGGACTTGCATTTATGCACATACATTTACAGGGAAAAATATGTGCAGGTGGTTTTTCTGACATAATTCTCAAAGTGAAAATACTCACACACTTTCACGGAAAATTGGGGCAAAGGTTTCAGATAATAAACATACAGACTTTGCACCAGGGCCAGTACCAGAGTTCATTCAAAATGTTGGCACCCTAGGCAGGCCTTAAGCTTTTCAGGGGTCTCCAACTCCAGTCCTGGAGTGAGGCAAACCAGTCAGATTTTCAGGATCTCCCTAATGAATATGCATGAGATATATTTGCATGTACTGCCCCCATTGTATTCAAATTTTTCTCATGCTTTTTCATTAGGGATATCCTGAAAATCTGACTGGTTTGTGGCCCTCCAGGAGTTGGAGATCCCTGCTTTACAGCATCATCTGGCTGTTAAAATCTATTGTTCAGCTTTTTAGCTTTGAGAGCCTGCATTTTGCTGTCCCCCCCCCCCCTACACAGAAGCTGTGACTGCCTAATTTGCCTAGTCTAGTAGTTGAGCCGGCCCTGCTTTATACTAATGCAGGCAATAAGAAAATTACCCTCACAATATTTCAACACTCGGCAGGTTTTCTAGTTTTTTTTGTTAGCCAAAATGAAAGAGAAACTGGAAAAAATGGAGACTAGTAGGATCATCACTAAGGGGTATGTTTACTAAACTGTCTTAATGTTCCCGGCGTTAGCTACAGCGATAATGTGAAGAATGCCATAAAAGGAGTGGGCGTTAAGGTCTTAAGGTAGCAATTGCGGGTTATCGTGTGATAAAGTGCGCCGCGCACATCACGCGATAGAGGGAGCCATGGCATGTTAACGTGCGTTAGCTTTAATTAGGCGCGCTGACCTACAAACACAGCAGTAGAGGTGTAGCACAATGGTTAATACATTGACTGATGAAACAGGGTCATGAGTTCAATCCCCCAGTGGGCTTAATGAGTAAAGCTATCTGAGGCATTACACTTTACTTTAAATTAGTGCTGTCTGAGGCATTTTCTTTTTTAATTTAAATTAGTGCTGCCAGCAAACACACCCTTACAGTGCCGTAACCTAAGGTGCCACATAAGGCGCCCTATAAGGCACTCCAGAGGGCACATTATAAAGTGCACTGTCCGCCAAGGCACCTTATAATGTTCCCTATAGGGTGCCTTATAAGGCGCCTTATAGGGCGCTTTACAGGGTGCCTTATGAGGCACCTTAAGGTTACAGTACTGTGAGGTGTGTTTGCTGGCAGCACTAATTTAAATTAAAAAAGGAAATGCCTCAGACAGCCCTATCAAATAACACCACTGTGGGATCAAACCCATGACCTCTGCCTCCACAGTCAGTGAAGTAACCAGTGGGCTGCATTTCTATAGCTACCAACAAACCCCTGGCTGGCTGCAGAAGGACTGCAGGTCACCACACAAACTGTCTGCTGTGGTTACCAGGATAGGGTTAACCCACCCGTACCCATGATGCACTGCACATGCAGATCAGCAGTCTACAGCTGATCACAAGATGGGGTATGCACCCCCATAGCACCTTGGCCTGGTAGGGGGAACTGACTGTGTGTGTTACTGGCACAGAGTTGCTACAGACCGTGACATTGTACGGGTCCTGTGCTCACCCTGAGGGTGAGGTGGGGCGCTCAGCACCAGGTCCACAGCACCTGACTTAGCTGAGATAGGCTATGCTGCAGGTCCTCATCAGTGCCAGTGTGTGATAGGTAGTCCTTGCAAACACACCTAGGATACACCCATGTCCATCTGTATTTCCCAGTCACGTCTAGCTCTTGTGGATTATGATGCACCCAGAATAGTGCATATCTTGTGTAGGTGCCATGGTCACATGATTTAAGTGAAGGGGGGTGCTTGGACCCATAGGTGGATTATGTAGCACCACCCAACCCACTCTCTGGGGCTCAGGGTGGGGGACAGGATCTCCCACCAACAGATAAACATTCTACATCCCTGCAGTAGTGGCAGTAGAGGGGATCATCAACCCCAGTCCTGCTAGGGAACAAGCACCCCTACAGGGCAGTCAGTGCAGATCTGTACACATCCATAAGGCAATGGCAGACAGACAATAGGCCTGGAAATGCTCAACTGCCCCCCACCACTATCTGACATTCTCCAGCCACTGCACCCTGCAAGGTGTTCCAGCCATACACATACTAACTGCAGACAGTCTACTAGCTAGTCTATAGTGCATGTTCCTGGAGGAGATGCATGCACGCAAAACTGGGATGTGAGCACGCACACACCAAGCAGATAAGTCAGTGATTGGGCCCCAGAACAGACAACCCATAAATATCACTTGAGAGAAATACTATACAACACTATGGGGGAACCTAGCCATGCCGTGGTCACTGCTCAGTCAGGGTGAGAGTGACCTCCCAGCAGGACATGCTGTGGCCACCCTGTCCGTGCAGGTGGTGGCTGGGCACTACAATGTCCCAGCCATTGTCCTATGCCCTGTGCAGATGCATCCTGCTCAGGCCACCCTGTCTGGGCCATACCCACAGTACCTTGCTCCTCATTATGCACATTGGCAGGCTAACACTGGAAACAGTGCAAGCAGTGTGGGTTGAGTAAGGTGTAGGCAGCCACAACACACTGGATAGACAGACACACACTCCCACACCTATGCCAGCATTGTGCAGAGGCTTTTGGCAGCCCTGGCCACCACACCAGTCCTGGGCACAGTGCAGGCATGGCTACGGTACGCAATACTGTTGGGGTCACTCCCCGGGGTGGTAAACACTGTCAGAAACCAAAACAGAAAAACACTCCACAGATATCAGAAAGGTTACTATGATGCAGCTCTATCAGCAAATTGTGCTTAACTTAGGAATTGCTATCTGACATTAATCATAGCAACCTTTTGATATATGTGGAACGTGTTTCCACGTTTAAGACGGCATTGCTAAGGTATGAAGGTGCTAGTATTGGTAGATGCTGCTGCGCGCAGGGCCCAACAGCCTGACTCTCCATGAGGCTTTGGATAGTGGAGCCTGTGGGTGTGGGTGTTTATGCCCTTGTTGGCCGCTGTTCTAGGGCAGAGGTTCCCAACTCCGGTCCTGCTGGGCCTAACACTGTTCGGGTTTTCATGTTGTCCCTAATGAATATGCATGAGATACATTTGCATACCATGGGGCGGCACATACAAATGCAGCACAGACATATTTATTGGAGACAGCATGAAACCTGAATGGTGTTTGGTCCTCCAGGACTGCAGTTGGGAAACTCTGCTCTAGGTATTGCACATGTTTATGGTGTCTGTGCTCTGTAGGGTAAAATATAGGCGTTTCAGGCATGTTTATGTAATCTGAAATAAAGGTTCCATCTTTATTACCACGGTTTAGTACTGGGTAAAATATGGGGACTGGGTTGGCAGGAGCCACAGCTGGGACTTGAACTTCTGCTCATGAACACACTACTGGCTGTGTGTACTGCACCACACTGTTGCCACAGGGACAGTTCATTCCCTGGGGATACCATGACTGTTCGTATGTTGCAGTGCACGGCACCCACCTAAAGGGGGCTAGGCCATGGTCTGCTGTGGGCAGATGCCACTGCCCCCTCCGCCACCAGCACACCTCCGCCACCATGCTGCCATGCCATTATGCCGGTGGTGCTGGTGGTGCGCAGTCCCAGGCCATCCAGTATGCCTGTAGACAGCTGTCTATGGTGTGGGTTCTCGGGTAGGGGTGCCTACATGGATATGCGCGCTTCCCCTCCCCCACCCCCCACCGCCTGCCAATGTTATTTGCACTTGGGGGTACCTGCTGGGTACTATCCCCTGTGACACTGTGAGAAACACACTCATGCCCATGTTGGACCCTCATCAGTTGCTGTCTGGCTGCTCTACAGTTTCAGCATTCCTATGTGCCACCTAGGCATCTGCCTAGTCCGCACTGTGCCCCAGCTGCACCACAGCATGTGCCGCCTGCAGCCCTCTGTATCCCATTTCCAGCATCTGTACAGTTGCCCTTTCCTACATGCCCACCCTGCTGTTGTGGCACATGTGCATGCCATAACAAATCTGCCCAATATAAAGGGAAAACCCTGATCACTGCTATTCCAATGTGGGATCATTCACCTTGTAGGGGGACAGAGCATAGACCCTTCCAAACATGATATCTTCTTTTTTATGCTTTCTCAGTAGTGTTTCTTTATGTTTCTCATTAATATCACTATTGGCCAGCTTGGTTATTGGGATTTTAAATGTGGTTCAGGTCATTTTCTATGTTTATTTGCCTTTTTGTTCCGTGCACATGTATCACTACTATCACGTTTTTGGGTTTCCCTGGCTTTGCTGTACATTGCTGACTGAAATGGTTTCTCTTTCCTGCAAATGTGCCTTAATGCGAGGGTTTCACTGGCGTTAGTGTTCAGACCCAGATTTCACAGCGTTAGTGTGCCTGGAGGCTCTCCCCTCCCACTCTCCGCCCATTGACACCTTCTCTTCGCCCTCTGGGAAGCCTTACTCCACCCTTCAGAGCCGGATTTCACAGCGTTAGGGTGCCTTAACGCCGCAGCCGCGTTATCGCGCGATAAGTGACATTATCGCGCGATAACATCACTTATCGCGCGATATTACCGCCGCTGCGCCGTTAGCACCGTTTAGTAAACATACCCCTAATTGTCGGCAAAAGAAATGGGAAAACCTGAAACTATTTAATGTGAATATAAAGCAATAAAAATACATATTTCCCACTTTAAGTAACATATTACAATGCTGGCAGGTGGTACCATCAACAAATGGAACCAAGCATTGAGTGTTTTAGGTCAAAACAGCAGTGAAATTACTTTTTGCAATTCTGGGAAGACATGGGAGATAACCTGCATGGAGTGATAATTACAAATTTAAGAAAGGCATGGGGGATATAACCTGCGTGGAGTGGCAGTTATAACCCTAAATTAGGACATGGAGTAGCAGTAATAACTCTAATCACTTTACTGGGCATACTAGATGGCCAAACCGAGCTTTATCCGCCATCATTTTACTATTTTCTATGCTACTATTTTCATTTAAGTCAAAATTGATAGTGTATGCCTGGGTTGTCTTCACTTATTGCATGTCTTCCTCACTTCCTTGCATTGCCCTATTTTTGAACAAATATCCATTGTCTTGCCTTTTACCATTCAATTAGAACAGTACTTACTAACTGGCTCTACTCTGAAGTGTTCAGCCTACAATATAGGTATTGGATCCAGTGGATAAGAGGGAACCAAGTGTGTGTTCTAGTTGAGAGTGCCCTGTTACCTTTTTGTTTCGGTGTCTGCAGCAGCTCTGTGTGTCTTTACAATCGACATGTATCTGCCTAGAGCTCCTGTATATACCCATGGTAGCATTACTTTTGTCTTCTCTTCCCAGCTGACAATACAAGGCACCTAGAGAAGCTAAGCCAGGCTTGGGTTTTCCCTCTTGCAGGCATGAAGATATAGCTGTGATGTTCCTTAAGAAAAGCAGGAAGAACTGAAGCAGCCATAGCCTACCACAGAACTAGATCTCTTCTCCAGAAAGACAGAAGTCTTTCCTCAAATTATGTGCACTCACCTCGTTTACTGAAGGTGGTGTGTTTTCTTTCATAATCTCAAACACACAGTAGAGGAGGCCCAAGGCCATGGCCCACAGAAGGATTTCCTCCTTCCTGCCCCTGGCTTGGTTGCTGGGGTCCTCATTTACCCGTAGCCTGGGGCAGTGGCAAGGGAGGCCAGCCTTGGCCGATGGCTTCTGATGGCTGTGCTGGGAGCCTTTTGCAGTGCTCAGAGGCTCTGGAGGCCTGATCAGGCAGGGGCACCCTAGAACACAGCACAGTAAGAGGCAGAAGAGCCTCTTTGGGCAGAACATGTCCCCATGGAGACAGCCTGGGAAGGTACCTTCCTTCACCCTGCTAATGAGCTGGAGGTGTCCTCAGCAGGCAGGGCTCCCCGGGTCATCAGTGACATCACAAAAGTCAACAGTTCTGCATGGTCACTCCCAGCATCATCAGTGCTAGACATTTTAAGATTCTAGTGGTAGAGCCATCTGATTGGCTGAGGGGCCAGTCCAGCCATATGCCATCCTGAAGTTCAGCCATGGCTAATCTCATGGTGGGCCACTTGTTCCACTACTCAACTTTGCCACAGAAACCAGATGTCATAGGACACGCACACAGAACATGTAAGAGCATCCTGCAGATCATTCTGTGCATGCCCCTGCGCAAAGCTACTGAATGTTCTATGAACCTTCCCTCTAGAAACAGCTTCAAGGGTCTTTTGTCTTTAAAAAAAATGTTTTGTTATGCTTTTTAAATACTCCATGTAAGGAAAAGAATATATGAAAGTGTTAGTTTTCTGCAAAGCAGATGGAAAGGCAATTGTAACCAATTAGTTATGTTGAAGTTTGGGAACTAGTAACTGTAACTAGTTTTGTGGCAGGTGCAGGCCTGTGACCCACGGTGTCTGACATAGGCAGGCCAGCATGGCTAGCTTGACCTGTAAATGAGGCCTGTGGAGAGGCATATAGGATTGCACATCCCCCAATATGCTGCTATTGTAAGAAAGAACTCAGTAGAAATATTGAATTAGCTTAGATAAGCAGAATTGCAGAATTAAGAAATGGAAAATACAGAAAAGATGTGTTTTAAAGTTACTGATAAGAAAGAGTACATTTGCAGAGAAATATTGAGGAGTGCTGACAGATGAGTTACAGAACCTTGCTCTTCTGCACGCACAAATGGTCCCATAGCCTTGAAAGTGTGAAAGTAACAAGTTGATGAACTGACCATTGTAATTGGGACTAGAAGGGGGGCAGGCAGGTGTCATGCCTACAGAAGCCCACAGAAGGAACATAATTGGAGAAACTTATCAGTACCGGGACCAATAGAGGGGCTACGGGAGGTACGGGAGCGTACCGGGACCAATGAAATGTTTTTCTATACCTAGAATGGAACAGAAGTCTATAAAAGTTGTTGTAATGCTTGAAAACTTTGCTCAGCCATTTTGAAATTGTCTTGCTTGAGACTTGTGCACAAATAAATGATTTGGACCTTCTGAACAGACTCCTGGTATCATTGGTTTGTCTGCGCTTTGCTGCTACATATTCCTTGGTGCGTTGGCCGGGAAGTTGTGGAATCAAAGTGTATATAGGGCAATATACCACGACTTTCCGCCTCTATAGGCTTGGTCCTGCCGGGATCGCGCCCTTCCGACGAGGGCCGCTCCCTGGCGCCGCCGGTCCCTTGTATCGGAGGGAGCTGGTCGGACCTCGGCGGGCGACGAGCCCGGCTGGAGTCAACGCCTCGAACCCGAGTGAGGGGAGTCCGAGGTCCAACTCATGCGCCTGCTTGGGAAGTTTTGAGGACCGGATCCGGTGAGTATAGTTTTGATTTTGGGTCTAGACAGAAATAGAAAGAGCAGTACTGCCATTGGAACTTGGAACTTGGAATTTGTAATCTCGAGATATTGGGAATTGGTAAGAGAGCCTGATCAACTCTCAAGGAAGAGCCGAGTAGCCTGGCATGGGAATTCGCTAGGTGAAACCCTCATCCTTTTTGTAATTGTACTTGGAAAAGACTAGTCAGAACAGATAGAAACGAATGCATTCTGGGAATACGTTGCTAGCATGAGTGTGTGACCGAAGTATGAATGAGAGGTCTGGCAGCACGGACCAAGTGAAAGCTGACCCCTGATTAGCGCATTTCCTGACCGGGGCGACCGCGTTCAGGTCGCGAAAAGGGGGAAGCGATTGTCGTCTTGTCTTGTTATTTGTATTCCCTATACGTTTCCAGGGCCGTGAGGACCCCTTACCCACGGTCCGCCCACCTTTTCCCTTCTGTCTGTTGTTGCGCGCACACATCGAAATGGGAGGGGCGGAGTCTACTAGGAACACTCCATTAGAATGTATGATCGCACATTTTAAAGAGGGATATTCAGGAGATTATGGTATTAAAATGACAGCAGCCCGTTTGCAGATTTTGTGTACTAGGGAGTGGCCCGATCTAGACCCCATCTGGCCCCGAGAGGGAACGTTCACCGTAGAGATTATCCAGTCAATACATCGTAGAGTGCGGGTAGCGCACCCCGATCAGTACCCCTATATAGATTCCTGGTTAAGTATTTGTGAAGATCCGCCCTCCTGGGCGCAGCGCTGTTATGAGGAACAGTGCAGAATAATGTTAGCTAAAACAGATTCTAGACAGAGAAAGGAACAGCCTAGAATGAAAGAGCAGGATAAGAAAGCCAAGAAGAAACCCATCTTGGCAGATCCCGATTCCCCAGAAGTAGTCCTCAGGCAGCCCCGAACCCCAGGTCCAGTAAGAATAGCCCGGCGGCGTCCTGCCCCAGCACCCCAGAGACCGCCGGAGCCGAGGCGAGACCCAATCCCTGACCTCCCTCCTCCTGGAGAAGAGGAAGAGAGAGAATTAGCGGAGAGAAGAGA
Source organism: Ichthyophis bannanicus (assembly GCA_033557465.1). Lineage (NCBI taxonomy): Eukaryota > Metazoa > Chordata > Amphibia > Gymnophiona > Ichthyophiidae > Ichthyophis > Ichthyophis bannanicus. The sequence goes on along the minus strand of CM066039.1, from coordinate 173,304,212 downwards.
GGAGGATGTAAAAAGTGAGCCAGAAGCGGAGCTAGAAGAAGAGGAAAGTGAGGATCCCCCAGAAGAAGAAGAAGAGGAAAGTGTACAAATAATTGAGGAAGTCAGCGCCAGCACTAGCAAGCCAGTGAAAGAAAAACCCAAAGCAAAACCAGTTGAGAAAAAGACAGCAACTCCTGCAAAGACAACGACAATAGCCCTTAGATCCCAGACTCAAATGACGCCGAGGACAGCCAAACTGTTTCCCTTAAGGCAAGTCCCGGGGGTGCCCGTAAAGAATGATAATGATGAAGTGGTAGCGGGACCCCTAACTTATGTGTATATCCCGTTCTCTACAACGGATTTATTAAATTGGAGGTCGCACTATGCCTCCTATACTAGCAAACCCCAGGAGCTGACAGAATTAGTAACTAGTATTATGGAAACTCACCAGCCCACTTGGCCAGATTGCCGTCAGCTCCTGACCACCCTATTCACTACAGAAGAACGAGCGAGAATTAGAAAAGCAGCTATTGAATGGATGGCAGAAAACCCTGCAGCTCCAGCGCAGGGGCAGAACATAATAGATCGTAGAGAAGCAGCTCAGAGAGAATTCCCAAATGAAGACCCCCAATGGGATCCAAATACAGATGAAGGATCCACCGCCCTAGCCCGTTTTCGCCAAGGCTTTTTACAAGGCCTGAGAAGAGGAGGCCAAAAAGCTATGAACCTTTCCAAAGTCGCAGGAATTATCCAAGGAATAGATGAGAGCCCAGCAGATTATTATGAAAGATTAACTGAAGCATACAGAATGTATACTCCCTATGATCCCGAGGCACCAGGAAGTTTATGCATGGTGAATTCTGCTTTTGTAAACCAGTCTCAACCAGACATTAGACGTAAATTACAGAAATTAGAAGGGTTTGCGGGCATGAATGCAACACAGTTATTGGAAGTCGCTCATAAAGTGTATGTGAATCGTGATACTGAAAGACAGAGAGAATGTGATAGAAAGATGAAGAAGAAAGCTGATTTTTTGGCTGCGGCCATAGTTGAAAAGAAAAGGGGAGGTGTCCCTAATCGAAGGAGCAGAGGAAGAGGGCGGGGTCAAGGCGGAGGCCGGACCCAGAGACTAGGCGTGAACCAATGCGCCTATTGCAAAGAAGAAGGACATTGGAGAGATACTTGCCCGCAACTCGAAGACGCCCAGCAAGATGACGAATACGATCATCAGTGGCGAGAAGAAAGAAGAGGCCGTCCCCGAGGCCGAGGAGGAGCCAATCGAGAACAATTCCAGCGAGAGAGGGGAGGAGGAGCCATCCAAGCATTGGCCACACAGGCCCATGACGAGGATGACGTGGATTAGGACAGACCGGGCTCCAAGTTTGCTTTAGGTCTCCAGGAGCCTATGGTCGAAATACAAATAGGAGACCAATTTATGAACTTTATGGTTGATACTGGAGCAGAACATTCAGTAATAGACAAAAAGATAGCCCCATTCACCAAGAAAGCAGTCACCATTATAGGAGCAACTGGTGCCAAAGCCACAAAGTCTTTTCTACAAAACCGAATATGCAGTCTAGGAGGACAGCAAGTAACTCATCAATTTCTTTACATGCCCGAATGTCCAGTACCCCTACTGGGACGAGACATGCTAGCCAAGCTTCAAGCCCAAATATCTTTCTCCGAGCAAGGAGAAATGCAAATGACAGTGAATTCTCAAGCCAAACCAGCAGGAATAATGCTGCTGACAGTACCCCGAGAAGAAGAGTGGAGATACTACATTGATGATTCGATTCAAGATACCTATTTTGAACAAACTTTAAAGAACATTCATGCACCACTTGAAGTATGGGCAGAAGGCAGTCCCCCAGGCCTAGCCAAACATATAGCTCCAGTGATTGTAACCCTCAAGCCTAGCGCTACACCAGTGCACGTCAAACAGTACCCTCTCCCAAGAGCCGCAATTGAAGGCATTCATCGCCACTTACAGAGATTGCTTGAGTATGGCCTACTGAAAGTATGTCAATCCCCATGGAACACTCCACTTTTGCCAGTAAAGAAGCCTGAGACAGATGATTATCGCCCAGTGCAAGATTTGAGAAGAGTAAATGATGCAGTTGAAACTATACACCCAGTTGTACCCAATCCTTACACTTTACTAGGATTGATACCCGCTGAAGCTACTCATTTCACTGTACTAGATTTGAAAGATGCATTCTTTTGCATAAGATTAGCCCCTGTAAGCCAAATATTGTTTGCATTTGAATGGCAAGACCCCATCTCTGGAAGAGGGGGCCAACTCACCTGGACAAGATTACCCCAAGGATTCAAGAATTCACCTACCATCTTTAGTGCTGCACTAAATCAAGACCTTTCAAGCTATCCAGTAGCCCCGGGGAGGAGAGTACTTCTCCAGTACGTGGATGATCTGTTGATAGCTGCCGTATCAGAAAAAGAATGTATACGAGCCACCCAAGATCTCTTGCAGTTACTAAATGAAGCTGGATATAAAGTTTCCAGAGCCAAAGCACAACTATGCCAAACAGAAGTGAAATACTTGGGTTTTCGTATTACCCAAGGAAGCAGAAGATTAGGCAGAGAAAGAAAAGAAGCAGTATGCAGAATTCCAACTCCAACAACCAGAAAGCAAGTTAGAGCCTTTCTGGGAGCGGCAGGATATTGCCGAATCTGGATACCCAACTTTGCCCAAATTGCCAAACCACTGTATGAGGCCACAAAAGGAGAAGAGAAGTCACCACTGGAGTGGGGACTTGAGCAGGATACAGCCTTCCAGAAGTTAAAAGAAGAACTGATGTCATCACCAGCACTTGGACTACCAGATGTCCACAAACCTTTCCACTTGTTTGTACATGAAGCACAGGGAAATGCCTTAGGCATGTTGACTCAGAAATTAGGAAATTGGGAACGACCTGTAGCCTACCTATCGAAACAATTGGACCCTGTGGCCAAAGGATGGCCACCCTGCCTGAGAGCAGTTGCAGCTACAGCACTACTAGTGAGTGAAGCAGACAAACTCACATTAGGACAGAACATACGAGTCACTGTGCCACATGCAGTCCTTGCCCTTATGGAACAGAAAGCAAATTATTGGCTCACCAATTCCCGAATGCTAAAGTACCAGAGCATGTTATGTGAAAACCCACAGATACAACTCGAAGTGAGCCATGCCCTGAATCCAGCCACCTTGATACCCATTAGTGAAGAACTCCCAGAACATGACTGTATCGAAGTCATGGAAACTGTGTTCTCCAGTCGACCTGACTTAACAGATGTGCCCATAGACAATCCTGACCAGATCTATTATGTTGATGGGAGCAGTCTCATCCTTGATGGACGACGCTGTGCCGGATATGCAGTCGTCACTCAACACGAAGTAGTTGAATCATCAGCCCTAGCCTCAGGCACATCAGCCCAGAAAGCCGAATTGATAGCACTCACCAGAGCATTGTTATTAGGAGAAAAACTTGTGCTAAATGTATATACAGATTCCAAATATGCTTTCACTACCTTGCATGCCCATGGAGCTCTCTACAAAGAAAGAGGACTCATCACATCCGGAGGAAAATCAGTCAAATATGGTCCCGAGATATTGATGTTACTTGATGCAGTCTGGGCCCCAACACGTGTAGCTGTCATGCATTGTAGAGGACATCAAGCAGGAAAAGGAGAAGTTGCTCGAGGGAATAGATTCGCAGATGCCTCAGCACGACAAGCAGCTATGACAGGACAGATTGCCCCACAAGCTATGCCAATGCAAGCAGCATTGTTTCCAGTACCTTTGAATCTATGGACCCCACGATATACCACCAAAGAATTGGATTACTATTGTGACAAAGAAGAGGGAGTATTGAAAGATGGATGGATTGAGCTGCCACCAGAAGAAGGTAGTCAACCTCCGGGAAGAATAGTAATTCCGGAATTGTTAGGACCATCCTTTGTCAAAGCTTTTCATGAAGCCACCCACTATGGAAAGAGTGCTATGGAGAAAGCACTTAGACCACATTTCTACATCCCTCTAATGACAACCATATCAGCCTCAGTAGCCCGACAATGTCAAATCTGTGCCAAGAATAATGCCAAGCAAGGCCTTATTACAGCACCCCGAGTTCAGTCAAGAGGTGTGACCCCCATGCACAACCTCCAAGTTGATTTCACCGAAATGCCAAAAGCTAATGGATACCATTACCTACTAGTATTAGTTTGTACTTTCTCTGGGTGGGTAGAAGCATTCCCAACCAGAACTGAGAAAGCCCGAGAAGTTACCAAAGCCTTAATGAGAGAGATTGTCCCCAGATTTGGAATCCCAGCAGTAATAGGGTCAGACAATGGACCCTCATTTGTCTCTCAAGTTACTCAGCAGTTAGCCAAAGCTTTGCAGATACAGTGGAAGCTCCACACTGCATACAGACCCCAGAGTTCAGGGAAAGTTGAGCGAATGAATCGTACATTGAAAGCCCAAATGTCTAAGCTTTGTCAGGAGACACACTTGAAATGGCCCCAAGTGCTCCCCATAGCTTTACTCAGAATACGCTCAGCCCCTGTAAAGTCAACAGGATTTTCTCCTTTTGAAGTTTTGTATGGTAAACCCCCACCAATAGTGCAGGGAGTCAAAGGAAATCTAGCCCAGATTGGTTCAGAAGTAACCAGACAAGAACTCCTAGCTCTTAGTTTTGTTCTGCAGACTCTCCATACGTGGATCCAAGACCAGTTGCCTATCAACTTGACGGAACCCTTGCATCCCTACCAGCCTGGAACTTCGGTGTGGATCAAAGATTGGAAGAAGATACCGTTGGAACCCCATTGGAAGGGACCGTACACCGTCATCCTGTCTACCCCAACTGCAGTAAAGGTAGCCGAGATCGACGCCTGGATCCACCACAGCCGAGTCAAGCCCGCCGCCGATCCTGAACCAGAGCGGTGGACAGCAGAGCAGCACCCTGATGTACCCTTGCGAGTTACTCTGAGACGGCAACCAGCAGTATAGAACTTCATCACAAGTGCTTTGCAGTAGCCAAGTCTTTCGAAGAGGATTGCTGTTTTCCATGCAGCAACAGCTTTGTTTCAACGAACCCAATTTGTGTGTGTGATTTGACACACTACTTCGAGACTACATTGACTAAGCCAGACTTCACAAGCCAACTGGATTGCTAAGTTGGTTAATGTGTGCTGGACACCTTGAGGATCTTCAATCAACACTCAGCAACCGTTAAATTGCTTCATTAGCAAACGGGACGAAGAATAATAGACCGTCGTGATCAAGATCAGCAAGCTGAGGATTCAGAAGAACTCCAATCAACATCAACATGTATCTTTGCTTCTGCTTTGCCTTGGTTGCCTTCTTTGGAGGTTTTGAACAGACTTATGCTCTACCTCCATGCACTGCTTGCATAACTTCTACTAGAACTGGACTGAAAGTAACTCAGACTTTGCTTTACCATTCTTACTATACCTGCAAGGGAACAATAACTCGGTGTATCTATAACACCACTGAACTAAATGTTTGCACTCATGGCAAAATTAAAGCATGCTATAATCCGCATCAGAATCCATCCTATTACACGTTGGAAATAAGATGGAAGGATGCAGATGGACCTATATTAGCTGCTACACCACCACTTAAGGACATTACTAAACCTGCTGTTTTGAATTTTGATGCATGTAATGCTATTAATAGAGATAGTCAGTCCACCTGTGGTACATGGGAGAAAGCGTATCGAAATGACCATAAGTATATGTGTCCAGAAGGTGCCGCAAATTGGTGGAAGTGTACAGGTAAAACAGGATCAGGGTATAGTACTGCTACAGCGGCAGATTACTATTGCCCATATTGGGAATGTGTTTTCTATGCTACCTGGAACACTGGTATAACTAATGAGAAAATAGATAAACGGATGGCTACTCTAACCAAGCCAACCACAAATGATAAATGTCAGAAAGATGCTTGCAACCCTTTGCATTTGCGTGTACATAACCCCCATGCATGGAAACAAGGATATAAGTTTGGTTTACGTATTGCAGGAGGAGGAACAGATCCAGGGACCATTGTATATATTAGATTGAATACTCAAGCCCACAAGTCATCTAAATATCATATTCATAGCACCTTTTATGAAGCTATGCATGTAAATAAGTTTGAGATCCCTCACCCTTCACAGAATTTGTTTCTAGAATTAGCCGGAGCAGTAGTATCTAGTCTTAAGATCACAGATTGTTATTTCTGTGGCGGAACCCAAATGGGAGACCAATGGCCCTGGGAAGCCCAAGAATTGAATTATTCCATGATCTACAATCAGACTGAATTACACAAGACAACCAGTGAATGGGTGTTAGCGCACTCAATCGTTGGACGTCTTTGCTATGCCAGAACTGGACCCCAGTTCACCCAAAAGGTAGGACAGCTGGTCTGTCTTAGCCAGAAATACTATAATGCCACGACCAAGAAGGTAGCATGGTGGTCAGGAATCAGACATCCTGAACCTCCTAACCCATTAGCCAGATTTCCTGAACTTGCAGGTCTATGGACTAACCTTGCCAAAGTCCAAGCCTGGCAAGCCCCACCTGGCCTATATTGGATCTGTGGAAACCGAGCATATGCGCAACTCCCACCACAATGGGGAGGAGCATGTGTCTTAGGAACCATCAGACCTTCGTTCTTCCTGTTAAACACTGAACATGGAGAACAATTAGGATACCCTGTATATACTACCCACAAACACAAAGGAGCATCTAGACAGAAAAGAGAGGCCTTACAGATAGGCAAGTGGGAGAAATGGCAAGGTGATGATTGGCCACCAGAAAGAATTATTGAGTACTATGGACCTGCCACTTGGAATGATGATGGTATGTGGGGCTACCGAACCCCAGTCTACATGATTAATCGTATTATTCGCTTACAAGCAGTAGTTGAAATAATAACCAATGAAACTAGTCATGCTCTCACGCTCTTAGCTAGACAAAGTACTCAGATGCGCACTGCCATATATCAGAATCGCTTAGCCCTTGATTATTTGCTAGCAGCTGAAGGAGGAGTATGTGGTAAGCTGAATTTAACCAATTGCTGTTTGAAAATAGATGATAAAGGTCAAGTAGTTGAAGAAATTGCTAAAGATATGCAGAGACATGCTTATGTGCCAGTACAGACTTGGCACGCCTTGAAATTTCCTAATTGGTTTGCTAACCTTTTCTCTTGGCTGGGAGGATTTAAGACTTTTATTATCTTAGTACTAATCCTTGTTGCTGTTGTCCTCTGCTTACCATGTTTAATCCCATGTTGTATGCGTTCCCTTCATAGTGCTATTGATAGTACAGTAGAGCGGAAGACCGCAACTAGAATAATGGCTTTATACAAAGCTAGCCCTAGTGGAACTAGTAAGAATCCTTTAATCAGGATGTGAATCTTCTAGAAAGTGATTTAATTCTCACACCTTATTAAGTAATAGGGTGAGATTAATCAAAGGGGGGAATGTGGCAGGTGCAGGCCTGTGACCCACGGTGTCTGACATAGGCAGGCCAGCATGGCTAGCTTGACCTGTAAATGAGGCCTGTGGAGAGGCATATAGGATTGCACATCCCCCAATATGCTGCTATTGTAAGAAAGAACTCAGTAGAAATATTGAATTAGCTTAGATAAGCAGAATTGCAGAATTAAGAAATGGAAAAATACAGAAAAGATGTGTTTTAAAGTTACTGATAAGAAAGAGTACATTTGCAGAGAAATATTGAGGAGTGCTGACAGATGAGTTACAGAACCTTGCTCTTCTGCACGCACAAATGGTCCCATAGCCTTGAAAGTGTGAAAGTAACAAGTTGATGAACTGACCATTGTAATTGGGACTAGAAGGGGGGCAGGCAGGTGTCATGCCTACAGAAGCCCACAGAAGGAACATAATTGGAGAAACTTATCAGTACCGGGACCAATAGAGGGGCTACGGGAGGTACGGGAGCGTACCGGGACCAATGAAATGTTTTTCTATACCTAGAATGGAACAGAAGTCTATAAAAGTTGTTGTAATGCTTGAAAACTTTGCTCAGCCATTTTGAAATTGTCTTGCTTGAGACTTGTGCACAAATAAATGATTTGGACCTTCTGAACAGACTCCTGGTATCATTGGTTTGTCTGCGCTTTGCTGCTACAGTTTAATTGGTGTGATATGAACGACTAGCTACAACAGCATACTGTACTTTATAAAAGTAACTTACCAGGCATGGCATGTAATCTATTATCTTTTCAATATAACAAAATAATAAACATATAGATAGTAGGATTAACCCTTGCAAATGACACAAACTCACCCCTTCACCTCTTTCCCTTCCTCCTCTACGCAAACACACAGCAATGACACAAAAGGGCCCTTTTATGAAAGGTTAACATGCATTAATGAAGTTAATGCACGTTAAATGCCATTGCACCCGTAGAAATAAAAGGGTTGTGGGCACTTAGCACGCATTAATTTTATTAACATGCATTAAAACCTTTATTAAAAGGGCCCAAAAGTTTGAATAAGGTACATAGCACAGTCATTATTACAAGAACAATTTACTTCTCATAAGGAGTTCAACACTTCACTAAACCCTGTGAGACAAACTGCTCAATGCAGTAACTCTGCACTAGAGCTTTGCTCTAGCACACGGTTTCCTAACATTAAGTTTGATGTAGAAATTTTACTGAGTGATGCTGTAAGTAAACAACATGTAAGCAAAAAGACTGCACTCAACAAAGAGATCAAGCCAGGTGCACGTGCATAGCTCTACAATCCCTTCTTTTCTCTTAGAGATGGTCTATGCTTGACCCATGCTTTCTTGAATTCAAATACACACCTTGTCTCTACTGGGAGTCTATTCTACACATCCACCACTCTTTCTGTAGCAGCAAAGCGCAGACAAACCAATGATACCAGGAGTCTGTTCAGAAGGTCCAAATCATTTATTTGTGCACAAGTCTCAAGCAAGGCAATTTCAAAATGGCTGAGCAAAGTTTTCAAGCATTATAACAACTTTTATAGACTTCTGTTCCATTCTAGGTATAGAAAAACATTTCATTGGTCCCGGTACTCTCCCGTACCTCCCGTAGCCCTTCTATTGGTCCCGGTACTGATAAGTTTCTCCAATTATGTCCCTTCTGTGGGCATGACACCTGCCTGCCCCCCTTCTAGTCCCAATTACAATGGTCAGTTCAGCAACTTGTTACTTTCACACTCTCAAGGTTATGGGACCAATTTGTGCGTGCAGAAGAGCAAGGTTCTGTAACTCATCTGTCAGCACTCCTCATTATTTCTCTGCAAATGTACTTTTTCTTATCAGTAACTTTTAAACATGTCTTTTCTGTATTTTTCCATTTCTTAATTCTGCAGTTCTGCTTACCTAAGCTAATTCAATATTTCTACTAAGTTCTCTCTTACAATAGCAGCATGTTGGGGGATGTGCAATCCTATATGCCTCTCCACAGGCCTCATTTACAGGTCAAGCTAGCCATGCTGGCCTGCCTATGTCAGACACCGTGGGTCACAGGCCTGCACCTGCCACATTTCCATAAAGAAATATTTCCTCAGATTATCCCTAAGTCTATCCCCTTTCACTTTCATTGTATGACTCCCTCGTTTCAGATCTTTCTTTCGGATGAAAGAGCCTACCTCCTGTGCAATTATACCATGGAGGTATTTAAAAATGTCTATCATATCTCCCCTCTCTTGCCTTTCTTCCAAAGTACACATATATTGAGATCTTTGAGTCTGTCCCCACATGCTGTATGACAGAGACCACTGTCCATTTTAATAGCTGCCTTCTGCACCAACTCCATCCACTTCATATTCTTTTCAAGTTGTGGTCTCCAGAATTGCACACAGTACTCCAAACGAGGTCTCCCCAAAGACTTATACAGAGGCCTATCACCTCCTTCTTCCTGCTGGCCATTCCTTTGCAGGGTTGGAGCTACCTGATAAGCCAGGTAAGCATGGCGGGGGCGCCACTATTAAGAGGCATCAAAGCTGCAGTCTCGAGCCAGAGGAGAAAAACTCACAGTCCGCAGTGGTGTCTGTGCCTGCAGGAGCAATCTGTCTCAGGGGCACACAAAAGTACTGCTGGCCTTGATTGCGGCTTTCTTTTTCTCTTCGGCCTGAGGGACAAGCTGTTCCCACAGGCCAAAGAACAAAAGAAAGCCGCGATCACAAAGAGCAGTATTTTTATGTGCCCATGAGACAGGCTGCTCTCATGGGCTGAAGAGGTGAAGAAGGCTGCAATAGTGGCCAGCAGCTTGTCCGGTGGCACACAAAGGTACTGCTGGCCCTGACTGCAACTTTCTTTTCCTTTTTGGCCTGTGAGAGCATCCTTTCTTACAGGCCAATGAACAAAAAAGAGCAGTAATTGTGGCCAATACTTTTGTGTACCCATGGGGCAGGCTGCTTCCATGGGCCGAAGAGGTGATCGCGGCCAGCCATCCTCCCTGTGCCCACAAGGGCAGCCTATCCCACGGGCTGAAGAAAAGAGAGCCAGTAATTATCATCCCAAATACCTTTGCTGTGCTGCACCTCATTGTAGCAAGCAGGGACTGTTTGTCTTCATCTGAGCCGAGAGCCTCTTGCAGAAGTTTGACATGGTGTTCATCTGCTTTCTCTTTAACCAAACACTCTTTCTCTGCGGGTCAGAGCTGAGGATTATTTATGGAACTGTATTGAAAAATGTGTGGGGAGAGTGTGATGTGTATATAATCTACTTTCTACTGTTTGTGATAGGAAGGCTGGAATTTAAGCTCCCGCAGGAACAGACAGGTTTGTTGGCTGCAATCATCTCTTTAGCCCATGGGAGAAGCCTGGCCCGTGAGCACACAAAAGTATTGTTGGCTGCAATCGTGGCTCTCTTTTGTTCTTCAGCCTGCGGGCCAAAGAGCAAAAGAAAGCTGCAATCGTGACTCTCTTTAGTTCTTCAGCCTGCAGGTCAAAGAGCAAAAGAAAGCTGCAATCGGGGCCAGCAGTACTTTTGTGTGCCACCAGACAAGGTGCTCCCATGGACACAGGCACCACTGCTGGATGCGATTGCGTCCTTCTCCACCTCTTTGGCTTGCAAGAGCTGTCTGTCTCACGGGCACATAAAGGTACTGCTCTTTGCAATCGCAGCTTTCTTTTGCAAAGGAGTGGAGGCTGAAGAGAAGGGAGAAAATCTCACAATGAATATATGCTAAAAAGCACAGTCCCTGACTCCCACAGAAGGCACACAGGCACTCCATCTTTGCACCACACACACAGGCACCCTTCCCCCATGCCACGCAAACATACACACATAGGAACCTGACCAGCGCAGCACGCACACACACAGGCACCCCACCCCCATATCACATACAGGTAGTCACGCCACCCTACACTGCATCACACTCACATAGACATCGCATCGGTGCACCACACACCCACTGTCTGAAGATATATATTGTCACAGGGCCTACCTTGGCAGCGTACTGGAGCGAGGTAGGTGGGACATAAAAACATTTAAGGTTGGGTTTGGCCAATAACTTACAGGGCCCAGGGACTTTCAGCCCTGGTAGCGTCCTTTGTTACCAAAATCCCACAGAAAACAAAAGGTCCGAGTGGAGGGAAAACAAAAGGCATTTATTTCCCCTTTCATGCAAAAAGGTTCATATGCTTGGACACAAAAACGTCAAACACAAATTCCTTAATTCAGGTTAAAGAAAAAGAAAGCATTAAAGGAAAACTGTTATCTTCACAGTAAATGGTAAAGCAGGCAAACAAACAGTCTCAACTCCCAAGACAGAGCTTAGTGGCTTAGTAAGGACTCCAAGCTTCCTGTCTTACAGAAGCTACAGTCCATCTCGGTGTCTGATGCAAATTCCACCTGCATCGGTTCCCCTTCTGAAGCCTCTGAGCCTAAGTCAGTACTTGTTGGTAAGTTGTAATAGGGCTTTTTAAATATCTTCTGCACAACCTCCCAATGCTCAGGGTTGAATACAGGGCGTCGGTCCTGCGCCCTCATATACTGGGAACTGTCTTCCTTTTGCAGGTATTTTGTCTTAGCTTTCTGTAAAGCTTGGTCACTAACAAGTTTCTTGGTTGGTGCGTGTTTCTTGCACCTTATCTCATAAGCATTCTCACAAGGATAATATTCCTGTGCTCCCTGTATTCCCCATACACCAGCAGTTTGTACCCTGCTTTTAGTTAAATATGGGTTACCTTTTCTTCTCGGCTTGTCAGCCCCAGGTGAGGTTTGAGGCCTGCTCCAGTTGGGATCCTGCCTGGCCTGAGCAATAGGCCTTGAGCTCTCCAAGCGTCGTGCTGTTGGCTTTAGACCACAGTCACAGCCACGCCTTTGCCTCTCTGTACAACAAACACTCACTCTGGCTGGAGTTGTCCCACCTTCTCCACGGGGGCTCCTTTCTTCAAACCACTGAGGCTGCTGCTGCCTCCTGCGAAACCGCTGTTCAGGGATTACTGCTCCTTCTGGATATCCAGCCCATTCACTCGGATGTCCTGCCCAACCTGCTGGTTCTGCTGGTTCTCTTGGCAGTCCTCCTTCCCCAGGCCGTCCTGCCTGTGCCTTTCTCCAGGGCTGTCCTGTCTCCTCAGGATATCCTCCTTTCCAGGGTTGTCCTGCCAGTTCTCTTCCTGGCCGCTCTGCTCCTGATTCTCCTTCTCCTGACTCTGCCGGTTCCGCCCCTAGTTCTGCCTTCCAACCTTCCAAATTCCCTTTAAAAGGCACTCCTCTCTTTCTTGATTGGAAGCTGGCTGGCATTACCTCATGACCTAGGAGGTGTGGTTCCTCTGTTCCTCGGAGGTCCCTCCTGCTCCCCCTATGTGGTTCCTCGTGATATTGCAGGTTGTGCTTGACCTTTCCTGCATTTAAAACATTTTCTTTCCCTCTCAGAGGGTCTGCAGCATCACAATATATATATATATATATATATATATATATATATATATATATATATATATAAAACCAATTATAAAGATTACTCGTACAGCCCTTAATAAGACATAGCTACCATAATAAGACACATTTTATCATCTTTCTGAACTCTTCTTCCACACTCCTTGCTACCCCCACCCCCCAGATATGTACCTGATCTACCTGTTTAACCACCTTAAGATCATCAGAAATAATCATGCTCAGGTCCCCCTCTTCTTTCATGGACAGTTCTTCACCCTCTATACTGTATTGCTCCTTTGGATTTTGTAGCCCAAAAGCATGGCTCTGCATTTTTTCATGTTAAATCTCAGCTGTTGAATTCTCGACCATTCTTCAAGCTTTTCTGACTCCCTCTTCATATTATCTACATCTTCCTGGGTGTCTACTCTATTGCAGATTTTGGTATCATCCGCAAAGAGGCAAACCTTACCCGACAGCCCTTCGGCAATATCACAAAAATGTTAAAAAGGATCGAGCCAAGACCAGATTCCTGTGGCACACCACTGGTAACATCCTTCTCCTCAGAATGAACTACATTTACCTGTACTTTTTTTGTTGCCTCCTACAACCAATTTGTAACCCAATCAGTCACTTCAGGGTCCAACCCTAGGGCGCTCAATTTATTTATAAGTTGCCTGTGTCAGAATAGTGTCAAAGATTTTCTTCTATAAAGTGTGCACTTTTTAACTTGTTTCAGCTTTACTGCAAAGCACCAAACATGCTGAACCTCCTTCCTTTGCTCTTGTGATGTGCTGCTAGGGTGGTATTTACCTTTATGTCCCAGCCAGGCAGCAAGCCACAGGGAATAGAGGAAGTGGGGGGAGCTTAGGGTGCAGTGCTTTTGCTGGTCAGAGTCGGACATAAGTGCGCCATTGCACAGGGCCTTAAGCTTCTGGTTAGCATCACTGTCAATCCACTACAAGGAGCACTACCGCTGGTACTCATGGTAGGCTATGGAATGATCTTTCCACTTTCAGCCAGCCTTGCTGTAATGCCAGGAAAGTCTGCATGTTTCATGGTTGCATCAGCTCCAAAAGGCAGCAGTGACGCAGCACTCTCAAAGTCCAGCCAAGTGGTTGTTCTCTCATTGATGCTGCCACTGTCAACTGTTGGAACTGCCGACATGAACTTGGGGATTGAGTCCTGCTTCTTAGTGCTCAACATGGTTTCCATTCTCCTTATACCCAGGAATAGCAATGGCTTTTCCCAGGTCTCTTAATAACAGTCTATTGACTTTTCCTCCAGGAACTTGTCCAAAGCTTTTTTAAGCCCAGCTACACTAACTGCTTTTATCACCTCCTTATTTGTTGGATTTATAAAAGAGCTGTGGAACCGCACATGCAGAGATAGAGTGGCAGTAGTATCTGTAGCAACAATAACAGGTGGGAGAAGAAGCACGAAAAACTAAGTAGTTGTAACCATTGAGGACGTTTTTAGGATTAAATAAATAAAAACATTGATTGTGTTTGCTTCGATTATATTAACCCTTTGGCTATCATAGTTTGTTAAGACCATAAGAACAATAGATACGCCATACTGGGTCAGATCAAGGGATATCAAGCTCAGTATCCTGTTTCCATCAGCAGCCAATCCAGGTCACAAGTGCCTGTCAAGGTTCCAAAAAGGTAGACAAATTCCATGTTGCTTGCCCCAGGGGTAAGCAGTAGATTTCCCAGGTCCTCTTTAATAATGGTTTAATAATGTGCAAACCTGTTTTAAACCCAGCTACACTAACAGCTTTTACTGCATCCTCCGTTAACGAATTCCAGAGTTTGATTATACATTGAGTGAAAAATATTTTCTCTAATTAGTTTTAAATGTGCTACATTCAAGCCGCACCCAACTCATCTACAACCTGACTTAGACAGCCTTTTGTTCCATCCATCTGGCACTTTAATCATATGCTGATAATCCATGATGTAATCATATGCTGATAATCCATAATGTCTACTGTAATAACTGTCAAGACCCAGTCCTAACCTTTCAGTTAGGGTCTAATGGATAACCTGCAAATAGTTACCCTACCACAGCTCGAGTGGCTGGATATGTAAATAGTTCACCTAGTTGCAGCTCCAAGTTATTGACCCTGTTTCAATATATGCACAAGGCTGTTCCCTTTGTCTTTGCAAGAATTTGTTATTTGTAAACCGCACTGATATTGAAGAGCGCGGTATAGAAAAGCTGTTAAATAAATAAATAAATAAAATAAAATTGTAACTTCATTGAGTGTCCTAGTCTTTCTACTTTTTGAAAGAGTAAACAACCAATCTACGTTTACTCGTTCCAATGCACTCATTATTTTATTGACCTCTATCATATTTCCCCTCAGCCATCTCTTTTCCAAGTTAAAGAGATTGATTGTTTACGCCATCAGAATATAGAAAAACTAGGGGACATGCAATGAAGCTACAGGGTAACCTATTTAAGACTAATAAGAGAAAATATTTTTCACTCAAAATGTAATCAAACTCTGGAATTTGGTACCGGAGGATGTAGTAAAAGCTGTTAGTGAAGCTGGGTTTAAAAAAGATTTGGACAAGTTCCTGGAGGAAAGGTCCATAAACCATTATTAAAAGGGACCCGGGATATCACTGCTTGACCCAATACAAGCATTATGGAGCCTGTGTCTTTTGGGGAAACTGCTAGGTACTTATGACCTAGATTGGCCACTGTTGGAAACAGGATACTGGGCTTGATGGACCTTGGTCTGACCCAGTATGGCATATCTTATGTTCTTAACCTTTTAAGCTTTTCCTCATAGGGATATCCTTCCATCCCCTTTACCATTTTGGTGGATCTTCTCTGTCCCTTTTCTAATTCTGTTCACACAATGTTAAATATTTACTCCTCAGTACAGATTATTATTCCAGCAATGCATTTGCCCCTTCACTGTTACAATATTTTTTTACAATACAATATTTGATTTGTAGGAGAAATACTAGCGCCATGTGAACAGAGTTCACAGAGTTTTGGGAAGGGTGTGTGTGTGTGTGCAGCCTACCATTAATAGTAATGAGGGAGGAAGGCCACCAATCTGTAGGTTGCAGGGGGGCCCCAGAGATCCTAGCACTGGCCCTGTTTCTTTGCCTATATCCTTCTGGCATTCACCATCATCTTTTCTACTTGTCTGGCTACATAAAGATCAATAGAAATAATCACCCTCAGGTCCCGCTCTTCTTTCATAGATATAAGTACTGTGGTGGAGAAGCAGCCGCTGAGGGCAGAAAAAAAAAGGGAAAACTGCCTTTTTTTTCTTTTACCCATAAAACTGCAGGCACTGAAAGGGTTAACACCAACACTAAAGGTAAAGATTTCTCACAGAGAAGTGCAGACCTAAGCACACGCCCTGTTCCCATGGAGATAGAGGGAGGAGAAGGGAGTGGTTTGGGGGCGGAGTCAAAGGGGATAGGACAGCCCCAAACATTTAGGAACAGAAGCTGCACTCACACGGCAGAGAAGGAGAGAGAGGAGGACCCGTATGAGAGAGAGAGGACACAGACACAGAGGACACGAGGGTTCCAGGAAGGAAGGACAAGAAACCCATGGAAACCCCTTGCACAGAAGCAATTGAGAACCAGGAGCAAAGAGCTGACAAGGCCAGTGGAAAGCTCAGGGGAGGAGTCCTCAGAGGAGGAAATATTCTCCAAGAGTTCATGGCTCAACTCTTCTCCTAGTAAGGAATCTATAAGGAGGAAAAGCAGCACTAATAAGGTGAGCCCTTTACAACGTTTGAAAGGCTTATTAGACAAAGAGGGTTTTTCCTGCCCTTCCCCCACAAGCTCACATACTGTTAAGGGTACCTGGTGTAGCAGCAGAGCGCAGACAAACCAATAATACCAGGAGTCTGTTCAGAAGGTCCAAATCATTTATTTGTGCACAAGTCTCAAGCAAAGTCAATTTCAAAATGGCTGAGCGATGTTCTCTGGCAATACAACAACTTTTATAGATTTTTACTCCATTCTAGGTATAGAAAAACATTTCATTGGTCCCGGTAACCTCCCGTACCTCCCGTACCTCTTCTATTGGTCCCGGTACTGATATGATTATCCAATTATGTTCTTTGAGTGGGCTCAGCACCTGCTCACCCCCCTTCTAGTCCCAATTACAATGGTCAGTTCACCAACTTGTTACTTTCCTACTTTCAAGGCTATTGGGCTAGTTAGTACGTGCGGGGAAGCAGAATATTTCTGTCAGCAGTTTCAATTAAATCCCTTACAGCTGTGTTTTCTTATCAGTGTATTTAAACATATTTTTCTGTATTTTTCCAGTGCTTCAATTTTACTGAGTTCTAATTCTACAGCAGCATATTGGGGGATGTGCAATTCCTATGGGCCTCTCCACATGCTTCATTTACAGGTCAAGCTAGTTAGGCCTGCTTGCTTATGTCAGGCACTGTGGATCACCGGTCTTCACCTGCCACATTCCCCCCTTTGATTAATCTCACCCTATTATTTAATAAGGTGTGAGAATTAAATCACTTAAAATGGTTATACCAAGGTCGGAGGATTCCGACTATATGTAGGAGGTTTAGGTTGGTATAAGGCCATAATCTTAGTTGCGGTCTTCCACTCAACTGTACTTTCAATAGTACTATGAATACAACGCACACAACATGGGATTATGCATGATAATAAGAAAATTACAGCAACAACTATTAGTACTAGTATAAGGAAAGTCTTAAGTCCTCCTATCCATGAGAAAAGACCAGCAAACCAGTTAGGAAACTTTAGTGAATGCCAAGTTTGTACTGGCACATAAGCTTGTTTTCGCATAGTTTCAGCAATTTCTTCAACTACTTGGCCTTTATCATCTATTTTTAAGCAACAATTAGTTAGATTCAGCTTACCACATACTCCTCCTTCAGCCGCCAACAAATAGTCTAAGGCTAAACGGTTCTGATATATAGCAGTGCGCATTTGGGTACTCTGTCTAGCTAAAAGTGTGAGAGCTTGGCTAGTTTCATTAGTTATTATTTCAACTACTGCTTGTAAGCAAATAATACGATTAATCATATAAACTGGGGTCCGATAGCCCCACATACCATCATCATTCAAAGTGGCAGGTCCATAGTATTCAATGATTCTCTCTGGTGGCCAATCATCACCCTTCCACTTCTCCCACTTGCCTACCTGGAGGGGTGCTCTCTTTTGTCTCAGTGCTCTTTTGTGTCTATGATAAGTAGTGTATACTGGGTATCCTAATTGTTCTCCATGTTCTGTATTTAGAAGGAAGAAGGAAGGTCTGATGGTCCCTAAGACACATGCTCCTCCCCAGTATGTAGGGAGTCGGGCATATGCTCGGTTTCCACAGATCCAGTATAGGCCAGGTGGGGCTTGCCAGGCATGAGGTTTGGCAAGATTAGTCCATAAACTAGCGAGCTCTGGGAATCTTGCTAATGGGTTAGGGGGTTCAGGTTCTTTAATTCCTGACCACCAGGACGTCTTTTTGGTGGTGTCATTATAGAATTTCTGGCTAAGACAGACCAGCTGTCCAACCTGTTGTTTGAACTGGGGTCCAGTTCTGGCATAGCAAAGACGTCCAACTATTGTGTGCGCTAACACCCATTCGCTGGTAGTCTTGTGTATTTCAGTCTGATTGTAAGTCATTGAGTAATTCAATTCTTGGGCTTCCCATGGCCATTGGTCACCCATTCGTGTTCCCCCACAAAAATAACAATTAGAAATGTTTAGACTGGATACTACTGCTCCAGCTAATTCTAAAAATAGGTTCTGGGAAGGATGGGGCATGTCAAATTTATTTAAATGCATGGTTTCATAGAATGTGTCATGGATTTGATACTTGGATGATTTATGAGCTTGAGTATTTAATTTTATATACATTATGGTTCCTGGATCTGATCCAGTTCCATCAATTCGCAAACCAAATCGGAATCCTTGTTTCCAATTTTCTGGTCTTTGTATGACTAATTCTAAGGGATTGCAAGCATTTTTCTTACATTTGTCTAGGTCTTTGACATGTGATGGTTTTCGTAATGTAGCCATTCGATTATCTTTATTCCATACCATACCAATCCAGGTGGCATAATAAACACATTCCCACTTTGGGCAGAAGTAATCTGACTCTGGAGCTTTATTATATACATTGGCTGAAACTTCCTTTCCTGTGCATGCTCCCCATTCAGTGGACCCTTCTGGACACATATATTTGCCACTCTGTGAGTATGTTTTTTCCCAATCACCACACTTAGAACGACTATCTCTGTTGATTACTTCACAAGCATCAAAATACAAAATAGCATCTTTACTAGGATCTGTTAGTTGGCGTGTGGCGTTAATTAAAGGTCCATCTGCATCTTTCCATCGCATTTCTAAGGTATAATAGAATGGATTCTGATGCGGATTGAAGCATACTTTAGATTTACCTTTGGTACAAACATTCAGTTCAGTGGTGTTATATATACACCGAGTCACTGTACCAGTGCAGGTATAGTAAGAATGATAAAGCAAAGTCTGAGTTATTTTCATTCCAGTCCGAGTGGAAGTGATGCAAGCAGTACATGGAGGCAAGGCATAAGTTAGTTCAAAGCCTCCATACCAGGCAACCAGGACAAAGCAAAAACAAAGATACATGTTGATTGGAGTTCTTCTGAATCCTCAGCTTGCAAATCTTGACACGACGTTCTTTTCTTCGTCCCGTCTGCTAATAAAGTAATTCAATGGGTGCTGAATGTTGATTGAAGATCCTCGAGTTGTCCATCACACATTAACCAACTTATCAGTCTTAGTTGGCTCTGAAATATGGTCAATCAATGTAGCATCAAAGTAGTGCGTAAAGTTACACACCTGGGGTTCGTTGAAACAGAACTTTTGCTGTATGAGAAACAGCAATCCTCTTCGAAAGACTTGGCTACTGCACGGCACTATGATAAAGTGTCTAAGCTGCTGGTTGCCGTCTCAAGGTGATACGCAAAGGTGCATCAGGATGCTGCTCTGTTGTCCACTGCTCAGGTTCTGGATCAGCTGCGGGCTTGACTCTGCTGTGATGAATCCAGGCGTCGATCTCCGCTACCTTTACTGCAGTTGGGGTAGACAGGATGACGGTGTATGGTCCCTTCCAATGGGGTTCCAGCGGTGTCTTTTTCCAATCTTTGATCCACACCGAGGTACCAGGCTGGTAGGGATGCAAGGGTTCTGTCAAGTTGATAGGCAACTGGTCTTGGATCCACGCATGGAGAGTCTGTAGAACAAGACTAAGAGCTAGGAGTTCTTGCCTGGTTATTTCTGAACCAATCTGGGCTAAGCTCCCTTTAATTCCCTGCACTATTGGGGGTTTACCATACAGAACTTCAAAAGGGGAAAATCCTGTTGACTTCACAGGAGCTGAACGTATTCTGAGTAAAGCTATTGGGAGTACTTGGGGCCACTTCAGGCGAGTCTCCTGACAAAGCTTGGACATTTGGGCTTTTAAAGTACGATTCATTCGCTCAACTTTCCCTGAACTCTGGGGTCTGTATGCAGTGTGAAGTTTCCACTGTATCTATAGGGCTTTTGCTAACTGCTGAGTAATCTGAGAAACAAATGAGGGTCCATTGTCTGATCCTATTACTGCCGGGATTCCAAATCTAGGGACAATCTCTCTCATTAAAACTTTGGTGACTTCTCTGGCTTTCTCAGTTCTGGTCGGGAAGGCTTCTACCCACCCGGAGAAAGTACAAACTAATACTAACAAGTAGTGATACCCATTGACTTTTGGCATTTCAGTAAAGTCAATTTGCAGGTGGTGCATGGGGGTTACACCTCCTGATTGAACTTGGGGTGCTGGTGTGGGACCTTGTTTGGCATTATTTTTGGCACAGATTAGACACTGGCGTGCTATTGAAGCTGATAGGGTTGCTAACATAGTGATGCAGAAATGTGGTCTGAGTGCTTTTTCCATAGCACTTTTTCCATAGTGTGTGGCTTCATGGAAGGCTTTAACAAAAGCTGGGCACAACAATTCAGGGATTACTATACGCCCTGGGGGCTGACTGCCCTCTGCTGGTGGCAGCTCAATCCACCCATCTTTCAGTACTCCATCTTCCTTGTTGCAATAGTAATCTAATTCTTCGGTGGTATATCGTGGTGTCCATGAGTTCAAGGGTACTGGAAACAATGCTGCCTGTAATGGCATGGCTTGTGGCGAAATTTGTCCTGTCATGGCTGCTTGTCGTGCTGAGGCATCTGCAAACCTATTTCCTCGAGCAACTTCTCCTTTTCCTGCTTGATGTCCTCTGCAGTGCATAACAGCTACACGAGTTGGGGCCCATACTGCATCAAGGAACTGTTCAATATCTGATGCCAGCCTAGCAATAGAAAGGAGTCTGTAACATTTGGCACATACATGCTCCCAGCACCACATTCTTCCCTTGGAGCTCATCTCCTACTAGCACATAATGTCCAGCAGGGTCCACGATCACCTTAGTAGATTGAAAACGAACCCTTCTTTGAACCAGTAGGGCTACCCCTCCCTTCTTCCTGGTCGCGGGTGTCCCAAATACCTGACCAACCTGCTCCGCCCTGCAATTTTGGACTGATGGGTCTCTTGCAACATTACAATATCCCCTCTATGATGCTGCAACGCCAGTAAAACCTTCCTTCTCTTTATAGGACTGCCCAACCCTCAGTCATTCAAGGAAAGGACTCTCAGTCCAGATCAACCTGAAACAGATACCCCTCACACCACTGTTTCATCATATTTGATGCAGGGAGACACCCCCAGCCTAGGAACCCTCTCCTCCCCCCGACCAACCTCTGAAACAACAACCTTCTCAACTTTCACTTGCCCCCTATTGCCCCAATCTGGTAGCTCCCCTTTCACCCCTCCTCTCCCTTACCTGATTCCGCTCCCCTGGCCCCTTCTCACACCCACCTCCCCCTGCAACACCACCACACCCACCAGTCAGAAGTCATGTTCACAGCATAGGCCCCCCCGTGCTTTACTTTCCCCCGACCCTCCCTAATCCGCACCATATGAACTAACTCCAGCACCAAGACCTCCAATTCCCATTTGCACTCCCTTAGGCCTCCACCCCATCCAACCCCCCCTGCCCCAGGAGTCAGGACCCCATCAATAAGCTCTGATCACCCCACCTAGACAGAGCAGACTGGATCCCATTCAGTCCAAACCCACTTCTTCCACCCTTCCCCTGCCAGCCTCCCAGATTCCCTTACTCACATGCAGCCACACCCACCACACAAACTCTTCACCAGCCCAGGCACTCATACACCATACTCCCAGACCCCACCACCAGAACAATCATCAACTCAATCCAGCTCCTAAAGGTCAGCAACGAGACCCAAGAGCACACCAACTCTTTCCTGCTCTCAAACCCCACAGTCCACTAGAGCAGGGGAGACCATCAAGCTTGGGAGTACACATTGTCCAAGGGTTAGTCCACAACCCTCAACTGACCAAGATGAACATCTAGCCTCCCGCAGGTCCATGTGCCACGAGTTTGTGCCGACATTATCACTCTGCCCCTGCAAGGCCAGAGACCTGGAGAGTGTCTACAAAGTGTGTTGCTGCTGTTACATCCATAAAAAAAACTGTACTGCCCCATTGTGTATGATGTGTAGGCGAGCAGGGTCCTGAAGGGTGAATCAAATTTTAGCTGCAAAAAGTCTGCTGCACACTGGGCTGAAATTTTTCCATCATGGCAATTGCGATGAGTAGTCCTGGAAAATTAGTATCCAGGTCCCTTGATGCGCTGGGGGAGCTTTGGGTTTTAGCCACATGAAGTATCTTATCCTTTTGAACATAATTCAAAAAATGGGCCATCATCACCCTGGGGAGGGCCCCCTCTCCCTCAACATCCCAAGGTAATGAGCCCTCTCAACCACCACAGGGCCATATTCTGCTCCTAGTTCCATCATGACTGGCAACCAGGTCTCCAGAAAACTCCTGAGATCCCCCTCTCTCACTCCTTCTGAGAACCCCACAAATTTGAGGTTATTCTGCCGGCTCCTATTTTCCAGTTCATCAATTTTATCAAGCTGCTGCATAACCAATTGCTTGAGCTCCTGCAAGGCCTTCAGAGTGCTCTCAGACTCCTCCTCCACAGCTCTCAAATGTTTCTCTGCCTCTCCCAGCCATTTAATATAGCCTTGCATGGCTTGAGAGACCCCCTCCAGCTTCATAAATACTTGCTAAAACTTTCCTGAGAGCGCAGCCACAAAAGACTGTTACCTCCTCCACAAGCACGTCTTTGCCCGAGGCCGTTCGCCATCTTGTCCCCAAGGCACAATTTCTCCCGTTCCTTTTTCAATGTTCTGGCCACCATGGGACAAACGCTGGCGAACTGCAGCACCAGCGCGGACTCCTCCAGTAGCCATTTCAGAGCAATTCAGGTGAAATCGTGGGTTTCAGCTGTGATGGGGGGAGGGGGGATTCAGTGGGGACAGCCCAGAAAGCAGCATTCCTACATCTGGCTGCTCTCACTGCATCATGTGACCTTGGATCCTCACTTTTAAAAGAACCATCTCTACCCTTGTTCTAATACTGAACAGTGCCATCTGGTGATCATTGGATGCAAGATGATCGCCCTCTATAACACTCAAAACATTCTCCCTATTCAGAAGCACCAGGTCCAGTATGGTCCCCTTCCATGTGGATTCTGTTACCAGTTGCCAGAGTCTTTCTCTCTGTGGAGAATCCAAGATCTCCTTACTTCTAGTCACACTAAAGTAGAGAAGTCTCAATGAACATCTGGCATATTGAAATCATCTATTAGTAACACATCTTCTTTCATAACAATACTTTGAATGTTTTCAATTAAATCTTTATCCACTTCTGTCTATATATTACACAAGAGCAAATGGAAGCACCATTCCCTCCTTTCAGATTAATGCACAGTGCCTCCTCCTTATCTCATAAACCCTGCAATTCTGTTACTTTAATACTATTTTTTATATATAGTGCCACTCCTTCTCCCTTTCTTCCTAGCTTGTCCTTCCTGAATAAATTATAGCCTGGTATAATTATATCTCATGCATGGTTCTCCATGAACCATGTCTTCATGATTGCCACTAAATCCAGAATCTTATTTCCCATGTTGTTGTTAAGTGCCGTCAAGTCGGAGTCGACTCATGGCGACCCTCTGGATAGCTATCCTAAATTGTGTTCGGTCTTCAGTCAGGCGGCTCTTTGTTGACAGACTGGTACCCATAGCTGCTGTTATTGTATCGATCCATCTCATTGCTGGCCTTCCTCTTTTGCGTTGACCTTCTATCTTGCCAAGCATAATGTCTTTCTCTAATGATCTCTCTCTTCACATGATGTGTCCAAAGTATGAAAGTCGAAGTCTTGTCATCTGAGCTTCTAAAGAAAGCTTAGGTTTGATCTCCTCTAGTACCGACTGGTTTGTTCTTCGGGCAGTCCATGGTATACACAGTATTCGCCGCCAGCACCATAATTCAAAGGCATCAATTTTCTTCCTGTCTGTCTTTTTCACAGTCCAGTTTTCACATCCATATGATGTTATTGAAAATACCATGGCTTGAACAAGTCGAATCTTTGTATGGAGAGAGACATCTCTACTCTTGAGATTCTTATCTAGGTCTTTCATAGCCATTCTGCCAAGAGCAATGCGCCGTCTGATTTCTTGACTGCTTGTTGCTTCTTTATTGATAGTTGATCCAAGTAGGTTAAAGTTGTTCACAATTTCAATTTCTTCTTCTTCAACGATGAACCTGTTGATTATGCAGTTGTCATGATCTTTGTCTTCTTTACATTAAGGTGCAGGCCCATTTTGAGACTATGTTCTTTGATTGTGAGAAGCAAATGTTTCAGATTATCTTCACTTTCAGCCAGTAATGTGGTATCATCAGCATAGCGAAGGTTGTTGATGAGTCTTCCACCAGTCTTCACACCTCTGTCTTCATACAGTCCTGCTTCTCTGATGATTTGTTCTGCATATAAATTAAACAGGTAGGGGGAAAGTATGCAGCCTTGTCTTACACCTTTGCTTATTTTAAACCATTCTGTTTCTCCTTGTTCCGTTCGAACTGTTGCTTCTTGATCAATGTACAGATTGTGCAAGAAAACAATCCGGTGTTCTGGTATACCCATGCTTCTTAATGTGGCCCAGAGTTTCTCATTGTTTACACAGTCAAAAGCCTTGCTATAGTTGATAAAGTACAAATAGATATCCTTTTGGTATTCTTTAGTCTTTTCAAGGATCCATCTCACATCCGCAATGATGTCTCTCGTTCCTCGCCCTTTCCTGAACCCTGCTTGCACTTCAGGTAGTTCTTGTTCCAGGTATGGTTGTAGTCTCTTTTGAATAATCTTCAGTACAATCTTGCTGGCATGTGGGATCAGAGCGATTGTGCGATAATTTCCACAGTCAGTTGGATCACCTTTCTTTAGTATTGGTATAAACACAGATCTTTTCCAGTCAGTTGGCCATGATGTTGTCTTCCATATTTCTTGGCAGAGCCTTGTGAGTACAGTAACAGCTGCATCAGATTGCTGCAATACTTCTATGGGAATACTATCAATGCCCGGTGCTTTGTTCTTTGATAAGGCTTTCAATGCTGTTTCAACTTCTTCTTTCATCACCAATGGTTCCTAATCGTAAGGTACAGGTTGAAATGGCTGTTGGTCCACTTGATCTTTATCATATAAAAACTCTGTATATTCCTTCAACCTTTTCTTGATCTTCTCAGCATCATTCAACATAGAACCTTGAGCATCTTGTAACATTCCAATTCGAGGTTGGAACTTTTTCTTTAACTCTCGTAGCTTTAGGAAAGCCGATCTTGTTCTTCCTCTAATAGTTTCTGCTTCTATTTCCTTGCAAGTGTCATTGTAGTACTTTTCCTTGTCCTGTCTTGCTGCACGTTGGAAATCTCTGAGTTCTGCGATTGTCTTTCTTTCTCCTCTGGCTTTAGCCTCTCTGCATTTCTGGGCAATTTTCAGAGTTTCTTCCGTCATCCATTTTGGCCGTTTTTGCTTTTTCACCTTTTGTAGAGACTTCTCGCTTTCTTCCAACACAACCTTCTTGATGTCATTCCATAACTCTTCCGGAGCTCTGTCATTTGTATCTAAAGCAGCAAATCGATTTTGCAGGCAGTCTTTAAATTCCAGTGGTATATTCTCAAGGTCATATTTTGCTGCATTCATGAATGATTTGCTCTTTTTCAACTTTAGCTTGAGTTTGCATACTAGTAGTTGATGATCTGTACCACAGTCAGCTCCAGGTTTTGTCTTTGTTGATGTTACAGAGCTTTTCCATCGTTGACTTCCACAGATGTAGTCAATTTGATTTTTATACAATCCATTGGGTGAAGTCCATGTGTTGCCAACTTTTGCGTTCCAGTCACCCATGACTATCAGGATATCCTGTTTGCATGTTCTGTCAATTTCAGCTTGTACTTGTTCATAGAACTCTTCAATTTCATTCTCTTCTGCAGCTGTTGTTGGGGCATATACTTGAATTATAGTTGTGTTGATAGGCAATCCTCGTAGACGAATAGAGATTAAGCATTCGCTGACTGCATTGTATTTCATTACAGTTCTTGCAAGTTTCTTCTTTATTATACATGCAACACCATTTCTTCTTTGTCTTTCATTTCCAGCATAGTAGACCATGTGATCATCTGATGCAAAGTGCCCCATGGCAGTCCATTTCAGTTCGCTGACACCCAACAGATCAAGTTGTACACGTTCCATTTCATTCTTGACCACCTCCAACTTCCCTTGGTTCATGCTTTGTACGTTCCATGTTCCAATGTGTAAGACATCTTTACAGCTTCTGATTCTCATTTCATGTGCAGCTACATCAGCAGTCAGACTTCCCGAGGGCTTTGATCCAACCACATCATAAATGCTGGCTTTACTCTGAAATGTTTTCAGCTCTTCCCCAGTAGCTAGTTGAGTGCCTTCCGACCTGGGGGTCTCATCTTCCAGCACCATAGCACAATTTGTTTTGTTGTAACTATCCATTGGGTTTTCATGGCAAGATACAGAAGTAGATTGCTGGGCCTTTCTTCCGTGCAGTTTAAGTTTGGTGTTGTTGCCGTTGTCACAAAAATGTGATCCTCCGCCGTCAACACTGTCCCATTCTGCTGCTGCCCAGATGGGTGGTTTGTCTTGGTCTGGCACCTCAGCTGAGACCTATCCATCTTGGGAGACCCTGCCAGTAGTTAAACTACTGATAGTTTAGCTCTCAGCATCACTGATGCACGCAAGCCCTCACAGCACGACAAGCTGCAAACCAAGTGAGACATGGACATTAGCATACACCTCATTTCAGATGTTGCCCCCTTTTCCCATTTCTACGGATGTATTTAATGTTTTACTTATCTGAGGACTTTGCTTATTTGAGGTCTTTGTTCACCCATTCCTGGTGAACCTAGTTTAAATCCCTCTTCAGTAGATTAGCCAGTCTGATGTAGAAGATACTTCAGCCCTTCTTGGATAGATGGAAGCCATTTCTGGTCAGCAGCTCTTGAAAAATCATCCCATGTCCAGGAAACTGAAATGCTCTGGATAACACTGTCCAAGCAGTCATGCATTCATCTCTAGGATGTGAGTTTCTCTGCTTCGGCCTTTACCCTCAAAAGTATGATGCAGTAAATGTCTCCAGCTCCAATATAATGGATCCCTGCAGCGGATCCTCAGGTGTACTTCTGGCTCCCTTCAGTTCATCAAAATCATTTTTCAGGCCTCCCTGAAATAGACAAATAGTACCTTTGGACTTTGCAATTATTTGCATTATTTTGAGAATTATCCTAATAGGTTAAAAAAAAAGTGGCAAGGATGCTTGGACAATACTAGAAATTATGATTTCAAAACAATCTCCTGGTCAGATGAGATTTTCGCAAGTGTTGGTTGTGGCTGACTGAAGGTCAAAAGAGCAGATGCTGCCGCAGTGGCACATTCTGCTGATATTTAATTGCAAGTTGGAAAAAAAAACAGAGCTAAATGAGCATACTTACTGTTGTCTGTAAGCTCTGGGGCAAGAGGATCCTGCAGCTGGGTAACTGAACCTTCTGCGGGTTTGAATATACCGAACATGCTAGAATAATAGTAGTTAAAAAGAAAGATGTCTGCCATTAATCAGACTGACTGTAGAGCTGTGTGTCCAATTTAAGATCCTGATACTTTGCCTTTTTTCCTTTTTTTGGTTTCCATGGTCCATCATATCTGAAAAACAGAACTAAACATCTGTTATGCTCTAGTCAGAGTCTTTCTTTCTATTCCTATTAGTAAAGTAGTTTAGAAATCTAAGATTCAGTTCACTATCTGGATAGTCCCTTTTTCTGTCCTAAGCTATGCGCAGAGCTATTCATATAGCAGTATTGAAAATTACCGCTGTACGGATAGTTCGTCGTGCCACTCATGATCCACTCACAGATCGCCCTAGGCTATCGGGATAGTGCCGAGGCAATCAGACATGATTTTCAATCACACTGTCTAGATAGTGCCACTGAATATCTTGGTCAGCTGGATGCTGCTATAGAGGTAAGTGTTGCAGAATTGACCCAGTTGTTTCTTTACTGGTTATTGTCTGTTTTGGGGTTTTTTGTATGATTGGGCTGGAGGCTTTGTGATTGTTTCATTTTATTTGAATGGTTTATTTTAGCAGTGGCAATGAGTCAGTAAGGACATGTCCTGATCGTCTCCAGGCAAACTACTCACGAATTAATTAATCTTAGCCCTGACAACGCAAAATAATCCTCCTGGTTGGATGCTGATGAGGCTACGGTGCTGTTGATCTCATTAGTATCTGTGTAGATTTGGGGGGGAGCGCTCTTTTCAGGAATCAATGTGCTTAGCTCAACGGTGTATGAGGGAGAGTAAGATGTTGGAAGGGCGAGCTCCCATGGAGAGATATGATGCAATCCCTGGGTGTTGGCTTTACTGTCTTAGTCAATATCACTAATGATCCTGTGATGGCCCAGGCCACTTAATACCGAGTTGCCTGGATGATCTCCCCACCCAGTGTCCAGTCTATAACAATTTTGGCAGGACATGGGGTGGAGGTCGGTGACAGCTGAGACTGTGAAGTTAATACCACTGCAATGAGTGGCTTTGGGATGTGCTGTTTCACCCCATATCCCCTTTTTTTGATATACATAAAACCTAGAGCCACAAACATACAGCTTTGGCACTTTTTGGGACATCCAGACGATCAAGGGGTGATGTGGACCTAGGAGAGGAGCGCTCCCCCCAAGTCAAGACAAGTTAAGTTAAGTTAAATTGACTTGAGTCGTACAGCAATGTTAATGTATCTATATAGTAGGTTTAGTGATATAATGTGTTTGTTTGGGGTAATTGGGAATGGCCCTGGGAAGGGATTCTGCAGGGGCATACAGGGAGGCAGTAGACTGACTGGGGAGGCGAAGACTGGAGCTCTTGACACGGAAGTGGACTAGCTATAAACAGCACCAGTCAGTCTTTATTTGCAACAATGAAGTTCCTGGCTGGGATCGCAACCACTTGCCTCCAACTCTTCTGGATGGCCAGCGGCTCGCTGTGTTGGTGGGGCCTGGGGGCATAAGGTATAGATTAGGGTGGTAGGGGATTCAATCTAGAGGGAACGATAAACTGGAACTACTGAGGGGTAGGAACAGATAGAGGCCGATAGGTGGGTGGGCCTGAATGCTACTATGGATCTCTGGTGGGCTCCTGCGGGAGCAAAGATGGACAAGTGGGACTGGGGATCGGGGGGTGATAGTGGGAAGGGGGATGGCGAGGAGTGAAGGACTACGGGGAGGCTCAGTGCTAGGGGTAATAGGGAGGGTAGGCTTAGTTTGGACATTAGAGAAGGTAGGTTTATTTATTTATTTATTTTTATATACTGCACTTTTTCAGATCAGTGCGGTTTACATATAACATGAACAATAAACTGGTTTACATAGAACAGATTGCATAGAACAATTTATTAGAACGGGTTATTTAGAACATAGAACAGGTTATTTAGTGAGGATGGCCTGGGTGGTTTCTCCTGTGGGCGAGGCTGGGGGACTGAACTACTTCCTGCAGGTGCCTACACAATACCTTGGTTTCTGGGGTTTGGGCTTGGGAGCCCCCCCAGATAAATTACTGATCATTGCTTTTTGGTTCCTACTACGATTAGGGGTCACATGAGTAAAGGGGGCTTGAGAGTAGTCTCGTGGAATGTTTGTGGTATCGGCGACCCAATAAAGTGATATAAGGTGCTTAAGGCACTATGTCATTCATATGCAGATGTTGCTATGCTTCAAGAGACTCACATGACTGATATGGAGCATGCTAAGCTCAAGCAGTGGTGGGGTGGGGGAGGTGTATGGAGCTAAGGCAGGAGGCAGACACACGGGAGTGGCCATTCTAGTCAATCTAAAGGTGGAACATATTGAGAAGGATACAGGGGGACAATATGTGTTGCTTTTGGGACATTTACAGGGTCACCCAATCCTGTTGGGGTACATCTATGGCCCAAATCGCTATGAGAGCCAGCTTTTTGATGACCTGGTGCAGAGCTTGACTGGTAAAAGGGACCAGGATATAGCCCTTCGGGGCGTCTACAATTCTGTGCTTGATTGATAGTGGATGGCTCTCGAGGGGGACTTGAGGGGAATGCTAGACAGAAATGACGTCTGCTGGGCATCTGTGATGCCAGAGATCTAATTGATGTTTGGCGCACCCAGAGAGTGGGGTTACATGCACCTCTTGAGGACCCATGGTAAATGGTCCCGAATAGACTATTTTTTAATTCCTGAATGCCTCTTAAACAGAATCAAGGATGCTCAGAAGGGAATATACAGATTTTGGATCACGCGATAGTCGGGATAGACCTACAACCCTCCGGCCAACATAGTTAGAGAAGAGAATGACGTTTTCCCCTTCAATTTGAGGGAAGACGCTGATTTTGGGAGATTCCTTCGGGAACAGTGGGACCTTTTTGAGGAATCGAATGCGATCCAGAAGGATAATCCATCACTTTTCTGGGAGATGGCTAAAGTCTACTTACGGTGGCTCTAATTGGCTATGCTTGCTGGAGGAAAAAAAGAGGCCAACAGCAAACTCGTGGAGTGCAGCACTCGGCTCCATACTCTGTCAGTGTTTGGTGCGTCAGGATATGGATGAGAATCGAGCAGTATATTTAACCCCGCAGAGTCAGCTGAATACTCTTATCCACTCCTGGGCAAAATGGTCTATGTTGCATTACAGATATGCACTCTATAGGTTTGGGAACCATTCGGGCTGACTATTGTCCACGTTAATGAAAAAGGAGGAAAGTCCCTGAGTAGCAGCAGTAATTAGAGGGGCAGATGGGATAATCCGGACAACACAACAGGCAGTGGAGACAGCCTTTTTGGAATATTACAGGGATTTGTATAGTGAGGACCCACAAGATGACCAAGAGGCGCGAGAATATTTGCAAAACTGTAAGCTCCCTCGACTGGAACAGTCTCAGTGTGACCAGCTGAATGAGCCCATTAGCCCGTGAGAAATACAAAACGTGATTAAAGATCAGAAGATGCCCCGAGCGCCCAGGCCCGACAGTTTCAGAGCAGAATTTTACCAGATACTGGGAGGCAAAGTCTGTATTCCTCTGGCTGAACTGTACCAGCAATTGGCTGAACTTCAATACTTTCCTTATCAGACCAATGAAGCATTGATTACTATCATTGCTAAGCCAGGGCGTGATCCTTTTCTGCCGGGGTCTTACCGCCCCATTTCTCTGTTGAATGTAGACCTTAATATCATATCTAAAGTATTGGCGGAACGACTCTCCACTCATGCCGGGTTTAATGCACTCTTCTCAGGTAGATTTTGTTAGGGGCAGACAGGCTGTGACCAATATACGCCAAATCCTGGCAATCCAATATTATTGCAGGAATCACGTGCTTCCCTCAATTCTTCTAAGTTTTGACATTGAGAAGGCATTTGATAGAGTGGGATGGCGGTATATGTTCTCCACACTAGGGAATTTTGGTTTTGAGGGGTCCTTTTTATAAGCACTGAAGGCATTATACGCAGGTCCTTGACCAAGGGTGTTAGTGAACGGGCAGCGCATGGAGCGATTCCCATACACTGTGGATCGTGCCAGGGTTGCTCACTATCTCCCCTAATATTTCTTCTGTTTCTCGAACCTTTGTTATCTCACATTTGCGCGAATCCCGGCATAGAGGGAATTCCCTGGGGACCAATGAATTCAAACTGGCAGCCTTTGCGGACGAACTGCTTCTTCATCTGGCCAATCCTGAACACTTTTTAACAACCTTGCTAACAGAATTTGAGATCTTTGGTAGGTTCTTTAAGCTAAACCTTGAGAAATCTGAGGCACAGGTGGGGCTTGAATCGATGAGGGTGGAATTGAAGAGAGATTTCCCCCTTAGATGGGCAGAGAGATATTTTTGATATTTGGGAGTGATTCTACCAGCGAATCCCCAGAACTTGTACAAATGTAATATGGGGCTCCTGATAGTTCAATTGGCGCAGTGTCTATCCCGATGGCAGGATTTGCCTCTTTTGCTAGGAGGGAGAATTGCTCTGTTTCGGATGGCTCTATTTCCACAATGGCTCTACATGTTACAACTACTGCCTGTATGGCTTTTGAAGAAAAACTTACTTAAAGTAGATGGCTTACTGTCCCATTTCTTTTGGCAAGGCCGGAGGGCCCGTATAGCGATGCAGACACTCAAGGGGTCTTGGTGAAGAGAAGGTATGTGGGTCCCAGAGCTCCAGGCCTACAATTTAGCGTGTTTGCTGCAGCATTTAAAGAATTGTCTCTTTGACACAGCAGACTATACCTCCCTGAGGTGTGAACAAGCTTTGGTCGCACTCCTGGCACTTCAATATGTGTTGCATACACCCATTAGTAAACTACCACCTTTATTGCGGATGTGTGGCTTCATTCAGGTAAATCTCCAGTCCTGGAGATAGATTTGTGGATGACTGGGACACTCCGCTTTTCCGTCGGTTTATTTGCTGATCCAGGATAATGCAGACTTTATCCCAGGTATGACGGCCTCTAGGTTTCAGCATGGCAGAGTTTGGGGGTGGACCACCTCGAACAATTATTAACGGAGGATGGAGCCCTCTTGTCCTTCGAGGAGTTACGGGTCCAATTTCACCTAGAGGCTGGAGATCTTTTTCAGTATTACCAGCTTCACAGTTACATCCAAGGTCTGGTTGGCAGTAATTTGTCCAGTTCATTTTGCACTGATTTGGAAGACTTTTTTTCTATGCGAAAAATCAGGTAGGATCACGGTTTCGCAAGTTCAATCTTCTTTAGCGACCAGGGCTTCCCAGATCTCCTGTCATAGGCTGGCAGAGCTTTGGAATGCAGATCTTAGTATGTCCTTAGCTGGAGAGACCATGTGGAAACTCATTGACAAAATCCAGTGGTTTACAGCTATGGTCTCCCTTCGTGATATGCAATATCGGATAATCAGACGTGCTTATCTTTCACCGGGTCGGATGCAAGCAATGGGGTATGGTGGATGGTCCATTTGTCCAAAATATGGAGAGGTTGGTGCCCCCCTAATTCATTTGTTGTGGTCTTGTCCAGTGGTACAGGTCTATTGGAAGGCTATTCATGAGTTTGTGGAGAGGGTTTTTCAACAACAATGGACTTTGACTTTGCAGTCTGTCTTGCTGCATGTGATGGAGGGAATGGAGGTTACGGGAAGGGGTGGCGATGCTGGCTGAAAATGTCATGGGCACTAGCTACTCGGGTTATTTTGATGGGTTGGCGGAGCACCAGTCACCCGAGTTTTTGGCAGTGGCAGACAGCTCTGCACCAACACATGCAGATAGATAAACTCTGGACCAAAGCTGTGTGAAAGCGTGTACCTAAATTCCACAAGGTTTGGGACAACTACATTCAAACACTACCTCCACGTAGTCATAGCTATATTCTGAATGACCTCTAGGAGCCGAGGGGGAATACCTTGATGACTGGAGGTGGGGGCACTCGCAGGAATGGATGGGGGGGAAAAGGAGTTACTAGGGGGGAGGGGGAAAAAGGGAATTTTGTGATTTGGTCTGATAGGGTATGTAAGAGTCACCACGCTCAGACCACCACTTGCCCCCTCTGGAGGGAGGGGGGTAAGTACCATTAGGGAGAGAGGGGAGGATATGGGGGGGAGAAAAATGAAAAATTGTAAGTTTGTTGTTGAAGGCTATTCCAACTTTGATGTTATTATATTGTTATTATGCATTTGGCTGTTTTTTCATTGGTTATTGCCGCAAGAAACAGTTTTGAACATTTAATGGTTTATTTTTAATATTTTATTAGTTTTGCTTGTTTATGTTTGTAGTTTTGGTGATATGTATCATATTTTATTCTGTATATTGCTATGGGAAATCTTGAAACTGGGAAGATGATTTCAAAATCTTTTAAATAATAAAAAAATGTTTTACTTTACTATTGTGATGGCAATATTACATGGCCCTGCCTAACCAGGAGTCAGCTGGTCTCCCAGATAGAGAGAGCGATGAGGACTGAGGCTCAGAGATAAAATGGCTCATCCCAAGATCACAGTCAGGGGCAGAGCTGGGGATTGGAAATGAGGCCAGAAAGGGGCACATCTCTAAACCTGGGTAATCATAGTGCTAGCCTTTTTCTCCCAAATCACAGGCCAACCACTATGATTCAAAAGCCTCAAACTTGCTTTGACCCCAAAGTGCCCCTTCCACCTGCAGATGTAAGGATGTCTTTGTGTCCTGGAAGGCTCTGCACTGATAAAATGTGAAAAGATTCACTGTTTGGCAGATGAGCTGAGGAAGAGAAGGTTTCTTTGTCATTTGGGCTGCTTATAGGGTCTAGACTAAATGGAGCAGAAACAGACCGAGATTAAGAGGATGCAGCAAAATCACTTTAAATTAAATAACAAGTAAATCTGTTCTCCTTGTCAGTATAACTCACCCCTGTCTCCGCGGGCTTTCCAACAAGACTCAGCATGCAGATTTTAAGAGCCTTCTTACTTAAGGTTATTGAATTTCTTTCAGGCAAATCTGGGACGTTTATCTGAAGTGTGTGGGAAGTGTGTGTGGCGGGGGAGAGACATCTTATTTCCAAGTTTGAGGAGGGAAGAGACTTGGAGGAGGGAAAAGGGGTCATTACCATGCACCCCCTCATTCATCCCATGACAGTAACAATTTCACTTCCAAGCAGATAAATCAACAGATAAAGTCTTAGATAGTGCTGGGGAGGAGTCTGCTGTCTTGGTACATGTCGGTACCAATGACATAGGAAAATGTGGTAGGGAGGTTCTGGAGGCTAAATTTAGGCTTTTAGGTAGGAAGTTGAAATCCAGAACTTCCAGGGTAGCGTTCTCCGAAATGCTTCCCGTTCCACGCGCAGGACCCAAAAGGCAGGCAGAGCTCCGGAGTCTCAATGCGTGGATGAGACAATGGTGCAGAGATGAGGGTTTTGGATTTGTTAGGAACTGGGGAAAGGGCTCTTCCGAAGGGATGGGCTTCACTTTAACCGGGATGGAACCAGACTGCTGGTATTAACCTTTAAAAAGGAGATAGAGCAGCTTTTAAACTAGATAATAGGGGAAAGCCGACAGTCGCCCAAGAGCGCATGGTTCAGAAGAATGTATCCTTGAAGGATACTACCAAAAGCAGAGAGGTTCCAAAAAAGAGTAAAATAGCCCAAATGCCCTCGAGTATGGAGCAGACAGAACTTAAAGATCCCAAATTACCCATGGCTACCAATAGCCAGATTAATATGAATAAAATACAGTCTCTAAAATGCTTGTATGCAAATGCTAGAAGTCTAAAAAATAAGATGGGAGAGGTTAGAATATATAGCACTAAATGAGAGGTTAGATATGATTGGAATATCAGAGACATGGTGGAAGGAGGACAACCAGTGGGACACTGATACCTGGGTACAAACTATATCGTAATGATAGAGCTGATCAAATTGGTGGAGGGGTTGCACTCTATGTTAGAGAGGGCATTGAGTCAGAAAGGATTAAAGTTTTGCAGGAAACAAAATTTGCTGTAGAATCTCTATGGATTAAATTCCATGTAAAAAGGGAAAGGCGATGGCAGTGGGGGTGTACTATTGACCGCCTGGCCAGAATGAACAAATGGATCATGAAATGCTCAAAGAAATCAAGGAAGCTAACTAAAGTTACAGCGCAGTAATAATAATGGGTGATTTCAATTACCCCGGTATCGACTGGGTCAGTGTCACTGCAGGACATGCTAGGGAGATAAAGTTCCTAGATGAAATAAATGACTGCCTCTTGGAGCAGCAGGTGCATGAACCGACCAGAGGGGAAGCCATATTAGATCTAGTCCTTAGTGGAACACCAGATCTAGTACAAGAGATAAGGGTGTTGGGGGCCACTTGGCAATAGTGATCATAGCATGATCGCATTTAATTTAATTAGTGGAGAAGGGATGGTAAGGAAATCCACAGTACTACCTTTTAACTTTCGAAAGGGAGACTAAGATAAAATGAGGAAAATAGTTAAGAAAAATCTAAAAGGAGCAGTTGCAAAGGTTAAAGACTTACATCAAGCTTGGGTGTTGTTGAAAACTACTATCTTGGAAGCCCAGATCAGCTGTATTCCACGCTTTAAGAAAAGTGGAAGGAAGTCCAGAAAACTGCCAGCATGGTTTAAAGGTAAGGTCAAAGAGGCTGTTGTTGCCAAAAAAGCATCATTCAGGAAATGGAAAAAAGAGCCAAATGACGAAACCTGGAAACAGCTCAAGCACTGGCAAGTCAACTGCAAGGCATTGATAAGGCAGGCAAAGGGAGAATTTGAGAAGAAGCTTGCTGCGGAAGCAAAAACGCGAAATAAAGTCTTTTTCAAGTACATTCATAGCAAAAAAAACTGTGAGAGAGTCAGTTGGTCCAATAGATGATAAGAGGGGTTAAAGGGGCACTAAGAGGCGACAAGGCGATAGCGGAGAGACTGAATGAATTCTTTGCTTCGGTCTTTACTGAGGAAGATGTAGGGATGTTACCCATGACTGAAGTGGTATTTAAAGGTGTGGAAGAATTGAAGGAAATATCGATACATCGGGAAGATGTATTACAACTATTAGATAAACTGAAGAGAAGCAAATCACCTGGGCCAGATGATATACATCCAAGGGTGTTGAAAGAACTGAAATATGAGATTGCAGACCTGCTATTAGTAATCTGTGAACTATCATTAAAATCATCTGTAATACCTGAAGATTGGAGGATGGCGAACGTAACACCAATTTTTAAAAAGGGTTCCAGGGGTGATCCGGGAAACTACAGACCGGTGAGCCTGACGTCAGTACCGGGAAAAATGGTAGAAACCATCATAAAGAACAAAATTGCTGAACATGTAGATAGTCATGGCTTAATGGGAGACAGCCTACATGGCTTTAGACAAGGAAGATCTTGTCTTACTAATCTGTTATGTTTTTTTGAAGGTGTGAATAAACAGGTAGACAAAGGTGAGTCGGTTGATATAGTGTATTTGGACTTTCAGAAAGCCTTTGACAAGGTCCCTCATCAGAGACATTTGGCACAACTAAAGAGTCATGGGATAGGAGGCAGTGTACTATTGTGGATCAGGAACTGGTTAAAAGATAGAAAGCAGAGGGTAGGGCTAAATGGCCAATATTCCCAATGGAGAAAGGTGAATAGTGTTGTACCCCGGGATCTGTGCTGGGTCCGCTGCTTTTTGACATATTCATAAATGACCTGGAAAAGGGAATAATGAGTGAGGTTATCAAATTTGCAGATGACACAAAACTATTTAAAGTTGTTAAAACCCAAGAGGATTGTGGAAAATTGCAAAAGGATCTTGATAAATTGGAAGACTGGGCATCGAAATGGCAGATGAAATTTAATGTGGAGAAGTGCAAAGTTATGCACCTAGGGAAGAACAACCCAAACTATGGTTACACGATGCAAGGTTCCACATTAGGAACCACCACCCAGGAAAAAGATTTAGGCGTCATTGTGGATAACATGTTAAAACCCTCGGCCCAGTGTGCAGCGGCGGCCAAGAGAGCAAATAGAATGCTAGGTATCATATGGAAAGGAATGGAAAATAAAACAAAATATATCATAATGTCCTCTATATCATTCCATGGTGAGACCGTACCTTGAATATTGTGTGCAATTCTGGTCACCGTATCTTAAAAAGGATATAGCGTTATTAGAAAAGGTTCAGAGAAATGCCACCAAAATGGTAAAGGGTATGGAAGGATACTGCTATGAAGAAAGGCTAAAAAGGTTAGGGCTCTTTAACCTGGAAAAGAGACGACTGAGGGGAGATATGATAGAAGTCTATAAATTAATGAACAGAGTGGAACGGGTAAACGTAGATCGATTGTTTACGTTATCAGAATATAGAAAGACTAGGGGACATGCAATGAAGCTACAGGATAAACTATTTAAGACTAATAAAAGAAAATATTTTTTCACTCAACGTGTAATCAAACTCTGGAATTTGTTACCGGAGGATGTAGTAAAGGCTGTTAGTGTAGCTGGGTTTAAAAAAGGTTTGGACAAGTTCCTGGAAGAAAGGTCCATAAACCATTATTAAGAAGGGACCCAGGATATCAATGCTTGACCCAGTACAAGCATTGTGGAACCTGTGTCTTTTGGAGAAACTGCTAGATACGTATGACCTAGATTGGCCACTGTTGGAAACAGGATACTGGGCTTGATGGATACCTTATGTTCTTATGAAGCAGTGATTTTCCCCATACTGTGCAAAATCTAAAGGTAATAGATCTAAATTTTAAAAATTGATGGGGCTGAAATTTAAAATGATTAATGAGGTTAGCAGAATTGCTAACCGCATTAATCACGGTGAATGGGATATTCAGTGACACTAACATGGTTAGTGCTACGTCTAGGCGCCCCAATGCTAACCGGCTAGCATGAGAGCATTCCTGGGGTGATGCACTATTCAGCCGCAGCCCAGTTATCCCTCTGAGGCAAAAGTCAGGCACCGTAAAGGCTGGCCTAATGTTTGCTGCTGAACTTTACTGAACAGTGGTTGAATATCGCCATTGCCTGGTTAGCTTCCTGGCTATCTGACTGACCCAGATATTCAATGCCAGGGCCATATTCATCCACCCGTATTGAATATCCGGGTCTAAGGTACACCAGCAACAGCTAACTGCTTTAATCGCACTAGCTGCCACTGCTGAATAGCTGGCCTGACATATTCAAAGCACTAAAATGAAATACATTTTCTTTTACCCTTTCTGTCCCCATTGTTAGAATCGGGGACGGGAGGCTGCTAAATAGGTAGGAATCAAAGATACAGTTCTAAAATTGGGGACAATCCTCTGAAAAATCAGAGACATCCGGTAACCATATTGGGATTCTGAACCAAAGATGCATGTGTTTGGGCAGTGAGGAGGATACTATACCACACTTGGACACTCTGCTACATTAAGTCAGCATGACTGCTAATAAAACACATGGAGGGGAATTTTAGAAAGGACGTCCAAGTGCACTTTGGAACATCTAAGCCAAATGTCTCAAAAAAAGCAGGCATGTCCAGGTGCAGACACAATTTCAGAAAAGTGGACGTGCCCGATATGGACATCTGCGGGGGATTCTACATAGATGTCTCCAGAACTGTATTTTGGATCCTGGATGTCTAGGATAGCCTAATGGTTAGAGTAGTGGGCTAGAAACAGGGCAGCCAGGGTTCAAATCCCATTGTTGAAATTGTGCTGAATACTGAGGATGATGGGGTGCCTCTAGATGTTCTTCAGCCAAAACAAACACTTTTCAGATGCCTGTTCATGACAGGAGCAGGACTAAACTGCCAGACGTCCATAACATTTCTGAGATCAAGCAGGGATGTCCAGCTTCCTGGGAATGTCTCAACCACACCCCTGTTCAGACTTAAGACATCCCCAGAGCTGGCTTCTAAAATGGCTCTGGAGTTCTCTGTGCTTTGGATATCTCCATGACTGCTTCTGGATGCCCAAAGCATGAAGGGGGCTTCTAAAATGACCCCCTTAGCAAACTGACTGACTTTTTAAGTATGGCAACTTGAAAAGCCAGAGGGTATTGTGAGCTGACACTATATATCATGAATTTACATTCATAGTGACATTACAAGATTTTGCTGTATGTGATGTCTTTAATGGGAACACTTTAAATAGTTATTTATGCAGCTAAAGGGGCTTTTTGAACATTGCCCACTCTTCATGCTAGCTTTACTCACATTTTCATGAGGTGTTCCCAGAATGAGATTAGATCGGGGTCGACAACAATGTTTCTCTATGAACAAGCA
Organism: Ichthyophis bannanicus; assembly: GCA_033557465.1. NCBI lineage: Eukaryota > Metazoa > Chordata > Amphibia > Gymnophiona > Ichthyophiidae > Ichthyophis > Ichthyophis bannanicus. The sequence continues at coordinate 173,264,100 of CM066039.1, read as the reverse complement.
GGAAGTAAGTCTTCACATATGGGTGACATCCCTGACGGAGCCCCATGCAGGAACCCTTTCCAGCTTCCATTTGAAGCTTTTGAGAGGCTCCACCACACATGCGTGCCTGCCTTCCTGCCTGCTGCGGTGCCATCTTCTCACCAGTCTTCTTTTTCCATGGAGCCCTGTAGAGCTGGTGCCTGTTCAGAGACTAATATCTGAACCAAACAGCATGGCTTTCTGTTATTAAGATGGGGCCTGCTCAGAAACTGAAGCATGAACCAAATAAGATGGAACACTTTTCTGCTGTGCTAGCAGCAAACCCTGCAGATCAAGCAAGTCAGTAGAATCATTGTTCATGCCTACGTGCTAGAGAACTCGCTCTCATCCAGAGACTGTGCCACTGGGCCTAGGATTTGCAACAATGTATGCACCTGCATACCAGCATCTTTCCTGCACCATGGACCTTTGTTTGGAGAAGGACCACCTGACCACTGCTACAGGATTCACTGAAGATGACATACAGTATCTGAGACCAGCCAATCCTGTGCCATGGTGAGAGGTCAGGAAAAAGAATTATATGCTGGACTCAGGGAGAGATACAGCTTCTGCACTTTTTCTGCAACTGCTTCTACACACCTCTGCACATACAGACTTCTGATATTCTACTTGGGAACAGTAACTTAGCCTGACTTTGGCAGTTTGTTTTCTGCAGTTCTTAACCCTGATGTCGGCCTCAAGGATGAAGACTAACCTCGGAATGGAGTGAATCTCACTCACAGACCTGCAGCTCGCTGTTACTACGCAGCTCGGCTCTACTGCTTGTAGCCGACGTTGGACCTCTGCCATACTTTGACTTCGTGCTGTTTCTGAAATGACTTCTCAGATCCAGCCACAAGCATTTGGGCAAGAGCTAAGGTACTGGACTTTAATTCCCCCCTCCACCCGAGGATGGGGCTAGCTTAGACAGACAGATAATGTACTGTATGTCTGAGTGCAGAGCGAATCAGTGATGTTGGTTGCTAAAACAGGGATTAGGTATCTTAATTTATAATAATTTTGCACTATTTTTCTATCAGTAATAAAGTCTAATTTATATACAAACATGGTTTGTTTGCCAGGAAGTCCTATATGGGAAGTAGCAGTTTTCCCTAGACATACTGAGTATTTACACATGTGTATTTATCTGCTACTGTCAATATCTCCTACAGCCCCTAGGATGTGTTCCTGCCATCAGCGGAAAAAGTTTGATTTTTGACCCCCTTGTGAGTTGGTTTCTTTCACTTGTCCTACTGCCTGTCGCTGGTTGTGACGGCTCCAGGGCCAACATTTATTTTTTGGCTGTTTTTCTCTTTTTTTTTCTCTCTTTGCGTTTTTTCTTGTGGCTGCCAACATTGAGCCGTTTGATCTTGCCACAGTTGTGTTTCAGGACATGTCTAAACCAGTCAGTGGTTTTAAAAAGTGCACTAAGTGTGCACACACCCATTTCAGTCTCCAACAACCATAATTGATGCCTACAGTGCCTTGGGCCTGACCACCAGCCTGCCTCGTGCAAACCATGCCTGCAGATAATGAGGAAGGGCCTAAAAGACCAGCATTCTCAGCCTTAGCATTGGCATCGACAACCTCACGTGGTTCTGCTGAGGCGTCATTGAGGAGTACCTGAGCACACTTGGAGCCAAGGGGCCATGGTGCCATGGAGCGGAGACTCTCCATTGACCTCCGGTTGGAACGGAGGAAGGATCCATCATCCACTCCATCAACGTCGAAGAGGACATCCGAGCACCAGGCGTTCTCTCGACACCATCTAAGCTAAGCTGCCCCAGCAGGAGGAATTGACTCCCAGGGCCCTGGAGGGCTGCTGACTGCCTCCTGATGAACCTACTATTGTGGAGTCCCCATCAATGGTGCCAGAATCGGTGGCTAAAATCATAATCTTGGCCCCGATGCCTTCAGAGATTGCAGTGCTGGAGGAATGCCTTTGAGTCCTTGAGCCCCACATGGTGGCAGTGCTGGCCACATGACAAGCTGCCCCCCCCAATGCCATCGGCATCATCACTGCACTCTATCCAACCCATCCTCGAGACCCATGTGCTATCCTCTGAGGCAGGCTACCCATGGGCTACCCTACTTCGCTCTGCTCATGGCAATCGTCTCTTCCTCCCATCCCCTGCTCAGGCCCATCTCGAATTAACCTGTCATGCCGCTTTCTTCTTTTTAAGTCCCACCCTTTGGAATTCCCTCCCACTCCCTCCGTACTGAATCATCTTTTTCCCGGTTCAAGTCCCTTCTTAAGACCCACCTTTACTGTCAGGCTTACGATCTTCCCACTCCGTCCAATCATTCCGCATTCCCCCAGGCAGATCCCCCACTTGCAACGACCTCATGATCCAATTTGTTTACATCTGTCACAACCCCCTTTCCCTTCTACCACCCTTAGCCCCTTGTCCTGTCTAATATTTGTGGTGTCCTGTGTCCATTGCTGTCCTTTGCTATCCTTCTCTCTGCCTTTTCTATTTGCTCTCCTATAAATTTGATGGCGTTCTTTTTCCTCCTTTGTTTCCAGTAGTTTATATTTTTTTTTATTGTACACCGCCATGACAGTTCGGTAAGGGCGGTATATCAAATGATGCAAATAAAGATAAAGGCACATCGAGTCGGCGGTTAGAAACGACATCGGTTCTCATGGCCTTCTCCCTCTCCAGAATCTCAGGCTCCGATGTCCTGGTGCATTAGTGCTTGATGCACCGTCGATCCCACTGATGCCCTATTTCTCCACCTGACTGGAGATGATGTTGAGAGAAAGTCTGGCACTACTGTGATTTCCTCTCAGAGTTGGACTCCGATGGATGGGAAGCTGAGGAAGAGTCAGTGGTGTCTGACTAGGGTCTCTGGACCTTCTCTCGGACCCTTCCCCTCCGTATGAGCAGCAGAAGTCTCCCCTGGAGGACATGTCCTTACAGGTCTATGTCAGGAACATGGCCAAGGCCCATATCCTTCTCCTTAGAGTCCGAGGACGAGCCAAGGACAGAAGAGTTAGAGATCCTCCAATACCCTTTAGCCCCCAAGAATGCAGTTATGGTGCCCATGCACTGAATCCTTCAGAAGCTGCTGGTGAGGATATGGGAGAACTCCCTTATGGTGCCAGCCATCAGCTGATGGTTGGACACCATATACTGGGTCCAGAAGGCCCCAGGCTTCAAGAAGCTGCAGTTGCCCCACAATTCCTAAGCACCAGGACCCATTCTTTGGTACCCACAGGCAGGGAGGCCAGGCCCCTTGACTCTTAGTAGGAGATGCTTCCAGTGCTCTATGCTGGTAGCCAGTATCCTCTTATTCCATCTGTGTTCCTCAAAGACATCATGACATCATGATGGACCTGGCTGAGTTTGGCTTCCTCATTCCTTCGGAGCACCTTGATTCCTTCTCTGCCCTGGTGGGCCCTGGCAAGGACTGCTCTAAATGCATGGTCTGAGCAACTTAAAATGCCTTTGAGTCAGTCGGCAGGTTTGCGGCTGTTGGAATCAAAGCATGCCATCTCGCTTGGCTCCAGTCCTCTGACTTGGAAGAGTGGGTGCAGGACAAGCTGGCAGCTGTGTTTTGCCAGGGAGAGAACCTCTTCGGGAAACCGGTGGAGGATAGAGTGGGTGAGATCAAGAAGAAGCATGTGACCCTCTCCAGGCTCTCAAGAAAAACCACTGATCCCACGCAAGAAGTACCAGGGCAAAAAAGACTTTCTACCAGCACAAGAGATGGTACTGCCAAAGCCCTCAGTGTGCTCAGCCAAAGATGCAGGCCACTCACCAGCAGCGACAGGAGAAGCCTCAGAAAGTCTAACCTGCCCCTCAGTCAAAGCCGGGGGCGGGCTTTTGACTGGTTCCTCAGGAGCATAGCCAATCTGCCAGTGCCCGAAGGTGGGGAGGGGAGCTCGTCCACTTTTCCCACAGGTGGCCTCTTATCACCTCGAATGCTTGGATCCTGCAGATAGTCTAATGCTGCACTTCTATTGCTAACAACAGACTTCACTCCTTTCACCTCGTTGCTGCTTATGCCTGAAACAAACTACCAGAGTCTGTACGTCAGGTGCCTTCTCTGACCCTTTTCAAACCCAGACTGAAAGCTCACCCCTTCGCTGCTACTTTTGGATCTTGACTCACCTGATCTCTTTCGTGTATCCTTACCATTCCTCCAGATGTACCCTATGAGGTCTATTCTGTAATGCGCCATCCCCAGCAGAAGCCTCCCCGTACGGTCAAGGCCCATATCCTTCTCCTTAGAGTCTGAGGATGAGCCAAGGACAGAAGAGTTAGAGATCCTCCAATACCCTTTAGTCCCCAAGGACGCAGTTACAAGGAGGCTTAGTCGGGGGCAGGAGGGGGCATTCTGGAGACAGTGCGGGGCAGAACATGGGCAGTCTGCGATCCCAGACTTACAGGGCTGATTCTGAGGTCGTACAGACCCTAGATATGATTCTGATCCCGCAGGGAACGTCTAGTCCCTGCAGGATCGGAATCAGATCTACCTCTGTGCATCTTAATTTCGATTGGGTGCACAGAGGCCTGGGCACACATATTAGAATGTGCCTCCATGTCTACAGCTACTGTGTTGTCTGTCTTGACTAAATTGTAAACTCTGAGTAGGGACCATCTTTTACATGTGTCTATGCAGCACTGCGTACATCTGCCCTTTTATTTAACCTTTACCTGCAGCCAATATGCACCATTTTTCAAAAATATAAGATAAATTACCACATATATGCGGACGACATTATGTTGTTCTCCTCAATCAACATACTTGATCCCAACTACGACAAATTAGCAACCTGCCTCACGGAAGCTGAAAAATTCGATCAAACAATATGAACATTAACTTCAAAAAATTTGAAGTATTATTTACATCAAGAAACACAAATTTTAAACCACCAACAGACATCAAACTCCTGAATTTTACCCTCCCAGTTAAAGAAGAGATTAAATACCTAGGGGGCTTGTTTACAAAGCCGCGGTAGTGGTTCGCGATCGCGATCGCAGCCGCGGCCCCATTGAAATCAATGGGGCCGCGGCTCCGATTACGATCGCAAACCGCTACCGCGGCTTTGTAAACAAGCCCCTAGGTGTCACACTTGACAAGACTCTTAGTTTCACCACACACATTAAGAAAATTACCAAAACAATCTATTTCAAGCTTCGCTCCATTCAACAACTGAGGTCACTTTTAGAAAATGATGATTTTAGAACCATTACACAAGCCTTAATAACCCCCCACTTTGACTATTGTAATGGCAACAAAGAAGAATTTAAAAATCCTTCAAATGGCCCAAAACGTCACCGCAAGAATAATTTCCAAAGCCAAGCTAACTGACCACATTACTCCAATACTATTCTCACTACATTGGCTACCCGTTTCTCGCAGGATTCAATATAAAATTATATTTTCCACCTTCAAATTAATTAATAAGATTGCCCCATCATACCTATCCACACTGATTCATAGCCCTCTAGATAACAGAATTAGAAGAAGGAACCTTAATACCATTTTAGTGCCTGACGTAATAAGAAAGACAAAACACACAACAAGCAATAGCGCCTTCTCATTTATAGCACCAACCTTATGGAACAACCTCCCAGATCAATTAAGAGAGATAAAGGATCTACAAAAGTTCCGTAGAGACCTAAAAACATATCTGTTCACGCAACACTACTTCAATATAGATAGTGACTTGGACATGGCCTCCCTTCCTCCATAACACAGACTGAATTTCACCCTCTCAAATTTGACCACCATAACACAGACTGAATATACCCTTTCAAACATGTTTCACTTATAATTTCTATAATTGAACCTAGCTGCCTCTTTAAAGTTTTATAAATGTAAAATACGTAGTAAGTTGTAAATACTTCCAAATTTGATATCTTACCTGTATATAGTTATTTACTGTTCTATGTATCTGTTTTTTTTAAATATTTTATTTATGAACCACCAACAAAACAACAATACAAACATCTCCATGGGGGGGGAGGTGTACTCTGATCACCCCCCGGAGATTTTCCATACACAAAAGAAACAGGTGGGTTATGACAATGTATCCCCTCGCCCCAACCCCCAGCCCCCCTCCCCTCACCCAAACCCACACTCCATCAACTATCCAATACAGACATATCTTACAAACTAAAATCCCCGCACTCCAACCCCTGCCCATCTATATAACCTACCTCAACTGCCTACCTGTAAGATTTCATTATGGTAGCGAGCCCCTAAACTTTGAATATAGGGTTTCCAAATAAGCATGAAAGCTGTCCAACGTTTGTCACTGGCCCGTGCCATACATCTTTCCATTAACATTAATTGATGGAAACAGTTACGCCATTCCCCAAAAGTAGGTGGATCACACTCCCTGCAGAGACGGAGAATCGGCCCCTTCCCCACCAGACAGGCCTTGCGCAGCAGCAACCTTTCCCCTACTCTCGCAGGGCATGGGGGGGTCGAGCCGATCCAATACCACAAAGGGGCCAGTCCATCGCAATCGCTGCTGTAACAAACCACTTAGGAAGGTACAGATCTTAGCCCAATATGACCGGAGGAGCCCACAGTCCCACCACATATGCAACAAAGTCGCCAACCTCGCCGAACAGCGAGGACAACGACCATCAGTCGTGATATGACTACGCAATGCCCGCCGCGGTGAAAAGTGGGCCCTAGTGATACATTTGAATTGTATCTCCCTCCATTGTGCCCCTTGTGCAATTCTCACTATCCTTCGCAACGCTGTTCGTATCGTTCCGGGGGCTATTTCCCTACCCAATTCTACCTCCCATGCTTCCTCTACCATTCGATAATCCAGAATTGCCCCAAGTCTGTCTAATCGAAGCTTCAATTCCGAAATCAATGGCGGGTTATCTCCCCCTATACCAAAAAATTCCATGATCTGCGCCGATCGTTCTATTAGCAGCGCCTCTCTTGGTAAGGAGGACACATAATGAGAGACCTGTATATAAGTAAAACAGTGCCTGGAAGACAGATCATATTCCCGACTCAAGGTCAAGAATGACTTACACTTACCTAAAGGGAGGAGTAGCCTAGTGGTTGGGGCAAGGTACTTCAGGCCGGAAGGTCGGGGGTTCAAATCCCACTAGAGGACAGCAACCTTGGGCCGGAAGGACTGGGGTTTCTAGTCCCACAGATGCTCCTTGTGGTCTTGGGCAAGCCACTTAACCCTCCATTGCCTATGTTCCCTGTAAGTATTAGTGTATGTGTCTCATATCCCTGCGTGTTAAATGTATCCCCCAATTGTGTTGTGACCGCTTTGATTGAAGGATAAGGCGGTATACAAAACTGTCTAAATAAATAAATAAATAAAATAAATAAAGGGTCTACCAAATGCCCTATATTCCGTATGCCACGATCACTCCATTCCCAGAATGTCGCCGTCTCAGATCCAGGAGTAAACTGTACATTCCCTTGTAACGGCAGCCAGCTGGATGCATTCCACGGTGTATTCCAATACGTATTAAGTTGCTTCCAAGTTCTTTTAGCTGAGCCAACCAACTCACTGCGCACTATAGTACTTGGTAAGTCGCGATTCGCCCCATGTAAAACTCCCATCAATGTGTATGGGGCCACTAGACTCTCCTCCAGTGCCCTAGGCATATATTTATCCGTCCCCCCCAACCAGTCCCCAATGTGCCTAGCCTGACAAGCCAGGGCATACACCCGTAAGTCTGGAAGCCCCATACCGCCCTCACGCCATTTCTCCAACATCAGAGTCCATGGAATACGTGCCCTACTCCCCTTCCACAGGAATGCTTTAAGCAAGGATTCCAGCCGACGCATATCGCGCCGCAGCAACCAAACCGGCAAAGTTTGCAGCCAGTACAAAATCCGCGGCAGTAATCGCTGCCACTCTCCCCGATAAGGAGAGCGGCAGGTGTCCCCACGCCTTCAACTGGGTCCGCAGGCCCTGAATTATATATTCCAAGTTACATCCGTACAGCGCCTGGGGTTGGCTCGGCAGTACAATACCTAAATATGTAAACTCCCTATCTGCCCATTTAAGAGGGAACCCCTCCCACGTCCCTCGCAACCGGCCCGAGATATCCAAAGCTACCGATTTATCTGTATTTATGCGCAGCCCTGCAAAGCGGCCAAATCTCGTAAGTTCTGCCAGTAGGCCTGACAGTGACCGATAAGGGGAAAGCAAATACACCAGGAGATCATCTGCGAATGCCTCAATCTTAAACTCCTGCGTCCCTATCCGAACGCCCTGTATCTCTCGAGAGGCCTCTATAGTCCGTATCAATGGATCCAAAGAAAGAACAAACAATAAAGGCGACAGGGGACAGCCCTGTCTGGTGCCGCGTTCTAACGGAAAGGCCTCCGAAAGCACCCCGTTACAAAGCACCCCGGCCGACGGCTGTACATATAGACTTTCCACCATCTTACAGAAAGATCCACCCAGCCCATACCGTGGCAGCAAACATCGCAGGTATTGCCAATCAACCCTATCAAAAGCCTTTTCAGCATCGAAACTGACAAGTAACGAAGGCAACCGCCAGTTGTGCACCCACTCCAATGAAGCCAGTATTTTACGCATGTTCCGAACCGCATAGCGCCCTTTAACAAACCCCACTTGGGATTCGTGCACCAGATCGCCCAGCACCCCTGCCAGTCATATTGCCAGAATCTTCGCGAGCAGCTTTAGATCAAAATTTATCAATGAAATAGGCCGATAAGATGTTGCTAGTACTGGGTCCTTACCCGGCTTGGGGATCAGTGCAATATGAGCATGATTCCGCCCCCATCGAAACGCCCCTTGCTCCGCTCGCCTGCCAAAAACCTCTACTAACACGGGGCTGACATACTCACCGAGGATTTTGTAAAATTCCGCACCTAGACCATCCGGTCCCGGTGCCTTGTAGCAGCTAGCCGCCGAGATTACTGTGGAGACCTCCTGTAAAGATATAGGCTGCTCCAACAGCCTCCTCTAATCCTCACTCAGTTGGGGTAGATCCACCTCCCCCAGGTACTCGTGCATTTCCATACGAGGTGCAGGCTCTGCCGCATATAAGGATTGAAAAAATGTGCGAAATACACGGGCAATCTCCGTACTCTCTCTGTGTAGCTTACCCCTATCATCCCGGACCGCCACCACTAATGATGAACCCCGATGACCTTTCAAGCATCTGGCTAATAGTTTCCCCGGTTTATCCCCATAACAATGTAATTGATACCGATAATAGAGAGCCGACTTCGTGGCCCTCTGATGTAAAAGTTCATTCAGGTCTACCTGAGCTTCCCAGAGGCTTTTTTTATTAGCGGTCGTCGGGTGTCGTGCACAGATAAGCCGCCACCTAGTGACCTGACGTTCAAGACGGATAATTCGCTCCGCTATCATCTGGCGTTTCCGGGCCGCAAATCCGATAATATCACTCCTTAACACCACCTTAGCCGTCTCCCAAACTAATTTGGGGTCTTCCTTATGGTATTGATGATCACTTTCAAACTCTCGCCAATGCTGTTGTATGAATCGCTGAAAGCTAACATCCCGATAGAGCTCCAGCGGAAACCTCCAGATCCTCGACCGTGCAGGATCCTTTCCCCACTGCAACTCCACCCAGACCATTGCATGATCTGATATTTCCAGGGGACCGATCCGTACGTCTCCCGTGAGAGCAAACAAGCCCCCGGACAACAAAAGGTAGTCAATACGAGCACTGGTACCATGTGCTCGGGACTGATGGGTAAAATCTCTCTCCTGTGGATGTACCAACCGTCACGGGTCTATCAGGCCCAATCTCTTACAAAAACGCTGCAGCATTCGGGCAGTCGGAACCCTATCCCTCGCCTCCCTCCCTCGTGAAGTATCCAAGTCCACTTCCATGACTCCATTAAAATCCCCACCAAGAAGCAGGGGGCACTCCGGTAGCTGTTCTACTTTGGAGGCCAAGCTGCTATAAAAACTGGGGTCCAGCACGTTAGGACCATACAGGTTCCCCACAATCACGGGCTTCCCCTCCAGCTGCCCATGTAGCAACATGAGTCTCCCCTCCGCATCTCCCAGAGCCTTTTCAACCTCAAACCGGATCCGTTTGTGGATCAAAATGGCTACTCCCCCCCTTTTTTACCCATAGCAGGTGAACCCCACACCTGCCCCACCCAATCTCGACGTAGTTTACTGTGCTCATCAGCCATCTGGTGGGTTTCCTGCAAAAGTACTATGTCACATCTCTGTCTAGCTAACACCTGCAATATTTTAGATCTCTTAATTGGGTTACCCAACCCACAAACATTCCATGTAATAATCTTCAGAGTCGCAGGGCAGTTTCAAGAACCATCAGAACCAGAAACTCTAGTCGCACCGAAGGGGCTCCCCCAGCCTGAAACCCCTCCTCATCGCGGATCAAGGGAATATATGTCTGCCAACAATATAGCATCGGAGTGTACCCTATCCCTCCCCCTACCACCCCTCCACCCCCCACCCCACGTCCCGCCTTCTCCCCCCCCCCTTACTAACCCTCCTAGTCCACCCATCTGGCCGGACAACCTTCCTATGGCATTCAGGTCCCCCCCTTCACCCAAGAACACACCATTTCCTGCTTACCTAGCCACCATAGCAAGCTCTAACCCCACTCCCAGCCCCTTAAACTTGCATCTCGGATCACCCTCAAACTCCTCCCTCCACTCCCCCAATCCAACCCAACACAACACGAGAGGGACACACACCTAATAGTTATACCAAGTAGCAGATGTATCTCCCCCTCTCCCCGCCCCTCGGTCTATCCTATTACCCATCTACAGGATATGTCCCCGCAGGCCAGCAACCCCAACCATGAGGCCCTCCTCCCCCCTTTACCTTCAAACCCAGCCCACTCCCCAAGACCCAGCCTCAATAGCAGGGTAGCTTGTGGTATCCGTTGGGGGCCCCCGCACATGCCTCCCAACTCCCCCAAGTACCAGGTGGGGCTAAGCACAGGGCATTATCATTGCCGCTTTTTACCGCCAGTGTAGGAGCCCCCCCTCCTGGGTCACACCCTTCTTCCCGTTCTTCATTCCATACTCTTCGGGGCCCCCCAATGGACCCTGATAGCTGGAGACACCCCCCTCCCTCCCACCATACCCACTCTCAGGGACCGCGGGAGAAACCAAGGCCTCCCACATTATGCACCCCTCCTCTCAACCTGCCGTACCGCAGACTGGGACTATAAATTACGTTAAGGCGCCATGACCTCCCCGCCCCTTCTCAAAGTACCTGTGTAAGAACATCTCTCAAGGCCTCGTATATTGTAAACTAGGGCCTATAAACGAGGCATAGCAGGCAACAATGTTACAACAGAACAAAGAAAGAAAGAACAAACAGATACCAAAACAGTGCATTTTGTATCTTCAACAAACATTCATACATCAGACATCACGCTGCTCGCTCCAAATAGGCACTCACGCACATGAACAAGCATAGGCAGTAGGCACCCAAACCCAGCCAGGATTATCCCAGCCTACAGCAGCAGTCTCGGGGGTGCAAGAATCAGTCTTCAACGGCCCAGTCTCTCCCGGGTCTCCGCTCAGTCCAAAGGATAGACCGCCATCAATGCTTCTCTACATCCATAATTGCACCCCCCGCTCTCATCGGGCCGGATCCTCTGCGGTAGTCAGGCTGTCCAAAAATGACAGACCCGTTACCTGTTGACACCAGGGAAGGCTCAGTCCCTGGAAATCCACACGTAGCCGGGCCGGGTAAAGCAATGAAAAACGCACCCCTCTGTTCATCAGCTGGGCGTATGCAGAAGAGAAGGCCCGTCGCTGTTGACTCACCAGGGCCGAATAATCTTGAAACACTAGGATTTGTTCCAGGTCTCCTTTCTGCAATTTGAAGCCCCGAGCGGCTCTCAACACCTCCTCCTTTTGGCGGAAATCCAGAAAGCGCGCAATTACTGCACGCGGCTTCCTCGCCTGCTCGCGTTTAGGGCCCAGTCGGTGCACTCACTCCAATCTCACGGGGCCTTCCCCCTTGCCGCTCAGGAGTTTCTCAAGCCAGGCCCGCAAAAAGCCATAAATAGCGCCATCCGCCACACTCTCAGCGATCCCGACGAACCGGAGGTTTTTACGACGCCCCCGGTTCTCGAGATCATCCAACTTTTCACCCTGCTGTTTCACTATTGTCTCGAGAGCCTCCACCTTGGCCTTCAGGGACTGCTGGGCATTTTCTACATCAGAAATGCGGGTTTCTGCCTGCTCCATGCGCCCCGTGAGATCGGTGAAGCACTGGCTCACATTGTGCATCTGCTCTGCCAGCTCCTGAAAACGGGCATCCAACGCCTGCACCACCGCAGCACTTACTTCAGCCACCAGATTCTGTGTAGCATCCGATTTAGGGCTTTTACGCGCCCCCTCCGCCATCTTAGCTTCTGGGACACGCGGCTTCTCCCTCCGTGGTGGTTTCGCTGCCATCAGTCCGTCTCTCGCCCGGTGACCACTCACTTCAACAGCCCCAGGGCTTCCTCAGCTAGGAGCCAGAGAAATTAGGGGTGCCCCCCCCCCCATACTTTTGAGCAGGATTTTTTGCAGATTTTTGGGGTAGGATACCCGGAGCCGATTGTCACCCGCCTGATCAGCTCATTGCCAAACCGGAAGTCTCACAGTTCTATGTATCTGTTATAATTCTATAGTTGCACATTGTTCCATGTACTTTTTTGACATTGTTTGATGTAAACCGCCACTGATCTTGGGAAGTAGTGGTATATAAAATTTTTGCAAATAAATAAATAAATTAAATTTTGTAGTGCTATACAAATGTTCAGTAGTAGTAGTTTATTCAGTTGTCACCTCCTTTCTCCCCCAGGGAGTACCCGCTGTGCCTGCTGCATTGCAGCTTGCTACAGGAGGAGGTCTCCGCCCTGACTGAGCTCGCCATCGAACTGGTGCCCCCAGCTCAGGTTGGGTGGGGTTTCTACTCCAGGTACTTCCTGGTCACCAAAAAGACAGGGAGTTCTGGCCCATCCTGGATCTTAAAAACCTCAACCACGTCTTGGTATAAGAAAAGTTCAAGATAGTCTTGCTAGGAATGCTGTTCCCTTATCTTCTCAAGGACAATAGATCATACTTCTTGGATCTCAAGGATGCATATGTGCACATCCCAATCCATCTTGCTCACAGAAAATTTCTCCAGTTTCTTCTGGGGAGTCAGCAGGGCTGGCCCTAGAGTTGGTTCAAAGTGTTGCTACCCTAGGTGAACCTCAAGTTTTACATCCCCTCTCTCTGTCAAATGTATTATTTAGCTTTGAATGCCCTGATTTTGCTGCCCTCTGTAAGTTGCTGCCCTAGGCAAGCGCCTTGTTTGTCGAGTGCTTGGGCCAGCCCTGGGGATCAGCACTACCAGTACTAATTGCTTCCATTTGGCTCGCATTGGCTCACAGAATCTTCACAAAATGCCTCATGGTGGTGGCCGCTTTTCTCAAAACCCTGGGGGTCTTCATCTTCCCCTACTTAGACGACTGGCTCATAAAGAGTTCCACCCAGATCAGCATGTCAGTTGGCTCACCTCACTATTTAAGTGCTCAAGCAGCTGGGGTTCGTGGTCAACTATCATAGGTTTCACCTCCAGCCTTCGTAGCAGCTGGAATTCATTGGGGCCCTCACTCCTCAACACTACTCAAGCTTGAGCCTTTCTTCCCATGGACTGCATGCAGTGGCTAATGGCAGTGGTTGGCTACATCCAGCAGAAGCGCCACACGACAGCATGGGGGATGTTAAAGATGCTCAGCCACATGGCCTCAACCGTACACGTCACTCCACTAGCTTGTCTCTGTATGAGGCAGATTCAGTGGACTCTGAGCACACAGTGAAAAATAGACCACTGGTAGCCTTTAGGACCAGGTAGTGGTCATCACCTCCCTAGTACAATCCCTACATTGGTGGTTGGAACCACAGAACCTGCTCCAGGGTCTCCCATTTCAGACATCAATACCCTAGAGGATGCTAACCACAGATGCATCCAAGCTTGGCTGGTAGGCTCATCTGGACGGCCTGTGTATGCAGGGCCTGTAGTCAGAGCAGGAGACCCTGCACCAAATAAACATCCTCAAGCTCCGAGCCATAGTGAATGGTCTCCAGGCTTTCCAGACACATCTGGTCAACCAGGTTGTCCTGATCCAAACAGACAATCAGGTGGTGATTTTCTGAGTCAACAAGCAGGGAGGCACGAGATCATACCTCCTGTGCTGGGAAGCGGTTAGCTTGTGGAAGTTCACTGCCACCCACAAGATGGAGCTCCAGGTGGCCTATCTGCCTGGGGAGCTCAATGTCCTGGCGAATCACCTGAGCCGGGTCCTCCAGCCGCACGAGTGTACCCTCAACAGAAAAGAGGTGGACCAAATCTTTTGAGAGTGGGGTACTCCCATGATAGATCTCTTTGCCACACCACACAACACCCAGGTGGATCAGTTCTACTCCAGGATAGCTTCCAGCGGCTAGCTGGCTCTGGATGCCTTCTTTCTCCAGTGGGGGGTGGGTCTGCTTTATGCATGTCCTCTGATTCCACGCATGATGAAGATGAAGACCTTACAATAAGAAATGCTATGCTGGGTCAGACCAAGGTCCATCAGGCCCAGTATCTTATTTATTTATTTTATCTAGCAGCTTGTTTATAACGCTATATCTACAAGTCACAGCGGTTTACATGGAACAGGTTTAAGAAACGTAACTTTACAACATAACGATTAACAGTAATAACAATAACAACTCAACTGAGCACCTGGTTAAGGGGTGAGTGCTCATAACATTATTAATGAGCAATCCAAGGACAGATCTGCTTAGAGTGGTTAACAGACAATGTGAAACAATGGGGTGAAGGGCTAGGTTTTAGACAAGTAAGAGGAAAGAGGGCTGAGGTTGCTTAGAGGGGTGAGCAGGGTGTTCTAAGAAGAGGTAAGTCTTCAGCTTATACTTAAATTCCCCAATGTCTGTTAAGGTGTGAATCTCTGAAGGGAGGGAGTTCCAAGTTGTGGGTGCGTAGAAGGAGAAAGCTCTGCTGGAGGTGGCACAGTTAGTGCAGGAGAAAGAGGCCAAGAGTGAAAGAAGGTTGTGGTTGGCTGTTCTTTTTGATCTGTTGTGGAGGGGCTTGGTTATGATAGTCTGGAGGATCTTCGCTGAGAGGTCATGGAGGATCTTGAAGGTGGTGAGGGAGACCTTGTACTTCACTTCCATGTAGATGAGGAGCCAATGGAGCTGTTTTAGTAAGGAGGTGATGTGCATTCGTTGAGAAGATCCTGTGATTATTCTGGCAGCTGTATTTTGTGAGAGCTGTAGAGGGAGTAGAGTGGTTTTTGATAGACCTTGATAGATGGTTTTCGCATAGTCCAGTTTTGGAGTGATGAGGGCCTGACGTTTCTGAAATTGGATTGGTCTAATAGAGGTCAAAGATTCTGAACTGCTTCTATTCTGAGATATGCGGACTTGGTGGTTTGGTTTCTGATGTTGTAGTGGGAGATCATTTTGCATCCAGTGATCACCAGATGGTGTGGTTCAGTATTAGGACTAGGGCTGTTAGAATCCATTCCAAGGTGAAGATCTTAGACTTTAGGAAGACTAACTTTGCGAAGATGGGCCAATACCTCAGGGAGTCGTTAGTGGGATGGGAACAGCTGGGGGATGTAGAACAACAGTGGGCAAAACTGAAAGGGGGTATTTTAAAGGCAACCAACCTTTGTGTTAAAATGGTAAATAAAGGCAAAAGGAACAGGAGACCGCTATGGTTTTCAAAGGAAGTAGCTGAAAAAGTGAAGAAAAAGAGGGAGGCCTTCATGAAATACAAGAGATCACAGAGAAAGGAAGACAGGCATCTGTATTTGGAAAAACTTAGAGAAGCTAGCAAAGTAGTCAAGAAGGCAAAGATTCAAAAGGAGGAGGAAATAGCCAATGCAATAAAATGGGGAGATAAGACATTTTTCAGATATATTAGTGAGAAGAGGAAGGGCAAAAGTGGTATTGTCAGACTCAAGGGTACAGGGGGGGAATATGTAGAAGCTGATAAGGATAAAGCGGAATTGCTTAACAAATATTTTTGTTCTGTGTTCACAGATGAAGAACCAGGAGCAGGACCTCAGAAAACACCCACAAATAAGAACAGAAGCGAGGGACATCTTGAACAATTTTCAGAAGACTGTGTTCGTGAGAAACTAGCTCAACTTAAAGTAGACAAAGCGATGGGACCGGATGGGATACACCCTAGAATACTGAGGGAACTTGGGGACGTTCTAGCAACTCCACTGACTGACCTTTTCAATGCCTCGTTGGAGTCGGGAGTGGTGCCAAAGGACTGGAGAGAGGCTCATGTGGTGCCTTTACACAAAAGCGGAAGTAAGGATGTGGTTGAAAACTACAGGCCGGTTAGTTTAACTTCAGTGGTGAGTAAATTAATGGAAACGCTGTTGAAAGAGAAAATAGTGAGGTTTCTGGAGTCCAGCGGATTACAGGATCCGAGGCAGCATGGATTCACCAGAGGCAGGTCTTGTCAGACAAATCTGATTGATTTCTTTGACTGGGTGACCAGGGAGTTGGACCGAGGGAGAGCTCTAGATGTGGTGTATTTAGATTTCAGTAAAGCCTTTGACACTGTTCCTCACAGGCGACTTATAAACAAACTGAGCACCCTAGGGATGGACCCTAAAGTTACTGCTTGGGTTAGAAATTGGTTGGGTGGGAGGCGACAAAGAGTACAAGTAAATGGAGCTCACTCTGAGGAGAAGGATGTTACCAGTGGTGTGCCCCAGGGATCTGTCCTTGGTCCGATTCTTTTTAACATCTTTGTTAGTGATATAGCGGAAGGGCTGTCTGGTAAGGTTTGCCTCTTTGCGGATGATACCAAAATCTGCAATAATGTAGACACCCAGGAAGGTGTAGATAACATGAGGAGGGATCTAGCTAAGCTTGAAGAATGGTCTAGAATTTGGCAGCTGGGATTTAATGTTAAAAAATGTAAGGTCATGCATTTGGGCTGCAGCAATCCAAGGGAGCAATACAGCATAGGAGGTGAAGTACTTTTGTCCACTAAAGAAGAGCGGGACCTAGGCGTAGTTGTGTCCGATGATCTTAAAGTAGCTAAAACAGGTAGAAAAGGCGACGGCAAAAGCTAGAAGGATGCTTGGGTGCATACGGAGAGGAATGGCTAGCAGAAAAAAGGAGGTGATAATGCCTCTGTATAAGTCTTTGGTGCGACCTCATTGGAGTATGGTGTGCAATTCTGGAGACCGCACCTTCAAAAGGATGTGAACAGGATGGAGTCGGTGCAGAGGGTTGCTACTAAGATGATTAGTAGTCTTCATTATAAAGCATATGAGGACAGACTTAAGGATCTTAATATGTACACCTTAGAGGAAAGGCGGGATAGAGGTGATATGATTGAGATGTTTAAATACCTCCGTGGCATAAATGTTCAGGGAGAGAGCCTCTTTCAATTGAAAGCAAGTTCTGCGACGAGGGGACATGGGATGAGGGTGAAGGGAGATAGATTCAGGAGTGATATGCGGAAATATTTCTTTACGGAAAGAGTAGTGGATCCGTGGAATAGTCTCCCAGTGGAGGTGGTAGAGATGAGGACAGTAACTGAATTCAAAAAAGCATGGGACCAACACAGAGGATCTCTAAAGGTAAAAAGTGGACTGTTGTAGTTGTTGTTATGGAAGGACAGACTAGATGGGCCTTGTGGTCTTTTTCTGTCATCATGTTTCTATGTTTCTATGCTTGATATGGGCTTGGAAGTTAAGATTTTGGTCCAGTGTAATGCCAAGGTATTTTACTAGGTCCTTGACCTGTAGAGTTAAATTGACTAAGCTGATTGTGGATGGTAAGGAGAATGTGGGGTTCTAAGTTATATGGAGGATCTCTGTCTTGTTAGGATTGATGTGTAAGTTGTGGTTGCTTAGCCAGCTGATGAACGTGGCAATGTCCTATTGTAGAGAAGTCTGGGTCATTGATGGAGAATGGAACGTAGATTAGAATGTCATCAGCGTACAGATGGTAGAGAGCATTGTGACTCTGGATGATGCTACATAGTGGTTGGATGAGGATGTTGAACAACAAGGATGATGAGGCAGAGCCCTGGGGTAGGCCTTGGCGAAGTCTGAAAGGGCAGGAAGATTCTGATCTTACTTTGACTCGCTGATACCTGTCTTCCAGATAAGAGCAGACCCATTGAAGAACTGTATCTCTTAGGCCAACTGAATGTAGACGTGCTATGATTTTTTCATGGATAACAGGGTCAAAGGCGACTGAGATGTCCAGAAAAATTTGGATGAACCCTTGTGTGCTTTTTTTGGTACCTCTTATTAAGGTGTCCAGCAGGATCTCCATGCTGTGAAAGGATTTGAAACCATGTTGCTGGTAATCAAGAGGGGTGTAGGAGTCAATGTAGTCTTGGATTTGTATTTGCACTACCTTTTTGATGATTTTGGCTAGGGTTGGGATACTTGAGGTTGCATGAGGATGGGGTTGAAGGGTCAGCTGTTGGATTCTTTAGTAGAGGCATAAAGGAGGCTTGCTTGAGATCCTTTGGCATGTAGCCATGAGCTAGTGAGACTTGAACCATAGGTAGGATGGTTGGAATGAGATCATGCTTTAAGTTTTTAATCCAGGAGAAAGGACAGGGGTCAAGAGGGGAGGTTTTGCTGTTAAGATTTGCTATGATGTTTTCAAGCTGCTGAGTAGATGGAGAACTGAAACTTGATCAGGTTTGCTTACTTAGGCTGCTGGCAGAATCACTGCAGTAGGGGGCTGTGGTGTTGATTGTTTGCTTGGACTGTAAAAACTGTTTCCAACAGTGGCCAATCCAGGTCACAAGTACCTGGTAGGCTTCCAAAAAGGTACATAGGTTCTACAATGCTTGTTCCGGGGTAAGCAGTGGATCTCCCAGGTCTTCTTATAATGGTTTATGGATGTTTTCTTTAGGAATTTGTCCAAATCTTTCTTAAACCCAGCTACACCAACAGCTTTTACTACATCCTCTGGTAACGAATTCCAGTTGAGTGGAAAAACATTTTCGCTTATTAGTTTTAAATGAGTTACATTGTAGCCTCATTGCATGCCCCTTAGTCTTTCTACTTCTTGATGGCATAAAACAACCAATCTATGTTTACCCGTTCCACTCCATTCATTAATTTATAGGCTTCTATCATATCTCCCCTCAGCTGTCTCTTTTTCAAGTTGATGAGCCCTAACCTTTTAAGCCTTTCGTCATAGGGGTATCCTTCCATCCCCTTTACCATTTTGGTGGCTCTTCTCTGTACCTTTTCTAATTTTGCTATATCCTTTTTAAGATGTGGCGATTGCACATAATATTCAAGGTGTGGTCGTCCCATGGAGTGATACAGAGGCATTATAATATCCTTGGTTTTATTCTCCATTTCTTTTCTTATGATTCCTAGCATTCTGTTTCCTTTCTTGGCTACCGCTGCACACTGGGTGGAGGGTTTCACCATATTATCCACAATTACACCTAAATTCTTTTCCAGGATGATGGTTCCTAATGTAGAACCTTGCATTGTGTAACTATAGCTTGGGTTGTTCTTTCCTAGATGCATAACATTGCACTTGTCCACATTAAAGTTTATCTGCCATTTGGACATCCAGTCTTCCAATTTATCAAGGTCCTCTTGCAATTTTTCACAATCTTCTTGTGTTTTCACAACTTTGAATAATTTTTTGTCAGCTGTAAATTTGATCACCTCACTCGATATTCCCATTTCCAGGTTATTTATGAATATGTTAAAAAGCAGCAGGCACAGCACAGATCCCTGGGGTACTCCACTATTCACCTTTCTCCATTGGGAAAATTGGTCATTTAACCCTACTCTCCGCTGTCTATCTTTTAACCATTTCCTGATCCACAATACTATACAGCCTCCAATCCCTTGACTTTTTTAATTTCATCAAGAGTCTCTCATGAGGGACCTTGTCAAAGGATTTTTGAAAATCCAGATACACTATATCTAGGGTTGCCAACTTTTTGAAAGAGAAAAACCCGCCACCTGTCCTGCCCTTGCCTTACCCCCTATCCTGCCCCCTCCCACCATTGCCCCACCCCTTGCTCCACTCCCTGCCCCCAAAAAATAATTGCACAGGAGGCAATGTACATACTAAACAAGCAAGACTGCTACACATTCTTAAACAGAAATTCCATACTAACAGAATACCCAGGATTGATTGTACACACACACAATACAGATAGGCCTTCATCAATAAATGAGCACAAAACGAAATGAGAAATATATAGACAAAAGTTAAACTAAAACCTCAGAAAGCCAGATGTTGCATGTAGTGCAACACAAGAGAAATAGAAATGCATTTCCCCCGTACTGTACAAAATAAAAGACAGCAGATGTCAGGATTAGGGTTGCCAACTGGCTCCAGATGCGCCCGACACGCTTGAGCCAGTCCTGGATTTACCCCATTGCATGCAGGGATATGTAGCTCTGATTTCTCCATTGCACTCTATAAGAAAAACAAGACTACATGTCCCTGCCTGCAATAGGGTAAACCCAGAACTGGATCAAGCCTGTTGGGCGCATCTGGAGCCAGTTGGCAACCCTAGTCAGGATTAGCATTAGGAGGGATGCAACCTGGCAATTGCCCCGTACCCACAAGCCAGAGAGGGCCTGTTTGAGACTCAAAAACGCACAGCTTGCTAGTGGGCTTTCGGCAATGCAATGTGTAAGGCTGGGCTCAGGCAGCATATGGGTTGATGCATGCATCAGGGAGAGCCGCGATCACCTTGGCTGCTCCCATTTAAGGCCCATGGTGCTTGTGGCTCTCTAAAGTGCTGGACTGCTGTGAGGAGTGCGGTGGCAGTGCTTGGGAATAGCCACAAGAACCGCAGGCCTTAAATGGGAGCAGCCACAGTGATCGCGGCTCTCACCAATGCCTGCATGACTCCATATGCTGCCTGAGCGCAGCCCTGCAGATTCACTTTTCTTTTTAAATTCTGCCACCGCTGCCCTGGGCTGACTCGGACCCATCATGGCTACTGACAGCCCCAGTCACAGCTCAAAGCTGTCCTGCTGCATGTGAACAGCCAGCTCTGGCAGGGCCGTGCTAGGATTTCTGGCGCTCCCCTGCAACCTATAAATCAGCGCCCCTCCCTCATTATTATTAATGTTGGCTAAACCCCACCCTCCTTTTTCCCAAAACTCCTTTGTGAACTCTTTTCACATGATGCTAGTATTTCTCCTTCATATCCAATGTTGTAAGAAAATTGCAGTGAAAGGGCAAATGGATAGCCAGAATAAAAATAACTACTTGGCAGTAAATACTTAGCATCACCCTCCATAGCCCATGTTCCCTGTAAAATAGTTATCTCCAAGTTTATAATGCCCTGTTCAATGTAATTTCAGTTTGTTCAATGTAAACCGCACTGATGCAGAATAGCGCGGTATATAAGAGAATGTAAATAAATAAAAATTAAAAAAATCATTCAAACAGGCTGTGATAGTCCAAAAAAAAAATCTAATTCTGGTCATCTCACTAACAACATAAACATTCTCCAGTACCAGACATATAGGTAAACTAATATAAAATTCTGCAAAAGTCACCGAAGATCTACAAGGCCAAATTTACCATACCATACCAGCATAAACTTCCAAAACTCATACAAGAAGGGGCCTACCCAGAAAAAAGCAGCACTATAAATACTGCATACATCCATACACCTATTTAAAAAGCTGAACAAGTCAAATTACTACAGTACAGTATAGATCCCTGCGTAAACTCCATATTAACAGAACGCCTGGCCTCAGTCACACACTCAGAGCAGAGACCCTCACCGAGTACAGAATAAGTAACTACAAGCTAAAGTAAAAATAAAAATATGTATTCAAAAATTAAACTGAAACCCCAAGAAGCCAGACTCTGCATGCAGTGCAACATCAGATAAATAAGAGATGCAGTTCCCCATATTATTAAAATATAAAGATAGCACAAAATCCAATCACTAAACTGAAAATAAAACTATTTTTCTATCTTTGTTGTATGACCATTTTATTCTCTGATCATGCTGGTCCCAATCTGAGGCTTCTGCTTTCCTGACTTCTCTTAGCTCTCTTTCTATGGTCTGTAGTCCATCTGCCATTTCTTGTCTCTTCTTTTGTTTTCTTCACTTCCTTCCATCAGCCTATTTCCAGTCCCAGTAACCCACCCCAGTATCAACCCCCTTTCCAGTCCTTCCCTCCCAGTACTTTCCAATGTCAACACCCTTACATTCCCAGGATTGCCACTGGTGTCCATTCCCTTCCAGCCCCCCTCCTTCCCCACGGTACAGCCCCTTCTAGTCCAAATACTATCCTAGGTATCAGCTCACTTCCACCGCCAGTGCCCCCCCCCCGAGTTAGCTCCCTTCCAGTCACCTTACCCTCTGTCCATCCCCCTTCCAGTGCCATCTCCACATGTCAGCTCCCTTCCAGTCCCAATGTCCCCTCCCTTCCAGCCCCTCCCCATTACCCAGCCACCTATTAGTCCCATACCCAAGTGTCAGCTCCCTCCAGTCCTACCGCCAGGTGTCATCTCCCTTCCAGTCCCCCTTCAGTATCATCCTGAGATGTCAGCTCCCTTCCATCCCCCTCCTCCCTTCCCTAGTGTCATTACCCTTTCAGTCCCCCTCCAGTACCATCTCTAGGTATCAGCTCCCTTCCAGCCTCCCCCCTGTCAACTCCCTTCCAGCCACCTCCTTCCCCCATATCAGCTCCCTTCCTGCCAACCGCTTCCCTCTGTCAACTCCCTTCCTACCACTACCTTCCCCCCCTCCCCCCAGTGTCAGCTCCCTTCCTGTTAGCTTCTTCCCCCTCCCCAGGTGTCAGCTCCCTTCCTGCCCCCTCCTTCCTCCAATGTCAGCCAGCCCCTTCCTTACCCCATGTCAGCTCCCTTCCAGTCCCACCCTTCCTCTGTCAGCTGCCTTCTAGCCCCCACCTTCTCCCCATATCAGCTGCCTTCTAGCCCCCACCTTCCCCCATGTCAGCTCCCTTCCAGCTCCCTCCTTCCCTCATGTCAGCTCCCTTCCACCCCCACCTTCCTCCGACAGCTCCCTTCTAGTCCCCACCTTCCCCATGACCGCTCCCTTCCAGCCCCTCCTTCCCATCCGTCAGCTCCCTTCCAGCTTCCTCCTTCCCCCCTTGTCAGCTCCCTTCCAGCCCTCTCCTTCCCCCGTGTCAGTTCCCTTCCAGTCCCCACCTTCCACATGTCAGCTCCTTTCCAGCCCCCTCCTTTCCCCCATGTTATCTCCCTTCCAGTCCCCTTCTTCCCTCCCATGTCAGCTCCCTTCCATTCCCCTCCTCCCCATGTCAGTTTGCTTCTAGTCCCCTTTCCCCATGATAGCTTCTTTCCAGCCCCCTCCTTCCCAACCATGTCAGTTCCCTTCCAGCTCCCATCTTCCCTTCCTGTCAGCTCCCTTCCAGCCCACTCCTTCCCCCCTTGTCAATTCCCTTCTAGCCCCACCTTCCCCCATGTCAATTCTCTTTAAGTCCCCACCTTCCCCATGTCAGCTCCCTTCCAGCCCCCTCCTTCCCCCCATGTCAGCTTCCTTCCATCCCTATCTTCCCTCCTGTGTTAGCTCCCTTCCAGCCCCTACTTCCCCATGTCAACTCCCTTCCAGCCCCCTCAGCTTCCTTCCAGCCCTATCTTCCCTCCTGTGTTAGCTCCCTTCCAGCCCCTACTTCCCCCCGTGTCAACTCCCTTCCAGCCTCCTCCTTCCCCCCCATGTAAGCTCCCTTCCTGCCACCACCTTAACCTGACACCCGCAGCTCCTGTGTCTTACAAAGCCGCAGCTGCGATAGTGATAATAATTTAAAAGAAACCCCAAACTGGTAGGAACCTTCTGGCCTCTGTTATGGAATCCCTGCTGCTGCATCCTGCTCCCTCTAGCGTAACTTCCTTGTTAGGGTGGGACGCAGATTAGGGGTTCCATAACAGAGACTGGAAGGCTCCACACCAGTTTTGGTTTTCTTTTAAACTATTATTGCTATTGCAGCCACGATGCTGTAAGATGCAGGAGCAGTGGCTGGATTGGAGGAGAGGGGGAGGCTGCGGAGGGAGGGGGAACAATGAGAGAGATGAAAAGCCAGTTTTCTACTCTGGCCACTTCTGGTCTTGCAGTCAGAGCAAAAAAATGGCTTTTCAATGCCTAGTTTTAGCTTTCTGCCAGCAGCCGGCCTGGCCATATAAAAAACAACCAGGCTGGTTGAATATCGGCTGGTTGGCAACCCTAATTATATCAACCGGCTCACCTTTGTCTACCTGTTATTCACACCAGTGATCGCCCCGTATTGGCCCAGGCAGCTGTGGTTCCCCTGCTGCTTCAACTCTCTCAGCGGGAGCCTTTCTATCTGGGCTCCACCTCAGACCTCATCTTTCAGGAGGACGTAATTGAACCTGTCTGGGGATGTAACGTAAGTCCTCCTGGCCTCCTGCAGGGATTCCACATGCAGATCCTACACATTTAAGTGGAGGAGGTTCTCCATTTGGTGTGCTGACAGGGCTCTGGATCCCTTCTCCTACGCTGTGGACAAGCTGCTGGAGTACCTCCTGCACCTCTCAAACTCCAGTCTCATCCAATTCAGTCAGAGTACACCTGAGTGAGATTGAAGCCTACCATCGTGGCTCAGAAGAAAAACTCATCTCAGCTCAACCCTTTGTAGCTTGCTTCATGTGGGGCTTACTCTTCTTTACACCTCTGGTCAAGCCTCTGCCAGTGACTTGGGACTTTAATGTAGTTCCAGCACAGCTCGTGTAAGCTCCTTTTGAGCTGCTCGCTTCCTACCCTCTGAAATTCTTGACATGGAAGGTCTTGTTCCTGGTGGAAGACACTTCAGCATGCTATGTCAGCGAGCTCCAGACCTTGGTGGCTCATCCGCCATACAACTGGTTTCCATCATAATAGAGTGGTTTTGAAAATGCATCCATGTTTCTTGCCTAAAGTGGTCTCCATTTTCCACCTCAATCAATTGGTCATTCTTCCCACCTTCTTTCCCAGGCCTCACACCAACCATGGGGAGGGTGTGCAGCACATGCTACACTACAAGCACACCCTAGTCTTCTACCTCGAGTGGACGAAGACACACCGGCATTCCACCCAGCTGTTTGTCTCTTTTGAGTCCAGCAAGCTGGGCAATGCCATCTCCAAATGCACACCGTCCATTTGGCTGACAGATTCCATCTCTTTCTCTTATGCCCAGACAGGTCTGATGGTCATGTCATGGTTCACAATGTCTGCGTTGGTGGCCAACTTGTGCTCAGTCTCCAAAGAGGAGATTTGCAGTGTTGCAATGTGGTCCTCTGTCCACACATTCACAGCTCATTACTGTCTGGATGGGGATTTCCTACGTGACAGCAACTTCCACCAAACCGTACTCTGGCATCTCTTTGGAACTCAGATTCAACTCCTTCCCACTGGCCCTTCTGTCTGTCCAGGCTACCAAAAAGGGACCTCTGAGTGTTGATGTGTACTAAGGATGCTAAATCAGTCGAGTCCCTTGTGGGGACTACCCTCACCGTTTCTTCTGGTTCTCTAGTTTTGTGGCAGGTGCAGGCCTGTGACCCACGGTGTCTGACATAGGCAGGCCAGCATGGCTAGCTTGACCTGTAAATGAGGCCTGTGGAGAGGCATATAGGATTGCACATCCCCCAATATGCTGCTATTGAAAGAAAGAACTCAGTAGAAATATTGAATTAGCTTAGATAAGCAGAACTGCAGAATTAAGAAATGGAAAAATACAGAAAAGACATGTTTAAAAGTTACTGATAAGAAAAAGTACATTTGCAGAGAAATATTGAGGAGTGCTGACAGATGAGTTACAGAACCTTGCTCTTCTGCACGCACAAATGGGTCCCATAACCTTGAAAGTGTGAAAGTAACAAGTTGATGAACTGACCATTGTAATTGGGACTAGAAGGGGGGCAGGCAGGTGTCATGCCTACAGAAGCCCACAGAAGGAACATAATTGGAGAAACTTATCAGTACCGGGACCAATAGAAGGGCTACGGGAGGTACGGGAGAGTACCGGGACCAATGAAATGTTTTTCTATACCTAGAATGGAACAGAAGTCTATAAAAGTTGTTGTAATGCTTGCAAACTTTGCTCAGCCATTTTGAAATTGCCTTGCTTGAGACTTGTGCACAAATAAATGATTTGGACCTTCTGAACAGACTCCTGGTATCATTGGTTTGTCTGCGCTTTGCTGCTACATATTCCTTGGTGCGTTGGCCGGGAAGTTGTGGAATCAAAGTGTATATAGGGCAATATACCACGACTTTCCGCCTCTATAGGCTTGGTCCTGCCGGGATCGCGCCCTTCCGACGAGGGCCGCTCCCTGGCGCCACCGGTCCCTTGTATCGGAGGGAGCTGGTCGGACCTCGGCGGGTGACGGGCCCGGCTGGAGTCAACGCCTCGAACCCGAGTGAGGGGAGTCCGAGGTCCAACTCATGCGCCTGCTTGGGAAGTTTGAGGACCGGATCCGGTGAGTATAGTTTTGATTTTGGGTCTAGACAGAAATAGAAAGAGCAGTACTGCCATTGGAACTTGGAATTTGGAATTTGTAATCTCGAGATATTGGGAATTGGTAAGAGAGCATGATCAACTCTCAAGGAAGAGCCGAGTAGCCTGGCATGGGAATTCGCTAGGTGAAACCCTCATCCTTTTTGTAATTGGGAAAAGACTAGTCAGAACAGATAGAAACGAATGCATTCTGGGATACGTTGCTAGCATGATTGGGTGAACGAAGTGTGAATGAGAGGTCTGGCAGCACGGACCAAGTGAAGGCGGACCCCTGATTAGCGCATTTCCTGACCGGGCGACCGCGTTCAGGTCGCGAAAAGGGGGAAGCGATTGTCGTCTTGTCTTGTTATTTGTATTCCCTATACGTTTCCAGGGCCGTGAGGACCCCTTACCCACGGTCCGCACTCCTTTTCCCTTCTGTCTGTTGTTGCGCGCACACATCGAAATGGGAGGGGCGGGGTCTACTAGAAACACTCCATTAGAATGTATGATCGCACATTTTAAAGAGGGATATTCAGGAGATTATGGTATTAAAATGACAGCAGCCCGTTTGCAGATTTTGTGTACTAGGGAGTGGCCCGATCTAGACCCCATCTGGCCCCGAGAGGGAACGTTCACTGTAGAGATTATTCAGTCAATACATCGTAGAGTGCGGGTAGCGCACCCAGATCAGTACCCCTATATAGATTCCTGGTTAAGTATTTGTGAAGATCCGCCCTCCTGGGCGCAGCGCTGTTATGAGGAACAGTGCAGAATAATGTTAGCTAAAACAGATTCTAAACAGAAAACGGAACAGCCTAGAATGAAAGAGCAGGATAAGAAAGCCACGAAGAAACCCATCCTGGCAGATCCTGATTCCCCAGAAGTAGTCCTCAGGCAGCCCCGAACCCCAGGTCCAGTAAGAATAGCCCGGCGGCGTCCTGCCCCAGAACCCCAGAGACGGCCAGAGCCGAGGCGGGACCCAACCCCCGGTCCCCCTTCTAGAGAAGAGAAAGAGGAAGAATCAGTGGAAAGAGAAGTGGAGGACGTAAAAAGTGAGTCAGAAGCGGAGATAGAAGGAGGAGAAGAAGGAAATTCCCCAGAAGAGGAAGAGGACAGTGTACAAATAATTGAGAAAGCTAGCGCTAGCACTAGCACGCCAGTGAACGAGAAACCCAAAGCAAAACCAGTTGGGAAAAAGAAAGCGACTCCTGCAAAGGCAACGACAATAACCCTTAGATCCCAAATGACGCCTGGGACAGCCAAACTGTTTCCCTTAAGGCAAGTCCCGGGAGTGCCTGTAAAGAATGATAACGATGAAGTGGTAGCGGGACCCTTAACTTATGTGTATATCCCTTTCTCTACAACTGATTTATTAAATTGGAGGTCGCATTATGCCTCCTATACTAGTAAGCCCCAGGAGCTGACAGAATTAGTAACTAGTATTATGGAAACTCACCAACCCACTTGGCCAGATTGCCGTCAGCTCCTGACCACCCTATTCACTACAGAAGAACGAGCGAGAATTAGAAAAGCAGCTATTGAATGGATGGCAGAAAACCCTGCAGCTCCGGCACAGGGACAGAATATAATAGATCGTAGAGAAGCAGCTCAGAGAGAATTCCCGAATGAAGACCCCCAATGGGATCCAAATACAGATGAAGGATCCACAGCCCTAGCCCGTTTTCGTCAAGGCTTTTTACAAGGCCTGAAAAGGGGGGGCCAAAAAGCTATGAACCTTTCTAAAGTCGCAGGAGTTATCCAAGGAATAGATGAGAGCCCAGCAGATTATTATGAAAGATTAACTGAAGCATACAGAATGTATACTCCCTATGATCCCGAGGCACCAGGAAGTTTATGCATGGTGAATTCTGCTTTTGTAAACCAGTCTCAACCAGACATTAGACGTAAATTACAGAAATTAGAAGGGTTTGCGGGCATGAATGCAACACAGTTATTGGAAGTCGCTCATAAAGTGTATGTGAATCGTGATACTGAAAGACAGAGAGAATGTGATAGAAAGATGAAGAAGAAAGCTGATTTTTTGGCTGCGGCCATAGTTGAAAAGAAAAGGGGAGGTGTCCCTAGTCGAAGGAGCAGAGGAAGAGGGCGGGGTCAAGGCGGAGGCCGGACCCAGAGACTAGGCGTGAACCAATGCGCCTATTGCAGAGAGGAAGGACATTGGAGAGATACGTGCCCGCAACTCGAAGACGCCCAGCAAGATGACGACAACGATCATCAGTGGCGAGAAGAAAGACGAGGCCGTCCCCGAGGCCGAGGAGGAGCCAATCGAGAACAATTCCAGAGAGAGAGGGGAGGAGGAGCCATCCAAGCATTGGCCACACAAGCCCATGATGAGGATGACGTGGATTAGGACAGACCGGGCTCCAAGTTTGCTTTAGGTCTCCAGGAGCCTATGGTCGAAATACAAATAGGAGACCAAATTATGAACTTTATGGTTGATACTGGAGCAGAACATTCAGTAATAGACAAAAAGATAGCCCCATTCACTAAAAGAGCAGTCACCATTGTAGGAGCAACGGGTGCCAAAGCCACAAAGTCTTTTCTTCAAAACCGGATGTGCAGTCTAGGAGGACAGCAAGTAACTCATCAATTCCTTTACATGCCCGAATGTCCAGTACCACTACTGGGACGAGATATGCTAGCCAAGCTTCAAGCACAAATATCTTTCTCTGAACAAGGAGAAATGCAAATGACAGTAAATTCCCAAGCCAAGCCAGCAGGAGTAATGCTGCTGACAGTTCCCCGAGAAGAAGAATGGAGATACTACATTGATGATTCGATTCAAGATACCTATTTTGAACAAACTTTAAAGAACATTCATGCACCACTTGAAGTATGGGCAGAAGGCAGCCCCCCAGGCCTAGCCAAACATATAGCTCCAGTGATTGTAACCCTCAAGCCTAGTGCTACCCCAGTGCACGTCAAACAGTACCCTCTCCCAAGAGCCGCAATTGAAGGCATTCATCGCCACCTACAGAGATTGCTCGAATATGGCCTACTAAAAGTATGCCAATCCCCATGGAACACCCCGCTTTTGCCAGTAAAGAAACCTGGGACGGATGATTATCGCCCAGTGCAAGATTTGAGAAGAGTAAATGATGCAGTTGAAACCATACATCCAGTTGTGCCCAATCCTTACACTCTACTAGGATTGATACCCGCTGAAGCTACCCATTTCACTGTACTGGATTTAAAAGATGCATTCTTTTGCATAAGATTAGCCCCTGTAAGCCAAATATTGTTTGCATTTGAATGGCAGGACCCCATCTCTGGAAGAGGGGGCCAACTCACCTGGACAAGATTACCCCAAGGATTCAAGAATTCACCTACCATCTTTAGTGCTGCACTAAATCAAGATCTTTCAAGCTATCCAGTAGCCCCGGGGAAGAGAGTACTTCTCCAGTACGTGGATGATCTGTTGATAGCTGCCGTATCAGAAAGAGAATGTAT
The DNA here is from genome assembly GCA_033557465.1 of Ichthyophis bannanicus. Classification (NCBI taxonomy): domain Eukaryota; kingdom Metazoa; phylum Chordata; class Amphibia; order Gymnophiona; family Ichthyophiidae; genus Ichthyophis; species Ichthyophis bannanicus. The sequence continues at coordinate 173,234,146 of CM066039.1, read as the reverse complement.
ATTAGCCACCAAAGATCTCTTGCAGTTACTAAATGAAGCTGGATATAAAGTTTCCAGAGCCAAAGCACAACTATGTCAAACAGAAGTGAAATACTTGGGTTTTCGTATTACCCAAGGAAGCAGAAGATTAGGCAGAGAAAGAAAAGAAGCAGTATGCAGAATTCCAACTCCAACAACCAGAAAGCAAGTCAGAGCCTTTCTGGGAGCAGCAGGATATTGTCGAATCTGGATACCCAACTTTGCCCAAATTGCCAAACCACTGTATGAAGCCACAAAAGGAGAAGAAAAGTCACCACTAGAGTGGGGACTTGAGCAGGATACAGCCTTCCAGAAGTTAAAAGAAGAATTGATGTCATCACCAGCACTTGGACTACCGGATGTCCACAAACCTTTCCACTTGTTTGTACATGAAACACAGGGAAATGCCCTAGGCATGTTGACTCAGAAATTAGGAAATTGGGAACGACCTGTAGCCTACCTATCGAAACAATTGGACCCTGTGGCCAAGGGATGGCCACCCTGCTTGAGAGCAGTTGCAGCTACAGCGCTACTAGTGAGTGAAGCAGACAAACTCACACTAGGACAGAACATACGAGTCACTGTGCCACATGCAGTCCTTGCCCTTATGGAACAAAAAGCAAATTATTGGCTCACCAATTCCCGAATGTTGAAGTACCAGAGTATGTTATGTGAAAACCCACAGATACAACTTGAAGTGAGCCATGCCTTGAATCCAGCTACCTTGATACCCATCAGTGAAGAACTCCCAGAACATGACTGTATCGAAGTCATGGAGACTGTGTTCTCCAGTCGACCCGACTTAACAGATGTGCCCATAGACAATCCTGACCAGATCTATTATGTTGATGGGAGCAGTCTCATCCTTGATGGACGACGCTGTGCCGGATATGCAGTCGTCACTCAACACGAAGTAGTTGAATCATCAGCTCTAGCCTCAGGCACATCAGCCCAGAAAGCCGAATTGATAGCACTCACCAGAGCACTGTTAGGAGAAAAACTTGTGCTGAATGTATATACAGATTCCAAATATGCCTTCACTACCTTGCATGCCCATGGAGCTCTCTATAAAGAAAGAGGACTCATCACATCAGGAGGAAAATCAGTCAAATATGGTCCCGAGATATTGATGTTACTTGATGCAGTCTGGGCCCCAACACGTGTAGCTGTCATGCATTGTAGAGGACATCAAGCAGGAAAAGGAGAAGTTGCCCGAGGAAATAGATTTGCAGATGCCTCAGCACGACAAGCAGCTATGACAGGACAGATTGCCCCACAAGCTATGCCAATGCAAGCAGCATTGTTTCCAGTACCTTTGAATCTATGGACCCCACGATATACCACCAAAGAATTAGATTACTATTGTGACAAAGAAAATGGAGTATTGAAAGATGGATGGATTGAGCTGCCACCAGAAGAGGGCAGTCAACCTCCAGGAAGAATAGTAATTCCTGAACTATTAGGACCATCCTTTGTCAAAGCTTTCCACGAAGCTACCCACTATGGGAAGAGTGCTATGGAGAAAGCACTCAGACCACATTTCTACATCCCTCTGATGACAACCATATCAGCCTCAGTAGCACGACAATGTCAAACTTGTGCCAAAAATAATGCCAAGCAAGGCCTTATTACAGCACCCCGAGTTCAGTCAAGAGGTGTGACACCCATGCACAACCTCCAAGTTGATTTCACCGAAATGCCAAAAGCCAATGGATACCATTACCTACTAGTATTAGTTTGTACTTTCTCTGGGTGGGTGGAAGCATTCCCAACCAGAACTGAGAAAGCCCGAGAAGTTACCAAAGCCCTAATGAGAGAGATTGTCCCCAGATTTGGAATTCCAGCAGTAATAGGGTCAGACAATGGACCCTCATTTGTCTCCCAAGTTACTCAGCAGTTAGCAAAAGCTTTGCGGATACAGTGGAAGCTCCACACTGCATACAGACCCCAGAGTTCAGGGAAAGTTGAGCGAATGAATCGTACTTTGAAAGCCCAAATGTCTAAGCTTTGTCAGGAGACACACTTGAAATGGCCCCAAGTGCTCCCCATAGCTTTACTCAGAATACGCTCAGCCCCTGTAAAGTCAACAGGATTTTCCCCTTTTGAAGTTTTGTATGGTAAACCCCCACCAATAGTGCAGGGAATCAAAGGAAGTTTAGCCCAGATTGGTTCAGAAGTAACCAGACAAGAACTCCTAGCTCTTAGTTTTGTTCTGCAGACTCTCCATACGTGGATCCAAGACCAGTTGCCTATCAACTTGACGGAACCCTTGCATCCCTATCAGCCTGGAACTTCGGTGTGGATCAAAGATTGGAAGAAGATACCGTTGGAACCCCATTGGAAGGGACTGTACACCGTCATCCTGTCTACCCCAACTGCAGTAAAGGTAGCCGAGATCGACGCCTGGATCCACCACAGCAGAGTCAAGCCCGCCGCCGATCCTGAACCAGAGCGGTGGACAGCAGAGCAGCACCCTGATGTACCCTTGCGAGTTACTCTGAGACGGCAACCAGCAGCATAGACACTTCATCACAAGTGCTTTGCAGTAGCCAAGTCTTTCGAAGAGGATTGCTGTTTTCCATGCAGCAACAGCTTTGTTTCAACGAACCCAATTTGTGTGTGATTTGACACACTCCTTTGAGACTACATTGACTAAGCCAGACTTCACAAGCCAACTGAATTGCTAAGTTGGTTAATGTGTGCTGGACATCTTGAGGATCTTCAATCAACACTCAGCACCCGTTAAATTGCTTCATTAGCAAACGGGACGAAGAATAATAGACCGTCGTGATCAAGATCAGCAAGCTGAGGATTCAGAAGAACTCCAATCAACATCAACATGTATCTTTGCTTCTGCTTTGCCTTGGTTGCCTTCTTCGGAGGTTTTGAACAGACTTATGCTCTGCCTCCATGCACTGCTTGCATAACTTCTACTAGAACTGGACTGAAAGTAACTCAGACTTTGCTTTACCATTCCTACTATACCTGCAAGGGAACAATAACTCGGTGTATTTATAACACCACTGAACTAAATGTTTGCACTCATGGCAAAATTAAAGCATGCTATAATCCGCATCAGAATCCATCCTATTACACGTTGGAAATAAGATGGAAGGATGCAGATGGACCTATATTAGCTGCTACACCACCACTTAAGGACATTACTAAACCTGCTGTTTTGAATTTTGATGCATGTAATGCCATTAATAGAGATAGTCAGTCCACCTGTGGTACATGGGAGAAAGCGTATCGAAATGACCATAAGTATATGTGTCCAGAAGGTGCCACAAATTGGTGGAAGTGTACAGGTAAAACAGGATCAGGGTATAGTACTGCTACAGCGGCAGATTACTATTGCCCATATTGGGAATGTGTTTTCTATGCTACCTGGAACACTGGTATAACTGATGAGAAGATAGATAAGCGGATGGCTACTCTAACCAAGCCAACCACAAATGATAAATGTCAGAAAGATGCTTGCAACCCTTTGCACTTGCGTGTACATAATCCCCATGCATGGAAACAAGGATATAAGTTTGGTTTACGTATTGCTGGAGGAGGAACAGATCCAGGGACCATTGTGTATATTAGATTGAATACTCAAGCCCACAAGTCATCTAAATATCATATTCATAATACTTTTATGAAGCTATGCATGTAAATAAGTTTGAGATCCCTCACCCTTCACAGAATTTATTTCTAGAATTAGCCGGAGCAGTAGTATCTAGTCTTAAGATCACAGATTGTTATTTCTGTGGTGGAACCCAAATGGGAGACCAATGGCCCTGGGAAGCCCAAGAATTGAATTATTCCATGATTTATAACCAAACTGAATTACACAAGACTACCAGTGAATGGGTGTTAGCGCACTCAATCGTTGGACGTCTTTGCTTTGCCAGAACTGGACCCCAGTTCACCCAAAAGGTAGGACAGCTGGTCTGTCTTAGCCAGAAATACTATAATGCCACGACCAAGAAGACAGCATGGTGGTCAGGAATCAGACATCCTGAACCTCCTAACCCATTAGCCAGATTTCCTGAACTTGCAGGTCTATGGACTAACCTTGCCAAAGTCCAAGCCTGGCAAGCCCCACCTGGCCTATATTGGATCTGTGGAAACCGAGCATATGCGCAACTCCCACCACAATGGGGAGGAGCATGTGTCTTAGGAACCATCAGACCTTCTTTCTTCCTGTTAAACACTGAACATGGAGAACAATTAGGATACCCTGTATACACTACCCACAAACACAAAGGAGCATCAAGACAGAAAAGAGAGGCCTTACAGATAGGTAAGTGGGAGAAGTGGCGAGGTGATGATTGGCCACCAGAAAGAATTATTGAGTATTATGGACCTGCCACTTGGAATGATGATGGTATGTATGGTTATCGTACCCCAATTTATATGATCAATCGTATTATTCGCTTACAAGCAGTAGTTGAAATAATAACCAATGAAACTAGTCATGCTCTCACGCTCTTAGCTAGACAAAGTACTCAGATGCGCACTGCCATATATCAGAATCGCTTAGCACTTGATTATTTGCTAGCAGCTGAAGGAGGAGTATGTGGTAAACTGAATTTAACTAATTGCTGTTTGAAAATAGATGATAAAGGTCAAGTAGTTGAAGAAATTGCTAAAGATATGCAAAGACATGCTTATGTGCCAGTACAGACTTGGCACGCCTTGAAATTTCCTAATTGGTTTGCTAACCTTTTCTCTTGGCTGGGAGGATTTAAGACTTTCGTTATCTTAGTACTAATCCTTGTTGCTGTTGTCCTCTGCTTACCATGTTTAATCCCATGCTGTATGCGTTCCCTTCATAGTGCTATTGATAATACAGTAGAGCGGAAGACCGCAACTAGAATAATGGCTTTATACAAAGCTAGCCCTAATGGAACTAGTAAGAATCCTTTAATCAGGATGTGAATCTTCTAGAAAGTGATTTAATTCTCACACCTTATTAAGTAATAGGGTGAGATTAATCAAAGGGGGGAATGTGGCAGGTGCAGGCCTGTGACCCACGGTGTCTGACATAGGCAGGCCAGCATGGCTAGCTTGACCTGTAAATGAGGCCTGTGGAGAGGCATATAGGATTGCACATCCCCCAATATGCTGCTATTGAAAGAAAGAACTCAGTAGAAATATTGAATTAGCTTAGATAAGCAGAACTGCAGAATTAAGAAATGGAAAAATACAGAAAAGACATGTTTAAAAGTTACTGATAAGAAAAAGTACATTTGCAGAGAAATATTGAGGAGTGCTGACAGATGAGTTACAGAACCTTGCTCTTCTGCACGCACAAATGGGTCCCATAACCTTGAAAGTGTGAAAGTAACAAGTTGATGAACTGACCATTGTAATTGGGACTAGAAGGGGGGCAGGCAGGTGTCATGCCTACAGAAGCCCACAGAAGGAACATAATTGGAGAAACTTATCAGTACCGGGACCAATAGAAGGGCTACGGGAGGTACGGGAGAGTACCGGGATCAATGAAATGTTTTTCTATACCTAGAATGGAACAGAAGTCTATAAAAGTTGTTGTAATGCTTGCAAACTTTGCTCAGCCATTTTGAAATTGCCTTGCTTGAGACTTGTGCACAAATAAATGATTTGGACCTTCTGAACAGACTCCTGGTATCATTGGTTTGTCTGCGCTTTGCTGCTACAGTTTTGTTGCCCCTGTTGAGCTTTGACCTCCTCAGTTTTCGTCCCATACGTGAGGTGTTCTCCATGGACAGCAGGAATAAGTCCTCATAATCCTCCCACCTCCCCAAGGAGTTGTCTTTAGCTAATACTAGGTTATTGTACTGAAGAAAAGATGGTACTGCGGCAGGCAGAAAGGCAAATGCGCATGCGTAGTGGAGTCTCCCAAAGCTTCCAATGGAAGCTAGGGAGCATTCCTATGTGGTGCTCCATCGGGGATGTCACCCATATTGCCAGGTATTCCTCTGAATGTATCAAAAAGTGACTTCATGGTCCTGGGACAGAGGGTGAAGTAAATAGGGGCGCAGGAGGTGTTCTCTTCAATCCTCCCTGTTCAAGGTAAAGGCCAAGGCAGAGAAGCTCGCATCCTGGAGATGAATGCTTGGCTGCGTGGATGATGTCATAGAGAGTGTTTTTGTTTCCTCACCATGGGATGCTGTTTGAAGGGTTGCAGAGCAGAGATGGTGTCCATCTGTCCAAGAAAGGTCAACGTGGCTTCAGTAGCAGACTGGCTATCTACTGAAGAGGGCTTTAAACTAGATTAATTGGGGAAGGGTGAAGAAAGCCCCCAGGTAAGTGAAACATTAAATACCTTTATGGAAATGGGTAAAAGGGGCAACATATGGAAAGCAGGGTGTACAAATGCCCATAGCATGGGAAATAAGATCCCAGATGTTGAAGCCTTAATGGGAGAGACTGACTTGGATTTATTGGCAGTTAGAGAAACATAGAAATATGATGACAGAAAAAGACCACATGGCCTATCTAGTCTGTCCTTCCATATCAACAACTACAACAGTCCCCTTTTTACCTTTAGAGATCCTCTGTGTTTGTCCCATGCTTTTTTGAATTCAGTTACTGTCCTCATCTCTACCACCTCCACTGGGAGACTATTCCACGGATCCACTACACTTTCCGTAAAGAAATATTTCCGCATATCACTCCTGAATCTATCTCCCTTCACCCTCATCCCATGTCCCCTTGTAGCAGAACTTGCTTTCAATTGAAAGAGGCTCTCTCCCTGAACATTTATGCCATGGAGGTATTTAAACATCTCAATCATATCACCTCTATCCCGCCTTTCCTCTAAGGTGTATATATTAAGATCCTTCAGTCTGTCCTCATATGCTTTATAATGAAGACCACTAATCATTTTAGTAGCCACCCTCTGCACCGACTCCATCCTATTCACGTCCTTTTGAAGGTGCGGTCTCCAGAATTGCACACTATACTCCAAATGAGGTCGCACCAAAGACTTATACAGAGGCATTATCACTTCCTTTTTTCTGCTAGCCATTCCTCTCCATATGCACCCAAGCATCCTTTTAGCTTTTGCCGTCGCCTTTTCTACCTGTTTAGCTACTTTAAGATCATCAGACACAACCACGCCTAGGTCCCGCTCTTCTTTAGTGGACAAAATACTTCACCCCCTATACTATATTGCTCCCTTGGATTGCTGCAGCCCAAATGCATGACCTTACATTTTTTAACATTAAATCCCAGCTGCCAAATTCTAGACCATTCTTCAAGCTTAGCTAGATCCCTCCTCATGTTATCTACACCTTCCTGGGTGTCTACTCTATTGCAGATTTTGGTATCATCCACAAAGAGGCAAACCTTACCCGACAGCCCTTCCGCTATATCACTAACAAAGATGTTAAAAAGAATTGGACCAAGGACAGATCCCTGGGGCACACCACTGGAAACATGGTTCACAGAAAACCATGACTGGGATGTAACTATACCAGGCTATACTTTATTCAGAAAGGACAGGGTAGGAAGAAGGGGAGGAGGAGTGGCACTGTATGTAAAAAATAATATTAAAGCTTTGGAACTATAGAGCTTAAAAGGGAGAGAGGAGACACTGTGGGTTAAACTAGAAAGAGGGAAAGAGAAATCTATTTGCATTGGCATAATACAGACCTTCCTCACAGGAGGAAGAGGTGGACGGAGAGTTAATTGAAGACTACACAGCAATGCCAGGAAAGGGGACGTGCTACTGATAGGGGATTTCAATATGCCAGATGTTGATTGGCACATTCCTGCTGCAGTATCATCTAGAAGTAAGGAGATCCTGGATTCTTTATAGGGGGAACTATTCAGGCAACTGGTAACAGAACCCACATGTGAAGGGGCCATACTGGACTTGATGCTTACCAATGGTGAAAGTGTTTCTGATGTTATAGTGGGAGATCATTTTGCATCCAGTGATCACCAGATGGTGTGGTTCAGTATTAGGACTAGGGCTGTTAAAATCCATTCAAAAGTGAGGGTCTTAGACTTTAGGAAAACTAACTTTGCCAAGATGGGTCAATACCTCAGGGAGTCGTTAGTTGGATGGGAACAGCTGAGGGATGTAGAAAAACAGTGGGAAAAACTGAAAGGGGATATTTTAAGGGCAACCAACCTTTTTGTTAAAATGGTAAATAAAGGTAAAAGGAAAAGGAGACCGCTATGGTTTTTGAAAGAAGTAACTGAAAAGGAGAATAAAAAGAGGGAGGCCTTCATGAAATACAAGAGATCACAGAGAGGAAGACAGGCATCTATATTTGGAAAACTTAGAGAAGCTAGCAAAGTAGCCAGGAAAGCAAAGATTCAAAAAGAGAAGGAAATAGCCAATGTAATAAAATGGGGAGATTAGACATTTTTCAGATATGTTAGTGAGAAGAGGAAGGGCAAAAGTGGTATTGTCAGACTCAAGGGTGAAGGGGAGGAATATGTACATACTGATGAGGATAAAGCGGAATTGTTTAACAAATATTTCTGTTCTGTGTTCACAGATGAAGAACCAGAAGCAGGACCTCAGAAAACACCCACAAACAGGAACAGAAGTAAGGAGCATCTTGAAGAATTTTCAGAAGACTGTGTTCGTGAGAAACTAGTTAAACTTAAAGTAGACAAAGTGATGGATCCGGATAGGATACACCCTAGAATACTGATGGAACTTGGGGACGTTCTAACAGCTCCACTGACTGACCTTTTCATTGCCTCATTGGAGTCAGGAGTGGTGCCAGAGGATTGGAGAGAGACACATGTGGTCCCTTTTCACAAAAGCAAAAATAAGGATGTGGTTGAAAACTACAGGCCGGTTAGTTTAACTTCCGTTTGTGAGTAAAATTATTGGAAGCGCTGCTGAAATAGAAAATAGTGAGGTTTCTGGAGTCCAGCGGATTATAGGATCAGAGGTAGCATGGATTCACCAGAGGCAGGTCTTGTCAGACAAATCTGATTGATTTCTTTGACTGGGTGACCAGGGAGTTGGACCGAGGGAGAGCCCTAGATGTGGTGTATTTAGATTTCAGTAAAGCCTTTGACACCATTCCTCACAGGCGACTTTTAAACAAACTGAGAACCCTAGGGATGGACCCTTGAGTTACTGCTTGGGTTAGAAATTGGTTGAGTGGGAGGCGACAAAGAGTACAGGTAAATGGAGCTCACTCTGAGGAGAAGGATGTTACCAGTGGTGTGTGCCAGGGATCTGTCCTTGATCCGATTCTTTTTAACATCTTTGTTAGTGATATAGCGGAAGGGCTGTCGGGTAAGGTTTGCCTCTTTGCAGATGATACCAAAATCTGCAATAGAGTAGACACCCAGGAAGGTGTAGCTAACATGAGGAGGGATCTAGCTAAGCTTGAAGAATGGTCTAGAATTTGGCAAATGAGATTTAATTTTAAAAAAAAAGCAAGGCAATGCATTTGGGCTGCAGCAATCCAAGGAGCGATATAGTATAGGGGGTGAAGTACTTTTGTCCACTAAAGAAGAGCAGGGACCTAGGTGTGATTTTATCTGATGAACTTAAAGTAGCTAAATAGGTAGAAAAGGCAACAGCAAAAGCTAGAAGGATGCTTGGGTGCATAGGGAGAGGAATGGCCAGCAGAAGAAAGGAGGTGATAGTTCCTCTGTATAAGTCTTTGGTGCGATGTAATTTGGAGTATTGTGTGCAATTCTGGAGACCGGAACTTCAAAAGGATATAAACTGGCTGGAGTCGGTACAGAGGGTGGCTACTAAAATGGTTCATTATAAAGTATATGAGGACAGACTTAAGGATCTTAATATGTACACCTTAGAGGAAAGACGGGATAGAGGTGATATGATTGAGATGTATAAATACCTCCATGGCATAAATGCACAGGAGGAGAGCCTCTTTCGATTGAAAGCAAGCTCTGCTATGAAGGGACATGGGATGAGGGTGAAAGGGGATAGATTCAGGAGTGATGTACGGAAATATTTCTTCACGGAAAGAGTGGTGGATCCGTGGAATAGTGGAGGTGGTAGAGATGAGAACAGCATCTGAATTCAAAGAAGCATTGGTCAAATACAGAGGATCTCTAAAGGAAAAAAGGGGACTGTTGTAGTGGTTGATATGGAAGGGCAGACTAGATAGGCCATGTGGTCTTCTGTCATCATGTTTCTATATGTGAGGACTTATTCCTGTTTTCCATGGAGAATACCTGCTACAGGTGAGTAACTACGCTATATAGTTTTGCTTTTTGAAAACTACTCACATTGTTTTAGGTGGAAAAAGAGTCAAAGAAAAAGCAGGTGCAAATCTCTGTGAGTACTTTTTCCTCGGGCATATTTCAATGTGCAAGCACCCACATTCTTTCCCTTTGAAAACTAATGTGAAATCCATGGTCAAAATATCTGCAGACTTTGCACCTGCCTGCATATTTTTAAAAATTACACAAATAATACAGTCTTGCTTATTAGGAAAGATTGCAAGTTGTGATGGTTCATGGTGGTTTTATTTTAATATTTCATTGCAAGTAAGGGCTTTATAATGAGGATATACTATATACAAGGAATTACAAGAAGGATCATCTATGTATGTACTGTTAGGCTTCTGTGAAGCAGAAGGAAGTCTCGTTATCACTGAGTCACCTTTTTTCCATGGAATCTTCATTGCAGCAGAAGACTTTTTAGCTTATCCCCAGGACAGGTGCGGTTTTAAATATAGAATGTCTTTTGATCTGAGTGGGGTGATGTCAGAGCTCTAAAATAGAGGGCAGCATACTCCTAGGCAGTGAGACAATGGAAAGATGTCCCTCCTCCCCCAAAAAATGCTTCACTCCGGATCTGTTGCAGCTTAGTGCTAAATGATATCTACACAATTGAATTTCCAATCAGGTGTATCCTACAGAAGGAAATGTCAAAGGAAATTGGGGTGGGGTAAAAATACAGGAAAAGTAATGTGTGAAGGGTAATTCACAGCTGCTGTCATTTTCTTGATGTGTCAGTGGAGAAATTTAATACGTGTGAATTCCCAGGAGATAGGAGTGCCAGGGATGACAGGCTCCAGTTCCTATAGAGAAGAACATTTTCCATTTCATTTGTTCAGCAGAAAGCTATGAGTAAGAGCAGGTAATGGAACTTTGTTCATTGTTGGCTCTTCAGTTTTTCTAAGATGAAGAAGAATTAAAACATAAATTTGGGCCAGCCTAGTAATACAATGGCAGTGCTGTGCACAACTATGCAGATCTGGGTTCAAATTCCAGGCCAGGTCTTCTGCTCCCTGAGCCAGCTGAGGCTAGGGACACTGGAGGTAGCACTCGTGGTCACTGGGGGTTGTGTCATTGTCCAATAGTGACACCTAGTGGTTGTCTTTAGGTCCCTGGATTGTGGGATTCTGGAAGGAGGCAGGTGGATAGTTCCCAGTCCAGGACTATTGCTGCAATGACTGGGCTAGGTGAATGAGGGTGAGGGGCATCCTATAGTTGTAAATGAAAGCTAATGGCACTAATCTCACCCTGGTTCTGGATGAACTGGAAGTACAAAGGAGTAGAAGAAAACTGCTGGACACACAAAAAATATAAAATACATACTGTGTGGTGGAACGAGCCAATGAGTCTTGACTGTGTGGGAAGATCTCAGCAGTGCTAAGGAGGAGGCTGCTGCAGGGCTGGAGATGAAGGTACTGGCCTTATTTTGACTCAGCAGTTTCCCCTACACCTCTGTGGGTTTCCAGTTCAGTCATAACAGGCTTCTATTGGCTATGGTGCACAAGCCTTCCATCTTCACAACTACTAGAGATTTATCCCCTATTTTTATACCTCTCAGCCAAACTAGTCTTGGATAACGCCGCCCCCCCCCCTCCCCAAAGTCTGATTTCCAAAAAAGTAACGATGAATATACATGAGATAGATTTTAATGCATACTTTTTATTGCATGCAAATCTATTTTATTCAATGTAGTTATTCTGAAAACCAGACTGGGTAAGGGGTACGCTAGGAGTGGTTTGAGAAACACTTGTCTAATCACCACTTAAATAGGATTCGAAATGAAGGGGGCAGTGTTGTTGGTGGAAGATTTTAATCTGTTGGATGTGGACTAGTGTATCCCATCCTAAACAACATAATAAATGAAGACAGATATGGCACATCCACTACTGAAATAAAAAAGAGGCCAAAAAGAGTGGGGTGGTATGGAGAAGAGAGCGACATGAAGATAGGCAGAGGCAGGGCAGGGAAGTGCAGCTGCAGAGAAACAAAGAAAAACAGACAAGTTAGACAAGAATGTTTATTCTGTGCTATTTAAAATGAATTTTCTATATCATTTTCCATTACTGAAGCACAAAATGCAATGTTGCAGTTGTTATCCTGCTTTTTCAATCAAAATATTTTATTGTTTTGTTGCAGTGATAGAGGGAGAGAATCAGCCGAGGAAAAGTGAGTTACATATAATGTTGACTTTCCTGTGCATAATTCCCTAGGAGGTACATATGAGCCGTTTCTAAAGATTACTACAAAAAATGTTTCGAACAGTGGAAGCACCGGTGGGACAAATGTATCTGTTGTAATGGAGAGTATTTTGAAGGGGATAAGGTTGTTTTGTAAAGAATTTGAAATAAATAGCTTTTAAAAAATAATTCCTGGGTTTTTTTGGGTACCCCCTCGTATTGCCTTGACAGTTTCTGGATTTTAAGGTTATATGATTAGTTTAGTTTTTATCAATCTTATTTTAGCTAATGCTTATGAACTAATTTCTGCTCAAATGACTTTCTAGAATTGTCTGATTAATATTTGGACAAGATACAATTCATTTCATCTGCTCCTGGGTGGGGACTGGAATGTCTGCTTGAATATGTCTGAATAAATCTTCTTTGACTGCAGAGATGCCAAGGGTAAACCATCTCAGAGAGATTCACCACCCCAACGGTGAAACTTTTCAGAGTAGCTGGGTTGTTAAACCTAGAAAGATTTAAGTGTCGCATTGCTTTTCAAATGAAGGAAGTGACATAAAATTATAAGAAAACTGACTTAATTATAAGAAAACTGAGGCAGTGGTTTTCAGATTGTGTATTTGGGAATAGTCTGAAGTTGAACTTATGTCTGCTTATTAATAAAATTATTTGCACAGCATTTTTTGTAAAATAAGAGTTTTCTGTCATCTACAACCATTTTTAATTAGTGAGGATTTTTGCACTGTATTTCAAACCTTAATATGTCCTTGTTTTGACTATTGTAATGTTGTTTTTAATCAGTTGCTGGCTTTTACTCTTAAATCTTTGCAGATGATTCAGAACATGGCAGCAAAGACTTTATTCAATAAATCAAAATTTAGTCATATAATCCTTGTTTGATACAGCTCCACTGGTTTCCAGTAGAGTTTCGAATTAGCTATAAGGTTCTGTTGATAGTTAAGCTTATGTATAGCAGGTCTTCCGAGTATCTGGCATTGTTTTGCAAAGGTACACTTCTGATTGACCAGTCAGTCAAACTGGGATTCATTACCAGAGGATGTAGTAAAAGCTGCTACTGTAGCTGGGTTTAAAAAAGGTTTGGACAAGTTCCTGGAGGAATAAGTAATGTGGAATCTGTGTACCTTTTTGGGAAACTGCCAGGTACTTGTGACCTGGATTGGCCACCGTTGGAAACAAGATACTGGGCTTATTTATTTAACATTTCTTATATACCGCCTTTCATGATATCAAGGCGGTTTACATTGAACAAACTGAAATTACATTGAACAGCGCATTATAACTTGGAGATAACTATTTTACAGGGAACATGGACTATGGAGGGTTAAGTGGCTTGCCCAAGACCACAAGGAGTACCTGTGGGACTAGAAACCCCCGGCCCAAGGTTGCTGTCCTCTAGTAGTTGATGGACCTTGTTCTGACCCAGTATGGCACCTCTTATGTTCTTATGTATTCTCAGAATACAGTTGTTATCCCCTCATTAAAAATGAGTAAGAGACTAACTACACGTGCTAGGGCATTCTCAGCCTTTGCACCTCTTCTGTGGAATGCCTTACCAAATGAGATATGAGTCTTGGCAGAATTAAGGGCTTCCCAATAGGGTCTGAATACCTATTTGTTCATCTAGGCCTACAATTTATAATAAGGGGACAGAACAATTCTCCTATGAGGAAAGGCTAGAGAGGTTAGGGATCTTCAGCTTGGAGAAGAGTCAGCTGAGGGGAGATATCATATGATAGAGGTCTATAAAATCCTGAGTTCAGTAGAATGGGTAAACCTAAATCTATTATTTACTCTTTGAAAAAGTACAAAGACTAGGAGGCAAGCTACGAAGTTAAAACATAGTACATTTAAAACAAATAGGAAAACATTTTTTCTCCCAATGCATAGTTAAGCTTTGCAACTCATTGCCAGAGGAAGTGGTAAAAGCAGTTAACGTAGAGGAATTTAAAAACATTTTTGGCAAATTCCTGAAGGAAAAGTCCATAAAACCATTAGAAAGCCACTGCTTATCCCTGCATACTGTATAAGTAGCATGGATTCTGGCTATTTTTGGAATTATGCCCTGTACTTGTGATCTGGATTGGCTGCTGTTGGAAACAGGATATTGTGCTTGATGGACCTTTGGTCTTACCTAGTATGGCAAATCTTACATTCTTATGACATTATGTAGAGGAATTATTCTGTAATTCAATTATGTCAATGTCATTATGTTATGTTGTTGTTAAGTACTGTCAAGTCAATGTTGAATCATGGTGATACTGTGGATAGTTTTCCTAAACTATGTCTTCAGTCAGGCGGTTATTATTGATAGAGTGGCATCCATAGCTGCTGTTATAGTATTGATCCATATTGCCGGCCTTTGTATTTTGCATTGACTTTCAACTCGCCAAGCTTGAAGTCTTTTACTAATGATCTTTCTCTTCAAATGATGTGTCCAAAATATGAAAGTTGACGTCTTGGCACTTGAGCTTCTAAAGAAAGCTTAGGCTTGATCTTTTCTAATATCGACTGATTTGTCCTTCAGGCAGTCCATGGTATACACAGTGGGCCCGATTTTCAGTTGGGCAGGCTATGTGCCGTGTAGGCACATAGCCTGCGCACGGACCCCCTTAACCCAGATTTTCACTTCCGCAGCAATGGAAGTGAAAATCCGGGTTTGCTTGGACATGCCAGCAGCTGCTGAGGCTAAGCAGGTAGCAGTGATTTTTGATGCTACCTGCTTAGTCCCTGCGCCTGAAAGATAGGTGAGGAAAAGCCCCGCCTATCTTTAAGGCGCAGAGGGCTAAGCAGGTAGCATCGAAAATCGCTGCTACCCGCTTAGCCCTTTCCTCTGACCCCACTCCACTCCGGAACGCTCCCTACATGCCCCGATGCTAACCGCATAGCATCTGGTCACATTAGGG
The DNA here is from genome assembly GCA_033557465.1 of Ichthyophis bannanicus. NCBI lineage: Eukaryota > Metazoa > Chordata > Amphibia > Gymnophiona > Ichthyophiidae > Ichthyophis > Ichthyophis bannanicus. The sequence goes on along the minus strand of CM066039.1, from coordinate 173,218,818 downwards.
ACTTAACCGGGATTTTCCAAAGGCACTACCCATGTAGGTGCCTTTGGAAAATCCCAGTTAAGGCATTTACATGGGTAACTAGGGCAGCTACCCGTGTAAATGCCTTCGAAAATGCTGCCCAGTATTCTTTGTCAGCACCAGAATTTAAAGGCATTGATTTTCTTCTTCACTGTCTAGTTTTCACATCCATATGACATTATCGAAAATACTATGGCTTGAACAAGTTGAATCTCTGTATGCAGAGACATGTCTCTGCACGAGCATCTTCTCTAAGTCCTTCATAGCCATTCCGCCAAGAGCAATGCATCATCAGATTTCTTGACTGCTATTTCTTTCTTTATTGCTTATTGATATAAGCAGGTTAAAGCTGTCTACTTCTCCATCAAGGATGAAATTGATTTTGCCAGTTGTCAGAATCTTTTGTCTTCTTCATGTTAAGGTGCAGGCCCATTTTAAGACTATGTTCCTTGATCTTTATAAGCAGATGTTTTGGATCATCTTCACTTTCAGTCAGTACCGTGGTATCGTCAGCCTAGCAAAGATTGTTGATGGGTGTGACACTAATCTTCACACCTGCTTCTCTGATGATTTGTTCTGCATATAAATGAAACAGGTAAGGAGAAAGTATGTAGCCTTGTTGTACACCTTCGGTGATTTTAAATCATTTTGTTTTTTTCTTTGTTTGTTTAGAACTGTTGCTTTTTGATCAATGTAAACAGGAGTGCCAGAGGGTAATGCAGGGTCATGTGCGGAAACGCATTGTGGGGCCTCATTTGCATAAATATTTATATACCCATTGGCCTAATTTGCATAAATTGAATTTGATTTATTTTCAAATTTATGCTGTCCATCTAATATCTTACGTGGCTTCCAAACATGCGTACACAATTTATTAAAGCACACATTACAATAAAATAAACATAACTGCCATTATGAATCAAAATGAACTTAAAACCACTGTCACATACCCACAAAAAAATTGAACCATAATAAATATCTGCATACAAGATTTATTTGGTCAGCGCTATGACCTGCTTATTGATGAGGAGAGACAATATAAAATGAGAAAACCTAATCTTGGCCCGTTCCTGAACGGCACTTCAGGACGTTGCCGTTCCAGGTATAGTTATAGTCTTAACTGAAAGATCTTGAGTAGAATGGTGCTGGCATGTGGGATCAGAGAGATAGTGTTGTAATTTTCACAGTCTGTCAGATCACCTTTCTTCTATATTGGTATGAACACAGATCTTTGCCAGGCAGTTGGCCATGGTGTAGTCTTCCAAATTTCCTGGCAGAGCCTTGTAAGCATTTTAACAGCTGCATCTGATTGCTGTAATACTTAATAAGAATGCCATCAATGTCTGTTTGTAATACATCTTCCCATTGAATTGTACAAAGTGGAAAGAAGTCCAAAAATTGCCAGCATGGTTTAAAGGTGAGGTGAGGTCAGGTCAGAGAGGCTGTTGTTGCCAAAAAAGCATCTTTCAGGAAATGGAAAAAAAGAGCCAAATGACAAAAGCTGGAAACAGCACAAACAATGGCAAGTTAAATACAAGGCATTGATAAGGTAGCAAAGAGAGAATTTGAGAAGCTTGCTGTGGAAGCAAAACTGCATGATAAAGACTTTTTCAAGTACATTCATAGCAAAAAAACCTGTGAGACAGTCAGTTGGACCATTAGATGATAGAGGGGTAAAAGGGGCACTAGGACAAGGCCATAGTGCAGAGAGTGAATGAATTCTTTGCTTTGGTCTGTATTGAGGAAGATGTAAGGATGTTACCCATAACTAAAGTGGTATTTAAAGGTGATACTGCTGAAGAATTGAAAGAAGTATCAATACACCGGGAAGATGTGTTACAACTATTTGATAAACTAAAGAGTAGCAAATCACCTGAACCGGATGGTATACATCCAAGGGTGTTGAAAGAACTGAAATATGAGATTGCAGACCTGCTATTAGTAATATGTGAATTATCATTAAAATCATCTATAATACCTGAAGATTGGAGGATGGCCATTGTAACTCCAATTTTTAAAAAGGGTTCCAGGGGTGATCCAGGAAACTACAGACTGGTGAGCCTGACGTCAGTACTGGGAAAAATGGTAGAAACCATCATAAAGAACAAAATTACTGAACATGTAGATAGTCATGGCTTAATGGGAGACAGCCAACATGACTTTAGACATGGAAGATCTTGTCTTACTAATCTGTTATGTTTTTTTGAAGGTGTGAATAAACAGGTAGACAAAGGTGAGTCAGATGATATAGTGTATCTGGACTTTCAGAAAGCCTTTGACAAGGTCTCTCATCAGAGACTTTTGGCAAAACTAAAAAGTCATAGGATAGGAGGCAATGTACTATTGTAGATCAGGAACTGGTTAAAAGAAAGAAGAGGGTAGGGCTATATGGCCAATTTTCCCAATGGAGAAAGGTGAATAGTGGAGTACCCCAGGGATCTGTGCTGGGTTCGCTGCTTTTGGACATATTCATAAATGACCTGGAAAAAGGAATAACGAGTGAGGTTATCAAATTTGCAGATAACACAAAACTATTTAAAGTTGTTAAAAGCCCATGAGGATTGTGGAAAATTGCAAGAGGATCTTGATAAATTGGAAGACTGGGCATTCAAATGGCAGATTAAATTTAATGTGGACAAGTGCAAAGTTATGCACTTAAGAAAGAACAACCCAAACTATGGTTACACGCTGCAAGGTTCCACATTAGGAACCACCATCCAGGAAAAAGATTTAGGGATCATCGTGGATAACATGTTAAAACCCTCCACCCAGTGTGCAGTGCCAGCCAAGAGAGCAAATAGAATGCTAGGTATAAGGAAAGGAATGGAAAATAAAACAAAGGATATTATAATGCCTCTGTATCGTTCCATGGTGCGACCGCACCTTGAATATTGTGTGCAATTCTCCAGGACCAAGCAGGAAGTCAGTCCTCACATATGGGTTACGTTGGCGCCGACGGAGCCCTCGTGCGGAGCATTGCCCCAGCTTTCAAAGAAAGCCTTTGGGAATTGCAGATCGCATGCGCGGTCCCCTTCCCGCCCAAGGGTGCCATCTTGCTCAGTCTTCTTTTTTCCGCGGAGCCTGACGGACGTAGTTCGTTTTATGCCAAGGAAAAAGTTGATTTCCCTGTTTTTTGTACTTCTCCTTTGGTTCGACACCAGATCCTTTTCCCGCCTGGGCCCGATATGCTGGTATCGAGCCCACTCTCCCTTTTTCAGTTTTTGTCCTTCGTGACTAGCGTTCGCGCCATTTTTCTTTTTTCACTGGCAGCCCTGTCTTTTGACCTCGCAGGGGCCCTTTTTCCCCCGATGGCTGCCAGCAGGTTTAAAAAGTGTGATCGGTGTAAGAAACTTATGTCTCTTACCGACACACATGACTGCTGCCTCCGCTGCCTCGGACCCGATCATGACCCGATGATATGTGATCCGTGTGGCAAAATGTCCTCGAAGGCGTTGAGGAGTCGGCAGCACCAGAAGGATAGGATCTTCTCTGACTCCGCGTCCGGATGGGCCTGGACCTCGTCAGAGGCCTCGACGTCTCGGGACTCCGGCCCCGAGCAGCGTCGGGGCTCCTCTGAGCGGGGGTCTCCTTCACAGGAACACCGCAGGAAGAAGAAACCCATGAGGGCAGCGTCGGTGGACGCTCCTGGTTCCTCGAGAGCCAGGTCGCATAGCCCCGATAGCCGTCCCGGGTCTTTGGAGTCGGAGAGGCCTGCCAAGCAACCTCGTCTCGAGATGGAGTCTCCTGGACACGTGAGTGCTGTTGTCCTCGTGGACTCTTCTCCAAGGGAGCCGCCGTCGAGGCCCGAGTCGGGGGCTGCTGGGTCTCCTGAGCTCGGACTCAGGTTGACGGCCTTGGAGAGCAGCCTCGCTGCCTTCATGGAACAGCAGCGGGCATTGATCGCTGGTCTCACCGGTGCATCTGTCCCGACCACCGGGACATCGACGTCCAAGTCGACCCCTGAGGCCGAGCTGATCCTCGAGTCCATGCGGGCTCGAGTCGATCCTCGGCCGCGGTCTCCCTCGGCCTCCCTTCGGGACTGAGGTCATCGACGCCGGTACCCTCGGCGTCAGGGCGGAGGGCATCGGTGCCCGCCCGACCGGAGCCGCTCGACACCTCCTCCGAGGAGTCGGGCTGGGAGACGGAGGATGAAGAGTCACCCGACACCTATCGGACTCGGTGTGTCCCATCGGACTCGCCGGAGTCCGAACCTTGGAGACGATCCCCACCAGAGGATACCCGGTTCTCAGACTTCGTGCGGGATATGGCCAAGGCCTTGGCCTTCCCCGCAGATCCCGAGGAGGAGCCTCGAGCCAAAGAGCTCGAGGCCCTCCAGTATGACTCTCCCCCGAAGGAGGCCTTTACTGTACCGGTTCCTCCGATGCTGGAGCGGCAGCTCTTCCGCATGTGGGAGACCCGGCCTCGACGCCGGTGTTAAGCAAGTGGGTCGATTCCATCTATCGAGTCCGCAAGAGCCCCGGGTTCCAAAAGGCACAATTACCGCACCACTCCATGGTTGTGGAATAGGCCATGCATCGACTGAAAAGTCAGAAGATGCACTCCTCGGTGCCTCCCGGCCGGGAGGCCCGGAACGTGGATGCCCTCGGTAAGAAGTGCTTCCAGGGCTCTATGCTTGCTTGCCGTGTCCAGACATACCAGCTCTACATGGGCATGTATCTCCGAGACCTGGCAAAGGAGATTGCCGGGTTCTCTGCTGGTCTCTCTGAGGAACCTTTGCAGAGGTTCCAGGCCTTATCCACCGGTATTCGAGAGTGCTCGAAGTTTATCTCTCGAGCAGCCTACGATGGCTTCGAGGCTTCGGCCCGAGTAGCCGGGGCCGGCATCGGTGCCCGCCGACAGGCTTGGCTACAGTCATCCGACCTCGAGCCATGGGTGTAGGACAAGTTGGTCGATGTCCCCTGCCGAGGTGAAAACCTCTTTGGCAAGCCCATGGCTGAAAAGGCTGCAGAACTCGAGACCGAGACTCTGAACAGGACTAGGCTGTCCATAAAAACCTCTGCCCCTTCTCAGAAAAAGAAGGGCTCGGGAAAAAAGACCTTTTACCCGAGGAAGTCCTCTGCCTATAAACAATACCCTCATTATCAGGCCTCTGCAGCTCCCCAACAGGGTCAGCAGGCCAAAGGGCAGGGTCATGGGCCCCGTAGGCAGAAGGCCCCCAAGCCACCAACACCGGCCCCTGCTCAGCAGGGTGGGGGTTTTTGACTCAGAAAGCATAGCCTCTTCTCCTCAGCTGGCTTCTCTCAGCACAGGAGGCCGGCTGGCCCACTTTGCCCATAGGTGGTCAGCCGTCACATCAGATGCCTGGGTGCTTCATATAGTCCAAAAGGGCTATCTTCTCCATTTTCACCAGGTACCTCCCTCCTATTTTCCAGGGGAGCCTCCAAGACTCCCTCTGCACAGGGACCTACTCCTTCAGGAGTTAGCAAGTCTGCTAAAGGAACAGGCTGTGGAACCGGTGCCCCACCACCTGAGAGGTCAAGGCTTTTATTCCAGGTACTTTCTGGTACCAAAAAGAACAGGAGGCCTCAGACCCATCCTAGACTTGCGCAACCTCAACAAGTTCCTGGAGAGGGAAAAGTTCAAGATGCTTACCCTTGGAATTCTGCTGCCCTACCTCCAGCAGGAAGTGGCTATGCTCCTTAGATCTCAAGGATGCTTATACTCACATCCTTATTCATCCAGACCACAGACAATATCTCAGATTTGTTGTGGGAGGCAACCACTATCAGTACAGAGTACTACCCTTTGGCCTGACCTCCGCTCCCAGGGTGTTCACTAAGTGCCTGGCAGTGGTGGCGGCCTACCTAAGGCTTCAAGGTCTTTTTGTGTTTCCATATCTGGATGACTGGCTCATAAGGGGCCAGTCTTCCCAGGAGGCCAGTCAAGCCACCCTTCGCCCTGTGGCTCTGCTTCAGCACTTGGGATTTGTCATAAACTTCGCAAAGTCCACTTTGCTCCCATCCCAAAACTTAGAATTCATAGGAGCAAGGCTGGACACTCTTCAGGCGAACGCTTTTCTGCCACTGGACAGAGCCCACAGGCTGATGGATCTAGCCAGGCAGTTTCACTGCAATTCCCTGGTCTCTGCCAGGCAATTCCTGAGACTTCTCGGCCATATGGTTTCCACGGTTCATGTAACCCCCAATGCCCGCCTGCACTTGCAATCTGCTCAGTGGAGCCTTCGAACTCAGTGGCATCAAGCCACAGGGAGCCTGGCGGACTCAGTAAGAATATCCGACCTACTCGTCTCCTCTCTGTAATGGTGGCTTCATCTTCCGAATCTGGTACTCGGAGTGGTTTTTCAATCCCCTCCGCATTCTCAAGTGCTGACAACAGATGCTTCTCTTCTAGGTTGGGGAGCGCATTGCCAAGGGACATATACTCAGGGTCTCTGGACCCCTTGGGAGGCTGATCAACAGATAAACTTCCTGGAGCTACGGGCGATACGCCTAGCTCTGAGAGCCTTCTCCCACCTCACATCTCACCAGTCTGTACTGGTCCAGACGGACAATCAAGTTGCCATGTTCTACGTGAACAAACAAGGAGGCACTGGCTCCTTCCTTCTCTGTCAGGAGGCACAACGGCTGTGCTCTTGGGCCGTCAATCACGGGATCCTCCTCAAGGCTGTCTACCTTCCAGGTCAGGAAAATTACCTGGCGGACAGACTGAGCAGGATCCTGCAACCACACGAATGGAGATTGAATCCGTTGGTGGTTCAGCAGATCTTTCTCAGGTGGGGCCTCCCCACCATGGATCTTTTCGCCAGTCCTCTGAACTGGCAACTTCCAAGATTCTGCTCCAGGCAACCGCATCCTCTCAGAGTAGCAGCGGATGCATTTCTGATCTCGTGGTCCACAGGCCTACTGTATGCGTTTCCTCCCACACCACTAGTGTCCAGAACACTGTTCAAAGTCCTCAAGGACGGGGCCTCATTGATCCTGATAGCCCCCAGGTGGCCACGGCAACCGTGGTTCCCGCTTCTGCTGCAACTGGCGGTGGACACTCCTCTTCCTCTGGGGTTTCAGCATGATCTCCTGTCTCAGGACCAGGGGACTCTCTTGCACCCCAACCTCCAGTCCCTTCATCTGATGGCCTGGCTGCTGAAAGGGTAGTCCTGGCTCCCCTACTACTGCCTCGAGAGGTGGAAGACGTAGTTTTAGCCTCTAGGCGGCAATCCACCAGGAAATCCTACGCTCTTAAGTGGCATAGATTCTCCGCATGATGTGCTCAGCACAGCGAGAATCCCTTCTCGTGCTTGGTAGCGGTAGTATTGCAATATTTGCTTTACCTCTCCAATCTAGACCTTAAGTCCAACTCTGTCAGGGTTCACCTCAGTGCTCTCTCAGCACACCACTCGCCGGTGGACGGGCGGCCTCTTTCCAACCACCCTTTGGTGACTCGTTTTCTCCGAGGCCTCCTCCTGCTTAAGCCTCCTTTACGTCCACCGGACCCTGAGTGGGATCTGAATGTGGTCTTACAGCGGATTACTTGTCCGCCATTTGAACCTATGGCTACCTACCCTCTCCGTTTTCTCTCCTGGAAAACCTTGTTTCTGGTAGCTCTTACCTCTGCTAGGCGAGTAAGTGAACGTCAGGCACTAGTGTCTGATCCTCCTTACTCCTCACCCTAAGTTTCTTCCTAAGGTTGTCTCCCCTTTTCACCTCAATCAGGAGGTGGTTCTTCCGACCTTCTTTCCCAGGCCGCATGCCAACTGGGCTGAGATGGTCCTGCATACCCTGGACTGTAGGAGGGCGTTATCCTTCTGCCTCGACGTACGCGGGAGCACCGGAGGGCTGTTCAGCTCTTCATTTTTTTTGACCCCAATAAGTTGGGGCTACCTGTCTCCAAGCGTACTTTGTCCATATGGGTCGCTGACTGTATCGCCTGGGCTTATGGGGCAGCCGGCCTCTCGTTGGAGGGTCGAGTCACAGCTCATCATGTCAAGGCGAAGGCTGCGTCAGTGGCTCATCTCCGCTCTGTTCCGTTGGCAGACATCTGCCGGGCCGCTACTTGGTCTTCAAGCCAGACTTTTGCGGCCCATTACTGCCTTGAGAGGGAGTCCCGCAGGGACAGTGCTTTCGGACAGGCAGTACTCCATAATCTCTTTAGGGTTTAGGCAACTCCTACCCTCCGGCCCTGGTGTTGGGCTACCGGTCGGGGGCGTTCTCAGAGAAGATTCTTTCCTTATGTACTGACAAGCTAGAGGGAGCTCATTTTTTCGGCTTGAGGTCTCCGGTAGCCTTAAGCTGGGGAGTCCCATATGTGAGGACTGACTTCCTGCTTGGTCCTGGAGAAAGAGTAGTTACTCACCTGTAACAGGTGTTCTCCAGGAGCAGCAGGAATCAGTCCTCACAACCCTCCCTCCTCCCCTTGGAGTTGCAGTCATATGATTTATTTTGCTAATTTTTTTGCTGTCTTTTAGCTATGTCATCAGACTGAGCAAGATGGCACCCTTGGGCGGGAAGGGGACCACGCATGCGCGCTGCAATTCCCAAAGGCTTTCTTTGAAAGCTGGGGAAATGCTCCGCACGAGGGCTCCGTCGGCGCCGACGTCACCCATATGTGAGGACTGATTCCTGCTGCTCCTGGAGAACACCTGTTACAGGTGAGTAACTACTCTTTCTGGTCGCCGTATCTTAAAAAGGATATAGGGTTATTAGAAAAAGTGCAGAGAAGAGCCACCAAAATGGTAAAGGGGATGGAAGGATACCCCTATGAAGAGAGGCTAAAAAGGTTAGGGCTCTTCAACCTGGAAAAGAGACGGCTGAGGGGAGATACGATAGAGGTCTATAAATTAATGAATGGAGTGGAACGGGTAAAACTAAATCAATTATTTACGTCATCAGAATATAGAAAGACTAGGGGACATGCAATGAAGCTACAGCTATTTAAGACTAATAAGAGAAAATATTTTTTCACTCAACATGTAATCAAATTCTGGAATTTGTTACCGGAGGATGTAGTAAAAGGTGTTGAGTGTAACTGGGTTTAAAAAAGATTTGGACAAGGTCCTGGAGGAAAGGTCCATAAGCCATTATTAAAAGGGACCCAGAATATCACTGCTTGATCCAATACAAGCATTGTGGAACCTGGGACTCCCCAGCTTAAGGCTACCGGAGACCTCAAGCCGAAAAAATGAGCTCCCTCTAGCTTGTCAGTACATAAGGAAGGAATCTTCTCTGAGAATGCCCCCAACCGGTAGCCCAACACCAGGGCCGGAGGGTAGGAGTTGCCTAAACCCTAAAGAGATTATGGAGTACTGCCTGTCCGAAAGCACTGTCCCTGCGGGACTCCCTCTCAAGGCAGTAATGGGCCGCAAAAGTCTGGCTTGAAGACCAAGTAGCGGCCCGGCAGATGTCTGCCAACGGAACAGAGCGGAGATGAGCCACTGACGCAGCCTTCTCCCTGACACGATGAGCTGTGACTCGACCCTCCAACGAGAGGCCGGCTGCCCCATAAGCCCAGGCGATACAGTCAGCGACCCATATGGACAAAGTACGCTTGGAGACAGGTCTTTTGGGGAAACTGCTAGGTACGTATGACCTAGATTGGCCACTTTTGGAAACAGGATACTGGGCTTGATGGACCTTTGTCTGACCCAGTATGGCATATTTCTTATATTCTTTGATAATGGTTCAATGCTGATTTGACTTCTTCTTTTATCACTAATGGTTCCATATCATAAGGTGCATTTTTAAATGGCTGTTGATCCCCTTGATCTTTATGGTATAATGACAGTGTATTCTTTCCACCTAGTCTTGATCTCAGCATCAGTCAGCATGGATCCTTGAGCATCTTTTAGCATTAAAATTCAAGGCTGGAAATTTCTCTTTAGTTCTTGTAGCTTTAAGAAAGCCAATCTTATTCTTACTCTGACACTTTCTAATTCTATTTCCTTGTCAGTGTCATTGGAGTACTTCTCTTTGTCTGGCTTTGCTGAATGTTGGAAACCTATTAAGATCTGTGATTACCTCTATTTCTCCTCTGGCTTTAGCTTCTCTATATTTTTAAGCAATTTTCAGTTTCTTCAGTCATCTATTTTGGCCATTTTCGCTCACCTTTTGCAGAGACTTTTCACTTTCTTTGAGCACAGTTTTCTTGATATTATCCCATAACTCTTATGGTGCTCTTTCATTTTTATCCAAAGCAGTTAATCAATTTTGCAGGCAGTCCTTAAATTCCAGTGGTTTATTTTCAAGATTATATTTTGCTACATTCCTGAGTGATTTGTTCTTTTTCAGCTTTAGCTTGAGTTTGTATACTAGTAGCTGGTGATCTGTACCACAGTCAGCTCCAGATTTTGCCTCTGTTGATGTTATTGAGCTTTTCCATCGTTGACTTCCACAGATGTAGTTGATTTTATTTTTATACAATTCAATGGGCGAACTCCATGTGTACAGTCGCCACTTGTATTGCTGGAAGGTGTTAAGAGATGAAAAGATTGTTAGCCTTTATCACGCCGCCCGCTCCCTAACCTTGATGGTTAAGGAGGGGTTGCCTTGTGATGCCCTTGAGGCAGTTAGTTGTAGTTGTGTTATTGTGCTTCGAGCAGTAAGGCAGGCAAAGAGAAATTTATTTTTCATGAGGTTTATTTTTCATGAGGCTTACTTTGCCATTGTGCAGTTCAAAAAGGCTACAGACGGTGCAGAAGTATAAACCAAAAACAAGATTAACTGAAACTTGCCAAACAGGCTTGCAATGCTGTATTATTTCACATTCACTTCATGAGATCCAAACATACAGGATGCAACAGAAAAGTTCCTTTAACAGTAGTGCTCTGGTTCTACCAATCACTGGTACCTTAATTCATTCACCTCCCACAAGCTTTCTTGTGTAGGTCAAGTTAAGTGCCACTGCTATATTTCTTCATATACCAGAAAATCCTTTTCTCCTTAATTGCCTCTGTCAATTAAGCATGTAGAGCAGTCCATTAATATATCTTCATCAGGGTAAAGCAGAGAATTAGAAACAGGCGTTTCTTCATTACAGCCAGTAACTGGTTCTGGAATACTGTAGTTAAAACTTGCCTTCCGTTCTAAATACTCTTGGAATTCTTTGAGAAGTGATTCAGCTGGTGACTTCCCTTCACTTAGCTGTCTTCCCTTCTCCTCGGTGAGCAAATGTTGGCTGAGCCTCTCTATCTCAGGCTGCTTATCAGGTTTGTTTGTATCAGGAAAACAAACATTAACGTTATCTCCCCACCTTTCTCTACACGTGGGTGCTGTGCATAAAAACTTAGCAGTGCTAGGAGGGTACTTAAAAGCATTTACGTCAGCCCTTTCTTGGCTAGGTGTTTCAGCTAGCTTAAAGGAATAATTAGTGTTATTCAAAGCTTCTCCCTGCTGACAACAGCTGCCACCATTTTGTCTGACTTGGCTTTTAAAACTAGAACACAATCTTTCTGGCTTTAGAACATAAACTTCTCCCCCACTGGGTACCTTATACAGAAGCTTTTCCTTTGGAGAATTCTTTGTCCTTCTGCCTTTATACCATAGCTCTGCCTGGTCCTGTAGCCTTGGATCTCTCAGCGTTCCGAAAGAGTTCTGCCTCCAGCAGTTTCTTTCCTCATCTGAATCTTCCACCACGCTACCTGCCAGCTGCAGACTATTAGAGGAATTACCACAGCAAGGATACTTCCTTTCAGACTTTCCTTCTGAAGCACTTGTTTCTCCCTCTGGGAATTCTCTTAGCCTCCGTTGCTCTCTTGGCTTCTGCCCTCTTAGCTCCTCTCGGTCCTGCTCTTGCTCCCGGTTCTGTTTGTCTTGCCTCCTCAATTCACTTCCTGGTTTCTGAGCATTTAACCAGGTGCTTCTAGCCTGCACTTCCCGCCTCCCCTTGGGGCGTGCCCAATCAAAAGCTTTCCTACTCTCCTCCCTCGAGGTGAGCTGTTCTGCTTGATTGAATCTGGGTTTTTTCCTTTCTGCAAAGAAATCCCTGCTTTCTCCTGCAGTACCGGCTTCTACCACCGGATGCTCATTCGTGTCCATCTGTTCCTGGGGAGCTACTGTGTCACAGATCCCCCCCCCCTTAAGATATCATGGGCTGGCTTTATCTTAACAGCACAGCACGTGATACCACTTATGGACTCTGGGCTGTTACACTTTACTTGAGACTGTTGTCTGGGAGAGTCTATTGTGGCTATCTGGGCTAAGGCTACCCTGTCATGCCATGGCTTTAGAAGGTTAACGTGGTAAACCTGCCTGCGGCCGTTCCTATTTTCTACTAAATATGAAACAGGTCCCACAGGATGTACCACCCGACAAGGGCCCTTCCAATGGCTTTCAAATTTGGGTTCCGTGCCTGATACCATCACAATGACTTTCTCCCCTATATTTAACTGACGCTGTTTTGTGTTTCTATCGTAGTAGGATTTTTGTTTAGCCTGACTACGTTTTAAATTTTCCTCTGCTACCTGTGAAGTTCGGCGCAGCCGTTTCTTTAAATCTTTAAGAAATTCGGGCGCCTCTACTTCCCTTGGATCCGGCTCCACCCATTGTTCTTTTAGGATGTCTAAAATGCCGCGGGGTGACCGGCCATATAGCAGCTCATATGGTGCTGTTCCTAATGAGGCTTGTTTCCTTTCATGGCATGCGTAAAGGACAAAGGGAAGCATGGTATCCCAATTGTCAATGTCCCCCTCCAGACTTCTACGTAACATCCTCTTAATCGTTTGATTTTGTCTTTCGACTAAACCGTTAGTTTGGGGATGGTACGCTGCTGTTTTAATGTGGGTAATGCCAAAGGCATCCCAGACTTGCCCTAAGTATTTCGAGAGGAAATTGCTCCCCCTATCGGTGAGCACTTCCTTCGGGAAACCTATTTCACAAAATAGCTTAATAAGTTCTATAGCTATTACTTTGGCTGATGTGCTCCGTAGTGGCATGGCCCACGGAAATCTTGTAGCGTGATCTACTATCACTAGAATATAGCGGAATCCTCTCGGAGTCTTAACTAGAGGTCCAACTATGTCTATCCCTATCCTTTGGACGGGCTCTTTAATCACAGGAGATGGAATCATTGGAACCACCCTGGGATGGGCTGCAGAGACTCTTTGACAAGTGGGGCAAGCCTCACAGAATTTGGCCGTCTCCTTAAATATACCTGGCCAGTAAAATCTGGTGAGGATCTGGTCAAGGGTCCCCTGGCTGCCCTTATGTCCCCCAACGGGATGGTCGTGTGCTAGCCGTAACACTATATTTTTGAAAGTGGTGGGAACCACTAACTGCTTCCTAGTGTCTCCTGTAAAAGGATTTTTACTCTCCCTATAGAGTAGGCCATCAGTGAGCAGAAACCTAGGCAGGGTATCCCTAGTATTCTGGGCCCACTTAAATGCCTGGGTAAGGGCAGGGTCTGCCTGCTGCTCATGCGGAAACGAGGGAAACTTGTTCATCAGTTCCTCGGGCACCCATGGCAGCTCTTGCCCAGCCTGTACCTCCGCCTTATTCCTTGAGCGAACTTGCTTCTCTTTACGCTTTTCAGCTTTTTCCTTTTTGTCTTTAGGACTTGGAGTCTCTATTAAAGCATCCTCAAAAGGAAGAATTTCTCCAAGATTCTCTGTGTGGTCTTCCTCCTTCTCTAGGGGTTTCTCCTTACTTTCTAAGGGTCCCTCCTTATCCTCTGAGGCTGCGGACTGGGCCCTCGTGGAGACCATCACGCCTTTCTCATGCAACCCTCGCTTTATCTCTTGGAAAAACTGAGGCCAATCTCTGCCTAAAATGACAGCGTGAGGAAGACCTGGAATAACTGCTAGTGGGATAGTCCTACGTGTGCCTAACCCTTTTATGTGTAATTTGTACACTGGGTAAGTGGAAGTTCCACCATGTACGCACCTTATCTTCACAGAAGTAACGGGCTGAATCACTTCTCCTCCCTTCTTGGCCTCTATTTCACGCCACAACTCCTTAGAGAGCATACTCAACTCCGTCCCTGAGTCCAGCAAAGCCTGGGCAGTGATTCCCTGTACTTCTATAGACAGAAGAAAACCTTGCCTATCTCTCATAGCATTACTAGCTATTAATGCAGTTTTTACATGACATTGTCTTTGCAAATGCCCTTGCTGACCACATTTATAACATTTTTGTCTATCTTTTCCTCCTTTCCATAAAGGCATGCACATTTTCACAGGACTGCTCTCATCCCTTCGTGCCTTTTCTGATCTGCAACACTGCGACTCCTGGGAAGTAGAGCCACCTCTCTGGCCTGTAATCTCGGCCTCAATGTACCTTTCCGAGAGTGCTACTGCCTCCTGAGGGGTTTTGCAGTTCTGTAATATCAGAAAAGTACGGATACTGTTGGGAAGTGCATCCATGTACTGTTCTAATACTAGATCATTCAAAATAGACTCCACAGTTCTCCCTTCTGGATTTAACCATTTGTTAAGTAAACTGTGTATACGATGACATAGAGATTTTGGAGTCTCACTGGGCTTTAATTTCACACTCCTCAGGCGAGCGCGATAAACTACCGGAGTGAGCCCCAATCTCTCCCTGATTGCTCTTTTAATTTCCTCATAGCTTCCTGCTAAATCAGCTGGCATGGCACGGTAAGCGGCCAGCGCCTCCCCTGTAAGGGTCGCTGCCAACCTTAGCAGCCAGTGCTCTTTAGGCCACAAGCTAAGATGTGCAACCCTCTCAAAGCTGGTTAAATAATCATCTACATCATCCTTATCTGTGAGCTGTCCAAAATTGAACAAAGTTCCCATTTGTATGCTAACAGGGATAGCATACATTGTCTGTTAGTGTGGAACCTGTTACTGAGGCTGGAACAGGCGCTGGCTTCTTCTCACACAGCAACTCCTCCATCAGCTGTAGCAGGGGTTTTTGCTGCTCCTGGAAGCTAGCATTAGCTCTTGCCTGTGCTTCTAGGGACATGTCTCTCTGGCGCTCCAACTGCGTCGCCATCAAACCAAAGACCTCTTTGGCCTCCAACGCCTTCTTGGAACCTGGAATAAAAGAGAAACACACAGACCAAAGTGCGATACCACTGGAACAAAGTTTTCCTTTCCCTTTTGAAAATATATATTTTTTCCTTTTCTTTTTCCCCCAGTCACCACTAGGAGACCTCCCCTGGCCCCGGTATCCTCGGTACCCTGGGTGGATACCCTTTACCTGGCTCAGGAGTTATACAAGCGTGTCAGCAATGAAGTTCAGCAGCTTCCTGCAATCCCCTTCCACTGCTGGGCTCGGCAGCACCTCTGCTGGGCTCCTCTGGAAGTCTTGTGGTTGCAGCTCCTGCTATGGTCACTTCTTGCGTCTGCAGAAATCCTCAAATCCTGCCAACTACGCCACTCTTATCACGCCGCCCGCTCCCTAACCTTGAGGGTTAAGGAGGGGTTGCCTTGTGATGCCCTTGAGGCAGTTACTTGTAGTTGTGTTATTATGCTTCGAGCAGTAAGGCAGGCAAAGAGAAATTTATTTTTCATGAGGTTTATTTTTCATGAGGCTTACTTTGCCATTGTGCAGTTCAAAAAGGCTACAGACGGTGCAGAAGTATAAACCAAAAACAAGATTAACTGAAACTTGCCAAACAGGCTTGCAATGCTGTATTATTTCACATTCACTTCATGTGATCCAAACATACAGGATGCAACAGAAAAGTTCCTTTAACAGTAGTGCTCTGGTTCTACCAATCACTGGTACCTTAATTCATTCACCTCCCACAAGCTTTCTTGTGTAGGTCAAGTTAAGTGCCACTGCTATATTTCTTCATATACCAGAAAATCCTTTTCTCCTTAATTGCCTCTGTCAATTAAGCATGTAGAGCAGTCCATTAATATATCTTCATCAGGGTAAAGCAGAGAATTAGAAACAGGCGTTTCTTCATTACAGCCAGTAACTGGTTCTGGAATACTGTAGTTAAAACTTGCCTTCCGTTCTAAATACTCTTGGAATTCTTTGAGAGGTGATTCAGCTGGTGACTTCCCTTCACTTAGCTGTCTTCCCTTCTCCTCGGTGAGCAAATGTTGGCTGAGCCTCTCTATCTCAGGCTGCTTATCAGGTTTGTTTGTATCAGGAAAACAAACATTAACGTTATCTCCCCACCTTTCTCTACACGTGGGTGCTGTGCATAAAAACTTAGCAGTGCTAGGAGGGTACTTAAAAGCATTTACGTCAGCCCTTTCTTGGCTAGGTGTTTCAGCTAGCTTAAAGGAATAATTAGTGTTATTCAAAGCTTCTCCCTGCTGACAACAGCTGCCACCATTTTGTCTGACTTGGCTTTTAAAACTAGAACACAATCTTTCTGGCTTTAGAGCATAAACTTCTCCCCCACTGGGTACCTTATACAGAAGCTTTTCCTTTGGAGAATTATTTGTCCTTCTGCCTTTATACCATAGCTCTGCCTGGTCCTGTAGCCTTGGATCTCTCAGCGTTCCGAAAGAGTTCTGCCTCCAGCAGTTTCTTTCCTCATCTGAATCTTCCACCACGCTACCTGCCAGCTGCAGACTATTAGAGGAATTACCACAGCAAGGATACTTCCTTTCAGACTTTCCTTCTGAAGCACTTGTTTCTCCCTCTGGGAATTCTCTTAGCCTCCGTTGCTCTCTTGGCTTCTGCCCTCTTAGCTCCTCTCGGTCCTGCTCTTGCTCCCGGTTCTGTTTGTCTTGCCTCCTCAATTCACTTCCTGGTTTCTGAGCATTTAACCAGGTGCTTCTAGCCTGCACTTCCCGCCTCCCCTTGGGGCGTGCCCAATCAAAAGCTTTCCTACTCTCCTCCCTCGAGGTGAGCTGTTCTGCTTGATTGAATCTGGGTTTTTTTCTTTCTGCAAAGAAATCCCTGCTTTCTCCTGCAGTACCGGCTTCTACCACCGGATGCTCATTCGTGTCCATCTGTTCCTGGGGAGCTACTGTGTCACACCTTGTAGAATTCCATCAATCTTTCTCCAGCTTGGTTTCTGTTGCCTAGCACATATTTTCCAACCAATTTACCTTCTTCTGTGTTCTCAGTGTTGTTGCTGTTGTCACAAAAATATGCAACCAAAACCACCCCATATTGCTGCTGCCCAGATGGGTTGTTTATTTATTTGACAGGTTTTTTTATACCGCTTTATCATTTCCATATCAAAGTGGTTTACATCGTAACTTAAATTTGGTAATTTACATTGTAACTTAAATTTGGTAATTTACATTAAACAGGGACATTGATAACTTGGATTTTTCTGAGGCAATGGAGGGTTAAGTGACTTGCTCAAGGCCACAAGGAGTACTAGTGGGAATTGAATCGTTTGTTTTAGTCTGGCACTTCAGCTAAGACCTGTGTACGTCTTAAGAGACCCTGCTAGAAGCTAAACTACAAATAGTTCTCAACATCACTGACGCACACAAGCCCTTGCAGCCCAACAAGCTGCAAACCAAGCAAGGTTATGTTGTATGTATTATTATATACTGTATGTATTCTGTATCCACACAACTGAACCCTGATCAGATGCCTACTGCCAATTTGGGTCATACCTGATCCTCCTCCTCCTTGGCCTCCTATTTCTCCTTAACTAAAACTGTTAGTACCTTGCCCCTGGACCTCGTCCCTTCCATTTGGATTGTGGAACAATCCCTGGCACTGATCTCCATCACAGGCATTATCAGTCATAGTCTCTCTTCTGGAATTATTCCTGACTCCTGGAGGATGGCACCTATTTCCTCCATTTTTAAAAAACCTAAATCTGAACCTCTTTGGCTAACTGCACCCAGTATCCAGTATAAGTTCACTTCTTTGGCTAACTGCACCCAGTATCCAGTATAAGTTCAACTTCTTATTTTCTCTCAGCTCTCTGATAAAAACCACACATGCACCCCATTCCCTTCAAATCGGGCTTTTATCCGGGCCACAGTCCTGAGAGAGCTTTAGCATCTTCACACACATTTATAGTTTCCTTGGTCAAAGCAAGCTTGCACTATTTCCTTGGATCTATCTTCTGCCTTTGACCTTGAGAACCACAACATTCTTTTTTCCTGTCTCTAGGACATACAGTAGGTCTTTGTGACCAAGTTCTCTCCTGTTTATCTCTTATATATCAGATCACTCGTTTCTGGTTTCCATAGATTCCTCTTCTTCAACTACTTTGCCTCTCCAGCATTCCACAAAGTTCAGTTCTTGCTCTCCTTGTCTTCAATATCTTCCTCAGTCCCTGGCAACTCTGATTCAGGACACTGGCACCAGTACATACTTCTATGCTAATGATATCCTTCTTGTGACTTATATCATCCCTTGTTCCCTGGACCTCACTCTTATAAACCACTGCTTAACCAGCGTTGTTAGCTGGCTGAATGATAACTGTCTTAAACTAAACAGGCAAAAAACTATAGCTACATAGCTTACTGGATATTCCACTCTTCCCCCCCCCCCCCCACTCCATTTCTTAATGAGTCACCTATTACTCTTATGCCCACATTCAAGTATCTCAGTGTCTTGCTTGAAAACAGCTCTGTTTCACTCCTCAAGTCAGCACAGTGGCTAAAGAACTCTTTCATTGGCCTTCGTCAGTTCCACCCCTTTTTGGATACTGCTGACTGTTGTCTTCAATCTGGTTATTTCATGTCTTGACTATTGTAATACTGTCTATGCTGGTTTCTTTGCCTATAAATTAAAGTGGCTACGATCTGTCCAGAATATGGCCATACAAATGCTGGCATTTGCCCGAAAATTTGATTATGTCACACACACCCTCCTACAGCACCACTTGTTCAAGATCTTGACTCTGAACCATAAAGCTCTCCAGTCTGGTGTTCCCGATTACATGTCTTCTCTTGTCACTTTGCACACTCATGTTTATTCACTATGTTCAATCCATGGGAACTGCCTGCATATTCCTCATTCTTCTAAAGTACCTGACAATCTGCTGCCTTCTTTATTGACCCTATCCTGTGAAACAGTTTACCACCTCCACTGCGCCTTGTATCTTTTTATAAAACGTTTAAAACAGGTCTGAAAACTGACCTCTTTGAACAGACATATAGGTTCACTGTGTAATGGATCCTGGTTCACAGCTGCCCTTGACTAAGAGAATCTCTTTTTCTCCTTTGCTTTGTCTACAGTGAAGTTCATTTCTGTTTTCAAGTTAGAAGATTTGTAAACCACTTTGTATGCCTAGTAAGAGGTGATGCAACAAGTCCAATAAACCATAACCATAAACTAGGTGAGTTATAAATTACTTAAATGAATGCCTAATATGAGGACAGTTTTCATAGGTACTGAAGCAACTACCTCAATACATTCTCCAGGCTGAACATTTCCATCCACTCGCTGGCTAAAGATAAACACGAGGGGTACTTTGGCACCTGTGGATTTTGCTGGTGCAGATTTGAAAAAGTAAATTTTGGGGTATGTTTACTAAAGCGTCTTAACGTGCACCGAGCGATAATGTGCAGGATGCCATAAAAGGAGTGGGCGTTCCAGTCTAAATGTAGAAATCACGGATTATCGCATGATAAAGTGCGCTGCGCACATTATCGCGTGATAGAGGGAGCCATGCACATTACCATGTGGTAACCCTAAGTAGACGCGCTGACCTGCAAATATAGCAACAGAGGAGTAGCACAATGGTTAATACATTGACTGATGAAACAGGGGTCATGAGTTCGATCCCCCAGTGGGCCTAATGCATAAAGTTGGCCAAGGCAATTCCTTTTCCTGCTTGCAACTGTACAACAATCTGTGCTGGCAGCTAAAAATACCCGCACCCCAGTGCCATAAACTAATGCACCTTTTAGAGCGCACCAGAAGGCACATCCTAAACCACCACATCAGCCAAGGCGGGTTGTAATGTGCCCCAGAGGCCATGTCGAAAGGTTGCCAACTCCTAAGGCACCATAGTAGGCACCCCATAAGCTGGCTGAAGCTAAAGTGTGGCTTAAGATGCCCCAAGGATGTATAGGTGACCCCAAAAATGTTGGCTAAAGGCAGTAAGGTCCCCCAAGTTGAAAAGCAAGAGAGTTATGGGCCAAACACAGATGTAACCCTAACACTGCACAGAGCAACAAGGAAAGACAATGCACAAGTAATGGATGGAAGTAGATCTGAGCTGATGGACCAGACAAATCTGCGTCCAGCCCATGTGGCAGCTGGAAAAATGGACAAACATATCGGGGGCAGCTGTAGCGATGCACAGGGTGATGGTAATGTACCATGCAACAATGACAGTATTTGCCAGAGGATGGGAAGACGTGTCCAGCAGAGGAGGTAGAAGTGGCAGGATTGGCGTAATAGGAGGACAGCGGATCAGCGTTGCCATGCAGACCACACACATGAGAGGCAACCAGGGAGAACTGCACTGCAGGACATGGGGTAGCAGCATGCACAACAAGGTAGGATAGCACACAACTGGCAGACACACATAGATGGACAGAAGGATGGTTTACAACTGTGATAAGGGTTCAATGTGCTAACAGCACAGATATACACAGATATGACTGTCACAGGAATGAAAAGTAGCTGTGCAGGACAGACATACAAATGAAAGAGAACAGAGAGGAAACAAACCTATAACCATTAGCACAAATGTCAATGCAAAAACCGGTAGGCCACACCACCAATGTGAAGTCATTAGCAAAGGCTGCATACAAGAATACTGCAGGGCATCACACAAGAAGCCTGCTGGCTGCCAGGATAGGCAAACCTCCAACAGTAACTATGATGAAATGCACATGCAGATTTGGTGTGTACAGATTAGATCACATTCTGTAATTGGGACCAGAGCCACATATAACTACATGCACACACACAATGAAATGTTCCTGTTCGTGTAACCAGGCTAGTCCCGGACCTCTGGGTTCCCTATCTCATCCAGCAGCTTTGGAGACTGAGAAAACTCCTCCTCTTTTTCGTGATGTCACCGGTATATCCCCTCAGGATCTGCCTCCTGCCATCAGTTACCTCAGTCTCCAAGCAGCTTGTGAGATAGGAGCCCGGAGAGCCGGGCTCACTGGAGATTTAATTAAGTGTTTTTACTTTTCTTTTGTTAATTTGTTTAAGATTTTCTTTAGTTTTTTTCATTTAAACTGAGCAATTTTAAAAAAAAAAAAGGGAGGTGAAAGCTTTGTGCCTTTAAGAGTTTGCCTGCAGGTGTCTTCCTAATTTTTCCCCCCCCCTCCTCCCTCCCTCCCTCCCTCCCTTTCGGGGTCTGCAGAGGTCTTACCTGCACAGCGCACCGCTGTCTTAAGGGACTCGGAAGTCTTCGCCCGACAGTCCCGGTTGGGGCAGGCACTCAGCTCAGCCTAGCCAGCACCACACAGAAGGCTGCCTGTACGTGTGCTGGCAGGCTCGGGAGATCACTCTCTGTCTCAATGCCGGAGCGGACTGCTCGAGGGGTCAGTCTTCCTCCGAGGCTGCGGCTACCGTGTTGCCTGCCCGAATTTCATCTGGCTCCTTTCTTTTAAGTAGTGCCAGGTAAGCGGGCTCGATTCGGGCCTTTGGGAGCGGCGCTTCCGTTTTGGCGCGCTTTTAGGTCCGTCGGGCCTAGCCGCGTGGCGCGCGCGCGGCGGGGAACGCGCTTTCAGGTACTTTGCCTAGCGCTTCTCGGCCTACTCTCCCTCCCTCTATTTCCTTTGTACGGGAGTCTTTGCCGGCCGTTTTTTGACGGCGGTTTTGCTCTCGGGGGGGGTTTGGTTTTGCTTTCACGGCTGTTCGTTAAATAAAAAAAAAAAAAATAAGACACAGCTTGCCATACCCTGACCTAGGGACTTCAAGGCCTTAGCTTGCCCTCGAGGGTCGGGCTGTTCGGAGAAGAGAGTTGTTTTTTTCTGATCAGCAGGCAGGCCTGGGTCTCTCTCGATTCTCAGAGGGACAATGTCCTCCAAGACGCTTTGCTTAGTGTGTGGCCTAAGGAAAAGCTCTTCAGGCGTGTGCAAGGCCTGTGTGAGAGATTCTCCACCCCTGGACTCCTCCAAGGCTGATAAGGGGGAGGTCCAGGTCCCTGAGGCCGCCGCTTCGGTCCTACCGGTGGTGGAGGCGGTTCGCGACGAGCCTGTGGCTGGGCCGTCCTCGGCCCCGGATACGGTTAGGTCAGCAGCTCCTTTACCCAAGGACTGGTCCGCTATTTTTTCGAGTGAGTTTGTCACTCTACTCCAACAGGCCTTGCTCTCGGGCCAGCGCCAGGAGCCGCTCGCGGGACTGAAGCGATCCGCCATAGAGGTCCCGCTTGAGGAGCCTTCCGCCTCCGCCAAGAGGCCGCGTTTGGATGCCTTACCGACGGATTATGCTCCTCCCTCTGAAGGTCCCTGTTCAGAAGATGAGGTCTGTGAGTATGAGGCAGAGGAGGAGTTGGAGGAAGGCGAACTGGCAGAGAAGGAAGACCAAGCCAGAGTGGTTCGGGTTTTCCGCCGGGAAGAACTTCCAGCCTTAATTGTGGAGTCTCTTAAAGTGCTCAATATTCCGGTTCCCGGTACGTTGGAGGATGACACCCTGGAAGATCCTTTGCTTCAGGTTTTCCGTAAGACGCAGAGGGCCTTCCCAGTGCACCGGGTGTTCCGGGAGATGATTCAGGAGGAGTGGAATGTCCCTGAGGGCCCGCTGAAAGGGGCGAGAGTCATGGGCCGCCTTTATCCGTTGTCGGATCAGGATAAAGAGGTTTTTAAGTCTCCGAAAGTTGATGCCGCCGTATCAGCGGTCACCAAGAAGACTACCATTCCGGTGGAAGGTAGTGCGGCTCTCAAGGACCCGCAGGATCGGAAGTTGGATGTGCTTTTGCGTCAGATTTTTGATGTCAATGCGTTGTCTCTCCAGGCCGCCATGTGCGGAGCATGGGTGGCTAGGGCCTGTCTCCGCTGGTCCCAGCGGGTGCAGAGCAGCCAAGTCGCGGAAGGGCCTGGTGAATTGGCTAAATTGGAATCAGGGGCGGCATATCTGGCCGATGAGCAGTATGACCTGATGCGTAGCTTGGCTAACAGCATGGCATCCGCCGTGGCGGCAAGGCGATATTTGTGGCTTCGAAACTGGTCTGCAGATGTGTCCTCCAAGGCTCGCTTAAGCAAGCTTCCTTTTAAAGGGAAGCTTTTGTTTGGAGAGGACTTAGAGAAGTTGGTCAAAGATTTGGGTGAGTCTAAAGGAGGTAGACTGCCCGAAGATAAGGCTAAGCCTGCCCGTCCATTTCAACCGGGTAGGGGCCAGTTGCGGGATTTTCGGCGTTTTCGGTCGCAGCG
Organism: Ichthyophis bannanicus; assembly: GCA_033557465.1. Lineage (NCBI taxonomy): Eukaryota > Metazoa > Chordata > Amphibia > Gymnophiona > Ichthyophiidae > Ichthyophis > Ichthyophis bannanicus. Next base: position 173,195,651 of record CM066039.1, on the reverse strand, counting down.
TTTCCCTGCCAGCCAGAGAGGACGTTACTCTAACCGGAGTCAGGGTTTCCGGGGGTTTCGAGGAGCAGGTCGGGGATTTGGACCTTCCTCGTCCTCTGCCTTCCAGGCCAAGAAGCAGCAATGATATACGGGGGGTCCAGGCAACCTTAGTGCCGGTAGGAGGCCGGTTGCGAGACTTTTATCCTGCCTGGACCCGGGTAACTTCAGACATGTGGGTCCTGGAAGTGATTCGAGAGGGTTACACGCTAGAGCTGCTGAAGCCCGTGCGTCCCGCCTTTGTTCTCTCCCCTGGCAAATCTCCTTTCAAGATCGCTGCGATGAGAGCAACGGTCCAGCGGTTGCTGCACCTCAAGGCCATCGTCCCGGTTCCGCATGACCAATGCGGCGAAGGTCGATACTCCATTTATTTCATCGTCTCAAAGAAAGATGGCGGGGTCCGTCCGATCTTGGACCTCAAGGGAGTGAATCGGGGCCTCCGCGTGTCTCATTTCCATATGGAGACACTACGATCGGTGATAGTGGCAGTCCAGCAAGGAGAGTTCCTTACCTCTCTCGACCTATCGGAGGCGTACCTCCACATTCCCATCAGATCCGACCATCATCAGTTTCTCCGGTTCGCGGTTCCGTTCGGGCATTTCCAGTTTCGCGCCCTACCATTTGGTTTGGCAACTGCTCCTCGGACCTTCACCAAGGTCATGGTGGTGGTGGCAGCGGCGTTGAGACGGGAAGGGATTCTCGTGCATCCATACCTCGAACGACTGGCTTATTCGAGCAAAGTCGCGTGCCGAGAGCCTGTCGGCCACGGCCCGAGTTGTGGCCTTTTTGGAGGAGCTCGGCTGGGTAATCAACCGGGCAAAGAGTCATTTGATCCCTTCTCAAAATCTGGAATATCTCGGGGTTCGCTTCAACACCAAGGTCGGTCGGGTGTTTCTCACCCGCGACAGAGCTCAGAGTCTCCGGAGTCGAGTGTCCCGGTTCCTGCGCTTCCGAGCGCCGTCGGCCTGGACTTATCTTCAATTGCTGGGTACGATGGCTGCGTCCATAGAAACGGTGCCCTGGGCGAGAGCGCACATGCGTCCATTGCAGAGTGCCCTGCTTCACCGGTGGTCTCATCAGGAGGATCCACTGTCTTGAAGGTTACCGTGTCCGCTGGACACGCGCCGCTCGCTCCTGTGGTGGTTGTGTCCCACGTCCCTGGGGGCGGGCCAAACGTTGGTAGCCCCGACCTGGGTCACGGTGATGACCGATGCCAGTCTCCTGGGCTGGGGTGCTCACTGTCAAGGCCGTTTCGTGCAGGGGACCTGGTCTCCCCATGAGAGCCGATGGTCCATCAACCGCCTGGAGCTGCGAGCGATTTTCCTAGCACTTCAAGCGTTTCTCTCACTGATCAATCAGGCGGCAGTCCGCGTGTTTTCCGACAATGCCACGGCAGTATCGTACGTCAACCGACAGGGAGGTACCTCCAGCACCGCGCTAGCAGCCGAAGCCGCAGCCCTCTTCAACTGGGCGGAAGCGAACCTGCTGGCGCTGTTGGCGGCGCATGTCGCCGGGGTAGAAAATGTCCAGGCGGACTTTCTCAGTCGCGTTCGGGTGGATCCCGGAGAATGGGTTCTCCATCCCGACGTCTTCCAGATGCTCGTCCGCAGGTGGGGCACGCCGGTCATGGACTTAATGGCGACGTTCGCGTCAGCGAAGGTGGACCGGTTTTTCAGCAGGCGTCGGGAACGCATGTCGGAAGGCCTCGATGCTCTCAGTCAAGTTTGGCCTCCGGAACAGCTTCTCTATGTGTTCCCCCCCTGGGTTCTCATCGGAAGAGTTCTGCAGCGGGTCCAAGTGTACACCGGTCGCGTCCTTCTCATAGCGCCAGATTGGCCCCGCCGCCCTTGGTATGCGGATCTGGTGAGAATGCTGGTGGCAAAGCCGTGGCGGCTTCCGAACCGGCCGGATCTGCTGTCGCAGGGTCCTCTCTTCATGCCTCACGTGGATCGGTTCTCGCTTACGGCTTGGCTCTTGAGCGGGCAAGATTGCTACACAGAGGCTACTCGTCGTCGGTGATCGCCACACTTTTGAAGGCCAGGAGAAGATCTACGTCCTTGGCTTATGTGCGAGTCTGGCGAATTTTTGAGTCGTGGTGTGCGGACAGGAGCTATGTGGCATTAAAGTCCTCCATTGCGCAAATTTTAGATTTTCTTCAGCATGGTTTTGATAAGGGGTTGGCCCCTGCATCGTTGCGTGTACACGTCGCGGCCCTTTCCTGCTATAGGGGCAAGGTCGGAGGGCAGACGATTGCTTGTCATGGTGATATCAAACGTTTTCTCTCCGAGCGGGATCGCTGTTACGGCCTCCTTCGCGTTCCGTGGTCCCTCAATGGCACCTGCCTTCCGTCTTGGATGCGTTACAGGGTGAACCCTTCGAGCCCCTTTCTCGGGCATCGCTCAAGGACCTCACTCTGAAGGTCGTATTTCTGGTGGCTATTTGCTCTGCACGACGTATTTCCGAGTTACAAGCTCTCTCTTGCAGAGAGCCATATCTGCTATTTTTTCCGTCGAAGGTGGTTCTACGGACTGTCCCTTCGTTCCTTCCGAAGGTGGTCTCGCCTTTCCATATGAATCAGGAGATTTCGTTGCCTGTGTTTTCGCGATCCTCGGAGGCGTCTTCTACCGGCAATTTCCACAGTTTGGATGTCCGTCGATCCTTAAAGCAGTATCTTTCTCGGACGGCGGGTTTTCGTAAGTCGGATAGACTTTTCGTTCTTTTTGCGGGGCCTAGGAAGGGCGAGGTGGCTTCCAAAGCGTCTATTGCCCGATGGATCAAAGAAGCTATTGCTTCGGCTTACATGTTGGCAGGTAAGTCCGTGCCGGAGGGTCTTCGAGCTCATTCCACCAGAGCTCAGGCTTCTTCTTGGGCGGAATTTCGCTGGGTTCCGCCACTGGATATTTGTAAAGCAGCTACTTGGTCTTCCTTGCACACCTTTGTGCGCCATTATCGCCTGGATGTTCAAAGAGCAAGTGATGCGGCATTCGGGGCTGCTGTACTTCAGGCGGGTATTTAAACTCCCTCCCGTGCTCAGATGACTCACTGCTCTGGTACTTACCCAGAGGTCCGGGACTAGCCTGGTTACACGAACAGGAAGGTGAAATTAGACTTACCTGCTAATTGTAGTTCCTGTAGTGTAGCCAGGCTAGTCCTGTATCCCTCCCCTGTGGTCTGTGACATAATAGCCAGAAGTACATGTCTGCTTTACAGGTGAGAGTTCTTTACATATTCCTCTTCTTTGCTTGCTCTGTGAGAGACCTGCAACGCTTAAAGTCACGGTGCTAACAGTACTTTCCATTCCATTTGTATATAGTTTCCCTTTTGGGTTAATGTTTGACTACTTTCTATAGTGCTTCCACGCTTAATTGTGTCTCCGGTGAGTCTGCTTTGTCAATAGGTTACTGATGGCAGGAGGCAGATCCTGAGGGGATATACCGGTGACATCACGAAAAAGAGGAGGAGTTTTCTCAGTCTCCAAAGCTGCTGGATGAGATAGGGAACCCAGAGGTCCGGGACTAGCCTGGCTACACTACAGGAACTACAATTAGCAGGTAAGTCTAATTTCACCTTATGCAGTGGATACAGCATACAAAAGAGGAAAGAACCTAAACCCAAAGAATGGCAGGGGATGATCTGTGGAGCAGGGCAAAATATGGAACAGAACAAGAGAGAATTGAACCTGCAAACAGGTATGCCACAGACTAGCTGAACTGCAGCAAAGCCAATCCCCCAAGCAGACTGCCATGTAAACACCATAAAGAAAGAGACATATGTAACAGCTAATATGTGATGGATAGGCAGCACAGAGGGCACACTTTGGTGTACAGTGAAGAGATGGGAGGGTGTGTGCATAGGTGATGAACCTGAAGGTACCTAATGGTCATGTTAGCACAACAGAAAAAAAAAAAAGTAAACCCCATGTGAGGATCAAACCTGCAACCTATGGTGTTATAACACATGTCTGTAACCACTATCCCAAAAAGCCACAATGAGCACAATGCAAAAATAGTACCTCAAAGGGAAGGTGTGTATGGGAACCTGTAACACCCAGTGATGTGGCAAACGGCCGGCAGATAGACGGCTGGCACTGTACAAGGATGTGAGCACAGGTGGGCCATGTACATGGCCAGGAAATCATTAAATACAAGTGTCAGTGTGATCAAGGAGTGGAGGAGTAGCCTAGTGGTTAGATCACTGGCTTGGTAATCAAGCAACCAGGGTTCAATTCCCACTAGCACTCCTTGTGGCCTCGGGCAAGTCACTTAACCCTCCATTGCCTTGGAAGAAAGGCCTGGCAATCTACTTCTGGTGACACTGCCAAGAAAACCCAGGAGCTTCTGGGTCACCAGGAGTCAGGACTGACTCATTGCATTGCATTTTTGTCAGTGTGATCAAGCAGCAGCAGAGACAAATGTACAAACACATATTTTTATTTGGGTTAATCATCACAGATAGTGTAGATACCGCCATCATAATATCAAGGTGAGTGGATCCCAGGTGAAAGACGGAAAACACATTTAGCAGGGCAGCAACCCACATCTTACAGAAAGGTCACTGGCCCGTCTACAAATGATGGGCAGGAGAGATAATGTGCATCAGGTGCATAGTGTGCAGTATGCATTAGGCCCCCACCCCCCACATGCTGCTGCATGCCCCAAATGTATTAGTTACATATGTGTGCATGTAGACAGTAAGCTGTGTATGATGAGGGCCCAACACACATCAATCATGATCTGGTCCTTAAAACATATCTTTCTGCCAACACTGGAGGCACACAAATGAAAAAGCATATGTTGTTAAAAGTTCAAAAGTTTAAACACACATATTGAAATTTATGTTACAGCTGTCACATAATGCCTGATATAGGAATCAAAGCTGCAACAATGTAACCCTAAACAATCGTCAAATGCACAATGAGGATATGCTAACAGGTAGCAGAGGCACATGAACACAGAGAATTCAAAAGAAACCATCTGCAGAAACATGCAGAGATGACACTATGCAGAAGGTCCCCCTGCACTGGTTGGTGTGGATACAGTGTCCTTACACATATATCACGGTACATGGAATGAACTAATGAAGGAAGAAAATGGACACTCACACTGCTACACTCCAAATATAACGGGGCAATGTGAGTGTCGTTACCTCAGGGAATAAATAGGACTGTACAGACATGCAATGCTAGGTTTGTAAATCAATGCAGAGTGTCACATCTGTACAGTAAACAGACATAATAACCTGTATATAGAGATGGAAAGAAAGGTCAAACGTTACAGTAACCCACACAGAAGCCATATTGCAACCTGCTGTGTTGCACCAACATAGTCAGTCACATGCACATGCGCCGTGTACATTGAAACATGATACAGTGATGCCACACATGCACTGTAACACCCTTGGTGATTGCAAACAGCAATCCAAGATGCTGGTGTGCAGTAAAGTGGTGTCGTGGCAAATACTGTGTCATGTCCAAGTGGAGGCTAGGTGGACATAGACAAGAGGACCTCTCCAGTGTTCCCCCTGTGCCACACGCATGGCTGTATGCTTGTGTCATACCAAACAGATGAGCGTATCTTGCGTTCCATTTCACACACATGGGCAAAACACAACAACACAATGTCAGAAGGATGTACAACATACAGTGACAATGTTAGTCCCTGCTGCACATGTGGGGACCAGTACACAGTGTCCAAAGTGCAAAGGGTGTCTGCAATCCAACAAGTCATGTTATGACTGTCCTTGAAACCCTGGGCATGCAAAGTCAATTGTGACATCCCAATATGCCTCAGTACTGGAAAGGTCATGCGTGTCTCCTGTGATGAACACGACACCCAGCCAGAGCACAGCAGCAACGGTGTTTTGGACAGGCCTGTCATGCCCAAAGTAGCAGTCCAACAATAATACTGTCCATCCTAGGCATGTGTCCCACTCGCAGAGGTCAAACATCCTATGGCACCATTTCCCAGGGATAGTTCCATGGTGTTGTTGTGTCCTCCAACAGGTGGTTGATGGTGATGCCGGATGCACTATAGTAGATGTGCTCTGTTTGTTCACTGCCCTGTGTCAGAAGAGGGAAAACAATGTAGTGGTATGCTGCTTGCAACATCATCCCAAATTGCAGAGAGTAAAACATCAATATGTACGTAAGGAAACGACACACAGGCAAACATAACATGATCACAACACAGAACACACTTCATGTTAGGGACATTTTGAAATGAAGCCGCAGACGAGGGTGTCACATGGATATGGTCATGTCAATGCCCATGTTTCATAGGCGTTTCACAGCTCCACCCCATGTGCATCAGCATACGTGAACAGAGACCCAACAGGAAATGTCAATGAGACAAACAGGAAATCATTAACATGTAAAGGCTGATGTCATTCACAAAAGACCAAAGGTGCAAACTACCATGTGTTTGCAGCAAGTGTATGTTTGGGATCCCTGAGGCAACCAAAGGCCATAACACGTCACATTGAAGGGAGAAGATGTCATCAAAATGTTTAGTCACCATGTCCAGCCACTGTTGATGCGTGTCCACATTATGGCGATATCTGTGATGCACGAATGCTGTTGCGCAGTGGTCTGTCAGCACACAAGAGATAGGTCAGCTCACAACACACAACACATGTCCACAATGTCCACAAGGTAAACAGCATTAAGGTAGAGATGGCACAGTCCCCACCGCTCCCCAGTTGTACAGACACCTCACACCACATGATAATGCAAAATGCCTGCATGCTGTATCATCACACAGCCAACATAAAAACACACACAAACACAGTATGCTAAGGTGAGTGTGGCAGCAGTACCATACAGCCTGTATGTGCACAATTGGAGATTAGTGGAGAGAAAGGCCTGTTACATGCAATGATACGCTGCTGTTGGCTGATGCTACAATGTTAGGGAAGGGTGTACGTGCATTCCACCACCCAAACACCTAGGGCCTGCACACACACGCAGCTCTGTTGGATGTGTCCCAGAGACAGTGTTGGAGAAGACAAACAGCCCAGGAACACATGTGGATATGTGTGCCAACAGCAACATATGGGGTATGGGGGTGCAGGGAAAAGAGGTGAACAACAACATATGTACATCATGACAGATCACTGCAGACATGTGGTCCCCCTGACTGTCATCACAGACAAAGTAGCTGTAGGTCCACCTACCCCAGACAACTGCATGTTGGATGACATACAGTCACCTGCCAATGCACCACAACACCAGGATGTTCACCAAGTATGTCCTGTGGATTGAGAGATACAAGAGAAACATACATATGTCATGTTGGAGCTGTGCAACACACACTGCACCTTCACGTCCCCAGCTCCCAGACCCCCCAAGATCCTTAACAGACTGACTGTTCCACATCACACTGTACAGATTTGTTTTATGTGAAAGTTATCACTGAAGTGTGTGTGGCAAACAACAAGGGTCCGTACGCTGTCTGTCCCCTTCCTCACCTCTCTTTTGCTGTAAAAACTGTGGGACAGAATTATCTCCTCCCTAACGTGTCCCTGTTTGGCTCTAAGCATGCAGTACTATCCTGTGTCCCCCATATCGTTCCCAATGCCCCTTCAGTGTGTGATCTGGTGTCTCAATGTCGTCTGCTACACCGCTGTCAGTTCCTGTAACACAGGGAAATATGCGGTGGCGCCATCCTTATCCTCTGTGCATATACATCTTTCTGGTGTGTATATCTCATACTTTGACTTACATTAACAGCTGTGTGCTGATGTGCTCCAAATATCTCTCTCCATGCCTTTCTGCAAAACCACACCCCGATGTTCAGTTGCCACCTGACACTGATGGCTGCATGTCATCCCACTGGGTGTAAGTGGAAATTGCAAAGCATGGATATCCTATATGTGCACCTAAACCCTCCCCTCCCATCAGAGCATCTTCGTGTGTGTTCAAAAGTTCCTCTCTCTAGGGTCAGCAATGTAGGTGTTGTTTTGGACTGTACTCTCCTCCTCTACACACATACCCAGCTTGTACTTGAGGCTTGTGGTTTATGTCTAGTTGTCATCAGCTATATCTCCCCAGTACTCCCTGAAAACACAACTAAAAACCAAATCCCTCCCCACCCCCACCCCCATATCAGCTCCTGGCTTACCTACTGTAACCTACACCTTGCTGATCTGGCCTTCAATCATCCCTGTTTGCCTGCAAAGATGCAACACTGCACTGCATGGCTATTCTACAGCCACACACATAATGGGACTAATACTCCCCCTGTCACGACACCTCACAGGTTTCCTATCCGTTTCCGCATCCATGTCAAGGCTACGTGCTGACCTATACATACAAGAAAAAAATATAGGTACAACCCCAATCAAAAAATTGAAAAAAATGAAAAAACTGCCCGTCAGCCAGTAACGGAGGAAAAAAGACCTCAGTATCTCCCTGCATAAACCAATAACAGGAATCAAGTCTGTCGGTAGACGCCCAGACGTCTAAAGCACCAACACAGACTGAAAATTACATCAATGGTCATAAAAAAACCTCCAGCCGACCCAAAAAAAAGCAGGTGGCAACCAGCAGGCTTTCAGGCAGTTAAAGTGCTGCCGTCACAAACACTAACATTAAACAGTAAAGAAAAAGCTCCGGACACTTATCTTTTTTGCATGGTGATGACAAACTGATTTTAACAGTCACGATCTGATGTAGATGGTGAAGATAAAGATGCATGAATAGAGATGAACAAAATCAATATGCAGGATCCCAGATGATAGAGGGCTCCGACATCTGATGTTTCGCCGTTATGGCTTCTTCAGGGAGCAAAAATTCACTTATCACCGGGCAAACCTTATGACTCAAATGAACGGAGCGCCGGAACAAAAAAGCTGAAAAACAAAAAGAGAAAAAGAGTGACTACTGCAGCAATGAAAATAAGGCTGGGAACAACCCTCAAAATGCCAGACCCAGGCCCACAAATACAACAAGTACAGACCCTGTAGGCTGGGTTTAGGAAAAGTAATGAGCACCGCCAAAAGACGCTATGATAATTGCCGGCTCACAGCTCACCATTCTAAACGCCGACGCATGCGTCATGGCAAAAATATAAAGGCGGGATAAAAAACGAGAAGCCAATCAAAAAACAGGAAAAGGCTTTGTCAGACCTAAACGTCCATACCAATGGACAAAACCTAGCAGGGAAATGCCAAAAAAACCACAGAAACCCACCCACCCTGTTGATCAAAAATACTTAAATGAAAAGTGAAAAAGCTGAGATGAAAAACGTATTAATACAAACGTTGATGAAAAATCACAAACAGCTTTTCCATTCGATGGAGTCATTCAATCCACCAGGAACTACAGTGCGAAGAGAAAAAATCCAACGCTGTTCTAGACGAGATAATTGTCGTGACATGTCCCCACCATACACAGAGGGAACACACTGGGTAATTACCACACATGTCAGATCTTCAAAAACATGCCCCATACTCTTAAAATGATGGACCAAGGGAGCGCCCTCAGCCGAACACCGGAGACGACTACGGTGTTCAATCAGACGGGTACGCAAAGCCCGGCTGGTCTTACCAACGTAGCCCAAACCACACGGGCAACGAAGAAAATAGATAACATTAACACTGTCACAAGACGTGGAAAATCGTAGCTTGATGTCTTGATCTTGATAAGAAAAGCTGGTACAAGAATCCATAATGGAACACACCGAGCAATGACCACAGGCATGCTGTGGTGTTGCAGTAACCTCCCCTACTGATCTCAAATACCAGCAATCACACTACTACCCATCATGTATATAGTGCTACGGAGCACATGTAGCACTATACAAAAACAACACACAGTCCCTGCTCATCGGAGCATACCAACCACACAATCAGCCCAAATTACAATTTGCAAAACACACACATCTAGACAACTGGCTCTGCTCTCCGACTGTTTACTCCATACTACACGCCTTTCACCTTGCTGCACCCAAAGCATGAAATTAACTACCTGTGGCTGTACAGCAGCCCCTATCCCAATCAGCCACACATCAGGTATGTCAGCATAACACCTCCCACAAGCCTAAAAATACAGACACACATAATCCACCTCCACCAGCTGTTGTGGCCTGCTCACATCTTCTGCATTTCAGTCATGACTAGATCGTAAGCTGGGATGGCCAGGCAGTGTCTGTTACATGTCAGTGCAGTGTTGCATCTTACTGATATTGGTATACAGATGTTAAGTAGTGGTAGCAATACACACATATTGAAACAAATGTAGGTGGCAACATATGCAGTACTTACATGAGAAGACCTCCTCAATCAGTTGCCGCCTGACTGCTGTGCCCTCACGTGTGTCACCATGGGCACGTACAGGAGGGCACATAGGATCATCCTCGAGATCCTCATTAATTTGTGGTTGCGGAACACTACCCTCCCTGTCTCTAGGCGGGACCAGGGCAACATGTGTGCAATCAATAGCTCCCATCACGTGTGGTATCCTGGCTAACACCTCAAGGGCCTGGTTCAGGGTCCCCCACTGTTGCCTAGTGTTGGGAATGGCAATGTAATTCCCCACCCGGCTGATCATGGCATGCAGTACCTGGTGGAGACAGCGTGAGAAGGTGGGGCGGCTCATGCCACCCACTGTGGCCACAGATGACTGGAAACAGCCTGAGGCAAAGAAATGTAGGGCACCAAGGAGCTTGACCAAACCCGGTATGGCATGTGACCGACCAGTCAGGGGCTCGAGGTCAGGTCTTAGATCCTCATAGAGCTCCCTAATAGCCCCCATGCTCAGGCGGAAGAGGGAGATGACCTTGTCCTGTTCCTGCTGCATGCCCTGGAGCTGGGCCCTGGGCCTGTAGAGGTGAGGCTGGCGAGCCTGCACCTCTGCGCGTCTCCTGCGCTGTGCCCGCACAGGCCCTGCCTGGCCTGCCCCCACAGCTGCAGGTCTGTGTTGCAGCGGGACTATACCCATGCCCTATGCCTCAGCCCCATGGACACCATCTCCCCCGTTAGGCAACCGCAGCCCCTGCTCACCTACCACCGCAAATGCAGCAGACACAAAGGCCACCATTAACTCCACCCAACCAACACCTCTAACTCACTCACACACAGACACTCACCTCACTAACCAAGCCACAAACCTTTCCCACCACACACAAACCCAGCCACACTCCACAATACACCTGCTCCTGACTCTCTCCTCGCTTCTCTGACAACACACGCCTTCTCTCCCTCGCCTACAGAAACCCAACGTGATCCAGGTGTGCAGGTGTATTTATAGGGTTTTTTAACATTGAGCGCGTTGCGCATGTGCAGATATGCAAGCGCAGCTGCTGCGCGCATTGCGTATGCGCAGCGGCTTTGCGCATTGCGCATGCACCGCAGAGACGCTGGAAATGCGGAGTGCGCGGTGCGTGAGACATGTGCATGTGCTGCATCCTGTTACGTGCATGCACCGCTCCTCACGCGCACGCACAGCATGTGTGTATCGGAGTCGCGCACATGCACCCTCTGCAGCGCATGTGCAATGCATGCAGATGCGGCACCATTGCTGCTGCACATGCGCAATGCGCGCAGACACCACGCTCCCGCTGCTGCACATGCACAACGCGCGTAACATTAAAAACCCTATAAATACACCTGCACACCTGGATCACGTTGAGAGTTTTGTGTAGGCGAGGGAGAGAAGACGTGTGTTGTCGGAGAAATGAGGAGAAAGTCAGGAGCAGGTATGTTGTAGAAAGTGTATTGGTCCGTGAGTGGTGGTGGAGAGTGTCAGAGGGAGGTTTGGCATGGAGAGGTGTGTGGCTAAGCAGGGGAGAGACCAAGGAGGTGAGGCAAGGAGCAGGTGAGAGAGACACGAGCTGAGCTGAGGAGCAGACAGCAGGGAGAGGAGGGGTGGGGGCCAGAAGCAGGTGTGAGGTGCAGCTAACGGGCAAAGGAGCAGGTATGTGACAGGGAGGGAGAGGGCACAGAGGGAAGGGAGATGGAGAGACAGGACATGGCAGGAGTGGAGAAGGGGGGCACCTGTTCAGCAGGACCCAGAGCCGGCAGGGAGTGTTGGGTCTGTGGTGGTGGCTGCAGGCCCATCGGGTGTGTCTCAGCCCACACAGGGGCCACCCAGCACCAAACAAAGGCACATACCTGTGCCATCTGCAGAAAGGAGGAGGGCTGTTAGGTTCAGCCAGCAAGAGAACCACATCCTGCTGGCCAGTGTTCTGGAGAGATATGATGTGCTGTACGGCCGCCTGAGCACAAGCACAACTGTGGGCACATGGATACAAGTGTGGGGGGAGATCCAGGAGGCCGTAGCACAGGCAGGGGGGCCGTCCAGGGACCTTGATAGCCTTAGGAAAAGGTTTAATGATATAAAGCAGGGTGTCCATGCCCACATGGTGGCAGAGAGGCAGCATGCCATGGGCACCGGAGGGGGAGGTCCCTTTGCACCAACTCTGACACCCCTGGAGCAAGAACTGGCATACCGTCTGGGCCCCATCTACTTGTGAGGGCTGCCGGAAGCGCTGGACACCACCCATCCACAGGCAGGTAGGTCAGAGATATGCTACACATGTAAACCACACGGCCCAGTATATGCCTGCCATGGACGGGAAGGGGGGGCCTATCTCCTGAGAACACGTGTGCCCTAACACAGGCTACTGGGGTCCACATATTGAGAAAAACATGGCTGTGTAAGTACAGGGTGGGTGTGACAGGTACCTGGGGCTGCTTGCACGACAGCCACAGTCCTGGACGTTTTACAGCACTGCACAGGTGTAGTTATGTTACCTGCGTTAACTCATCCTTGCTGTGTACCTTCTTCTACCCCTCAGGTGACATCCAGGCCATGGGGGCATATGGGGAGGGGGATGTGCCGGCGCCAGGGGATGCCGAGGGGCCAGAGGCCAACGAGTCCGGGGACGCGGACAGCACTGTCACCGAGACCCCAGGAAACCTTGTGCTTCCCAAGGCAGAGGACTGGGCGGAGGATGACAATGCACAAGTGGGGGACAGTGACAGCAGCACACGGGCTGTGGAGGATGCAGAGTCGGAGGAGAGTCCCCACACAATACATGCACCAGGACCATCAGGCACCCATCACACAAGCATGGATATCATCCTTGCAGAGCTGCGGGCCCATATTGCCTCTGCAAAGCAAGATGTGGAAGGTGGGTAACAGAATACACAACAAGCCCCCTGGTGGTTGACGGCACATGCACAATGAGATTCCATGTGCCCCCTAATATTATGACACCACAGCACATAGTTCTGTATGTGTACTGGGGGTGGGTGCCATGTGCACTCCCCCCCCTTGTATCATGTGCCATCTGGTGTCATAATGCTAATGAGCCCATACATCCGCCTACTATGCACCACAAAATACCCCATGGAGCCGTACATTGGTACACACCTACCCCAGATTACTTATACAGTTTACCCGTCGGACCCCTCTCCCTGGGTAGTGGTACATAGCAAACATAGTCAGGGTACTCAGTACTGTGCATCAGGTTTAGAGTGATCAGCGCCCCCCAGATATCTATCTGTGTGCCATGAAGTCCCACATTATCCAACCTATCCCATAGGACCAGTGCACAGATACAGCAGTGACACACTGAAGTGCAACACGGTACCATGTGTCATATCTGTGATCACCATGGCCCCCCAGCAGAATCATTTCCTGACCTGTGGATGGATCATGGAACACACAGATGTAAACATGGTACTGCGTTGCTAGACGTCGCATACATGAGTGGTCTGCGGACTGGTCTTTTGGGATACGCCGTACATTTGCATGAGTAACGGTGGGGGGTGCAACACATGTCTCACACATCACCTTGTGTCTCACCCACAGCCACTCGTCAGGTTCTCCTGGGCATTCAGGAGAGGATGGACCAGATGAATGCCACAGCTGAGGTGATGGCAGCGGCGCTACTGCGTATTGCAGATGCTCAGGAGGCCATGGCTGGGCGTTCGAAGCAGCCAGCCACAGCCCCAGAGGCAGAAGAACCACAAGAATGGGGTAGCATGGGCCATGGGCACCCACACAGGTCCTGATTGGGGGGATTGAGTCACTGTGTGACAATAAACTAGACAAAACCTGATAACACCTATGTGTCCGTTTCTGGTGTTTTACACTGTATTCCCCTGAGTACCCTGTCCCCAATATTGTCAACATGGTCACATGTGCCTCCCCAGCTCCCTTAGGGGTGTGGTGTATGCACAACCACCAATCAACGCACAGACCTTATACCATGCCCTGTGTGCCAGAAACCATGCCATGTGTGCACCCTTCTACCTATGCGTGGGGGTATATCTTACCTCTTCAGTTAGTCAGTAATATTTATATGGTGGTACATGTATGTTTTACGGATCAGTCAGTCTCTCACACCACATATCCTCTCCAGGGCCCCACCCACATGTGTGCCATTCCCTCTGACCCACAACAGAGCCTACGTGGCTGTTTAGCTGTAGATGTTTGTGTAGGACACAGGCAGACATAGGTAACTAGCTACAGTCAGTTGTTTACTCTCCCCCTGTGCCTGTAGTGAGCCTCTGCTCCCCCTCCAGACCAACATCCACCTGTCTTGGCCTCACCAGCTATCCCCTTGGGCAGCTCCTGGGTACAGCGGTCCATCTCATCCTTCCTGCCACATACCTGCTGCTGGCCATCCCCACTATTCTCCTACATGCATGGTGCATCAGATATGGTGCCCACACATCACAGGCAGCATGCATGTGACCATAGGTTTTGGGACACGCTACACTTTGGCACATCACAGGGGCACCATGGGACACCGATGCCTACGCACATGGGCAGCCCCCACAACTGCATGTGGAGACGGTCCATGTATGATACCCATGTCTACCATGCATACATATAGTGATCTACACACATGTCCCAAGCTTACGTCCACAGTCTGTCTGTAAGGGAGACACATGACCATTGTGATGTAGTAACAAAACTGTATTCAAAACTTATTTACAAAGGGTATAAGAACATAAGATATGCCATACTGGGTCAAACAAAGGTCCATCAAGCCCAGTATCCTATTTCCAACAGTGGCCAATCTAGGTCATATGTACCTAGCAGGTTAGTAAAGGGGATGGAAGGATACCAATGCCCACATGTTGGGTCCCAGAAGACAGGACAGCACAGGGCACATGTGTGGGCGCCACAGGGGCCATCACACACTCCTGGGACACCCATCAGTGGATGGCTGTCGAGATGCAGCGCCCCTACCCACCACACGCTGCATCTCGGCAGCCATCCACTGAATGGAACTTGCCAGCCACCGGATGGTGTGGTCCTGGGCCCGCAGGCATTGCACCATGCCATCCATTGCCACATACAGGTCCTGTACACACCTGCCACCACATACACACATGGTGCCAGGTGTCTGTGTGGTGGCATGTGCGTGGGACCTGTCTGTGGCAATGGGTGGCGTAGCTACACCCAGACGGGCACCATTGCCACACACATGCGGTGGCTGGCAGGGACCCACAGTGCCCTGTGCTGTCCTGTGTTCCCTCCCACCCTCCTCACCCTCCACACCTTCCTCCTCCCCTTCCTCCTCCCCCCCGGCACCTTCCACCCACCCTCGCCACCCTCCCTTCCTCCTCCTCCCCCCCCCCACACACAACAGACACACTCTCACCCTCCCCTCACACCCCACCCTCCACCCCCTCCATTTCCCCATTGTCCTCTTCAGCTTCCGGCACCTCTGCCGCCTCCTCCTCTGCCATCTCCTCCTCCTCCTGTCTTCGGCGTGGGTCATGTCAGTGATGTGGAGGGGCCCTCGGCAGAAGGAGCATCCTCTGTGGGGGATGACAGTCATTAGCACACTATTATGTGAGTCACATACCACATGTACATAGTTTGGCCGCGCACAGGCTGGTGGGCCACTGTGACATTTTCTACTGAGCTGCAGAGACCGCAACACTCACTTCCGTGTTCTGACATTGCCTGCCTCTGTAGGCGGGCAAGGACCTCCAGGCAGTGCAGCCGCAACTCCCGACCCTTTTTCCATAGGTCCTCTACCTAGGGAGGAAAGCAATGGGAGGGTGCATTAATGACCATATATCTCTGGTGGGTGGCCAACACATATCACACATCTCTGTGCGCAGCATTGTGCTGCTCCTGCTCCTCTGGTCAGTGTGTCCTCTACTAGCGGTTGCCAGTGCCACCTGCATGTGTGGCTGTGGGTCTGGGCAAGTGTGCAGTGACACATGTGTACTGTGCGTAACACCCTGGACACACCATACCCAGTTCCTACACTCTCCTTGCATGACATGGCAGCACCATGCCACGTGTGGTTTGGCCATGCTGGTGTTTAGGGGAGGTCCTCCCTAACCCCTGTGTGGTCTGGCAAATACGTGTGTTTGCCTGAGCTACACACATCAGCCGACACACCCGCCATGGCACCATGATATCCTACCATGCATGGGTGATGTGTTCTAACATAGGGCGGAAGGTGGGTGGCCCTGTGCACCTTGCCAGACGCCAATACCATGACACTTGGCTTTATACCTCTATGGTCATGACTAGGGCCTCCTGTGATTAGGGCAGTTATGGCTGACTACAACAGGAGCATGGCCCAACACACCTAGCTGGCCTATTAACATCTGTGCTTCTGTCTGGGGTTGTGGTAGAGCTGTGCAACCCCAACAGGTGCATGTACCCTTACACCAGCATCTATAATGTTCCTCTGCAATCAGGTACGGGGCTCCTGGGGAGTGGGCAGATGCGTGACCAGGAACTGTGTACACTTCAATGATATATGGATTTGTTTCAGACCTTCGTAATCAGGTCTCAGGGCTCCTGGAGGTGGGATGGTTTACAGCACATCCACAGTTGCACCTACCATAACATCAGAATCCATAACAGACATGTGTAATGAGGTTTGGGCCTCCGGGGAATAGGGCAAATGTGTGTCTAAACCCGGCATACCCTACCACAATATCTAGATGCCATACCCACCTCTGCAATCAGGTCTCAGGCCTCCTGGGGGTAGGGTGTCTTAGCACACATCATCAGCAACATACACCATATCACCAAGATGACTGACAGAACACTTTCAGCAGGTCTCAGGACTCCTGGGAGTAGGGTGAATTATAACAAATCAACAGCAGCATAAACCATACCACCAGGGTGACTGACAGCCCACTTTGATGGGGGTGTCAGGCCTCCTGGGGGTGCAGCAGATGTCTTAACCTGAAAATGCACACACAACCATATCACCAGGGTGACTGACAGCCCACTTTGGGCAGGTCTCAGGACTCCTGGGGGTAGGGTGGATTATAGCACAGCAACAGCAGCATAAACCATATCACCAGAGTGACTGACAGCCCACTTTGATGGGGTGTCAGGCCTCCTGGGGGTAGGATGGATTATAATACAACAACAGCAGCATAAACCATATCACCAGGGTGACTGACAGACCATTTGGAGCAGGTCTCAGGACCCCTAGGGGTAGGGCAGATGTGTGACCCTGCAACTGCAGAACCTACCATATCAGCATGATGTTTACCAAACATCTTTAGGAAGATATAGGGGCTCCTTGTGTTACGGTGTATTTTAACACATCAACAGCAGCAGCTGCCATAACACCAGGATGACATCTGGAACTCTGTGATCAGGTCCTTAGCCTCCTGGGGATAGGGCAAACCACTTTGATGTGATACATAGGCGGTATATCACGTGGGTTAAATTAATAAACATAAATGAAATAGCATGCCTACACACAGCAGCATGCACAGCTACAATCAACAATGGATATGGATATGGATATACTGACCTGTCCCCATACACTTACCTCACGTGGGTAGTCCGCAAGACGATTATATCGCCTTGTGATGGGGTCCCAGGCCCTCCGGACATGACCCAGGTCCTGCCGCTTCGAGGACCCAGGAAACAATTTAGTCTGCCTAGTGCAGATCAGCCCTGCAAGGTGGCGTAGCTCCCGATGAGTGAACACTGGCTTTCTTGAGTGAGTAGCCATTTCCAGCAATGCCTTGCTCATGCACGCATGCGCGCAGCAGCACCTTCACGCACACAGCGAGCATCATTAAGGCATGCTAGCAACATGCCCGTGCCTGTGCCATGGCTGGTACACAGGAAATGGTGGCACAATCAATATATATAAAGATCTATGCTGCAGACACACAATGCAGTGATGTGTCTGACCTTTCTTAACACAATTTGTTTATTATGCATTTATCTTGGTGTTGGCACACTGGGGTCTTGAACCCATCACCACTGGCTCTGAGGGCACTGTATTAACTGGTGTGCTATGCCTTTTCACATAGCAATGACTGGCTAAACAGTTACACAAGGGGGTATGTGTACTAAACCATCTTAATGTGCGCCCAGCGATAATGTGCAGGATGCCATAAAAAGAGTGGGCGTTCCGGTCTAAATGTAGCAATCACGCAATAAAGTGCGCCGCGTACATTATCACGCAATAGAGGGAGCCATGCCACGTTAACCCGCGTTAGTCTTAAGTAGGCGCGCTGACCTGTAAACACAGCAGCAGAGGTGTAGCACAATGGTTAATACACTGACCTGATGGCACAGGGGTCATAAAAGATTGATCCCCCAGTGGGCTTAATGAATAAGGCTGTCTGAGGCATTACCCTTTACTTTAAATCAGTGCTGTCTGAGGCATTTTCTTTTTTAATTTAAATTAGTGCTGCCAGCAAATACACCCTCACAGTGCCGTAACCTAAGGTGCCGCATAAGGCGCCCTATAAGGCACTCCAGAGGGCACATTATAAAGTGCACTGACCACCAAGGCACCCTATAATGTTGCCTATAGAGTACCTTATAAGGCGCTTTATAAGGCGCTTTATGGGGCGCCTTATGAGGCACCTTAAGGTTACAGCACTGTGAGTGTGTTTTTGCTGGCAGCACTAATTTAAATTAAAAAAGAAAATGCCTCAGAGAGCCCTATGAAATAACACCTCTGTGGGATCAAACCCATGACCTCTGGTTTCACAGGCAGTGAAGTAACTAGTGGGCTACATCTCTACAGCTGCTAGCAAACCCCTGGCTGGCTACAGAAGGACTGCAGGTCACCACACAAACTGTCTGCTGTGGTTACCAG
Source organism: Ichthyophis bannanicus (assembly GCA_033557465.1). Lineage (NCBI taxonomy): Eukaryota > Metazoa > Chordata > Amphibia > Gymnophiona > Ichthyophiidae > Ichthyophis > Ichthyophis bannanicus. The sequence goes on along the minus strand of CM066039.1, from coordinate 173,176,551 downwards.
GATAGGGTTAACCCACCCATACCCATGATGCACTGCACATGCAAATCAGCAGTCTACAGATGATCACAAGTTGGGGTATGCACCCCCACAGCACCTAGGCCTGGTAGGGGGAACTGACCATGTGTGTCACTGGCACAGAGTAGCTACAGACCGTCACATTGTGGGGGTACTGTGCTCACCCTGAGGGTGAGGTGGGGCGCCCAGCACCAGGTCCACAGCACCTGGCATGGCTGAGATAGGCCATACTGCAGGTCCCCATCAGTGCCAGTGTGTGATAGGTAGTTCCTACAGACACACCTAGGATACACCTGTGTCCATCTGTATTTCTCAGTCATGTCTAGCCCTTATGGACTATGATGCACCCAGAATAGTGCATATCCTGTGTGGGTGCCATGGTCACATGATTTAGGATGAAGAGGGAGGAGGTTGTTTGGACCCATAGGCGGATTATGTACCACCACCCAACCCGCCCTCTGTGGCTCAGGGTGGGGAACAGGATCTCCCACCAAACAGATCCACATTCTACATCCCTGCAATGGTGGCAGTAGAGAGGACCATCAACCCCAGTCCTGCTGGGGAAACAGACACCCTACAGGGCAGTCCATGCAGATCTGTACACATCCATAAGGCAATGGCAGACAGACAGTAGGCCTGGAAATGCTCAGCTGCCCCCCACCACTATCTGACATTCTCCAGCAGCGAGCACAGTGAGTCTCCAGCCACTGCACCCTGCAAGGTGTTCCAGCCATACACATAGTAACTGCGGACAGTCTGCCAGCTAGTCCATAGTGCATGCTCCTTGAGGGGATGTGAGCACACCCACCAAGCAGATAAGTTAGTGATTGGGCCCCAGAAAAGAGAACCCATAAATATCACTTGAGAAAAATACTATATAGCACTATGGGGGAACCTAACCATGCCATGGTCACTGCTCAGTCAGGGTGAGAGTGACCTCCCAGCAGGACATGCTGTGGCCACCCTGTCCATGCAGGTGGTGGCCGGGCACTACAATGTCCCAGCCATTGCCCTATGCCCTGTGCAGATGCATCCTGCCCAGGCTGCCCTGTCCAGGCTATACCCACAGTACCTTGCTCCTCATTATGCACATTGGCAGGCTAACACTGGAAACAGTGCAAGCAGTGTGGGCTGGGTAAGGTGTTGGCAGCCACCACACACTGGATAGACAGACACACACTCCCACACCTATGCCAGCATTGTGCAAATATAGAGGCTTTTGGCAGTCCTGGCCACCACACCAGTCCTGAGCACGGTGCAGGCATGGCTATGGTACGCAATACTGTTGGGGTCACTCCCCGGGGTGGTAAACACTGTCAGAAACCAGAACTGAAACACACTCCACAGATATCAGAAAGGTTGCTATGATGCAGCTCAATCAGCAAATTGTGCTTAACTTAGGAATTGCTATCTGCCATTAATCATAGCAACCTTTTGATATGTGTGTAACGTATTCCCAGGTTTAGGGCAGCATTGCTAAGGTATGCAAGTGCTAGTATTGGGAGATGCTGCTGCATGCAGGGCCCAACAGCCTGCCTCTCCATGAGGCGTTGGATAGTGGAGCCTCTGGGTGTGGGTGTTTGTACCCCTGTTGGCCTCTGCTCTAGGGCAGGAGTTCCCAACTCTGGTCCTGGTGGGCCAAACACTGTTCAGGTTTTCATGCTGTCCCTAATGAATATGCATGAGATACATTTGCATACCATGGGGGCAGCACATGCAAATGCAGCACAGGCATATTTATTAGAGAAAGCATGACACCTGAATGGTGTTTGACCCTCCAGGACTGGAGTTGGGAAATTCTGCTCTAGGTATTGCACATGTTTATGATGTCTGTGCTCTGTAGGGTAAAATATAGGTGTTTCAGGCATCTGCAATAAAGATTCCGTCGTTATTACCACGGTTTAGTACTGGGTAATATATGGGGACTGGGTTGGCAGGAGCCACAGCTGGGACTTGAACTTGTGACCTTCTGCTCCTGAACACACTGGCTGTGTGTACTGCACCACACTGTTGCCACAGGGATTGTTCATTCCCTGGGGATACCATGACTGTTCGTCAGACAGACCCTGTCTGTTGCAGTGCACGGCTCCCACCTAAACAGGGCTAGGCCATGGTCTGCTGTGGGCAGATGCCACTGCCCCCTCCGCCACCAGCACCCCTCCGCCACCATGCTGACATGCCATTATGCTGGTGGTGCGTGTCAGCATACATCAGCATGACATTAAGCCTAGCATAGGTGTCATGGCTTTTCCCAGACCTTGGATTTCAAGCAGCTTTGACACTCTGGTGATGTCAGTCTCCAGATTTAATGGGCCTAGTTTGCCTGATTAGTCTGTAAGACAACAGCCCTCCTTGCTATTCAGGAGAGATCAGACCTCAAACAAACCAAATTATGACAAAGGGAGGTGCTGAAGAATTTCACTATAAATACAGAGAAACACAAAAATATCGTTCTCTTCTTATTTCATCAGACACTCCTTACACCCACTTCTTACCCCCCCACCCTTCTTTCTCTTCTTTTCCTATTCTTTGAACACCCACTTCTGACCGAAGCAGCTTTATAACAGCTTTTTACATCTGTTCTGTACCTTTGTAATAAGCCTATTTCCTTATAAAACCCTTTTTCCAAGCCACACCAGTTTTGGTTGTCTTATTGTGCTACTAACCCTACTGTCTCTGTGAAATGAACCCAGGACCAAATGGAGCGTAACCAAAAGTAGAGAGCGGCGAAAGGTTACATTTTATGGGGGCCCGTCTCGAATTTCGCAGATCTCCAGTTGGGTAAGTAATAATTTTGTCTAATACATTAAAGTAGATTTCAGACAGGGTGCAACAGGAAAATCAAAAGCCTTTGTGACCATTTACAATTGACAATTTTGGTTACAGGCTGGATGACACACTAGTGAAAAGTTCCAGTGATAACTTTGTTTTGTGGGTTAGACAAGGTGAGATTTTTATTGTCAAAAGGCTCTGTAATAATCCTGATTTTAATATTACCTACACCTAGGGACATTACATAGAGTGGCTTGCAGTTTTCTTATTTGTATGTAGAGGCTTGTTACAAGGCACAGATTTTTCTATAGTATTTGAGCTGCTAAGAAAAGACAGAGAGATAGTCCAGCTTTAGTTTGGAAGTGGTACACAGGTAAACAGTCTCTCATTGAATACAATATACATCTTTCCTGGTAACACTACTTTACTTTACCTCCTGTCCCTCTGCCTTTTATTTCTCAGTCTCCTGCCAGTATGTATCTTGGTGAGGGCAGGCTTAAAGTTTGCTGCAACTGATACAGTAACTGACAATTCTGTTAATGCTTACTATAATTTCACCCTAAACTTCCACCCTGTTAAAAGGTGGTGAGCACTTTTTATTCAGGTATAATTTTAAGGTGTGGTCTTTATGCCAGTACTCTCTACTGAACACCCATAAAATTTATGCCATTCCAACTATAATTCTAAGTCTCACTTCTTCATAAAAGTGAGCATTCCTCTTTCCAAGGTTGCACATTTGAGATAGTCGCATAAAACCAAATAAAAACATAATAAGCTAGGCCTCTGTACCAACTACATTCTTTCTGCAGTCTCAAATATGGAAGCCTTTGATTTTAAAGAACTGAAAGAAATAGTATTGACATACTGTAAGAGAAAAGGTGGTCCCTTTGAAGGTATAATATTCAAAGACAAATGTTAAACCATTATCAAGAATTCAAAAAGAAAAATAAAAGAAAATGCCTTTTTATCCAAGGCATGTGCAGGGGGCTCATTAGCATGAAACAGGACAATACTGAACTAAATACTCAGTGTACACAATTAACCAAAGACCTGGAGGAGGCACAAATTTGCATTTCCATGCAAAGGGCTCAGGTGATACAAGCCACAAACTCCTTTATAACTGTTAGTGAGCAATTAGAAGCACTTAAACTTGAATTGAGGCACGTTAAGGATGAATTGGCCTCTGAAAGACAAAAGAAATATAAGCTCTGGCCAACCACTATTTCACCCTCAGCCCCCCCCCCCCTCCTGTCTATGACACACCCAATAAACAAAAGAATACAGAAGTATCTATAGCTGGGCTTAGGAATGGGAAAATAAAGATGAATCAGAGGAAGAAAATCCTAATAGTTTATCTCAACCAGAACAGAGCAATAACCAGGACCTGTGTCAGGAGGATAATTCGGATGACTCAGACGCGGCACCCAGTAGTGAACTCAGAGCACCAGTTAAAGTGATGCTGCAGGACTCATTAAAAGATAGGGACATTGAAAGGATAGTTGAAAAAGCTGGCCCTATGCCTTTTAATGTTAATGAATGGTGCAAATGGGCCACTGATATTCTGATTCACTGGGGTCTAGGGAAATACAGAAGAAAACATTCAGACTTTGATAGACTTATGCATCTGGCTCTGGGACCACACTATTATAAACTTGGCTTTCTCACTCACCCATACCAGTTGGTTAAAAGGGGTATTGAGAAACTATTTCACTGTTCCCCAATGCAAGTATTTAAAATTATTTCACCTTTACCAAATGATACACTGGAACAGTTTGCATATAGAGCCTGGATTTTAAAAGCAGTTCTTAATGAGCAAGAGTCCTGGCCCAATGCAGCAGATTATGGGGAGAGTACGCATAAGGCATTTTTATTAGAATTGTTATCCCCTGAGATTACAAAACACCTTCTGTTATTTTCTGAAGACCCTAAAGCAACCCCTTTTGATACTTTAATGCTCAGAATTGGGTCTGTTTGGAAGACCCAGCCCTCACAGGTCATAACAGTATCAGAAGCACGGAAGTGGCAATCTGAGGGATCCTCTCAATACACAAAAACACAGACAAAGGATACAGGGGACAGACACCTTGGAGAGGACAAGGCAGAGGTACTTTTAGAAATTCCTCAGGTTACATTCCCTTTCAAAAGCTCAAAGCACAGACAGATGGATTAGAAAACGAGAAAATTAAATGGGAACAGGACAAACAAATACTGCAGGTAGAAATAAATTAAAACAGGACTTACAAGCAGCACAGGACAAACACAAGGCTAGTGCATAGGGGTGTCCTGACCTCCTGGGTTCAGATATCAAAATGTCTCAAGCCTTCATAGCCCAGCCTGCCTCCGTTCTCTCAGCACTCAATTCCAGAGCCTCTGGATGATGAAACAGATACAGGCCCAGAATACAGTTTAAGGCTTGTAACAGCCTTGATTCTGGACTCTTGTGGACGCCCCAATGTTATCAGCAGAATAGGGGGTCAGGATAAACTAGCTTTGATTGACACAGGGGCTGGAATTAGTTTTACAAACAGAGCTTCTCCCACTGCAGATCAGAAAAATATGGAAATTTATGAAATTCAAGGAATTAATGACACAGCTTCCAAGTGTGTGGCTATCCCAGTTAAATGGGGTATCCCTGTGCACAGTGAACAAAACAAGGACATGTTGGAAACCACTGCCTCCACTATAGTGAACACACCAAAAGAAATAATTGGAATTGACGTTCTCAACCAGTTAAATTTGGTGGTGGATATGGCTAATCTTAAATTGTGGCAGTATTCAGGAACTTCAAGTGATTCTAAAACTTTAGTGCATGAAGTCATTCCCATGCAGTTAGCAACTCAATGCGCCAAGGCAGCTCAGCAGTATGATCTGTGTGTAATTCCCTCAGAGGTGGCTGATATTCCAGTCTGGCCACAAGACAAGTTAGATTGTGGGAAAATGCACACAGAAATACTGTTGGAAGGCGAGGATCCTCCACCACAGAAACAATACCCAGTACCTCAGGTGGCTATAGAACCAGTGACTAAAATTGTGAAGATACTAGAGGAGAGGGGTACAGTATATATTGATGGCAGTAGCCAATGTGAAGGAGGCAAGCGACTAGCAGGTTTTGCAATTGTACAATTGGACCCAAATAATCAAGTGGTACTGCAGAGACAGTATTCCTGTGGGTCAGCGTCAGCACAGTACTGTGAGCTGGCTGCTTTTGTGGCTTGTATGCAATAATATCAGGATTCACACTGTAATGGGGAAGACCCGTCCCTTGATATGGAGCTAGATGAAACTGAGGAGGTTATGTCAGATTCTGACAGGCAAGCAAAACACATGGCTACAGGTTGCCAGGGGAGATGTAAACAAACTCAGTCACCAGTGCAGCAGCCCCGCCCAAGCTACAAATTATCCCCGTGCTCTGAGCTCAATAGTAGACACCTGGGTGGGGGAGGGGCGAAGCTAAGCCCTAAGGGAAAGGAAGATAAAAAGCACTCATTTGAATCAGGAACAGGAAGAAGGGGGACAAGAGAGAGAACAGGAACAGGAACAAGCAGAGGCTCGAGAACAAGCCCGGGAACAAGAACAGGAACAGATGTAAGAGAAGGAAGGAGAGAGAGGGTGCAGAGGAGCAGAGCCATCAGCAGGTCTGAGAGCAGAGAAGCTGAATCTGACTCAAGCAGCCATGAGGACAGAGCAGAGAATGCTCCAGCTAGGGAGTTACAGAGAGGCCAAGCCCAAAGATCACAGGGAAGCAGCTTTCGGTTAAAGCCTTATACTGAGGGCCATTGGAGAGAGAAGCCATTCAAAAGGTCAGTTTGGGAGTGCCCAGAAACTCCGGTGAGAGAGAGGTACAGGCCTATGGACTTTGATAATGCTGAAAGAGCACTGCGCTAAGGAAACCTATTAGGCAGAAGCCTGAAGGTAAGCCCTTTAGAAGGGATAAGGAGAAAACTAGAGATACAAGTTTTCTCTGGGGTTGCCAGGCTCTCCAGGACTCTCTCAGTAATAATGATACCTGTTTTAAAGCTCTGTGTGATTGTGTTCCTACGTACCCAGTGGGAGAAGGGCTGGAAGATATGCAAATAGAATCTGTAGACGAAAGTGTAATTGGTGAAGCCATGGATTGTACACTGTCAATGGCAGATAACAGAGTCTCTGCGCTGACTTGGATATACAAAGCTATATGCATAGCATTGAAAGCAAAGTAAACCTTCGTGCCTTTAAAAGAACTGTTTTGGGAATCCTGTGTTAAAGGATGGTGTATTGAAAAGCTAGAAGAAAAAAAAGCTATTTTTCTTCTCTTCCTGAGTTAATTTCCTTATGCCAGAAAGTATGGATATTTTGTCTTAGGTTTTGTGCTTACCAATCCCCCGGGAAGGGGAAATAAAACCTCATTTGCTTTAAAAACCACTCGATTACATCTATTCCTGTGCTTGGGGAGTGTGTGGGACTACGTCACCCAGAAGGCAGTGCACTACTACGCCTGCATTGCCCCACTTCCCTGCCCAGGATATTCACCAGCTTGGCCCTACTCTGCATGCCTTAGGACCCAGGGTAGACCACTGGTGACAAGATTGGCATAGTTGTTGCGGATTTTTGGCGCAAAACAAGGACATTATAAAAAGGAAACTTCAAAAGACGCCAGCTTCAAAAGAAGGAAAAATTCTGCTGTCCTTGAAAGAGGGAAAAGACGGACTGGATTAGTTGGCAGCCTGACCTGGAGGACCCGAGAGACCTTTCTCAGTGCTGGAATCTGCACTGTGCTCAGGTAATAGTAGGTGGGCACGGGCGTAGAAGGATACTGTGAGAAAGGGGAAGAAATTATACTGCAGCTAGGAGGCAGAGAAATATTTTTCTGTGCCGCACTTGGTGGGCCTGTCTCTTTTCTTCTGTCCCTGCAGGAATAATAACCCGAGATGGATCCCCAGGAAGTAATGGGCTGGATGAGCGCCCTATGGGAGAAGCAGAGCGAGCTGGCGAGGCTGATACAGGAGCGGAATACTGCAGGGATGCGTGCACAACAGCAGCCACTACTGACACTACTAGAGGCTTTGGTGAAGGAGTCTCAGGACACTGAGGAGACTATTACCTCAAGGGTGAAGGGGGTAGGACTACCCGACTGTAGTGCGCTAGCACTAGGATAGCTAACTGCCCAAGATAATTTTGATGATTTCACTGAGGCATTTGAACTTATTGCTGAGGCAGCTAAATGGCCGGTAGACCAGTGGGCCGTAAGGTTCGCCATATCTCTTTCGGGAGAGGCTTTGGCAGCCTACAAGACAATGCCCGCTGTTCTAGCATCAAATTATCTAGAGGTGAAAAGAGCTGTAAAAGACAGGTTGGGATTGACACCCACCTATTATAAGCGTATGTTTAGGGAAGCCAAGCTAATGCCAAAAGAAACTCCTAAGGCTTTATTTCAGAGGCTAAAGGGATTGGCTGGAAAGTGGCTTGCTCCAGAGAGGAGATCAGTTGATTCCGTAGTGGACACCATCGTCCTGGAGCAATACTTAGAAGCCGTACCTCCTGAAGTAAGGGCTTTTCTAATGCTCCAGAACTGCCATTCCACTGAGGAAGCGGCCAACCTCACGGAGCATTACCTTGAGGCGGAGTTGGCCGGGACCTCAAGAGGAAGTGTGTTGAAGGTGGCTGGCATTAATAACTTATGGAGATCAGAAAAGACCCTGAAAGTTAAGATATCTGGTGAACATACTGCAATGTCTTTTTCAAAAGGAAAATGTTATAAATGTGGCCAGGTTGGACATTTCCGTAGGGAGTGCAAGTTGCGGACTGCCCTGGTGTCAGGGGGAAAGAGACACATAAGGGAGGGTTTCCTACTGAAGGTCCAAGTAGAGGGCATAGAGGCACTAGCACTGCTGGACTCGGGGGCAGACCATAGCATGGTCTCGCAGAAATTATGGCAGACCATTAATGCCCATATCCGGATTGCCCCGAGTCAAGCAGATGGGCGAGTGAAAGTAAGGTGTGTGCATGGAGCGTCTTCCTATTACCCATTATATAAAGTGTCCGTAAAAGGGTTAAGTACTAGCAAGGAGGTGCAAGTGGCCATAATCCCACCGCTCCCGCGTGACATTATCCTAGGGAGAGACTGGCCTTTATTTCATAAGGGGTTTGAAAAAGGTTTGAGGGAAAAAACAGGCCTAATTTCTACCCGGTCTCAGGTTAAAGCATCGGGAATTGGGATTGATTCAGTAGATGGGGCGGAGGAAACACCTGAAGATAGGGAAGAATCCCTGGAGTGTGAGGATGAACCAATCAATTAAGCAGATGTTGAGACGTAGCCTGGAGGGAAAAATGTCTGAATGGGACAATCTACTCCCATTCGTTTTGTATGCATGCCGTGAACGCGTACAAGCATCCTTAGGGGTTTCACACTATGAACTTTTATTTGGCAGGGCAACGAGAGGGATCCTGGATATCCTGCGGGAGCAATGGGTCGAGCCCGAAACAGAGGAGGTAGGGGTACCCCGGTTTCTTAGGGATGTAAAGAATCGCCTAGAGAGGACATCCCGGGTATCAATAGAGAATATGCAGGCCAACCAAGCTTTGAATTTTTGCCAGTTTGGATGGGCCTGAAGCAGGGTGTTCAAGGTTCTTACATCTGTGATTACACACGAAACGTGGAGCCACGTCGTAACTGTGTTTTGCTGGCATATTATTGCAGTGCGGAGAGCAGCACTATATAAGCTAAGTTTTGGATTTTGAAATTTTTATCCATATCTTTAATAAAAGGAATTGCCACAGCGGTACCTGGACTGAATTCCCGGTACTTGGTTGCCATATTCCGACAAAAAAAGTATTTTGCACTATTGCTTTAGTTTGAGGGGGTGTTTTGTTTTTTTCTGAGATCTTTTGTTTTTTGGGTTGTTAGATTGATTTCAGGGGGTTTAATGTTTAGGATTCTAGTGGCCAACCAGCGCCGGCAAAAATACTACTACGACCGAGGGACAAGACCACGGCAATTAGCTATAGGAGACAAAGTGATAATCCTAGTAGCGGACGCCGGGCCAAAATTTGAGTCCAGGTGGAAAGGACCCTGTACAGTGGTGGAGAAGGAGGTCCCGTTTCCTATAAGGTGGAAAACGAGAAAGGATGTCGCCAAGTGTACCACCTAAATGTATTAAAACCTTGGCAGGAGAGGTCAGCAACGGCAAGGTTAGTCAAAGTAGAAGAACGTCTACACTACCAGTCTAGGATTACGGGCTGGCAGACTGAGCAATCAGCAGCCCGTAATATCTTAAGGGAGGGGGATCTGTAATGGGGAAGACCCGTCCCTTGATATGGAGCTAGATGAAACTGAGGAGGTTACGTCAGATTCTGACAGGCAAGCAAAACATAAGGCTACAGGTTGCCAGGGGAGATGTAAACAAACTCAGTCACGAGTGCAGCAGCCCCGCCCAAGCTACAAATTATCCCCGTGCTCTGAACTCAATAGTAGACACCTGGGTGGGGGAGGGGCGAAGCTAAGCCCTAAGGGAAAGGAAGATAAAAAGCACTCATTTGAAACAGGAAGAAGGGGGACAAGAGAGAGAACAGGAACAGGAACAAGCGGAGGCTCGAGAACAAGCCCGGGAACAAGAACAAGAACAGACGTAAGAGAAGGAAGGAGAGAGAGGGTGCAGAGGAGCAGAGCCATCAGCAGGTCTGAGAGCAGAGAAGCTGAATCTGACTCAAGCAGCCACAAGGACAGAGCAGAGAATGCTCCAGCTAGGGAGTTAGAGAGGCCATGCCCAAAGACCACAGGGAAGCAGCTTTCGGTTAAAGCCTTATACTGAGGGCCATTGGAGAGAGAAGCCATCCAAAAGGTCAGTTTGGGAGTGCCCAGAAACTCCGGTGAGAGAGAGGTACAGGACTATGGACTTTGATAATGCTGAAAGAGCACTGCTAAGGAAACCTATTAGGCAGAAGCCTGAAGGTAAGCCCTTTAGAAGGTATAAGGAGAAAACTAGAGATACAAGTTTTCTCTGGGGTTGCCAGGCTCTCCAGGACTCTCTCAGTAATGATACCTGTTTTAAAGCTCTGTGTGATTGTGTTCCTACGTACCCCCAGTGGGAGAAGGGCTGGAAGATATGCAAATAGAATCTGTAGACGAAAGTGTAATTGGTGAACCCATGGATTGTACACTGTCCATAGCAGATAACATAGAGTCTCTGCGCTGACTTGGATACACAAAGCTATATGCACAGCATTGAAAGCAAAGTAAACCTTCGTGCCTTTAAAAGGAACTGTTTTGGGAATCCTGTGTTAAAGGATGGTGTGTTGAAAAGCTAGAAGAAAAATAAGCTATTTTTCTTCTCTTCCTGAGTTAATTTCCTTATGCCAGAAAGTATGGATATTTTGTCTTAGGTTTTGTGCTTACCAATCCCTCAGGAAGGGGAAATAAAACCTCATTTGCTTTAAAAACCACTCGATTTCATCTATTTCTGTGCTTGGGGAGTGTGTGGGACTACATCACCCAGAAGGCAGTGCACTACTATGCCTGCATTGCTCCACTTCCCAGCCCAGGATATTCACCAGCTTGGCCCTACTCTGCATGCCTTAGGACCCAGGGTAGACCACTGGTGACAACACCCAGAGATACAAATAATTTTAGATTCTGATTATGTCTTTAAAAGTGCCATTGACCTGTTACCCTGGTGCCTGGCAAATAAATTTAAATCTACAGATGGGTCCACAGTGAAAAATTCATCACTGTGGACTATGGCACAAGAATTGAATGAGAAGTTTCAGAGAGTACATTTAATTAAAGTGAAGGCACATAGGAAGAAAGGCCCTTTAGTGAAAGGAAACACATTAGCAGACTCACTAGCCAAGGAAGCATGCCATGTAGGCCTCATATGGCCCTGGTATGAGCAGACACACATGGTTGCTATTGCTACACGTTCCACAGATTATGATCAGATAATACCACCAGATTACTTTGTAGCACTGCAGACAAAGGACGCTGAACTTTCCAATTTGAGGAAGCTTGTGCAGGGCGCCCCAGATAACCTATATCAGCTGTGGTGAACAGCGCCCTCCTGAGCCTATGGAAACGGATGAAAATCCTGAGGTTCAGCAGGATTTATGCCTTTTTGAGAAACCAAGGAAGAAAGAGAGACTCTATTCCACAGAGCTGAGCATGGAGACCAGCCCAGGGGAGGAGTCCTGCAGTCCTGATTGGGCACACCCTGCCCTTAGAAGGGGCGTGTCCAGGAGAGAACGTGGTTTTAAACCAGAGCATGGCTTTGCTAGTCAGAATGAGAAGGGGATTAGGAATGAGGAGAAGGAGAGGAGAAAGAAGGAGAAGAGGAAGAATGATTGGAAGTCCAGAAAACAGTATGCTGATACTTGGGAACCTGGCATTGGAAGGAGACCTGCAAATTTCTATTCAGAGGCAGTGAGTAGAAGTCCCAAGGAGAGAGGACCTAGCCCTGAATTAGACAACCGTTGGAAGGCACAGCCCTGGGAAAGGAAGCCTTCAAGTCAGGCACAAGAAAGAAAACAATCATTCTGTGAAGTACCGTTTGAGCCAGAGAGCAACAAACATTCTAACAGCTGGAGAACGTTGGAGCCATCTGAAGTCAGAACGGCATGGCAACAAGTAAGTGAATTGCCACAAAGTTTCCAGGCTGAACGTAAAGCTAACTCTCCTGTGTGTGAAACATTAGCAAAAGAGACTAGCAGTTACTCTGATACAATTAATCTAAGAGAGGAGAAAATAAACAGCCTTAAGCCAGAGGGAAGTTGTATAGCTGATAGCAATTCCCTACCTCCCAAACAGCAGGCTGAATTGCTCCTACAGAGTTTTAAGCAGTTTTTAGAGTTGCAAGCTAGAAGACAGCCAGTGTTACCAGAAGCCAGTAATTCCATACAGCTTGAAGAATTAACACAAGATAATACAGACTTACCAGATTGTGAGAGCATGGATTGCACGGTCTGCTGTGTAGAGATGCCAAGCTGAAGGAAACTGCTTTTTACCGTATGTGAATTGAATGCTACGGAGCTGTTGTATTGCCTTGCTGAGAAAGCTCTAATTATGTGCACCTGATTTTCCCCAGCACTGTGAAGGTAACAGTGGCTGAAAGAGGCTGCAGTGAAACTAACTGACCTCTTGGGGCAAAGTGAGTAATTTGCTTAGAAGTGAAAAGCAGCAATTATACTTTAAGTTGCCTTTATCCTAAGTTTTCCTGTTAGCATTTGAAGCACCTATTTTGTTTGCATTTATTTGCCATGTGATGGAACAATATCCTTTACTATAATAAATATACTGGAAACCCCATAACTACAACTCTTTATTTCGGAGTGAGAGGAGCAGGAACTACAATACCCAGCATTCCCTGGATACAGGTTACTCTCCTTCCTCACGAAGCATCAGACCGCCGCTCCTGTCTCTAGCCCCAAGGCCGAGCGGAGCACCGCACAGCACACACCCTTTCTCACACTATGTGCAAAACCAGAGGAAGGCTTGGTTATAGCTATCTCCAGAGCTCGAGGTAAAGAGTGGATGCATTGGGTTCATGGTGCAGGTCCTCTGGGACACCCTAAAGCAGAAGAAATGCAGACTATCCTTAATAGGTTGGTATGGTGGCCAGAAATGAAACATGATATACAGGATCATGTTTCCTCCTGTGTAATCTGTGCTTTATTTGGGAGGCAACCTAAAAAGAGAAGAGAACAGTTAATGAGAGCACCTCCTTGTGGCCCATTTGAGTGATTGCAAATAGATCATGTGGGCCCCTCTTCCGTTAAGCCTATACCAGATCCTAATGCCCGACAACCAGCAGTATTGGAAACACATCACCCAGTTGAAACCATATGGGTAATACGTGTTTTATCAGTCTTTGTTTCCAGATACCACCTGAAGACAGCACGGACAGCTGCTTTCTGAAGACAGCACGGACAGTTGCTTTCTAAACAAAAGTCGCTTGAGGATGGTAACTATTTACTTCTGCTGTATATTTGATGTGTCCTATATACTGGACATGTGTCTAATAGTTATGTAAATAAATAGTAAACATTATTTCTGTGGTTGCATAGTATAAGTGGGGAGCAGTAGTATAAGTGGGGAGCACGAGTTAGCTTTTATTATGTCTCGGTTTCCTGTTGTTCTTGTATCTGCTCTCTTCTACCCAAGTCTCATTACAGGAACTATCATCCGAATATGCACGATTGGCTGGGCTAACTCCACAAGTGGGGTATATCGCTATCAAGAAATACCCCCACCTTTCCCGGAAGGAAAGGATCTAGTCATCCTGAGTTTCTGTTCCGTACAGGACAAACCAGTGTTCTATTCATTAAACATCACTCAAGTACAGTGGGCGCCACCAGTTTCCACTTCTCTAGAAAGGACACAAGACTAAACAATACCTGGTGCAGTCATACACCACTGGTCTCCATCACCATTAACGGGACAACTTATTCCACACCGCTGGTTACCAATGACTCTATGGACATTCCAGACTTTATCTCATATGCTGTGCATCCATTACCACTTGGCATGGGAGAAGAGACACTACATAAACTGCTCAACTTTACAGAACTCCATGCCTATTGTGATAAGAAAGCTTATCAGGACCTAGAAGAGAGGGGTAAAAACAAAGAATTTACCTTAATAAAGGGACCCATTTTAAAAGGTCCAGGACTTAAAACTCCATTTGCTCCTAGAAAGCCAGTAGTTCCTGGCTACAATGAGGAACGAGTGCCCCTAGTGGTGGAAAGGATAGGGAATACAGGCCCAGGGTAAGGAACCCTTACGTCACTGCATCCCCTAATCACACAGCTGCCATGAGGGAGTTTGATCTTTCTCACCTGAGAGGGGAGAGGGTGGAGCAGGAGCCTGAGGGGTTTAGGTTTAGCTCAGTTAGACCAGAAAGCAGTCGAGGCAGACGAGGAGCAAGAGGACGAAGAGGGACAAGCAGGACTCGTGGAGAGAAACTGGAAGGACTCCTGAGACCAGAGAGTGTTGCAACTGCTGACCAGAGAGAGCAGAAGTTTTGCCTACTCAAGGAATGGAGCAGTGAGAGCCAGAAGCACTAATTGGAGAACGGGACGGACTAGATGGTGGCCAGAGCATATAAGAAGTGAAGCTACTACAGGCTTTGATCAAGGTATGAGACCCAGAAGCTTAGCTAATAAGGAGCAATACGTATTTGCCAGAGACAGCCTTAATCATAGCAGAAGGCAGTCAAGTAAGCTATCTGTATCTGAGCCAGAGAGTGAACCCATGGAATTGTGGGAGCCAGATTTACCTTGTGATGAAGAGGTCTCATACATGGACTGCTCTGCATGCCAGTCTGCCAATTAAGGAGGGTTGCAAAGGGATGTCAACCGTAAAGAGAAGCCTCCAATGTTCAAAGCCATGAGAGCTGTGTTTGCTTGTTAATGCTCTAAGCTCAGGAAAAGTGTGACTGCAGTGCAAAGCAGAATCTTCCTGATTGTCTTTTGAGAAACAGCTGTGAGCAGTGCAGAGCTCAGTTTTGGATGTCGTTTCAATTGAAGGAGTAAGAAATGATTTTGTTTGTCTAACTACTGAGAAAACCTGGAAAAGAGTTTTTTTAGCTGCTTGTATGAATTGGACTATCTGTATGAAATGCTGAGTTTAAGCATACAAGATAGCCAGGTATTTATTCTGGACTGGAAAGGGAAAAGAAACCTGGTTTAAAAGTTTCTTTCTGTTTGTTTTGATCTGCACGGCAAAGCTCTGCTGAAAGCAGGTGCAGTTAATTAAGCTGAGGAAAGCTGTTTGTTTCAGTTCAAGTTATCCTGTAAAGAGTTACAAGAATTCCTGGTGAAAATATCTTAAAAGATGGATCTATGAACCTAGCGTGTCTTTCTGTGCCAATGAATAAATTGCACACACTCAAACCCAACTACAATGAAGGTGTTTTTTTTTCATCTGAGCCCAAATGATATCTAACTGAACTACCTTTCCCAGAATTTATTTATTTTATTTATTTATTTACATTCTCTTATATACCGCGCTATTCTGCATCAGTGTGGTTTACATTGAACAAACTGAAATTACATTGAACAGGGCATTATAACTTGGAGATAACTATATTACAGGGAACATGGGCTATGGAGGGTTAAGTGGCTTGCCCAAGACCACAAGGAGCACCTGTGGGACTAGAAACCCCAGTCCTTCCAGCCCAAGGTTGCTGTCCTCTAGTGGGATTTGAACCCCCGACCTTCCGGCCTGAAGTACCTTGCCCCAACCACTAGGCCACTCCGCATTTAAAGGCATCCAGTTAGAAAAGGCCAGAAAGTTGAAGCACCACAGTGACAAAAATAAACCCACGCCCCTCCATACTAATGTAAGGGGCTAAGGGCTTGACACTATATTGATCACCTTAAAACAACATCCACCAAATTGAATCACACCATCACTTATGAGAATGGGCACATTCAACAAACTGTTGAACACTTTCTACAAGATGCTCATGTGTCTGTGTGGGAATTGTTATTTGGTTACTCACCTACTGCTGATCATGTCTTTAATGTTTCTATTCACCCTATTATTATAACTGCTGTACAAATATTGCTATGCATTATCATAATTTTCCTGTGTTGTAAAATGAAACAAATGTACATCTCCTTGCCAGGGCCGGCCCGTCCATTGAGCAAGAATGTTCTTTGCACAGGGCCCCGCGTTTCAGGGGGCCCCGCGCAAAGAACATTCTGCTTTTTTTTTTTTTAATTATATTTAAAAAAAAAAAAGCTGGCTCTGGCTGCTGCCGCGGCCTCCACGGCAAAATGGAGTGTTCCGCGGGGCCCCCTCTCCTCGCTGAGCCTCTCTGCAAGGGCTTTCAGATTCGCGAAGGGAGAGTGTCTGTCTCCCTCGCGTCTCTGTTAAGCCCGCAGGAGCTAATGGGAAATTTCCCATCTGCCCCTTTAGACGCGAGGGGCTGATGGGAAATTTCCCATTAGCCCCTGCGGGCTGAACAGAGACGCGAGGGAGACACTCTCCCTTCGCGAATCTGAAAGCCCTTGCAGAGAGGCTCAGCGAGGAGAGGGGCCCCGCGGGACACTCAATTCTGCCGCGGCGGCAGCAGCCAGAGCCAGGTTTTTTTTAAAATTTTAAAGTGGCCAGCCGCCGCTCGGGGGGGATGTTAAGACTGGTGCTGGGCTGGGCTGGGCTGGGCTGGGGGGGGGGATGTTAAGACTGGTGCTGGGCTGGGCTGGGCTGGGGGGGGTGTTAAGACTGGGGCTGGGCTGGGCTGGGCTGGGTGTTAAGACTGGGGCTGGGCTGGGGGGGGTGTTAAGACTGGGGCTGGGCTGGGCTGGGCTGGGGGGGTGTTAAGACTGGTGCTGGGCGGGGCTGGGCTGGGCTGGGGGGGTGTTGACTGGTGCTGGGCGGGGCTGGGCTGGGCTGGGGGGGTGTTAAGACTGGGGCTGGGCTGGGCTGGAGGGGGTGTTAAGACTGGTGCTGCTCTGGGCTGGGGGGGTGTTAAGACTGGTGCTGGGCTGGGGGGGTGTTAAGACTAGTGCTGGGCTGGGCTGGGGGGGGTGTTAAGACTAGGGCTGGGCTGGGCTGGGGGGGTGTTAAGACTGGGGCTGGGCGGGGCTGGGCTGGGGGGTGTTAAGACTGGTAATGGGCTGGGCGGCTGGGGGGGGTGTTAAGACTGGTAATGGGCTGGGGGGGTTAAGACTGGTAATGGGTTGGGGGGGTTAAGTCTGGTAATGGGCTGTGGGCTGATGGGGGCTGTCTGGAAATGGGGTGATGGGGGGTTAAGACTGGTAATGGGCTGGGGGGGCTAGGACGGGTAATGGGCTGTGAGCTGTATGGGGGGTTAGGACAGGTTATGGGCTATGGGGGGGTAAGGACTCGTAATGGGCTGTGGGCTGATGGGGGCTGTCTGGAAATGGGGTGATGGGGGGTTAGGACTGGTAATGGGCTAGGGGGGGGGGGTTAAGACTGGTAATGGGCTGTGGGCTGATGGGGGCTGTCTGAAAAAGGGGTGATGGGGGGTTAGGGCTGGTAATGGCTGGGGGGGGTTAAGACTGGTAATGGGCTGTGGGCTGATGGGGGCTGTCTGGAAATGGGGTGATGGGGTGTTAGGACTGGAAATGGGCTATGGGGGGATTAGGACTGATAATGGGCTATGGGGGTGGGGCTAGGACAGGACATGGGCTGATGGGGAGGGGTTAGGACTTGAGGTGGGCTGATGTGGTTAGGACTGGTAATGGGCTGTGGGCTGATGGGGAAGGGGGTTAGGACTGGCAGTGGGCTATGGGGGGCTGACTGGAAATGGGCTGATGGGGTTAAGACTGGAAGTGGGCTGATGGGGGTTAGGACTGGTAATGGGTTATAGGGGGGGCTTAAACTGAAAATGGGGTGATGGGGGGTTAGGACTGGAAGTGGGTTGATGGGGGGCTAGGACTGGTACTGGAAATGGGCTGTTGGGGGGAGCTAAGATTGGAAATGGGCTGTGGTGGGGGCGAATTGAAATGGACTCATGGAGGGGCTAGAACTGGAAGTAGGCTCATGGGGGGGCTTGGACTGGAATTGGGCTGAGTGGAGGGGAGCTAGGATTTGACATGGGCTGATGGTGGGGCTAGGAAATGACTAGAAATGGGCTGATGGGGGGCTAGGATTGGAAATGAGCTGATGAAGGGACTCAGACTGAAAATGGATGGGGGAGCTAGGACCGGAAATGGGTTGATGGGGGGTAGGACTGGAAATGGGCTGATGCAGGGACTAGAAGGGAATGGATGCTGGGTGAGACTGGAACTAGAAGGGAGCTGATGTTGGGGGAGGATTAGAATGGGATGGGGCTGGGAGAGTAAAATGGAGAGGGGAAAAATATTTTGTGTGGGAGGGATGAAAAATCTACAATTGGCCGGTTATTGGGAGAGTAAGTGGGGATTGAGGATGGAGGGGTAAAATTTGTGTGGATGAAATAGGAATGAGGAAAGAGCAAAAGGAGAAAGATTAGTATGTTAAAGCAGATGTAGAGAGAGAGAATGGAAAAAAAAACTAGAAGAGAGAAGAAAGAACAAATGGACAGCAGACGATGGAGAGTTAGCAGAAAACATGAAGAAACCAGAAGAAAGTGGCTGGAGCAATTGCAACTGAAAAAAAATGCACAAAAGGTAGAAAGATATCTCTTTATTTTGAATTTATTAACTGGAATATGAAAGCTCTGGGAAATGTGCATCATTAACGTCTGCGCTTTGTTTGATACAAGAGGAAATTAATTTATAGTTTTATTTCTACAGTGTTGTTGTACATTCCAAGTTTGGCTTTTGGGGTTCCCAGTTTAATTATTGCCTTCCTGTTTCTAAATTGTGATTCCTTGTTTGATGATGGTCTATGTTCTGCATGTGTAACTGAGCTGAGGTATTCTGTTTATGTATTCCTATTTGACATTGCCACTTGTTCTCTTTCCCCAGTATTCTCTGAAATGTATTGGTTTAATATTTGCAGTGTTGCCTTTTGATAGGTAGGGTATGGTGCTTTGTGAGTCCTGGTAATGCTGTCAGGATATGGCGGGTTTGCTATGGGTTCTAAATGGGCAGCGTTTGTAGTAGTTCCTAATGTGCCTGGCGGTTGGCACTGGATTATAGTAATGTAGAAATCTTTTAGTCTTTCTTTATCCATACCCTCATTAAGAGACATGTTTACTAAAAGTTAGTGTATGGTAACATTATGCAAATATTTATGCAAATAAGGCCACTTATGCAAATGAGGCACCGCACCGAGTCTCTGCACATGGCCTCGCACCCCCCTTGGGCCGCCCCTGCTCCTTGCAGCGCATGTCCTACAGAACACCATCATCATTTTAAGGTAGTTACACTTAATTTCTCCAGCATCTACCTCTACATCCAGGCTCATTTGGCCTGCTAATTTGGCATTTCCTACTACATGAAATACCAGAGTCAGCTGCAGTCTAGTATTGCTTCCTACCCTCATTCATAGCATCCTGGTACCTCTAAGACGGGCACTGAGGTGGCATATTGGGTTTCATAATGGGATTTGTTTATCTCTAGAACACTAGAGACAGTACTGTGCAGGACAGGGGACCTGCTGGACATAGCAAGGTATTTAATACAGGAGGTATTAGACAAGCTGCCTACTATCATATAATTGCAGCTGGGACAGGTACTACAGGTTTGCTTCCACCATTTCCAGGCACAAATAATAAATAAAAATAAAACAAGTGAGGGAGATATCAGCATAACATTATGCCTAGCATAGGTGTCATGGCTTTTCCCAGACCTTGGATTGCAAGCAGCGTAGACACTCTGGTGATGTCAGTCTCCAGACTTAATGAGCAGAGTTTACCTAATGAGATTAGCTCTGACCCCCTGGTGATGTCAGTCTCCAGATTTAATGGGCCTAGTTTGCCTGATTAGTCTGTAAGATATGGAAAAATTGCCCCAAATCTTGCAAATACTGATGTATACTATTCTAATAAATCTATATAAGGTCTAAAAAATGTGACCTAAGTTTCATCAATTTTATGACGCGGACTTCCAGCGCTGACGCGTTTCACCGCTCCCACGGTTTCTTCGGGGGATACACGGTTCTCACGGCGTGTCATGCACAAATCATTAAACGTCTTTCAAAAAACAGCTTCAAGGAAAAAGAATAAGAATCAGTAAGGAAATGCATAGCTGTAGCAGATCTTGTAAGGAAAAAACCCCTTTATGTGAAATTTAATCTTGCTAGAAGCAATCCATAAAATCAAACAAACTGACCATGAACTTTACCTTACATCATTTGCAAAAATTAGCACGAGACCAGGCAGATCACACCACAGGATATATATTTCCGTGGATGAACCCCAAAAGGAAAATAAAGACATCTCGTCGGAGAGTAGATTTTGACACCCAATCAGAAGATTCTCAATCCACTGGATCCATCAAAAGTGCTAAGAATAATTTTTTAAGCAACGGAGAGTCTGATTCCAAACGGAAAAAAGACAAAATGAAAGAGAAATCCAAAGGACAGACCAGAGTCTCTCCACGGCACAAAACTCAAGAGTAATATCAGATCAGTCCTTAGTGGTGAATATATCTTCACATTCTCTCTCCAATGCTCAATGTAGTCTCTTGAATAAAGGTTTGTCATACATTCCTAGCATTAAACATGATGAGTTTCAATTTCGCTTGGACTTCGAACGTTTTTTGCGAAAGCTTCATTTAAAAATGTTTTTTTCAGAAGCATCTACTCCTGGTCCCTCTGCCCAGCTACTTTTAGAAGAAGAGTCGCCGGGTCGGATTCAATTACCTCTTATTTCTACTTGGAATCCGCCGGGCCCTGTTTCAGCCCCCCTGTTGCTGTACAGGGACTTGGTATTACGAGATGTTCACCATCTGGAAACCAACTCTCGTTTTGTGCGCCATACGCTTTCCATAAATGAAAGGGACGCTCTTTCTTCATTGAAGTCAAATACAAATGTAGTCATTCGCAGAGCGGACAAGGGAGGGGCAATTGTCCTCCAAGATCGTGAGCACTATTTAGAAGAAGCGCAACACCAATTATTAGACACCTCTACTTACCTGATCCTGGATTCTGACCCTACCTCTGAGTTACAGGGCACGTTGCTCGAACCATTGTCTACTTTTCTCGACTCTTATCTTAGGCCGTTGCTACGATCAATTCCTTCCTACATTCAAGATACGACGCATTTCCTTCAACAGCTTTCTAAGTATGATCAACTAGCAACAGTTCCCACCACGCTGCTGATTACATTGGATGTCGTATCGCTTTATACGAGTATTCCTCAAGCAGCGGCCCTATCCAGTGTGATGAGTGCTCTTACAGGAAGGATCTGTCAGTGAGTCAACTTCTGTTGTTGGAGCGTCTTGCCCGGCTGGTTTTATTTCGGAATTTTTTTCAGTTTGAGAAAGT
Source organism: Ichthyophis bannanicus (assembly GCA_033557465.1). NCBI lineage: Eukaryota > Metazoa > Chordata > Amphibia > Gymnophiona > Ichthyophiidae > Ichthyophis > Ichthyophis bannanicus. Next base: position 173,154,914 of record CM066039.1, on the reverse strand, counting down.
TCTCTATCAGCAGACAGCCGGAGTGGCGATGGGGGCCACGGTAGCCCCGTCAATAGCCAATTTGTTTATGGCCGATTTCGAGAAGACTTGGCTATATACTTCAGAATTCTGGTGCCATATTCCTTTCTGGGGCCGCTACATAGATGACGTGTTCATGCTATGGACGGCCTCAGAAACCCATTTTGACCAATTTTTTCAGTGGCTTAATCAGTGTCATTCTAACATACGTTTTACAAGTGCCAGAGCTTTAGATAAGATTACATACCTTGATTTGGAAATTCGTAGGGGTTGAGTCTCTTGGGAAACAACGATATTTAAGAAGGAGGTAGCTAGAAATGCTCTATTACATTATGATAGTGCTCACCCTACACCTTTGAAAACTAGCTTACCATTCTCCCAATTTATGCGGTTCCGACGGAATTGCTCAGACCTACAAGACTTCAGGTCTCATTCCAAACAGTTGCAAAAGAATTTTCAAGATCGGAGATATCCGAAAGGGGTTGTGCAACGAGCCTATACCCGTGCCTTGTATAACAATCGTGCTTTATTGTTACATGAGAAGAATTCTATGGCGGTTAAGGAGGAGCATATTAACTTTGTTTCTAAATTTTCTCCACTAAGCACGAAGATAAAAAAAGATTCTACATCGACATAGCAACATACTTAGTCATCTACCGGGTTTAGAAGACAAACCCATCCGCTGAGTTTGGCAACGGAACAGGAACCTTAAGGAGTTATTGAGCCCCTCAGAGTTACGCCCAGTTGTTTCATCTGTCTCTCTGGAAGCGACGATATTTCAGGCTGGTCATACTAAATGTAATGATTGCACCATCTGTAAGATCACGTTGGAGCTTACCCAATTTACTTATCATGGTGTTACATATCAAATCCATACTCAAACGGACTGTACCTCTAGTTATGTAGTATATGCCATACAATGCCCCTGTCGACTTCTTTATATTGGAAAAACTAACCGAGCATTCAAAATTTGTATGGGGGAGCATCGGAGTCGCCTTCATTGCCAGAAATTAGAAGCACCAATAGTAACCCATTGTCTGGCCTTGGGCCACCAATTTGACCAGCTTCGTTGTTTTTGCATAGACCAGACCCTGAAGGGGTCATTGGGCAAAACCAGAGATCAAAGTTTGCTGCTGAATGAACAGCGTTGGATTTATCGTTTACAAACAGTCAGTCCCGGTGGTCTTAACTCCCAAATAGACTGGTCAGTATGCACTTCATGAATAGCTTTTTAATTAATCTTGTATTCCATTCTCGTTTGGATGGTGATACTTTAAAGAGCTGGTCTGAATTTACTGAAGCCCATTCAGTGCAGCGAGCTGTCTGCTGATAGGCTGCTTCCAGTTTAAAACCCGGTAATGAGAGTGCCTTCGTACGCATGCGCGGCGTTCTTTTGGCTCTGAATACAAATGATGTAAGGTAAAGTTCATGGTCAGTTTGTTTGATTTTATGGATTGCTTCTAGCGAGATTAAACTTCACATAAAGGGGTTTTTTCCTTACAAGATCTGCTACAGCTATGCATTTCCTTACTGATTCTTATTCTTTTTCCTTGAAGCTGTTTTTTGAAAGACGTTTAATGATTTGTGCAAGACACGCCGTGAGAACCGTGTATCCCCCGAAGAAACCGCGGGAGCGGTGAAACGCGTCAGCGCTGGAAGTCCACGTCATAAAATTGATGAAACTTAGGTCACATTTTTTAGACCTTATATAGATTTATTAGAATAGTATACATCAGTATTTACAAGATTTGGGGCAATTTTTCCATATCTTCTAGTCTTATTGCTCCGCAAACCCCCCAAAAAAGATGGATTTGATTAGTCTGTAAGACAACAGCCCCTCCTTGCTATTCAGGAGAGATCAGACTTCAAACAAACCAAATTATGACAAAGGGAGGTGCTGAAGAATTTCACTATAAATACAGAGAAACACAAAAATATCGCTCTCTTCTTATTTCATCGGACACTTCTTACACCCACTTCTTACCCCCCTCACCCTTCTTTTCCTATTCTTTGAACACCCACTTCTGACAGAAGCAGCTTTATAACAGCTTTTTACATCTGTGCTGTACCTTTGTAATAAGCCTATTTCTATATTAAACCCTTTTTCCAAGCCACACCAGTTTTGGTTGTCTTATTGTGCTACTAACCCTACTGTCTCTGTGAAATGAACCCAGGACCAAATGGAGCGTAACCAAAAGTAGAGAGCAGTGAAAGGTTACAGTGCACAGTCTCAGACCATCCAGTGTACCGGTAGGCAGCTGCCTATGGTGTGGGTTCTCGGGTAGGGGTGCCTGCATAGATGTCCACGCTTCCCTCCCAGCACCGCCTGCCAATGTTCTGTGCACTTGGGGGTACCTGCTGGGTACTATCCCCTATGACACTATGAGAAACACACTCGTGCCCATGTTGGGCCCTCATCAGTTGCTGTCTGGCTGCTCTACAGTTTCAACATTCCTATGTGCCACCTAGGCATCTCCCTAGTCCGCACTGTGGCCCAGCTGGACCACAGCATGTGCCGCCTGCAGCCCTCTGTATCCCATTTCCAGCATCTGTACAGTTGCCCTTTCCGACATGCCCACCCTGCTGCTGCGGCACATGTGCACACCATAAGAAACCTGCCCAATATAAAGGGAAAATCCTGATCAGCGCTATTTCAATGTGGGATCATTCACCTTGTAGGGGGACAGAGCATAGACCCTTCCAAAAATGATATCTTTTTTTTTTGGAGTTCTCAGTAGTGGTTTTATATTTTTCCCATTAATATCACTATTGGCCAGCTTGGTTATGGGGATTTCAAATTTGGTTCAGGTCATTTTCCGTGTTTAGTTGCCTTTTTGTTATGTGCACATGTATCACAACTATCACTTTTTCTAGGTTTCCCTGGCTTTGCTGTACATTGCTGATGTAAATGGTTTCTCTTTCCTGCAAATGTGCCTTAAGGCGAGGGTTTCACTGGCGTTAGTGATCAGACCTAGATTCCACAGCGTTAGTGTGCCTGGAGCCTCTCCCCTCCCACTCTCCACCCATTGACCCCTTCTCTCTGCCCTCTGGGAAGCATTCCTCCGCCCTTCAGCGCCAGATTTCATAGCGTTAGGGAGCCTTAACGCCACAGGCACGTTATCACGCGATAACGCGCCTTGATCACCCAATAACATCACTTATCGCGCACTAATTCCACCGCTGCGACGTTAGCACCCTTTAGTAAACATACCCCTTTGTTTATATGACACTTCATATCAGAAAAAGACACAAACATACAAAAACAGATGGAAGAAAAGAGACACATCCACACAGGAAGAGACACGCACAGCTAAGAGATAGACATGGACAAAAGGTTCTCCGTTCACAAGCAGGATGAGTGAGCCACACCTGGTGATGTCATCCGAAAAGGAGGGGCTTTTCTAAAGGGATGGGCTCACCTTAACTAGGATGGAACCAGGCTGCTGGCATTAACCTTTAAAAAGGAGATAGAGCAGCTTTTAAACTAGATAATAGGGGAAAGCGGACAGTCGCCCAGGAGCACATGGTGCAGAACAATGTATCCTTGAAGGATACTAGCAAAAGACTGAAGTTAGGGCATATTAGCAGAGAGGTTCCAATAAAGACAAAAGTAGCCCAAATGTCCTTGAGTACAGAGCAGACAGAGCTTAAAGATTCCAAATTACACCCACCTATTGATAGCCAGATTAATATGAATAAAATACAGCCTCTAAAATCCTTGTATGCAAATGCCAGAAGTCTAAAAAATAAGATGAGAGAATATATAGTACTAAATGAGAGGTTAGATATGATTGATATCTCAAAGATATGGTGGAAGGAGGACAACCAGTGGGATACTGTGATACCTGGGTACAAAGTATATCGTAATAATAGAGCAGATCAAATTGGTGGTGGGGTTGCACTCTATGTTAGAGAGAGCATTGAGTCACAAAAGGATTAGTTTTGCAGGAAACAAAATTCACTGTAGAATCTCTATGGATTGAAATTCCATGTAAAAAGGGGAAGAGAAAGGCGATGGCAGTGGGGGTGTATTATCAACCGCCTGGCCAGAGTGAACAATAGATGATGAAATGCTCAAAGATATCAGGGAAGCTAATAAAAGTTACAGTACAGTAATAATAATGGGTGATTTCAATTACCCCAGTATCGACTGGGTCATTGTCACAGCAGGGCATGATAGGGAGATAAAGTTTCTAGATGAAATATATGATTACTTCTTGAAGCAGCTGATTCACGAACCGACCAGAGGGGAAGCCATTTTGGACCTAGTCCTTACTGGAACACAAGATCTGGTGCAAGAGATAAAGGTGTTGGGGCCACTTGGCAACAGTGATCATAGCATGAATAAATGGAAGAAGGATGGTAAGGAAATACACAGTACTACCTTATAACTTTCAAAAGGCAGGCTATGATAAAATGAGGAAAATAGTTAAGAAAAAATTAAAATGAGCAGTTGTAAAGGTTAAAGACTTACATCAAGCTTCGGCATTGTTTAAAAATACTATCTTGAAAACCCAGACCAGCTGTATTCCACGATTTAAGAAAAGTGGAAGGAAGTTCAAAAAACTGCCAGCATGGTTTAAAGGTTAGATCAGAGAAGCTGTTGCCAAAAAAGCATCTTTCAGGAAATGGAAAAAGGAGCCAAATGACAAAAACTGGAAACAACATAAGCACTGGCAAGTTAAATGCAAGGCATTAATAAGGCAGGCAAAGAGAGAATTTCAGAAGAAGCTTGCTGTGGAAGCAAAAACACAAAGACTTTTTCAAGTACATTTGTAGCAAAAAGCCTGTGAGAGAGTCAGTTGGACTATTAGATGATAGAGGGGTAAAAGGAAGGCGTAGTGGAGAGACTGAATGAATTCTTTGCTTCGGTCTTTGAGGAAGATGTAGGGATGTTACCCATGACTGAAATGGTATTTAAAGGTGATGCCGCAGAAGAATTGAAAGAAATATTGATACACCAGGAAGATGTATTACAACTATTTTATAAACTGAAGAGTAGCAAATCACAAGGATCGGATGGTATATATCCAAGGGTGTTAAAAGAACTGAAATATGAGACTGAAGACCTACTATTAGAAATCTGTGAATTATCATTAAAATCATCTGTAATACCTGAAGATTGGAGGATGGCCAATTTTTAAAAAGGGTTCCAGGGGTGATCCAGGAAACTACAGACCAGTGAGCCTGACATCAATACCAGGAAAAATGGTAGAAACCATTATAAAGAACAAAATTAGTGAACATGTAGAACTTAGTCATGGCTTAATGGGAGACAGCCAACATGGCTTTAGCCAAGGAAGGTCTTGTCTTACTAATTATGTTTTTTTGAAGGTGTGAATAAACAGGTAGACAAAGGTGAGTTGGTCAATATAGTTTATCTGGATTTTCAGAAAGCCTTTGACATGGTCCCTCATGAGAGATTTTTGGGGAAATTAAAAAGTCATGGGATTGGATGCAGTGTACTATTGTGGATCAGGAACTAGTTAATAGATAGAAAGCAGAGGGTAGGGCTAAATGGCCAATTTTCCCAATGGAGAAAGGTGAATAGTGGAGTACCCCAGGGATCTGCTGGGTCCGCTACTTTTTAACATATTCATAAATGACCTGGAAACATGAATAACGAGTGAGGTAATCATTTTGCAGATGACAGAAAATTATTCAAAGTTGTTAAACCCATGAGGATTGTGAAAAATTGCAAGATGACCTTGATAAATTGGAAGACTGGACATCCATATGGCAGATGAAATTTAATGTGGACAAGTGCAAAGTTATGCACCTAGGAAAGAACAACCCAAATCATGGTTACACAATGCAAGATTCCACATTAGGATTCACCACCCAGGAAAAATATTTAGGCATCATCGTGGTTAACATGTTGAAACCCTCCGCCCAGTGTGCAGCAGCGGCCAAGAGAACAAATAGAATGCTAGGTATCATAAGGAAAGGAATGGAGAATAAACCAAAGAATATTATAATGCCTTTGTATTGTTCCATGGTGCGACCGCACCTTGAATATTGTGTGCAATTCTGGTCACCGTTATCTTAAAAAGGATATAGCGTTATTAGAAAAGGTACAGAGAAGAGCCACCAAAATGGTAAAGGGGATGGAAGGATACCCCTATGAAGAGAGGCTAAAAAGGTTAGGACTCTTTGACTTGGAAAAGAGACGGCTGAGGGGGAGATATAATAGAGGTCTATAAATTAATGAATGGAGTGGAATGATTGTTTATAGAAAGACTAGGGGAAATTCAATGAAGCTATAGGGTAACCTATTTAAGACTAATAAGAAAAAATATATTTTCACTCAACATGTAATCAAACTCTGGAATTTATTACCGGAGAATGCAGTAAAAGCAGTTAGTGTAGCCGGGTTTAAAAAAGGTTTGCCTCTCCCAATGCCGAGGTAGATCTTAGTGAGCGCAGATCACCAGATAGCTCACTCTCCAACTCAGCAGACACAGCCCAACCTGTCCCTTGCGAGCTCTTACCCCCCACCTGGGAAGGAGGAGATGATAGCTCCAGGAAGCCGGGTGGCAAGGGTTGGCTGCGAGTCAACGAAGGCCCTGGGCTCAATATGGGGGAGACAGATGAAATTGACACAGACACCGGGCACTCTGACTCCGGCAAATATGCTAGCCAAACAGCTCCTCCCGTTCCTTCTGAGACCCGAGCGGTGCGCACAAGAAAAGGATCCAACGGACCCGTTACAGAAGTTGAATTCGGCGTAGAGGTATCAGCAGGCTGTGAGGGCAACGGCCCTGACTTCCCCTTACGTTTCCTCCCCATTCAGAAGAACACACACGCGGAGCAGACTGCTGCCGTAGCCATCTTGGAAACGCCCCCTCATTTCATAAATAAATAATTTAAAAAAAAAAAAAGGTTTGGACAAGTTCCTGGAGGAAAGGTCCATAAACCCCTTATTAAAGGGGACCTGGGATATCCACTGCTTGCCCCAATACAAATATTGTGGAACCTGCGTCTTTTGGGGAAACTGCTAGGTACTTGTGACCTATATTGGCTACTGTTGGGAACAGGATACTGGGCTTGATGGACCTTGGTGTGTCCCAGTATGGCACATCTTATGTTCTTATGATAGCGCTATGGACAAGTGCTCTACAGAACTCAGAAAGGCAAGCCTCTCAGCATGCATAAGTGATCCTCCCCATGAAACCGTCCCTAGCCAGCCCAGTTTATCTTCTTCCGTCTTGCCAGCAAGGATGGAATCTCAGCTCTCCTACACAAACAAAAAAAAGAGTAAGAAGAAGCAAGAAGATCTGCATAGTGGAAAAGTAAGATTTCAGGGATCAAGATGTCCTCAAAGCCCAGTTTGTTTGTTTATTTAGCTGTAATCTTATACCTCCTTTCTTCTTGTCAAGGTGGTTTACATGAAACAAAATGCAAATTATATTGTAACAATGGTTACAAAACCTGTTTTTAAAAAATGCCTTAAGTGCGGCCACAAGATGAACAGCACCAACGCCCACAATTGCTGCATCCAGTAGTGAATCACCATGTTGAGGACTGCCCCCACTGTGCTCGAATGTCTCCTCCCCCCCTGGGCCCATCGCTCAAGAAGTCACACACTACTGGTCTTCATCACCAGACCGGAGTCCCTTACTACTGCTGCCTCCTAGGAGCTGCCTCCAATACTGACTGTTGATGCCCATGTGGCCCAAAAAATGACCATGCTGCAGCTTGGGATGTGCCTGAGAAGGCCTCCATCCCTGGCCCAGTGTACTGGCAGACCACAGGAGCCGCCGCCGCAAGAGCTGCCCCTGCAGCAGTAGCAGCTTGACCTGTGCAGGCTGCAGACCCAGGCCCTAGCAACGCTCCTACATGGGGCCAGATCACACCAGCAACGCCTCTTCCTCTCATGGCACCACCCCCTCTGCAACCATTGAATGATGTGAGTAACCCACCAGTCACTGACCTCACTAGACTCCCAATTGGAGACCTTGTTGCCGCCCCTGCAACCACCTCACATACCGGAAGTATCTCCAGAAGATGGCAATCGCAGCTCTCCCTCAACTCGGCAAACACCCTAGACCCTAAGAACAAAATCCTTGGAGTACTCAAGTTCCTAGACACCCCGAGAATGCTAGTGGCCCTAGTGGTCCACAAGTTTCTCTAGGACAACTTGCTGGAGATTTGGCAAACCCCTTCATCCAGCCCCTCCAGCTCCAAAAGCTAGAGACAAAGTACCAGGTGCAGCCTGCTCCCAGTTTTGAGAAGTCACAGCTGCCACACCAATCCATAGTTGACAGATCAGCAATGAAGCATGCCAAGGGCTCTAGGACCCATTGCAACACACCTCTGGGGAAGGACTACAAGCTCCTTGATGACTTCAGGAAAAAGGTCTTCCAAAGTGCCATGATGAACACGAAGATCACTGCTCACCAATTACAGCAGGTCCTTTTTTAAAATGCCTTGTTGGACAGGCTCAGAGGCACCATTGACACACTGCCCTCGGAGTCCAAAGATATCACTGTGGCTACCCTCACTGACCCAGCAGAGTGTAGGAAACACCTCATCCGCTTGGCCTTTGATGCTTGACACCACAGCCTGAGTAGCCATTATGGCCATCACTGCTAGATGCATGGCCTTGTTTTGGGCATCAGGCCTGAGGAAGGATATCCATGAGTGCATAGCCGATGGCCCCCCACCCCAATTATGTATTTTTAAGAGTGTTCTGGGAGGGGTAGTATTTTGATGATCACAATTGTTGAGTTTAATTTTCAAAATCTCAGTGGGTGGGGCAGAGGTGTAAGGCTGAAGGTTTGCCTAGGGCATTCAATACCCATCCAAAAGGGTATTTGTCCTTTTCAACTCTTTCTTCTCCCCTTCTATGTCTTCTGAAGACATGGCTACTTCATTCTACCTTTCACTCCCCTCCTCAGCACTTACAAAGCTTACACATTACACAGTTCCAGGAGGGAAACTTACATCCCAATGTAGTGTAGTATTTGTAGTTCCTGAGTATACCCATTGAATTCAGCACTGCAAGTCCTATAATGCATTAGGATGAGGCTGTTGGAAAGCAGCACTAGCCTAAAATCTCCCTCGTGGAACTGGGTAACAAGTGCCACGCTTCTTAATACTTAGTGGAATATCAGCCAGATGAGACAGGAGATAAACTTCAGTGTGTTCAGATTTCTTTCTACTAGAGAAGACAGCTATCTTATCCCATCTTAGGTCAGTGATCATCACTGTTTTTCAAGCAGTGATCACTTTGAAAAATAAATTATATGTGAGAGAGGCAGGACCATCGTCGAACAAAGGAGCTGATTCCCTAGACAAGGGGACGTTTCCCCTTCAATGAAGCAACTCATGTAATTCAAGCAAAGTCTCTTTCCCTCAGCCCATCTCCTCTAACCTGATGCAGTCTTCCCCTTAGGCTGCAGAACAGAGTGGATCCTGAGAAGCATGGCCTGATCAAGTTTTTGCTCCACATGGTGTCAGCAACAAAGGAGTTTTGGGGGTAACAGGTGTGGAAGTTGTTTTGTTTGCCTATCCCTCAGCTCTCCCTTACATACTATTTTCCCCAATACACACTCTCCCTCAACCCCATGTCAAACACTCAACAGCTACCCTACCACCCTTTTTCAACCTCCATTGCATCAAGTTGGTTCTCCTCCCAATCTCTTAATCCCCACCCCTACCTTCTAGGGAGGCTTACTCCCAATTCCACCTCCACAACAGCTGTTCTGTTTTCTTGCAGGATCATGCACTAGATTTGGATATTTAGATTTAATTACTCACCTTTTCCAAATCCAAGCTCAAGCAAGTTGCAATTAGTTAGACAAGTTATTTCCTTGTCCAAGTCAACTGACGATCCAAGTTATACCTGAGGCAATAGAGGGTGCAGTGACTTGTCCAAGGTCAGAAGGAGTGGCAAGCTGGAGAAGCAGAACTTGAACCCTAGCTACCCAATCTGCTATTCTAACCATTAGACTATTCCCCCAATCCCTGTGCCTGAACTCCTGCACTAGTCTCACACCTGGGATCATTAAATGCCCTACCACTAGAGTAGTGTCTCTCAAGCTGGTCCTTGTGTAGTTAGGCAATATATCAAATAAGCTAAAACAAAAAACAAACAAAAAAAACCCCAACTGTGGATAGGTAGTTAAGGGAGTTACATTCAGGTATTGTATGTGTAGCCCCTAACTATCCTGTTATTCAGAATACCCACAATGAATATGCATGAGGTAGTTTTGCATGTACTGCCTCCATTGTATACAAATCTGCTTCATGTATATTCATTGTGGATATCCTACAACCTAGACTGGCTAAGGCAGTGGTTCTCAACTCTTTCCTAGGGACACATTCAGCTAGTCGGGTTTTCAGGATATCCATAATGAATATGCATATGCTAGATTTGAATGCACTGCCTCCATTATATGCAAAATCTATCTCATGCATATTCATTGTAGGAATCTTGAAAATCTAAGAGTGCCCTGAGGACTTGGTTGTGAACCATTGCCCAACACCAATTTTTCTTAAGCTGTTCCTGTCATAACCCCAAGCCAGTCTTTGCATGCAATAGCAGCAACGCATGCAAATCTATCTATGCATATTTGTTATGGGTTTCTTGAAAACCAGACTGGCTAGAGGGTACATCAGGACCGCCTTAAGAAACACTGCCCTACACTATCCATCAGAACCATCAAAGGTATGGTAACACCCATGGAGGACTAGGGCCCTGATAAGGAGGCATCCTAGTCTCCTCCCACTAGGGAGTCTCCCCTCCTCATTTCTACACATCTCTCCCAGGTCTCTCCACTGGCCTCAACCTGATTCATACTCCAAGGGTGGCATCCTTTTGCTGGCTCTTAACTTTCCTTGTTAGTTTGCACCAAAAGTATCACCTGGGAGCCTGGGCCTCTAAATGGCAAATGAAATGTAATGTTGACAAGTACAAAGTGATGCACATAGGGAAGACTAACCCAAATTATAGCTACATGGTGCAAAGTTCTACATTAGATGTCATCAAGCAGGAAAAGGATCTAGGTGTCATTGTGAACAAGATATTGAAAGTTTCTGCTCAGTGCATAGCAGTGGCCAAAAAAAGCAAAAACGGATGATAGGAATTATCAGGAGAGGAATAGAGAATAAAACAAAAAAGATCACAATGGTATTATTTAAAGTTTTAAAAGATTTTAAAATCCTAGGGCCTGATATTCAAAGCAATTAACAAGGTTAGTAGACCTGCTGTGTTAATCACAGCAACTAGGATATTCGTCAGCACTAATGGGTACTGCCACTGAATGCCCCAATGCTAGCTAGCAGAGAAGAGGCGGTATCCGAGGATAACCAGCTAGTGGCAATAGTCAGCCAATAACTGGTTATCCCTAAAAGGATCGCCTAACTTTTGCTGTCATAGCTAACCAGATAGTGGCCAAATATTGCTGCTGCCTGGTTAACTATGGTGCTATCTAGGGTTTAAAGATCAGCGGCAACAACTCGCCACTTTACAAGGACTAGCTACCATTGCTGAATATCCCCCCTCCCTATTTTTTTTTAAGCTGGTTCTTATCAATTTCTGCCAAAACTGCTGGGTTTGAACTTGTATGGACTGAGTTGTATAGTGTAGTTACTCACCTGTAACAGGTGTTCTCCAAGGACAGCAGGAATCAGTCCTCACATTTGGGTGACGGTTTCATCGACAGTGCCCCGGCAGAAGCATCTCCCCAGCTTTCGAAGAAAGTCTTTGGGAGATGCCACCACGCATGTGTGGTCCCCTTTCCACCCGAGGGTGCCATCTTACTCTTTCAAATGACATACTGTAGCTAGAACCAACAAAGAAGATGGCAAAAATTGTACAGCAACTCCAAGGGGAGAAGGGAGAAGGGAGGGCCTTGAGGACTGAATCCTGCTGGCCCTGGAGAACAGCTGTTACAGGTGAGAAACTACGCTTTCTCCAGGAACAAGCAGGAAGTCAGTCCTCACATATGGGATGCCCTAGCTACATGCTACCTAGAACCTGTAGAAAAAGCACAGCCCAGCCATGAGCAGCTGCAAGCAAATCTGAGGAAAGATTCTGAGGACCCCAGTGTCCAGGGAGAACCATGGCTCTGGTAGCCTGAACAAGAAGGGTCAGAGAGCAGGAGTTGCCTAAACCCTGAACAGATTACAGAGTAGGGCCTGGACAAAAGGCACTGTCCCATCGGGACTCCCTCTTCAGGCAGTAGTAAGCTGAAAAGACATGAACCGAGGACCAGGTGGCAGCCCAGCAGATGTCTGCCATAGGGACAAAGCATAGGCTTGCAATAGGAGGTCGCCATAGCCCTGACATTGTGCGCTGTGACCCAGTGTTCCAACGAAGCGATGCAGTCCACCACCCAGTTTGACAGGATCCGCTTGGTCACAGCTGTGAGGCTTTGTGATGGCCCTGGGTAGAAGCTGCAGGTAGGACAGGGCCCTTTTGCAGTCCAGAATATGGAAAATGGCTGCTGTCTTGTTGGAATGGGTCCATGGAAAGAAGGTAAGGAGCACCACCTCCTGATTGAGGTGGAAGGTGGTTACCACTTTCAGAAGGAATTTTGGGTGGGTGCGAAGAACAATCCTATTCTTGTAAAACCTAGTGTAAGATGGCTCAGCCACCAAGGCCTGAAGCTCACTAACTCTGCAGGCAGAGGTAAGCACCACCAGGAAGGCAATCTTCCAAGATAGGTAACGCAAATGGCAGATAGCCAAAGGTTCGAAAGGAGACTTTGTAAACTGCATCAGAATAACATTGAGATCCCATTCTGCCAGAGGCGGCCAGATGGGAAGCTTAGAGAGCAGTAAGCTCTGCATGAATCGGGTAATGAGGGGCTGCACAGAAAGATGTTTGCCCTCTATGGAGTCCGGTCTGCGAGAGGTGGAGCAAGTACTGCAGCACCAAATGCACCTGGCAGGAGAACAGGTCAACCCGCTGCTCCGCACACCATACTCCCTGGGGAGGTTGAAGGGTGCTAGGGTGACCCATTCAGCAGCCATGCTGTTAGCAACAGGGCCCCCAGGTTGGGGTGGAAAAGCGAGCTCTCCTCCTGGGTCAGTAGTCCTGGGGCACTCCCCAGAGGGACTGGGAGCTCCGTCGAGAGACGGAGCAACAGGGGGAAACCAAGGTTGTCTGGACCACCGCAGGGCCACCAGGATCATAGAAACCTTGTCCTGCAGGACCTAGAAGAGGGTCCAGGAGATTAGTGGCATAGGAGGAAAGGCATACAGAAGGCCCTCCAACCACGAGATGAGAAAGGCATCTGCCGCTAACTGGGACGGGTGCGGTTGAAGATAGCAGAAGCAGGGCAGCCGAGCATTGGGTGGGCTGGCAAACAGGTCCAAACTTGGGGTTTACCATAGTCAGAATAGCTGCTGCACCGCCCTGGAGTCTAGGTGCCACTTGTGCAGCTGGAGGACCCTGCTCAGCCTGTCTGCCAGGGCGTTGTCGGCCCGGAAGGTATACTGCCCTGAGGAGCATTCCCTGCTTGTTTGCGTATGAGCAGAGAGCTACTGCCTTCTGGCAGAGATGCCAGGATCCCGTGCCCCCCTGCTTGTTGATAGACCATCGTGACCTGGTTGTCTGTTTGGATTAGTACCACTGGCGGTGGTGAAAAGCCTTGATCGCTAGGAAAATGGCTCAGAGCTCCAGCAGGGTGATCTGCTGCTGCTCTCAGAGACCAGTTGCCCTGCATGCGCAGTTCCTCGCAGTGGGCACCCCAGCCCAGAATGGAGGAGTCCGTAGTGAGGACCCTCTGGGGGTTTGGGTGTTGAAAGGGCATGCCCTTCTGCAGGTACTGTGTGTGTCCTGCCACCAATTGAGTGACTCTGCTAGTTGACGGGACACAGAGACCCTGTCCCGGAGCCTGCCCATGGCTTGAGACCACTGTGAGCAGAGGCACCACTGAGCTGCCCGCATGTGGAGGTGGGCATTGGGGACATGGACTGTCGAAGCCATGTGGCCTAGCAGGAGGAGCATGGACCGCACCAACAAAACATGATGGTGCTGTACCTTGGTCGCCAGGGTCCTGAGGCAGTCTGCCCTGTCCAGGGGGAGGAAGGCCCTGGCTTGGAGAGTGTCCCGACAAGCCCCTATGAATGCCAAGTCCTGTGTTAGAGTGAGAGGGGATTTGGGGTGGTTTATCACAAACCCCAGATGTTGTAGGACCTTAATGGTGTGGGTTCTGTCCCCTTTTACTAGCCAGTCATCCAGGTTTGGGAAGACAAAGGCCCCTTGGAGATGGAGGTAGGCTGCCACCACTGCCAGGCATTTGGTGAAGACTCTTGGTGAGGAGGCTAGCCTGAATGGTAGAACCCTGTACTGTAGTGGTGTGCCCTGACCATGAACCTTAGGTACTGCCTGTGGCTGGGGTGGTTAGGCATGTGGATATAAGCATCCTGTAGGTCCAAGGAGCATAGCCAATCTCCTTGTTGGAGGTAGGGCAGCAATATTCCAAGGGAGAACTTTAACTTCTCCCGCACCAAGAATTTATTCAGGTTTGTCAGGTCCAGGATGGGCCTTAGGCCCCCTGTTCTTTTTGGGACCAGAAAGTACCTGGAGTAGAACCACTTTCCTTTTAGGTGGTGTGGTACAGGCTCTGTGACCTTGTCCCTAAGAAGGCCTGCAAATTCCTGCAGTAGCAGAGCCTGGTGCAGGGGAGTCCAAGGGGGATTATGTCTGGTTCAGGTGAAGGAGGTAACCCTTCCTGACCACCTGAAGTGCCCAGGAGTCAGTGGTGATGGCAGACCACCAGTGGGCAAAATGAGTCAGATGTCCTCCCTGTTGGTAGCTGGTCCTGCATGGGTAGAGAGGTTATGATCTGGGAGTCAAAACCCCAACCCAGTCTGGGTGGGGGCTGGTGTCTGAGGCTTGGTGCCCTTAGGCTTGCATGACCCTGGCCTGCTCCCTTTCCCTGATGACCCCAATGAGGGGTCTGGGGGGCTTGATATGGGGGATAGCCTCGGTAAGTCTGACCTTTCCAGTGGAAGGGAGGCCTTTTCCCCAGTGGTTTCTTCTTGAGACGAGTGGAGGTATTCCTGAAGCATCAAGTCCTGGTGACATACTCTGTTCTCTATTGCTGCTGCCTTATCTTCCATTGGCTTGCCAAAGACGTTTTCACCTAGGCAAGGGCTATCAAGGAGTTTCTCCTGGACCCATTGCTCAAGGTCCGATGCCTGAAGGCAGGCCTGTCATCAAGCAGATGCCCGTGGCAGCCTCCCTCGCATTAAACTCAAAGCCGTCGAAGGCTGCCCGAGACAAGTACTTCGAGCAGTCCCAGGTTAACTTCCAGAGGTGATCCCTACTGAGAAACCTCTGAGCTCCTTAATGAGGTCTTGGAGATACAGGTGAGTAATTACACTGTATCGGTATGTAACAGGCGTTCTCCAGGGACAGCAGAAATCAGTCCTCATATATGAGTGACGCCAGCACTGACAGAGTCCTCACAAAAGCATTCCTCTTCAAAGAAAGCCTTTGGGAAATACCACCATGCATGCATGGTCCCTTTCCCGCCCAAGGGTGCCATCTTGCTCAGTCAGATGACATAGCTAAAAGACGGCAAAAAAATAAAATATGGTAAAGAAGCAACTCCAAGGGTTGTGAGGACTGATTCCTGCTGTCCCCGGAAAATACCTGTTACAGGTGAGTAACTACACTTTCTCCGAGAACAAGCAGGAAGTCAGTCCTCACTTATGGGACTCCCTAGCTAATGGCTATCGAAAGTCCATAGAGAAAAAACAGTTACCCTCAGGGGAAGCCGTGAGCAGCAGCAATTGAGTCTGACAGTTCATACTACAGTAAGACCGGTGTGTCCAAAGGAAACCAGCACTCCGGTAGCCTGGCCAGAGAGTAGGAGTTGCCTAGACCCTGAAAAGATTATGAAGCACAGCCTGGCCGAAGGCACTGTCCCATCCAGGCAATAGTGAGCTGTGAAGGTATGGACGGAAGACCAGGTGGTGGCCCAGCAAATGTCCATCGGGACAGAGCATAGGTTTGCCACAGAGGCCACCATGGCCCTGACACAGTGCTCCATGAGCCGGCTGTCCAGTGAAAGCCCCGCCTGCTCATAGGCGAGGATGGTACAGTCCACCACCCAGGTAGATAGCATACACTTGGTCATCGCTTCCCCCCAGTCCACTGGGTCATATGAGACAAAAAGCTGAGAAGCTTTACGGTGGCCCTGGGTACGTTGAATGTAGGACAAGACCCTCTTACAGTCCAAGGTATGGAGGACAGTCTCTGCCCTACTGGCATGAGGCCTCAGGAAGAAGGTGGGGAGTACTACCTCCTGATTGAGGTGAAAAGGCAATACTACCTTCGGAAGGAATTTGGGGTGTGTGTGAAGCACAGCCCTGTTCTTATAGAACCTGGTGTAAGGTGCCTCCACCACCAAGGCCTGGAGCTCACTGATCCTGAGAGCAGAGGTGAGCACAACCAGGAAAACCACCTTCCACAAAAGGTATCACAGGTGGTAGGTAGCCAGGGGCTCAAAAGACAGACAAGTAAGCTGCACCAGTACTACACTGAGGTCCCACTCGGTCATTGGAGAGTGTACCCAGGGTTCAATAAAAGGAGTCCCCCCTCATGAAGCAGGTTACCAATAGCTGGGCTGAGAGGAGTTTGCCATCCAACGAATGGTGATGTGCTGCCAGTGCACTGAGGTGCACTCTTGACGGAGTTCGATTTGAGTTTGGAGTGCAAGAGATGGAGAAGGTACTGCAGGACTAGCTACACCAGACAGAAGAAGGGGCTAATCCCCTGCTCTGCACACCAGACTTAAAATCTGCACCACTTGAAGGCTTATGCCTTCCTGGTGGAGAACTTACAGAAAGCCAGCAGGATCTCCTCCACTTCCTCCAGGAGATCGAAAGGGGCTAGGGTCACCCTTTCAGCAGCCACACTGGTCAGATAGGAAACCCAGATTGGGGTGGATGAGAGAACCCTCCCTCCTGCAACAGAAGTCCTGTGGAGCGCCCCAATGAGATGGGAGTCTCCACCAACAGCCGGAGGAGTAATCACAGCTGCCTGGGCCATCAAGAGGCTATCAAGATCAGCAAGGCCTTGTCACAGAGGGTCCTGAATAACATTTTGGTAATTAGTGGTGTGGGTGGGAAGGCGTACATGAGACCTTCCAACCATGAGATGAGAAACACATCTGCCGCCACCCAGGAAGGGTGCGCTTGCTGAGAGCAGAAGCAGGGCAACTGGTAGTTGTCCGGAATGGCAAACAGGTCTATCCTTGGTTCCCCCCAGAGGTGGAAAAGCCGGCTGGCCACACTGGAGTCTAGCTGCCACTCGTGCGACTGGAGGACCCTGCTTAATCTGTCAGCCAGTGTGTTGTCCTGGCCCAGCTGGTATACTGCCTGTAACAGTATGCCATGCTGGACTGCATAGGATCAGAGGGCCATCGCCTTGCTGCAGAGGGCACGGGACCCCATGCCCCCCTGCTTGTTCACAGAGAACATAGCCACCTGGTTGTCGGTTTGGACCAACATTGGTTGGCGCCATAGGCGGAGGCAAAAGGCTTAGAGGGGTAGGTGTATCACCCGTAATTCCAGAAGGTTGATCTGCTGGTTGCTCTCGCCCTGCAACCAGCTGCCCTGGGTGCAGAGTTCCTCGCAGTGGGCTCCCCATCCCAGCAGGAAGGCATCCGTTGTTAGAACCCTTAAGGGGCATGGAGTCTGGAAGAGCATCCCTGCCTTGAGGTACTGGGGATTTTGTCACCAGGTCAGGGATTCCAAACTGGCGGGTCACTACAATTCTGTTGTGAAGATGGCCTGTGGCTTGTGTCCACTGGTCCCGCAGGCACCACTGTGTGGTCCTCATGTGGAGGTGGGCATTTGGAGCGACATGGACCATGGAGGCCATGTGTCCGAGTAGGCGCAGCAGGAGCCAAGCTGACACTAAGGGATGGTGTTTGTCCAGGGCCAGAGCCCTGAGCCGGGTGGCTGGGTCCCCTGGAAGGAAGGCCCTTGCCTGGAGGGTGTCTAGTCTTGCCCCTATGAACTCCACTGTCGGGAGGAGGTAGGACTCAGGGTAGTTTATTACAAACCCCAGCTTTTGCAGGACCTGGATGGTATGTGTGGTTACCTGCCGCACTTCTGAGGCCATGCTTCCTTTTATAAGCCAATCGTCCAGGTAGGGGGAAGACAAGACAAAACACTCCCTGGAAGCAGAGGAAAGTGGCCCGGACTGCTAGGCACTTGGTGAAAAACCTTGAGGCAGAAGCCAAGCCGAAGTGCAGCACCCTGTACTGATAATGGCTGCCCCCCACCATGAACCTCAGGTACTGCCTGTGGTTGGCGTGAATGAGGATGTGTGTGTAGGTATCCTTCAGATCAAAAGGAGCATAGCTAATCTCCCTGCTGGTGGTAAGGCAGCAATGTTCCAAGGAAGAGCGTCTTGAACTTCTCCCTCACCAGGCATCTGTTCAGATTGTGAAGGTCAAGAATGGGCCTTAGGGCCCCTGTTCTTTTTGGTACAAGGAAGTACCTGGAATAGAACCCCTTGCCCCTGAGATGGTGGGGAACTGATTCTAGCGCTCTGTCCCTGAGAAGACCTGCCAGTTCCTTCAGTAGAAGGTCCCAGAGAAGGGGAGACCTGGGAGGCTCTCCTGGAAAGAAAGGGGGAGGTGTCTGGGCCAAGTGGAGGAGATGGGCACTCCAAGTGGTCAAGTGTTCCCTGTAAAATAGTTATCTCCAAGTTATAATGACCTGTTCAATGTAATTTCAGTTTGTTCAACGTAAACCGCCTTGATATCATGAAAGGCGGTAAATAAGAAGTGATAAATAAATGGAGGAGGGCTAAGAATCGGTGGTGATGGCTGGCCACCTTTGGGCATAGTGAATGCGACATCCCCCTGTGGGCTGCTGACCTCCTTGGGGTAGAAAGGCTATGCCCAAGAAGTCAAAAGCTCCCACCCTGGCTGGGCTGGGGCCAACGCCTGGGCTTGAGAGCCTTCTGCTTATGAGGGCCTTGCCCATGTCCCTTGGCCTGCTGACCCTGCTGGGAAGCAGGAGAGGCCTGAAAAGGTGGGTAGTTTCTGTAAGCAGCCCCTTTCCTGGGGTAGAAGGGCTTTTTACCCAAGTCCTTCCATTAGGGAGGGGCAGCAGTCTTTTTAGAGAGCCTGGTCCTCGTCGGTCTCCAGCTCGGCAGCCTTTTCGGTCATGGGTTTGCCAAAGAGGTTCTCTCTTTCACATGGGACATCAACCAATTTGTCCTGAACCCATTGTTCGAGGTCGGACAACTGTAGCCAAGCCTGGTATTGGGCACTGATGCCCGCTGCCGATTCAAAGCCCTCATAGGCTGCCCAAGATATAAACTTGAAGCACTCACAGATAGCTTTGGCCAGGTTCTTGAACTGCTGCAGGGGTTCCTCGGAAAGACCAGCTGAGAACCTGGCGAGTTCCTTCACCAGGTCCCTCAGGTACATGCCCATGTACAGCTGGTATGCCTGGATCCGGCCGATGAGCATCAGAGCCCTGGTAGCACTTTCTGCCGAGGGCATCCAGGGTGTGTGCCTCCCTGCAGGGGGCATCGAGGAGTGCTTCTTCCGACTCTTCAGGCAATGTATGGCCAACTCCACCACCATGGAGTTGTGACTTCTGGAAGCCTGGGCTCCAGCAGACTCAATACATCGAGCCAAGCCGCTCGCTCACCACCGGCAACGATGCTGGCATCTTCCACATACAGAGCACATTAGTCGTTCCAGGATGGGACAGATGGGCACCGTAAGAGATTGCCTTGGAAGGGCTTCGTATTGGAGGATTTCTAGTTCCTCTGTCAGAGGGTCCTCCTCCAATTTTGTCAGGAATGCTAGGGCCTTGGACATGTCCCTGACGAAGTCGAGGAACGCCATGTCATCAGGTGGGGACAGACACTGGGGCTTTAAGGGAGGGGAGTCTAAGGGGACATCATGGTGGCGACAGATGTCCAGCGACTCCTCATCCATTTCCCAGGCTGAATAGTCTGTCGAGGACTCGAGGGAAGGATGTCTCGTGGACTCCAGAGAAGGAGGCCCCCCGAGGATGGTGGGGATGGGGGACTGTAAGGGCCTCCTTAGGTGGGGCCTCGTATTGGAGGATTTTGAGTTCCTTTGTGTGAGGATCCTCCAACTCCGAGGTAATGGACAATGCCTTTGTCATGATGCAGACAAACTCGATGAACGAGATGTTCTTGGGTGGGGACAGGCACCTTGATGCTGGAGGGGATGGATCCAAGGGGAGATGACGGTATGCTCTTGTCTCCAGGGAAGCCTTATCCTCAGACTCCCAGTCCAAATAGTCCATCGAGGACTTGAGGCCTGACAGCTCTAGGGGCATCATTGGGTCCAGCCTTCGGTGGACCACGGCTATTGCTTGGCCAGAGCCAGAAGCACTTGCTGGAGAGGATCTTGCTCCAGAGGATTGGGAGTGGGATCAAGACCTTTGCCGAGGACCAGCTTGAGGCATGGGGCTCTCCAGAATCTCTTCAGCGGTACAGGGAGTCCTTGGCATTGAGGTCCCTGTGGTCTCAGCACATGCGACAGCAGGGCTGGGCATCAACGCCTGCTGCGAGGCAAGGAAGGTAGAAATGCTGTGTTCCAATGCCATCATCCTGGCTTCCCATTCAGGAGCTGCAGCCTTTGACACAGACACCAGGATGACCGGGTCAGGTGTCGATGAGGAGAGGGAGTCTTCAACAGGACAGGCCTCAGGTGTCCAAGATCCATCACCGGAGGCCTCAGCATATGTTCTGAGTACCTTCGCCAGCCGCTCCTGCTCCGATTCCTTAGATACCCTCCAGGGGTTGTGGGACCTCGCACAGGACTTGCCATGCGTGCCCACTTCCTAGGAAGAGGTTCGAGGATTGTCTTTTTTCTTAAGGACAAGAACCCTTATTGGAATGTCCATGTGCCCATTTGGGCACCACGGGGGCTTTACACGACTCCGAGGATCCGTGCGGGGCCTTCGAGCATGCAGCTACCGGGGATGAATCTGACCTGTGAAAGATAATATCCTGCTTCTACCAGTGACTCTGGATGGCCTTAGCAGACATCTTTTTGCACAGGGAGCACACCTTTAGGTCATGGTCGGCACTTAGACACCGGAGGCAACAGTCATGTGTGTCAGTGAGGGACATGTTCTTTGAGCACCAATCACACTTCTTAAACCATTGGCCATTGTGGCAAAAAGGACCTCAGCAAGGTCGAAGACCCTTGACGCAGTCAGCGGTTAGAAAAGGCACAAAACTGTGCTGGATGAAAAACAGGTTCAGAGTCTCGCAGTCGCGATAGGGCTCTTAGGCGGGAAAGGGACCAGTGCCAACCAGACAATACACTTTAATGCACGAGAAAAATCAACCTTTTTCTGGGGAAGAAATATGGACATCTGTAGGGCTCCACGGAAAAAGGGAGACTGAGCAAGATGGCACCCTTGGGCAGAAAGGAGACCACGCATGCATGGTGGCATCTTCCAAAGACTTTCTTTGAAAGCTGGGGAGATGCTTCCTGGGCGCTCCGTCAGCATCAACACCACTCATATGCGAGGACCGACTTCTTACTTGTTCCTGGAGAACAAGTTGTTCCTTTGGTTCCAGGGAGTCACATACACCCATACATTTTCATGTGGTCTAGTCAACTGTTTTGTCTTTTGAGGGGTTTTTTTGTGGATTCTGTTTGTTTTTAGTTTAGTTAATTTTATTTGGTTTTTAATTGGTTTTATCCTTACTTTCTTGTAATTTCTTTGTATATTTTTATGATTTTATTATTGTTTGTCATCTTGGTGATAGGTGAGTCATCAAATTTAATAAACATAATGAAAGACAGGGTAGTAAATAACAATACAATTGCATATAGTCGTGTTTTCATTTATTGATTTATATTGATTTTATTTTCATATATTTATTTTTTTGTGCCAAAAGAGGGTACCATCACCTGAACATTTACAACATTTTCATATATTGGATTCCAAACTTCTATCCCTAATGTAAACAAGGAGTTATAAACATCTTTCATTAAGGCTCAGTCTTTGAATGTGGGTTCCATGCTTCCGGCTTTTTATTTCCATCTCATTCTCACTCTTATCCATACTTGCTCACACCTCATCCCTTTTTACCCTCTAACCAAGATCCTCATTTGTCTCTTGTGCATTCTGCACCTTGGGATATCACTCCTGAAATGATTTCTACAGGTGTACATACCTTTTCCACAGAGACTGACTTCTTTATTGGACTTTACTTCCATTCTGGCCATTTCATGCAAGGCCTTCCCCTAGTGCTGAACTGAAGGACTCTCTGTTCCCATCCAGTAATGCAAAATGGTCTTATATTGGTTTTATTTTATGATAATGTATTTTGACTCCTACTTCATGTGTCTTTTGGCTAGTTATGCAACTACACCTGAATAACCAACAAACTTAAGAGTAGTAGTGCCAATCCTCAAGGCTTTGATTTGCACTAATTCAACCCTGTTTGTGCCAGTTACACAGGGTTTAATATTTTGCAGCATAACTCAGAACAGCATTGTGCTACTTTTCTTTCCAGAACCCAAGGAACTGGAGCAGAGCAGGTGCTGTAAATCCATTCCAGCACCTCTAAGAAATAGAGCACAACTTGCCGTGGCATAAATAATCATTTCTGGTCCTCCAGCTTCCTGGAAAAAGCAAGGCCATAAGTATTGCAGCTGCTTATCCTGAAATGGGAGCAGCCAATTTTGTGGGGACAAAAATGAATCGTTTTGTTGCACACCCCCCCCCCCCCCTGAGTCCAACATAACCAAAGACGTTGTGAAGGAGAAGTCAGTCAAAAAGACATGGGGTGAATGCGCATTAGCCACACTGTGTTTCTACCACTACTGCTTATGCCAGCGTTCTTCCAAGTAATGTCGCCTCTGCCCCTAGTGACCATATCAGGGAAGGGGCCAGAGTAAATGAAGGGTTATGGAAACAGTGAATCGATCAAAGGGAGGGATAAGGTGAATGAGGGAATGTGGTGGGACACAAGCAAGTGAGGGAACAGGGGGGACTGTGAATTGTGTGGAAGGGGACTGAAGGGGCTGTGGGATGTATGAGGAGGGGACCAGGCTATGAGGGGATCAGATAAGGCAGTGAGAGTGGGGAGTTCAGAGAAGGGAGGAGAACAAGCAGTGCATTCCTTCCCCATAAGTAAGCAAAGAGCAGGCAATGTATTTGAATTCCAGGCTACCAGTCCAAAGAGGTTGAAGAGTGCAGGTAGTGTGGGCTAATCCACCCCATCCCCTCCAAAGGAGATCCATTTGATTTGTGGCCCAGAGAGGTCTGTACTTCTCCGGCCAAGAATGAACAGGAGAAACACTGCTAAAGAAGGCAAGGTTCCAGGTTGGGGAGGGGGGAATCAATGACCAGCCAGGAAATATGGAAGAATTCAAGATCACCAGGGATTGGGGATGTGACCAGAAGTTCTAAGAAAATGGAGAGGGGGCATGAGAGAAAGAGACCTACACCTGAGGGAAATAGAGGGGATTCAGGACAGGTGGAACAAACTTAGGGCCCAATATTCAAAATCACATCCATATCACAGGTGGTGTTATCCAGATAGCCCTGGCCAGCACCAGTTTTCTGTTGATAGTCAGTGGCACTAAGGTTGAAGGTCAGCACAGAAGGGAAAAAAAAAACTGGCAATGCAATTAATCAGTATAATAACAGCAGCTATTGATGCCATTGTGGCACCCACCATTCAACTGTAAGCTATAGAATCATGCTTATACTGTAGATATAAATAAACTGTAGATAATTACCCCAGTTTTATACCAAGTTAGACCTCCTGTTCAATGTAAGTGCATGACAGTCCCTGTCTACGCACAAAGCTGTTATCTGTAAACTGCACTGATTTTAAAGAGCGCGGTATATAAAAGCAATAAATAAATAAAATAACAATTAATCACTTGACCGAAGACCAAACATCATTTAAGACTGGGGTCACCAACCTCCAGAGGGCCGCGGGCCGCACAGCCGACTACCGGGAGCCTCGCCGGCCGCACCCCCCTTCTCCCCGCCCCCGCAAAAAAAAACAACAAACGCAAAATTATGAAAACAATGGCTGATCACCTTTATTGAATTTAATGAGATGGCTGATGATTCATGCTAGCAGACAAACGCTTAAAGTCCAGCTTCACAGATGACACTGACAGGAGAAGGGACGCTTGCAGGTGGTCGTCGGTGAGCTGCGAGCGCATGGATGACTTTATCAATTTCATTCGGCTGAACAGCTGTTCGCAGCAGTAGGTTGAGCTGAAGAGAGCAGCGACCTTGCGTGGGTTGGCGGCCATGGACGGGTGGGTGGCCGCCTGTGTCTTCCAAAATGTGACAGGGCCCATAGCCATGAAGCGCGACTTCTGTGCGTCGTCACACTGCAGTTCGATCAAGTCCATTTGAAGGTCAGAGGGCACGTTGGTGGGGTTCATTTCAAAGGGGGCACTGAAGAGGGCAAAGTCTTGCGAGTGCTTGGTGAAGTCTTATTGCTGATTGGTCCTCTAATTTGCACGCTGCTCTTGGGAAACCGGTCACGTGCCGTTGAACCCGCCGAGCATGCCGCGGGCCGCAGATACAATGGCGAGAATACTTGGCGGGCCGCACGTAATGTTAACCGGGGTAGAGCCTCGCGGGCCGCACGAAGGGACCTCGTGGGCCGCATGCGGCCCGCGGGCCGCAGGTTGGTGACCCCTGATTTAAGACAACTAGCCACAGGATTGCTGTCGACAAACTCTATGGCACTTAACCTCTGGATAATATTGCTGAATAACTTACAGACCACATTGGCACCATCCAGCTAATGCTAAGGTGGTCCATGGACAGAGCGATGAATTATCCAGATAACACTGCTAGCCAGAGACCTCAGAACAGCCAAAAGGCTATCCTATATTCCAGCTAGTTATCTGGTTAGCAAGGCTGAATAGTGCCACTGATCGCTGCTTGATCTGGAGATTCAGCACTAGTCACTATCTGCATACCAGCACTGAATATCCAGATTTTGTTTTAACCATCACAACTAGCATTTTAAAAACCACTGACTGGGGCAACTCTGTACCGATCCATTAAGCCTGAACCTTGACTGTGCAACAAAGAGAAATTAGACGTACCTGCTAATTGTTGTTCCTTGAGGAACGCCATTCCAGTCCTGCACCTCTGGGTAGTGTACCTCCTCCAGCAGCTTAGAGACTGAGCATGTCATCTTTTTGATGACACTAGTGTACATATGCAGCTGGCACCGCCTACCAGCCCCAGTACCTACTGGCAAAGCAGAGGAGCAATAAATAAAGTAAAGTAGTTAAACATGCAACACTTCTATATCTAAATAAACTAGTACCCCCCTCCATCCCCTGGGAAGGGATACCCCATCCCCCCCTCCAGGATGGGGAGGCCTACCTGTTGAGTGCCTGAGCAACTCCAACCAGTGGGGAGTGAGCAACTGACAGCTCTTCTGCCCCCCCCCCCCCCAAATGCTGATTACACACCCTCCATGGCTCCCCCTAGCCACTTCCTCCACCAAGGGAACCAGCTTCAGGGCCAGGGTGTGCACAGATTATCACAGAAAGCACTGAGAGAGGGTTCCGGGACTGGACTGGAGTTCCTCAAGGAACAACAGTTAGCAGGTAAGTCTAATTTCTCTTTCCTTATCGTCCCTCCAATACAGTGCCACACCTCTGGGATGTATCACAGCAGCTAAACTAACGGGAGGGACCCACACAACCAGCCTGAAGCACCGCCGATCCGAAACGAGCATCCTCTGCCACCTGGACATCCAGGCGAAAATGTTCAGAAAAAGTATGCCACCCTACAGATCCCCACCAGTGGAACTAAACTATACTCTTCCCACGAGGCTGCCTGAATGCATCCGCAACTCCACCGGC
The DNA here is from genome assembly GCA_033557465.1 of Ichthyophis bannanicus. Classification (NCBI taxonomy): domain Eukaryota; kingdom Metazoa; phylum Chordata; class Amphibia; order Gymnophiona; family Ichthyophiidae; genus Ichthyophis; species Ichthyophis bannanicus. The sequence continues at coordinate 173,129,052 of CM066039.1, read as the reverse complement.
ATTGCTCTACCCTTCAAGATCTATGCAGACATGATTGCCTCACTGATCCATCCTCACTTTTGCACGGCCCACCAAAAAAAACCAACAGACGGTCCGATCTCCGAAAGGACGATGCCCTTTTCACATACCTTTGCAGGACTCTTACCATCCAGGTGGCACAGCTGTGGAATGGCAGGGCCCATATCCGCTCTCGCCCACATCCACGCTCACCAGAGCCAGTAGGGAAATGGCCTGATAGAGATGAGGACAGTAACTGAATTCAAAAAAGCATGGGACCAACACAGAGGATCTCTAAAGGTAAAAAGTGGACTGTTGTAGTTGTTGATATGGAAGGACAGACTAGATAGGCCATGTGGTCTTTTTCTGTCATCATGTTTCTATGATATACATGAAATGCTGACACCACCTTGGGCAAAAAGGAAGCTACCGGGCACAGGACCACTTTCTCCTTGGAGAAGGAAAGGTATGGCTCCTGGCATGACAGGGTCCGAAGCACCGAAATCCTACAAGCCAAGCAAATCACCACTAGGAATACCATTTTCAGAGTCAAATCTTTCGGGGGGAAACTCAACTCAATGGCTCAAAGAGTTCCCCAGACAACACAGTCAGCACCAGATTGAGATCCCAAGGCGGTACCCACTGCCCTCCTTGGCAGACAGAAGTGGGTCACTGCCCCTAGAAAGCTCAGCACATCTGGGTATGTACCCAATGGCACCCCGTGGACCTTCCTGTGATAACCGGAAATCGCCACCAGTTGCACCCTTAAGGAACTGGAGGCTAGATCCTTATCAAAACCAGATTGCAAAAACACCAAGATGTTGACAGAGGCAGTGGAAGGACGCACCTGCCTCTCTCCACACCACAATTCAAAAGATGCGCCCTACGCAGATGCATGCCAGGTTCGTACACCTCCTCATAAAAACATAAAATATGCCATACTGGGTCAGACCAAGGTCCATCAAGCCCAGTATCCTGTTTCCAACAGTTGCCAATCTAGGTCATACGTATCTAGCAGTTTCCCCAAAAGACACAGGTTCCACAATGCGTGTATTGGGTCAAGCATTGATATCCTGGGTCCCTTCTTAATAATGCTTTATGGACCTTTCCTCCAGGAACTTGTCCAAACCTTTTTTAAACCCAGCTACACTAACAGCCTTTACTACATCCTCCGGTAACAAATTCCAGAGTTTGATTACAAGTTGAGTGAAAAAATATTTTCTTTTATTAGTCAAATAGTTTACCCTGTAGCTTCATTGCATGTCCCCTAGTCTTTCTATATTCTGATAACGTAAACAATCTACGTTTACCTGTTCCACTCCGTTCATTAATTTATAGACTTCTATCATATCTCCCCTCAGCTGTCTCTTTTCCAGGTTAAAGAGCCCTAACCTTTTTAGCCTTTCTTCATAGGAGTATCCTTCCATCCCCTTTACCATTTTGGTGGCTCTTCTCTGAACCTTTTCTAATAACGTTATATCCTTTTTAAGATACAGCGACCAGAATTGCACACAATATTCAAGGTGCGGTCTCACTATGGAACGATATAGAGGCATTATAATATATCTTTTGTTTTATTTTCCATTCCTTTCCTTTTGATACCTAGCATTCTATTTGCTCTCTTGGCCGCCGCTGCACACTGGGCAGAGGGTTTTAACATGGTATCCACAATGACGCCTAAATCTTTTTCCTGGGTGGTGGTTCCTAATGTGGAACCTTGCATCGTGTAACCATAGTTTGGGTTGTTCTTCCCTAGGTGCATAACTTTGCACTTGTCCACATTAAATTTCATCTGCCATTTTGATGCCCAGTCTTCCAATTTATCAGGATCCTCTTGCAATTTTCCACAATCCTCTTGGGTTTTAACAACTTTAAATAGTTTTGTCTCATCTGCAAATTTGATAACCTCACTCGTTATTCCACTTTCCAGGTCATTTATGAATATGTCAAAAAGCAGCGGACCCAGCACAGATCCTCTGGGCCTGTAGCAAGGTCACTATCCCCGAACCCGATTATCCTTTCTTCAACCATGCCCTTTCAAGAGCCATGCTGTAAGTGAGAATTGATCCACCTGGGGCATGCGAAGCAGCCCGTGTGTCAAGAGGTCCTTCCGGACCAGAGCCCACCACAGTCAATCCGCCAGTATCCGAATCAGGTCAGCATACCACGGGTACCTCGGCCAGTCTGGTGCCACCAGAATTACAAATCCCCGGTGTGCCTCTATCCGTTGCACTAACTGGCCTGCGAGTGCCCACGGGGGAAAAACAGATAAGACCCTCTTCGAGCCACTGCTGAATTAGAGCATCTAAGCCCTCAGACATCCTCTCTCCTTCTGCTGAAAAACCGGCAGGCCTTGGCCGACACAAACATTGCCATCAGGTCCATGACCGGTGTGCCCCATCGGCAGACCACCTGCTCAAACACCTTCTGATTGAGCTGCCACTCTGCGGGGTCCATGCACACTCGGCTGAGGTAGTCTGCCTTCACACTGTCAATTCCCGCTACGTGCGCTGCTGCTAACACCTGGAGACAAATTTCTGACCATCTGAAAGGTCTTTCAGCCTCCTCCGGGGCTGCACTGCCCGTGCCACCTTGCCGGCTGATGTAAGCCACCATGGTCACATTGTCCAAGAGGACTTGGACCACCTTCCCCTGCAACCATGGCTCAAAACCTTCTAGCACCAAGGTTACTGCTCACATCTCGAGCCTGTTGCTAGACTACAGGGCCTCCTGAGGATTCCTGTCCCTGAACAAAGCGTCCTTCACAATGGGCTCCCCAACCTGACAGGCTGGCATCGGTCATCAGCAGAACCCACACCGGGGACTCCTTCCAGATTTCCCACATGCAGCCACCAACTAAGGGCTCTGGCGCTCTGCGGGCAGGGGAGTACTTGGGACAGAGGCTGACTCTGATGGGACCAATCGACGGAGCCCTTGCCCATGGGACTAGCTCAAGAGTGGCCACCATGGTCTCCAGAACCTGCAGATAATGCCACGCTGATGGTCTTGCCATCTTCACTGTCATAGCTCCCGCGCCCAGCGATCTGGCAGGAAAACCCTGCCCACATGGGTATCAAAGCACGCTCTCAAACACTCCAGCTCCTGGGCCGACCGTAACTTACTCTTGATCAGGTTGAACCCCCAACCAAGACTTTGAAGGAACTCTCCCACACGCGCTGTTGCTCTTTCACTATCATCCCTGGACTTCACCTGGATCAGTCAATTGTCTAGGTACGGGTGGATGAGAACCTCTTCCTTGTGGCGAGCTACCACCCCTAACACCATGACCTTGGTGAAGGTACATGGGGCGGATGCCAGACCAAAGTGCAACGCTCAAAATTGGAAATGGCCCCTTGGCACCGCAAAGCGGAGAAATTGATGATGTTCTGGATGGATGGGAATGTGCAGATACACCTCCGTCAGATCAAGAGTCGCCAAAAACTCTCCACTTCCTACCACCACTATTACCGATTGCAGCATTTCCATGTGAAAATGTGGTACTCGAAGACAGCAGCATGCCCTCAAAGTGGAGAATTGAGCAAAAGGATCCTTCCTTTTGGGCACCACAAAATACATGAAGCATCAACCGCAGATGTACTGTACTGGTCTCGTGGAACCAGTTCCATGGCTCGCATCTACAGGAGACAAGTCAAGGTGTCTTCTACTGCCGCCACCACTGCTGCGTCCGCTTTGGGCGATCAAAGGAGCTCGTTTTTGCTCTGGCAGTGGGTATAGGCACGTCATGGATTGCATCCCTTTAAGGCCAGCCTCCAGCAGATCCCACTCACCTGGATCATCTGTCCTACTACTCCATGTATTGGGAAGACTTTCTGCGATTTCCATACCAGCTGGAACAGCAGATCCTACAGCGCCTCTTCCTCTGTCGGGAGGTTAGCAGGCATATTCAGGGCCTTGAGGGACTCCAAGGTACAAAAAGAATATGAGCCCTTTGGGGATGAGGAATTTTATCAGTACCTGTTTGCAGTGATTGCAAACCACTTTGATGCCCTTTGGCCTGGGCGGTATATCAAGAAATTGCATAAACAAAGATGAGCATCAGTAGCACCTCCTGGTGGAAAACCCAAACAATCTGGGCCTCACCCTCCTGTTCTGGGCTCTCTCCTTCTTCCAACTCCTCCTGCAGATCTAGCTCAATGTCAAGGTCTTCCCTATCAAGCCCCTCTGACCACAGCAATTGCTGCCACTCCTCTAAGCCTCTAGCCTGCATAGACGCCACTGCTCCTGACTCGTACTCTTTTGCATCTGACACCCTGTTAGCCCTGTGTTTCGGGGCTGAAGAGACACTTGCAAAGCCCTGTTGACGTAGGCAAAACACTTTATGCAAAAGTAAGACAAACTCCAGTAAGAACACCCCCAGGAACCCTATTGCTCCCTGGGCTTGAGAGGTGGATAGTCTTGGGCATCGTGGAGGGACCGGGGACCGGATCCATTGAAGGTAACATGGTGCCTCCGTCCCCAAGGTCTCTTGCAACCACGAGGGACTCTCCTGCCTCATCTCATCCTGCAGGCCCTGCTCCCATGACTTAGCCTCTTGCGTGCAGTCTAGGCAGACACCTGCCTCCAAGACCACACCCCATCGAGGACCGCATATCTTGAGGATGTAAACCGCTTTGATTTAAATGATAAAGTGGTATATAAAACCTGTTAAATAAAATAAATAAATAAATGGCTATAAGGGAGTACAGCTTCCCTTACAAGCATTATTACAAATTTAATAGGCACATAATCTGGGCTAAGAGACAAGGGATGATCATGTCAGGTTACTCGAGAGCGTTTTGGTTTCCTAGACCATGGGATGCTGTTCCAAGGGTTGCAGAGCAGAGATGACATCCATCTCTCCAAGAAAGGTCAACACATCTTCGGTAGTAGACTGGCTAATCTACTGAAGAGGGCTTTAAACTAGATTCGTTGGGGATGGGCGAAGAAAGCCCCCAGGTAGGTGATACATTAAATACCTTTATGGAAATGGGTAACAGGGGTAACATATGGAAAGCAGTGTGTATAAATGCCCGTAGCATGGCAAATAAGATCCCTGATGTTGAAGCTTTGGTGGGAGTGGCTGACTTGGATTTAGTGGCAATTACAGAAACATGGTTCACAGAAAACCATGATTGGGATGTAACTATACCTGGCTATACTTTATTCAGAAAGGACAGGGTAGGAAGAAGGGGAAGAGTGGCACTATATGTAAAAACTACTATTAAAGCTTTGGAATTACAGAGCTTAAAAAGGGAGAGAGGAGGCATTGTGAATTAAACTAGAAAGAGGGAAAGAGAAATCTATTTGCATTGGTGTGATATACAGACCTCCCTCACAAGAGGAAGAGGTGGACAGAGAGTTAATTGAAGACATATGCAGCATTGCTAGGAAAGGGGAAGTGCTACTGATAGGAGATTTCAATATGCCAGATGTTGATTGGCACATTCCTGCTGCAGTATCATCTAGAAGTAAGGAGATCCTGGATTCTCTACAGGGAGAACTATTCAAGCAATTGGTAACAGACCCCACACGTGAAGGGGCCATACTGGACTTGGTGCTTACCAATGGTGAAACTGTTTCTGATGTTGTAGTGGGAGATCATTTTGCATCCAGCGATCACCAGATGGTGTGGTTCAGTATTAGGACTAGGGCTGTTAGAATCCATTCAAAGGTGAGGATCTTAGACTTTAGGAAGACTAACTTTGCGAAGATGGGCCAATACCTCAGGGAGTCGTTAGTGGGATGGGAACAGCTGGGGGATGTAGAAAAACAGTGGGTAAAACTGAAAGGGGATATTTTAAGGGCAACCAACCTTTTTGTTAAAATAGTAAATAAAAGGTAAAAGGAAAAGGAGACCACTATGGTTTTCGAAAGAAGTAGCTGAAAAAGTGAAGAAAAAGAGGGAGGCCTTCATGAAATACAAGAGATCACAGAGAGAGGAAGACAGGCATCTGTATTTGGAAAAACTTAAGAGAAGCTAGCAAAGTAGTCAAGAAGGCAAAGATTCAAAAGGAGGAGGAAATAGCCAATGCAATAAAATGGGGGGTTAAGACATTTTTCAGATATATTATTGAGAAGAGGAAGGGCAAAAGTGGTATTGTCAGACTCAAGGGTGCAGGGGAGGAATATGTAGAAACTGATAAAAGGATAAAGCAGAATTGCTTAACAAATATTTTTGTTCTGTATTCACAGATGAAGAACCAGGAGCAGGACCTCAGAAAACACCCACAAATAGGAACAGAAGCGAGGGACATCTTGAACAATTTTCAGAAGACTGTTCGTTAGAAACTAGCTTAACTTAAAGTAGACAAAGCGATGGGACCAGATGGGATACACCCTAGAATACTGAGGGAACTTGGGGACGTTCTAGCAACTCCACTGACTGACCTTTTCAATGCCTTGTTGGAGTCAGGAGTGGTGCCAAAGGACTGGAGAGAGGCTCATGTGGTGCCTTTACACAAAAGCGGAAGTAAGGATGTGGTTGAAAACTACAGGCCGGTTAGTTTAACTTCGGTGGTGAGTAAATTATTGGAAATGCTGCTGAAAGAGAAAATAGTGAGGTTTCTGGAGTCCAGCAGATTACAGGATCCGAGGCAGCATGGATTCACCAGAGGCAGGTCTTGTCAGACAAATCTGATTGATTCCTTTGACTGGGTGACCAGGGAGTTGGACCGAGGGAGAGCTCTAGATGTGGTGTATTTAGATTTCAGTAAAGCCTTGGACACTGTTCCTCACAGGCGACTTATAAACAAACTGAGCACCCTAGGGATGGACCCTAAAGTTACTGCTTGGGTTAGAAATTGGTTGGGTGGGAGGCGACAAAGAGTACAAGTAAATGGAGCTCACTCTGAGGAGAAGGATGTTACCAGTGGTGTGCCCTAGGGATCTGTCCTTGGTCCGATCCTTTTTAACATCTTTGTTAGTGATATAGCGGAAGGGCTGTCAGGTAAGGTTTGCCTCTTTCGGATGATACCAAAATCTGCAATAGAGTAGACAACCAGGAAGGTGTAGATAACATGAGGAGGGATCTAGCTAAGCTTGAAGAATGGTCTAGAATTTGGCAGCTGGGATTTAATGTTAAAAAATGTAACGTCATGCATTTGGGCTGCAGCAATCCAAGGGAGCAATATAGTATAGGGGGTGAAGTACTTTTGTCCACTAAAGAAGAGCAGGACCTAGGCGTGGTTGTGTCTGATGATCTTAAAGTAGCTAAACAGGTAGAAAAGGCAACGGCAAAAGCTAGGATGCTTGGGTGCATACGGAGAGGAATGTCTAGCAGAAAAAAGGAGGTGATAATGCCTCTGTATAAGTCTTTGGTGCGACCTCATTTGGAGTATAGTGTGCAATTCTGGAGACCGCATCTTCAAAAGGATGTGAACAGGATGGAGTCGGTGCAGAGGGTGGCTACTAAAATGATTAGTGGTCTTCATTATAAAGCATATGAGGACAGACTGAAGGATCTTAATATGTACACCTTAGAGGAAAGGCAGGATAAGAGGTGATATGACTGAGATGTTTAAATACCTCTGTGGCATAAATGTTCAGGGAGAGAGCCTCTTTCAATTGAAAGCAAGTTCTGCTACGAGGGGACATGGGATGAGGGTGAAGGGAGATAGATTCAGGAGTGATATGCGGAAATATTTCTTTACAGAAAAAGAGTAGTGGATCCATGGAATAGTCTCCCAGTGGAGGTGGTAGAGATGAGGACAGTAACTGAATTCAAAAAAGCATGGGACAAACACAGAGGATCTCTAAAGGTAAAAAGGGGACTGTTGTAGTTGTTGATATGGAAGGACAGACTAGATAGGCCATGTGGTCTTTTTCTGTCATCATATTTCTACGTTTATATGTTACTCACTGACCATAGAGACAGAAGGATTTGATTTGCCACCTATTCACTGACCGACTATATCTTTCAAATTACATACATTTCTTGTATGCAGGTACTTCGGGTTTTTCACCAAGCTGTAGCTGCTACAAACCTATATGTAGCACTTTTGTTTGTTTTTTTTCTTCCCCCCCCCCCTTCATTTATTTCTGTCTCTGACTTTATATCTGACCTTTCTCAGGAGAAAGTCACAATGTTTCAATCTACTGTCACTTAGATCACCTGATCAGGGACAACAGCACTCTGAAATTCACCCAGCAAAAAAGGCTTTTCCCACACGTCTGCATCAAGTCACTGTGCACTGAATAGGTTTTGAGTTGTATAACACAAGGAATGCTTAAGGATTAAAGTGGGGTTCACCTCCCTTGATACCATCCTATACCAGGCACTGCAGTCTAGCCGACATGGTGGGAAGGGCTGGGGGCACTCCCCAGGAATGCCCTCAATCTGTACCCAGGGTAGGTAAAAAGATCCCCAGCACAGTGCACCTCCATGGGTTCAGGCACGAAGCACTAGAGTACATAAGAACATAAGATATGCCATACTGGGTCAGACCAAGGTCCATCAAGCCCAGTATTCTGTTTCCAACAGTGGCCAATCTAGGTCATACGTACCTAGCAGTTTCCCCAAGGGACACAGGTTCCACAATGCTTGTATTGGTTCAAGCATTGATATCCTGGGTCCCTTCTTAATAATGGTTTATGGACCTTTCCTCCAGGAACTTGTCCAAACCTTTTTTAAACCCAGCTACACTAACAGCCTTTACTACATCCTCCGGTAACAAATTCCAGAGTTTGATTACACGTTGAGTGAAAAAATATTTTCTTTTATTAGTCTTAAATAGTTTACCCTGTAGCTTCATTGCATGTCCCCTAGTCTTTCTATATTCTGATAAGGTAAACAATCGATCTACGTTTACCCGTTCCACTCCGTTCATTAATTTATAGACTTCTATCATATCTCCCCTCAGCCGTCTCTTTTCCAGGTTAAAGAGCCCCAACCTTTTTAGCCTTTCTTCATAGGAGTAGCCTTCCATCCCCTTTACCATTTTGGTGGCTCTTCTCTGAACCTTTTCTAAAATTGCTATATCCTTTTTAAGATACGGCGACCAGAATTGCACACAATATTCAAGGTGCGGTCTCACCATGGAACGATATAGAGGCATTATAATATCTTTTGTTTTATTTCCATTCCTTTCCTTATCATACCTAGCATTCTATTTGCTCTCTTGGCCGCCGCTGCACACTGGGCCGAGGGTTTTAACATGGTATCCACAAGGACGCCTAAATCTTTTTCTTGGGTGGTGGTTCCTAATGTGGAACCTTGCATCGTGTAACCATAGTTTGGGTTGTTCTTCCCTAGGTGCATAACCTTGCACTTCTCCACATTAAATTTCATCTGCCATTTTGATGCCCAGTCTTCCAATTTATCAAGATCCTCTTGCAATTTTCCACAATCCTCCTGGGTTTTAACAACTTTAAATAGTTTTGTGTCATCAGCAAATTTGATAACCTCACTCGTTATTCCACTTTCCAGGTCATTTATGAATATGTCAAAAAGCAGCGGACCCAGCACAGATCCCTGGGGTACACCACTATTCACCTTTCTCCATTGGGAAAATTGGCCATTTAGCCCTACCCTCTGCTTTCTATCTTTTAACCAGTTCCTGATCCACAGTAGTACACTGCCTCCTATCCCATGACTCTTTAGTTTTGCCAAAAGTCTCTCATGAGGGACCTTGTCAAAGGCTTTCTGAAAGTCCAGATACACAATATCAACCGACTCACCTTTGTCCACCTGTTTATTCACTCCTTCAAAAAAACATAACAGATTAGTAAGACAAGATCTTCCTTGTCTAAAGCCATGTTGGCTGTCTCCCATTAGGTCATGACTATCTATATGCTGAGTAATTTTATTCTTTATGATGGTTTCTACCATTTTTCCCGGTACTGATGTCAGGCTCACTGGTCTGTAGTTTCCCGGATCACCCCTCGAACCCTTTTTAAAAATTGGTGTTACATTGGCGATCCTCCAATCCTCAGGTATTAGAGATGATTTTAATGATAGTTCACAGATTACTGATAGCAGGTCTGCAATCTCAAATTTCAGTTCTTTCAACACCCTTGGATGTATACCATCCGGCCCAGGTGATTTGCTACTCTTCAGTTTATCTAATAGTTGTAAGACATCTTCCCGATGTATCGATATTTCCTTCAATTCTTCCACACCTTTAAATACCACTTCAGTCGTGGGTAACATCCCTACATCTTCCTCAGTAAAGACCGAAGCAAAGAATTCATTCAGTCTCTCCGCTATCGCCTTGTCGCCTCTTAGTGCTCCTTTAACCCCTTTATCATCTAATGGACCAACTGACTCTCTCACGGGTTTTTTGCTACGAATGTACTTGAAAAGGTCTTTATTTCGCGTTTTTGCTTCCGCAGCAAGCTTCTTCTCAAATTCTCTCTTTGCCTGCCTTATCAATGCCTTGCATTTGACTTGCCAGTGCTTGTGCTGTTTCCAGGTTTCATCATTTGGCTCTTTTTTCCATTTCTTGAAAGATGCTTTTTTGGCAACAACAGCCTCTCTGACCTCAGCTTTAAACCATGCTGGCAATTTTTTGGACTTCCTTCCACTTTTCTTAAAGCGTGGAATACAGCTGGTCTGGGCTTCCAAGATAGTATTTTTCAACAACACCCAAGCTTGATGTACGTCTTTAACCTTTGCAACTGCTCCTTTTATTTTTTCTTAACTGTTTTCCTCATTCTATCATAGTCTCCCTTTCGAAAGTTAAAGGGTAGTACTGTGGATTTCCTTACTATCCCTCCTCCACTAATTAAATCAAAGGCGATCATGCTATGATCACTATTGCCAAGTGGCCCCAACACCCTTATCTCTTGCACTACATCTGGTGTTCCACTAAGGACTAGGTCTAATATTGCTTCCCCTCTGGTCGGTTCATGAACCAGCTGCTCCAAGAAGCAGTCATTTATTTCATCTAGGAACTTTATCTCCCTAGCATGTCCTGTTGTGACACTGACCCAGTCGATGCCGGGGTAATTGAAATCACCCATTATTATTACTGCACTGTAACTTTTGCTAGCTTCCTTGATTTCTTTGAGCATTTCATCATCCATTTGTTCATTCTGGCCAGGCGGACGATAGTACACCCCCACTGCCATCGCCTTCCCCTTTTTACATGGAATTTCAATCCATAGAGATTCTACAGCAAATTTTGTTTCTTGCAAAACTTTAATCCTTTCTGACTCAATGCCCTCTCTAACATAGAGCGCAACCCCTCCACCAATTTGATCAGCTCTATCATTTCGATATAGTTTGTACCCAGGTATCACAGTGTCCCACTGGTTGTCCTCCTTCCACCATGTCTCTGATATTCCAATCATATCTAACCTCTCGTTTAGTGCTATATATTCTAACTCTCCCATCTTGTTTTGTAGACTTCTAGCATTTGCATACAAGCATTTTAGAGACTGTATTTTATTCATATTAATTTGGCTATTGGTAGACATGGGTAATTTGGGATCTTTAAGTTCTGTCTGCTCCATACTCGAGGGCATTTGGGCTACTTTACTCTTTTTTGGAACCTCTCTGCTTTTTGTAGTATCCTTCAAGGATACATTCTTCCGAACCATGCGCTCTTGGGCGACTGTCGGCTTTCCCCTATTATCTAGTTTAAAAGCTGCTCTATCTCCTTTTTAAAGGTTAGTGCCAGCAGCCTGGTTCCATCCCGGTTAAGGTGAAGCCCATCCCTTCGGAAGAGCCCCTCCTTTCCCCAGAATGTTCCCCAGTTCCTAACAAATCCGAACCCCTCATCTCTGCACCATTGTCTCATCCACGCATTGAGACTCCGGAGCTCTGCCTGCCTTTTGGGTCCTGCGCGTGGAACGGGAAGCATTTCGGAGAACGCTACCCTGGAAGTTCTGGATTTCAACTTCCTACCTAAAAGCCTAAATTTAGCTTCCAGAACCTCCCTACCACATTTTCCTATGTCATTGGTACCAACATGTACCAAGACAGCAGACTCCTCCCCAGCACTATCTAAGACCTTATCTAGGTGGCGTGTGAGGTCCGCTACCTTCGCACCAGGCAGGCATGTTACCAGGCGATCCTCACGTCCACCAGCCACCCAGCTATCTACATGCCTAATGATCGAATCACCAACTATAACTGCTGTCCTAACCCTTCCCGCATGGGAACTAAAATAAAATAAAACCATAACTGAAATTGAAATTAAAAAGAAACTGCAAATGGCCCCCTAGGAAGAGGCTGCTCTGTCCTGCTTTATTGTCCAGTGGCTGCCTCTCCCACACACCCAAAACACAGCAGAGGGTTAAACACATGCGGGCCTGAATAAGAAGAAATCACACCTAAATGCAGTGGGGGGAGGTTTCCCGCACCGCTGCAGGCCGCTCTGTCTCCTCGTGTTCTGGCGTTTGCTAGAGCTTCCTGCTGTCCTCCCATCAACCCCCCCCGCCACTCTTACCTTGGAGCCTCTTTGCCACATGGCTTTTCTACCCCTTACGCTCAGTCTTCCTTCCCGGCTTCGGTGCTGAAGGGGGAAAACTCAGGGCTGCCAGCTTTCACTCCTGTCAATCAACTGCAGCACCTGCGGCAGCTCCTCACCCGATAACAGGTTCAGGAGCCACCAGAAGTCTCGAACTCCCCCTCCGAAATCCTGGGGGGAGAGGGGGAAAGAAGGAATATCCTCCCCTCAGCCCTGTCTCCCAGGTTCTCTGTTCCTTCCGATTTTTTTTTTTTTTACTTCTGCCTTTAAAAACAAAGAACCCTGTACCTTAACAGGGGAAATGAAAAGCAAACTAAACCTATATCCTTAGTTGTCCCTTCAGTGAGTCCAGCACCCTGGCTCACTACCTCCTCTAGCTGCTTGGAGACTGAGCATACTGGGGCTGGTAGGCAGTGACAGCTGCATATGTATACTAGTGTCATCAAAAAGATGACAGGCTCAGTCTCCAAACTGCTGGAGGAGGTACACTACCCAGAGGTGCAGGACTGGACTGGAGGGACGATAAGGAACTTGAGATTTGGCAAGCATTCTTAAACATGATGTGAGAGCTAACAGGAAGCCAGTGTAAAGTCCACAATATCAGAATTATCTTTGAATGATAGTTGGCTCCTAAGATAAACTGAGCTGTCACCTTTAGAAGGAATATGTTGTGGTGATCCCTCTCCACCTAGTAAATGACAGATAAAGACTAGCATGGCCCATCTAAAGTGGTTAAAATTGTAGAGCTGCACCTGCCGCTCGAGCAGGTTACTCCCTCCACACCACTCCTGACAGGTTACCTCTTTGTTTATAAAGTTATTTAGATTTGCTTTGATTCTAGCCTCTTGCTATGTAGTGATCTTGTGTCTGTCCCATGCCTTTTTGAATGTCGTCACCAATTTTGTCCCTCTACCTCTTCAGAAGGGCATTCCAGGCATCCACCACTCTTTCTGTGAAGAGATTTCCTGATGTTGCTTTACGTTTAACTCCTTGCAGCTTCATTTCATGTCCTCTAGTTTCTCAGCATTTGAAAAAGGCTTGTTTGTTCATTAATACCCTTTTAAGCATTTAAAGGTCTGTATCATATCCCCCCCCCCCCCATACATATTTAGGGCCTTCAATTCTTTTCTCATATCCCATCTGGCACAGGCCCCATATCATCCTGGTCATCTTCACCCCACCTGCACTGGGAAGGTACCACCCTTTGCCCTGTCAGAACTTCTTGTTCTACGCTGCCATCCTGTATTACAGCCTTATTGTTGCCTGGAAAATAAAAGTTCTATTAGATTTAGCTGAATAAAAGATGAGAACTCTGCACATGTGACAGAGGGATGAATACTAAACAACTTTATTTCTACCACCTGAACATTCATGTTGTCATTTTTATCCATTTTATTTAGAAACTTCAAAGTCACCATAATATAAAATAAATAATATTTAAGTAATGAGGGGAAAGCTGCTATTGTGCAAATGGTGTGCGTTCACAGTCCTTCAAATATTTTACAGCAGTGTTTCCCCACCCATTGAAGACCCAACAGATGCACAAGCATATTTAAAGGCTCATTTTAGATAGGTCATGGAGAGAGAAATGGAGATGTGCAGGTCAAATTGTGCCCAATTTCCCCCCTGTATTTTACAAAGGCTCTGCTGAATTTGAAGCCTCTTGTTAAATATGGGCAAGGGTGTACAGGACTGCATGGGTACTTTCTGGTGTGTCTAGCAACAGCTGCTGTTTTAAAAAAGCTGCACTTGGGAAGAAAAAGTCTCCTGCTCTCCCCCAAATGTGCATGGAAGTAGCTATTTAAAATGGCTGCTCCTGCTATCCACATCCCCCCCGTTTCCTTCTGTACCAATCCAACCCCCCCCCCCCCAAAACTCCCCCATCCCACCCACATCACCACCACAATCTACCTCCTTCTACCCCTTACTGGAAATCCCTGGTGGTCTAGGGGGAGCAGGAGCAATGCCCAGTCAGCTCTGGGTTAAAAATGGCAGCTTTGACCTCTAGCAATAGTCTCACCATGGAGCAAGCTGCCAAATAAGGTTTTAGACCACCGAAACAATGCCTTATCCACACCCCCTTAAAATATGGACATGCTGTAGATCTCCACATGTAAAACAGCAGCTCTCTAAAACCAATAGTTGCATATGTAGCCAATCCTCATGCAAGCGCCACTCTACACATGGAGATTTCTAAAATAAGGGTCTTAGTATGGCAGTTCTGAAAACCCAATTAATTAGGTGTGCCTCCAAGACTGAGTTGGGAAAAGCGTTTACTATAGAAAAGCGAAGCAGAACTGTGTATCCCCTTGCTACCCCCCATTGCCCAGTCAGGTTTTCAGGACATCCACAATGACTATGCCAGAGATAAATCTGCTGCATATAAAAATGTATCTCAGGCATAGGTATTGGAGATATCCTGAAAAAGCCGACTGGCTATGGGGTCCCCAGGACAGCTAATGGGAATCACACGCCATGGAGGAACCAAGTCCTAGACAATATTGCTTACATCCATCCCCACAGGCTTGGCCAACAAGCTCCAGTACAGTGGAGAAGGACAGACAGAAGATCTTGGTTTCACTCCTTACCCCCATGGCCCCAAGTCTATGGAAGTACAATTTCAATTTCTCCAACACAAGAACTAAGATTTCCACTCCTGTAATGTGGGGAGGAAAGAAAAATGTAACCATCCCTGCTCCTTAGAACCTTTAGAGCCCAGCTGCCTCCAAATATGCAATCTGGTGACCAATTGTACAGAGGTCATTAGCTTGAGACTCCTCTACCAGTTTTTGAGAGATATTAGTACAATCAGCTTCAAGGTTTGCCTCATCCACATCCTCTCTTGGCAGCAAATTCATTCTTTGTATCTTCCTGTATATGAATGATTTTTGAAAGGCTATGCTGACAACAGCAGCTAGGGCTTCCTAAACCTGTCCCAGAAATCTCACAGCTAGGCAGATTTCACTGGTCAACAAATTTTTACAAAAGTCATGTTACTGAAATAAAGATAGTCATTTATCAATTTTTATATGCTGAACACAAATATGATAGTAAAATTGCAAAGTTGGCTCTAGTTTTTTTGTAATCTACAAGAATTAATGTTTACATCACGAAATGCATGTCAATAGTAAATTTAATAGGCCTTCAGTTAATACCTGTAAAAAACCAAGTCATAGACTACATCTTAGATTTTTTCACCTGTCTCTTGTACAGCTGTTCGGGAGCTTCTCTGTGGAGTGTCCAGCAGTAGTCAGCCTACACTGTAGTGGACCATTTCCCAGGTATCTTTGCTCCATCGTTGCAATATCCTAGTGAAAACGTTCGCCCTGTTCATCACTAACCATACCACAGTTGTCAGGAAAGAAATCAAGATGGGAATCAAGGAAATGGATCTTTAGAGACATATTGCAGCCAAGTTTCTGATACTGCCTCAGCATGTCTTCTACTAGTTCCTTGTAGTTTTCTGCCCTAACATTCCTGAGAAAGTTTGTTGACACTAGGCAAAAAGCATGCCATGCTTGTTTCACATCACCCTGCAGCAAGTTGTTGAACCGGTCATCTTTGAAGAGCTCTCGAATCTGAGGACCCACAAAAACTCTTTAAATCTTTGCTTCGCTGAGTCATGGGAATTTTTCATGCAGGTATTGGAAAGCTGGCGAAGTGCGGTCCATGGCTTTCAAAGTTTTTCATCAAACCTAGTTTGATGTGAAGGGGTGGTAGCAGGATTTTGTGAGCCTCAACCAGAGCTGGGTGCTGGATAGTCTTCTCTCCAACTGTTACATTATGTCTGTGGTTCCATTCCTTCCACAAGTAGTGCCAATCCCTTGCTCGGCTATCCCACTCACATAAGAAACACATGTATTTTATATATCCCTGCTGCAGTCCCATTAAAGGGCAACTACCTTCAAGTCACCACAGAGGTGCCAGCTGTACTTGTTATAGTTAATGGAAGTCAGTAGATGCTTTAAGTTATCGTATGTCTCTTTCATGTGGATGGCATGCGCTACTGGAATAGATGGAAGACGGTTTCTATTGTTCAAAAGCACAGCCTTCGGACTCAGTTTCGAAGAGTCTATAAATAGTCTCCAGTCTTGTGGATCATGAGTGATTTTTAAGGCATTCATGAGGCTTTCAATATCGGAACAGAATACCAGATCACTTTCCTTTCCGACTGTGTATAGTACACTGCTGACGTCAGATGCCGCCTGACAGTAGTATTGCATTACATCAGAAAATGATTTAATCAACTCTAGATGATGCGTGCATGCTGGTACTATGCAATGTGATGCAATATTACATCATTCAAGGCTTATTTGGGATGTTGTTGATGTCCTAGTGGATAAATTTACATGGTGAAACGTCAAAAATGAACTACATACAATATCTTCAAAACAAGAGCCAATAAAATTTTAATGTTATATTCGTGTTCAGCTCACCAAGATACTACAGATTAGGGCCTTTTAAAGTCAGTAACCATTTCAATGTTGACCAGTGTTTTCAGAATAGCCACACATTGAAAATCCAGTATATGTAAAGCTCTCTCATGCATATTCACTGGGGGTATCCTAAAAACCTGACTGGCTGTTCAGTTGGAAGAACCCAGCCTTATGCAGATACCAGCTTGTCTCAAAAGCGCCCATGTACAGAGTTATAAGCTTCCAGATCTGCACCAGTCCAAGAATGCTACAGCACCATGTGCTTTGAAAAATGCTGCATAAAGCAATGGGGGCTACAGTGTTGGGTAAGATAGCAGCTTTGTGCAGATCCTAACAGAACAGAGCTTATGAAACAATGGCTGGGTAAAAGGGGCTGCCTCAGCAGCACAACAATGTCCTGGACCAACATAGCCCTAAAGGAAATGCTTGGAAACTCCTAGTCTAGCCCTCCACTTCAGATGTTACAATGGACAAGCCTAGTTTACAAATCAGAGATGCAATGCTATAAATATTTGCTTACCCAAGACACACCATCCCTCCCTGCTGTGGAAAATCACATTTCTACTCCTAGTAAAACAAATATTCTGAATATTATGTAATCATGTTGCTTTACAGTTTTAAAATTACATATGTAGTGTAGTTCTTCTAGTTTTACTAACAGAGCAGGGCTACCCAATTTCACTCCTACTGCCACTAATCTGACTTTTCCCTCAAACCCCTCCTCCCCCACTACAGAGGATCCTGTGTGCTTATCCCAAGGCTTTACCCCACCTTCCTCCCTGCTGCAGCTCCTCTGTGCATATCCCAGGCTTTCTTGCATGCTATTTCTGCTTTATCCACTAGAAAAAAAAACAGAGGCTTAGTGAAATGTTATACATTTTAAACTGCCAACATAAAAGATAAGGCATGGGAACTTTTAAGAAGTCTCAGGTCCCGTAACTAACTGTATACAAAGAGGACAATACCAAGCAGGGGATTACAGCTGTTGGTCCTTCCTTCTTCCTCCTTTGAGGTGGTCTTATAATCTACCTCCCTCGGCTCATATTCCTGTCTGTACTGGCAGAGAGGAAGCTGTATTAATCACAGCACTTACTCATTACCATGGTACAGGACCAGGGCTTACCCCATGAACCAATGACCTTGAGAAACAGTTCAGGCCAATGGTCTGTGTTCAGCAACGGGGATGTTTATACATATGGAAACCTGAGGCAGAAGGGGCAGGTGGTGCTGCAATGCAGCAGTCCTGGGCAGGCAGTTGAGAGATAGTATATTACTTCCTCTTCAGCCCCAGCACCTCCTCCAGCCACAGTGGATGCTGTAGTAAGTCCAGGCAGAAGTCAGGGCAGTGTGAGACACAGATCACCTCGTGCTCCATCAGGGCTCTCATCAGTTCTTTCAGCTCCTTTTGAAGGGCCTGGATCTCCTTCCGTAGGATATCATTCTCCTTCTCCAGCTGCTCTTGTTCCTGGGCAGAAAAAAAAAAAAGGGAAGACAATTTAAACGAACATTGAAAATTCACCCTGGGTAAAACCAGAGATGAGAAAAGGGGCAGTAGTAGGGCTTTGACAAAGTCTGTGACGTTAAGGGCAAGTTGAGCCAGTCCTGGATTTACCCCCTGTGTAGCTGTAGCATCTCTGGGAAAAGCAAGGCATAAGAGTCCCCTAGAAGCAATATGGGACTCTGTCCCTGAGGGCAATAATTAGCAGGTACCCTTTACATGAGGCAGTCTCATAATCCTGAGGGAGACGTCAACTCCAATCTTTGGTTTTCAGGATAAAGAGAAATCAAATACAAAGGAGATTTATAAGGCAGGGGCAGCTGCTGCTGTTGCAATGTTCTTGAAAAAGTTAAGAAAAAAAAAAGAAAGAATCTTAATGTTAGATTTAAGAAGTCAGTTGACAAGAAGAATATAAAGTGTAGTTACTCACCTGTAACAGGTGATCTCCGGGAAAAGCAGGAATTTAGTCTTCACATATCGGTATCGTTGGTACCGACTGAGCCTGTGCGGGAACGCTCCCCAGTGTCCAATAGGAATGCTTTTGGGAGCATCCCTCGGCACATGCGTGCTGCCTTCCCAACTGTCCCTCTTCAGTTAAGTTTGTAGCAGAGGCAGAGGCAGAGAGAGAGACACACACACACACACACAATTCCTAGGGGAGGTGGGTGCGTTGTGAAGACTAAATTCCTGCTGTTCCCAGAGATCACCTGTTACAGGTGAGTAACTACGCTATCTCCAGGAACAAGTAGGAACGTAGTCTTCACATATGGGGACTCCCTAGCTGAAGATGCCTGGGAGATAGCCCCAGGAAGCTGCCACCTATCGTAAAGTGGGCCATGCTTCCTCCCATGGATCTCTGGCATCCCACCAGGGTTGGTGGGTAGGAGTTGAATTAGGTCTGAAAGAGATTTTGAAGAACAGCTTGGCCAAAGAAGGCATCCTGACGGGAGGCTTTATCTAGGCAGTAGTGGGCTCTAAAGGTGTATACCGAAGCCCAGGTGGCTGCTCGACAAATATCAATAGACACAGAGTGAAGGTTAGCTATAGAGGCTGCCATGGCTCTCACATTATGAGCTGTGACATGGCCTTGAAGAGGAAGACTCTTACTCGCATAAGCAAAGGATATGCATTGTGCAATCCATTTGGATAGAGTTATTTTGGAGAATGGAAGTCCCAAATGACTAGAATCAAAAGCAACAAAAAGTTAAGACCTTCTATGTTGCTGTGTTCTTTGTAGGTAAAAAAGCCAAGGCTCTGTTACAATCCAAAGCATGAAGGTTCCTTTCTGCATTAGAGGCATGAGGCCTCGGAAAGAATACAGGAAGATAAATCGATTCATTTAAATGAAAAGGCGAAACCACCTTTGGCTTAAAGTGTGGTTGAGTTCTGATAACAACCTTATCATGGTGAAACCTAGTATAAGGAGGATCAGCCACTAAAGCTTGCAATTCACTAATGCGACGTGCAGAGGTGATTGCAATTAGGAAGATGGCCTTCCAGGACAAAAGCTTTAGGATTGTAGTGGCTAAAGGTTCAAAGGGCGGTTTCATGAGCTGCCCGAGAACTAGGTTTAAATCCCATGCCACCGGTGGTGGCCTGATGGGAGGCTTTGTTAATAGAAGACCTCTCATAAATCTTGATATGAGTGGATGAGAGGAAATAGGTTGTCCATTTAGAGGTTTGTAGGAAGCTGCAATTGGTCTTTAGACCAGAATTTGATAAATGAAGTAGATACTCTAGTATCGATTCCAAAGGTATCATAAGGGGGGGGGGGTTTGACCCCCTTTGAGAACACCATATAGTAAAACGTTTCCACTTGAAGGCATAAAAGCATCTTGTGGAAGGTTTTCTAGAAGCCTGAAGGATATCTTGTACCTGTTGGGAAAAGGTTGAGATCCTGAAGGTCTAAGCTTTCAGCAACCAGGCCCTGAGATGCAGGGACTGGGGATTTGGGTGCCATAGCATCCCATTCTCTTGGGAGAGAAGATCTGGAGCAAACCCTAACTCCAGAGGTGCAGCTTGAGAGAGATGTAGAAGCAGGAGATACCACATTTGGCGTGGCCACCGTGGTGCTATGAGGATCATACGACCCCTGTCTCTCTGAAGTTTGAAGAGTGTTTTGGGAATGAGGGGAATGGGTGGGGAGGCATAGAGGAAGTCGTGACCCCAGTGAAGAAGGAAGGTGTCCCTTGCCTGGCAATTTTGAGCCGGAATTCTGGAACAGAACCTGGAAAGTTTGGCCTTCAGTGGACTTGCAAATAGGTCTATGTCTGGGGTTCCCCAGACCTGAAATATCTTGGCCACCTGGTCTAGATGGAGAGACCATTCATGAGGCAGCAGTACTCGGCTGAGTTTCTGCCCAAAGGTTTTGAACGCCTGGAAGATATACCACGAAAAGGTGAATTTGATGCTCTCTGGCGAGGGCCCATAGTCGTAAAGCTTTGTTGCATAACGACAGAGAGTCTGTTCTGCTCTGCTTGTTCACGTAGAACATGGCTACTTGATTGTCCGTTTGGACTAGGACTGTCTTGTAGCTGAGCTGGGCATGGAATACTCAAAGAGCTAGATAGGATTGCTCTGAGTTCCAGGAGGTTTATGTGAATGCAAGCCTCCTGTGGAGTCCAGGTACCCTGGGTAGAGAGATGATGCAGGTGTACTACCCATCTCACCTGTCATGCATCTGTTAGGGTAGCCTGGAATAGAGGTTGCTGGAAAGGAGATTGTACTAGAAGATTTTCCAGCGATTGCCGCCATTGGTCATTGTGAGTTTGATATTTTGTCCGACAGATGTCCTGTGGCCTGTGTCCACTGGGCTGCTCACATATGAAGGCGAGCATAGGGAACCACATGAACCGTGGATGCCATATGTCCCAATAGTTGTAGTCCTTCTTGAGCAGTTAGGAAGGACTTCACCGCTGCTTGGGAAGCTAGCTGCACTATGCGAAGACAGCGGGGCTGTGGGAGAAAAGCCCTTGACTGTCTGGTATCTAAACAAGCTCCTATGAACTCCAGGGATTGGGATGGAGCAAGATAGGATTTTGGGAGGTTTATAACCAATCCGCAGTATTGAAGGATTCGCATTGTGTGAGACAGTGCAAAGCTGGCTTCTGGAACCGTGGGGGCTTGAATGAGCCAGTCGTCTAAGTAAGGGAAGACAAATATCCCTAGGGTTCGCAGAAATGCAGCTACTACTGCCATGCATTTTGTGAATACTCTTGGTGCTGAAGCCAGACCAAAAGGGAAGAACCATGTATTGGAAATGTTTTCCTCTGAAAAGAAATTGTAAAAATTTCCTGTGATCTGGATGGATCAGAATGTGAGTATATGCATCCTTTAGATCTAGAGAACAAAGCCAATCCTGACTTTGAAGGTATGGCAGAAGAGTTCCTAGAGAAATCATTTTGAACTTTTCTCGGAACAGATATTTGTTCAATTCTCTGAGGTCTAGAATGGGTCTGTGTCCTCCTGTTTTCTTTGGAATAAGAAAATAGGGGGAGTAGAACCCTGTACCCTGTTGAAGAATGGGCACCTCCTCTATTGCTCCTTGAGCAAGGAGTGTTGAGACCTCTCGACCCAGTAGATTGTCTGTAGAGGTTTGGGAATTGAACTGTCTTACGACTGTAGGAGGGGGCATACTGTGAAAATGAAGCTCGTACACATCTCCCACAATGGACAGAGTCCAATTTTCTGCTGTTATTTGGTGCCATCTGTTGGCAAAATGACACAACCTGCCTGGAATTTTTAGGGGTTCTGGACCTTCCAGAGACAGGAAGGCTAAGTTCTCTATGAATGAGTCAAAGCCCTTGAGGGGGCTGGGACTGTGGAGCTGGTTGAGCTCTAAGGCCTTTTGGCTTCTTTTGTCTGGATTGTTGTTGTTGACCTTTCTGGGCAACTTGACACTGAGCTTGCCCTTGCTGGGTATAGGATGGATAAACTTCCTCTTTTTGCTGAAAAAGTTTTTTTTATAGGGTTTCTTTTTGGCTGGCGTGGCTGTAGATTTTGACACTCTCTCATTAGCCTTTTCCTGCCAATTCTTGCCAAAGAGATTTTCTCCTGTGCAAGGGATATTTCCCAATTTATCCTGTACCCAAATCTCCAAGTCTGATGCCTGAAGCCAGGCAATCCGACATGCACCAATGGCTGATGCAGTCAAAGGCTGCACGATTTACAAACTTGGAGATTTTTTTTTTTTTTTTAGAAAGGAAGAAAAAGGAGGAGGAAGTGATGTCACCTGCCTGCATGGTCGTGTGAGCATTTAGCTCCGACCCGACCCCAGCGAAAAAGGAGTTTTAAAAGTCCCCATTGGAAGGAGAGAGGTCGGAAAAGCAGTGGGACAGACGGTGGAGAAAGCGGGGAACATGACCACCCGAAAAAAAAATGCGGATCTGAGAGAATTTGCCTTTACCGGAGCGGTTTCTTCGGCGGGGGAAGGCAAGATGGCTGGGGCAGAGGCCACGCGGCGGGAACAAGCCGAGTTGAACGAGAAGGCTTTGGAGAGAGAGAGAGAGAGAGAGAGGAGGCAGATTCGGAATCCCAAGGCTGGAGTGCAGTGACCAGAGAGGAGTTGAAACAGTGGTTTCATGAAGTCAATTGATTATGGGGGGCGACTTTAATCTTACAATGAATCCTACGTTGGATAATAGTGGAGGGGGAGGAAAGGAGAGAAGTTTAGTAAAACTAAAAGAGCGAATGGGTATGTTAGATATGTGGAGAGTGCGACATCCTGGGGAGAAGGGATATACTTTCTATTCTGCAGTACATGATATGTATAGCAGACTGGATATGCTGTGGGTGAGTGGGGGTTGGGGGACTAAGGTGCAAGCTGTGGAAATAGGCAATATGACATGGTCGGACCACGCTCTGGTGCATATGGTGCTTGATCTGGGGGGGGGGGAGGGATACTGGGGTGAGATTTTGGAGGATGAATGATTCCCTGCTGGCGGAGAAGACTAATGTGGCAAGAGTCAAAGAGGTGATTAGGGAATATTTGGAGAGCAATTGGAATGGGGAGGTGGCCACGGGAATGGTGTGGGATGGGCTTAAAGCAGTGGTGAGGGGCCATTTAATTAGTATGGTGGCTCAGGAAAGGAAAAGAAAGAGCGGTGGAAGAGCAGCTTCTGGGGCGGTTGGAGAGCTTGGAAAGGAAACACCAGGAAGGGGGTGACCCGCAGGAGTTGTTTAAGGTGAGAGGTGAACTGGGCCAGTTAAAGGCGGTGGAGATAGCCTATACCTTGACCAAGTTAAAGCAGGGGTGGTATGAAGGGGGGAATAGAGCAGGGAGGAGGTTAGCTTGCCGGTTGAAAGCGAGACAGAGATCCACGATAGGGGGGGGGGGGGTGCGCAACCAAAAAGGGGAAATGGTGTATAAGGGGGAGGAAATTCGGAAGGCCTTTGTAGCGTACTATGAAAAATTGTATAGTAGTGAGGTGAAAGGGGATGGGAAGAAGGGGGAGGAGTTTTTGGCGCAGTGTAATCTGAGTAAGCTTACGGAGGGAGAGGCGGCAGAGCTGGGGCGACTGGTGACTTATGAGGAGGTGAAGGGGGCGGTGAAGTCCTTTAAGGACGGGAAAGCACCGGGCTTAGATGGCTATACGGCAAAATTTTACAAAGTAATGCAGGATGAGATAGGGGGATTGTTAATGGAGGTTTTCAACGAGGTGCTGAAGGGGGAGGGCCTACCACCTTCTATGGCGGAAGCGGGTATTAAACGGTTATACCTAAGGAGGGGAAGGACCATACTGTCTGTGGAGCTTACCGGCCTATCTCGCTTATTAATTTGGATGCTAAGGTGCTGGCGGGAAGATTGCAGAGCGTAATGCAGAAGCTAGTGCATAAGGACCAGATGGGGTTCATTACCGGGAGGCAGGGGGGTAACATCAGGAAGCTGTTGAATGTTTATGTGGTCCCTGCAAACAACGGAGAGGGAGGCAGTATTTCTGACGGTTGACGCTGAAAAGGCATTTGACAGGGTAGAGTGGGGATTTATGTTTCAGGTGTTAGATAAGGTAGGGGTGGGACAGCCGTTCTTACGGTGGATAAAAGAGCTGTATGCCTGTCCAAGGGCATGGATAAGGGTAAATGGAGGATACTCCGAGAGCTTTAGACTGGGCAGGGGAACAAGGCAGGGGTGCCCTTTGTCGCCTTTGCTGTTTGCCTTGGTTATTTATTTATTTATTTATTTAAAGTCTCTTTTATACCGCGCTATTCAGCATCAGCGCGGTTTACAATAAACAGTGAACATACACATTTCCAATAGTACTTTGTGTTTACATATTCTGCCAGAGGTTATAGAACCTCTGGCAGAATATATCAGAGGTCAGGTAGATATCCGAGGAATTGAAGTGCAGGGACAGCTAAGTAAGGTTGCACCTTTTGCTGACGATGTTGTTTATACTCTGGAGCACCCTTTGGTTAGTCTTCCCAACTTGTTGCGAGCCGTTGGGCGGTATAGTGCAGTATCGGGCTATAAATTGAATTTAGATAAGATGGAAATACTAGGCTTTAACTTGGAAAGAGGGCTAGAGGAGCGGCTGCGGGAAAAAAGTTTCCCTTCAAATGGGTACAGGGAAGCTTTCGCTATTTGGGGATTCAGTTGGGTAATGCACTAGGCCAAGTACCGGATTGGAACTACAAACCCCCAATAGTGGCTCTACGGAAGGATTTAGAAAGATGGAAGGGACTTCACCTGTCCTGGATGGGGAGAATAGCTACTATAAAGATGAATGTGCTACCAAGGATGTTTGTTTGTCTTTATGGCCTTACCGGGCAAAGTGCCGAGGAAAGGCCTTAAGGAGTTGCAGGATCTGATCATGAGGTTTATTTGGGAGGACAAGAGGGAGAGGGTAGATAGGCTCACCATGTTTCGACCGCAGGAGGTAGGGGGGTTGGGAGTACCTAACCTGGCGAAGTACTACGATGCAGCACAGCTTAGGGCGCTGTTTGTGTGGAGAGAGATGAGGGAACCCCGCAACGGGTGTATATGGAGAAGGAAGGGGGGGGGGGAGGAGTGCTTGGAAGAGGTGGTCTGGGGTGGAGAGGAAAAAGGGCCGGGTAGGGAAAGATTGAACCCACACCGGAGGGTAATGCTGCAAATATGGGAAAAATGGAAGGGCTATCTAATGAAAGGGAAGGGCCTGCCCCGGGCAACGTACCTACAGAATATGGGTGTCCTAGCACTGAGGAGGTGGGGGGGAGGGGAGCTTCAAAATCTGGGCAGAGAGAGGGTTGGAAAGGGTAGGGCAGGTGCTAGACGGGACCGGGAGGATACAGCCATATGCAGAGCTTCAAAAAGAGTTTGGGCTGAGAGATAATGAATTCTATGCATACACGCTGCTGTGGTACTACTTGCAAAGGCCGGGGGTCCGGAGGGACTGACAGAGTAGGTTAACGGAGTTTGAGGAACTGATGGAACAGCAAGAATCAGTGAAGGGTCTGGTGTCTAAGCTTTATCGCTTGCTGAATGCAAGGGACGAGGGCAAGGCCAGGTGGCCGGAGCAGTGGGAGGGGGAATTGGGGGGCTCTTGGGAGGTGGGGAGGTGGAAGGGTATTTTTGAGGGAGAGAAGCGACTTGCATGGGGGACGGCTTTGATAGAGAATTCTCTTAAATTTAGGCTCAGGATGATCTGGACTCCAGCTAAGTTGCACCGCATTTTCCCAGAGAGAGCGGGCACTTGTTGGAGGGGGTGTGGGGAGTGGGGTGACCTTCTACATATGGTGTGGGGATGCCCAAAGGTTCAGGCCCTGTGGCGGGAGGTAGAAGGCTATTATGGAGAGGTTACAGGGATACGGATAAAATTTGCTCCAGCCCAGTTGGTGCTCCTGGAGGGGGAAGGAGGGGGGGGGGGAAGTGGGGGGGATAGCTGCTTTTCGTAACTACTGTGTGGTAGCGGCTAGACTGGGCATTTTACAAAAATGGAAGAATACGGAAGTACCGAGGATGCGGGAGATCATTGGAAGGTTAGAGTTCTTGTGGGGGATTAGTAAAGTGGGAGCCTGTGGGCGGGATAAGCAGTCAAACATGAGGAAAATATGGCAAGTATGAGGGCTGGAGAGAGAGGGGGTGGGAGATATGGATGGAAAAGGGGGATGGAAAGGGAGCGTAGGGAAGGGGGGAGGGCTGGGGGGGGGACACCCATATTAGGACTAGGGGGGGGGAGTAGAGGGGCTTGGTCTACAGGGGGAAGGGGAAGGGGAAGAGGAGGGTTGGGGGGGGGGGGGATACTGGATGGCAGGACGAGCTGGGAAGGCTGAAGGGTGTATCTGACGGGAAGGCAGAGGAGCAGAGCAGGGATACTTTGGGTCTGTTGCTAACTGGGGAGGTGGAAGTACCCTAAAGGGATTATTATGATCAAGGGGAATTTGGAGGGGTAGCAGGTGGTGGACGACAAGGGAGTAACGGGGGGGAGGGGGGGACTAAGGAGGTATGGGATGCCCACAGTGGGTTGTTGCCAGGGGGCTTTTGAAGGTGAAGGGAACAGTGGCACATGAGGAGGGGGTACGATAGAACACACAAAGAATTGCGTTGAGTCCAGATAACTCACGTTAATGTGAACTAAAAGCAAATGATTACAAAAAAAATGGTATGCAAAAAGGGGAGGGTTTCCCCACAGTTGGAGGTAGGGTGTTGGCCTGTATAGTGGGGGAGGGGGGCTGGACTGGGTACCTAGGTTGGATTGGGGTTTAATTGTTGTGTTTCAATGGTGTGTGTTGAGTAAGGCGTTATTATGCTTGATGATAGTTAACTGTATTTTTTCTTTTTATATTTGACAATTTGAAAATTTTTTACTAAGTTTAGTACACCGAAGAGTGCAGATAAGATTGAATGTAAACTGTTTATTATGGTAACATCTTCAGAAGAAGAATGCTGTTACGATTTAATTCTACCTGTTTCTTGTAGTAACATATTAAGATGGATAATGGATGTTAACATTAAGGATAGTATTCAATTATCTTTAGTGAAGAGTGATTGCTATTGGTATGTGTATGATTATGTTCAAGAGATGCTGACAATAAAAATTTAAATTAAAAAAGAAAGGAAGAAAAAAGAACCGGCGGTACCGGTAGGTGTCGTGCGGAGGCAGATGCGACCACAAGAAAACAAAGTTTAAAGAAGAAATTTTCTGCGGTGACAGGGAATATGTCCTGTCGGCTCCGCGGAAAACAAAGAACTGAAGAGGGACAGTTGGAAAGGCAGGAAGGCAGTGCGCATGTGCTGAGGGATGCTCCCTAAAGCGTTCCTATTGGACGCTGGGGAGCGTTCCCGCGCAGGCTCCGTTGGTACCGACGATACCCATATGTGAAGATTACATTCCTGCTTGTTCCTAGTGATAAATCATTATCCGTATCTTCATAGGCTATGCAGCTTTAAGTGAAGAGAGATAAATAGCCACATGAGGGAGCCATAAGATCAGAAGAGGGACTATTAACAGGGGTTCTAGGGGAAAACCACCACATTCCTGACTCTAACCTAGCAAAAATCCACATTTCAAAGGATTTTCATGTCTTTGAAAAAGCTACCAGAGAAAGCAAAAACACCAGACTATACGCCTTCTCTGGGGCAGTGAAATCCCTGCTGTAGTTGAACTATAACATACCTTGAGCAAAGGCGAGTAATGGCCAATCTATTCCTTAAGGCACCAGTGGTTCATTTTCCTCATGCTAGTTGTTTCTACTGGTCCATGCTCAGAACAGTCTTCCTGGATTTAACCTAGAATTTTCTGCTAACTGGCACCTTGATGCAGCGAGGTCTGTATTAGAATACTGCACTAACTCCAGTGCACAGCTTTCTAACAAATGTTTTCTAAGAAAGTTTTGCTCTCGATGTATTAAAACTAAATGGCAAGTAAATTACCACTACACTTAAAGAGTGTACTCAGGATGCAGCAAACAGCTGCATCCTACCACTGCTGTATGTGCCGTTTTTTTTTTTTCTGACAGCAAACAGCTTCCTTTCTGATAGTATGTGGGCAGGGATGGCCCAACCACAAAGGAAACTAAGTGGTCACCTAGGGTGGCAGCTTCTGGGGGGTCAGCAAAGAGCAGGGCATTCAAAACTAAACTGATTCTGACAGCTAGGGGGGTGTGAAGCTTAAGGTTTGCCTAGGGCGTCAGCACCTTGAACCAACTCTGGGGCCGTCCCTGTGTGTAAGCAGGGATTGACTCATACACTGACATGAAGAGAGACTTTAAAAGAGGCAGATCCTCACACTCCTGATCTCCTCCCATCCAGTCCCCTTCAACTCCCCTGACCCTCCAAAGAAACTCACTGGTGGCTCAAGTAACTTCTACCCCAACCCCCCCCCCCCCCAAAAAAAATTAATTGGTGGCCTCTGGCAGCACCTGACCTCGCATGGTACATCCTGGATACAATTTTGGAGGTATGGGGAAAATCTAGGGGATACAGGGAGGCTCTCAATGAGGTATTTTTGAGGGAGTGTATCTAGGGTAGGGGCTACTCATGCCACTGCTGAAGTCTTTGAGGGGAGGGGGTGCGGATTGGGTAGTAAAATGGGGAGCCTGCTTGGGTCATCTGCAGTGAGTGTCACATGTCACCTTGGATGCCCCTTTTGCACCTCGCTGTATCTTTACACCAGCCTTGAGACAGCATCAAGGGTTATTGTAAAGATTCAGCATAAAAGGGAAGAGTAAGAAACAGCATTAAGTTTCAGCACAGCATAAAAAACTCAGGACAATTTCATAAGTGATCGTTTGCATGCCCTTTGAACTATTCCTTAGGGCAGTAGTTATGCTCAAAAATATTCCCAGGCTAGAAGCCATTCCAAATTGGGAGCAAGACTAGTCCAGGAACTCTTGAGCAAATTGCTATGTCAAAGCAGAGTGCATTCATGGGTGTAGGGGGGGAGGGGGGCATGAAGGGAGGGTATTGCTCCCCAAATAAGCTGGCTCTATGCCAATTCAGCGACAGCCTGCCACCCTACCCGCACCACTTTCACTACTGTTTCCTTTTCTGTGCCTGCAGCGGTAGCAGCAGTGGCAGACTGACTTCTGAATTAAAAATGCAGGGGTACGCACTTCCTTGCTAGGAAGGCTGGTCTGGTCTTATTCCCTCCAACATGAAACATACATCAGAGAGGGGCAAGACCAGCCCAGCCTTCCTAGCAAGGAAGTGCTTACGCCATGTTTTGTTTTGTTTTTTTTCCTTCAAATCGGAGTCCAGTCTGCTGCTGCCTTTACCGCTACCACTGCTGCTGCAGGCATAGAAAAGACAGCATAGTGGAAGCAATGAGTGTAGGGGACAGAGGGCAGGACAGTGTGTATAAGGCTGGAAGGGAAATGCTGAGCAGATGGACTCAAGGGGTGGGGGAGGGGGGTGGAATGGCCAGAAAGCAAATGCTGGGCAAATGGACACAAGGTGAGAGGTGGAATAGTTGGAAGAAAAATGCTGGGTAAATGTTGCCCATGAGGGGGGGGCAGAGGGCAGATGTTGAATCGAAATGTGGAGGGGATATCACTGGATATATGATCTCCCTCATATTTCCTTACCATTCACCCTAGACATATCCCATGTCTACAGCTACTGTGTTGTCCGTCTTGACTAGATTGTAAGCTCTGATGAGCAGGGACCGTCTTTTACATGTGTCTGTGCAGCGCTGCGTATGTCTTGAACATTTTGTATAGTGGTACAGTAGTAGTATAGTATAGATGCTGGACACAAAAGGGGGGTGAAGCCAAATATTAGCCACACAGTGCAGGGGGTGGAAGACAGATGCAGGACACAGGTGGTGAACAAAAGACGGGGGATAGAAAAAGGATAGAAAGCAGATGGTAGATATGGAGTGGGGGTATATGCTGGACATATGGAAAAGGGTTTAGAGGGACGGAGAGCAGGGGCAGTGGTGGGATCAGCCCAGTTCGCGATAACTGGTTCCTGCCACGGGCTGTGTTAGGCGAACCGGGCTGAAAACAGCATCCAGATGCTGGCACTGTACTGGCAGGACTCCCCACCCCTGCCTGTCTGTGGTTTGAGAACATCGGGAGAAGCCCCAAATGCAGTCAAACCACTTGTGGGGGGGGGGGGGAGAAGAGAGAGGAGGAGGGGAAAAAAAAAATCAGGCTATTAGACCACCAGGCAGCTGCTGCCCTGCAGTGACCACCAGCAACCTGATTGTGCGGTGCCAGCAATGCAAATGCATAGCGCGGACTATGTCAAAATAGAGTCCTTTTTCGATGAAGAAATCTCTTTTCAACCTATGATAAATCATTGTAAATAGTTGCCTCTGTTAAATGTTTAACTGCTATATACTATTCCCCAGTTAATACTTGTTTTTATTCCTTTGTTACCTGTAAACTTGGACAAGTTCTCTAAGTCTGAGTGTAATGTTGTTCAATGTAAACCGCACTGATGACAAATAGTGCGGTATATAAAAGCTGTTAAATAAATAAATAAAAAATAAAATGCTGTGCTGCTGCCCGCTCGATCCTATCAGTGGTGGGATCGATCCAAACCGGTTCTTGTTCAGATCAAATCCTGCCACTGGGTAGGAGCCATAAAGGGATGGAGGGCAGATGCTGAACACAGGGTAGGAGCCATAGGAGGATAAGTGACAGATGCTGGATATGGGGTGGGGTGAAATGCTGGACACTGAGTGAGGGAGAGAGAGGGAATGCTGGACATGGGGGGATGGGATGAGAAAAAGGGGAGAAATGTGAGATTGTGGAGGGAGGAGGAGGAGGAGAGAGAGAAGACGGGGCAGGAAAGAAGGGGTTAGATAAGTGATTCTCAAACTTGGAGGTTGGGACCCCAAATAGGATCATATCAGTGGAAAGCGTCACAAAAAATGGCCATTTCCTCTTCTCTCTGGCCTTTCACTGTGACCTATGCCAAGAAGTGGCAGTCGCCAGTCAGCATGTGACCTGTGAGCCAGTGAACATAGGTCCTTGACCCCTCCTGATATTGTACTGGAAATCCATGATGAGTACTGGGGTCTGTAGGTGCGCAGTGCACACGGACACAATGGACCCTGTGCTGACTGCTACTACTGTTGCCACTGCTTTCTGCTTTAGAAGAGGGGAAGGTGGTTATTTTGATTCCATCATCATCTGGGGTCATGTGAATTTTAATTTGCTAAAAATAGGGTCTTATGGGATAAGAATTTGGAAAAGCACTGGGATAGACGCAAACACAGGGAGGGTGGAAGACAAAGAAAGGAAAGTTAGTTAAAGACTGGGGAAGGATAGAGAGGGCTGTAAAAAGAAGGAGATATAAGAAATGAAATCTACAGTAGTTCAGAATTGATAAAGAGAAAACTAAATGGAAGAAAGCTGAAAAGGAAAAAAAGATCAACGTCAAAGATGGATATAGGAGAGCAAGTGAAGAAGACAGGAGTGGAGAGAAGTGGCAGGTGGCTTGCAAATCTGGAAAAGAGCATGTGGGCCATGCAGCAGATAGCTGGAGCTAAGCATTAGTAAAAGGGCCCCATGTGTCTTGTTAGCAGGGTGCTTCTTTGATGATTTGTAGTAATCTGGCTTGTTCAGTTTTCTTAATAGCTGCAAGGATGTTCTAAGGCCATTGCAATATTTATGGTACTGCTCTTTTCTGGGTGGGCTCCTTATTGTGTTAATTTCAGAAGCTGGCATCGTTATGGTATGTTAGCTTTGCTTTATAGGTCTTTAGTGACTTTTGTAGGATTGTGTGTTAGTTCACAATCTGCCTGGTATTGGAGAGGCTGTTAATGAGATGACACTGGAATCAAATGGGGTTTTTTTTTCTTGTATGTTGCGTTCTATGGTGAAATGTCCTAGTTCTGCTCTGCACCTACTGTTGGAGGTGTTTTGATGGATGTAAAAATAGATGTTCAAAAACACACACCACAGACGAATCATAGCAGTTTCTAAAACCAAGGTAAAATTAGTGTATTTAGATTTCCGTAAAGCCTTTGACACTGTTCCTCACAGGCGACTTATAAACAAACTGAGCACCCTAGGGATGGACCCTAAAGTTACTGCTTGGGTTAGAAATTGGTTGGGTGGGAGGCGACAAAGAGTACAAGTAAATGGAGCTCACTCTGAGGAGAAGGATGTTACCAGTGGTGTGCCCCAGGGATCTGTCCTTGGTCCGATTCTTTTTAACATCTTTGTTAGTGATATAGCGGAAGGGCTGTCGGGTAAGGTTTGCCTCTTTGCGGATGATACCAAAATCTGCAATAGAGTAGACACCCAGGAAGGGGTAGATAACATGAGGAGGTATCTAGCTAAGCTTGAAGAATGGTCTAGAATTTGGCAGCTGGGATTTAATGTTAAAAAATGTAAGGTCATGCATTTGGGCTGCAGCAATCCAAGGGAGCAATACAGTATAGGAGGTGAAGTACTTTTGTCCACTAAAGAAGAGCGGGACCTAGGCGTGGTTGTGTCTGATGATCTTAAAGTAGCTAAACAGGGAGAAAAGGCGACAGCAAAAGCTAGAAGGATGCTTGGGTGCATACGGAGAGGAATGGCTAGCAGAAAAAAGGAGGAGGTGATAATGCCTCTGTATAAGTCTTTGGTGCGACCTCATTTGGAGTATGGTGTGCAATTCTGGAGACCGCACCTTCAAAAGGATGTGAACAGGATGGAGTCGGTGCAGAGGGTTGCTACCAAAATGATTAATGGGCTTCATTATAAAGCATATGAGGACAGACTTAAGGATCTTAATATGTACACCTTAGAGGAAAGGCGGGATAGAGGTGATATGATTGAGATGTTTAAATACCTCCGTGGCATAAATGTTCAGGGAGAGAGCCTCTTTCAATTGAAAGCAAGTTCTGCTACGAGGGGACATGGGATGAGGGTGAAGGGAGATAGATTCAGGAGTGATATGCGGAAATATTTCTTTACGGAAAGAGTAGTGGATCCGTGGAATAGTCTCCCAGTGGAGGTGGTAGAGATGAGGACAGTAACTGAATTCAAGAAAGCATGGGACCAACACAGAGGATCTCTAAAGGCAAAGAGTGGACTGTTGTAGTTGTTATGGAAGGACAGACTAGATAGGCCATGTGGTCTTTTTCTGTCGTCATATTTCTATGTTTCTATAGTTAAATAATTAAATTTTAATCTCCAAGAACAAGCAGGAATGCAGTCTTCATATATGGGTGACATCACCTGACAGAGCCCATGTGGGAACACGCCCCAGCATCCAATAGGAAGCGTTTGGGAACATCCCTTCCTGCCTTCCCAGTGAATCTCCTCAGTCTGAGTTCTTCTGCAGAGCCGTACTGACACTTGTCCTGTCACCGCAGTTAAAGTTTTTGTCTACCATGCCCTTAGGGGTACTTTTTTTCCTTTGCCTTCCCGTTTCTTTGGTACCAATCGCTTGTAGACAACCAGTGCCCTTTTTGGGCATTTCTCTTACTTGTATTTTTTCCCTCTCTTTTTACCTCGCAGTTCCCGTGAGTTTTTTTTGTCAATCCAGACCACCATTGAGTCTTTTGACCTGGCGGAGGCTGTTTTTCCTGACATGGAGAAGCCAGCTGTGGTTTCAAAACGTGTACTCAATGTAACCGCACTATTTCAGCCACCGACAAGCACAATTGGTGCTTACAGTGCTTGGGATCAGACCATAATCCAGAAAATTTGGAAAGCACTGGGATATGCGAACACAGGGAGGGTGGAAAACAGCAAATGACAAGGAAAGAGTTCAAAAAGACTTTTACATTGCTTTTCCTGTGGGTTATTTATTTTTTTGACAGCGGCCTCAGCACACTCTGACGTAGATGCCTTCTGTTCTTCGCACAGTTACCACACTCCCTCAGAATCGAAAGGCCATGGTAAGTAACAGCCAGCCGCCGAAGCCACATCGGCGTCTGAGCCTTCGACTTTGAGGACCGATGCAGATTCCCTGGATTGTTCCCTCTGAAAGTGACACCAGAGCTCTGATCCTGAGAATTGTGAGTAGCTAGCTAAACAGCCCCAGCAGTAGGAATCCACCTCCAAAGCACAAGAGGGGCTCTTGAGTGCAACCCAGGCTTCACCTTGGGAGAGCCTCCAGTTCCGTTGTCTGCTACGGGGGTCCAGAGTCCTGCACTGCAGTCCACCCAGACTTCCTTCATTTCTCTTGAGCAGTGCATGCAGACCATTGACAGGTGTTTGGATGCACTCCTGGTAGCATCCATGCCAGTGGCCTTGAGGCCCTCAGGAGCCCACGTCTCAAATACCAGGCATGTCAAAGCCCTTGGCAACGCAGGTCTTAACGCCGAGCCAAAGGACTTAATCCACACCTTATGAGCACCATCAGTCCCTGCCGGAGGACATGTCCTTCCAGGACTTTATCCATTATATGGCCAGGGCTCTCTATCTCTATGGTCATCAAGAAAGAACAGAGCCAAGGAACTGGAGATACTTCAGTATCCTGATGCCCAAGAATGCTGCCACTTTTACAGAACCTCATGTTTTGGATGTGGGAGACTCGTCTGTTTCCTCTGTCAGTAAGAGACTGGACACCATGTACAGAGTTTCAGATTCTCCAGGCTTCCAGAAACCTCACCATTCTATGGTGGTTAAGTCGGCCATGCGCTGGCTCAAGAGTACCCAGAACCACTCTTTGGTTCCTCCTGGGAGGGAATCGCATACCCTCAATGCCTTTGGCTGCTGATGATTCTAGGCATCAATATTGGCTTCCCGCATTAATTCCTATATGCTTTCTATGGACACGTTCCTCAGAGACATTGTAAAGGACCTTGATGAGTTATCTGCTGTCATCCCTTCAGAGAAACACGAGGCCTACAGGGCCTAAGTATGATCAAGACTGTTCTAAATTCATCACTAGAGCAGCTTTTGACTCTCGAGTCTATCAGCAGAGCTACACCGGAGCCAGAAGGGTGGCTTTGTTGGTCTTCAGCCCTGGTACAGTGGGTCCAAGACAAGCTAGCATATATTCCTTGTAACATAGTATATGATGGCAGATAAAGACCATCATGGTCCATCTAGTCTGCCCAGGAAGGTGGCAAGAGTATGTGCACCTGCTGCTCTGTACAGGTCACCCCTCCCCATGCCTTTGTTTAGGGGTGTGTCCACAGCTCTGTGCAGGTCACCATTATTTGTTGAGATAGCCAAGTTAAGATTATTTGGATTTTATCTTGTTGCTAAAAAGGGATCCATTGTGTCTGTCACGTGCCATTTTGAATTCTGTCACTGTATTTGCCCTCACCACGTCATGGGGAGGGCATTCCAAGCATCCACCACCCTTTCAATGAAAAAAGTATTTCCTAACATTGCCTTTCAGTTTACCCTCATGAAGCTTCATGTCCTAGAGTTTTTCCAGCTTCCCCATCTTTGGAAAATGTTTGTTTGTTCATTACTACTTTAAGTATTTAAAGGTCAGTATCATATCTCCCCTGTCCCCCCTCTCGAGTATACATATTTAGGTCTTCAAGTCTCTTCTCATATGTCTTCTGGTGCAGGCACCAAATCATTTTGGTTGCCTTCTTCTGAACCATTTCCAATCTTTTATATCCTTTGCAAGATACGGTCTCCAAAACTGAACACAATGTTCCAAGTGAGGCCTCACTAGTGACTTGTACAGTGGCATTAGTACTTTTTCTGTTGGTAATTCCTCTGCATGCAACCCAGCATCCTTCTGGCTTTGGCCATCACCTTGTCACACTGTTTTGCCACCTTGAGATCCTCAAACAAAATCACTCTGAGGTCCTTCTTAGGGTCTGTGCACATTAACCTCTCGCCCCCCCAAAACGTATGCAATTTCCTTGGCGTTTTGCATCTCAAGTGCATGACACTGCAGTTCTTTATATTAAATCTTAAACTGCCAAGCATTAGACCATCTTCCAGTTTTTGTAGATCTTTCCTCATGTTATCCACTCCCTCAGGGGAGTCCACTCTTGCAAATTTTCATGTCATATGCAAAAAGACGGACTTTCCCATTCAGTCCTTCAGTAATAATCACTCACAAATACATTGAACAGTACTGGTCCTAGGAACGATCCCCTGGGGCATGCCACTAATCACCTTCCTTTCATCTGAGTTGAATTCTGTTTACCATCACCTTCTGTCGTTTGTCAACCAACCAATTTCTGATCCAGTTCACCACCTTGGGACCCATCCCCAGGCTGTTCAGTTAATTGATAAGCATCCTATGAGGAACAGCATCAAAGGCTTTGCTGAAAGCTAAGTAGATCGCACCCTCGCATGCCCTTGATCTAGTTCTCTGGTCACCCAGACAACGAACGCAATCAAATGTGTTTGGCATGATCGTCCTTTCGTAAAACCATGTTGTCTCGGATCCTGTAACCTCTCAGTTTCGAGAAAGTTCACCATTCTCTCTTTCAGGAGCAGCTCCATTACTTTTCTCACCACAGAGGTGAGGCTTACTTCTTCCCTATTACCACTTTTGTGAAGAAGTACCACATCAGCCCTTCTCCAGTCTGGTGGAACTTCTGTCTCCAGGAATCTATTAAACACATCTTTTAAAGGCCCTGCCAGAACCTCTCTGAGCTCTTTCAGTCTCCTGGAATGTATCCCATCTGGTCCCATGGCCTTGTTCATTTTCAGTTTCGCAAGCTGTTCAAACATATCTTCTGTAAATGGTGTGGTACCTATACCATTCCCATTTGTATATTTGTCAATCACAGGTGGTCCTTCACCAGGATTTTCTTTAGTAAAAACAGAACAGAAATATTTGTTTAGCATTTTTGCTTTTTCAATGTCACTTTCCACGAATCAGTTCTCAGCCCTTTTGAGTTTTGCAATTCCACCTCTGGTCTTCCTCTTCTCCCGAATATACCTGAAAAAAAGTTGATCACACTTTAGATCTTTAGCCATCTTTTCTTCTGCCTTAGATTTTGCTATCCTTATTTCTCTTTGTCTTTTAGCTTTATCCTATATTCTTTTCTGTGTTCCTCTATTTGCGAACTTCTGAATTTTGTGAAAGCTGTGGTTTTTGCGCCTTTGTGTAGCCACTTCTTTGGAAAACCAAATAGGTTTCCTTTTCCTCGTGCATATTTACTTTCCTTACATATCTGTTGCTCCTT
The DNA here is from genome assembly GCA_033557465.1 of Ichthyophis bannanicus. Classification (NCBI taxonomy): domain Eukaryota; kingdom Metazoa; phylum Chordata; class Amphibia; order Gymnophiona; family Ichthyophiidae; genus Ichthyophis; species Ichthyophis bannanicus. The sequence continues at coordinate 173,091,734 of CM066039.1, read as the reverse complement.
TTATTGCCTCCTTTAGTTTAGCCCACTGCAGTTCCACTTCCCTTACCTCCTCCCACACTGCCAACTCCTCCCTCAGGCACTTGGCCATTTTATTGAAGTTGGCGTTTTTGAAGTCTTGGACTTTGAGCTTGATGTTATTGGACTCTGCCATGGCTTTTAATCTCAAACCACACCATGTGATGATCACTGCTGCTCACTTGGGCATCCATCCAGACAGACATGCTATCGCCGTTGGCGAGTACTAAATCTAGCAGCACACATTCCTTGGTTGGTTCCATCACCATTTGTCTAAGCAATGCATCTTGGAAGGCATCCACAATATTTTTTACTTCTTCCCTGATTTACAGAAGGAATACTCTAATCCACATCGGGTAGATTAAAGTCACCCAATATGAACACTTTCCTCTTCATGGTTACCTTTGTAATATCAATAATCAAGTCTCTATCAATTTCTTTGGGTCGAGTTGGAGGTTTGTAGACTAAGGCAGTATAGATGATAGCACCATCTCCTCTTTCCAAACACAATCCACAGCGCTTCTTTTCCCCACGTCCCCTGCATTTCAGGAGTTTTAAATATTGCTTTTGACATATTAGGGTGAAAACCTCTTTGGTAAGGGCAGGAGAGAGAGAAATTGAGATGGATGACCTTACCATGAAGCATCTATCCCATAAAAACAGCAGATCCTTCCAGGAAGGCAGCTTCTGTAAAGAAATCCTATTCTAAGAAGAAATATTACCCCTCTTATCTGGCTTACGCACTATCATGTTCACCAAGGTCAGGAGAAGCCTCAGGATCCTCACAAACCCAAGAGACCTAAAACCTTCTATGCCACAACCACCTCCACGGCCCCAACCTGGGGCTAGCTTTTGACAGTTTCCTAGAGAACATTGCCACTTTTCCCCTGAAGTGGCCCCAGTCTTCTCACACTGCAGGCAGGCTGGTCCATTTTGCCCACAAGTGGCCCCTCATAACATCAGAAGCCTGGGCTCTACAGGTCTCCTCAAGGGCTACCTGTTCCATTTCACTCAGTTACCTCCTCCCTTCTTTCAAGGGGAGTTTCCTCTAGACCAGGGGTGGGGAACCTGCGGCCTTAAGGCCCCATGGAGGCCTTTTGGAGTGTGATGTGCGGCCTTCTTAAACAAGTTTTCATATAGATACAGATATATGCATGACATTGATTAATATATATGAACTAATTTTGGCAATATGGCGATAATGCTAAGAGATGATTCTCAGTAAAAGCCGTTATCTGGCCGCAATAAGGTGGTTTTGCTTATCTAATTGTAGTTCTTGGAGGCGATAAAGAGGGTCGCCCGAAATGTCCATTTCTGGTGACGTCGGTACGGGGAACTGGCGATAGACACTACACCCGATAACAGACGCAGAACTGGCATGGCATAACATCACGCCTTCGGATAAATATATTACGATGAGACTGAGGAGAATGTGGAGGAAGAGTAAGGGTTGGATTTTGAACGAGAACACGCATTAGCGAATCAGTTTGGAGTTGGCGGTGAAGCGTAGTGGTCACGCATGCGAGTCGAAGTGTGTCGCATAGAGGAGAGTGTGCCTCAGCCTTGGCCCGTGTAGGACGTAAAACCACGGTACGAGGAGGTACCCGTGTGTGATATTGAATAAATTCTCAACATTTTCGTTCAAATTTATATGTGAAGAAACAAATTCATGATTGCAACAAAAAAGAATTGGCACTAGTTTTGAAACCAAAATTTCTTCTCCACCTTCTGGCAACACTGTGGTGACAGTTACTAACTGGCTGGCATAGAGAGTGCAGCGTTTGTGGTTCCTTCCTTCAGAGTGTTTGTGTCACTTGATTACATTTTTTTTTTTTGCTTTCCATCATGTCAAATAAAATGAAAAGGTCGCTGAAAGAAGAACAGAGTGTTTAACGATGAGTGGAAACTGCAATACTATGTTGTTTCCGAGAAGGATAAAATATGTTGCTTGCTCTGATTTCAAATGGTAAAAAAAAAAAAAAATATTACAATGCACATCAACACTACTCTACTCATAAGGACAATAAATACGTTAAGCTAGAAGGTGAATTCCAAAAGATTGCTTTACCAAAATTGAAAGAAGGGAAGCAAAAGCAGAGGCAGTTATTCCAATCAGTGCAGAGTATCGGAAATGCAACTACAGAAGCTAATTATAAAGTGGCATATATACTTGGGAAAAAAGGTAAGCCATTTAGTTATGTGGAAATAAAAGATTGCATCGTAGAGATTGTAGGATGCTTAGATCCCAATAAGGTTAACAAATACAAACAACTGCCTCTTTCAAGAAGAACTAATGTTGATCGGCAGCATGAATTAGCACTCAATGTAGGAGATCAACTGAAATAATCCAAAAAGAAAAATGTGTACTATTCAATAGCGCTGGATGAAGCAACTGATTGCACCGACTCAGCGCAGGTATTGTATTTTGTTTCCGCCATAACTAAGGATTTTTGTGTTTACAAAGAGTTGCTTACTCTGATCACTCTAAAGAGCAGAACACGAGGAATCGATGTGTAACGATTTTAAAGACAAATGTCATGAATTCGGACTGAATCTGGCTAATTTAGTAAGTGTATGCACAGATGGTGCACCTTCTATGACAGGGAAGAACGAAGGCTTTATCGCACAACTTAAGAAAGAGGTTTCAAGCCAAAATGATTAAGAAATTAGTTCTTACCTGCTAATTATCTTTCCTGGAGCTTTCTCCGGGCCAGTCCAGGGACAGGTAGGGTTGTCAATCCTCTATAGCCACTGAGGACTGATCTGAAGTTTTGCTGAGACGTGAAGCCACTCCCCCAGAGGGTTACCCATCAGTCTACACGTGACAAAGCAACTAAAAGTAAGAACTGAAACACACCAATAACCCTGAAAACACTGATAACTTTCTATAGTCCTTGTAATTGAAAAAGCCAGGAAATAGATATTGTTTTTAAGGCCATTTTCAAAGCCTAAGTGGTTTTTTTTTATTACATCTGATTAACACTGTACACTAGTCTGCACTGAAGGAATCTGAAAGCCCCAATGACGCCACCCCGATACGGATAAGGACAGAAAGTAGCCCGCCGGTTAGGAGATGAACAAGAAACCTTATAACCATACAGAGGTGGGACCCTGGACTGGCCCGGAGAAAGCTCCAGGAAAGATAATTAGCAGGTAAGAACTAATTTCTTATTCCTACTCGCTTCTCCGGGCCAGTCCAGGGACAGGTAGGGCAGTACCAAAGCAGTACCTAAATCTGGGAGGGACCCGCGAGCCCAGTAATAAGAGCCGCAGCCCCCACTTTTGCATCGTTCCGGGCTTGAACATCCAACCTGTAATGTTTAGTAAAAGAATGCAAGGAAGACCAAGTAGCCGCTTTGCAGATATCTATTGGTGGAACAAAACGCAAACTCTGCCCAAGAAGTAGCTAGAGCTCGAGTAGAATGAGCCCGTAAACCAAGGGGCGGAGAAAGACCTTTAGCAGCATAAGCTGCTACAATAGCACTGCGAACCCAACGTGCTATGGTGGACTTTGAGGCTGGTTGACCCTTACGAGATCCGGCATATTGGACAAAGAGTCTGTTTTCCGAAAGGACTTGGAAACTCGTAGGTAGGAACGCAAAACCCGCGCAAGATCCAAACGTCGGAGAGCCCGATCCATTGGCGAATCAGAAGAACCTGTAAACACGTGTAAAGCCACTGCTTGATTAACATGGAAAACGGACAGTACTTTAGGCAAATATGAAGGAACCGTCCGTAGGAGCACCCGCTCTGGTAGAAATTGAAGATAAGGCTCCCTGCAAGATAAGGCCTGTAAATCAGAAATCCGGCGAGCCGAACACAAGGCGACCAAAAAGGCCGTCTTCCAAGAACATTCGCGAATCTCCCGAGAACTGAGAGAAGCCAAGGATGACTGAGAAAAAGCCTCCAAAACCACATTCAAATCCCAAGGAGGAACTAAGGGACGAACGGGAGGACGGAGAATTCTGGTTGCTCTTAAAAAATGCTGAACATCTGGGAGTGCTGAAAGACGCCGATGGAGAACGTACCCCCGAAAACAAGCAAGTGCGGCTACATGAACCTTAAGGGTACTGAGAGCCAGACCTTTGTTGAAGCCATTTTGCAGAAAAAGAAGAAGCTGAGGCAAAGTAGACGACATCGGAAGAACATTACGTTGAGCACACCACGACTCAAAGAGACGCCAGACGCGGACATAAGCCAGAGACGTCGTCGGCCGTTTAGATTTTAGCAAGGTGTCTATCACCGAATCATCATAACCTTGACGCTTTAAATGAGCCCTCTCAAGAGCCAAGCCGTAAGCAAGAAGCGATCCACCTTGGGCATGAGAATCGGCCCTTGATGTAGTAGATTGATGCGCGCCGGAAGAGGCCAAGGCGGCGCTATGAGAAGTCGAATGAGATCGGCATACCAGGGACGACGAGGCCAATCCGGAGCGATGAGAATCACTCGGCCAGGGTGAGTCGCAATCCGCTGAATGACTCGACTCAACATTGGCCAAGGAGGAAACACATACAAGAGGGAGTCTGGCGGCCATGGCTGAACGAGAGCATCGAGTCCTTCCGACATGCGCTCTCGGCGTCTGCTGTAAAAACGGCCGACTTTGGCATTGGCATTGGCAAACGTCGCCATCAAGTCCATCACCGGAGACCCCCACTGAAGCGTCAGATCGTGAAAAACGGCCGCGTTCAACTGCCATTCCCCGGGATCGAGAACATTGCGGCTGAGATAATCTGCTTGGACATTGTCCTTGCCAGCGACATGTGCTGCGGAGATTGCCATGAGATGCGACTCCGCCCAATCCATCAAAATCTGACATTCGGCGAGGAGAACGGGAGACTTGGTGCCCCCTTGACGATTGATGTAGGAGACGGTCACCGCATTGTCCGAGAAAATCTTGACCGCCTTGCCAGTGAGCATCTCCACGAAGTGAAGCAACGCTAGACGAGCTGCTCGCAGCTCCAGACGATTGATGGGCCACGAGCTCTCCTCTGGAGACCAGGAACCCTGAGCGATCTGAGATTGACAGTGCGCTCCCCAGCCGGAAAGACTGGCATCGGTGGTCACCAAGATCCAGGAGGGCTCCTCTAAAGGAACTCCTGCCGTCAGATGCTCGGGACATAACCACCACTGAAGACTGCGTCTCACCTGATCTGGACAGGGAAGGCGTTGCCTGAGTGGGTGAAGTTGCGGTGACCACCGGGAAAGAAGCGCCTGCTGCAAAGGGCGCATGTGAGCTCTGGCCCAGGGAACCAGGTCCAGCGCCGCCGCCATGAACCCTAAGACCTGTAAATAGGTCCATGCCGACGGAGCTTGAAGAGAGAGGAAGGTTTGAACCTGTTGCAATAGCTTTTGCACCCGGAGACTGGGCAAGGAAACGGTCCCCTGCTCAGTGTCGAAGCAGGCCCCGAGATAAGTCAACTGTTGCCGCGGTAGCAATTGGCTCTTGGAGTGATTGATCACCCAACCGAGTTGTTCGAGAAGTTGAACCACCCGCGCCGTCGCCTCCAGAGACGCTTTCCGAGAATCGGCCCGGATCAACCAATCGTCGAGATAAGGGTGTACCCGAATACCTTCTTTCCGAAGCGCCGCCGCCGCCACAACCACCATCAGCTTTGTGAAGGTACGTGGAGCCGTTGCGAGACCAAACGGCAAGGCGCGAAATTGGAAATGACCCATGGGAAGCGCGAAACGTAAATAGCGCTGATGAGACAATCTGATGGGAATATGAAGATACGCCTCCGTGAGATCTATGGACGAGAGAAATTCCCTCGGTTGAACCGCTCGAATTACTGTACGCAAGGTTTCCATGCGAAAGTGTGGAACCCGCAAAGTACGGTTTACACCTTTGAGATCTAGTACTGGACGAAAAGAATCCTCTTTTTTGGGAACCACAAAATAGATCGAGTATCGACCGTAGCCGCACTGGTCCAACGGCACGGGTACAATCACCTGCAGTTGCAAAAGGCGAACGAGCGTGTCGGAAATGGCTTGCATCTTCTTCCCGGGTGCACAAGGGGAAAGAACGAACGCGGGTTGCAACGGGCAAGCGAAGTCCAGAGCATAGCCTCGCTGAATGACCTCCAGAACCCATTTGTCGGAAGTAATTGCGGTCCAGGCCGACAGAAAACTCTGTAAACGGCCGCCTACAGGAACTAACGGCTGGACCTGCAAACCTTCATTGCGGCTTTTTAACGGAAGGTTGAGAGGCCGTCCCGTAAGATCGGCCGAAACCTCTGGCCCCGCGAAAGGACGAACCACGAAACCCAGAGCGCCCCCTAGAATAAGGCGCGAAGCGGGCACCGCGAAATCTGCGGGACTCAGGGGCAGAGCCTCGAACCGCTCCCCCACCACGCAGTGGTTTGGGTCGATCCTCCGGCAAACGGCCGCCCTTGGAGTCCCCTAAATCTTTCACAATCTTCTCCAAGGCTTCCCCAAAAAGTAATCGACCCTTAAAGGGCAACTTACTAAGGCGAACCTTCGAAGACACATCCGCAGACCAGTTACGTAACCACAGGAAACGCCTGGTCGCTACCATAGAAGCCATAGTCTTGGCCGCAATTCGTACCAAATCATAAAAAGCATCCGCCGCATAAGCTGCAGCCGATTCCAAGTTCGCGGTATCAGGAACTTCCGAAGCGGACTCACCCGCCGAGTCTCCCTGCAGCCAGCGAATAGATGCCCGAGAAACATATGCCCCACAAACCGCTGCTTGCAGCGCCAAAGCACTAGCCTCAAAAGCTTGCTTGAGGAGCACTTCCAATTTTCTATCCTGCAGATCTTTAAGCGCAGCTGCGCCCTCCACAGGGATGGTAGTCTTTTTAGTGACTGCTGACACTAAAGCATCTACTTTAGGCATACGGAATAAATCCCGGTCTTCTTGGGGAAGAGGGTACAAGCGAGACAACGCGCGCCCCCCTCTTAGAGTAGCCTCAGGACACTCCCATTCCGATTCAATCATCTGCCGAATTACCCGATGCATGGGAAAACAGCACTGCTGAGACTTAAAGCCCTGCAACAAGGGATCCTCTAAAGGTTCTTGAGAGGAGGAAGGAGGAACCAGATGGAGAGCCGCTAAAGATTGTGCAATAAGAGCTGCGAGCTCTTCCTTACGGAATACTCTGAATAGATTGGGATCCTCTCCCGGTGCTATCTCCCCCTCCTCCAACTCTTCAGCATCTGCCTCCAAAGAGAGATCTGCTACCTCCTCCGAGACAGTCTGATCCAGCAGCAAAGATTCCTGAGGTAAAAAGGAGCCCAAAGGATTCGCTAAACCCTCCTTAGGCTTAGAAGAGCCTTCTCCAGGATCCTCTGCACTCTGCAGCCTATGGGGAAGAAACTCCATAGCGGGACACTCTGTAGCCCCTTCAGGCTAAGCAGACTTCAATAAGAATGCCCTGTGCATGGCCAGAATAAATTCGGGCGAGAAAAAAGAAGACACAGCCCCCTGAGTCATTAAAGGGGGCTGTGCAGGCTGACTAACAGGCAGAGGGTCTTTAGAAGACTTTGCCTTTCTTTTGTGTGGCCGGGGCTGCTCTGTCGGCGAGCTGACAGGCGCCGCCAAAATGGCCGCCGTTCCCACCTTTTCGGCAGGAAACGAAGGGCCCGCTGATTTCTGATCGGACTTGTCAGCCATACCGAAAAAAACCCCAGGGGAGAAGGGCCCACACTCAACGTTGTGCGCTGAAAACGGAGAACCCGCAAAGAGGCACTAAAGCCTGAGCCGGCCCGGGCGCGCGAGAACAGAAAAAAAATACAGAAAACTCACCGCACCGTTGAAGACCGGCAGAGTGAAGCAGGTAGTCCCGCAGCTAGCGGGAAACTGCCTACTCGAGTAGCGCAGGCGGCAGAGGTATCAACTGGGGCTCCCAGACACACTCCTCTGCCGACAGAGAGGGAGCCGGTGAAAGGAGACAGGCTCTGTCTCTCACCGGAAGAAATGACTCACTCGACGTCTCCACAGTATTTAAAGGGGCAGCGCTTTAGAAATTTGGACCCAAGGACACAAGAAATATCAGCCCTGCTAGAGCTAATATAAAAATCAGGAAAATAATAAAGTAAGTAAATGCAGACAGCAAACTGAGGGAGAAGTAGAGAGTCAATCCTCTGTAGCTGCTGAGGACTGAAAGACTGATGGGTAACCCTCTGGGGGAGTGGCTTCACGTCTCAGCAAAACTTCAGATCAGTCCTCAGTGGCTATAGAGGATTGACAACCCTACCTGTCCCTGGACTGGCCCGGAGAAGCGAGTAGGAACTTCTATTTTCATTGCATTTTGTATCAAAGTCTCTGTGCCAAATCCACTGTTTTAAATGACACTTTGCAGAAAGTTGTAGGAACTGTGATTTATATTCAAGCAAATGTAATGAGACTGACAATTTCGTGAGATGCTAATTATGGATAATGAGGTAATTAGTGTTGATTTGCCCTACCATTCGAAAGTGCGCTGGTTATCACAAGGACAGGTTTTAGTCAAAGTTTTGTATTTGCGTGAACAAATAAGCCAATTTTTTGAGGAAAGGAATGAACACTGAATTATCATGCAAAGAGTTTCATAGCAATGTTGCTTTTCTGTGTGATATAATGATTAAGCAAAATAACTTGAACATTTCATTGCAAGGTAACACCAAGTCTATATATGATATGTGGTGAGAAATAATATTCAGAAAAAAAACCAACCCTAACATTTCTTAAATCACTTCTTGGCCGAAATGAGCTTCCTGAAGAGCACTTCTCTCACCTAGTAAAAATGATTAAAGAAGAAAAATATTCTTTTGAACGTGTCAAACAATATGAAATCGGTTATAGACTCGCTAATCAAGGAATAGAATGAAAGGTTCAGAGATTTTGAGAAGCATGACATGACCCTCAAATTGGCTTTTCAACCTCACTTAGTTGATGTATCTGAGGCCCCAGAGAAGCTGCAGATGGAGTTAATTGAGCTCTCGGAAGATTATATTCTGAAGTCGCTGTTTGACAGCAAAAAAGATCCCAGTCAAATTATGGAAAAATGCCATTGAATATCCTCACCTCAGGGAACACGCACGATGCTTCTCAATAACATATCACTGCAAATCTACATTCTCCTACTTAACACAAGATATCCTTAAGATCACAAAATTACAGATGAACACCTAGAAGACCAGTTAAGACTATGTACATCCACGATGCAGCCTGATATATCACTGCTTTCTCACAAAAAACAAATCTCAGAACAGTCACTGAAAGATAAGCAGCTAGCTTGTTAGTATGCACTCTGCCGTATGGCAGTATAAGATACTTAAAAGGATTAATTATGTATAAAAGCTAAATTAGTATTAAATTATTTGCATTTTGCAGTAAAATTTGTTTTTTTGGTGTTTTTTTTAAGAATGTGGCCTTTTTGGAAGGATGTTAGCTCTCATGCGGCCTTCAAATGAGAAAAAAGGTTCCCCACCCCTGCTCTAGACCCTCTCCATCTGAATCTGTTGCAACAGGAAGTCGCTACCCTTCTAAAAGAGGGTGCCATAGAACTTATCCCCTGTGCACAAAACAAATTAGGGTTTTACTCCTAGTACTTCCTTATTCCCAAGTCAGTAGGGTTCTGTCCCATTCTAGAGCTCTGGAACCTCAACAACTTCTTAGTACAAGAGAAGTTCAAGATGGTTTCTCTAAGAACCCCATTACTCTACCTTCAGAGTAAACGATTGGCTCTGTCCTCTAGATCTGAAGGATCCATACATGCATATCCTCTACCACCCGTCTCACAGGCAGGGATCCTGCTCTTTGGGCTGGCATCTGCCCCAAGGGTGTTCACAAAACGTCTAGCGGTGTTGTGGCCTACCTTCACACCCTAAGCATCTTTGTCTTCCCTTACTTCGACGTCTGGCTTGTCAGAGGCGAGACTCAGATTGTGCATCTGTCTGTTCAATGCACAGTCACGGTGCTTGAACACCTGTTTTTCCTTAAAGTTTTCAAATTCACATTTCTCCCACTCAAACTGGAATTCATAGGTGCTTGTGACATGACTCAGGCTTGAACTTTGCTGCCTGAGGACTGTCTCAAATGCCTCACAGAGTTGACAGGAATTCAGTGCAGCCGTCACACCATCATGCGAGGCATGCTTTGTCTTCTTCACAGTCCATGTCGTCCCCTATGTTTATCATTATATGCACCCAGCACAATGGACCATCTCCTCCCAATGGAAACAGGTGATGGGCAAGCTATGAGACCGAGTGGTAGTCATCTCACTTCTGGCAGACTCCCTTCAGTGGTGGCTCCCTCCTCAAAACCTTCTCATAGGGTTACCTTTTAAGATGCCTCCACCTCAACTGATCCTTATTACCGATGCATCCAAACACGGCTGGGGAGCTCATCTGGAAGACCTGGGCACGCAGAGCCTCTGGTCTCAACAAAAATCCTCCCCTCAGCTGAGGGCGATAACCTATGCCAGCAGTTATCACATCAATCAGTCCTGCTTCAGACAGACAACCAAGCTGCCATGTTTTACATCAAACAGGGAGGCACAGGCTTCCTCCTCTTCTGCGAAGTGATCTGCCTGTGGACCTTTGCCTTGGCTCATGGAATGCTTCTCTGAGCAGTTTACCTGCCAGGAGAGCAGAAGGTTCTCATGGACAGTATCAGTCAGGTCCTCCGACCTCAAATAAACTCTTCATGAGAGTAGTTGCTCGCATATTCCAGCTCTGGGGAATCCCACAGATTGATCTCTTTGCCACTCCGCTCAATGTACAGGTCCCTCGATTCTACTCCAGGGTGCCATCTCCACAACATCAAGCCCCGGATACTTTCCGCCTTCATTGAGGAATGGGTCTGTTATACGCTTACCCACCCAATCTGCTGATAGCCAAGATGCTGTTCAAATTGTAGGCTGACAGAGGCACCATGATCCTGGTAGCCCTGTTCTGACCCCGATAGCCGTGGCTTCCCCTGTTTCTTTGTCTAGCTCAGCATCAGCCTCTTAGTCTGGGATGCATACTAGACCTGATCTCCCAGGATCAGGGGGCATTGCTTCATCCCAATATCCAGGTGCTCCGTCTGATGGCTTGGCTGCTGAGAGGGTAGTATTTTCAGACCTGAATTTACCGGATGCCATAAGAGACATCCATCTGGTATCCCAAAAAGACTCCACACGATGCATGTATGCCTTTAAATGGCACCAGTTCATGGTGTGCTCAGTCCACCCTCACTTGTCCGATGAAAAGAGGCTTCTAGTGTATCTCATCCACAAGTCTCAAAACTAGTTCCATTCATGTCCACCTCAGTGCCATTTCGGATTCTCATCGGGAGACCGATGGAAAACCTGTTTCCACATATCCATTGGTAGCTTGTTTCATGCACAGGCTCCTATTGACAAAGCTATTGATTCGGCCCCCACCTGTCACCTGGGACCTCAACGTGGTTCTTGCTCAAACCTCCATTTGAGCCTCCAAGCACTACCTCACTCAAAGTTTCTTACTTGGAAGGTTTCCTTCCTAATTGCACTCACCTCAGCTCGCCAAGTCAGCAAACTACAAGCATTGGTTGCACATGCCCCCTATACTTGTTTTCATCATGACAGGGTGGTCAGGTGAACACATCCGCATTTCCTTCCAAAGATTGTATCCCCCTTCCATCTCAACCAGTCAGTAATTCTTCCAACCTTTTCTCCCCTAAGTCACATGCATTTTGGGCCAAGGTGGCACTTCATATCCTAGACTGCAAGCGAGCGTTGGCATATTACCTTGACAGAACCAAGGCACACTGAAAATCCTCAATTATTTCTTTTAACCCTTGGTTTTCCTGTGACTAAATGCACCCTTTGGATAGACTGCATATCCTTTGCATACTCAGGTGAGTCTGACATTAAAGGGGCATATTACCACCCACAATGTCTGCGCCATGGCCACATCTATAGCCCACTCATGCTCTGTCTCCATAACAGAGATCTGCCATGCTGCCACATGGTCCTCCATTCATACCTTTGTAGCCCACTACTGTCTGGACAAGGACTCTAGTAAGGACAATGACTTTGGCCAAGCTGTACTGTAGCACCTCTTTGGGAGTTGGCTACACCTCCTTCCCTCCGGCCCTCTGTCCATCCAGAATCCACCACTACCATCTCAATGGGTGTGTGCTGGGGATGCAGAATCTCCTAGATACCCTGGACTTTCCATGTTGTTCTTCAACAGTTTTTTCCCTGTTTATAACAGGCCAAGCTCCTCCTTGGTTTCCGGTAGGTAGCCTAGAGCTAGGGAGTCCCATATGTGAATACTGCATTCGTGCTTGTGCCTGGAGATAGCATAGCTACTCACCTGTATTGGATGCTGGGGAGTGTTCCCACACAGGCTCAGTCGGGGGATGTCACCCATATGTGAAGACTGCTTCCTGCCATTCCGAGATCACCTGTTACAGATGATTAACTACTCTATTTTGGTGTTAGAAACTGCACTGTGGTTCTCTTTAACTTTCTGTTCCTTGGCATGTGAGCACCTTACTATCTCCTTTGTTTTTTGCGGAATATATATTTATAGATGTTGGTATTTTTTTTTTATCATAGAGTGCCAGGATAAATAATTAAACAGCTACACTTTCTGCTGCATGTTAATTATGCAAATATGTCACCCCCCAAAATGAAGCAGTTAAACTATGCCCATGAGTGCATTTACTGCTTGAGTGTGACCCTGGGCCAACTCTCTTAAAACACACAAAAAAGCGACCTTTTCAGAATTACAATCCCCCCCAAAAAACACCACACATAGGGGTAGCAAATGGATTTTTCTTCTGATTTTGATGTTTCTCTGTCAATGTTCCCAATTTGCTATATAGTCTACAAGTGGGGAAAGAGGGTCCTCATTAAAGAAATTAGAAAAAAAAATGAAATATCTATTAACAATAGCATTACCATGTACCGCCTAAGAAATACTTCCTACCCTTGAACATCCTGGATAAGGAGAACATTGCAATATCAAATAAACTAAGCAGATTCTTTTGAAGCAAGAAATGATTCAAGGTGCAGTAAGTCCATGAAGCTGCAATTGTCCCCCCGGAAACCAGACACTATTTCCTTTCAGTTTTGTTCCCTTCCCAGCACTGCTACACAGTGAAAGTTACATGAAGGCAGAGCCTTCTGCTACCTCGCTCTCAGTGGGATATCCGTTCTGCCTCTGCAGGCATGACTAAGCTACAGTAATTACAAACAAGGCTTCCTGTCATCTGTGTTTGACGAAGTGAAAATTCATCTGCAGTGTTAAACCCCCCCAACCCCCCCCCACATAGGATCAGATGTGGCATAAAACATCTACCCTTATAGAAAACAAAATAAAAACCCTTCTCCCATGAGCGCAGATAAACAGATTCATTTGCACTGCAGAACATCGCGGAAATTATAAAAAGATCGCCACATAGGTTTTTTTTGCAGATCCCTCTCAGGGATAAGGGGTAGCTTTCCAAGGTCTACTTGGCTAATAAATAATGGACTTTTCTTCTAGAAAAAAAAATAGTCCAAACCCTTTCAAACCCAGATATACCTTAACCAAATCTATTTAGCATTCATATAGTGCCTCAAACATATGAAGTGCTGTACATACATGAAGAAGAGACCATCCCTGCTCAGAGCTCACAATCTAGTCAAGATGATCACAAAATACAGATACAATCAAGACAAAGTACACAATAACAAGAAGAGCAAAAACAAGACTCAAGAACAGAAAGCAACCATTTTCACAGCTTGATTTTTGCTGGGTGTAAACATACTCTCTTCAATCTGTTTACATTTGTGATCTGGTAGTTTCTTGGAATATCCCCTAGTCCTAATATGTGAATGGCAAAATAACCGTTTACCTTCTCAGTCGTCTCCGAGACTGAAGGGCCCTGAGCTGTTTAACTTCTCTTTATAAGTGAGCTGGTCTATTGCTATTCTATGTTTTTTTCCCAGTTCCTCTATAGCCTTTTTAAGCTGGGGCAACCAAAACTGCACACAATACTCAACAGGGCTGTATTGAACATACCGACACTCACAGGCAGGACCAGAGAGTACTGAGATAAGAGCAAACAGAATCAGGTTCCTGTTTAAACCGGGTATTTGTACTTTCAAAATGTAGCACCCTACACGCTTGCCTCTGGTGCCTAGGCTTAAATCCAGACCTAGTACTCAAGATAAGGTCATAACATGGAGTTTATACAAAGGCACTGCAACATGCTCCACTCTTTTCCATATAATTCTTGAATGGAAATTGTAGTTAGTCCACTTGGATATGTGGAAATAAGGGTCAAACAAGTTGTAGGAGACACTTTATTGGACTAAATTAATGTATCACCAAAAACTTGTTTGTCTAATGGTTGGCCTGACTCTAGTCAACAAAGTAGATGGTTGCCTAGGGCAGCAGCTTCAGGAGGGAGGGGGGGGGAAAAAAAAAAAGAGCAGGGCACTAAAAGCTAAACAATAGATTCTGACAGCCAGGCGGGGCATAAAGCTTAAGGTTTTCATAGGGTGTCACTTTGTACCTACTCTGGGGCCGACTGTGTTGTTGACCCAAATAATTCTTATCTCCTGATTTTTTTTTTTTGCCACTGCTGCACACTTTGCTGCGTATTTCAATGTATTGTCCACAGTGACTCCCAAGATCCCTTTCCTGAAAGGTGAGAATCCTAATGTGGAACATTATTTTTCTCTATAAGCATCACTTTGCATTTGGCCATATTAAATTTCATCACCCAATTAGAAGCATGCTTCTTCAGTCTGCAAGGTTCTACTGCAGTTCCTCAGTCTACTTGTGTTTTAACTATCCGGAATAGTTTTGTGTCACCTGTAAAGCTGATCAATTCACTCACTGCTCTCTTCCAGACAGTTAATGAAATATGTTGAGCTCCAGTCCCAGCACAGATCCCTGAGGCACCCCATTATTTACCCCTTTCCATAAGGAAAAATGACCATTTAGTCCAACTTTTTGCTTCCAGTATTTTAACCATTTGCCAATCCACAGTAAGACATTGTCTATCACATGGACTTTTAAATTTCCTAAAAATGTCTCATACTTTTACAGGAAAAGCTTGATGCTCTAGGTTGTTTTTATTTTCAATTTTAAATCATGTTTTTTAGGATTTTTTGGAACAATATTTAAAGCCCTTAGCTGGCAGGTCAACAGGGACCAGCCGCCTAATGGGGCAGACTGTGATATTCAGTGGAACTATCTAGATTGTGCCGCTGAATCTCTGCACAGACTGCCTCAGCATTATCCAGGTAGTGCAGTAGGGGAGGGTCCATGGTCAAAGTGGGGCCAATACCAGCAACCAGAAAAGCACAGGCACTTACCTGGTTAGCGCAATTTTCAGCAACCCTTGTCCAGACAAATTAGGCCACATGACCAGCAGGCCTAAGCTGCAATCTGGGGAAGTGTCAGCTGAGTATCATGCTAATCAGATAAATGCCAGCACTTACCCAGATATTCATGGCAATAAAGATAAAGCTCCTATCCAGATACTGCCACTGAATATCCCACCCATATGTAAATACCATGGCAGACACCATGCTGCTTGAATAGACAGTTTTTGAACATTGGGCCCTCTCTTTAAAATAATGTTTGCGTGTGATGTTTTGTGTTTTTTTGTTATGATTGTACACCATTTCAAACAGATACTGATCAGGTGCAAGGTTACTAGGTACCCTAGGCAAGCCTTCAGGCTTGCTCCTCTTTACCCAAAGTAACTTCAATGTCGTTATGCCCTCTCGGGAGATTTGGATAATGAAATTCGAAAATCCTGATTACTGGAACACCATGCCTCCCAGAATGAGCCTATATAAGTGCATAATTAGATATACTTTTACATATTAAATAGGCCCCCTGCCATCCTGACCCATGCACAAAACAGCAATTCCCAAAAAGCACAGTTACTTACCTGTAACAGGTGATCTCTGGAAACAGCAGGAATAAGTCTTCACATATGGGTATCGTCGGTACCGATGGAGCCTGCGCGGGAACGCTCCCCAGCCTTCCCTAACTGCCTCTCTCCTGTTTGAGTTTTAAGCTGAAAGAGAGAGAGCGCGCGAGCGAGAGCGAGCGAGAGATGAAGACTTATTCCTGCTGTTCCAGAGATCACCTGTTACAGGTAAGTAACTGTGCTATCTCCAGGAACAAGCAGGAATGAGTCTTCACATATGGAGACTCCCCAGCTAGAGATGCCAGGGAGATCTCCAAGGTTGTGAGTCCCTGAGAAGGGCTCTACCTCCCCCCATGGATCTCGGGCATCCAACCAGGGATGGGGGGTAGGAGTTGATTAGGTATGAAACAGGTGTTTGAGAACAG
The DNA here is from genome assembly GCA_033557465.1 of Ichthyophis bannanicus. Classification (NCBI taxonomy): domain Eukaryota; kingdom Metazoa; phylum Chordata; class Amphibia; order Gymnophiona; family Ichthyophiidae; genus Ichthyophis; species Ichthyophis bannanicus. The sequence continues at coordinate 173,075,444 of CM066039.1, read as the reverse complement.
CCTGACCAAACAAGGCATCCCGGCGGGAGTCCTTGTCCAAGCAGTAATGGGCTGTAAAGGTATGAACCGAGGCCCAGGTGGCCGCTCGACAGATTTGGTCGATGGACACAGAGTTTAGATGAGCCATAGAGGCAATGTTCCCTCTAATTTTCTGTAGGCTGTGTGCGCATAAAATATCAGCTGTGTGCAGCTTTTGAAGGAAGGTTAAATTTTTGTGCGCCACATAACGACACGTCAGAATACAGTATTGCCACCACATTGATTTTAATCAAATTAAATGAAAATAGATGATTACTAAATGAAGCGGAAAATTTCTAGTAATTACAATCACAACTTTTAAATTTTAAGACATCTGTGTTGTTTTCTATCAGAATCAGAACCGTAATTTTTGTGCGCTCTGTTGTAAAGTATGTGCGCTCGCTCGGCAAGGTGTGTGCGCGCGCACACGTGCACAGCTTAGAGGGAACAGTGCATAGAGGCTGCCATGGCCCTCACATTGTGAGCTGTGACATGGCCCTCCAGAGAAAGGTTCTTGCTCTGGTAGGCGAAAGAAATACACTGAGCAATCCAATTGGACAGAGTTCTCTTAGAGACTGGAAGTCCTAAATGAGAGGGATCAAAAGCAACAAATAGTTGAGAGGACTTTCTATGTTGCTGTGTCCTTTGTAAGTAAAAAGCAAGTGCTCTCTTACAATCCAGGGTATGAAGATTCCTCTCTGCACTTGATGCATGAGGTCCTGGAAAAAAGACAGGTAAATACACCTCCTGGTTCAGATGAAAAAGGTGAGACCACTTTAGGCATAAAGTGTGGATTAGTCCTGAGGACTACCTTGTCATGATGGAACCTTGTATAAGGAGGATTAGCCACCAAGGCTTGCAGTTCACTGATACGGCAGGCTGAGGTGACTGCAATGAGAAAAATAACCTTCCAGAAAAGGAATTTCAAGGAGGTAGTGGCTAAGGGTTCAAAGGGTGGCTTCATAAGCTGGCCAAGAACCAAATTCAAATCCCATGCCACTGGAGGTGGTCTAATGGGAGGTTTAGTTAAAAGAAGGCCTCTCATGAATCTTGCAATAAGAGGATGAGAGGAAATAGGCTGTCCATTGAGAGGCTTAAGGGATGCTGCAATAGCACTCAAATGGACTCTTACTGAATTTGTTTTAAGGCCTGCATGGGATAAATGCAGCAAATACTCTAGTAAAGAATTCAGAGGTATTGCAAGAGGGTTAAGACCCTTCTCTGCACACCAAATGGTAAACCTTTTCCATTTAAAAGCATAGGAACATCTAGTGGAAGGCTTTCTGGAAGCATGAAGGATATCCTTCACCTGCTGAAAAAGATGCAACTCTTGAAGGTCTAGGCCTTCAGCAACCAGGCCCTGAGATGAAGAGACTGGGGATTTGGGTGCCACAACGTTCCCTCTTCCTGGGACAGGAGGTCTGGAGCAGATCCCAAGTCCAGGGAGGGAGCTTGAGAGAGATGAAGAAGTAGAGGGTACCACACTTGGCGTGGCCAACGTAGTGCTATGAGGATCATAGACGTCTCTCTGAAGCTTGAACAGTGTCTTGGAAATTAGGGGAATGGGTGGAAAGGCATAGAGGAAGTCTTGCCCCCAATGGAGGAGGAAGGCATCCCTGGCCTGAACTCCCTGACACGGAATCCTGGAACAGAACTGGGGAAGTTTGGCATTCCACGGACTTGCAAACAGGTCTATGTCTGGGGTTCCCCAAATTCGAAAGATCCTGGCTATTTGGTCCCCATGGAGGGACCATTCGTGTGGAAGCAGAACTCGACTGAGTCTGTCTGCCCAAGAGTTTTGAACCCCTGGAAGATACACTGCCATGAGATGAATTTGATGCTCTCTGGCGAAGGCCCACAATCTCAAAGCTTCGTTGCAAAGCGACAGAGAGCCAGTCCCGCACTGCTTGTTCATGTAGAACATAGCTACTTGGTTGTCCGTGTGAATGAGGACTGTCTTGTAGCTGAGCAGGGTGTGGAAGACAGAGCTAGAAAAATTGCTCTGAGCTCCAAGAGGTTGATATGTAGAGATGTCTCCTGTGGAGACCAGATGCCCTGGGTGGAGAGATCTTGTAGATGAGCTCCCCAACCCCTTGGAGAGGCATCTGTTGTAAGAGTTGCTTGGGGTAGCAACTGTTGAAAGAGGGACCCCAGCAACAGATTCTGAGTGGACTTCCACCACTGGAGAGACCAAAAGAGGCGACTGGAGGTTGCTATTTTGTCTGACAGGCACCCTGATGCCTGGGTCCATTGGATGGACAGAGTCCACTGAGCTGCCCGCATGTGAAGGCGAGCGTAAGGAACCACATGCACGGTGGATGCCATGTGGCCTAACAGTTGCAACATCTCTCAAGCAGTTAAATGGGACTTTAACTGAACTTGTGAGGCTAACTGCACCAATCGTAGGCAACGGGCTTGGGGAAGATAGGCCCTTGCAGTTGTGGTATCCAGCAAGGCCCCTATGAACGCTAGTGACTGAGTAGGGGTGAGATGTGATTTTGGGATGCTTATTACCAGTCCCAGATACTTAAGAACACGCCTTGTGCAGGCTAGGGAAGCCTGGGCCTCTGTCTGGGATGGAGCTCTGATGAGCCAGTCATCCAGATATGGGAATACAAATATTCCTAGAGTGCGTAGAAATGCAGCTACTACTGCCATGCATTTTGTGAACACTCTTGGAGCAGAGGCCAGACCGAAAGGAAGCACTCTGTATTGGTAGTGCTTTCCTTGATAAAGGAACCAAAGGAACCTTCTGTGTGTTGGATGGATGAGGACATGGGTGTACGCATCCTTGAGATCTAGAGAACAAAGCCAATCCTGACTCTGAAGGTATGGAAGGAGAGCACCGAGAGAAATCATCTTGAATTTCTCCTTGCATAGAAACTTGTTCAATTCTCTGAGATCTAATATGAGTCTGTAGCCCCCTGTTTTCTTTGGGATAAGAAAATAGGGGGAGTAGAACCCTGAACCCTGTTGAAGAAGGGGTACTTCTTCTATTGCCCTTTGGGCAAGAAGGGTAGTAATCTCCTGACCCAAAAGGTCGAGGAGAGATGTTGGAAAATGGAACTGTCTCACCATGGTCTGAGGAGGAAGGTTTAAGAAATGAAGCTTGAACCCCTCCCTTATGATGGAGAGGGTCCATTGCTCCCATCTGGGAGCAAAGTGAGCTAACCTTCCTGGAATGGTGAGAGGCTCTGGTTCTTCTAGAGCCAGAAAGGCTAAGTTCTCTAGTTGTAAGTCAAAGGCCCTGAGGAGGCTGAGGCTGTTGGGCCGTAGCAGTCCTTGCAGCCTTAGGCTTGGCTTGTTTAGGTTGTTGCTGACGCTTTGCAGCAAAACGACCTGCAGAAGATGCCTGGTGACCATAACCAGGATAATATGTCCCTTTTTTTGGGAAAGAAAGCCTTTTTGAATAACCTTTTTCTAACAGGAGCAGAAGTAGACTTTGAAAGTCTATCTAAGGCAGAATTCTCAGCATTCATCTGAGTGGCCTTTGCTTGCCAATCCTTGCCAAAAAGGTTTTCACCTGTACAAGGAAGATTTCCTAATCCATCCTGGACCCAGGGTTCCAAATCAGAAGCTTGTAACCAAGCAAGTCTGCGTGCACCTATGGCAATAGCCGAGGCTCTGCTGGCACACTCAAGAGTCAAAGGCTGCACGGTTGGAAAATTTGGAAACATCCTGGGCATGTTTAAGCCAGGTGAGAAACTCCTCCCTTTTATCTTTTGAGATAAAAGGAGATAAAGTCTGCAGATGATCTGTAACTTCCTTTAGAAACATCCCCATATAGAGACTATAGGAGTTGATTCTGGCAGTAAGCATATTGGCCTGGAAGATTCTCCGGCCAAAAGCATCCAAGGTTCTGCATTCTCTTCCTGGAGGATTAGATGAGTGTCTTTTTGCACTCTTTATCTTCTTCATAGCAGACTCCACCACAATAGAGTGGTGAAGAAGCTGAGTCTTATGAAAGCCAGGCCAAGGAGGAACATGGTACATGGTGTCCAACCTGCGAGAATGAGGGGAGGTAGTAGGAGGTGTCTCCCATATGCAATCATAAAGGATCTCATGAATTGGTAAAGTAGCTGCCTCTTTCGGAGCCTTAGGATATTGTAAAATATCCAATTTCTTGGCTCTAGGCTCTGGTTCAGGGGCCACTGAAATAGAGGCCCCTGGCCACTTCCCTAATGAAGTCTTGAAAAAAAAGTCTTCTGGAGGAGACATTCTTCTTTTTGGAGAAGAGGGCTCCTGAGGAAGGAGTACCGATGCTTTGACAGAAGCCTCTGATTCATTTGAGTCTTTGGAGGAATCGAAGTATCGCCTGTCTGGATGCTCTTGCAGAGCCCGATACACGTACCGAGTGGTATCGACATCGGGAGTGATCGGTACCGATTCGGTACCGATAGGCATCACAGAACAGGGTACTGCTGCAGTCGACACTGAAGCCGATGTCGATGCAATCGGTACCGGCGCCGGAACCGGTATCGACAACGGAGTTTGTTGCGGTACCGGAGGCATCGCAGCTTGTGTGAATGCCGTAATGGCACGCTGCATGGCCAGACTATTCTGATCCATCGACGCAACCAATGTCTGGATGTCGGTACCAGTGGAAACCACCGGTACCCCAGAACATGGCAACAGGTGATCGGTCGAGGCCACGCCATCGATGTCAACCTGTGACCCCATAGATGAAACTTTGGAAGCCGGAGCCTCTCGCCGGGGTAATTTTGCCGGTGCAGGATCCTTGAGAGCAAGCCCGGAGGCATCTCGATACTTAGAGGGAGATCTACCCTTCGAGGACCGGCTGGACTTATGTTTGGTTACCTGAGATCCATGGGAGGAAGAAGCAGCCCTGGAAGATGTCGATGCCACCGAAGCTGCATCAGAGGGAAACAGGGTACTGAGCTTGGCCGCTCGATTCTGTCGACCTCTTTTAAACATCATGGAACAGGACTCACAATCGGTGATGGAGTGGTCAGGACCCAAACATTTTAGACACCAGTCATGGGTGTCAGTGATAGAAAGAGTACCGCTGCACTTCGTGCACTTTTTAAACCCGGAAGCGGGCTTTTCCATGAGGAAATATTTCTAGGCCTAAGGCCCAAAAGGAAAAAATGCACAGAAGTGGAAAACGGTAGTTTTTTTTTTTTTTTTTTAAAGAAGAAAAGACCGGCAGTACCGGTCCAACGTCGAAGAAGGCAGACGCGCGACCAAAGAAATAAAAGAAAAATAAAGAACTTCTTCAGCGGTGACAGGAACACGACCTGCTGGCTCCACGGAAAAGAAGAACTGGAGAGAGGCGGTTAGGAAAGGCGGGAAGGCAGCGCGCAGGCGCTGTGGGATGCTCCCAAAAGCTTTCTTTCTGGACGCTGGGGAGCGTTCCCGCGCAGGCTCTGTCGGTACCGACGATAGCTATCTCCAGGAACAAGCAGGAATGGGTATTTACTCAGATAAATAGGTTATTTGAAAACTGCCCACCCTCCCTGCTGACAGAAGTATGCCCTGATGATTTTGGGGGGTGTTGCAGAGGCAGAACAAGGGGGCGTGGGGGAGGGGCCTTCAGCCAGGATGTAGAGGCAATTCCGATCGTGCCTTGTATGTCCCCTGCCATCAACTTGGACGCCCAGCTTATTCCACCCCAAAAGGTGGAATAAGTGCCGGGCTCTAAGCCGAATGCAGGCTGGATGCCCCCCTGCACCAATGCGCTGCCATAGGAGGGCTCCTGCTGCCTGATCCCAGCTTTGGGGGCCCCTCGGCAAGGGTTGGACAGTGGGGAAAGGGGCCAAACTGTGTCCAGGCTATCAGCTGCTCTGGCTGGACATACCGGTGCTATGGTGACAAGATACCGCTGCAATGGCACACTAGCTGGAGTGTCAGGAGGGCTGGCCGGCACATCACAGGACATCTCCCTCTTCTGAATCACATGCATGCCAGGCCATCTTAAGTGCCCCAATTCCACGGTTGCAGAATTGGATACAAAGTGGTCACATCCATTTTCTGGGCATTCAGATGGCCTGGCCGTGCATATCTCAGAATTGGCCTCTATGGGGATTTTAGTTTTATTCGCAATTTAATTTTGGAAATTCAGCATTTACGTGTGGATGCAATTTCCACGTATAAGTGGCAATTTTAGAAAGGGCTAAAGTTTACATGTGGAAGTCAATACTATACAGAAATTGCAAGGGGGTATGTTTAGATAAACCAAAGGCCTTTGGCAGCATTCGCCATTTTACACGCTCTGCAGAATTACAGTATTCAGCCCCTAGTGCCTGAACGTTGGTGGCTTCAATATATAAAAAGTTATACCACTAGCCTTTACAACCTACCAATAGGTGGCTTCAGAACACAAGTTTTGCACCCCTTGAAAAAGGCCAGTACAGCCAAAATGCATTGGGTTTTTCCAATAAAGTCGTTTTGACAGCCACTCTACACACCGGCTCTTTGGTTTGTCTCGTACCCTGCAGGTGTGATTTGCTTGTTTTTGGACCACACGGGTTATTGTTTAGGACATTGTCTGAGCAGGTCAAGAATCTAAAATGTGTATTCCCCAAATGACCAAAATTATCCACGTAGGGGATTTACAACTGCTCCCTTTATGTATTCATATATGGAGAAATTAGACCTTACCTGCTAATTGTCTTTCCTTGAGTTCTCTCCGGGCCAGTCCAGAACAGATGGGTAGTCAAATCTCCCTCCTCTAGCAGCTGAGGACTGAATACTGATTCTTGTTGCTAGGTTACCCAGCTCTCCCCTGGTGACAGAAGGCAGTCTTAACGTATCAAGCAGACAAAAACAACAAACCAGAAGAAGAAATATCGGAAACAGCGAGAACAGTGGAAGAGTTATCCAGGTTGCTGACTATGCCCTGAGACCTGCCATCCAGCATGGAGGCACCGTAAGAGCAAAAACTGGTCCACTTTTTATTTTTTATTTTTTTTGCATGTTATCAAAAAGACAGATGGCTACTAAAAATTTACATCACTGAGAAAATTCAAAAGATACAGAGAGGGCGGGTTCTGGACTGGCCCGGAGAGAACTCAAGGAAAGACAATTAGCAGGTAAGGTCTAATTTCTCCTTCCTAATCGTCTCTCCGGGCCAGTCCAGAACAGATGGGTAGTACCAAAGCAGTATCTAATCCTGGGAGGGACCTGTGAGCCCCGCTAGTAAGGCAGAAGCCCCCACACATGCATCTTGACGCGCGAACACATCCAAATCGATAATGACACGAAAAAGCATGGAGAGAAGACCAGGACGCCGCTCGACAAATATCCACCGGAGGAACTAAAGCCGACTCCACCCACGAGGTCGCCTGACCTCTGGTAGAATGAGCACGAAGACCGACAGGAACGGTCTTGCCTTTGGTTTCATACGTGACATGAATGGCCTGTTTCACCCAATGCGCAATGGAGGCCTTGGAGGCCGCTTGACCCTTGGATGGCCCCCCCAAATAGCACAAACAACCTGTCGGACTTACGAAACGATTCAGTCTCCCTAAGGTAACGATGGAGCACACGACCCATATCCAACCTTTGCAGAGAACGATCAACGGAAGCCCCGGCCCCCGACTCAACGAAGGTGGGCAGAGAGACTGATTCAGATGGAAAGCAGACACCACCTTAGGCAGAAAAGACGGAACCGGACGCAAGACCACTTTCTCCGCTGAAAACTGAAGAAACGGCGGCCGACACGAAAGCGCCTGCAAATCTGAAATGCGTCTAGCAGAACATAAGGCCACCAAAAATGCCGTCTTCCAGGATAACTCCCGGATAGAACTAGAGGAACGTGGCTCAAAAGGAGAGCCTGTCAACACTTCTAGCACCAGATTCAAATCCCAAGGAGGAATAACCTGCCGAAAAGGCGGTCTAAGATGCTTGGCCGCTCTAAGGAACCGTAGTATATCCGGATGCGAGGAAAGACGAGCCCCGCGAACCGGCCCCCGAAAAACCAACAGCGCCGCCAACTGTACTCTCAGGGTGCTAAGAGCAAGCCCCTTCTCAAGTCCGCATTGAAAAAACGCGAGAATATCCGGAATGGAAGACAAATGGGCCCTCAAGGTGCGCTCTGCGCACCACGCCTCAAAAACGCGCCACACCCGGATGTAAGCCAACGACGTGGAGCGCCTGCGAGACTGCAGCAACGTGGATATCACTTACGTCAAATAACCTTTGCGGCGCAACCGTTGCCGTTCAATAGCCATGCCGTAAGCAAGAATCGATCCGCCTGGGGCATCGGAACGGGCCCCTGAAGCAGTAAGTCCGCTCGAGCGGGTAACCGCCACGGCGGTTCCACCAGAAGCCGCATTAGATCGGCATACCAAAGGCGTCTGGGCCAATCTGGAGCAATAAGGATCACCCGACCCTCGTGAGTGGCTACTCTCTGAATGACTCGACCCACTAAGGGCCACGGAGGAAACACATACAGGAGATGCTCCGACGTCCAGGGTTGAACCAGGCCGTCGAGACCTTCCGACATATGCTCCCTGCGCCTGCTGTAAAAGCGCTCCGCCTTTGCATTGCGAAGAGACGCCATCAGGTCCATGACCGGCTGACCCCAACGGAGAGTGAGTTCGCGAAAAACCTCTGCATTGAGTTCCCACTCTCCCGGATCCAGCACGTTCCGACTGAGATAGTCGGCTTGTATATTGTCCTTTCCTGCCACATGAGACGCCGAAAGCGCCACGAGGTGCAATTCCGCCCAGTGAAACAAGCGTTGGCTCTCCTCCAGGAGAAGGAGACTCCCCGTTCCGCCTTGGCGATTTATGTAGGAGACCGTCACTAGGTTGTCGGAAAAGATGCGCACCGGCTTTCCCTCTAGAAGAGCGGCAAACGCCAGCAGCACTAGATATACTGTTCTCAGTTCCAGGCGATTGATGGACCACAGACTCTCCTCCGGCGACCAGGAGCCCTGTGCTATGTGAGTCAAACAATGCGCCCCCCAACCGGACAGACTGGCATCCGTTGTGACCAAAATCCACTCCGGAAGTGCTAGGGGAACGCCCGCCAGAAGATGGTCCGGACCTAACCACCACTGAAGACTGAGCCTCACGTGATCGGGACAGCTCAAGCGACGAGAAAGCGGATGATGCTGCGGAGACCACCGTGAAAGCAGCGCTTGTTGGAGCGGCCGCATGTGCGCTCGGGCCCAAGGCACCAGATCCAAAGCCGCCGCCATCAGCCCCAGCAACTGCAAGTACTTCCAAGCTGTCGGCGCCCGAACACGCAAAAAAACGGACACGTGAGAGAGAAGCTTCCGAACCCGCTCCGGAGGCAAGAGGACCAGTCCCCTGTCCGTGGCGAAGAACGCCCCCAGATAAGTAAGCTGCTGAACTGGCTGCAGCCGACTCTTCGCCTGGTTCACAATCCATCCGAGATCCTCGAGACATGAAACTACCCGAGCGGTCGCCCTGATCGACTCTTCTCACGACACCGCCCGAATCAACCAGTCGTCTAGATAAGGGTGAACCTGGATTCCGTCCCTGCGAAGCGCAGCCGCCACTACAACCATCACCTTGGTGAAGGTGCGCGGCGCCGTTGCTAGCCCGAACGGCAAGGCCCGAAACTGAAAATGACCCATGGGAACTGCAAATCGAAGGAACCGCTGATGATCCGGCCTGATAGGAATGTGGAGGTATGCCTCTGTCAAATCGATGGAAGAGAAACTCTCCTGGACACACGGAGCGGATTACCGATCTCAAAGTTTCCATCCGGAAATGAGACACGGAGACACCAGTTCACGTGCTTCAAATCCAGAATGGGCCGGAAGGAGCCCTCCTTTTTGGGCACCATGAAATAAATCGAGTATCGACCGAATCCGCACTGGTCTTGGGGAACTGGAACCACGGCCCGGACCTGCAACAAGCGCTGCAACGTGTCGTGGATCGCCCTTCGCTTGGCGACTGGACCACATGGAGAAAAAACAAAGGCGTCTGCCAGATGACAAGCGAACTCGAGAGCATAGCCCTCTCGGATAATTTGCAGAACCCACTGGTCGGTGGTAATGGCGGCCCAAGCGGAGACAAACTCCTGAAAACGACCTCCTACTGGAAGCTCCGCTTGGACTGGCCTCACTTCATTGTGGCTTTTTAAAGGAAGTTGGAGTGGTTCCAAAATAGCCCCTGCCGGAACCTCTAGCGCCCCAAAAGGACTGTCCCCGGGACTGAAACCGACCTCGCTGATAAGGGGCAAAGCGGGCTCCCCGAAAGCGGCGAAACTCACGCCCTTGACCCCTAGGGAAGGAGCTCTGCTTAGCTGCCCGAGGACGATCTTCGGGAAGGCGTCCCCCCTTGGAGTCACCTAAATCCTTAACAATTTTCTCCAGCGCTTCTCCAAAAAGCAGCTTACCTTTGTACGGAAGCTTACTGAGACGGGCCTTGGAAGAAGCATCCGCCGCCCAATTGCGCAACCAGAGAAACCGACGGGCGGCAATCATGGAAGCCATAGCTTTTGCGGAAATGCGAATCAAAGTATAAAAGTCATCCGCCAGATAAGCTGCCGCAGATTCTAGCTTAGCTCCTTCCCCAGAAGGAGGAGCATCCCCCTCTGGACTAGAAGCCAGTTGACTCCACCTAATAGCAGCTCTGGACACGTAAGCCCCACAGATGGACGCCTGCAGCGCCAGGGCGCTGGCATCAAAGGCTTGCTTCAAGAGCCCCTCTAACCGACGATCCTGCATATCCTTAAGGGCCGTAGCCCCCTCCACTGGAATGGTGGTCTTCTTGACCGCCGAAACCAGCGCCATCAACCATAGGCATACGTAGGAGTTCTCTTTCTTCATGGGGCACAGGATACAAACGTGCCATAGTCCTCGCCCCCCGCAAGGAAGCCTCTGGACATTCCCACTCTGACTCTATCATCTGTTTGATGACTCTGTGCAGAGGAAAACATTTTTTGCTCGGGCTTGAAACCCTGTAACAAGGGATCCTCCAAAGGTTCCTGCTGAACTACCGGAGGAATAATACTGAGAGCCAATAGAGACTGTGCAATCAGGGCAGGCAACTCATCTTTCCTAAAAACCCTAAAAACATTAGGGTCATCCCCGGGCCCTAACTCACCTTCCTCTAAATCTGCAGGCCAGGAGTCTAAACCCGGGTCTGACAGGAGCTCCCCCTCTTCTGGCCCTACGGCCTCAGCCGCCAGAGAAACTTCCTCAACCTTAGAATGTCAAAGAAGAAACCCCTTCCCCGGGCTCAGAACGGCTAGAGACCCCTGTCTGAGACATCAACAGAGAATCTGCCACAACTGGCCCAGGAGACTGAGCCTTCTTAATTAAATAAGCCCTGTGAAATGCCAGAATAAATTCTGGCGAAAGAAGAGGATCGATCACCCCTGGCATTGCTGGCACCATAGGCTGCTCCTGCTCCACATTGCAATGACGCGATTTAGCCTTGCGTTTGCCTGGTTTAGGGAGAGGAACTGAAGAAACGGATGGCTCTCCTAAGATGGCCGCCGTTCCCGCGCTTTCTCCCGATGGCTGCATTTTTGCAGTCTGCGCCCCCAACTGCTCCGGCATAGCAGGCTCGAGTCCCGCACCACGGAGAGACGCTAGACAATTGAAAAAAACCGCGAATCCCTTAACCCCGCGAAAATCGCCCGCGGGAAGCAAAAGCTCCAAAACCCGAGAGGGGAGGGAAACACACGCGGCGCGCTGAAAATACCTGACAGAAGCTGCCGGCCAGGCTGAAGAGCTCCCGCCAAAGAGAACCGCTGCCAGCGGCCAGGGGAGCTGGAAGGTCAAAGCAGAAGGAAAAACAGAAGCTGGGGCCCCCAGGTCTGTTCCCTACTAGCACACCGAACCGAGAAAAGGAGACAGGCTCTGTCCCATTCTCTGAGCCGAGTACCCGGCTAACTGACACCAGTGATAAGAGAAAGCCCAGTCAGCATAAACAACCGTGAAGTGCTAAGTACCCTGCTAGGGTAAAGCACACACCACACTGTGAAACTCTTCCCAGAAAATAATAAAAGAGGCCATAGAACTAAACGTAACAGATCACTTGTGGGGAGTCAAATCTTCACACATTCAGCTCAGCTGCTGAGGACAATAAGACTGCCTTCTGTCACCAGGGGAGAGCTGGGTAACCTAGCAACAAGAATCAGTATTCAGTCCTCAGCTGCTAGAGGAGGGAGATTTGACTACCCATCTGTTCTGGACTGGCCCGGAGAGACGATTAGGAATTATATTTTTAAAATGTGTTTTTTTTCAGCTAGCTTTTTACATGAAAGATTGAGGTAACCATCCTTAATCCCCTGTTTATTTCCTCCTCCAAATTGAAATTAAAGATAGCAACCTCTGTAGTTAATTGGTGGCATTAAAAGGAATGTGTTTTTAAAATTACAACTTGCACATGTAAACTGGTATTCCACAATGTACACATGCAACTTACATGTATAAAAGTTACACACGTAAGTTGTCCCCACTGATTTTTCCTATCTGTAGATTTGTAAAATAGCTCCTCCGGCTCTACATGTCAGTAAATATATATAGTCCCCCTACCCCCATTAGAGATCTTCTGCGTTTGTCCCATGCTTTCTTGAATGCAGATACTGTCCTCATCTCTACTACCTCCACTGGGAGACTATCCCACACATCACTCACTCTTTCTGTAAAGAAATATTTCTACATATTATGCCTGAGTCTATCCCCTTTCACCTTCATCCTATGTCCCTCTCGTTGCAGAGCTTTCTTTCAATCAAAAGCTCTCCTCTTGTGCATTTATGCTACAGAGGTATTTAAATGTTTCTATCATATCGCCTCTTTCCTGCCTTTCTTCTAACATATACATACTGAGATCTTTATGTCTGTCTTCATATGGTTTATAAATGAAGACCACTGACCATTTTAGTAGCCATCCTCTGCACCGACTCCATCCCGTTTATATCCTTTTGAAGGTGTAATCTCCAGAATTGCACATAATATTCCAAATGAGGACTCAAAGACTTATACAGAGGCACTATCACCTCCTTTTTTCCTGCTAGCCATTCCTCTCCTTATGCACCCAAGCATCTTTCTGGCTTCTGCCATCACCTTTTCTACCTGTTTAGCCACCTTAAGATAATCAGAAACAAAATCATGCTCAGGTCCTGCTCCTCTTTCATGGACAGAAGTACTTCACCCCCTACACTGTACCACTCTTGGATTTTTGCAGTCCAAATGCATGACCCCGCATATTTTAGCATTAAATCTCAGCTGTCAAATCCTTGATCATTCTTCAAGCTTAGCTAGATCCCTCTTCATGTTGTTATCTACTCCTTCCTGGGTGTCTACTCTATTGCAGATTTTGGCATCATTCGTAAAGAGGCATGTCCAAGATCAGGCACAAATTTCAGAAATGTGAATGTGCCCAATATGGGCATCTGAGATGGCCTCTATATAGAGATCCCTGGCATAGTAGTACAAACTGAGAACCTCTACAAATAGTCTAATTGTCAGAGTAGTGGGCTTGGACCAGAGAAGCAAGGATTCAAATCCATGGCTGCTATCACTGTGATTGTACAGACTACTAGGGATGGTGGAGCGACATCTTCTCTACACTCTCTGTATGTTTTATGGCCAAAATAAAGCATGCTTCCAATGCCTGTAACAGATATATTTAGACAGTTTTGTATACCACCTTATCCTTCAATCAAAGTGGTCACAACACAATTGGGGGATACATTTAACACGAGGGGATATGAGACATACACCAATACTTACAGGGAACATGGGCAATGGAGGGTTAAGTGGCTTGCCCAAGACCACAAGGAGCACCTGTGGGACTAGAAACCCCAGTCCTTCCGGCCCAAGGTTGCTGTCCTCTAGTGGGATCTGAACCCCCGACCTTCCGGCCTGAGGTAACCGGCCCCAACCACTAGACCACTCCTAGTGGTTGGGGCAAGTTAGAAGTGACTCTGGCTGTTTGAGATCAGGCAGGTTCTTGATAATACCCCAACCATGCCCCCATTCAGACTTGGATGTCCTTGCACTGGAACATTCACAGACTTAGCTTCCAAAATGCCTCTGGAGACATCCCTGTGCTTTAGATCTCTCTATACCAATTTTCAGACAGCCAAAGCACAAATGGGACTTCTAAAATAACCCCCATAATTAAATTCCTTGCCCCCCCCCCCCTCTGTAAGCTGGAAATGTTGTGCCAGACTTGCTTCACTTTCTCCCTGTTTTTGTTTCTTCTGGTGGCCATTCTAATGGGGAACCCTTCTTCCTGCACTATATATTTTCACAGAATACCTCAAGATGGTGGCCACTGTAATCCCAAGAACTGCACTGCAGTTCCCCCTTGCTCCAATATCACCGAGTTGTGGGGGTGTTATTCTGATTCCTCTCTCCTTCCCCTTGGAGAATCTGGCTCTCTCATGTAAAACGCCTTTTCCTTTCCATGGGTGGAAGTGCTCTCCGGAGCTAGTGAGGTGAGCTGACATAGGAATGGGAATTTGGGTATAGGCTTGAGTCTGACCCTTTCCTACACCTCTGTTCTCTCCTACTTCAGCTGCTGACCATGAGGCTCCCTTCAGATGGCGTGACGGCTGTTCAATTGGAAGAGGATTAGAAAAGCTCCAGAAATTGGTAAACACTTGGCTTGTTAATTATGGGCAAGGAAGTTTTAATGTACAGGTGGAAATGGAAGTTTGAGGGAGGGATAGGTTTATTTTGGATTTATACTGTTACGTATTCAAATTGATTACACACTATAATAAACAAATAGCAATTAAACCAAAAGATTATGTTTTGCCCTTCAACCTATTTTAATTCTGTTCTTTTTATTTCATTGTTGAGGTGATAGCACTGTTTAAAACAGTGCGCTTTAGAAGACAAAGAAAACTAGGAAGAGCATGCTATGCTGATCATTAGAACTGCTGACCCCGTGGCAGCTAATGTAGATTGGTTATTTAATCCTTCAAAAAGTAGAAGGTTTAGGGGAACATGCAATGAAGCTACAATGTAGCACATTTAGGACTAATCAGAGAAAATATTCTCACTCAACACATAATGAAACTCTGGAATTTTTTTACCAAAGACTGGAGTAAAAGCTGTTAGTGTAACTGGGTTTAAAAAAAAGGTTTGGACAATAGAGGAAAAGTCCATAAACCATTATTAAAAAGAGGACAAGAGAAATCCACTGCTTACCCAGGGATAAGCACCGTGGAATCCGTGTACCTTTCTGGGAATCTGACAGGTATTTGTGACCTAGATTGACTGCTGTAGGAAACAGGATACTGAGCTTGATGGACCCTTGGTCTGACCCAGTATGGCATATCTTATGTTCTTAACTACCTCCCCCCTTCCCTCCAATGTAGAATCACTGGATAATGAGTATGCCTAATCCGCTGAAACTGAAGTGCCCTTAAATGAGAGAATCAATGCCTAATCTGACAATGCATCAAATATGAACAAAAAAAAAAAAATAATCACAAAACAGAAAAAACTACTACTAATTGGAGATTCCATCAGAGGCACCAACTTGGGAACACAGTTCAAAGGACAGAAGATGGTCAAACACCTCCCAGGCTCTTCAGCCAGCAGGAATACAAACCAAATTGTTGGTATAATAGTGCAGAAAGTGAGCACTCCAAACTTGATGTTGTAGTCCACTTGGGAACAAATCAGCTGGCTAGAGACAGTGCCTCTGCAGTTCAAAGGGACTTCCAGACTCTGGGAGAGAAACTCAAGCCCATTGTTAACACTGTAGCATTCTCAGAAGCTTTACCTGTTCTTGGTAAGGGGGCAGAAAGGCTGCATTGCAAAAACAACTTTAATACATGGCTCCAAACCTGGTGCAAAACAAACAAGGAGGATTTAGATATATAGGCGAGTGGGGAAACAGATGGATCAACAAGAGACTACTGTGCTGATGGACAACATCTCTCTGTCACAGGGAAAAGGATCCTAAGTGAAAAATTCAGGCAGTATGTGGCCAGGCATTTAAACTAGAGAAAGGGGGTGATGGATGGAGAAGGACAAGTTCAGGACGTCACTCCCAGCAAAAGCACAACATTGGAAACAACCACACATCATTGGCAAGTGAGAAGAGGCATGTAGAACAAAATCCATGCAAGCCAGTCAAAGGCTGGAAAGCAATAAACACAAATGCTCGAAGTCTAGCCAACAAAATTCCTGACCTGGAAGCCCTAATAGTGGAAATGGACTTGGACATTGTGGCCATTACAGAAACATAGTTTAATGAGTCACATGACTGGGATATACCATAGCTGGCTATAATCTATTTAGAAGAGACAGAGAGGGTAGAAAAGGAGGAGTAGCCCTATGTCAAAAGCAATATTAAAGATGCTGAAATGCAGAGGACAATCTTGCCAAACAAATCTGACTGAGTTCTTTGACTGGGTGACCAGAGAACTAAATCAAGGGCATGCGATGGATGTGATCTATCTAGATTTCAGCAAAGCCTTTGTTACTGTTCCTCATAGGAGGCTTATCAATAAGCTCAACAGCTTCGGGATGAGTCCCAAGGTGGTGAACTGGATCAGAAATTGGTTGACTGACATAACAGAAGGTGATGGTAAACTGAACTCACTCAGGTGAACGGAAGATCAGCGGTGTACCTCAGGGTTCAGTCCTGTTCAATGTATTTGTCAGTGATATTGCTGAAGGACTGAATGGAAAAATCTGTCTTTTTGCAGATGACATGAAAATTTGCAACAGAGTGAACTCCCCTGAGGGAGTGGATAACATGAAGAAAGATCTACAAAAGCTGGATGCTACCCATGACTGAAGTGGTATTTTAAAAAGGTGTACTGTGGAAGAACAAAGAAATAGTGATATACCAAGAAGATGTATTACAACTATTTGATAAGCTGAAGAGCAGCAAATCACCTGGACCGGATGGTATACATTCAAGGATGTTGAAAAAGCAGGTCTACAATCTCATTTCAGTTATTAGTAATCTGTGTACTAATCATTAAAATCATCTGTAATACCTGAAGATTGGAAGGTGGCCAATGTAACACCAATTTTTAAAAATAATTCCTGGGGTGATCTGGGAAACTACAGACCGGTAAGCCTGACGTCAGTACCAGGAAAAATGGTAGAAACCATCATAAAGAACAAAATCAGTGAACATGTAGATAGTCGTGGCTTAATGGGAGACAGCCAACAAGGCTTTAGCCAAGGAAGGTCTTGTCTTACTAATTATGTTTTTTGAAGATGTGAATAACCAGGTAGATAAAGGTGAGTCGGTTGATATAATGTATCTGGACTTTCAGAAAGCCTCTGACAAGGTCCCTCAGACTTCTGGAAAAAACTAAAAACTCATGGGATAGGAGGCAGTGTACTATTGTGGATCAGGAACTGGTTAAAAGATAGAAAGCAGAGGGTAGGGATAAATGGCCAATTTTCCCAATGGAGAAAAGGTGAATAGTGGAGTACCCCAGGGATCTGTGCTGGGTCTGCTGCTTTTTAACATTCATAAATGACCTGGAAATTGGAAAAACGAGTGAGGCAATCAAATTTGCAGATGACAAAACTATTTAAAGTTGTTAAAACCCATGAGGATTGTGGAAAATTGCAAGAGGATCTTGATAAATTGGAAGACTGGGCATCCAAATGGCAGATTAAATTTAAATGTGGACAAGTGCAAAGTTATGCACCTAGGAAAAGAACAATCCAAACTATGGTTACACGCTGCAAGGTTCCACATTAGGAACCACTACCCAGGAAAAAGATTTAGGCGTCATCGTGGATAACATGTTAAAACCCTCTGCCCAGTGTGCAGTGGCAGCCAAGAGAGCAAATAGAATGCTAGGTATCAAAGAAACATAGAAACATGATGACAGAAAAAGACCACATGGCCTATCTAGTCTGTCCTTCCATATCAACAACTACATAGAAACATGACAGAAAAAGACCACATGGAGTGGAAAATAAAACAAATGATATTATAATGCCTCTATATCGTTCCATGGGGTGACCGCACCTTGAATACTGTGTGAAATTCTGGTTGCTGTATCTTAAAAAGGATATAGCATTATTAGAAAGAGTACAGAGAAGAGCCACCAATATGGTAAAGGGGATGGAAGGATACTCCTATGAAAAGGGGTTAAAAAGTTAGGGCTCTGCAACCTGGTAAAGAGATGGCTGAGGGGAGATATGATAGAGGTCTATAATGAAAGGAGTGGAACGGGTAAAAGTAGATTGATTGTTTACGTCAGACTAGGGAACATGCAATGAAGCTACAAGGTAACTTATTTAAGACTAATAAGAGAAAATATTTTTTTCCACTCAACATGTAATCAAACTCTGGAATTTGTTACCGGAGGATGTAGTAAAAGCTATTAGTGTAACTGGGTTTAAAAAAGGTTTGGACAAGTTCCTGGAGAAAAGGTCCATAAATTATTAAAAGGGACCTGGGATATCACTGCTTGACCCAATACAAGTATTGTGGAACCTGTGTCTTTTGGCAAAACTGCTAGGTACTTATGACAGATTGGCCACGTTTGGAAACAGGATACTGGGCTTGATGGACCTTGGTCTGTCCCAGTACGGCATATCTTATGTTTTTATGGTCTAATGCTTGGCAGTTAAGATTTAATGAGAAGAAGTGCAGTGTCATGCACTTGGGAAGCTGAAATCCAAGGGAACTGTATGTGAGAGGGTGCGAGAGGTTGGTGTGCACGGACCTCGGAGTGATTGTTTCAGATGATCTCAAGGTGGTGAAACAGTGTGTCAAGGTGGTGGCAAAAGCCAGAAGGATGCTGGGTTCCATACAAAGAGGAATTACCAGCAGAAAGGAAGGAGGTATTAATGCCACTGTACAAGTCGCTGGTGAGGCCTCACTTGGAATATTGTGTTCAGTTTTGGAGACGATATCTCAAAGGATATAAAAAGACTGGAAACCGTTCAGAGGAAAGGGACCAAAATAATTTGGAGACTGCATCAGAAGACTTCTGAGAAGAGACTTTAAGACCTAAATATGTACACTCTGGAGGAGATGAGGGATTGGGGAGATATGCTTCAAACCTTTAAAAGCTTAAAGAGTATTAAAGAACAAACAAATCTCTTCCAAAGACGGGGAAGCTGTAAAACTAGAGGGCATACCATGATGCTGCAAGGGGGTAAACTGAAAGGCAATGTCAGGAAATACTTTTTCACTGAAAGAGTGGTGGATGCTTGCCATCACCACTTCCATCGGGAGGGCATTCCAAACACAGTGACAAAATTCAAAATGGCATTGGACAGAGTGGATCCCTTTATAGCAATAGGATAGAATCAAAATAAACATAACTATCTATATCTCTTATATCTCAACAAATAGGGGTGACCTACACGAAGCAGTGGGTGCACCCCTAAGCAAAGGCATGGGGAGGGGTGACTTGCATGGAGCAGCAGGTGCACCTACTCTTGCTGGGCAGTCTAGATGGACCATACTGGTCTTTATCTACCATCATATACTATGCTACTATATAGCACTAGCCGACTGAAGAGCACATAGGTACTTCTGTATGGGGCACATGTATTAGTGTGGTTCCTGAAAAGGAGGGGAGGAATGGATGGGAGGCTACTGTAATGTTGATCAGCACCTCTCCCAATTTTCTTTTAAAAACGGTATGAGCTGAAAGCAATTTGGTCTGGTGGAGGGAAACTGATATTTATATTTATAAATGGTTCCATTCTGTCAAAAGTAAGGGGGTGTGGCAAGACAGGCCTATAAAGGTTGAGTAGGAAATTTTGGCAATTCAGGGGTCTGGCTGTCTAAATTATAAAAGCTGCGAGGAGATGGGGAATTGGATCAGTTGAGGTTTGTGGGGGGGTGGGATGAGGATTTGGAGGAGAAACTGAAAGGAAGGGGCCTGGAAGACAGTGTTTGAGATGGATGGATCTATCTCTGCCATGATTCAAGAGAATATCAAAACTCCTGTACAGAATGTACTTAAATCCACTCAAACTGCATAAAGTGATACCAGAGCACAATAAAGAATGCTGGAGAGGATGGGAGGATGCAGGGGGCTTATTTCATATGTGATGGAAATATGTTTCTGTGAAGAAACTATGAATAGTTGGAAGGTCACAGAGGTGGCAGTTGTATTGGACCCGAAATTTATGTTGCTGAGTTTGCACCCACTAGATATGGAATATGATTTTGCAAGATATGGGAGGGGGAGGGATGATGGTGGCCAGCCACTGGAAAAGGGGGGCAGGGCAGTAATAGAGAGACTGGAGTAGATCTATAGGATGTGTGAATTGACTGCTGACAAGGTTGATTCTTCTCTTGTCTCTATCATCCCATTTCAACTCTTCCCTTTGTTGCTAAGGTTGTTGAGAAGGTGGTTGCTCTACAAACTACTTTTTTTGGATCTTCATGCTAAACAGGCTTTTGGGCTTACCACGACTGAAAAAAAACCCTCTGGCCTTTTGTGAACGGCATTCATCTACAGTTTGCTGCTGGCTCTGATATTTTGCTATTTCTTCGGATTTGAGTTCTGCTTGTTGATTTGGTTAATCATTCTATTCTTCTTGATCATTTGGCTTTTTTTTTTTATTTCTGATATTGTTTTAAATATATTTTATTGATTTTTCCATAATGCATTAGGTTACAATCAAATAAAGCAAACACTAACCGCAAAGGTCTAACACACTATAAGGAAAAAACAAACAAATCATTATAATCCACAAAATGAGGAGAAGTAACCCCAAAAGGAATACACAGAACATAAGGAAATCACAAGGAGACTAAGCTCCATATTTGCAGCCAAAACGAAAACCCTATGCATCTGCCCACCCAACCTCATAGAATCGCGTCTTCCTTACTAAACAGAAAATTCTCTAACTGAAGTGGATCAAAAAACACATATCTAACCCCCTGGAAAGATAACATTTACAAGGATATCGCACAAAAAAAAAAAAGAAGCGCCGCCAAGAGCCAATATACGAGGTCTCAGGGACAAAAAAAAAAAAAAAAAAAAAAAAAAAAAAGCTTTCATCCGAGAATGCGTAGCTCTCGACACAGCTGGAAACAACTGTATAGGGGCCCCACAAAAGGAAATATTTCTATTCTTAAAGTACTCTTTAAAAACACAGAGACTTTATCACGATCTTAAACAAAAGTCACAAGTAATGTAGCTCTAGTAGGGATATTATCCTGGATGTCCTCCAGGAACTTGGTTAAATCATGCCCTGGAGATAACTGCTGCTGGCTACCAGCACCAGATCACTCATTAGAAATACCCTGACCAGAACGGTAATACATCTTAGAAATAGAAATAATATCAGCATTAGGCAATTTTAATATCTCACAAAAATATTTCCATAATAAAATCTCTGAAGATAACAAATGACACATTGGAAAATTAAAAAAAAAAAAAACCAAACACAAAAAACTAATATTCTTAGATTTGGCAACATTCTCATGAGTCTCCAATTTATGATTAAGCAACAAATTATCCTTCATTACAGCCGTCTGACCTGCCTGCGAGGACTGACACAGATTCACATTTAGGTAACCGAGTACAAAGCAAATCCACCTGCTTATCTACCTGAGCCAATCCTGCCACCACATTTTGCATGAAGGAACAGTTGGGTCACCGTAGAAACTAAAGTATGCTCAGTCCGTGTCACCACACTCCAGATATCAGCCAGGGAGTCCTATGAATCCAAGATCTGTGGTCTCAGCCGGAGGGGAGGGGGGGGGAGGAGTCCATATCATTGATATAAGAGATCTCACCGCAAGAGCAGGGGCACTCTTGTTCCAACGGAGAACCTCGGGTTGAGTCAGCAGGAGTAGGTCCCAAAGGAGGGGGGGGGGGGGCGCAGAGTACAGTCAACAGAGCTTAAGGAAGTCCCCTAAAGAAACCTCTGAAGGGGAAACCACAGCTGAATGTGAGAACAGGCAAGACATGTCTATCCACAGGGCCACTCACCACAGATATCATGGGAAGAGTGGTCTAGTGGTTAGGACAAGGTACTTCAAGCTGGAGGGCCAGGGGTTCAAGTCCCACCTGGGGACAGCAATCTCAGGCTGGAGGGACTGGGATTTCTAGTCCTATAGGCACTCCTTGTGGTCTTGGGCAAGCCACTTAACCCTCCATTGCCCATGTTCCCTGTAAGTATTAGCATATGTGTGTCATATCCCCTCATGTTAAATGTATCCCCCAATTGACCGCTTTGACCCGGTGAAAAGCGGGATATAAATACAGCTAAATAAATAAAATATCAGTGATGTCGCTTTCTTCTTCTATTTCCCCATGGGTAGAAGTCACATGCACTGCTTCAAAAGGTGCTCCCATGGTGCTCCAAAGGGCCTAAAGTGAACCTTGTATCGTGCCCCTTAGATACACGCCACCCACATGCGCTCACCCACGCAGAGCAGACCGGGAGATGTTAAATACAATATAAGGCCCCCGAGGGTGTCAGGGCCGTCCTGCCCACAGCCTGCCGCTCCGGTGACCTGTGGCTGCCTGCAATAGCTTTTCCCGTTTGGTACTGTTTTGGATTGGTTTATTTCTTATCTCTCTGCTTGTACGTTTTTGGCTTATTGAAAAGCGGTTATGTCTCCTTTTCCTTCTGCCTCTGGAGTTCCACGGGGCTCTATATTGGGCCCAATAGTAATAAGTATTAATATCTATTTTGCCCCTTTGGCATACTTGTTAAGAGTCTCTGGGCTTCACATTTTCGTTTATGTAGATGACATTCAGCTTCTTTAGCCATTCACTTCTTGTGCCTCTATATTTAATATTTTAGAGGTTTCTAAGCTGGAGGCCATTACATCCTGGTTGAACCCTAATGCCCTTTGCCTTAATATCAAGAAATCAGAGGTTCTTTTCTCTAGGTCTGCCACTGCTCTTTATTTTCATTTGCTCCCTACTATTTTTTGGTATTCCCCTTTCTATAAAAGGGATTCAGTGAAGGTTTTGGGTGTGTTAGATAAGAAACTTACGTTTGCACCACAGATATACTTTTGCTCATAACATTTGATATTTTCATGTCTCTCACTTGTGTTCAATTTGTTTTCTTGACTGTTCATCCCTTCATATATTCTTCTTTTTAGTTTTGATGATTCCTCAAATTGATTTCTGTAATTCTTTATAGTATGGCTTGCTGCATAAATTGATTTCATACCTTCAATTGGCACAAAATACTGCTTAAGCTCCTTTATAGGGCTCAGAGGGCTGATCATGTTATGCCTTTATTATGCTCTGAACATTGGCTTCTAGTTTGATATAGTCTTTGTGTGAAGTTGCTCTTGATTGTGCATTAGGTTTATTATAGTGGTATTCCTTTTTTGTTTTTATTTAATATCTTATGTGCCCTCTTGGGATTTGCATTCTTCTCAGCATAATTTGTTGCTTGTCCCTTCTCAGTGTGGTCATTGTTCTTGTTTTTGTTGTTGGTCCAGCACTTTGGAATGCTCTTCCTCTATTTGTTTGGAGTCTTCTTTTTGTTAAGGTAGCACTTAAGCCTGAGTAAAATAAAAACGTCTTTTCTGTCTAGCTACATTTTTTAGGTACTTTTGGTTTTCTCTGAGTATTGGTAGCATTTTTCTCTTTGTGTGCCATATGTTGATTGTAAATTCATTTTGCTTTCCCTTGTATTGTGGTCGTTTTGTCTTACCTTGATTTTTATTGTTAACTGCATCAATGCTATTTGTCTGTTTGATATACCTCAAATCACAAGACTATAATCAAAGTTGGGGCTTTCAAAAAAAGTGGGCACCATATGCACAATGGTGGGAGAAGAATGTGTTAAAACATGATGACTGAGGGGCATGTGAGTACATAGGGGTGTGGGATGGATTGATAAAGTAAGGAGGAGACTGGTAGTATTCTATAAGGGAGGTGTCAAAAATCTTTTTGGAAATTGAGTGGTTGAATATTTTTTGTGGTTACTAAAAGATGATATGATATGTTGAAAGAAGACAAAGTTACAACCCCCCCCCCAAAAAAAAATAAAACCCTGTATGAACTGTACAAGATCTTATATACACTGATATCTCCTCAGAAAGAAAATAAAAATCATCAGAAACAAAAACAGATTGAAAGTCAAAGCATCATCGATTTTAATTCCTAGTTGGAATTTATTTTTACAAGTACTGCTGCTTTTAAATGCTAGCATCATAAGCTATTACTGCTACCCTGCATGGCAGTAACCAAAAAGTCAGCAAAAATATATGGCAATACCTTTTTTCTAGACTAACTTGATATATGCATAGGTTTTATTTCCTTTAATTGTGATTGTTACAATAAACACTCATAAAATATAATATTTATTTATTTTTATTTATTTTATTTTATTCTCTTATATACCGCGCTATTCTGCATCAGTGCGGTTTACATTGAACAAACTGAAATTACATTGAACAGTGCATTATAACTTGGAGATAACTATTTTACAGGGAACATGGGCAATGGAGGGTTAAGTGGCTTGCCCAAGACCACAAGGAGCACCGGTGGGACTAGAAACCCCAGTCCTTCCGGCCCAAGGTTGCTGTCCTCTAGTGGGATTTGAACCCCCGACCTTCCGGCCTGAAGTACCTTGCCCCAACCACTAGGCCACTCCTCCACTCCTGTGCATATGCATAACAAATGACATCAAAGAAAATTGTGTATTGAACATTTATCTCTGCTCTGGAAAAACTGGAAAAGCAGAAATGAACTTTAATTTTTTAGACTAACTCTAAAGGAGCTGACATTCGCTAACATCCAAGCAGAATAAAGAGGAGCAAAGAAGGATCTTGCTTGAATTTATCTATCTGCTTCCATAGTGACATAGTAAATAACAGAAAACACTCCAAGTTTAAACTCCTGTTACAATGTAAGCACAGTACAGGCTTCTGACTGTGCACCCTTGTTATATGTAAACCGCACTGATAACAAATAGCACGGTATATAAAAGTTGTTAAATAAATAAAATAAACAACTGGCCTAGTTATTCCTATCCATACAGCCAAGGACATATCCTAGCTGCCAACCATGGAGGAAAAAGCATGATCTCTCCTTAGCCAAGAGGATCTTTTTGTGTCTTCCTCCCCTGTATACAAGATCCCCACTTGACTCCTCTCCAGCACCCCTTTCCCCTCACGTCTAACCACCATAAGGACAGTTTTCAAGTGCTTTTACCTGGGTAACTAGGCAGTTGAAACCTGCCCTTTGCAGGTAAAAGTGTTTTTACCCACGCCACAAGGGAGCATTGGGAAGGCAAAGTCAGCAAACAAGCAGAAAATGAAAGACAAGCATAGAAGCACCCAAGCGCTGAATGGTCACAAATTTTGAAAGGAAACCTCCTCAGGCTGTTTCCCTTTGAAAACCTGCTTTCAGGCCTGCAGCATATTCTAAAAGTTTCCTGAAAGCTCTATAGCAATCCAATAGCCACCAGTACTGGCTTGGCTTCCTAGGTCCCCAGAGTAGCCTGCCAGACAGACCAGTCTGCAAATGTGCCTGCGTTTCAGCTGGGACTTCTGGTTACTGTACTTGCAGTCTGCCAGACAGATCCAGTGACTACTTTAATTCTATCATAACATGATCTAAATAGCTATCAATACTAGTCTACGCCTCCTAGGTATTCTGTGTAGCTTGTCATGCTGATCCAGATGAAGACTGTAGCTTCTGAAAGCAGGTACAGAAAAGTAATTAGAGGGCTAACCTGAGGGCTCAAGTGTTAAGTGCTCTGTCCTCCCATGTGGCAGGTTCCTAATTCAATCCCCAATTTGTGGATTCCTTCCCTGGGCTGGCTGGGGATGCTGAGGAGCCATCATTCACATCACAAGGGGAGGCTCAGCATCATGGTCAGTGGAACATCTTTTTTTGATTGGAGGGACCAAATACATTAACCTCCAGCCCCACCCACAAGCTTTCTAGTTGTTGATGCTGTGTGGACAAAATATTGGTGGGGCTATGGCTTCAGTGGCCCACTCCAATCCACTGCCTATGGTCATGGTAATTGTTCAATGGTAACACCCAGTGGCCACAATGAGGACCCATGATTATAGATGCCCCTGTCCCAGGACTATCATTACAATTTGGAAGGGTGGCAATATAAGAGGAAAAAAAAGCCTCAGGTAGCTAGCTGCAACTGAAGGCTCGTGGCACCAGATTCCATCCCTGGTTCCAACAGAGCTGGAAGTACAAAGGAGCAGTAGTGGTAATAGTAGTTCAATTAAAAAAAAAAAAAAGGAGCAGCACTTTGTTGGCTCATATTTATAATTGTACATTCACAGCAGATTAACCCACTGAATAGAGTTAAAACACAATTATAAAGGATGTTATGCCTTAGGAAAGAATTAGGAAACCCAGAGGATCAGCTGAAGCGCAGTGAATAAATGACCGTCAGGCTCATTAAAGGGATAGTGACAGATATCACCAAGTCACCTCTCACCCTCTAGACCATACCACACCTGATGCAGTTCATCAGCTCTCGCTGTCTGTTTCTGCCGACTACGCTGGGCTGAAGCTCTGTTCTTCTCTCTCCGTTCCAACTTGCTCACAGCTGCACCAAGACCCTGGCAACCAAAACAAACATTTCCCTCAGTCACTAAACTATCTAACACAGAGGGCAGAACAGACACAAGGGCACTTGATCAAATAAAAATAATGGTCCCGGGACTTCAAAAAAAGGGATAAATGTCTATTTTCTCAAACCTCAATTCTAACCACAGTTTTTGTGGGAGAATTGGAGGGATGACCAGAACGTGTCCTTCCATGAGGTACCTAGCAAGCCAAACCTTAGGGGGAGGGGTGGCAAAAATGCTGTAAATCAACAGATACCACCCACCATGCAGCATAGCTGTCTTTAAAAAGGGGACTTACCAAGTTCCTGAAGGAAATGTCCACATACAATTATTAACTAAGATGACTTTAGGAAAGCCACTGCTTATCCTGGCAAAATCTACTCTTTGGGATCCTGCTGGGGTACTCTTGATCTGGACTGGCCACTGTTGGAAACGAGATGCTGGACTTGATAGACTGGACTCTGTATGGCACATCTTATATTCTAGGATATTGGAGAAGCAGAGCGAGAGGAGCAAGGGATGGGCAGGAAAAGATGCTGAGCCAGAGAGCAAAAGAGGCACATTGTGGGGAGGGGGAGGGGGGGCAAAAGAAAGGGCATGCTGGGTAAGGGGTAAAAGGGAGCGATATGGTGCCAGAGCTACTGTGAGAAAAAAAAGGTACCTAAGGAAGAAGGCTTAAGACTGAAAGTTTGCTTAAGGCCCCAAATAACCTTGAATCAGCCCTATAGATTTAAGCCCAGCCCTGATTATCATATTCATGGCCCAGTACATTATAGGATTTGAAGTCTCTGTGTAGTTATTTGAAATCAGCACTATATGTACCACATTGTAACAGGAAGAGGATATCAACAAAATCGTTATTTTCAGTTGGTTTTCAGCAAACTGTCTAAACATAAACAAACATTTAGACAGTACAATTACTTAACAACAAGTACCCTAATGTTAAATGTAACCCTCCAATTGTGATGTGACGTGACCACCTTGATTGAAGGATAAGGTGGCATACAAATCCTATCTAAATACAAAAAAATAAACTGAGGCATATGGAGACTACAACGACATTTCCCAAGGTCATGCAGGAATCCTCTGGGAGAGAGATTCCCATCTGCAGTCTGGTGCTCTCCAGGTTTATGGATGTTTAGCCATCATTCTAAGCAGTGCGAAATGTCTAGGAGGGGAGGAAGCTTGAATGATTTACTAAGCTTTCATTTTGTCAATATCTATAATACAGTATTGTGGTAAGAGATAAAGCTGCTTTCTAATATAGTCTGATAACCTGATTTCTGCATATCTGTTCTGACAGCCTTCCTTCTATACCGTTTTGTTTTAAGCGTTGCCAACCTCTGCATAGAAGGCGGCTGCACAGGCACTTCTAGAAGTCTTACATTAGAGATATTATGTTGTAACCAAATGCAGCCTATGGGTTCACAGGGTAATGCCCTTTAGAGCCTCTAGCCATTTCACTTTTTTTTAACGTTTTAAAACCTTCCGGCTGATACTCACAGGATTCTTCCCTAGAAAAAGTCTGCCCTGCGAGACGTCGGAGATACTGCTGCAGGTACTACTACAGGCTCGAGCACAGGGATCCATCCTCAGAAAACAGATGTACAACACATGGGAAGAAACGATGAAAACAGCTAACCCAGTAAAAGCTTCTACCAATCAGGCTCTACTGGAACTTTGTCCCGAGATTGAATAAAAGCACGCGCCTTACGGTCCTTCCGTCCCAGCTCAGCTGATTGGTCAGCCAGCTGAAACCAGCTACGCCAGAGTTTGCAGGCTCCCAAGCTGACCCTGCCCTCTTTTTTTGACGCAGACTTCTTCTAAGTCCCGCCCACCTTTCCTGGAGCGGGGCGGCAGAGTTTCGCTTTACCTTAAATGCGGCGGGAATGCTAGAAATCACGTGATGGGAGATTCCGAAGGTTCTCGCACCCTCCTCTACAATTCCTGTTTGTGATGTGATGTAGATAACGGGGTCTTCGCTTGAGCAAAGAGCTTGCTTTGCAACTCGTCTATTCCTTTTATTTTCAAAGTTTTGAGTGGATGGGGTCAAACTTGAACGGTTTGGGGGAGGTCTACTTTTAAATGTGTTAGCCGTCTAGTGGTTGCAAATGCAGTACATAAATATAGCTTCATGTAAGCGTCATGAAGGGAATTCAAATTTGCTAAATTACCGGGTTTCATGAGTGAGACTTTTGCCAGTTCTGATTTTAAATTTGCATTACAATGCAATATGGTATTTGTAGTCTCTGATTTTACCCTTGGAATATGTGCTGCAGGATATAATCATAAGTGTAGGAAAGAGGGGGACCACAGGGGCCCTGCCCCCACCAAAACTTTGCTACTGTGATTGGAGCTTCCCTTACTTTGGCCCACAGGGATCCAATCTCCTACAGGCAGACGATTGCGCCTCAGCAAGCAAAAGGCTGCCCGCAGAGATCCCATATCCCCTGTGCAGAAGAACAGTGTGATCACAGCAGAGATCATTTCTGTCTGCCCGCAGGACATCAGATCCCAGCAGGCAGACTGGAAAGGTCTTTGCTGAGATTACCACTTCTGCCCATGGGGGATAGGATCGTTTTGGGCAGCCTACTGCCTGCCAGCCACGATCATTGCAAAGACTCTTGTCTGCCCACATGGAACATAGGCAGACAAGAAGGGTCTTTGTCTTTGCAATGATTGTGGCCTGCTGCCTGCAGGGATCCCAATCCCATCCCCCATGAGAAGAAGAAAAGCCTCAATCGTGGTTAACACCCTCCTTGCCTGCGAATAGGAAGGGTCTCTGCCTGCGGTGGGGCTTGGGCAGAGGTAGCTCTGAACTTAGGCTCAGGCCCCCCACCCCCCAAAGAAAACGGAGTTACTTACCTGTAACTGGAGTTCTCCGTGGACAGCAGGATAAGTCAGCCACACTTGGTGATGTCATCCGACGGCGCCGAGACGGAAGTACTCTCCATAGCTCAGAAGGGCTTTTCGCCCTTCTGAGCATGGGCCAACTGGCCCCACCCCCCCTGCCCGCCCCTAGCTAGCCAGTACGTCACTAGCTGAGCCTTTGCCGCTAGGAGGTGGGCACTAGAATGGAGGCCGACCCCTTCCCAGGGGAGGTGGGCGGGTATGTGTGGCTGACTTATTCTGCTGTCCACGGAGAACTCCAGTTACAGGTAAGTAACTCCGTTTTCTCCTAGGACAAGCAGGATGAGTCAACCACACTTGGTGACTCCCAAGCTTCTATGCGCTGTGGTGGAAGGGAGAGGCCGAGCATTTCTTCAGGCTAGGCTAGCACATCTACAGGCTAGGTTAGCATGCAGCCTTGTGGTGCAGCATGTTGCCACAAGAGCATGTAGGCCCGTAGTGGTCATGCACGCCGAACGCATGTGCAGTAACAGCGTTGAGGGGAGTGCAGCTGTAAGGCACCGTAAGCCGGCTTGCAGGCGCGAAGCACGCATGTGTAGAGGGTGTCGGTACAAGGCACACTTGTGAGGTTACAGAGATATGGCCCCAGCGGGCAGTATGAAGAAGAACGGCAGCAAAATCGCTGGCCATGAGAATGGTGCAAACAGTGCAAATGGAGCGTGAATACCTCGCTGATAAGAGAGGCGTCTCTTGTTATTATTATTATTTATTATTTTTTTTTTTTTTTTGTAGTCCACCTCTGGGATTTGTCGAGGACCATTAGCGTAGCAGGGTATCCGGGACCGGGGAATCGCTGCTGGGAACCTGTGTCTCTGAGGAGACATGACCTGAATTGGCCAGTGTTGTACATGACCTGCATTGGTCACTGTTGGAACGGAATACTGTGCACAGCAATGCTACAGGCTTGGCAATCCAGTCATACCCTGCATACAGGGTGTGTGTCCACATTTCCTGCATGCTCGCGCATCTCTGCTGGCATCTGCACTGTGGCCAGAACCGCTCGCACATCAAGGTTGAGGCTACAGACGCAAGCCGGGCGCAGAAATCGGGTGGCTTACGTCTGTAGCTGGTGCATTATTCTCATGTCGGCTAGGGCTCCTATCGGTCTAGGCGGAAGGTGCTGCTATAAGCTGTCTCCTTGGTGAAGGGTGTCCTGTGCAGAAGGGTCGAAGAACCCAGGTTGGGTCCCTTGACATTGGTGCATTATCCCGTGTCAGTAGGTGCACAGGAACCAGGTGCAGGGTCTCTTGAGACTGACGCAGGGTCTCTTGAAACTGGTGTGATGCCCTGTATTGGTAGATGCACAGGGCCCTGATGCAGTCTAGAGTGTGGAGTTCTCTTCCTCCAAAGAAGTGTGGTGCGCTTTTTCCTGATCTGGGAGGTGGCTCAGTCCTGGAAGGACTGCGCATAAGATGGGTGCACCATAAGGCTTGTGGTTCCCCGATCCTTGCTTGTCGAGATAGGAGGCTGGTCTAATGGGGATCATTCTGCAGAGGATATCATTAGAGGATGGGCATCCTGCTTGTCGAGATAGGAGACCAGCAGTGAGATGGATCAATACAGTCGCAGCAGCTATGGGCCCGCTGCCACTGATGAGCTGCCTGAGAGGAGACCGAAGACTATTTCGGACAACTATGCAGAGGGTCGCAAGAGTCGACAGCGAATCGACGTCACTTAACAATGACAACCACTTCATCTCAGTAGCATACATGAGCTGGCATGGCTCACGCTTCTGTTGATCGAGGGCGATATTGAGCTGACAGAGGCCAGATAGCCCGTGCTAGGTCCCTCTGAGCAGTGTTCTCAGCAGCTTACATGAGCTGGCATGGCTCACGCCTTGGTATTTAGAATGCGATCTATAGTAGAGGTGACTGAGAGGTTCTTAGAAGGGAACCAGTTGGTGCAAACCGGCAGGAGAAGACATCCAATTCCAGTTGGCGCAACCTGACAGGAGAAGACATCCGGTTGAGGGATAAGGAACCGAAGGGTTCGTGGAAGGGGTCCAGTTGGTGCAGCGTGACGGTCGAAGACATCCAGTTGCTGCCCTGGGTACTGGGGCTGAAGCATTATTATGTCAAAGGTTGGGCCTTCTGTCGATGGTCCTTGTTATCAGTATCAGGATCATTTGTCATAGGGAGGAAGGCAGGGATGGCTTCCTAGTGCAAGTGCTGGTGATAGGGCGAGTTGAAAGACTTTCCCAACCCTAAGGAGCGCTAGCGGAATTGAACTTTTGATCTTTTTATGGCACTGACCCTTGATCTCGTATGGGCATTAGCGCATGTTGTGAAGAGACTTGCTCCCCGTAAGGAGTGCCAGCAACTTGCACTTGAGCAGGATTGAACCTTTGATCTTTACGGCCCTAGGCACTGGTTCTAACCACTAGGCTATGGCACCATAGAGAACGGTAAAGCTCTGTCCAGAGTGATATTGGTATAGGCAATGCAGGACAACAGGGATGCTTTGCGTTCACTTCTGCGGCAGGTGCCGACCTAGGGCGTCACCACTAGGGAGACAGGGAGGATGCCATAAGTGCCAACCTGTGTAAGAAGGAAGGAAGGTGGGTGAGTCCATTATCAGTGATTCCGTTATCAGTGAGTCACTGCCGGCCGGGTGGTGTTATCCCACCCTCAGTCAGGTCCTGGCGGTAGCCCACCCCAGTCAGACACCGTCTGAGAGGGACGGGTGAGTTAGGCTATTAAGCCAATCGGCAAACATAGGGCACTTTGGGGAGGTACCCCCATATGCCCTCGCAGTAATTTATCTAAGACCAGGCAAAATTTTTTTATTTTTTTTTTAAGGTTCAACCACTGCATTGTGACATTTGTATGTAGTTGTCAAGTCCGCTTGTTGCCCTTATACATATTGGTCTTCTGAACGACCTATGTTGGGTGACCTAAATATATATGAGGGCCATATTGCCTTGAAATTGGTGGTTTCGAGGCACTGACTGCCCTAGTTTATTGTTGGCTGACAGCAAACTTGACCTGTGAGGTTCGCCCATGGCTGAACCGGTACTCATTGTTCCCTTTAGAGTCGGGATAGTAGTTATCTGGATTGAGCCAGATACTAAGCGGGGCTGGAACTTTTTATTTCTACTTCTACCGCTGCCCTGCCCAGTCCCTGGGGTCCGGCAGGGAAGTAGAGAAGTGGAAGTGCAACGTGGAGGGAGTCTCTTAATCCCTGTGCACCGTCTAGAACCCTTGTTCTCCGTGGCCCAAGGTCACACTGGTTGGGTTGCAGGGTCACGAACTCCGCACCACCGGAGGCTTCCATGGTTAATTAAGGTGTTGCCCGTCCCAAAAAAGGGGGTTGAGTCTGAAGGAGCTCAGTTGGGGTTCGACCCTTGGTATTGTGAATATGCAGGTTAACTCCAGTGATGCCGCAGCCCTTCGTGGACACTGCACGCAGGACTTCAGGGTTTGAGCTGTGTTTCCGCTTTGTGCATTTTTCTCTTTAAGACAGAAGCAGATGTTGTAAGAAGACGTGGCCAAGCTGGCTGTTCTGGATCTGATCCTGGCCATTCTTGATCTGGCCCTGGGCTCCTCGAGCCTCCCTTTGAGGACTGCTGGGGGTCTGATGGCTGGAGCTGCCCGCTCTAGTCCTGACTTACTCTGCTTGCGGTCTAAGGCTGCTGTGTCGATGCCACAGGTTGCTAGCGGGAATCAAACCTTGGTCTCTTGGTTAGCAAGGTAGAGTTCTAAGCATTAGGCAAGTCCGGCAGTGCAGCATGCGAGAGGCCCCGTAGGAGTGTTGCGGAGTAGCTATTCAGCCTTGCAATGATGCTATCTTTTCTAGTTGCTGCTGGGGTTCCACAGACAGGCAGTCAGTCAGTAGTATGCCGGTCTGGAGTGATTTAAGGGCGAAAGGCCAGTGCCATATGGAACATTTCCCTTCCTCGTCAGAATCTGGACGATTCCTGGCCATGTTCTGCTCTGTGATGTTGAGGGGAGGGCAGCTGCCGAGCTGGTACCGGGGTCGTGATGCTATCGCTGACATGGAGGAGAAGCACATAGCACTGTCGCCATCACTGCAATGGCTGCATGCCCCGATCGGCCCTGTGGACTCTGCTGAGGTGGCTTACCTGAGCGGGCCAACAGGGTTCAGATCTCCCTGCCAAGATTGGAGGGAATCCTCTTCAGCAGACGATTCCTCCTCCTCAGAGTCTTGAATTTCTGTGCTCTGCAAGATGCAGGCCTTGACACTTAGGGAGGTGGCTGGCCACTCTAACAGCATAGTGTAGCTGTAGGCCTTGATGCAGAGGAAAACTGGCTGGCCATTCTAACAGCTTAGTGTAGCTGTAGCTGGTAGCCATATCATCGCAGTGAAGAGGAACAGGGCTTACCGATCTGATCACACGCGATGGAGGTGCCGGGAGTGGAGTCCCTCAGCGCTGAGCGCAACTGAAGTTTGAAGGGTGAGGTCAGTTGGGAGTGGATCCCGGAGCCTCAGGGCACACCACTGCGTTGGGGGTCCATGCGGCGCGACTCGACCCCGAGGCGCGTGCAAGATGGATTCCCCTTACACTCGACCCCGACGCTTGGCAGATGGTTGCCGTTAGTCCCAGATGGTTGCCGGTAGTTCCAGATCTTGGAGGGGGGAAGCACCACCAGAGAGCTCCTGCAGCTGATCGAGGCAACATTGATACTCCCGCTGCACCATCGCTGATTCAAGGAGGTTCTTACATCCAGAGCGTTGCATATGTTGGTTGCCGTGGCGCTGTTGATGCGGCCAATGGCCTCGAGGCTCAGGTGATGTGATTTCAGCCAATGGAGTCGTGGGGGCAGGCGGACATGGCGCTAGCCCATGGCGCTGTGCTGAGTGGGCCGGCTTGATGTGACGCCCGCCAATGGAGCTGTGGGGCGGAATGACGTGGCGCCGTGCCGGTTGCTAGACAGCTTGCGATGCCGTCCAATCCGAGCTTGTAATACCGTCCAATCCGGCAGAGGGGGTGTGGCTTGCAGAGCAGCACACAGTCGCAGCAAGATGGCCACCCCCATGGTCCACACACGTGCGAGGAAGGTCCAGGGCGTCAGGGGAGCAGAGTCCGGGGACGGAGGCCCTGGCTGCCGCGAGGGCTTTCACACCCGGAGCGGAATCCTGGGATGCTTCCTGGGGGTTGTGTTGACCGTACTTTCACCTCCGGAGCGGCGTCAGAGGAGCAGAGGCCGGGGACGGAGGCCTTCCTAGGCACGTCCTGGGCTGCCGCGAGGGCTTCACATCTGGAGCGGAATCCTGGGATGCATCTTGGGCGTCGCGTTGGACATTTAAAGCCCGCTGCTGGGGGTGGAGGCCCTTAGGCACACCCTGAGCGGCGGCAGAGCTGGTGGCTTAAGCCTGCGGCTGGGGGTGGAGGCCCTTAGGCACAACCTGAGCGGCGGCAGAGCTGGCGGCGGTGTCGGAGATGTCCCACGAAGGTATGTGAGTAAGTGACTTGAACTCCGGTCTTTGTGTATGAGGCTATTCTGCCGCCTGCTGAGAGCACCTGGCTGGTATAGGAGCTCAAGCGCAGCCCTTTGGACAGACAGGAGCAATCTAAAACAAAAGCTTGGACAAAGCATTAATGCAAGTTTAAACTGATCATACATACGCTGCAAGAAGAAAATTTTCATAAGTGCTTTAAGAAGAGGTAAGATTTCGGTGGAGAGTAGAAAAGTCCGTCTTGCTGGCAAGGCGGAAAAACTGGCTAGCTGGGGGGGGGGAGGGGGCCAGTTGGCCCATGCTCAGAAGGGCGAAAAGCCCTTCTGAGCTATGGAGAGTACTTCCGTCTCGGCGCTGTCGGATGACATCACCAAGTGTGGCTGACTCATCCTGCTTGTCCTAGGAGAAAAAGCCCTTCCACCACCCATGATAATATATCAGGATGAGATTCTCAGAAATCCAGGACTGGCCTAAAATCTCACATATGGAACTGGGTAACTTCGCAATTCTAGGAATTCCAGTGGGAAAGTATAGTTTTCCTGCAGAACTGGATGGTAATACTCCTGGGGAAAGATAAACATTAAAATAAATGTATATTGTAATTTAACAATCTGTATATTATTTACAGAATAACACAATATTATTCCAGTGTTTGAGTAATATCTTAAAATGCAACACAGAAGAAAAATCATGCCTCAAAGATGCAGAATTTTCCTTTTTTATGCAGAATTCCCAGGAGGTGGGAAGAAGCAGTAGCAGTTCCATGCCTACCTTCCCAAGGCAAGCATGTAAGGTAGCCCACCAGTAGTGATCTGGTGGTCAGCAGTGGCTGCTTGTCTCCAGCTCTCTTCGCACACCTTTCCCACTAAAAGATTAGGGAAGAGCAATGATACCTCTGTGATGGTAGAATAAAATCAGTCCCATGTTGGATATAGGTTTGTGGGGCAGTATAGCAATGGAAGGTAAATGGAGGAAAGAGATCTAGTTTGAATAATAGAGATTCAGCGTAAGATAGAATCATACATTGTGAGTGGCAGGCTATCTGAATAGATGGCTGTTATCCCACTACCAGTGCTATCTAATCTTGGAATAGCAAAGAAGAAGTATCCTGGAGGTAGACAATGAGTTAAATAAATCTCCTCTCTAGTCTTAGCTAGATCTCAAACAGAATAAGGTTAGGTGGTGGACAATAAAGAGGTCATGAACCAGCACTTTTTGAAAGTAAAGACCATGTACTTAATAAATCAATAGCTAGATTATGTGGATGGGTTGATTTGGGGACCATAGACTATGAGGATACAGCATTAGTGGGTGAACAAAGAGTAAGAAATCTTGCCTGAGGCTGGTAGTAAATGGGAGATATGCCAGAAGCACGGTACTTCCAGTGCAATGGTTTCCAAAGTGGTCTATATGGACCCCCAAGGGTCGATTTCGACTTACAGGGGGTCCATGTCAGCAAGAAAAAAAATTGGGGGTGCATGAGATGTAAATGGGGGGTCCATGTGAGCGGACCCCCCCAATTAGGATGATCATCATCAACATTTAGGCGTTCCGTAAATGTCTTATTACACCTAACACAGATTGTGTGTACATAATACTTGTAATAGACATAGAAATTACTTATATATATATTAATTATATTTCATAAAATTGTTAAGTACCTGTCGTATAAAGACCATACGACCAATTGGTAAAATTTAATATACCGCCTTATGACAGGAGACAAAACTAGCAGAGGAAAGGAGGCTTCATATACAAAGGAAACATGCGAGAAGCATATCATTCCAAAGTTCTCCAGCGATATTGAGATGGCTGAAAATCGCCAAATTAAAAACAAGGAGGTTAAAAAGGGTCAACTCCTTTTTAAAAGCATAAATATAAAATTTGATAGAATAAATAATGTATGGGTTCAACAATTCTTTTAAACCTTTTTCCAATTCAAAGGGATGGAGCAGTGAAACGACTCCCGAGTACGTCAGTACCTATCTGCTTCATGGTGTGCTACGTTCATGTGCAAGTTTTTACAAGCTTTCATACCAGCAGCAATGCATCGCACGCGTACGTGCAGAGAATAACACTTGTCCAGACTTGTACCAAAGCTTTGCACAGACTTGTTTGATTCATCAATTATAAATAAGAGTGTTAGAGACAAACACTGTTCATTTGTTTTCTGAGAAGAAAAGTGGTTTGAAAATACGTTCAAAAATATAAATAGGTACAAGTCAAAGTGAGTGCCTAAGAAAAGTAAGTACAACATTTTATACGTATTTTTTTAGTCGCTCCGATTGCGTAGAGCCGTAGACACTGATTACGACTTTAGGTAAAGTCAATTTTTCCTAAATTCCTATAAAATATTTTTAAAATATTTGTGTGCTGTCTGGGCAGGAATTAATTTTGAATTGCTCTGTCTTATCATATTTAAACGGCTTCATTTTTGTCGACCGATAACTTCTACCTAACATGGCCCAGACTAAAGAGAAATGTAGGCAGTATAGTGTTGATTATTTGGAGTTCGGCTTCATTCCATCCCTGTCGGACAAATATCTGCCCATGTGCCTTTTGTGCAAACGAGTTTTAAGCAATGACGCTATGAAACCATCCAAGCTGGAGGATCATCTGAGAAGGTGTCACCCTGATAAAACAAGTAAAGATTTGACATACTTTAAAACACTGAAAGAAAAACTTCAGAAGAGAACCATGGTGGACAGTATGTTCACTTCAATGTCAAAAAGAGAAGAAAGAAGATGAGATCTTAGAAAAGGAAGAAAGGGTAGCAGAGACTGAGGGGAGAAGTTGGGATGAAGCTGATCTTTACAGTCAGAAATGAATTAATCAAGAGAGATTGGCTACCCACCGCTTGCATTGAAGCTGGCTACCCTCCGCTTGCACTGAACCTGGCTACCCACTGCTTGCATTGACTACCCACATTGAACCTGCTACCCACTGCTTACATTGCACCTGCTGCAAAGGCTATAGTCTCCCCACTACCCACTGCTTGTATCCTGACCTACATTGCATAGCGTGCAGTCACCTCTTGTAACCTAACATTTACTGCATAGTGTTTAGAATCCGCAGCCATCTCATTGCTTGTATCTTAACCTCATTGCTTGTATCGTAACCTTTATTGCACAGTGTGTACCCCCCACTTGTAACCCATCATATACTGCACAGTGTTTAGAACCCACAGCCATCTCATTGCTGATAAGCTAACTTATGCTGCCTAGCCCCCACTACTCCTCTTCTATGGCCCCACATCACATTGTCCTTCTCTTCATCATATTTCCCAACTGCCTCCCCTCCTACCAGCACCCTCACCCCTCCTCCCCCTACTCTCCCTCTACCTTCCTCACTTCTACTTCCATTCTATTCTCTAACCTAGCATCTGCCATTGAGCTTCATCACACCCTCCTCCTCATTCAACCAGCCCCTCTCTCATTAAGACAACCTCACCCTCACGTCTGCCGTACTGCCTCCGCTTTACCCCGCTCCCTGCTGCTCCTTCTCTCATCAGGTAATATCAACCCTAACCCTGGCCCCCCTCGATTTCTTTCACACTCTAAGAAGAGTTCCTCATGTACCTTATCTAATCTCATCCACATCCCCTCCTTTCTCCTTCCACCCTCTCTCACTCTTGCCCCAATCTCTCAACCAGAGACATCGACCCCATCCCCTCTAGAGCTCTGTCTCACTCTAATAAGAGATCTTCATGTAACCGATCTAACATCATCAATATCCCCCTTCATTCCCCCTTCACTTCCCCTCCCTCATGTCCCTCTTTGACGGCACACTCACCCAGAGACACCCACCCGTACCCTGGCCCCTCTAGATCTCTGTATTACTCTAGAAATAGATCCTCACGTAACAGCCCCCCTAGACCACGGTCTTACTCTGAAAAGAAATCCTCACGTAACTTATCCAACCTTATCCATATCCCTCTCCTCTCCCCCACTCTCATGTGCCCTATGGAACGCATGCTCAGTCCCTAACAAACTTGCCTTTACTCATGATCTCTTCATCACTAATGTGCTACACCTCCTTGCCCTAACTGAGACCTGGCTCCCCCCAGACGATACTGCATCTGCGGCTGCTCTCTGCCACGGTGGCTACCAGTTCTCCCATACACCTCGATCCACTGGCCGTGGTGGTGGTGTTGGGCTTCTACTTTCTCCCTCTTGCCAATTCCAACCCCTCCTGCTGCCCCAATCGCACTCCTCCCTCTCCTTTGAAGTCCACTCTATTCGCCTCTTCTCACCACTTCCCCTCCGAGTAGCAGTCATCTATTGCCCACCCAACAAATCCAAATCGACTTTCCTTACCGACTTCGACTCCTGGCTTTCCATCTTTCTGGAGCCCTCCTCCCCCACTCTTATTCTTGGTGACTTTAACATTCACGTCGATAACCCCTGTCACCCGTGAAGGTCCCCGGAGGCTAATAGTGTGGGTATTTCATCGGGGCGTTCTCTTAAGTAGCAAGGGGAGTGGTACAAAAGGCGTTGCAATGCCCTCTGGGGGTTGTAGTCCCACAAGCTAACGAAAGAATTAAGTTGTAGTCGAGTAGCAAGGCTTAAGACAGGACTTTTTATTTCCCCTTCCCGGGCGCATTTTCAAAGCAATGGATATAAGAACAAAATGACCATACGGCTGGTACAAAATAAAAGGAACAACCGGAACAAAAATACTGCTTATTGTCAGCTTAACAGTAGAACAGAAAAAGGTATTTTAAACAGTCCTTTTCACTCAAGGTAAGTTTCCTCACTTCCTTTCCTTAGCAAAACTTCCAGAAACCTCTTCAGCATAAAGAAGTGATTTCATCATAAGAACATAAGATATGCCATACCGGGTCAGACCAAGGTCCATCAAGCCCAGTATTCTGCTTCCAACAGTGGCCAACCTAGGTCATATGTACCTAGCAGATTCCCCAAGAGACACAAGTTCCACAATGCTTGTACTGGGTCAAGCATTGATATCTTCGGTCACTTCTTAATAATGGTTTATGGACCTTTCCTCCAGGAACTTGTCCAAACCTTTTTTAAACCCAGCTACACTAACAGCCTTTACTACATCCTCCGGTAACAAATTCCAGAGTTTGATTACACGTTGAGTGAAAAAATATTTTCTTTTATTAGTCTTAAATAGTTTACCCTGTAGCTTCATTGCATGTCCCCTAGTCTTTCTATATTCTGATAAGGTAAACAATCGATCTACGTTTACCCGTTCCACTCTGTTCATTAATTTATAGACTTCTATCATATCTCCCCTCAGCCGTCTCTTTTCCAGGTTAAAGAGCCCTAACCTTTTTAGCCTTTCTTCATAGGAGTATCCTTCCATCCCCTTTACCATTTTGGTGGCTCTTCTCTGTACCTTTTCTAAAATCGCTATATCCTTTTTAAGATACGGCGACCAGAATTGCACACAATATTCAAGGTGTGGTCTCACCATAAAACGATATAGAGGCATTATAATATCTTTTGTTTTATTTTCCATTCCTTTCCTTATCATACCTAGCATTCTATTTGCTCTCTTGGCCGCCGCTGCACACTGGGCGGAGGGTTTTAACATGGTATCCACAATGACGCCTAAATCTTTTTCCTGGGTGGTGGTTCCTAATGTGGAACCTTGCATCGTGTAACCATAGTTTGGGTTGTTCTTCCCTAGGTGCATAACCTTGCACTTGTCCACATTAAATTTCATCTGCCATTTTGATGCCCAGTCTTCCAATTTATCAAGATCCTCTTGCAATTTTTCACAATCCTCTTGGGTTATAACAACTTTAAATAGTTTTGTGTCATCTGCAAATTTGATAACCTCACTCGTTATTCCACTTTCCAGGTCATTTATGAATATGTCAAAAAGCAGCAGACCCAGCACAGATCCCTGGGGTACACCACTATTCACCTTTCTCCATTGGGAAAATTGGCCATTTAGCCCTACCCTCTGCTTTCTATCTTTTAACCAGTTCCTGATCCACAATAGTACACTGCCCCCTATCCCATGACTCTTTAGTTTCGCCAAAAGTCTCTGATGAGGGACCTTGTCAAAGGCTTTCTGAAAGTCCACATACACAATATCAACCGACTCACCTTTGTCCACCTGTTTATTCACTCCTTCAAAAAAACATAACAGATTAGTAAGGCAAGATCTTCCTTGTCTAAAGCCATGTTGGCTGTCTCCCATTAGGTTGTGACTATCTACATGCTGAGTAATTTTATTCTTTATGATGGTTTCTACCATTTTTCCCGGTACTGACGTTAGGCTCACCGGTCTGTAGTTTCCCGGATCACCCCTGGAACCCTTTTTAAAAATTGGTGTTACATTGGCGATCCTCCAATCTTCAGGTATTAGAGATGATTTTAATGATAGTTCACAGATTACTGATAGCAGTTCTGCAATCTCATATTTCAGTTCTTTCAACACCCTTGGATGTATACCATCCGGCCCAGGTGATTTGCTACTCTTCAGTTTATCTAATAGTTGTAAGACATCTTCCCGATGTATCGATATTTCCTTCAATTCTTCCGCACCTATAAATACCACTTCAGTCATGGGTAACATCCCTACATCTTCCTCAGTAAAGACCGAAGCAAAGAATTCAGACAAAGTAAATGTACAATCCATACAATTCTCAGAAGCAGGCTCCTCATATAAATCACATTGCATTTCTTCACACTCCTCTTCTGAATAAAGTCCTTTTGGATTGCAACTCACGTTATTCTTAAACAGTCTCTCTGTACGGCTGAGAGTGTTCCCCTCCTCCACACAGCTAGAGTAGAATGGGAAGTTACCGCATTCTCTGGAGTTTCTATTTTGAGAGCCATATAACTCTTGGTAAGTGCAGGAAAATTCTTCACTTTCTATATCTCTTCTATTAGAGGCAATAAGCCTACCTTTACACTCTCTCTGCTTGGAGTTTCTCGGTACAGCAGAGCCTTGCCAAGACGAAAGCGTTTTACTGCTTTTCTCTCTCTGTTTTCCCTTGGGCCTGAAACTCCCTTCAGGGTAGAAGCTCTCTCCCTCCTTGTACCTGTTACTTGGTAGGTTGGCTTTCCTAAGCCTGGGTCCAGGAATATCTCCTCTGCCCTCTTCCTGGCAAAGTTCACTGGGCTTTTGCTTAGCTGTGCCCTGCTCTCTGAAGCAGTTCCTCGGGGCTTCTTCAGCTGCTCTGGTTCTACCGGGTTTCCAAATTCCTCCCGTCCTCCAGTTACCAGCTGTTCTCTCCCAGCTACCAACGGTGCTGTATTTTCCTCGTGGTCTCTCCCGTGGTCTCTCCTCACTAACCTCCGGTAAGTGAATTTTATCTGCGTGTGACTTGGTGTTTGCTTGGGCTCCGCCCCCTCCCAGCTGCCCCTCATTATCTAATGAGCTGTGAGCTAGCTTGCTATTTGGGCGTGCTCTCACACCTTGTGATGCTGTTTGTGTATGTTGCCTATAGCAACTCTGGGCCATGTGCTGCACTGAGCTGTCAGTGTCAGATCTGTTTTGCTCAACTTTACCTATCTCCATAGGCTCTGACTGATCTACCCCATGACAGATCCCCCCCCTTAAAATATTACGGGCTGCCGAACATTCAACCGGACAGCTCGTAATCCGAGAGAGCGCATCTGCATTTTCATGCAGTTTCCCAGCCCTGTGCTGTATTATAAAATTAAATGACTGCAGCGCCAGATGCCATCTAGTTAGACGTGCGTTACTATTCCTCATCTGGTTAAGCCACTTTAGAGGGGCGTGGTCCGTAACCAAAAGGAATTTTCTACCCGTAAGGTAAAATCGCAATGCCTCTACGGCACTCTTTTTCTACCGTGGAATAGTTCTTCTCTGCTTTCGAGAGCTTTCAGCTGAGATATGTAACCGTGTGTTCCACCCCCTCAAACTCTTGAGACATCACTGCCCCCAACCCTGTCTCCGAAGCATCGGTTTGTACTACGAAGGGTAAACTAAAATCTATCCCTTGCAGCACCGGGGCTTTACATAGTTTCTTCTTAAGGGAGGTGAACGCCTCCTCAGCTTCTGGGGTCCATCTCACGTTATTAGGTGCATTTTTCTTAAGCATCTCCGTGAATAGGACACTTTCCTCAGCGAATCGAGGGATGAATCTATGGTAGTAACCTATTAATCCCAAGAAGCTACGTATCTGTTTTTTTGTAACTGGTCGGGGAAAATCCCTGACGCTCTCGATCTTACTGGCTAGGGGTTTTACCATTCCCCTCCCGACCATGTGGCCTAAATACTTAGCTTCTTCACTAGCGAACACACATTTTGCTGGGTTGAGTGTCAAACCTGCTCTGCGTAGTGCTCTAAGTACTGCCTCTACCCTAGAGAGGTGCTGCGTCCATGTTGTACTATAAATGACGATGTCATCCATGTATGCCAATTGTGACATAGCAAGTCCTTCTGGCCCAGTAGAAAAGCTTAAAAACCAGGTAGAA
Organism: Ichthyophis bannanicus; assembly: GCA_033557465.1. NCBI lineage: Eukaryota > Metazoa > Chordata > Amphibia > Gymnophiona > Ichthyophiidae > Ichthyophis > Ichthyophis bannanicus. Next base: position 173,032,237 of record CM066039.1, on the reverse strand, counting down.
AGTGCAGGGCTGCAAGATAAACAAAGGCACATGGCTACCAGTTGTCAGGGAAACCAGGCACGAGAGAAGGAAACACGCCCCTGCTATCAGCTTAACAGAGAGTCACGGGGAAATTCTGAACACCTGCTAGGGGGTGGAGCCAGGCCCTACCCAGGAAAGCTGTCTCATAAGGAAGCCCCAGCAGGCAGAGAGAGAGAGAGGAAGGAAAGCGGACGTCCAGTCAGAAGGTGGACGGAGTTTCCAGCTGAAGGGAGGTCAGAGGCTCCGGCTGAGAGCTATAGGAGGAGCAGACCAGACCAGCTGAAGCATATTCTGGATTATAAGCAGCCAGGAAGGCAGTTGGAAACTGCTTCACACGGGTTCAGCAGGGAACCAACCGGTCTTTTTAAACCACAAAGAAAAGCTTCCACAGCCAGGGCCCCAGGTAAGCCTAAGGGCTGGAATTGCCAGAAATACTGGGGGTTTATTGACCCAGAAGGTTGGGGCTACGGTGAAGAGTACCAGAGAGAAAATGAATGTTTAGAGCTACGTCAAATCCAAGAGTTCTGCATAAAACCCAAGGTTAGAGAAAAGGGCGCGGTCCCAGAAAGAGCCAGGCAAACAAATCCTGCTTCAGTGGGGGAACGTGTAGAAACAGAGCCAGCCTGGTTAAACGTTCATAAGAAAGAAATGAACTGTATGATTACCTTGTCTGAACAGATAATATCTTTGTGTTAGAAATATATGGTGGAGAAAATATAACCTGCTGGGAAAAGAAAGGATATATGCTGCAGTGCGGTGAAGTTTAACCTGCTGGAAAGAAATGTTTATTTTATGCTGAAGGAAGCTATTCTTATTTTGTCCTTTTCTGCCAAAGAGCAGATAACTTTGTGTTACCTTTTATCCTTGTGGAGTCCAACCCCGGGAGGGGAAATAAATCCCTTTTTGCTTGAAAACATTCTGAGTCACACTACTCTTCATTTGAACTGGTGATAAACTACATTTCCCTACGAGCCCTGCTCCAGGAAGTGGCAGAACATTAGTTTGAAGAAGGAACTTAAACTCCTTAACCCCTACCTACGGGTACTGGCAAAGGGGCGGGATCACAATGGCGTAGTTGGCAGGATTTTACTCGGATTTCAAGGACACCTGGAGGGACAAGAGTCCGGCAGCAAGGAGCAGCTGATACCCAGGAGGAGCCGGTGCTCGACTGACTACCGGTCAGACAAAGAAACTACTTTCTCAGTGCTTGACTCTGCACTGAGCCCAGGTAATTGTGGCTAGGCATAAGTGTAGAGGGATAAACAGAGAAAGGTAGTGCACAGCAGTAGTGCACAAGGGTCAAAAAAAAGAGGAAACTTTTTTTTTTGTGTGGACCGCACTTGGGTCTTCTTCTTGTGTGTTTTCCAGGTACCTGAGCAGCTGAAATGGATCCCCAAGAGATGTTAAGATGGATGTCTCTACAGTGGGACAAACAGCTGGAAATGATTCGCAGAGTCCAGGACCAAGCCATGGCTGCCATTATGGAACAACAGAAGCCGATGAAAGAGCTAATGGAACTGTTGGTAAAGCAGCAACAAGAGCCAGCAAGAGACTTGCCCGAGTATACCCGTGGGGTAGGACTGTTTGGTGGGGATGTCTTTAGGCTGGGACAGTTGTCTTCCACAGATAACATTGATGATTATGTGGACGCCTTTGAGCGTCTGGCAGAGGCCATAAAGCTGCCTAGGGAGCAATGGGCTCTCAGGTTTGCCATGTCCCTATCTGGTGAAGCCTTATTAGCTTATAAGTCAATGCCTGTTGCATTAACAACTGACTATGAGGCAATTAAAAATGTGGTGAGGGATAGGCTTGGGCTGACCCCTTCATTCTATAGGCGCCAATTTAGGAAGGCCAAGTTGAGGCCCGGAGAAACTCCAAAGGCCCTTTACTATAGAATGAAAGGTTTGGCCTGGAAATGGGTAAAACCGGAACAGAGAACGGTTGAGTCCATAATGGACGAGCTAATTTTAGAACAATATTTAGAGGCTATGCCAGCGGAAATTAAAACCTTCCTCATGCTACAAAATTGCAAAACTGCAGAGGAAGCGGCTGGTATGACGGAGCGGTATTTTGAGGCTGAATTTGCCAAAGCCCCAAAATCAAGCGCTCCAGGTGCAGCAAAGGCTGGTGAGAAGAGTAAAAATATACCAAGTAAATTGTCTGATGAAAATGTATATTTTTCCAACATGAGGGGAAAGTGTTTCAAATGCGGGAGCATAGGGCATTTTCAAAGGGACTGTGATTCATGCAGGGCATTAATGGCTGGTATTGGAAAGAAAGGCCAATCAGGGTTTTTGCTCCCAGTACAAGTGGAGGGTGTAAGAACCCAGGCACTGCTCGACTCTGGAGCGGAACAGAGCATGATCTCCCAACGGCTCTGGGAGGCCATACAAGCCCAGTCCGCGCCAGGTCAAGCAGTGGGACAAGTAAGGGTGCAATGTGTGCACGGGTCTGCCTCCTACTATCCCTTTTATAACCTTACTATAGAAGGGTTAGCCGCACGGAAAAAGGTGAAGGTGGCAATCGTACCCCAGCTATTATACGATGTCATCCTAGGGAATGATTGGCCCCTATTTTCACAGGGAATGGGAAGGGGTGTAGAAGAAAAGGCAGGTTGTGTCTCCACTCGTTCCCAAGCGAGAACCCCTCAGGAGGATAATGGTCCTGATAGAGAGGTAGCAGGTCCATCCCGAGATAGGGAGGATTCCCCGGAGACCGAAAGGGTACAGGGAGAGGAAATGATAGACCCACTGCCCGCTCAGACCGACCTCTTTGGCGCCCCCTCTCACAAGGTGCGGAAAGGAAAGGCAACCAGAAAACAAGAAAGGCAACGTAGAACCCAAGGAAGGGCGGGGTTAGAAGCCGGGGAGGGGCTACCCTGGGTACCCGCGGAATTAGTAAGGAAATTCCCTTCCTTCCCTGGGGAACAAAAAGCGGATCCCGCTTTAAAACGGGCCTTTACCTATGCCCAGGAAAAGAGAGACACTCTGCCACGATTCCTATTGGAAAATGGTATTTTATATAGGGAGAGTAACAACCCACTTACAGGGGAAGTAAGGAAACAATTGGTGGTACCGACCACATTCAAGGCCATTGTACTGAGACTTGCCCACGACCACCCGATGGGAGCCCACAAGGGAATTCAGGGGACATTGGACCAGGTCCTGGCCCGATTTTACTGGCCGGGGTCTTTAGGGAAACTTCCCGCTATTGCGAAGCATGCCCCGCTTGCCAAAGGGTTAGTGCGTCCAAGCCCAAAGCAGTGCCAATGATATCCACACCGGCCATAGCCACGCCCATACGTCGAATGGCTATGGATATTATAGGGCCGCTCGATAGGACTCCCCGGGGCTTTCAGTACGTGCTGGTGATCATGGATCAGGCAACACGCTTCCCATGGGCCATACCTCTCAGGAGCACTTCTGCCAGGACAATAGCCCTGGAGCTCATTAAACTATTCTGTGAAGTTGGCTTCCCACAGGAGATGGTGACTGACAAAGGGAGCAATTTCATGTCTAGGTATTTGGCCACTGTGTGGGATGCCTTCGGCATCCACCATGTACGCATGGCAGCATACCACCCCCAGGCCAATGGCATGGTCGAACGTATGAACCAAACCATTAAGCAAATGCTTAGGCGAGGATTGGATGGACAGACATCCGAATGGGATACACTGTTACCGTTTGTACTGTATGCGTGCAGGGAACGCGTACAGGCGTCCCTAGGGGCGTCCCCCTACGAATTGCTATTCGGGAGAGCCCCCAGAGGAGTTCTCGATATATTGAGGGAACAGTGGGTAGTGTCACACCCTCATCGGGCCCCTCCGGTGGAGACTGGTATTATGGCTTAATACCTTTTCTTGGCTTTCTATATGCTATAGATAGCCCTGCCTGGCCCTCTGTGGGTGGTAGTTGTACCGTCTTCTTGTAATCACTCAAACACACAGTTCATACTTTAAATCCAGGGCTTTATTCCCCGTCCAATGAGGTATTCTTTTTCTTGAAGAACAGAAATAATCAAAAGCCACTCTGGCAAATAACAGAAGCAAACATTGAACAAAAAGTGCTTTCCTCAGCTTTAACTTTTTAACAAAAGAAAAACAGTTCTCTTCATGAGCACTTAATCTTTTTCTTTTGCTGTTATAAATCAATCAGGGTTCACTTTAAACCAAGCAACTTCTGCCAGTTACTGTGTTGCTGTTTAAACCTTCCTTGTACATGTATTTTCTTATCTCAGTGAAAACTCTTCCTCTTCAGTTGTCACTAAAGAGCATTCCATTGGTTCAGTGTTATCTGGTACATTAGAAATATCATATGGCATTAAAGGATAACCGTTTGTACCTACTTTTTCTGTAGCAGCTGTCCTGCCGAGCTCACTCTGGTTAATCACGTCAGCTACGTGACTGCTTCCTGGCTCTAGGCTAAAACACTGCTGGGTATTACCGTATACTCTGGATAATGGCTTGTAAGAGCACTCCTCCTGTGTAAAGCTATGAGGTAACTGCCCATAAACACTGGTATTAGAATCAAACAGCTTGTGTCCTGCCTTGAATGGGTTAAAGGCTAATTCCTCTGATACAGCTGTGGGAGTTTGCAGTGCTGACAACGGCACTCGAGAGAAGTCTGAGCATTTAAAGTTGCTAGCAGAATTATAAGGTAAGAGACCTTCCTTTCTCTTGTAACTGCCCGTACAAGGAAAGAAGTTGTTTCCTTTTCCCTTTATCTCTGCTCTAGGCTGGCTTCTTCTATTAATCCTGGACTTAGCCCATTCGGGTGTAAAACAGTCCTGTTCCACTTTGAATGCCTTGCTTCCTGCAACAGGATTCCTCCCTCTTCTCTTCTGGCTTTCACACACACACTCTGTGTTCAACAGCTGATCTCCACACGTACTCACATAGTCCTGAGACTCATTCAAGCTGTCCTCTGGTATATGTTGCTGACACTCTTTCTCATTTCCTTCCTTCCACCAACTTTGGTCCTGGAGATGAGATTGGCTTATAGTGTTTCTTTCTCTTTCCCTCCGTTCCCACGACTGAGGTTGTTGCTTCCACCTCTGTCCGTGCTCACTCTCCCTCACTGCTTGTGAGTGTGCCTTATGTATCTGTCCCCGGGTTTCCACCCCTTCTCAGCTGATCCCTATCAGGTAAATCAACCTCCATTCTCATGCTGGCTGGGTGTGTCTTTTTTACCCTTTTCCCACGTGTGCCGTGGTCGCTCATAGCAACTATTTGACATGTTTTTGTTTACCTCATCAGGTTCTGCCTGATTTTCTCCGCTAATCTCCATTTCTTCTGGGTCCCCTGGGTTTACCTTGTGACAGTAGAGCCCGACAGGGAAGAGACGGAAGTACCCCAGTTCTTGAGAGACCTGAGGAGGCGTTTGGAAAGAACGTCTCATATTTCCCTGGAAAACTTGCAGGCTAGCCAAAGGAAGCAAAAGAAATACTATGATAGGGGAACAAAGCCTCGCCAATTGGTGGTGGGGGATAAAGTAGTCATTATGGTGGCCGAGGTAGGACCCAAATTCGAGTCAAGGTGGAAGGGACCCTGCACGATAGTGAAGAGGGTGGGTCCTGTGTCTTACCGTGTGGAAAATAGTAGGGGTAGGCGCCAAACCTACCATGTCAATGTTTTGAAACCCTGGAAAGAAAGAGTAGCAACAGTAGAGTTTGCCAGTACAGACCATCACAGGTGCCCCAGAGGTCGGATTACGTGCTGTCCGTCACAGGTTCCGGCAGCCCGTAATATTTTAAGTGGGGGGATCTGTGACATAGCAAGTCCTTCTGGCCCGGCAGAAAAGCTTAAAAACCAGGTAGAAAGTGCAGGGCTGCAAGATAAACAAAGGCACATGGCTACCAGTTGTCAGGGAAACCAGGCACGAGAGAAGGAAACACGCCCCTGCTATCAGCTTAACAGAGAGTCACGGGGAAATTCTGAACACCTGCTAGGGGGTGGAGCCAGGCCCTACCCAGGAAAGCTGTCTCATAAGGAAGCCCCAGCAGGCAGAGAGAGAGAGAGGAAGGAAAGCGGACGTCCAGTCAGAAGGTGGACGGAGTTTCCAGCTGAAGGGAGGTCAGAGGCTCCGGCTGAGAGCTATAGGAGGAGCAGACCAAACCAGCTGAAGCATATTCTGGATTATAAGCAGCCAGGAAGACAGTTGGAAACTGCCTCACACGGGTTCAGCAGGGAACCAACCGGTCTTTTTAAACCACAAAGAAAAGCTTCCACAGCCAGGGCCCCAGGTAAGCCTAAGGGCTGGAATTGCCAGAAATACTGGGGGTTTATTGACAAAGAAGGTTGGGGCTACGGTGAAGAGTACCAGAGAGAAAATTAATGTTTAGAGCTACGTCAAATCCAAGAGCTCTGCATAAAACCCAAGGTTAGAGAAAAGGGCGCGGTCCCAGAAAGAGCCAGGCAAACAATTCCTGCTTCAGTGGGGGAACGTGTAGAAACAGAGCCAGCCTGGTTAAACGTTCATAAGAAAGAAATGAACTGTATGATTACCTTGTCTGAACAGATAATATCTTTGTGTTAGAAATATATGGTGGAGAAAATATAACCTGCTGGGAAAAGAAAGGATATATGCTGCAGTGCGGTGAAGTTTAACCTGCTGGAAAGAAATGTTTATTTTATGCTGAAGGAAGCTATTCTTATTTTGTCCTTTTCTGCCAAAGAGCAGATAACTTTGTGTTACCTTTTATCCTTGTGGAGTCCAACCCCGGGAGGGGAAATAAATCCCTTTTTGCTTGAAAACATTCTGAGTCACACTACTCTTCATTTGAACTGGTGATAAACTACATTTCCCTACGAGCCCTGCTCCAGGAAGTGGCAGAACATTAGTTTGAAGAAGGAACTTAAACTCCTTAACCCCTACCTACGGGTACTGGCAAAGGGGCGGGATCACACAATGCATACTCATGATGAGGCCTCAACACCTGATCTACCAGGCATTGGCATGTGGCTGCTGCCCCGTGCAGCCCAAACAGCATTCGCCGAAATTGGAACAATCCTATTGGCGTGCTAAATGCCGTTTTTGGTTTTGAATCTCGCATAAGAGGTATTTGCCAATACCCTTTAGTAAGGTCCAAAGTAGTCAAGTACCTTGCTTGACCCAGGCGATCCAAAAGATCGTCGATGCGGGGCATCGGGTAGGCGTCAAATTGTGATATGTCATTTACTTGACGGAAATCTATACAAAACCTAAGAGTCCCGTCCGGCTTTGGTACTAGAACTATTGGGCTCGACCAGGGGCTTCGTGACTCCTCAACTATGCCCATAGCAACCATTTCTTTCACTTGTTCGATTACTTCTTTCTTTTTGGCCTCAGGCATACAATAGGGGCGCTGCCTAATTATCCGCCCTGGTGTCGTAATTATTTCATGGGCGACCATAAGGGTTTCGCCGGGTTTTGTTGTTAAGACATCAGAAAACCTCTCTAATACCTGGGTCAACTCTTGTTGCTGTTGTGGGGATAGCCCGTCACCTAACCTGGGTTTTGGCTTCTTTTTCCAATCAGCGGTCTGAGGACCGAGATCTTCCTCCCTCCTCTCCTCTGCTAGGGCCGTCATGCCCTTAATTTCTCTCTGGCCGGTGGACCCAAACCCACCTGTTCCCCTAGTAGTGGGTGCCAATGATGGAACCTCCTCTACCGTGGGGAATCCCGCGCGTTCACACACTAACTGTGCAATGCGATCGCCTACCTGTATTTTAAAATCTTTCTCCCCGAAATTAAAAATTAAGACCTTTACAAGGCCGTGATAATCGGGGTCTATCACCCCTGCCCCAACGTCTAAAAAGTATTTGACGGCTAGGCCCGATCTTGGGGCTATACGCCCGTAACACCCCTCTGGTATTTTAACCTGTATACCGGTGTTAATTAATGCTTTCCCCCCCTTTAAAACTATCGCCTCCTCGGCACTAAAAAGGTCGTATCCCGCTGCACCAGTGGAAGCTCGCTGTGGACTTTTAGCTTGCGGAGTGGCCTTGCAAAACTGGAGCACAAACGTTTGCTTCCCTGGGGGTACTTCAACCACACGGGCCTGGGATTGAGTGCTAGTCTTCTTTATTTTCTCGAACAAGGGACTAGGGACTCTGGCTGCTAAGGCTTCTAACCCTGGTCCTATTATCCCTGTCGGGGGTTGGGTGGACTCATGGCCAGGTTGGTTAAGACCCTTTTCCATCTCCTGGTAAAAGGGAGGCCAGTCTCGCCCTAAGACGATCTCATGTGGCAGCTTTGGAACGATGGCTACTAGCATCTGTTGTTTCATTCCCAACCCTCTCAGAGTTAGCCTATGCAGGGGATAGTGTGACGATGCGCCGTGCACGCACCTTATCCACACCTGGCCCTCTGCTTGACTCGGGGCTGACTGACGGCGCTCCTCAATGGCTTCCCAGAGCTTGCGTGAAATCATGCTCTGGTCAGCCCCCGAGTCAAGTAGTGCCAGTGCTTCTATACCCTCTACCTGAACTTGTAGAAGGAATCCTTCTTGGACGGGCTTCTCAGTTCCAGACACGAGGACTGTCCGTTCTGTGCAGTTCCTCCGGAAATGTCCAGCTTTTCCACATGCATAACATTTCCCTTTACATGCAAACAAAACATTGTCATTAACACTCTTATCAACAGTATTATACATTTTACTCTTGGGATACTTTCCCCTTTTACTAAACTCGGACATACCAACTGCCTTTAACACACCAACCCCTGAGGTGTCAGCCATTTCCGCCTCAAAATATCTTTCCGCCAGATTGGCTGCCTCGTCAGTGGTTTGGCAGTTTTGCAGGGTAAGGAAAGTTTTTACCTCTGTAGGCACAGCCTGCATAAACTGCTCCAATGCGACTGTGTCTACTACTGACTCTAGGGTTCTCCTTTCGGGAGTCAGCCATTTCCAGGCTAGACCTTTTAGCCTTTGCGACAAAGCTTTGGGAGTCTCCCGAGGCTTTATTTTGGCTTCCCTAAACATTCTTCTGTAATGTAATGGGGTCAAACCTAATCGGTCCTTAACCGCCCTCTTTATTTCACTATAGTCAGAGGCAAGGACGGCAGGCATAGCTTTATAGGCAGATAGAGCTTCACCCGTGAGCATCATCGCGAAGCGGGTGGCCCACTGCTCTATTGGCCATTTTAAAGCTTCCGCTATACACTCGAAGGCGTCTATGAAGTCGTCCAAATTGTATTCAATTGTCCCAAAGTAAATGCGTTACAAGTGTTCAGTCCTACCCCTGGAATCACAGAGGGGTTAGCAGCTCCTAGCTCCATCGGCTTCTTTAGGAGTGCTTCCATGGTCTCCAGGAGTGGCTTCTGCTGCTCCCTCATGGTGATGGCACTCTGCTCCTGGATGTGGCGGACCAGCTCGACCTGCTTGTCCCATTGGAGCTGCATCCAGTGCATCACATCTCTCGCCTCCATCCTTGGTGTCTGCGTCCCTGTGGAGAAAAGAAAAGAAAAAGGCCCACAAAGTGCGGCACTTATGGTTCTTTTACACCATCTATCTCTCTGCGTGCACAGTAGCGCCCCCTTTCTCACCCGTGCCCTTCCACACTTATGCTCTAGGTAAGCTTTACCTTAGCCTTCGTGTAGACTCAGGCCTGTAAGAAAGGTCACTGTGCTCAGCTCCACCTGGCCGATCTGCCAGCGAACGTGCTTCCTACGGTTCTCCCAGTACAGCAGCAGTTTCCTCCAGTAGACTGTAGCGTTCCTTTTGATATTGTCCTTTAATTCTCAAGGCAAAAATCCGTAAAACTACGCCAGCCTGTCACCCGTGAAGGTCCCCGGAGGCTAATAGTGTGGGTATTTCATCGGGGCGTTCTCTTAAGTAGCAAGGGGAGTGGTACAAAAGGCGTTGCAATGCCCTCTGGGGGTTGTAGTCCCACAAGCTAATGAAAGAATTAAGTTGTAGTCGAGTAGCAAGGCTTAAGACAGGACTTTTTATTTCCCCTTCCCGGGCGCATTTTCAAAGCAATGGATATAAGAACAAAATGACCATACGGCTGGTACAAAATAAAAGGAACAACCGGAACAAAAATACTGCTTATTGTCAGCTTAACAGTGGAACAGAAAAAGGTATTTTAAACAGTCCTTTTCACTCAAGGTAAGTTTCCTCACTTCCTTTCCTTAGCAAAACTTCCAGAAACCTCTTCAGCATAAAGAAGTGATTTCATCATAAGAACATAAGATATGCCATACCGGGTCAGACCAAGGTCCATCAAGCCCAGTATTCTGCTTCCAACAGTGGCCAATCTAGGTCATATGTACCTAGCAGATTCCCCAAGAGACACAAGTTCCACAATGCTTGTACTGGGTCAAGCATTGATATCTTCGGTCACTTCTTAATAATGGTTTATGGACCTTTCCTCCAGGAACTTGTCCAAACCTTTTTTAAACCCAGCTACACTAACAGCCTTTACTACATCCTCCGGTAACAAATTCCAGAGTTTGATTACACGTTGAGTGAAAAAATATTTTCTTTTATTAGTCTTAAATAGTTTACCCTGTAGCTTCATTGCATGTCCCCGAGTCTTTCTATATTCTGATAAGGTAAACAAGTGATTTCATCAGACAAAGTAAATGTACAATCCATACAATTCTCAGAAGCAGGCTCCTCATATAAATCACATTGCATTTCTTCACACTCCTCTTCTGAATAAAGTCCTTTTGGATTGCAACTCACGTTATTCTTAAACAGTCTCTCTGTACGGCTGAGAGTGTTCCCCTCCTCCACACAGCTAGAGTAGAATGGGAAGTTACCGCATTCTCTGGAGTTTCTATTTTGAGAGCCACATAACTCTTGGTAAGTGCAGGGAAATTCTTCACTTTCTATATCTCTTCTATTAGAGGCAATAAGCCTACCTTTACACACTCTGCTCGGAGTTTCTCGGTACAGCAGAGCCTTGCCAAGACGAAAGCGTTTTACTGTTTTTCTCTCTCTGTTTTCCCTTGGGCCTGAAACTCCCTTCAGGGTAGAAGCTCTCTCCCTCCTTGTACCTGTTACTTGGTAGGTTGGCTTTCCTAAGCCTGGGTCCAGGAATATCTCCTCTGCCCTCTTCCTGGCAAAGTTCACTGGGCTTTTGCTTAGCTGTACCCTGCTCTCTGAAGCAGTTCCTCGGGGCTTCTTCAGCTGCTCTGGTTCTACCGGGTTTCCAAATTCCTCCCGTCCTCCAGTTACCAGCTGTTCTCTCCCAGCTACCAACGGTGCTGTATTTCCCTCATGGTCTCTCCCGTGGTCTCTCCTCACTAACCTCCGGTAAGTGAATTTTATCTGCGTGTGACTTGGTGTTTGCTTATCTAATGAGCTGTGAGCTAGCTTGCTATTTGGGCGTGCTCTCACACCTTGTGTTGCCGTTTGTGTATGTTGCCTATAGCAACTCTGGGCCATGTGCTGCACTGAGCTGTCAGTGTCAGATCTGTTTTGCTCAACTTTACCTATCTCCATAGGCTCTGACTGATCTACCCCATGACACCCCTCAGATTCCCATGCTTTAAAGTTCCTCGCCCTCACCTCCTCATTTAACCTTCAACTTTGCTCCATGGCCCCCACCCACCTGCACGGCCATCGTCTTGACCTGATACTCTTCTCTAACTCTTCTCCCTCTAACTTCCGCAACTCAATCCTTCCTTCACATGACCATCACTTTTTAACCTTTAATCTTCAGCTCCCACTGTCTCAACCTCATCCTATCTCCTCTCAACTATTTAGAGACCTTCATAATATTGATCCCTTAACTCTCTCCTCCACTATTTCCCCATCTCTTTCCTTCATCATGTCCTCCAAGCTCGTTGATGAGGCAGTATCCTCCTATAATGCTGCACTATCCTCAGCTCTTGACACTCTGGCGCCACCCACCCCACGTCCTGTTAGACGCTCTGTCCCCCAGCCCTGTCTTTCATCCACAACCCGCTATTTATGCACCTGTGCCCGTTCTGTGGAATGTGCTTGGTCCAAATCCCGCTCTCCAGAAGACCTTCTGCACTTCAAATTCCTGCTTGGCTCCTTCCAATCAGCCATAGCACTTGCCAAACAAAATTACTACATCCACTTGACTAACTCCCTTGCCTCCAATCCTCACCGCCTCTTCAATACCCTCAATTCTCTCCTCAAGGTGCCCCCGCCCCCAGTCCCACCCTCCCTCTCTGCTCAAACCCTAGCCGACTACTTCCATGAGAAAATCCACAAGATTACCCTAGAATTCCCACCTCCCCATCTTCCTCCCCCCCTCCTCAACTCTCCCCCCTCATCCATACTCCCTCTGCTACCTCCTTCCCTACAATCTCCAAAGAGGAAACCGCACTCCTTCTCTCCTCCTCCAAACCCACTACCTGTTCTTCTGACCCTATCCCCACCCATCTCCTACATCCCATTTCCTCCACCATTGTCCCCTACATCTCCTATATCCTCAACCTTTCACTCTCTACTGCAACTGTCCCCTTTGATTTCAAACCCGCTGTTGTCACACCTCTCCTCAAGAACCCCTCACTTGACCCCACCTGTCCTTCTAACTATCGACCCATATCCCTCCTTCCTGTCATATCTAAACTACTAGAATGAGCAATCCACCGCCACTGCCTCGACTTCCTCACCTCCCAGGCCCTCCTGGACCCACTACAATCCAGCTTCCGTCCCCTACACTCCACTGAAACGGCTCTTACAAAAGTCTCCAATGACTTGTTCTTCGCCAAGTCTAAGGGCCTTTACTCTGTCCTCATCCTTCTCGACCTCTCCACTGCCTTTGACACTATTGACCACAATCTTCTCCTCACCACCCTCTCCTCGTTTGGTTTCAAGGGTTCCGTTTTATTCTGGTTCTCCTCCTACCTCTCCCATTGTTCCTTTAGTGTATGCTCTGGCGGCTCCTCCTCCTCTCCCACCCCGCTCCATGTCGGTGTACCCCAGGGATCCGTCTTGGGCCCCCTCCTTTTCTCTCTCTATATCCAATCCCTTAACGCACTTATCTCCTCCCATGGATTTCAATACCAACACTATGCCGATGACTCCCAAATCTACCTCTCTACACCCAATATCTCTCCAGAAATCCAGACCAAGATCTCTGCCTGCCTCTCTGACATCACTGCCTGGATGTCCCATCGCCACTTGAAACTGAACATGGCCAAGACTGAACTCCTCATCTTTCCCCCCAACTCCTCCCCTCCTCTTCCCCCTTTCTCAGTCTCTGTGGATGGATCCATGATCCTCCCTGTTCCCTCGGCCCGCAATCTGGGGATTATCTTTGACACCTCTCTCTCCTTCTCCACTCATATCCAACTCATAGCGAAGACCTGTCGCTTCTTTCTCTACAACATCAGCAAAATCCGTCCCTTCCTGTCTGAACACACTACCAAAACGCTTGTCCACTCCTTAATCTTCTCTCGCTTCGACCATTGCAACATACTCTCTGCTGGTCTCCCCGTGAGCCATCTCTTCCCCCTTCAATCCGTATAAAATTATGCTGCTCGACTAATCTTCTGCCTGTCTCGCCATGCCCACATTACTCCTCTTCTCAAGTCACTTCACTGGCTCCCCATCCAAGCCCGCATCCAATTCAAACTCCTCCTGCTGACCTATAAATGTATTCACTCTACAGCCCCTCATTACCTCTCATCTCTTATCTCTCCCTGCATCCCCACTCGGCAACTTCGCTCCGCTAACAAACTACTTCTTTCTAGGCCTTTCACTTGTACTGCTAACTCCCGACTTCGCTCCTTTGACCTTGCTGCACCCCACGCCTGGAACAGTTTACCTATGTCTATACGCCAAGCACACTCTCTGGCCCTCTTCAAATCCAGATTAAAGACCCACCTCTTCACTATTGCATTCAGATCCTGACTTCTATCCATCATCTTAACCTAACCCTCACGTCATGACCAAACTGACCGAACACACTATCAAAACGCTTTTAGTGTGTAAAAACCATATTGTACTTTGCACTGATTGAATAATGCTCTGTATTGTTGTAACTAGATTGTAAGCTCGAACGAGCAGGGACTGTCTCTTGTATGTATGTCTGTACAGCGCTGCATGCGTGGTGCTATATAAGTGTTGAATAGTATTAGTAGTTGTCATGTGATGGTAAGTGTTTTATTTAAATCCTGACTAGCACAGAACACATGCACTGGTACTGGTACTGTTACCCATCCTCTCACATCCCCATCCCCACTGTGTACACACATTGCACACCTGACCCCCATCACATACATCCTCTTCTCACTGGCACTCTCTCATTTACACCCACCTGTCTCAGCCACTACACCAACTCACAACCACTCTCCTGCCGCACAACTGCAGTGTTTCCTGCACTCATTCTTCCCCCTCCTCCTCAATACCCCTAAAGGCTCACTATGCCCTCTCTCACTAAAGCACTAATGCCCACATATCACTGGGAATATATGCCCATATGGCCATCTAAGTGAAAACAGAAAGGCCATAGGATGTGAACAACCCTCACACACCATCAGCTGTCATGGTGGAGAGAGGATGCTCACCATCTCTTATTCCTCACCCATGTGCCCCTACCCCTTGCTCCTTGCCCCTGGCTAGGTTGGATGGACTGGGAAGACTGGTAGAGGGCACTCCACTGCTGTCACTCAATCTGGACGAGTCTTCCTCTCCCTCCTTTCAGGTTGCCACTGTGGAATGCTAAGAAGTGTGCTATTGGTCCAGAGACATGGGGTGGAGCTCCAAGTAATGTTTGGTGGTGGAGGATTGTGCTGCAGGATATGGATGGCTGCTTGACATCTGCCACTTCTGTTGCTGGGTGGAAGTGCTGCAGGCACATGGCTAGCTGATGGCGATAGAGTCCCACTCTGAGCACTGTCTGGTGGCTGTATGTGGGTGGAAGATGATCTTTGCTGGCTCAAGGTTTCCCCAAGTCCTTGTATTTCCACTAGGAAGGTACAAGTGTAATCCCTTTATTCTTGCTGCACCATCAGAGACTGCTGTATTATGGGTGTTATTTTAGACGCCCTATTCGTGCTTCAGATATCTGAAAATGAGAATACAGACATCCAAAGCACAGAAACGTACCTGGAACCATTTTAAAAAGTGGTTTTAAAGACATCCCCAGTGCGAAGACGTCCAAGGCTGAATGGAGGGGTGGTGTAGGTGTGTCTGGGGCATTCCCAAGATCTTAGGCATCCACAACCAATTTCAGAAATACCCTGCATGCTCTGAGCCACATCGAAGTTTATACCTCCTCCAGGACACTAATAGGCATTGGAAAAGCTCTCATTCTGCCATGCAAACACCCAGAGGGCATAGAGAAGAAGGTATTCTAATATCCCCTATATTTTACTGATAATGGAAACTGCAGGGAAACTAGTGCACTTGATTTCTGTTCGGCATGCTGATGCAACATAACTGTGTGTTTAGCATAGGATAGACATCCCCAACCCTGTTTTTTCTAGTGGGGACGTCTATGTGGCTGCCAGTGTAACAGTCCATTTCAGCGATGTCTATGTTTCCAAAATCAGATCAATATGTAAATGTCTCTGGTGGGGTTTTTTTGGACGTTTTGCCATAGATGGCGCAGATTTCACCTGGATGTACTTTCTAACATGCCATGTCATGTCAAGCTGCACCCACTGTAGCTGTAGATAATCTGTCTTCTGCTACAGCAGTCTTTCCCTGCATCTCAATAATTGTTGGCTCTGCCAGTTAATGGCATAGCTACCCTCCTCTAGCATTGACCCTGGCTCCTCAACAGGTGGGTCTGTATTGCAGAAAAAGGATGGTGGTGGCAGGTGGATACCAACCCCACTAATGTTTTCCTCCTTCTCCTGCAGATCCTGCACCTTGCTGACTCTGGATTTGCTTGCCTCCATTTCATCTCTGGACAGCTGTTCCTTTGATGCTTTCCTCTTGACTTCTGACTCATCTGCAGTGTCTATCTGTGCCTCTAGGATGACCCTCTCACCACATTGATTGCTGTCAGCCCTGGTGCCATGCTCAGGATGGCCTGTATCCTCAGCACCTGCAGGTATGGAGTAAGGGGTACACACACATGAAATAGACACTGACAATGATGCACCTAGCCTGTCATGTGGACATGCCATCTATGAAAGAAATGTTAGTGTGCAGCTGTCTTGCTATTTCAACAGACTCTGAGTGCATAGGAGGGCTAGAGCAAAGTGAGTGAGTAGAGCCAGATTACGTGAGAAAGTGCCAGAGATGTACGGGTGACAGAGCCTATGCAGTTTTGATGAGGAGGGGGGGGGGTGGAAGGTTTAGCCTGGTAGCCCTGTGCATGCCAGCTGCTGCAATACCATCCAGCCTTGTCCACCCAGACATGGCTCCAGCCACCATAATCCCCCACCATCTGGCCCCATGCCCTCATACCTGCATGGTTCCAGGTCTACATTAACCCAGATCTACAGGGAACTGTGCGATCCTACTATGCAGGACTCAACTGAACAGGCTGTGGCAATCCTGAAGGGCCTACAGCCATGTGGCAAGTAGATATTTGAGATCTGTGAGAAAGTGCATGGGCCAACATGAAATGCTGTCACTGCTATAGTCTATTATAGACAGTGGCAGTGCTTGGGGGCAAGAGGTATTGCCGATGCATATATCATTGCATATGCATGCAGGAGATTTTGACAGAAAAGTATGTGTCTTGCAGTTGTATAACACTCACTTTGAGACTGGGATATCCTTGAACTGTCGAGTTCCCTGACCCCTCTAACGGATTCCTCGTCTACTACTGCTATAACTATTACCAATCATTTGTATAGCACTATAAGGCATACGTAGCATTGTACAGACACATGTAAGAGATGGCCTGTGCTCTCAGAGCTTACAGACTAGTCCAGACAGACAACACATCAGCTGGGGACTAGGATATGTCTAGGGGAATGATAAGGAAACACATAGTTGGAGAGTAGGAGACTATGCAGATTAGGATCCAAAAGTAGCCTTGAAGAGGTGAATTTTTAGCCTGGATTTGAAAAGGACCAGAGATGAAACCTGATGTACCGACTCAGGTAGTTTGTTCCAGGCATAAAGAGCAGCAAGATGGAAAGATTGAAGGCTGGAGTTGGCAGTGGAAGAGAAGGGCACAGATAGAAATGATCTGCCAGAGAAGCAGAGTTCCCAAGAAAGGATATATGGTGAGATAAGAGAGAAAAGGTAGTGAGGAGCAGCAGATTGAATGCACTTATAGATCATGTCACACATCCGAGTCCGGCGTGCGCTAAGTAGGTAGAGAGGCATCCTGGGGTACAGTACTTGCTTTGAAGCTCCATTTGCTCGACTTGGAAGGAGACTCTGCCCTGCTTAAGGGACCGGCCTACTTATCCCTCATGGCCAGCCTAGCATGATCCCTTGAGGAAATTGGGTGCAGCCTAGCTTCATACTGCTCCAGCAGACCTCAGTCAAAAGCAAAACAGCCCATGAAATAAAAATAAAACAAAGCAAAACTCTGTTGCTGTATATGCAATCTCTGTGAAAACAGGTAAAGCTGCAAAGTGAGCCAGTCTGGGTTTTCCTCCCAGTTCGTTGCCCAGAATCAACTGGCTACTCCATCCTGGGTATCATGCAGGGCTGCAAGGCCCTCACCAGTTTGGCCCCACCAAGAGGACTTCTCACTGTTACACTTTCAACTATTAACTGTTCATAATGTTAAAGACAGTTCATCAGCAGTTCAGTCCATTCCACTTTTTTTAATTCATTTATTTATTCAACAACAGGAACACAGAACCACTCAATAAACACAAAAAAATTATACAACTAATGCATGCCACCTTGCCTTTCCAGAGAAAACATCTTAAAACGTCCCAAACGAGATGTTCCTCTCTCAGACAAACCCAGAGAGGTAGCATTTGTAGTACGTATTGTATATTTTGGAGAAGGACCATCTTCATCAAGGCATTCCTACCCAGAAGAGAGAGGGGAAAATCTCTCCACCGTTTGTATGTCCTCTAGATGTCTTGTATTTTAGCTGATGTTACCTTCATACATGACCCCCTTCTGGTTGCTAAGGTATACCCCCAGGTATTTCAGCTTCTCCTTTGACCACTGCAGAGGAAAGGCTGCACCATCCTGCTGCGGCTGCCCTCCCCCCCCCCCCCAATCCCCAGGGCTTCTGATTTCCCAAAATTGATTTTAAGCCATGCAAAGTCGTGAAGCTCCCTATGATCACGGTGGCCATATTGCCATCCGCCCTTACCTTGCCTAGGAAAAGCAGCATGTCATCCGTAAGCATGTTGAGCTTCAGAGTGGTCACCCCTACCTCGATCTCTCGAATACTAGAGAGTCTTCCCTGAGTATGGTCGCTAGCAGCTCCAGTATGAGAACAAAAACAAGCAATAAGAAGAGACACCCTTGCCTCTTAGGATGGGGAACTGAGGCGAGCACTTCCTATTAATGATGAGTTGGGCCATTGGTCTAATGTAAAGAATTTGGATCCATCATGCAAATGTCCCAGTGATACCGTACCTCCCCAACACCCAAAAAAGGTAGGGCAATAACACCACGTTGAAAGCTTTTTCAGCATCGAGACCTACAATGACAGGGTCTCCCCTACTCGTGTGACTCCCCTGCAGTGCCACCAAAGCTTTAAGTACGTTCACGGATGCTCGCCTACCCTGTACGAACCTCACCTGATCACCATGGATGAGGTTCGGGAGATATCTCTGCAATCTCCTGGCCAGTATAGAGGTTAAGATTCTCATATCTTGATGAAGAAGAGATATTGGCCAATATGAGCCTACCTCCAGGGGATATTTCCCAGGCTTAGGTAACACCACAATGTAAGCATTGTTTTGCTCTGATCGTAATGACTCCGACTCCTCCCCCCCCCAATCACCGACTCATGCATATCCACTAACAGGCCTCCGGCTGGATCTGGCATGAATTTTGGAATTCAGCACCCAGGCCATCCAGCCCAGGGCTTTCCACCAACTTCAGACCCTTGATGACTGCATGGATTTCCGCCACTGTGAGTACTTAGCTGTGGCAGCTCCAGGTTCTGGAAAAACAACCTTCTATCCTCTCATTTCTCCTCCCCTGCACTGTATATGGCTGGTAAGAGTCTACAAAGCTCTGAACTATATCTATAGCTTCCGTTTGAAGGGCCCCCGCGCTACTGCAGATTTTTTGCCTGCAGAGTGTGCACCAAATGTGCCAACAACCGCCCCCCACTGGTGGAGCTGATACTTCTGCGTCTGAATACTACGTTTGGCCCACTCGGTCAGAAGCTCATTGATCTGTTTCTTGAGTGCCACCACCTCTTTCCGATATTGTTCTTGCAAACACGAGGTATGTAATTTGTGGAAGGCACCCAACTCTGCAGTAAGTTCCTTCAGCTTCCCCTCCTGCTGCTTTTTTGCTACCGTGGCAAAAGCCATAATCTCTACTAAATAACTTGAGTGTTTAATAGAACAAAAGTAAGATAATATTGCCGTTCTTTCAACAAAAGTTAATGCTAATAGTGTCCCGTTACATCATTATTATCCATGCCCCCGGGAGGTCTCAGACTTACAGCAGCAACTGTCCCAACGGCTGAAATGCCAAAAAGAGAGGGAGAGTATGCTAATTAGCATCAATGACCTCCACAGTGGCGAGCGGGGAATAGAGGGAACCAACTGGAGATATTCAATTAAAGATGGAAAGCAATACTCTCCTCATATAATACAAAAATGGAAGCTCCTTATGGTCCTCAGAAACGAAAAATCTCGCCGCTCATAAACTATTCTTGATCCAGGTGAGTAATCAATCCCTTTTCCCGACGCCTCCCCTCAGCGCTTCAGAGCGTTTCTCTTAATGCGGTTCTTCAGGGGATAGGGTAAAAATCCTAAAAAACACAAAACACCACATCTAACCTATAACTATTATCCTACTAATAAAATTACTAATTAAAAATAATATCGAGCTATCTCAAAATCGACATTCCAAATACTCACAAACTGCTGCCCGCGTCTTACACAGAGCTCAAAACTCATTTCCTCCCGGCTTACTCTTCATGGGAGTGAGAACAAGCAACGCCGCGCATGCGGACCAATGGCGAAAAAAACTTTTTTAAAGGGCTCTTCAATGTCCATGTCCCTGAGATGTTGACTACCGGTCCTCTCTATAGTAGTAATTGTTAATATCTCAGGGACATGGGATTCTTTAGCGGCTAATATTCCTGTTAGTCTACAGGGATTTTCTTTGATTGCATTTTAGGGGTATTTTACGGCAGTGGGCAGATCGTTTTTTGACGTGTTCTTTACTGACCACTCCCCCTTTTGAAGAGCCCTTTAAAAAAGTTTTTTTCGCCATTGGTCCGCATGCGCGGCGTTGCTTGTTCTCACTCCCATGAAGAGTAAGCCGGGAGGAAATGAGTTTTGAGCTCTGTGTAAGACGCGGGCAGCAGTTTGTGAGTATTTGGAATGTCGATTTTGAGATAGCTCGATATTATTTTTAATTAGTAATTTTATTAGTAGGATAATAGTTATAGGTTAGATGTGGTGTTTTGTGTTTTTTAGGATTTTTACCCTATCCCCTGAAGAACCGCATTAAGAGAAACGCTCTGAAGCGCTGAGGGGAGCCGTCGGGAAAAGGGATTGATTACTCACCTGGATCAAGAATAGTTTATGAGCGGCGAGATTTTTCGTTTCTGAGGACCATAAGGAGCTTCCATTTTTGTATTATATGAGGAGAGTATTGCTTTCCATCTTTAATTGAATATCTCCAGTTGGTTCCCTCTATTCCCTGCTCGCCACTGTGGAGGTCATTGATGCTAATTAGCATACTCTCCCTCTCTTTTTGGCATTTCAGCCGTTGGGACAGTTGCTGCTGTAAGTCTGAGACCTCCCGGGGGCATGGATAATAATGATGTAACGGGACACTATTAGCATTAACTTTTGTTGAAAGAACGGCAATATTATCTTACTTTTGTTCTATTAAACGCTCAAGTTATTTAGTAGGGATTTCTAGCGTTTTATAATAGACCATTTGAGACGTGTATACACAAAAAGCCATAATCTGCCTTCATAACACTGCCTTTGCCATATCCCAATACGTTACCAGGGAGCTAACTGATCCCTTATTATGCCCCTCATATTCCATCCAGGCCTTCCGAACTGCTTCTTTAAAGCTCTGGTCTGAATAGTATCCTGGGAGGGCATGCACCATAAGAAATCTGTCCCACCTTTGATCAATGCTATATCCATACTGATAGCGGAGTGGCCAGAGAGCACACTAGGTCTTATCCATGTGGTTATTAGCTTATCTGTGAGGAATTTATCAAGCAGCCAATAATCAATTCTAGAACACATACACTGTGGGGCCAAGTAGAATGTGAATCCCTGTTCCCAGGGGTGTAGAAATCTCCACGTCAGTCAGCCCTAGCTCAGTGAGGAGGAAGTTCACTCCTTTTTCAAAGTGACCCATATGAGCCCCCTTATTAGGCTTACAATCCAGTTGTGAATTAGCCACAATATTCAAATCCCCTCCCAAAATCAATTTATAATCTGCATGCATTACCGCTTTGCCACGATGTTAGTGAAGAAGGAATGCAAGTAAATGATTGGCACATAAACATTGCAAAGCATGAGTTTGTAGCCCCCTAGCTCCCCAACTGCAATAACATATCTACCCTCATTGTCCCGAAGCACTTTATAGAAACATAGAAACATGATGACAGAAAAAGACCACATGGCCTATCTAGTCTATCTCCCTTCACCCTCATCCCATGTCCCCTCGTAGCAGAACTTTCTTTCAATTGAAAGAGGCTCTCTCCCTGAACATTTATGCCACGGAGGTATTTAAACATCTCAATCATATCACCTCTATCCCACCTTTCCTCTAAGGTGTACATATTAAGATCCTTAAGTCTGTTCTCATATGCTTTATAATGAAGCCCACTAATCATTTTAGTAGCCACCCTCTGCACCGACGCCATCCTGTTCACATCCTTTTGAAGGTGCGGTCTCCAGAATTGCACACTATACTCCAAATGAGGTCGCACCAAAGACTTATACAGAGGCATTATCACCTCCTTTTTTCTGCTGTCTGGAAACCCAAGCCCTTCTTGAGGAGGATCACTACTCCCCACTGCTGCTTATTGAAGGCAGAGGAATAAACGTTTCCCACTCAGGACCCACATAATTTCTTGTGTTCTATGGCACTTAGATGGTTTTCCTGCAAGAAAGCTACATGAGCCTGTAAGAAGGCCAACATTTTTGTGCGCTTTACTGGTGAACAAGTATCATCTACATTCAGAGTGATCAATTGCAAATCAGCCATTGTCCCATATCCAGGGCCGATCATTACTTGACTCTGGTTTTTGGTCACCCTCTTGCTTTTCTCTCCCCCAGCTAGGGATACTCAGTGCTATTGGCCTCCTGGGTAGCTCTGTCCCATTCTCCGCCCCTCTTTGATGTCCTGGTTCAACCCAAGCTTCCCTCCCCCCCTCCTGCCTATCCCCCTTCACACCCCCAAACACTCTCACATTCACCCAACATCCTTCTGCATTCACCTCCTGCGCCTCCCCATTCCCCTGTTCAATATGAAGTACCCTGCCACCCCCCCCACCTACTGCCCCAAACCCAGTCTGGCAGCAACAGCAAAATTAAAACAATACATAGTGCTCTCTGACATATATGCAGATTCCTTTGCTCCCCCAAGCTCCTTTCACCATCACCGTCCCCAGAGGGCCAGGAAACTGCTGAAGACATGGCGCCCTTGTCACACCAGGAGCAAAACAATCAGCCCCCAGGGTTGCATTTGGGGGCCTTCACAGTCCAGCGAGCCAGAACTGCTCAGGGTCTTCCCACCAGGGGCTTCCCACCAGCCTACATCAATAATTGGCAGCAGTCACCAAAAATCTCTCACTGGTCCATTCAGGCGGTTTTTCTCTCTCAATGAAGGCTTTAATGTCCTCCCACTGCTTGAAAGCTTTTGTGGCACCCTCATAGAAGACTTTCAGTTTGGCTGGGTATTGCAGACTGAAGCACACCCCTTTTTTAATCAGTCTAAAGCAATATGGAGTGATCTTTCTCCTCTCTGCCGCCACCTTCGCAGAATAATCCTGGAAAATCAGAATTTTCTTTCCATCCAGCTCAAAGGTCCTTGTTTATGATTGGCGGCCAAGATTGCCATCTTGTCAACATAATTCAGGACCTTAAAAAATGACCAGCCGGGGTCAGTTGTTATCCTCTCTGCGTGGTCCTATCCGGTGTGCCCGTTCCACTTGTATCGGTAGCGAGTTAGGCTGAAGTCCCAATCTCTCTGGGAGCACTTGGCTGCAGAAGTCTGAAAGATCTTTATCGCCAATACTCTCGGCCACTCCCACCTGTCTCAAGTTGTTTCTCCGGCTTCTGTTTTGATCCTCTATCCACTCCTCCAAACTCTCATTCTTCTGTTTTAGCTAGGCCATCTAAGTCCACAGCTCCTCCATCACTGTGTCTACCACCTGAATCCACTGCGTGTTTTCGGAGATTTGCCTCATATGGGACAACAAGGCCTTTTTCACCTTATCCAGTGTAGATTGAAACTTTGCCAGTTTGTCTTCCAACATAGCTGTCATGCTTTTTGTTAAGTACTTGGCCACTTCCTCTGTGAGCAAGGATGCAGAAGGGCTGCAGAGGCCTCCATGGTCAGTTTGGTCTGAAGAAAATTTGTTTTATCTTGTGCACTGGTCTGCTTCTGCTGGTTAGCCTTTTGTGTATGCCTCAGCTGCCTGGGCATCCCCCGCATGGTAGCATGCATAACCCTGAAGGGGCAGACCGCCCCCTCCAACAAATTCCCTGGAGCCCTGTGTCTGCTCGGCACCTTCCGGTCTCAGACCTCTGTGCACAGGTCCCTCCTGTACTGCACCTGCACAGGCCACTCTGCACTCCTCATGGTGTTGGGAATCAGAAGCAGTGCCCCCTTATGGTACTTTTGGCGGTGCTGCTTAGCCTCTCTGTGCCCAGTCTCCTTCCGGGGGACCTCTGCTCTCCTCAGCACTCCTCTGGGTGGGGGGCAGGGACCCAGAAACCACCACTTCTGGTGAGCCTTCCAACTCTTTTAGCAGGTTAGTCTTTTGATTTCATGCAACTCACCTGCCAGCAGTTCACTGGCTTTCACCTCCCTTGCTTTCTGTTCACTTGCTTTCAATGCACTACGTCCAGTTCACTTGCTCTCAATCTCACTTTACATGCTCTCAGCTCACTTTCTTTCTGCAGCCCCATAGCATGTGGCCAACTTCCCTCCCTGCGCCACTGCACTATCATTCGCTACACTCCCATGCTCGCTCTGCTGTCTGGGCTGGATGCCTTCTGCTGCCCCGTATGGCCTAATCTCCTCACCTTCTGCTGTCACTGTGTCAGCTGCTGCCACAACTGCAGGCTGCTCCCTGCTGTTACCAGCCTCTGGCGGTCAGGCCCCAGTGCACCTTGTTTTCCTCCGCCAAGGCCCAACATGCACAGTGGTGTGTCAGAGGGGCTCCGCTCTCTCCTTCCATTCCTGCGGCTTTCCTCTTGACCGAACGTGCAAAGGGGACTGCTATCTGCTACTCTCAGCTTTCCATTGTGGCTGTCTTCACTATGCCAGACAGGCTTTTAGCAGATTATTTGGTGGGGTTTTCAGTGGGGCTGCATCCATCTTGAAGCGTGGTCACACATGACCCCCCCCCCCCCCATTCCACTCTTTTAAATCTGGGCAAACCCTTACTCCTTCAATGGGCTAGAGTAGGATTGGGGAAGTCTATCACCCACACCTCCCCTAGGCATTCCCAGGCTCAGTCCACATCCACCATAAGACAAACCAGGAAACTCACATGCCTGAAGGTCCAACTTCCTGATATTCCATGTCATCAAAGATACAATCCAAGGGTTCTGCTTCTCCTAGCTCCATAGACTCAGGTACCTCAGGAACTGTGGAAAGTTCGTGTGAGGGCTGACTCCAAGCTGGAGGAGCCTCTTGGTGCTTTAGGAACTTCCTCATATACTGCCAGGGAGGAATATCAGGCCTACCTTCTTCCTCAGGAAGCCACCCAGTCTCTGGCTCCACCCCTTTGACCCAGATCACTCTTCCTTAGTGGAGGGAGATCTCTAAAACCCGGGTTAGATACAGTCCAGCTCCTTTTCTCCTTGCCTACCATGGTCACTTCCTCCTCCTCCCGCATGGGTGACCCTAAGGGGCATTCTTGGGGCTGGGTGCTGCGGGGTTCTCTGCCTTCTTTGACAATGAGGCAGGCTAACCCCGCCAAAGTCAGTAGGAGAAGTTTAAACTGGATACGGAAATGGAGAGTCCATCCAGGACTTCAATAGTCTGTTCTGTTGAATCCTGCATTGTAGGGTCATACAGCTCCCTGTAGATATGGGTGGATATAAACCATGGAATGGTCTAGAGAGTCACAGTGGACCTGGAGCCATGCAGGTATGAGGGCATCTACGGTGGCCAGGACTTGTTGCTCCAATTTAGTGAAGACTGGAGGCTGTCCATCTGCTGCTATCACTGCTGCCTTGCGCTTTGCCTGGTGTCTCATGTCTCACCACTTCCTCTTCATATCCTCAGTGTTTCTGTTTTGGTGGTATATGGCATTGACCTTGACACAGATGCCATGATAGAGGCACTGCTTGTAGTGGGCACTAACCTGTGCACTCACAGAACCAAAGAGAACATGTTGTTTTGCCAGAACTTCCCTGATAAGCATCTCTATCTCTCCTGGAGAAAAATTATCTTTGCAGGAGGACATTTTAGCTTTGGGGTCCATCACGCTGAAACAGTAACAGACACTTTAGGCCTGATTCTGTCCCGCACGTACATCCCCTTTGTACGTCTGGTCTGAGCTGGATGTACAAAGGGGATCACGATTCTGATCCCGCAGAACACGTCTAGCCTCACAGGATCAGAATCGTGATCAGGCCTGTACGTGCAGGCCGGGACTGTGATTCAGTCCCGGCCTGCATGTACAGGCACTGCTCGGATAGCTCAGTCAGGCTTTTAAATGGAGCCGTGGCACCATGGCGTCATGTTGCCATGGCACTACGGCTCCATTTAAAAGCCACGATGCCGGCCGCCACAGAAAAAGGTTTATTCCCTACAGCCCGACCCCCAATCTGGTCTCCTAAGGCCAGGGTCGGGCTATGGGGAATAAACCCTGGCCTCCCCCAGCTCCTTCCGTGCCCCAAGATTGAAAAAAAAAAGTCCAGGGAAGTTATTCCACCTTGGAGGTAGAATAACTTCCCCGACCATTTCACCGGCCCTGGACGTACAGGGCTGACATTAGAATTGGCCCTGTACGTCCAGAGTCAGCGACCGCCCACTGTCCACCAACTCTCCGCCCCCAGGCCGCCTCTTCCCCGCCCCCAAATAACTTCCCTGCATAACCAGCGGGGCAGTTAGTCTATGGACTTTCATCCACCTCTCCTATTCAGCACCTCTCCCATACTGCATTAGTCTACCAATGTCTGTCATACCTTTGAATGCCCTTTCCTGCTGACCTGTGCAACATATACATAGCTCTGAATCCCCACTTACTCAGAAATGGCATGTGGTCCTTGCTGTGTCTATTTACCTCTTGGGCACCCTTCCCCTTGCTGTGCTGTCCATGCCACCAGTTTCTTGGTATATACAGCCTTCGCTAGGTACCTCTTTCACACAGGGCCCCTGCACCTGATGCCACAGCTGTACTCACAGACATACCACGTACCTTGCTGCTCCTGCTGCTCCTTCCATAGGTACAGAAGGAGGGGACCTTCTGTGCCAGATGGCCCCTTGTCTGATCTTCAGGGTTTTGATATCACGCTGTATCTGATATCTCCTGTGGGAAAGGGAAATAAATGACAAGCTAAGTGGAGCCATTTTGCCATAGAAATTACCTTGTGAAGTTTTGACTTATTTACGTATGTTGCTTTTGCAGGGAAGTGGTCAGTTGAAATGTCCAGCTCCTCCATCAGGCTATGGGGTTTGTATTTTGAATCGGCTGGTGTCAGTATCGGACCCATGGGTTTGGAATAAATTGCCTGCAGAGCTTCAGATTATGCAAGATTATTTAGCTTTTAGAAAGAAAGTGAAAGCTTTTTATTTTAAGAAAGTATTCAGTGTAGGAGGTAGATAGAATGTGTTTTGTTTAAGCTGTTTTCATTTTTATGTGTTATTATTTTACTGTATTTGTTATTTTTATGTGGGTTTTTTTTAGTATTTCTTATGTGATTTTGTAAACTGCAGAGATGTTATTAGATCCATAGTATAGAAGCACTGAAAATAAATAAATAACACTTGCATCCCCTGTTATCACTCTCTGACACACCATGTGTCACCCACTGACTATTTCAGCTCTGAGATTATATTGCTTGGCATGATGGTGAACCATGGATCTCATCCGCCACCAATTCTGCTCCTATGGAGACTTCTGTACAAATGCTGGCTACACATGCCTGTGTGGTACCTTTTACAGGTCTTTCTGTGGGTGCTTCTTTTTTTCTTTCTGGGTTGGGTTACTTTACAGGCTCCCTCCAAGTGTCTACACCTTTGGTTGTGGCATGATCCTGCCTGGCCTTCCTCCTTTCCATGTTTCTAACAATATCTGTTCCCTTTCTGCTTCCCTCACCCCTATGGACCCAAGCACATGACTCTGCTATGTTCAGAGGGTCTGCTGCCACCTTTCCCCTTAACCCTTGAACTCCTGTACTGTGCACTCACACTTTGTGTACTGTGTGACCGTTGCATCTAAGACTTTGGTTGTTACACTATGTTTGCTGATCCCTACCTATTTGTGGCTCCTGGCTACTCCTGTCTGCATCCACCTGCACTCACCTTTAGCTTAGAGCCAATGGCATCCCCATGTACTTTGCATTTTCATCACTTTCTGAGCTAGGGTCTGGTGGATCCACTGCCATATCTGGTATGCCTCCTGGTAAGTAGCCCTTGGTGGATAAAGCACTGTCTTGTACTCAATAACCATGTGGCATTACTTCCTGGTCTCTGCCCTGGAAAAATTGGGCAGATGAATGGCCATCTCTCTCTCCTCTAACCATGTCCTCATACTGAGCCTCTGTGTGCCAGTATGGACATGCCTACCTGATATTACACATGCAAGCCCATGTTCCCATTCCTTATCGTAGCTCCAGTCTAGTCCTGTATCATAGAGTTGTGTACGTCCTCCCGCAGCTAGGAGACTGAGCATGTCACTCTTTCAGTGAACCTAGTATAAGTAGTCCAGGGACCGCCCCCTTGAACCAGTTTTGCTCAGTCTTCGTGCAACGGAAGGAGGTTGTGAGTCCAGTGGTCCGGGACTTGCTGGAGCAACGAATAAGGCTTTAGTAATAGTCAATCTTTAGTTTAAAAAAAAAAGAACTAAGAGGTCTTTGCTCCTTTAAATTAGCGATTTCACTTAGCTCTGCAGAAGTTGTGAAGCATCGCTGGTGAGCTACCCCCCTTCTCCCCCCTCTCTCTGGCACTGTGAACCAGCAGAGGAATGTGTGGGGGTCGAGCAGGGGCCTCCGGCTAAGTTTCCCCCAAGGCGGGAAAGGAGCCGTTGAGGATGGTGCCGCGTCCCCGCGCCTCTGACAGTAGCGAAGGCAGCGGTTCCGGCGGCAGGAGAAGCGCAGTGCTACAAACTGCAGATCGGCACCGGGTACGCGTGTGGGTGCGCAATTCTGGTCTGGGCACAGCCGGTAACTGTTGGAGCGCAGCGGTTGTGATTTGGGTCGCGAAAAAGGGGCAGAGCAGGTGCAGGCATTGCAGGACCAGGCCCGAGCCTCGTGTAAAAGCGTGGGAGCTGGAAATCAGGCAGGAAGCCTCCCGGGGGGGCCTAGGTTAGCCTCTTTTAAGAAAGGAGCTTGGCTGTGAGCAAGCATTAAAAAAAAAAAAAAAAGAAAGAAAGAAGAGGTTTAAACGGCAGAGAGGGGTTTGCAGCAGTTTAGGGCTGCAGTTGGCCCTTGGTTTAACATTGGTCACGGCAGTGGGAAACGTGCTTCATGCCTGGTAAGCCTAGGTGCCTTTTGTGTGGGGCACGTAAAGGTTCAGTCTCTGAGTCTGGTATGTGCAGAGGCTGTAGTTTTGAAGCTTCCATGGCAGACAAAGACCTGGAGGGGTCGGAGGCTGCAGGAGAAGCGGTTGGGAAGGATTCTTCTATGCCTCTGGAGCTGTGCCAAGCCGGGACCCTCGTCGGCACTGGATGGGCTTGTACCCCAGGTCCCTTTGCAGGGGGGGCTGGGAGCAATTTTTGCACCACAGTTTTTGTCCCTGTTGCAGCAGGCTCTGGGGGGGGCCTGGTTCAGGGATGACGGGATCCTCGGTGGTTGAGGCCCGGGGGTCGAAGAGGCCAGGAGCTAGCTTAGAG
The DNA here is from genome assembly GCA_033557465.1 of Ichthyophis bannanicus. Taxonomy (NCBI): domain Eukaryota; kingdom Metazoa; phylum Chordata; class Amphibia; order Gymnophiona; family Ichthyophiidae; genus Ichthyophis; species Ichthyophis bannanicus. The sequence goes on along the minus strand of CM066039.1, from coordinate 173,002,977 downwards.
GAAGTAGCCGGAAATGGTGTTAGCAAGAGACCCAAGCTGCTCTTGGAGGGAGAGGAGCAGGACTTGGAGGATTCAATGGTTTTAGAGGATTCGGATGGAGAACCGGATTTGGAGGAAGGTGAGATTACGGAGCCGGAGGAACAAGCAAGGATAGTAAGAGTGTTTAGGAGAGAGGAGCTTTCGGCTTTAATTGCTGAAACATTAAAAGCCTTAAATGTGCCAGTCTCGGGTTCTACAGAAGAGACGGCTCTGGAGGATCCGCTATTGCAGGCGGTACGGCAGTCTAAGAGGTTGTTTCCCATTCATAGGATTTTCAAAGAGATGATTCAGGAGGAATGGGATACCCCGGAAGCTAGCCTCAGGGGGGCTAGGATCATGGCTCGACCCACTCATGAACACACCATGCCGTTCTTGATATTATTAAGACTCTATTCTGTTCTATGTAATTATCTCATGTATATAGTTTACCCCGGTTCTCCAAGTTTGTACTCCTGTTCGATGTAAACCAAACAGCTTGTTGTTATGGTCTTTATGTTATAATGTAAACCGCGCTGATGCCGAATAGTGCGGTATATAAGAACTTGTAATAAATAAATAAATAAATAAATCCTCTGGTGGAACCAGATAAGGATATGTTTAAACCGCCGAAGGTGGATGCAGCGGTTTCCGCGGTGACTAAGAAGACCACTATTCCAGTTGAAGGGAGTGCCGCGCTTAAGGATGCGCAGGACAGAAGGTTGGATTCTTTGTTGAGGCAGGTGTTTGAGGTGAATGCCCTCTTCCTTATAGGCCTCGATTTGTGGGGCCTGGGTGGCTAGGGCGTGTTTGCGGTGGTCCCAGAGGTGGAAGGGGACTCAGATGGACGAGGCGTCAGAAGAGGTGGCCCGCATAGAGTCGGGAGCGGCATATCTGGCAGATAGCCAGTATGATTTGATTAAAGGTCTAGCTAAGAGTATGGCATCTGTAGTGGCGGCGAGGCGGTATCTTTGGCTGCGAAATTGGGCGGCAGATGGGGCCTCCAAAGCGTGGTTAGCTAAACTCCCTTTCAAGGGTAAGCTCCTCTTCGGTGAGGAGTTGGAAAAGTTGGTAAAGGATCTCGGGGAGTCGAAAGGGGGTCGGTTGCCGGAAGACAAGCAGAAGCAGAATCGGACGGGAGGACCGTCTAGAAGTCAGCTGAGAGAGTTCAGGCGTTTTCGACCCTCACGGTTTGCTCCGGTGCAGCGAGGGAGATTTCCCTATAGGTCTCAAGGATTTCGGGGATTCCAAGGGGCAGGCAGAGGTTTTGCAGCCTCGGCGGCCTCGGGCGCCAAAAAGCCGCAATGAAGTGAGGGGGGCCCAGGCAGGGACAGTACCGGTAGGAGGTCGGCTAAGAGAGTTCGTTCCTGCCTGGGCCCACATTACTTCGGATCAGTGGGTGTTGGAGATCATGCAGAGGGGTTATGCTCTCGAGTTCAAACGCCCAGTGCGGGACGCGTTTGTGTGGTCCCCGTGCAGAACGAAGTCAAAACGAGAGGAGGTAGGTCAGACGTTGCACAGGTTAATAGAACTGGAAGCGGTGGTACCGGTGCCGCCGGAAGAACAAGGCAGCGGTCGGTACTCGATTTATTTTGTAGTGCCAAAAAAGGAGGGTACTATGCAACCTATTTTAGATCTAAAAAGAGTGAACAGGTATCTCCGGGTGTCGCACTTTCGGATGGAAACGTTGAGATCGGTCATGGTAGCGGTGCAGCAGGGACAGTATCTAATGTCGTTAGATCTGTCGGAGGCTTACCTGCGCATTCCGATCAGAAGGGAGCACCAGCAGTTTCTTCGCTTTGCAGTGCCTATGGGGCATTTCCAGTTCCAGGCGATGCCCTTTGGGCTTGCAACGGCACCGAGAACATTCACCAAGATTATGGTGGTGGTGACGGCGGCGTTGAGAAGGGAAGGAGTGTTGGTGTACCCGTATTTGGACGACAGGTTAATTCGAGCAAAGTCGCTGGGAGAGAGTCAGCAGGTGACCAGTTGGGTAGTGTCTTTCTTGCAAGGTTTGGGATGGGTAGTCAACGTGGCAAAGAGCAAGTTGACACCGACCCAGGATCTGGAGTATTTGGGAGCTTGTTTCGACACGCGCAGGGGAAGAGTTTTGCTGCCGCTAGAGCGGATTCAGAAATTGAGAAGGCTCATTCGGGAGTTCTGGGCGAGCAGGTCCCCTTCGGCGTGGCGGTATCTGCAGCTGCTGGGGACGATGGCAGCCACAATCGAGGTAGTACCGTGGGCCAGAGCTCACATGAGGCCTCTGCAGAGAGCGTTGCTTTGGAGGTGGTCTCATCAGTTAGATCCGTTGTCCAGGGCATTGGTGTGTCCGCAGGAAGCCCGTGTGTCGCTGCAGTGGTGGTTAAAGTCGGGGGGCCTGGAGAAGGGCATGCCGCTGGAAGCGCCGGACTGGAAGCCCTTAACAACGGACGCAAGTCTGTTCGGATGGGGGGCGCATTTCGAGGGACAGTTTGTCCAGGAACAGTGGTCCGATCCGGAGAAGGAGTGGTTCATCAATAGGTTGGAGTTGAGAGTGGTGTTCTTAGCGCTTCAGGCTTTGCAGGGGTTTCTGAAGGGCAGGGCAGTCAGAGTGTTTTCGGACAATGCCACGGCAGTGGCATACATAAATCGACAAGGCGGAACCAGCAGCGTGCCGTTGGAAATGGAAGCAGACGGCTTGATGGATTGGGCTGAGCGTCATCTGGAAGCGTTGTCAGCGGTGCATGTAGCAGGAGTGGACAATGTAACGGCGGATTTTTTGAGTCGCGTGAGAGTGGATCCGGGAGAATGGAGTCTCCATCAGGAGGTGTTCAAATAGTAAGGCATTGGGGTCGACCGGTGATGGATCTTATGGCAACGTTCGAGTCAGTACAGGTAGGCAGGTTTTACAGCAGAAGGAGAGAAAGGATGTCGGAAGGCCTCGATGCTCTGATTCAGGGCTGGCCGGAAGACAGTCTTCTGTATGTGTTCCCGCCGTGGGTGCTCATCGGCAGAGTTCTCCAGCGCATAGAGAGGCACAGAGGGTTGGTCCTGCTGATAGCGCCGGACTGGCCAAGAAGGCCATGGTATGCAGACTTGATGTGTATGCTGGTGGAACCACCATGGAAGTTGCCGGACAGGGTGGACCTACTGGTGCAAGGGTCATTGAACATGCCTCAGGTACATCGATTTTCGCTTACGGCTTGGCTCTTGAGAGGGCAAGGCTGATGGGTAAGGGTTACTCGTCAGCGGTGATTGCTACGTTATTGAGGTCGAGGCAACGGACAACGTCAATGGCATATGTCAGAGTGTGGAGGTTGTTCGAGGCTTGGTGTGAGGACAGACAGTTGCGAGCGTTGAAGTCCACAGTAGCGCAAGTGTTGGCTTTTTTGCAGGATGGTTTGGATAAGGGCTTGGCAGTGTCTTCCCTCCGGGTGCAGCTGGCGGCACTGGCCTGTTACAGAGGAAAGGTACAGGGAAAGACGCTGGGAGCTCATCAAGATGTGAAGAGGTATTTGAGGGCGGCCTCTTTGTTACGGCCTCCTTGCAGAAAAGTGATTCCAGGATGGGATCTCAACGTAGTGTTAGAGGCATTGGTGAAGGAGCCCTTTGAGCCTTTATCTCAGGCGTCCCTGAAGGATCTTACGCTAAAGGTGGTGCTTTTGGTGGCTATTACCTCAGCGAGGAGGATCTCGAAGTTGCAGGCACTGTCTTGTAGAGAGCCTTTCTTGTCCTTTACTAAGGAGAAGGTTGTGCTTTGGACGGTGCCGTCCTTTTTGCCTAAGGTAGTTTCCGCCTTCCATGTTAATCAGGTGGTGGCTTTGCCAGTTTTTGCAAGGTCAGCGGAAGGTAGGACTAAAGGTAAGTTGCATAGATTGGACATAGGAAGAGTTCTAAAGGTGTATTTTCAGCGGACGAAAGCGCTGCGCAAGTCTGATAGGCTGTTTGTCTTGTTTGGGAATTCGCGTCTAGGAGAGCCGGCGCCTAAGGCTTCTATTGCTAGGTGGATTAGAGAAGCGATTTGGAGGACTAGAAGTCTTGAAGGACTAGAAAGGGGGGCTGTTACTTCTGGAGAGACATCTGAAATTGTGAGTATATACTTCTGGGAAATTTTCTGAAAGGAATGTTTTTTCTTTTAAAGCTAATTAATCTGTGAACCCACTATTTTTTTTGTTAAATCAGTCAGGGCCTAGTAGCAACAATTTAAGATTCAATTTAAAACACAGAAGAGAACTTTCTGGTTACCTTTCATACCCAGTAGACAGCTGTAGTTTAAATTTCATAGTCACTCAGGGCCTAGCATCAGCAAAGTACTTTTAGTTTCAAATTAAAACACAGAAGAAAGCTTTCTGGTTAAATTTAGAATCCAGCAGAGAGCTTGTAGTTTAAATTTCTTAATAGGTTAGAGCCTAGTAGCAGCAAAGAGCTATAATTTAAATCAAATCAGAATATAGCTTACCTCAGCGGCACAGGACAAGGTACTGTGTAGCAGCCCTTTTTTAATAAGTGTTATATCCCTCCCTCCCTCCCCACACCCACCCTCCCCTGGGATAATCACAGCTTTATAGGTACTTGCACAACTTAAAAGACAGGAGGTACTCTCAGGTGAAGCTCATTACCCAAATCAGTCATACACTAAGGACCTGAGATTAATTAAGCTTCAGGTGAACAAGGTATATTAAACTTCTTAGGTACAGTTTTAGTGGTATAAATATCCATAGCACCCTTTAGTACATAAAGAACTTAAAGATCTAAACACAAACTTAAAACTAAGATGCAGACAGCAGTCCAGCAGCGGGATGTGGGCTTTCCAGTCTTTTGCATTGAGTGTCACATGTATGATTTTCTCCCAGCTGGTGAGAGGTCTTACGTGTGCACTAGGTGCAAGGAGCTCTCTGCTCTCAGGGAACGAGTCCGTTCTCTAGAGGCTAGAGTAGCAGACTTGGAAAACATAAGACAGACAGAGAGGTACATAGACGAGACCTAAAGGGATATAGTCCTGAAGTCCCACCTCCAGTCTGGCAGCATCCCTGTTGCCAGGGAGGAGAGAGGTCACGTGACAGGAGAGCATCACCCTGGTGTGGCAGGAAGTGATCCTGTAACTAGGACCTGTCCTCCAGGTGATGTAAACCCCTCTCACACCGAGGAGGTTTCTCCAGGGCCAAGTGCCCATGAGGGAAGGGTTAGGACAGCAGTTATAGTTGGTGATTCGATCATTAGGCATGTAGATAGCTGGGTGGCTGGTGGACGTGAGGATCGCCTGGTAACATGCCTGCCTGGTGCGAAGGTAGCGGACCTCACACGCCACCTAGATAAGGTCTTAGATAGTGCTGGGGAGGAGTCTGCTGTCTTGGTACATGTCGGTACCAATGACATAGGAAAATGTGGTAGGGAGGTTCTGGAAGCTAAATTTAGGCTTTTAGGTAGGAAGTTGAAATCCAGAAATGCTTCCCGTTCCACGCGCAGGACCCAAAAGGCAGGCAGAGCTCCGGAGTCTCAATGCGTGGATGAGACAATGGTGCAGAGATGAGGGGTTCGGATTTGTTAGGAACTGGGGAACATTCTGGGGAAAGGAGGGGCTCTTCCGAAGGGATGGGCTTCACCTTAACCGGGATGGAACCAGGCTGCTGGCACTAACCTTTAAAAAGGAGATAGAGCAGCTTTTAAACTAGATAATAGGGGAAAGCCGACAGTCGCCCAAGAGCGCATGGTTCGGAAGAATGTATCCTTGAAGGATACTACAAAAAGCAGAGAGGTTCCAAAAAAGAGTAAAGTAGCCCAAATGCCCTCGAGTATGGAGCAGACAGAACTTAAAGATCCCAAATTACCCATGTCTACCAATAGCCAAATTAATATGAATAAAATACAGTCTCTAAAATGCTTGTATGCAAATGCTAGAAGTCTACAAAACAAGATGGGAGAGTTAGAATATATAGCACTAAACGAGAGGTTAGATATGATTGGAATATCAGAGACATGGTGGAAAGAGGACAACCAGTGGGACACTGTGATACCTGGGTACAAACTATATCGTAATGATAGAGCTGACCAAATTGGTGGAGGGGTTGCGCTCTATGTTAGAGAGGGCATTGAGTCAGAAAGGATTAAAGTTTTGCAAGAAACAAAATTTGCTGTAGAATCTCTATGGATTGAAATTCCATGTAAAAAGGGGAAGGCGATGGCAGTGGGGGTGTACTATCGTCCGCCTGGCCAGAATGAACAAATGGATGATGAAATGCTCAAAGAAATCAAGGAAGCTAGCAAAAGTTACAGTGCAGTAATAATAATGGGTGATTTCAATTACCCCGGCATCGACTGGGTCAGTGTCACAACAGGACATGCTAGGGAGATAAAGTTCCTAGATGAAATAAATGACTGCTTCTTGGAGCAGCTGGTTCATGAACCAACCAGAGGGGAAGCAATATTAGACCTAGTCCTTAGTGGAACACCAGATGTAGTGCAAGAGATAAGGGTGTTGGGGCCACTTGGCAATAGTGATCATAGCATGATCGCCTTTGATTTAATTAGTGGAGGAGGGATAGTAAGGAAATCCACAGTACTACCCTTTAACTTTCGAAAGGGAGACTATGATAAAATGAGGAAAACAGTTAAGAAAAAAACTAAAAGGAGCAGTTGCAAAGGTTAAAGACGTACATCAAGCTTGGGTGTTGTTGAAAAATACTATCTTGGAAGCCCAGACCAGCTGTATTCCACGCTTTAAGAAAAGTGGAAGGAAGTCCAAAAAACTGCCAGCATGGTTTAAAGGTGAGGTCAGAGAGGCTGTTGTTGCCAAAAAAGCATCTTTCAGGAAATGGAAAAAAGAGCCAAACGATGAAACCTGGAAACAGCACAAGCACTGGCAAGTCAAATGCAAGGCATTGATAAGTGTCACAAGGAAAACCCAGTGGGACCCAGAAGAAATGGAGATTAGCGGAGAAAATCAGGCAGAACCTGATGAGGTAAACAAAAACATGTCAAATAGTTGCTATGAGCGACCACGGCACACGTGGGAAAAGGGTAAAAAGACACACCCAGCCAGCATGAGAATGGAGGTTGATTTACCTGATAGGGATCAGCTGAGAAGGGGTGGAACCGGGGACAGATACATAAGGCACACTCACAAGCAGTGAGGGAGAGTGAGCACGGACAGAGGTGGAAGCAACAACCTCAGTCGTGGGAACGGAGGGAAAGAGAAAGAAACACTATAAGCCAATCTCATCTCCAGGACCAAAGTTGGTGGAAGGAAGGAAATGAGAGAGAGTGTCAGCAACATATACCAGAGGACAGCTTGAATGAGTCTCAGGACTATGTGAGTACGTGTGGAGATCAGCTGTTAAACACAGAGTGTGTGCGTGAAAGCCAGAAGAGAAGAGGGAGGAATTCAGTTGCAGGAAGCAAGGCATTCAAAGTGGAACAGGACTGTTTTACACCCGAGTGGGCTAGGTCCAGGATTAATAGAAGAAGCCAGCCAAGAGCAGAGGAAAAGGGAAAAGGAAACAACCTCTTTCCTTGCACGGGCAGTTACAAGAGAAAGGAAGGTCTCTTACCTTATAATTCTGCTAGCAACTTTAAATGTTCAGACTTCTCTCAAGTGCCGTTGTCAGCACTGCAAACTCCCACAGCTGTATCAGAGGAATTAGCCTTTAACCCATGCAAGGCAGGACACAAGCTGTTTGATTCTAATACCGGTGTTTATGGGCAGTTACCTCATAGCATTACACAGGAGGAGTGCTCTTACAAGCCATTATCCAGAGTATACGGTAATACCCAGCAGTGTTTTAGCCTAGAGCCAGGAAGCAGTCACGTAGCTGACGTGATTAACCAGAGTGAGCTCGGCAGGACAGCTGCTACAGAAAACGTAGGTACAAACGGTTATCCTTTAATGCCATATGATATTTCTAATGTACCAGATAACACTGAACCAATGGAATGCTCTTTAGTGACAACTGAAGAGGAAGAGTTTTCACTGAGATAAGAAAATACATGTACAAGGAAGGTTTAAACAGCAACACAGTAACTGGCAGAAGTTGCTTGGTTTAAAGTGAACCCTGATTGATTTATAACAGCAAAAGAAAAAGATTAAGTGCTCATGAAGAGAACTGTTTTTCTTTTGTTAAAAAGTTAAAGCTGAGGAAAGCACTTTTTGTTCAATGTTTGCTTCTGTTATTTGCCAGAGTGGCTTTTGATTATTTTTGTTCTTCAAGAAAAAGAATACCTCATTGGACGGGGAATAAAGCCCTGGATTTAAAGTATGAACTGTGTGTTTGAGTGATTACAAGAAGACGGTACAACTACCACCCACAGAGGGCCAGGCAGGGCTATCTATAGCATATAGAAAGCCAAGAAAAGGTATTAAGCCATAATACCAGTCTCCACCGGAGGGGCCCGATGAGGGTGTGACATAAAAATGGCGTAGGAGTGAGGATATTTTTTTTTTGGGGAGGCAAAATATTTTTGGAACAGAAGAAACAAAAAAGACATTGCCTAAAGGAAGGAGAATATTGGCATCACAAGACAAGTGCAGTGGAATATTCGCTGGCAGGTCGGCCAGAGGACTGGAAAAGACCCTTTTCTCACATGCTTGAGTCTGCCAGGAGACTAAGGTAATAGTAGCCTGTGTGGACTGGGATAGGATATCCTGTGAGGAAAGAGGGGGCGCTCTAGTTTAGAGTAAAGTCCTGTATAAAAGATACCGCACTTGGTGGGCCTTTCTCTTTTCTTTTTCTTACAGGAACAGCGTCTGGAGAAGATGGAACCACAGGACGTGATGTCGTGGATAGCTGAACAGTGGGACAAGCAAGCTCGAATGGTGCAGCATTTACAGGAGCAATACATAGCTTCTGCGAGGGAGCAGCAAAGGCCGCTATTAGAAGCTGTGGACGCTCTGCTGAAAAAAACTGGTGAAGAAGTGGCACGTACTACACCAATACCGCAAGTAGAGATGAACACTAACTTTCTCTTTGTCTTTGGGACAGTTAAAACCGGAAGACAACCCGGATGATTTTATAGAAGCTTTTGAGAGGATTGCTAGTAATCTCCAATGGCCATCTGAGCAATGGGCAATGCGGTTTGCAATGACCCTAAGCGGTGAAGCTTTATCTGCATTTAAAGCTATGCCGGCCAGCCTGGCTAATAATTATGTAGAAATTAAAAAGGCTGTAAAAGACAGACTAGGCCTTACACCTAGGCATTATAGGCGATTGTTTAGAGAGGCACACATGCACATAACTGAAACCCCGAAAGCATTGTATCAAAGGCTTAGGAACCTTGCCTATAAATGGTTAGATCCAGAGGGAAAACCACTAGAATCAATTCTAGACGAAATTATTCTAGAACAGTTCTTGTTGGCAGTAACCCCAGAGATGAAAACGTTTCTTACGTTACAGAATTGTTCCAATATGGAGGAAGCAACTAGGATGGCTGAAGTATTCAGGGAAGCTAAGAGAACTGATACATCCAGGGTAAACCTTTTAAAAGTAGCAGGTATGGATGAATCAGATGAATGGAAAAGGTATGAAAGAATTAAGGCACCTAGTGGTAATATGGCCAAAGAGGTTTCCTCCACAAACATTAAGAAATGTTACAAATGTGGAAAGCCTGGACACATTCGGGGAGAATGTAAGGTTAAGACGGCCCTTGTAATAGAAAAGGAGGAACCAATACCTGAGGGATTTGTTCAAATGGTTCGGGTGGAGGGAGTACTGGTCTTAGCTCTACTTGATTCAGGGGCGGATCAAAGTATGATCTCGCAAGATTTTTGGGGTATCATAGAGAAGCATCGGTCATTCCCCTCGAATCAAGTAGAAGGTCAAGTGCGCATACGATGCGTTCATGGAGAAGCGTCCCACTATCCATTGTATGAGGTAGGCATACAGGGTTTAGGGGCCATCCACCAAATGCTGATAGCAGTGGTACCCAACTTACCATATGCGGTTGTCCTTGGGCGGGACTGGCTTCCCTTCTGCCGAGAAATGGAGAAGGATTTACAAGAAATATTGGTCCCTGCAGCCACACCATGTTCCTCAGCAGCTAAGGAAGTACAGGCAGAAGCTATAATAGCTAGTATTCCCAGCCCACTTTTTGGAAAACCACTAAAAAGGGAGTCACAGGCCCGGGAATCGCCTACGCCAATAAAGCCTAAGTTTACTCTACAATTTTGTAAAATTACTGAACATGCTAAGGGCCCAAAGAGAGCATCCGCAGTAGCTGCGGGATACGATCTCTTTAGTGCAGAGAACGCGGTAGTGGTTAAAGGTGAGAAGGCATTAATAGACACTGGCATTCAGGTTAAAGTGCCGGAAGGGTGTTACGGCCGCATAGCTCCGAGATCGGGTCTAGCGGTACGGTACTCGATAGATGTGGGTGCGGGAGTTATTGACCCGGATTATCGAGGCCCGGTAAAGGTCCTACTATTTAATTTTGGGGACAAAGATTTCAAAATACATACAGGTGATCGAGTGGCACAGCTAATTTGTGAGCGCGTAGGGTTCCCAATTGTTGAGGAAGTACCCTCCTTATCATCCACAGAAAGAGGGAAGAATGGATTTGGCTCCACGGGGATGCGGGAGGTAAAGAGCTTAACGGCCTTAGGGGAGGAAAGGCTGGAAGAAGATTTAGGACCCCAAATAGCGGATTGGGCTAAAAGACCCTCTCCTAAGATGGGCACGGACTTAACCCCTCAACAACAACAGGAGTTAATGCGGTTACTAGTAAAATTCTCTGACGTATTAACTACCCTACCCGGAGAAACACATCTTGTAGCCCACGAAATCATCACGACGCCTGGACGGGTTATAAGACAACGACCATATAGAATGGCCGAGTCTAGAACCCAAGAAGTAATTGCCCAAGTAAAGGAAATGCTCGCTACAGGCATAATAGAGGAGTCCAGGAGCCCATGGTCCAGTCCGATAGTACTGGTACCCAAACCCAATGGAACTTTAAGGTTCTGTATAGACTTCCGACAGCTCAATGACATCTCGCAGTTTGATGCGTATCCCATGCCCCGGATAGACGACCTACTAGATCGTTTGGGGCAGGCGAAATACTTAACCACATTAGACATGAGTAAAGGGTACTGGCAAATCCCATTGACCAGGGATTCGAAACCCAAAACGGCATTTTCTACACCTATTGGACTGTACCAATTTCGGCGAATGCCGTTTGGGTTACATGGAGCCGCGGCCACGTGCCAACGGCTGGTAGACCAGGTTCTACGTCCACACCAGGAATACGCTCTTGCGTACATGGACGACGTAGTAATCTATAGCACAACATGGCCACAACACCTTACTAGGGTTGAGGCGGTTCTCAGAGCTTTCAGAAGGGCAGGCCTCACACTTAATCCGGACAAATGTATGTTCGCCACAGAGGAGGCTAAATATCTAGGCCACATGATCGGACGAGGCGTGGTAAAGCCATTGGCCAGTAAAATAAAAAGCGTGCAGGAATTCCCTAGGCCCAGTACAAAAAAACAAGTGAGGAGTTTCCTAGGATTATTAGGTTATTATCGCCGCTTCATACCTCACTTTGCGGAAGAAAGCCTTCTCTTTACAGAGATGTTAAAGAAAAATGCGCCAAATAAGGTTAGGTGGACTCCCGAGGCAGAGATAGCATTTAGGACCCTTAAAGAGAAATTGTGTAACGCCCCGATCTTACGAGGCATTGATTTTAACCTGCCCTTTATACTACAAACTGACGCGTCAGACACGGGGTTAGGGGCGATGATGTCCCAGATATTCGAGGGCAGCGAGCATCCTGTGGCCTATCTCAGTAGGAAGCTCTCTCCCGCGGAAAGGAACTATGCCACAATAGAGAGAGAATGCCTGGCTATTAAGTGGGCTATTGAAGCTTTTCGTTTTTATCTCACTGGGAGGCAATTCATATTAATAACTGATCATGCCCCATTAAAATGGCTACATCAGATGAAAAATAACAATGCCAGACTAACCCGGTGGCATTTGGCTCTGCAGGCTTTTCATTTCAAGGTTCAACATCGAGCGGGAAAACTGCATGGTAACGCGGACGCGCTCTCACGAATTACATGCTGTCCACCTGAAATGGCGGCAGCAAGTAATGTTTTAAGGGGGGGAATGTGTCACAAGGAAAACCCAGGGGACCCAGAAGAAATGGAGATTAGCGGAGAAAATCAGGCAGAACCTGATGAGGTAAACAAAAACATGTCAAATAGTTGCTATGAGCGACCACGGCACACGTGGGAAAAGGGTAAAAAAGACACACCCAGCCAGCATGAGAATGGAGGTTGATTTACCTGATAGGGATCAGCTGAGAAGGGGTGGAACCCGGGGACAGATACATAAGGCACACTCACAAGCAGTGAGGGAGAGTGAGCACGGACAGAGGTGGAAGCAACAACCTCAGTCGTGGGAACGGAGGGAAAGAGAAAGAAACACTATAAGCCAATCTCATCTCCAGGACCAAAGTTGGTGGAAGGAAGGAAATGAGAGAGAGTGTCAGCAACATATACCAGAGGACAGCTTGAATGAGTCTCAGGACTATGTGAGTACGTGTGGAGATCAGCTGTTAAACACAGAGTGTGTGCGTGAAAGCCAGAAGAGAAGAGGGAGGAATTCAGTTGCAGGAAGCAAGGCATTCAAAGTGGAACAGGACTGTTTTACACCCGAGTGGGCTAGGTCCAGGATTAATAGAAGAAGCCAGCCAAGAGCAGAGGAAAAGGGAAAAGGAAACAACCTCTTTCCTTGCACGGGCAGTTACAAGAGAAAGGAAGGTCTCTTACCTTATAATTCTGCTAGCAACTTTAAATGTTCAGACTTCTCTCAAGTGCCGTTGTCAGCACTGCAAACTCCCACAGCTGTATCAGAGGAATTAGCCTTTAACCCATGCAAGGCAGGACACAAGCTGTTTGATTCTAATACCGGTGTTTATGGGCAGTTACCTCATAGCATTACACAGGAGGAGTGCTCTTACAAGCCATTATCCAGAGTATACGGTAATACCCAGCAGTGTTTTAGCCTAGAGCCAGGAAGCAGTCACGTAGCTGACGTGATTAACCAGAGTGAGCTCGGCAGGACAGCTGCTACAGAAAACGTAGGTACAAACGGTTATCCTTTAATGCCATATGATATTTCTAATGTACCAGATAACACTGAACCAATGGAATGCTCTTTAGTGACAACTGAAGAGGAAGAGTTTTCACTGAGATAAGAAAATACATGTACAAGGAAGGTTTAAACAGCAACACAGTAACTGGCAGAAGTTGCTTGGTTTAAAGTGAACCCTGATTGATTTATAACAGCAAAAGAAAAAGATTAAGTGCTCATGAAGAGAACTGTTTTTCTTTTGTTAAAAAGTTAAAGCTGAGGAAAGCACTTTTTGTTCAATGTTTGCTTCTGTTATTTGCCAGAGTGGCTTTTGATTATTTTTGTTCTTCAAGAAAAAGAATACCTCATTGGACGGGGAATAAAGCCCTGGATTTAAAGTATGAACTGTGTGTTTGAGTGATTACAAGAAGACGGTACAACTACCACCCACAGAGGGCCAGGCAGGGCTATCTATAGCATATAGAAAGCCAAGAAAAGGTATTAAGCCATAATACCAGTCTCCACCGGAGGGGCCCGATGAGGGTGTGACATAAGGCAGGCAAAGAGAGAATTTGAGAAGAAGCTTGCTGCGGAAGCAAAAACGCGAAATAAAGACCTTTTCAAGTACATTCGTAGCAAAAAACCTGTGAGAGAGTCAGTTGGACCATTAGATGATAAAGGGGTTAAAGGAGCACTAAGAGGCGACAAGGCGATAGCGGAGAGACTGAATGAATTCTTTGCTTCGGTCTTTACTGAGGAAGATGTAGGGATGTTACCCATGACTGAAGTGGTATTTAAAGGTGTGGAAGAATTGAAGGAAATATCGATACATCGGGAAGATGTCTTACAACTATTAGATAAACTGAAGAGTAGCAAATCACCTGGGCCTGATGGTATACATCCAAGGGTGTTGAAAGAACTGAAATTTGAGATTGCAGACCTGCTATCAGTAATCTGTGAACTATCATTAAAATCATCTCTAATACCTGAGGATTGGAGGATCGCCAATGTAACACCAATTTTTAAAAAGGGTTCGAGGGGTGATCCGGGAAACTACAGACCAGTGAGCCTGACATCAGTACCGGGAAAAATGGTAGAAACCATCATAAAGAATAAAATTACTCAGCATGTAGATAGTCACGACCTAATGGGAGACAGCCAACATGGCTTTAGACAAGGAAGATCTTGTCTTACTAATCTGTTATGTTTTTTTGAAGGAGTGAATAAACAGGTGGACAAAGGTGAGTCGGTTGATATTGTGTATCTGGACTTTCAGAAAGCCTTTGACAAAGTCCCTCATGAGAGACTTTTGGCAAAACTAAAGAGTCATGGGATAGGAGGCAGTGTACTACTGTGGATCAGGAACTGGTTAAAAGATAGAAAGCAGAGGGTAGGGCTAAATGGCCAATTTTCCCAATGGAGAAAGGTGAATAGTGGTGTACCCCAGGGATCTGTGCTGGGTCCGCTGCTTTTTGACATATTCATAAATGACCTGGAAAGTAGAATAACAAGTGAGGTTATCAAATTTGCAGATGACACAAAACTATTTAAAGTTGTTAAAACCCAGGAGGATTGTGGAAAATTGCAAGAGGATCTTGATAAATTGGAAGACTGGGCATCAAAATGGCAGATGAAATTTAATGTGGAGAAGTGCAAGGTTATGCACCTAGGGAAGAACAACCCAAACTATGGTTACACGATGCAAGGTTCCACATTAGGAACCACCACCCTGGAAAAAGATTTAGGCGTCATTGTGGATACCTTGTTAAAACCCTCGGCCCAGTGTGCAGCGGCGGCCAAAAGAGCAAATAGAATGCTAGGTATGATAAGGAAAGGAATGGAAAATAAAACAAAAGATATTATAATGCCTCTATATCGTTCCATGGTGAGACCGCACCTTGAATATTGTGTGCAATTCTGGTCGCCGTATCTTAAAAAGGATATAGCGATTTTAGAAAAGGTTCAGAGAAGAGCCACCAAAATGGTAAAGGGGATGGAAGGCTACTCCTATGAAGAAAGGCTAAAAAGGTTGGGGCTCTTTAGCCTGGAGAAGAGACGGCTGAGGGGAGATATGATAGAAGTCTATAAATTAATGAACGGAGTGGAACGGGTAAACGTAGATCGATTGTTTACCTTATCAGAATATGGAAAGACTAGGGGACATGCAATGAAGTTACAGGGTAAACTATTTAAGACTAATAAAAGAAAATATTTTTTCACTCAACGTGTAATCAAACTCTGGAATTTGTTACCGGAGGATGTAGTAAAGGCTGTTAGTGTAGCTGGGTTTAAAAAAGGTTTGGACAAGTTCCTGGAGGAAAGGTCCATAAACCATTATTAAGAAGGGACCCAGGATATCAATGCTTGAACCAGTACAAGCATTGTGGAACCTGTGTCCCTTGGGGAAACTGCTAGGTACGTATGACCTAGATTGGCCACTGTTGGAAACAGAATGCTGGGCTTGATGGACCTTGGTCTGACCCAGTATGGCATATCTTATGATCTTATGTTCTTATGTTCTTATGATTGCGTCAGCGTATCTGCTAAAGGGCAGAATGGTGCCACTGGGGCTGAGAGCGCATTCTACGAGGTCTCAGGCTGCTTCCTGGGTGGAGTGTAGCTTGGTTCTGGTGGTGGAGATTTGCAGGGCTGCGACTTGGTCGTCGCTGCACTCCTTTGTGAAGCATTATAGGATTGATGTGCATGCGGAGGGGGATGCGAGATTTGGATCAGCAGTGCTTCAGGCTGATCTGGCAGGTCCCTCCCGTTGAGAATGTTTACTGCTCTGCTACATCTCTATGGTAAGGGACTAGACTGGAGCTACAATAAGGAAGGTTAAATTAGACTTACCTGCTAATTGTAGTTCCTGGAGTAGATCCAGTCTAGTCCTGCTTCCCACCCTGAGGAATACGGCCAATACGTAGCCTGAGCACATGGGGCAGGAAGGAGACAGCTTTGGCCACGGGCTTTGCATAGTGGTACAGGGTACCAGCGGTACTGAGTCGCCAACTTCTCAGAAGAGTGAGCGGCCTCTTTAGGGAGGCTGGGGAGAAGGGGTGACTCATTTATTCAGCAATGCTTTCCGGATAGTTAGATTTAAGGAGTTGAGCCGTTCTGGCTAGAAGTTTAGTTCTTCGTAGGGTCCATGTTGGGACTACCTTGTTTGTTGCTCTGGTGAATCGGCTTTGACAATAGAAAACTGGTTCAAGGGGGCGGTCCCTGGACTACTTATACTAGGTTCACTGAAAGAGTGACATGCTCAGTCTCCTAGCTGCGGGAGGACGTACACAACTCTATGGTACGGATCTATACTGGAACTACTCCAGGAACTACAATTAGCAGGTAAGTCTAATTTAACCTTTTTGCAAATGGGCCCTTGTATGGCTGCATTGCCATATTTTCCATGCACCACACATGCGGTAGGCAGTCTTGCACCCTATGTCTAACCTCCCAAACATTCGTAGGGCGATTTCAGACAGAGCCCTGCACGTTCAGCAGCCCAGTCCTGAAATTGGCTCTATTAGAAGCACCTCCTTATTTACACATTCTGTCTGCTGTTGGCATGTCCCTTCTAAAATCCCACTTCATATAGTTATACTATTTAAAATAAATTAATACAGGGCTCAACAAATCCCAGGTGCCAGGTCGCCATAGCGATTGAAAAGTCAGATCTGGTGCCTGGGACTCAAAGCACATGTGGGCAGAAGGGCTGTAAAAGGCCTGTGGGCAGATAGTACTAGTCTTGGCCACAATCGTGGCCTTTTGCAGCCCTTCTTTCTGCAGGGAGATGCTGAGGTGGGGGGGGGGGGGAGGGTAGGCTGGTGGAAAAGGGGATGGGGAATGGGAGGGCCATGGTGAGTAAATGAGATGTAAAGCTGTATATAGATGCAATATACAGGGGAGGAGTAGCCTAGTGGTTAGGGGAGGAGTAGCCTAGTGGTTGGGGCAAGGTACTTCAGGCCGGAAGGTCGGGGGTTCAAATCCCACTAGAGGACAGCAACCTTGGGCCGGAAGGACTGGGGTTTCTAGTCCCACAGGTGCTCCTTGTGGTCTTGGGCAAGCCACTTAACCCTCCATTGCCCATGTTCCCTGTAAGTATTAGTGTATGTGTCTCATATCCCCGCGTGTTAATGTATCCCCCAATTGTGTTGTGACCGCTTTGATTGAAGGATAAGGCGGTATACAAAAACTGTCTAAATAAATAAATAAAAGGAAAACTGAAATCTGAGTGGACAGACAGAAAAATAAATAGAAGAAAGCTGAAAGAAAAAGATCAATGTCAGAGATGGATATAGAGGAGGAAGAAGACAGGAAGAGATAGACATGGACAAATGGACTAGAAACCCTGGAGAGAAAATTCAAAGAAGAGTCAGAAAGCAAAATACAGAGACTGAGATCAACATGATTAGAAAAATAAAATGACCAGACAAGAAAGATAGAAACAAGAATTATGGGTCCAATATTCAAAGCGATTAACACAATTAGCAGAGCTGCTAACTGTGTTAATCGTGGCGCGAGATATTCAGCTGCACTAACACTGTTAGTGCCGCTGAATATTCACGATTGCTGGCTCTACATGCCCCAATGCTTAGCATCTGAGTGTGATGGGGCGAAGGGGAGGCGGCAGTGCTTGCTAACCAGGCAGCGGCGATATTGAGCTGCTGCTCGGTCAGCAATACATGGCAAAGATCAGGCCAAACTTTCACCGCATATTGCTAACTGGGCAGTGGCTCAATATCTCTGCTGTCCAGTTAGCAAGCAGCCTATGCAGCAATCCTGGATATTCAATGCCAGAGCCAGATATGACCCCGGCATTGACTATCCAGGTTTAATATTCAGCGCTGCGGCTAACCACGTTAGCAGCGCTAGCTGCCAGCGCTGAATATCAGGCCCTATATTTTTAAATTAGTAATTGGAATATGTATCATCTGCTGTTTTGGAATTTGTATCATCTGCTATTTTAATATTTGACACAGTATACTATAGGGGAACATGCGTTGCTGTTTCTATTTCTCTGGTGCACTGTACGTAGAGTCTGGTTTTCCTGGAATTTCAGTCTAATTTTTGCTTTCATATTTCTATTGTCAGCTTGTGGTAATTAGTTTTATATTCAATGTCGTGAGGGTCTATTTATGTTTAGAATGTGTGACTGAAGCTAAATATTCTGTTAGCAGCGAGAGTTTGTAGAGGAATCTGTAGTAATCCAGCTTGTTTAATTTTCCTTTCCCTAGGTAGGTCCTCATTGATGCTGTTATGGAATGGTACATTTGTTCTAACAGATTGACCTTTGTAGGGTTTTATCTTACTTCACAATATGCCTGGTAATGGAAAAGGTTATGTTGTTGTTGCTATCAGAATTTTTTTTGTATGATAAGTTCTATAGGGAAATGTCCTAGTTCCTTATCGGTCCTCCAGTTCAGTCCTCCACCTCTGGGTTGTGTACGTCCTCCCCCAGCATTGGAGACTGGGCATGTCAGAAGCCTGACATCACTGGATATAGCCTGCTGGTCTCTCCCATCAGCACCAGTGTGTCCAGTCTCCATGCAGCAGGAGGCGTAGTGAGCCTAAGTGCTGGGCTCACTGAGGGACAGATAAGGAGCAGACTTTATTTATTTAAATTTGCTTAATTTTACTTAATTTTAACTTTGTTTTTAATTTTAACTCTAAATTTACTTCCATTTCTTTTTTTTTTTTGGCTTCTGGCCCTTTAATTGATTGGCTGAAAAAAAAAAAACCAACAACCTCTGGCTCTCCCCTTCTCCTTACCGGCAGTCACAGTAGCGAATAAAGTCTGCGGTCCTCCCTCCCTTGATCGTACGGGAGGGAGACCGTGTTGATGCAAGCCGCGTCTCTTTGCTGTTCCCCGGACTGCGGCTGAGCGCACGCACGTGGAAGCGGCCTTCTTCCCATGCTGCAGCCACGTGGCGCCCAAGCTGCACCGGAGCGGAGAGGGAGCTTGGCAGCCGCGGGCTGTGCTTCGGGGGACTTTTTAGGCGCCGCCAGGAAAAAGAAATTGTTTAGAGGCACATTGGGACTAGTGCCATTCGTGGGTTTTCATTTGGGTTAGTTTGCAGATCCCCTCCCCCAAAAAGGGAAAAACCTGCTGTTTGCTTTGTTTCTTTGATTGCATTTCCAGCTTGGCAAATTCTGCCCCTATTTGCTAGGGGCAGTGTGTCAGCTGATACCTCGGCCTCTGTGCATCGTCTGTGGCACGCGCAGGGGCGCGGTATCAGACGCTGGGATTTGTCACGGCTGCGAGGCAGTGTCCACTTCCATGGAACAGCAGCTGGAGGATAAAGGGGCGCTTAGTCCACGTAGTGCCCCAACGGGACCGGAAGGGGAGCCCTTGCTGTAGGCTCCAGTCCTGGCTACCGTAGAGCCGGTGGCAGGACCCTCAACGGCAGGCATGGATGTCCCTTTGGATACCTCTCTGGAGGATTTTTCTACAGGTTTCGTACTGCTCATGCATGAAGCTTATCGCCTTCAGCAACAGGGTAAGGGTCTGGTGGTATTTTTATTTTATTTTATTTATTTACATTTCTTATATACCGCACTATTTGCGATCAGCGCGGTTTACATAAAACTAACAGTATCCGACAATAAACAGGAGTCAGGTCATTACAATAAACAGGAGCAATCAACTTGGATAACAGGGGAAACTATCTACATGTGTGAAACATTGAAATAGGTAACTGTATGCATGTGGGATGGAGTTATTGTGAGATGGTCATACCTGGTGGCTGTGGTTCGGGGGAGTCTATAAGGTATCTAATAAAGAGGAGTTGTTTTAAGGCCTTCCTGAACTGGCTCAAGTTGGGGATAGCTCTGATGTGTGGTGGTAGGGAGTTCCATAGGCTTGGGGCGCTCAGACTGAAGGCTCTATTTGAAGTTGATATGGAGCATCTTGTCATGGCTTTTGGTATTGCTAGCATGTTGGCTGCGGTGGTTCTTCTTATCCTGTTGGGTGTGGGTGGTTGTATGAGGTCACATACTGAGGATGCGGAGAGCCCGTTGATGGCCTTGAATGTCATCACTAAGGTCTTGAAGCTAATCCTGGCTTGAATGGGGAGCCAGTGCAGCTGCATCAGGAGGGGTGTGATATGCTCTCTCCTTGGTGCTCCGAAGAGGATTCGCGCTGCACTGTTCATTGCGAGTTGTAAGGGATGTAAGGTTGCCTGAGGGAGTCCTTGTAGGATGGCGTTTGAATAGTCAAAATGAGGGATGATGAGAGCTTGGTAAATGGTGCGGAAGTCGCTCAGCTCGAGTAGGGGGCGTATGTGTCTAAGGGATCTGATCTTGAAGTAGATCGCTCTTACTGTTTTTGCTATGTGCTGCTTCATATTGAGGTTTTGATCCAATGTGACTCTGAGATACCGTATGGCTGATTTTACTTGCAGCTTGGCGTTATCTACTTCCAAATGATTAGGTGGTGTAAACTCAGGGTTTCTAGAGATGAACAGGACCTCCGTTTTCTTATGTTGGATGCGCAGATTTTGGGAGAGGAGCCATTCGGATACTGCGTTGAAACACTTAGTTAGTGGGGTGAGATCCGGGCATTCCAGGGATATTGGCAGGTACATTAGTACATCGTCTGCGTAAATCATGCAACTCACGTTAAACGATCTAATGATGTTACAAATGGGTTGGATATAGATGTTAAACATAAGTGAGGACAGTGAGGATCCTTGAGGGACTCCTTGGCTCTGTAGGAATGGCTCGGATGTGGTTCCATTTGCTCGTACGTGTTGCCATCTTCCAGACAGGTAAGACCTGCACCACTCCAGAGCTGTTTCGGTGATGCCTTTCTCCCTTAGCCGAATCAGGAGAATCTCAAGGCAGACTGAGTCGAAGGCTGCGGCAATATCCAAGAAGATGAGTGCGAAGCCTGTACGTGAGTTGTCAATGCCTGATATTATGGTGTTGAAAAGAGTAGTGAGTAGTGTTTCTACTCCGTGTGATTCTCTGAATCCGTGTTGCGATGGATCTAGAGGTGCGTTGGTGTCCACATGATCTTGTAGCTGCCTGTAGACTATTTTTTCAACGATTTTAGCGAGCATCGGAATACTAGAAATAGGTCTGTAGGACTCGACCTTTTGAGGATCTAATTTGATGTCCTTGAGCAGCGGTCTGACGGAGGTCTGCTTGAGCGTGGATGGGAACGACCCTGTGCTCAATGATAGTCCTATCATTTTGGTTAAGATTGGGGCAAGGTCGGATCGCAGATCTTTTATCCAGAATGCTCGACATGGGTCTGAGTATGAGGTGGAAGTATTTATGGTAGCGATGGTGTCTTCGATAGTTCTCTTGGATGGTGTGGTGAAGGCGGATAGATATGTTGCGCATACTTGAGAATCAGGGGGGTCCGGTATAACCATCTTGTCAGTTTTGCATAATTTTGATTGCATAAAGACGGCATACTCCTGTGGGTGTATAGATCCTGTGCGCTCCGGAGTCGGTTCTTTGGCAAGAGATTTGACCAGGTTGAAGAGGTCATGCGGCTTGTTTAATGAACGTTTCAGAGTGTCTGTGTGATGTTGTTTCATCTTGTCGGTGACAGCCTTGCGATGTGTGTGTAGGAGTTGGATGTATGCTGTTTGGTCACTGCTGGTACGTGATTTCCTCCAGCGCTTTTCCAATCTTCGTAGGAGGGTTAGAGACGCCTTTAGGTCAGCTGTAAACCATGGTGCGGATGGTCTTTTCTTTGGGGCTTTAGTTGTGGTGGGACAGATTGCGATCGCGCTGAGTTTGCTGTTCCACGTGGAAATTAGGATGTCTAGGTCTTGTGAGGTCTTGTCAAGGAGAGAGTTTGTTTCAGCAAGGATGCGTTCTTTGTTAAACGGTTGAAATCTTCTGGCGTTTGAGATTGTGTTTGTTTGTGAGTTCATGATAGGCCTTTGTGACTTGATGGGGGTTGGAATTTGGAAGGAGATAAGCTTATGATCCGACCATGGGACTGCTATTAGTGATAACGTGACGTTTTGTGCTTGTTGAAGCACTGTTTGTGGGGCGAATATCAGGTCGAGAATATTGCCTTTTGTGTGCGTAGGTTCTTGTACCAATTGGGTATATCCCAGGATGCCTAGGGCCTCTATGAAGGCGGCTGCCTGATTGTCCTGTAGGGATGGCAAGTTAAAATCACCTAATATCCAATTTGGTCTATGTGGAACATAGGTGTTAGATGCTAGGTTTATGATACTGGAGAGGTTGTCTGGATCAGGAGAGGGCGCTCTATAAATTTATTTATTTATTTTATTTATTTAACAAGGATTTATATACCGCAGCTTCCAGAGATCAGCTGCGGTTCACAATTAACAACAGTCAACAAAACATTGTTTGTTTTACATGAAACGTCATAACTATATACAATGTAAAGTTAATAGAATATGTTAAACAGATTGGCACAGAACAGTGCAACACTATAAACATTATGTATACATTTACATGAAACGTCATAACTATATACAATGTAAAGTTACTAGGATATGTTAAACAGATTGGCACAGGACAGTGCAACACTATAAACATTATTTATACATTTACATTTTATGTGAGATATAGACATGATTGGATCAGGTTCAGGTAGGGTGGATTATCTTTTCTATTGTCGTGATATATTGAGCAGAAAGTATAGTGAGATGATGAGTAGAGAGTGATTATCCATTATCTAATTCTTTTGAGGGTTGATCTATGTTGTTGTAGTGTATTGTGAAAAGGTGTGTTTTCAGTTTTTTGCGGAATTCATTAATCTCTGTTAACGTTCTTAGCTCGACAGGGAGGGCATTCCAGGCTATTGGGGCTGCATGTGAGAACGCTCTGTAGTTTGTGGATTTATTTGATTTTATGAAGTCTTTGGGGGTTTTGAGTTTGTTCAGTTGAGCATTTCTTTGAGTAGGTTTTGAATGTTCTTTGGTAATTAAGTTACTTAATGTGTCTGGTGCCATATCAAATAGTGTTTTAAAAGCAGTTATTAGTGTTTTGTATTCTATCCGGCTTTGAATTGGTAGCCAGTGAAGTGAAGCTAGTATTGGTGTTATATGTTGATGAGAGTGTGTTTTCGTTATAATCCTAGCTGCTGAGTTTTGTGCAATTTGAAGTCTTTTAATGTTATTTTTTGATGTACCTAATAATATCAGGTTAGCAAAGTCAAAGTGGGGGGTTATGGTGGCTTGGATTATACTGATGAAATCATGTATGAATACAAGCGGTCTAAGTTGTTTAAGCGTTTTGAGTTTGAAATAAATTTTCTTTGTGGTGTTCCTGATATGGGTATCTAATGTAAGATGTTTATCTATTATGACACCTAAGTATCTTACTTCATTTTTTATTTTAATTTCCTGGTTTTGAAGTGTTATATGTGTTGGTGGGGTGTAATCTTGGTTTTTAGTGACTATTAGTACTTCGGTTTTTGATTGGTTTATTTGAAGATTGTGGGCATTGAGCCATGAAGTTATTTCATTAAAACAATCTGATAGGAGTTGCAACGGTATGTTAGGAATTGTGAAAGGGATGTACATCATAATATCATCTGCATAAAGATGATAGAGTACACCATGTTTTTTAAATATGTCACAAACTGGTTTTATGTATATATTGAATAGAAGAGCTGAGAGCGCAGAGCCTTGTGGTAAGCCTGTTTCAAATTTATATGATTCTGATGTTTGATCGCCTATTCTGACATTTTGGGTTCTATTGCTCAGATAGGAGGTGAACCATTTATGAACTGTAGAGTAGATACCTTTGTGTCTTAAGTTGTTAAGCATTATTGAGTGGTGAACACTATCAAAAGCGGCTGAGATGTCGATAAATAAGAGGATGAAGGCTTTTTTGTGGTTGTCTATTCCTCTTAGGAGTGTATCAGTTAGAACAGTCAGTAGAGTTTCAACTCCGTGCATGGGACGAAATCCATATTGTTGGTCGTCAAGTGGGTAGGATGAATCAAGGAAATCTTGTGTCTGTATTTGTACAGTTTTTTCAATGACTTTTGCTAAGAAAGGTATACTTGAGATAGGTCGGTAAGATTTTGGGGAAGTTTTGTCAAGTGAGGTATTCTTCAGGATTGGTCTGATTTGTACATGTTTAAGTGCAGGTGGGAGGTAACCTTGGAGTAGTGATAGATTGACCAAGGGGAGTATGAAGGATAAAAGAGTTGGGAGTGTGTTTTTTATCCAGATTACTGGGCAGGGGTCGAGATAGGAAGTTGTGGTGTTGAGATTGATAATGATATTTTTTAATGAAGTTTTGGATATGGGGTTAAATTCTGGCCATTCATTTAGTATGTGGAGGGGTTTGTAGCTAGGGTCTAGGGTCATTGGTGAGTATTTTGTATTTTTTTGGTAATAATTGGCTAGAGTTTGTGCAGAGATGTCAGTGATTTCGTTGCTAGAGGTTTGATAAGTGTTTGTAAGGTTGCTAACAATGGAAAATAGTTCTCTTGGTCTATTATATGATTTTGAAAGGATTGTAGCGTAATAATTTTTCTTTGAGTTATCTATAGCGTCTTTATAGAGTGTGAGGTGGTTGTAATATATTT
The DNA here is from genome assembly GCA_033557465.1 of Ichthyophis bannanicus. Classification (NCBI taxonomy): domain Eukaryota; kingdom Metazoa; phylum Chordata; class Amphibia; order Gymnophiona; family Ichthyophiidae; genus Ichthyophis; species Ichthyophis bannanicus. The sequence goes on along the minus strand of CM066039.1, from coordinate 172,978,392 downwards.
CTCTCTCAATATTGGATTTGGTTTTACGCCATTTACGTTCTAGATTTCTTAGTACTCTTTTCATTTGTTTTAATGTGCTATTAAACCACGGTGTGCAGTTGTTTTTTGAGTGAGTTGGTTTTTTCTTACATTGTGTTATTTTGGCTGCATTGTTTATGGTAGTATGCCAGTTTTTGACGGCTTCATCCAGATTTGTTGGTGATAGGGTAAGGTATGGAATTGAGGAATCTAGGAACTCGTTTTCATTAAATTTTTTGAATTTTGTTGTTTGGTCTTTTCTTGTGTGTGTTATGGTACAGTTAATAGTGTAGTTGAGGTTTAGTTTGATAAGGTGATGATCGGACCACGGTATTTGAGAACATTCTAATGAGTCTGTTTTAAATAGTTTATAGATTGCTTTGGGTAGTAGTACAAGGTCAAGAGTGCCACCTTTGGTGTGTGTAGGTTATTTTATTACTTGATGGTAGTCTAAATCAGATATAGTTTCAAGAAAAAGGTTGGATTCATTTATTGGTAGTGAGGGAAGGTTGAAATCTCCTAGGACAATTAGTGGATTCTGTTCCGTGGATGAGTTGAAGAGTTCTATTAGTGAGTGGAGGCTATCTGCATTTTGGTTGGGGGGTCTATAAATTAAACAGATTCTGAGATGGTCTATTTTTATTATGAGGGTGTCAGTGTTGTTGTTTGATTTAGATAGAATTTTTTTAGTATTTAGTGTTTTATTTGTCATAATCAATACACCACCACCTTTTTTTTTGGCCCTATGTGTATAGAAGATATTGTAGTTAGAGTTGTCAAGTTGATTTAGTATAACTGTATCTGTATCAGAGAGCCAAGTCTCTGTTATACATAGTATGTCAGGTTTTGTGTCAGTCAGTAGATCATTAATTATAGGGATTTTATTTTTTAATGATCGAGCATTTATAAGGGTGCATGATAAAGATTTTGATTTGTAGTGGAGGTCTGACCAGGTGGCATGTTGTGGATTAGTTTGTTTTATTTGTATGAGTCTGTGGTAGTTTATTTTAGAATGGTTTTGAGGAGGATAATAACTATTATGGAGGATGTTCCGGTTTGTTGTATGTATGATTGGGATTGTCTTGTAGTTATTAATGTTAAGCGTTAGAGTTAGGTCAATTAGTATTGTTAGGAGGATGCAGGAGTATGTAACTTTTAGAAGCATGGTTGTTGTATATGCCATTTGTGATTATGGAGTGAGTTTGTGTAGTATATGTTTGGAGTAAGTCAAGTAAAATGTGTGTCAGTATTACACAAAGAGCTAGGTTGTTGATTGGTTTGGAGAGATTGAGTTTCAAATATGTCCAGAGTTAGAGATGGTGGTAAATCTATCTATAGTGATGAATTGTTATGAACAGCAGTAGTTATTAATTTTAGGTTTAGTCTGTAAGATGTTATATTTGTCAATTCGTGGGGATAGAATTAGGTGTAATGAATTATATTTCAGTAGTTAGGTCATGTGTGAGAGTAGCGGTATGAGTAAGAGTAGCAGTATGAGTGATCATGTACTGGTGATAGTAAAGTACTGCAGGATATTAAGAAGATTATTACTGGCAACAGTATGGAACAGTCAGTAATTATAACTGAATTACTGACGACAGTAAATCAAATAGTGACTCAGGTAGTGAATCACTGACAACAGTAAATCAGATAGTGACTCAGATTGTGAATTACTGACGACAGTAAATCAAATAGTGACTCAGATAGTGAATTACTGACAACAGTAAATCAAATAGTGACTCAGATAGTGAATCACTGACAACAGTAAATCAAATAGTGACTCAGATTGTGAATTACTGACAACAGTAAATCAATTAGTGGTTCTTGATGAGGTTACTGACAACAGTAGCAACCAGACAGAACTATAAATGATTTACTGACAGTAGCAAAAATCCTCGAATAGTGTATAAGATGAAAGTCTTAGCTGAGATATATTTGGATGACTGGCAACAATATCATACAAAGTGGTATAAATGTGATGGTATATCAAGGCTTGAAACTGTAGAACAATTATACATATTAGTTATAGCTGCTAATGAATACACATATTACATATCATAGTGGTTAGTTAGAAGTGGTGGTGAAGTAGAATCTAGTGTTGTTAAACAAAATTTATGCTTGTTACAAATATATAATCCGTAGTATATTGAATCAGATGACTCGTTATACACCTTAGTTAGTGTTGCTAGTGATGCAAGCTGATGGTAATGGAGAAAACTTAATTGCACTGGTAGAACAGTATAAGCTATGTTATTTTAGCAATTTAATTTAGCATTATTCTGAATAGAAGGACTATCTATTTAGTCACATTCAAGGGCTATACTTGCTGCATTAAAGATCTGTATGATGTTGTGAGGTACGCGAGCTTGATCCTAGGAGAGCTCCAGCAGTGCCAGGATGTTGTGCTTAGATTGTTCTTCGTTGTTTTCTGTGTCTTTGGTTTGGGCTAGTATTTGAAGTAAGCGCCACCGCCTAAGGGCCACGCCAAAGGGCCCTCAGGCGCGGGCCCGCAAGGCGCGGGTGCGCCCGATTGGCGCCGGATTTAAGTCTGCTGCACGCTGCCCCGATTGGGTAGCGCTTCTGGTGGGGGTGGTGCTCCCGCGGTGCTCCGGCCTGCTCTATCCCCTCAGGGAGAGCTGAAATCAGTGCCGGAGTGAAGAGCAAGGACCGCGCGCGCCCGATTGGCGCCGGATTTAAGTCTGCTGCACGCTGCCCCGATTGGGTAGCGCTTCTGGTGGGGGTGGTGCTCCCGCGGTGCTCCGGCCTGCTCTATCCCCTCAGGGAGAGCTGAAATCAGTGCCGGAGTGAAGAGCAAGGACCGCGCGCCCGATTGGCGCCGGATTTAAGGCTGCTGCACGCTGCCCCGATTGGGTAGCGCTTCTGGTGGGGGTGGTGCTCCCGCGGTGCTCCGGCCTGCTCTATCCCCTCAGGGAGAGCTGAAATCAGTGCCGGAGTGAAGAGCAAGGACCGCGTGCCCGATTGGCGCCGGATTTAAGGCTGCTGCACGCTGCCCCGATTGGGTAGCGCTTCTGGTGGGGGTGGTGCTCCCGCGGTGCTCCGGCCTGCTCTATCCCCTCAGGGAGAGCTGAAATCAGTGCCGGAGTGAAGAGCAAGGACCGCGCGCCCGATTGGCGCCGGATTTAAGGCTGCTGCACGCTGCCCCGATTGGGTAGCGCTTCTGGTGGGGGTGGTGCTCCCGCGGTGCTCCGGCCTGCTCTATCCCCTCAGGGAGAGCTGAAATCAGTGCCGGAGTGAAGAGCAAGGACCGCGCGCCCGATTGGCGCCGGATTTAAGGCTGCTGCACGCTGCCCCGATTGGGTAGCGCTTCTGGTGGGGGTGGTGCTCCCGCGGTGCTCCGGCCTGCTCTATCCCCTCAGGGAGAGCTGAAATCAGTGCCGGAGTGAAGAGCAAGGACCGCGCGCCCCGATTGGCGCCGGATTTAAGGCTGCTGCACGCTGCCCCGATTGGGTAGCGCTTCTGGTGGGGGTGGTGCTCCCGCGGTGCTCTGGCCTGCTCTATCCCCTCAGGGAGAGCTGAAATCAGTGCCGGAGTGAAGAGCAAGGACCGCGCGCCCGATTGGCGCCGGATTTAAGGCTGCTGCACGCTGCCCCGATTGGGTAGCGCTTCTGGTGGGGGTGGTGCACCCGCGGTGCTCCGGCCTGCTCTATCCCCTCAGGGAGAGCTGAAATCAGTGCCGGAGTGAAGAGCAAGGACCGCGCGCCCGATTGGCGCCGGATTTAAGGCTGCTGCACGCTGCCCCGATTGGGTAGCGCTTCTGGTGGGGGTGGTGCTCCCGCGGTGCTCCGGCCTGCTCTATCCCCTCAGGGAGAGCTGAAATCAGTGCCGGAGTTTATGGAGCAAAGGTGGTTGGATATAGATACTGTTTCAAGAGCATTGGTGTTGCTGGCTTCTACCATTTCAAATTGAAGGTCAGATCTGGTGATGACGGCAACTCCTCCACCCCTTTTGTTTTGCCTGTGGCTGGTGAAAGTAACGAAGTTAGGTGGTAGAAGTTGATTGAGGATGGTATTATCTTCCGTTGAGAGCCAGGTCTCGGTGATCATAATGATATCTAGGTTAAGATGCGTTATTGTTTCAGTGATTGCTGGCCATTTTTTGCGAAGTGATCGAGAGTTAATGAGTGCGCACTTCAGGCTGTTAGTGTGTGGGCATTTATTTTGCTTGGGTTTTGAGGAGTTTTGTAGAGGGATATAAATTAAGTGGGGGCGGCGTGGATAGCTCGCTCCATGATAGAGGTTGTTGGAGTCATCGGGCCATTTTCTTCCACCAGTTGAGAGCTTTGGGATGTGGTTTTGTGCTGTCGTTAGAGCTAGTGAGCTGGATGGCAAGATAGTGAGTAGAAGGTAAAGACTCATAAGGGTGAGGGTTATGTGCTTCATTTTGGATCTTTCTGTGTCGGTACAAGGGGGGTAGAGGAAGATGTAAGACAGTTGGAGAGGTTTCTAGTTGTGAATGTTTTCGACAGGCAGTTGCTTCTAATTTATTACAGGAAGATTAAGCGTGACACAGTTGAGTGAGGGTGAGTTACTGGCGAGAGTAGTACGGGGACTCATTTGAGTGAGGGTAGAGTTACTGTCAACAGTAGAAGGTACCACAGTAGATTTAGAGTAGAATGAGAGTAGTTATTGGCATCAGTAAATACAGACAACAGTAATTACAGTAGAATGAAGGTAGATACTGGCAACAGTAAATACAGGCAATAATAGATATAGCAAATGAAGGTAGATACTGGCAACAGTAAATAATGGCAGCAAGCAGCGTTATGGGGATAAGCAATATTAAAGAGGCTATTACTGTTCTAGATGTGTTGATAATACTTGCAGTTCCTGATGTAGATGTGACTATGATTATAGGTGGTGTTGACCACGTTGGGAGCTCAATCCTTCCTAGGAGAGCTTGGGTCAGAAAACCACTTGAAAAGAACTGTACTCAGTTGGTGTCCTTCCGAAAGTAAGTTCTCTACATGTGAGTAAGTCTTTTCGAAATCTGTTGTATGGTGATGAGCTGGAGCTTCGTTTGGAGATTATTCACTTGGGTTGAAGTTTGTTTCCCGCCTGTCGTGCCGGGCTGCTGGGACCTCCCACCACCCCGATTGGGTTGGAGTGCAGGAGCAGGAACTTGCTGAACGCCCTGTGCTCTACCCCGACCGGGGAGCCGACGAAGATGGCTGTGGTGTTGGTTGCTGGAACTCTGGGCTTAAGAGGATTCAGGATCTTAGCGCGGCAAGACCATGAGCTGGCGGTGTTCTAATTTTCCTTGTTCAGAGGAAGCTGATGGGCTGATATTCCAATTTTTCTGAGGCCTCCGCCTAAGGGCCACGCCAAAGGGCCCTCTGGCGAGGCCCTCAGGCGCGGGCCCGCCTGACGGCGGCTTCTTTTTCTTCGGGTCTGTGGCTCTGCCTCCCACAGTCCCGATTGGACTGGAGGCTCCTGAGCAGGGGAGATGGCGGCTCCTGCCCAGGTGTGCTCTACCCGGCAAGGGGAGCACGGAGCTGAAGAGGAGAGGAGAGAGGCTGGCTGCTGGACGGCGGCTTCTTTTTCTTCGGGTCTGTGGCTCCGCCTCCCACAGTCCCGATTGGACTGGAGGCTCCTGAGCAGGGGAGATGGCGGCTCCTGCCCAGGTGTGCTCTACCCGGCAAGGGGAGCACGGAGCTGAAGAGGAGAGGATGGGGCCAACAGCAAAGGCTGACACCCTCATAAGACCATCTAAGAGAGCCCGTCCATTGGAGCCGACTCCTTCAGAGCAGTGGCCGGAGGAGGAGGCCGATATGGAGGAATCCGGATTGGAAGAGCTTGAAGAGGGAGAGATTCAGGAGCCGCAGGATCAAGCAAGAATCATCTGGGTGTTACGAAAGGAGGAGCTGACGGCGCTTATTACAGAGACCCTTCAGGCGCTCAACTTGGCGGCAGTTCCGCCGCCAGAGGAGGAGGGTCTAAAGGACCCACTTATTCAAGCTGTATGCCAGTCCCCGACGGTGTTTCCAGTTCACCAGGTTGTAGACCGCATGATCCAGGATGAATGGGATCTTCCCGAGGCGGGGCTCAGGGGAGTTAGGTCTATGAATAGGCTCTACCCCCTGGCCGACAATGAGAAGGAGCGGTTCCGTTCCCCCCGCATTGACGCGGCAGTGTCTGCGGTAACCAAGAAAATGACAAACCCGGTGGAAGGCAGTGCTGCCTTGAAAGATGCTCAGGACAGGAAGGTTGATGGATTGTTGAAGCAGGCCTTTGATGCTAACGCTCTGTCCTTGCAGGCCTCTATTTGTGGGGCCTGGGTTGCTAGGGCGTGCATGCTTTGTCGCAATGCTTGCAGCAGTACTCCACCTTGGATCAGGAAGGTGGACTGGATGTCACTTGAATGGAGTCCGGCGCGGTGTACTTGACTGATGTCAACTACGACTTGATCAGGGCGCTAGCAAACAGTATGTCTTCATTGGTAGCCGCCCGTCGATACCTTTGGCTACGAAACTGGGCAGCTGACGGGTCCTCTAAGTCGAGGCTCAGTAAGCTTCCCTTCAAGGGTAAGCTGTTATTTGGAGAAGACCTGTACAAGCTGGTCAAAGACTTAGGGGAATCCAAAGGCGACAGGCTGCCAGAAGAAAAGCCTAAACAAAGAAGGTCCTTGCCACCTTCTCAAAATAAGTTTCAGGATTCCCGTAGGTTCCATACCTCTAGATTGGGAGGTTTTCAGAGAGGTCGGTTCTCCTCTAGGAACCAGGGGTTTCATGGTTTCAGAAGCACAGGGAGAGGTTTCAGTGCCTCAATGTCCACTGCTCCCCGTAAGACTCAATGAAGCGAGGCGGACCCAGGTGGGAAGTTCTTTAATTGGAGGCCGCCTTCGGGGCTTCCTTCCTGCCTGGGTACAGATAACCTCCGATCAATGGGTGCTTGAGAGCATACGCGAAGGGTATGCTCTCGAGCTGGCCCGGCCCGTGCTCGACTCCTTCATGCTGTCACCTTGCAGGGGCCCGCAGAAGACAAAAGCGGTGCGGCAGACTCTAGACAAGATATTGCAGTTGGGAGCGGTGGTACCGGTTCCGCCGAGGAGTTCTGCATGGTCGCTACTCCATTTATTTCATGGTACAAAAGAAAGGTGGCTCTCTGCGGCCTATCCTGGCCCTCAAAGGAGTGAACCGCTGTCTGCAAGTGCCGCATTTCCATATGGAAACCTTGCATTCCGTTATTGTGGCCATAAGGCAGGGCAAGTTTTTTACTTCCCTCGATCTTACCGAAGCATATCTGCACATCCCAATCAGAGAGTCGCATCAGAAGTTTCTAAGGTTCGCCTTCTCATGGGGTCATTATCAGTTCCAGGCCTTACCGTTCGGCCTGGCCACAGCCCCTCGGGTGTTCACCAAAATAATGGTGGTTGTGGCGGCAGCTCTGCGAAAAGAGGGTGTCTTAGTTCACCCATATCTGGACGATTGGCTGATCCGCGCAAAGTCCCAGGACGAGAGTGTGCAGGTGACGGACAGGGTGGTGAAGTTTCTACAACACCTTGTCTGGGTAGTGTGATGCCCAAAGTGTTTCTGAGCCTATGGAAATAGGATAAAGACACACATTTACCTGTAGGGAGAGAAACAGGCAGGAAGGTTGTAGATCTCAAACTGCAGCTAAGCAGAAAAAAAACTCATCTAGTTCCTAGCGGCAAGCCACGCCCTAGCTCTGAAGCAAGCTGTAAAGCTAATGAGAGCCAGCTGGGGGAGGAGCACGAGGCTACACTTCAGGCACATTCAAATAGAGCCACCAGGGAAACCGAAAGGGGAGGAGTTACCAGGGAAGCAGAACGCAGCAGGAGTCCTAAGGAGTTGGAAGGAAGGAAGACCTTCAGAGCAGCAGAAGGAAAAGGAGTTTCCAAAGGCAGCCCGAGGGAGGGTTCCAGAGAGAAGGAACCAGGGAGACAAAGCCATAAGAAAAGCTCAGCCTCAGAGCACACTGAGAAATGCATTGGAACTCTCAGGGGTAACAGGCATAATCCAGAGAGGATGAGGCACAAAGGGAGCAGCAGCTCTTGCAGAACCAGACAGAAGACACAAGAAGCAAGAGCGATGATGACACAGCAACCTTTAATAAATGGTCCCCAATGCGTTTCGGCAGATTGCCTTCCTCAGGGGGCACAAAACACTCACAAACATGTAATAAAAACAATATGTTAAAACCTAGATGGAAACATGTAAATGTCAAACACATTAAAGCTGACCGGGCATGGAGTTAAAATATCTTAATTTGTGACACTCAAAATAAATAAATAATAGATAAGATCATAAATAATTAAAAACAGAACTTATGAGAATATAAATAGTTAAAAGATTATAAATAATTAAAAACGTATATATAAACTTAGTTAGTATAGCTAATAATAAATATAATGTGAACATAAAATAACTAAACCATAATGATGAGGACATATCTATAAATATATAAAACATGTTAAAAACATTAAAAAGCATTGTAGACCAACGTAGTGCAGAAGAGACCATAAAACCAAATAATCAAAACCAATACATAAAGAAGAATATGGTGTTAGGCCATACAAACAATGTTAAAAGAAGAAAAGGATAATGAATACAGTTTTTACTCACTACACAAATACTATCAGCAGGTCATCCGATAGTAAATTTCAGAGGGGCAAATAGCCAGAGACCCATTTGTTAAACATCCTGATGAAAATCAATAAATAGAACAAGGTGAGGAGAATCATCTCAATACAGGCTGAGATATGTGGGTATTATACAGGGTATGGGAGACTGGGAGAGGAGGGACACACTTTTATCACCTGAATAAATGAAAATACCATAAGGTAAAAATAGTCTTAGATAAATAAATGCGTGTGTGTAAATTACATGAGACTTAAAAACATGAGATGGTTATCAATGATTTAGTGCTTTACTAAAATCATCGGATTAAAATACTATTGGAGGGTAGAGTGAAACTTAGACAAACCAAATAAAAGAATTGTAAACTGAAAGCTAATGTCAAAGGGCTGAGTGATTACTCACTGTATCCAAACGAATTGCTTAAATTGTAGGCACGATGCTGCCCTACGTTGGTCTACAACGCTTTTTAATGTTTTTAACATGTTTTATATATTTATAGATATGTCCTCATCATTATGGTTTAGTTATTTTATGTTCACATTATATTTATTATTAGCTATACTAACTAAGTTTATATATACATTTTTAATTATTTATAATCTTTTAACTATTTATATTCTCATAAGTTCTGTTTTTAATTATTTATGATCTTATCTATTATTTATTTATTTTGAGTGTCACAAATTAAGATATTTTAACTCCATGCCCGGTCAGCTTTAATGTGTTTGACATTTACATGTTTCCATCTAGGTTTTAACATATTGTTTTTATTACATGTTTGTGAGTGTTTTGTGCCCCCTGAGGAAGGCAATCTGCCGAAACGCGTTGGGGACCATTTATTAAAGGTTGCTGTGTCATCATCGCTCTTGCTTCTTGTGTCTTCTATAATCCAGAGAGGAGCCAATGTTGCAGAGGAACTGTTTTGGGCACTGGAGATAGGAGACTGCTAGCTGAGAGAAGCCCTGACGAGGAGCCAGGACCTTCAGCAGCAATCCAGGAACTTGCTGGAAACTTGCCTGCTACAAAAAGGACTGTGAGTAACTCTGTGACTAACAGTAGATTAGGTCGGCTAGAAGCACTGAGCCGCTTAATGAGAAAGAAGAGGTTGCCAATGTCTGCTGAAAACCCTCTAGATAAGGAAAAGTCTTGTTGGAGAAAATTATTAGAGTGGCTGGAAAGTGAAAAGCCTGAGTTTGCACAGGGAGGTTTAGACCACGATACTGAAAGCACAGCTTCAGAAGAAATGCAGACAGAAGGCTATGGTTCTGATCATGACTCAGAATCTTCTGTGATGGATTGTTCTTTCTCTCATAGGACCTTATAAATGTCTAAGCAGTAGAAAGAGAAAAGCTTAAAGAATTTCATTTCTCTGGCAAAGCAAAAGGAAACAGGCTGGACATTGTTTTAAGAATCCTGTTTGCCTTAAAAAAATGTTTCATGCTGAATGAAGCAAGTAAAGCTTTATCCTGAATGTTGAAAGTTGTAAAACGGAAACCTCTATGTGTGTTTAATGCTGAAGGAAGCAATGAAAGTCTTATTTTGAATCCTGGAAGTTATGGAAAATATGGTTTGGGAGAAAGAATCCTATTTTGTTTAATTTATCATGCGTTGAGCTTTCTAAAGGCTCTTTTGGGAGGAGTAGAAAACCAAAATAAATAAATATTCCTGTGTTTGCCTTACAACCCTCGGGCCTCAATTTCTTTTGAAACCCACAACTACAAACCCCAGCAGCCCCGGCTCTGGACTAAATAGAGGTACGTCCCTACCCTAGGCGTCAGCCCGGGGTAGTGCTTTGCCACAGTAGTCAACCCTGCCAAAAGCCGCTTAGTTCCATCTCAGGTGTTGGAATACCTGGGGGTGCGATTCGACACTTAAGTGGGTGCAGTATTCTTACCAGCACGGCGTGCTCTGGCGCTGCGTCAGCTCGTGCGCAAATTCTTAGCCACAGCTGCCCCGACAGCGTGGAGTTATCTCCAGGTACTCGGCACCATGGCGGCAACACTGGAGGTGGTCCCATGGGCCCGGGCTCACATGCCCCCGTTACAGCGGTTGTTGCTCCACCGTTGGTCACACCAGTCGGATGTGTTGAGCAAATGCCTTCCCTGTCCGGCTGAGGTCCGGCAGTTGCTCCGCTGGTGGCTCTGCCCGTCGAATCTGGCACCGGGGTTGCCTCTGGAGCAACCGCAGTGGCTCCCACGGATGATGGATGCAAGTCTAGCAGGCTGGGGAGCACACTGCGGGGAACACCGCAAAAGGCTTGTGGAGTCTCCAGGAGGCCCGGTGGTCGATCAATTGGCTCGAGCTCAGGGCGGTAGCTCTAGCGCTGCAAGCCTTTCAGTCGGCGGTGGCCGTCCGTGCCATCCAAGTTCTCTCGGACAACTCCGCAACGGTGGCATACATCAATCGCTAGGGTGGAACAGGGAGCTCGGCCATGGAAGAAGAGGCAGAGGCACTGTTTGCTTGGGTGGAAACTCGGCTGCAGGCGTTCTCGGCAGCACATATTGCTGGAGTGGACAACATGAAGGCAGATTTCCTCAGCAGAGTCAGGGTGGATGCGGGAAAGTGGGAGCTTCACCCGGACGTATTCGCGCAATTAGTCCGCAGATGAGGACCCCCAATCATGGATCTCTTGGTGACTTTTCACACCGCCAAGGCAGTTCGCTTTTACAGCAGACGGCGAGAAAGGATGTCTGAGGGGATCGATGCCCTATGCAGCGCTGGCCGTCAAGCGGGCTGCTTTATGTTTTCCCCCCGTGGGCCCTGATAGGGCGAGTGATTCAGCGTATCGAGGCCCATTGGGGAAGGGTCTTGCTGGTTTATGTTTATTAAAATATTTTCTATACCGCCCCATACCAGTGGCATCTGGGCGGTTTACAATTATTAAAATAACATTATATTACAGGCTGTTAAGAAACTGAAAAGAACGCCAGTTAAAATAATAAAAGCGATAGAGGAGAGGCAAAGGATAAAAGAACATAGCAAGTAGAGAAACATCAACAGGAGGAAGAGGAGGGAGACAAGGACGGGGAAGGGAGATCAAATGCCAGACCAAACAAATGGGTTTTGAGTTGCTTTTTAAAGGCTTGGTAGGATTGCTCTGAGCGGAGGGAAGGGGGAAGTGAATTGCAAAGTCTAGGGCCCAGGAAGTAGAAAGCCGAGGAACAAGTGGATTCAAGGTGGGCTTGGGAAGGAGAAGGGAGGGACATACGGTTAACATGGATAGAACAGAGCAAACGATGGGGGGTGCGGAATTGAATCAGATCTGCAAGATAGAGAGGGGTACCTGTGTGAATCACCCTGTGTGCAAACGTAAGAATCTTGTACCGTATACGAAACGAAATTGGTAACCAATGATGGTGCAAAAGTAGGGGAGTGACGTGATCGTAGCGAGAAGCACAAGATAGTACACGGACCGCTGCATTCTGGACACGCTGTAAACGGGAAAGTTGAGATTGTGGTAAACCAGCTAAAAACAATTACAATAGTCAAGACGGGACATCACAAAAGAAAGAATAAGAGTAGCTAGGGCAAAGGGTGATAGAAAAGGGGGCACAGCCCGAAGCTGTTTGAGGGAGAGAAAGGAGCGCTGAACTATTGAAGAGATGTGTTCCTTGAATGAGAGAGAAGAGTCAAGAATAACACCAAGATACTTAAGGGAAGAAACAAGAGGAATGGGCTGGGAAGAAAGAAAAGGGGCACAGGTGGGGGAAGGACTCCCAAGGGTGAACCAAATGGCAAAAGACTTAACAGGGTTGACATGGAGAAAATTAGAGGTGAACCAGGAGGCAACAGCAGAGAGACAGAGGTTAAGGGGAGAAATATCAGGCACAAGGGAATCTGTATGGTGCAGGAGAATGATATCATCCGCGTAATAGTACGCAGAGATACAAAACTGCTGGATTACTAGAGCAAGAGGGGCCAGGAAAACATTAAAGAGAAGGGGAGCAAGAACAGATCCCTGAGGTACACCACAGGAGAGAGGAGTGGAAGCTGAAGAAGACCCAACCACTACCGAAAAGGAGCGACAGGAGAGAAAGCCGGTAGTGCCGGATAGGCCCCGGCGACCTTGGTATGCGGATCTGGTGCGTCTTCTCAATGGGGAGCCATGGAGGTTACTGGACAAGGAAGATCTGTTGCTCCAGGGTCCACTGCGAATGCCTCAGGTGGGCTGGTTCTCGCTTACGGCTTGGCCATTGAAAGGGCGAGGCTAAAGAAGAAGGGGTATTCGGCAGCGGTAATTTCTACGTTGCTGTGGGCCCAGAAGAAGTCTACATCATTGGCGTATGTTCGTATCTGGCGCATATTTGAGGATTGGTGTTCGCAGTGGCAGATCTGAGCTTCCACCGTCTCGGTGCCTTTGATTCTGAATTTTTTGCAGGACGGTTTCAATAAAGGGCTAGCTGCCAGTTCGCTCAGGGTCCAGCTTGCGGCGCTGGCATGCTATAGAGGAAAGATTCATGGAGTGTCCCTGGGTTTGCATGCGGATGTGATCCGGCTCTTGAGGGCGGTAGCTAGGTTGCGACCTGCTCGCAGATTGTGGGTTCCCCCGTGGGACCTTAACCTGGTTTTGGGAGCGTTGACCAAAGAACCGTTTGAGACTCTCCACTTGGCATCCGTCAAAGACTTGACGCTAAAGACAGTCGTTTTGGTAGCCATCTGTTCAGTGCGGAGAGTTTCTGAGTTGCAGGCTCTTTCCTGTAAGGAACCCTATTTAGTCTTTTCCAGGGAAAAAGTCGTACTGCGGCTGGTGCCCTCCTTCCTGCCGAAGGTGGTTTCGCCCTTCCACCTGAATCAGTCGGTGTCCTTGCCAGTGCTGGGTCGGTCAGGAGAGGTCACTGTGAGCTGTGAACAGCAGTGTTTGGACTTTAAGAGGACACTGCGGCAGTACTTTAAGGTTTCAGAGTCCTTCCGCAGGTCTGAATGTTTGTTCGTTCTGTTCGGTGGTCCGCGTAGAGGAGGAGCAGTGGCTAAGGCTTCAATATCTCAGTGGATCCGGGAAGCTATCGCATCCACTTACATACTGCGTGGAAAGCCGGTGCTCGCAGGGTTGCGGGCTCACTCATCCAGAGCTCAGGCTACTTCATGGGCGAAGTGTAGTTTATAAAATATGCACATACATTGTAACTGTACTCAGGGCCGACGCTACTCGGTAGGCAGGGTAAGCACGTCAGGGGGAAGCCAGTATTCAAGGGCGCTGCGCAGTGCAGTGGTACTCAGTGCCTGTGGGAACAACCTGTCCGATAGACCAAAGAGTAGAACACTAATGCGTTGCTGGCCGTGATCACGGCCTTCTTCAGTGTCCAAGGGAGCAGCCTGTCCCACAGGCCAAAAAGAAGAAGGCTGCAATCACAGTCAAGAGTGCTGAGGTGAAGAGGAGCTGGGACCAGAGATGCACAAGAAGTAGGAGGGAAAAATTTAAAGGGGTAGTGGGTTTGAGGAAGAAAGAAAGATAGGTGGACGACAAAGGGGAGGGAGAAAGGGACAGAGACTGGGAAGGGAAAAGAGTTGGGAGGAGGCAGCAGGAACATAAGAACATAAGAAATGCCTTACTGAGTCAGACCAAGGTCCATCAAGCCCAGTATCCTGTTTCCAACCAGGGCTCCACACATCAAACAGTAAGTAAGGATTTGAGGGTTTCTTTGTTTGGTTTTTTTATTACATTGCTAGCTCTCTGACTGGGAGCTCTTAAAAGGGTTTTGTGTATATTTTTTAAAGCAAGGTTACTTTCATTTTTGCTGTTTTAGGGGAACTTTACTTGAGCACAGTAGGTTGCTGACTCCAGTAACCTCAGGTTTAGAAACTCTTTAACACCTAATCAGGAGTTAGTGGGCCTGTTTCCTGAGTGCAGTTGAAGCCTGCATAAAAGGCTCCTGTGCCCTGCCCTTTTGAGGCTTTCCTAACCAGGGCTCCACACATCAAACAGTAAGTAAGGATTTGAGGGTTTCTTTGTTTGGTTTTTTTATTACATTGCTAGCTCTCTGACTGGGAGCTCTTAAAAGGGTTTGTGTATATTTTTTAAAGCAAGGTTACTTCATTTTTGCTGTTTTAGGGGAACTTTACTTGAGCACAGTAGGTTGCTGACTCCAGTAACCTCCTCAGGTTTAGAAACTCTTTAACACCTAATCAGGTGTTAGTTCCCTCCCTACCCACCCCGACTCCCACCCACCCCTAGTGAGCAGTCTTGCTTTATAGGGCACCTCCCCCTTTAACAGATCACAGTGAATTGGACCAGCACATTTGTATATAATTAAAGAGTTTTAACTGCTTTTTCTCTGAAAGGACAGCTGCGAAACTGGCTGGTACTTGGTAGATCTCTCTCTTTTGCTCTAACAGATACCTAAGCTCCACGAAAAGAACAATGGCTGGGAAAAATCGTATTGCTAAAGCTGTTGCCCCCGATACAGCTTCTGCCTCGGTCCAGACAGAGGTCCTAATGCCGGTTGAAGGACCAGTCCCATGTGTAGGGTGCCTGCATGCTGAAGCTCTGAGGAAATAGGTGGAGGAACTCAGAGAAGAGGTGGCAAGGCTGAGGAGCATTCAAGACAGTGAGAAGTACATTGATGAGATGCTTCTTGCAGCAACCAGGCTCTCCAGCACAGGAGAAGATGGGTGCCAACAGAATGTCGATGGTTGGACACAAGTCACCAGGGCCTGAAAAATCACCAATCCAACTTCTCCAGCCCTTGAATTGAAGAACCATTATGCAGCCCTGGAAGTGGATGAGGTGAAAGCATCCCTGGAAAGGGAAGAACCAGAGTTCAATTACCCCAAAGTTGCGGAATCAGTGACCAGAAGGAAACGAAGGGTAATGGTGGTTGGAGACTCTCTTCTGAGGGGTACTGAGGCGTCCATCTGCCGACCAGACTTGATGTCCAGAGAGGTATGCTGTCTGCCTGGTGCCAAAATCCAAGATGTTACGGAGAGTTTGCCGAGACTCATCAAGCCCACTGACTATTACCCAATGTTGCTAATCCATGTTGGAACAAATGATACTGCCAGGTATACCTCGGAACGAATCAAAAGTGACTTTATGGCTCTGGGACAGAGGGTGAAGCAGTTAGGTGCACAGGTGGTGTTCTCTTCAATCCTCCCTGTTGAGGGTAAAGGCCAAGGCAGAGAGGCTCGCATCCTGGAGATGAATGCATGGCTGTGTGGATGGTGTCATCGAGAGCGTTTTGGTTTCCTAGACCATGGGATGCTGTTCCAAGGTTTGCAAAGCAGAGATGGCATCCATCTGTCCAAGAGAGGTCAACGCATCTTTGGTAGTAGACTGGCTAATCTACTGAAGAGGGCTTTAAACTAGATTAGTTGGGGATGGGTGAAGAAAGCCCCCAGGTAAGTGAAAGCCCCCAGGTAGGTGATACATTAAATACCTTTATGGAAATGGGTAACAGGGGTAACATATGGAAAGCAGTGTGTATTAATGCCCGTAGCATGGGAAATAAGATCCCTGAAGTTGAAGCTTTGGTGGGAGTGGCTGACTTGGATTTAGTGGCAGTTACAGAAACGTGGTCCACAGAAAACCATGACTGGGATGTAACTATACCTGGCTATACTTTATTCAGAAAGGACAGGGTAGGAAGAAGGGGAGGAGGAGTGGCACTATATGTAAAAACTACTATTAAAGCTTTGGAATTACAGAGCTTAAAAGGGAGAGAGGAGGCATTGTGGGTTAAACTAGAAAGAGGGAAAGAGAAATCTATTTGCATTGGAGTGATATACAGACCTCCCTCACAAGAGGAAGAGGTGGACAGAGAGTTAATTGAAGACATACGCAGCATTGCTAGGAAAGGGGAAGTGCTACTGATAGGAGATTTCAATATGCCAGATGTTGATTGGCACATTCCTGCTGCAGTATCATCTAGAAGTAAGGAGATCCTGGATTCTCTACAGGGAGAACTATTCAGGCAATTGGTAACAGACCCCACACGTGAAGGGGCCATACTGGACTTGGTGCTTACCAATGGTGAAAGTGTTTCTGATGTTGTAGTGGGAGATCATTTTGCATCCAGTGATCACCAGATGGTGTGGTTCAGTATTAGGACTAGGGCTGTTAGAATCCATTCCAAGGTGAGGATCTTAGCCTTTAGGAAGACTAACTTTGCGAAGATGGGCCAATACCTCAGGGAGTTGTTAGTGGGATGGGAACAGCTGGGGGATGTAGAAAAACAGTGGGCAAAACTGAAATGGGGTATTTTAAAGGCAACCAACCTTTTTGTTAAAATGGTAAATAAAGGCAAAAGGAACAGGTGACCGCTATGGTTTTCGAAGGAAGTAGCTGAACAAGTGAAGAAAAAGAGGGAGGCCTTCATGAAATACAAGAGATCACAGAGAGAGGAAGACAGGCATCTGTATTTGGAAAAACTTAGAGAAGCTAGCAAAGTAGTCAAGAAGGCAAAGATTCAAAAGGAGGAGGAAATAGTCAATGCAATAAAATGGGGGGATAAGACATTTTTCAGATATATTAGTGAGAAGAGGAAGGGCAAAAGTGGTATTGTCAGACTCAAGGGTGCAGGGGGGGGAATATATAGAAGCTGATAAGGATAAAGCGGAATTGCTTAACAAATATTTTTGTTCTGTGTTCACAGATGAAGAACCAGGAGCAGGACCTCAGAAAACACCCACAAATAAGAACAGAAGCGAGAAACATCTTGAACTATTTTCAGAAGACTGTGTTCGTGAGAAACTAGCTCAACTTAAAGTAGACAAAGCGATGGGACCGGATGGGATACACCCTAGAATACTGAGGGAACTTGGGGACGTTCTAGCAACTCCACTGACTAACCTTTTCAATGCCTCATTGGAGTCGGGAGTGGTGCCAAAGGACTGGAGAGAGGCTCATGTGGTGCCTTTACACAAAAGCGGAAGGAAGGAAGGATGTGGTTGAAAACTACAGGCCGGTTAGTTTAACTTCGGTGGTGAGTAAATTATTGGAAACGCTGCTGAAAGAGAAAATAGTGAGGTTTCTGGAGTTCAGCGGATTACAGGATCCGAGGCAGCATGGATTCACCAGAGGCAGGTCTTGTCAGACAAATCTGATTGATTTCTTTGACTGGGTGACCAGGGAGTTGGACCGAGGGAGAGCTCTAGATGTGGTGTATTTAGATTTCCGTAAAGCCTTCGACACTGTTCCTCACAGGCGACTTATAAACAAACTGAGCACCCTAGGGATGGACCCTAAAGTTACTGCTTGGGTTAGAAATTGGTTGTGTGGGAGGCGACAAAGAGTACAAGTAAATGGAGCTCACTCTGAGGAGAAGGATGTTACCAGTGGTGTGCCCCAGGGATCTGTCCTTGGTCCGATTCTTTTTAACATCTTTGTTAGTGATATAGCAGAAGGGCTGTCGGGTAAGGTTTGCCTCTTTGCGGATGATACCAAAATCTGCAATAGAGTAGACACCCAGGAAGGGGTAGATAACATGAGGAGGGATCTAGCTAAGCTTGAAGAATGGTCTAGAATTTGGCAGCTGGGATTTAATGTTAAAAAATGTAAGGTCATGCATTTGGGCTGCAGCAATCCAAGGGAGCAATACAGTATAGGAGGTGAAGTACTTTTGTCCACTAAAGAAGAGCGGGACCTAGGCGTGGTTGTGTCTGATGATCTTAAAGTAGCTAAACAGGTACAAAAGGCGACGGCAAAAGCTAGAAGGATGCTTGGGTGCATACGGAGAGGAATGGCTAGCAGAAAAAAGGAGGTGATAATGCCTCTGTATGTCTTTGGTGCGACCTCATTTGGAGTATGGTGTGCAATTCTGGAGACCGCACCTTCAAAAGGATGTGAACAGGATGGAGTCGGTGCAGAGGGTTGCTACTAAAATGATTAATGGGCTTCATTATAAAGCATATGAGGACAGACTTAAGGATCTTAATATGTACACCTTAGAGGAAAGGCGGGATAGAGGTGATATGATTGAGATGTTTAAATACCTCCGTGGCATAAATGTTCAGGGAGAGAGCCTCTTTCAATTGAAAGCAAGTTCTGCTACGAGGGGACATGGGATGAGGGTGAGGGGAGATAGATTCAGGAGTGATATGCGGAAATATTTCTTTACGGAAAGAGTAGTGGATCCGTGGAATAGTCTCCCAGTGGAGGTGGTAGAGATGAGGACAGTAACTAAATTCAAAAAAGCATGGGACCAACACAGAGGATCTCTAAAGGTAAAAAGTGGACTGTTGTAGTTGTTATGGAAGGACAGACTAGATAGGCCATGTGGTCTTTTTCTGTCGTCATGTTTCTATGTTTCTATGACCAATCCAGGCCATAAGTACCTGGCAGGTTCCCAAAGAGGCACACAGATTCCACAATCCTTGTCCCAGGGCAAGCAGTGGATTTCCTGGGTCCTATGAGGAGAGGCTAAAAGGATTAGGGCTCTTCAATCTGGAAAAGAGATGGCTGAGGGGAGAAATGATAGAGGTCTATAAATTAATGAATGGTGTGGAACAGATAAACATAGATCGATTGTTTTCACCATCAAAATATAGGAAGATTAGGGGTCATGCAATGAAACTACAATGTAACCTATTTAAGACTAATAAGAGAAAGCACAGTTACTTACCTGTAACAGGTGATCTCTGGGAACAGCAGGAATAAGTCTTCACATATGGGTACGTCGGTACCGATGGAGCCTGCGCGGGAACGCTCCCCAGCGCCCCAAAAAAGGAAAGCTTTTGGGAGCATCCCACAGCGCCTGCGCGCTGCCTTCCCGCCTTTCCTAACCGCCTCTCTCCAGTTCGAGTTTTAAAGCTGAGACAAAGAGAGAGAGAGGAAAGGAAAGATAGATAGAGAGATACAACTCCTAGGGGAGGTGGGTGGGTTGTGAAGACTTACTCCTGCTGTTCCCAGAGATCACCTGTTACAGGTAAGTAACTGTGCTATCTCCAGGAACAAGCAGGAATGAGTCTTCACATATGGGGACTCCCCAGCTAGAGATGCCCGGGAGATCCCCAAGGTTGTGAGACCCTGAGAAGGGCTCCACCTCCTCCCATGGATCTCAGGCATCCAACCAGGGATGGAGGGTAGGAGTTGATTAAGCATGGAACAGATGTTTGAGAACAGCCTGACCAAACAAGGCATCCCGGCGGGAGTCCTTGTCCAAGCAGTAATGGGCGGTGAAGGTATGAACCGAGGCCCAGGTGGCCGCTCGACAGATCTGGTCGATGGACACAGAATTTAGATGAGCCATAGAGGTTGCCATGGCCCTCACATTGTGAGCTGTGACATGGCCCTCCAGAGAAAGGTTCTTACTCTGGTAGGCGAAAGAAATACGCTGAGCAATCCAATTTGACAGTGTCCTCTTAGAGACTGGAAGTCCCAAATGAGAGGGATCAAAGGCAACAAAGAGTTGGGAAGACTTTCTATGTTGCTGTGTCCTTTGCAAGTAAAACATACAAAAAAGTTTTAGGTCCAATTTTTAAGAGTAATAATATACAGAAAATCAAAAAATAAATTACTCTATTCTTAACCTTAAAGCCTAAATAATCAGAGGGTAAATATAATGTAATTGTTTGCACGGAAGTGGTCTCAGTTTTCCTCGACTGCCTTGAAGACAATGTGCTGTCTCTTATGGCGCGTATTCACATCAATGACTCACTATCCGGCTTTTTTGTTTCTTTTCTTCTAATATAATACCCCTCTTCCTTTGTGCTTCACACTTCACACTACATACTGGACTTATGTTCTTAACCTCTGGTGAATGCTATATAAAAATATTTATAAATGTAACGTATCTGTAGTTAGATTCAATCCCAACACCTCACATGCAATGTTGTACTCGCGTTTCTCTCGCCTTCATGAGGTTCTTCAGGGGAGCATATTTAAATCAGCCAAATCTTTCCCAATATTTGCTGAAATATTATTAGATCAGGCCCAGCTTTCTGTGAAACAAATAGATCATGTATAAAGTTCATTTGTTAAAAGGCATTAAATAGCATATCTTAGATCTAAAACGCTAACCTCCTTTCTTCGTGAACATATAAACATACCTAATGTTGCTGAGATGTTATTCGCTGAAAAATACCATGACGTCTCGCTAAATCTTGTTTCTTGTTCGCCTCCTTTCATAGACGTATATCCTTCTAATTCTCAAAAAACGCCACGTATGTGCGGAAGTGGCTTACCGTCCCTTCTTTATAGCTCCTCCCATTAACTGCAACTGAACGAACACTTTTCCCCAATCAACAGACTCCCCACTCTATTTCCGTGTTAAGACCCTTAGGTATCAGGGTCTGTACATAAAAAATCCAACGTTGTTCACGGTAAATTAAGGTTTGTTCTACAGATTTCCCCTGCATCGGTACCAAAACTTGTTCAATGCAAAAGCACTTCAAATTCTCAAAATTGTGATTTTGTTCCTGACAATGTGGAACTATAGGCGCTGTCATGACTCTATGGGGCATGTTTACTAAAACCCTGGTAATGTGCGGGCCGCGCTAGTGTGCGGGTGCCATATAAGGAGTGGGCGTTTCTACCTGAAAAAGAAAAACCGGGATTTAAATATGCGCTAAGGTGCGTGGCGCCCATGTGCGCCCCGCACATTAGCGCATGAGAAAGCTGCGCGGGAGGCATAAGTGGCGTGCTGATGTGCAAGCAGAAGAGCAGAGCCACAGCACAATGGTTAAGACACTGACCAATGGTGCAGGGATCAGGGGTTCAATCCCCCACAGTGCCCAATGAAGACGGCTGGCTGAGGCATTACTTTAGGAGCCAGTTTAATATTGGGCGGCATAAGGCGGCGCGCTGATGGGCATAAGGCGGTGCGCTATTGCTTTAGAAGACATTTTAATATTGGGAGGCATAAGGCGGCGCGCTGATGTGCAAGCACAGGAACAGAACCACAGCACAATGGTTAAGACACTGAGCAATGGTGCAGGAATCAGGGGTTCAATCCCCCACAGTGCCCAATGAACAAGGCTGGCTGAGGCATTACATATTATGGGGAAGATTGCTTTAGGAGGCATTTTATTTTTATTTTAATTATCACTACTAGCAAACGCACTCTCAAAGCGTGTTAACATAAGGCGCCCCATAAGGCACATTTTAAAGTGCACTGTCTGCCAAGGCACCCTAGAATGTTGCTTATAGGGCACTTTATAGGGTGCCGTATGAGGTACCGCAAGGTCAGCATACTGTTTTTGATGGCAGCACTGTGCAGTTTAAGGAATGAAAAGCATAAGTAGGTGCGCTGACATGCAAGGAGGAGCAGCACTGGCGCACAATGGTTAAGGCACTGACTGCTGATACAGGGGTCATGAGTTTGCTCCCCAGGGTGCCTAATACATAAGGCTGGCTGAGGCATCAGCTTTGCAATGTACATTTTGTTTCCTGCAGCACTTTATTTTTATTTTATTAATTGCTGCCAGCAAACACGCCTCACGTGCCGTAATTGAAGGTGCCGTATAAGGCACCCTATAAGGCACTCCATAGGGCACATTATAAAGTGCACTGTCCGCCACGGCACCCTAAAATGTCCCCTATAGGGCACCCTATAAGTTGCGTCACAGGATAATGTATAGTGCACCTTATATGGACGGGAACCATAAGGTGCCCTATAAAGTGCCCTCAGAGGCACCTTATGGGTACAGTACGCTGAGGGTGTTTTTGCTGGCAGCAAAAATGTACATTAAAAAGAGATAATGCTTTGGGCAGCCCTATCAAATAACCCCACTGTGGGTTTGAACCCATGACCTCTGGCTTCACAGGCAGTGAAGTAACCATTGGGCTACAGCTCTATAGCTGCTAGAAAGCCCCTGGCTGGCTGCAGAGAGCCTGCATGTCACCACACAGACAGTCTGCTGTGGTCACCGGAATAGGGTTAGCCCACCCGTACCCATGATGCACTGCACATGCAAATCAGCTGTCCACAGATAAACACAAGATGGGGTATGCACCCCTACAGCACCTCGGCCTGGTAGGGGGAAGTGACCATGTGCACCCCCACAGCACCTCGGCCTGGTAGGGGGTACTGACCGTGTGTGTTACTGGCACAGAGTAGCTACACACCGTCACATTGTGCGGGTACTGTGCTCACCCTGAGGGTGCGGTGAGGCACCCAGCACCAGGTCCACAGCACCTTCCATGGCTGAAAGAGGCCATGCTGGAGGTCCAAAGCAGTGTTAATGTTTGAGATAGGTAGTTTCTGCAGAAACACCTTGGATATCTCTGTCTGTCTCAGTCAGGTGTATCCCCCATGGACCCCTAGGAGGATCATGTACCACCACCCTCCTCCTCCAGGGCTGAGGGTGGCAAACAGGGTCTCCCATCAAAAGATCCACATTCTACCTCCCTGCAATGGTGGCAGTAGAGGGGACCATCAACCCCAATACTGCTGGGGAACAGACACCCTACAGGGCAGTCAATGCAGCTGTGTACACATCCATAACGCAATAGCAGACAGACATTAGGCCTGGATATGCTAAGCTGCACCCCAACACTATCTGATATTGTCCTGCAGCAAGCCTTCAGCCACTGCACCCTGCAAGCCGCTCCATCAAGACACATACCAGCTGCAAACAGTCTGCTAGCTAGACCATAGTGCATGTTCCTGGTGGAAATGCATGCACCCAGAACTGGGATGTCAGCATACACAACAAGCAGATAAATCAGTGACTGGGCCCCAAAAGGAAACCCATAAATATCACATGAGAGAAATACTATATAGCACTATGGGGGTGCCTAGCCATGCTGTGGTCACTGCACAGTCAGGGTGAGAGTGATCTCCCAGCAGGACATACTGAGGTCACCCTGTCTGTGTAGGTGGTGGCCGGGCACTAAAATGTCCCAGTCAGTGCCCTAAGCCCTGTGCAGATGCACCCTGGCCAGGCCACCCTGTCCGGGCTATACCCATGGTACCTTGCTCCTCATTATGCACATTGGCAGGCCAATACTGGCAACAGTGCTGGCAGTGTGGGCTGTGGAAGGTGTTTGCAGCCACCACACACTGTCTAGACAGACACACACTCCGACACCTATGCCAGCATTGTGCTACTATAGAGGAGTTCAGCAGCCATGCCCACCACACCAGTCCTGGGCACAGTACAGGCATGGATATGCTACGCAATACTGTTGGAGGTCACTCCCCAGGGTGGTAAACACTGTCAGAGCCCAGACCTGAAGCACACACCGCAGACATCAGAATGATTGTTATGATGGAGCTCAATCAGCAAACTGTGCTTAACGTAGGAATTTCTATCTGCCAGTACTCATAGCAAACGTTTGAGAGCTGTGTACCGTATACCCAGGTGTAGGGTTGCATTGCTAAGGTATGCAAGTGCTAGTATTGGGAGATGCACGCAGGGCCCAATGTCCTGCCTCTCCAGGAGGCATTGGCCAATGGGGCCTGTGGGTGTGGGTGTGTCTGCCCCTGTTGGCTGCTGCTTTACAGCAGAGATTCCCAACTCCAGTCCTGGTGTGCCAAACACTGTTCGGGTTTTCATGCTGTCCCTCATGAATATGCATGAGCTACATCTGCATACCATGGGGGTGGTGCATAGATATGCAGCACAGGCATCTTTATTAGAGGCAGCATGGAACCTGAATGGTGTGTGGCCCTCCAGGACTGCATTTGGGAGACTCTGCTCTAGGTAATGCGCCTGTTTATGGTGTCTGTGCTCGGTGGGGTAAAATATAGGCGTATTAACCATGCGTATGTTCTCAGCAATAAAGGTTTGTCCTTACTATCACGGTTTAGTTGTGGGAAAAATATGTGGACTGGATTGGCAGTAGCCCCAGCTGGGCTTTGAACCTGTGACCTTCTGTTTTTGCACACACTGTCTGTGTGCACTGCACCACTGTGTTGCCACAGATATGCTGCATTCCCTGGGGTGTCCATGACTGTACATCCGACAGAGCCTGTCTGTTGCAGTGGATGGTGCCAGCCTGCACAGGGCTAGGCCACTGTCTGCTGTGGCTAGCAGCCACTGCCCCTCCACCACCTGTACCCTTCTGCCAACATGCTGACATGTCCTCATCTTGGAAAAAGCATATGACCTGATTGAGTTGTGGCACTCCAGGACTGCATTTGGGGGACTCGGCTGTAGGTAATGCCCATTGTTATGGTGTGTGTGCGGTGTAGGGTAAAATATAGGTGTTTGAACCATGCTTATTTTCTCTGCAATAAAGGAGTGTCTTTACTATCTCTGTTTAGTGGTGGGTAAAATATGGAGACTGGGTTGGCAGGAGCCCCAGCTGGGATTTGAACCTGTGACCCTCTGGTCCTACAGGCACTGGCTGTGTCCGCTGCACCACACTGTGGCCACAGAGACAGTGCAGTCCCTGGAGATAGGAAACCTGGCCGAACGAGTCAGAAACCCTGCTCTGCACAATTTTACGTGGGCTCATTCACCTTGTATGGAGACAAAAGGGCAAATAAACCTCAAAAATGACCTCGAAAAAAGGGGAAAAAAACATAACCAAGCTGGCCAATAGTGATATCAATGGGCAACATTAAAAAACACTCCCAGGAAAGCTCCAAAAAAAAGAAATGATTTTTGGAAGGGTCTATGCTCCGTAGACCCTTCTAAAAATCATTTCTTTTTTTTGGAGCTTTCCTGGGAGTGTTTTTTAATGTTGCCCATTGATATCACTATTGGCCAGCTGGATTATAATTTTTTTGAATTTTGTTGTGGTCATTTTCAATTTTTATTTGCTATTTTGTTCTGTGCACATGTATCACACTGCTCACGTTTTTTAGGTTTCCCCGGTTTTGCTGTACATTGCTGACGGAAATGGTTTCTCTTCCCTTTAAATCGGCTCTAACGCGAGGTTTTCACTCGCGGTATTTTTAAGATGGAATTTCAGCCCCGCTTCTGTGCAGAGAGCCTCTCCCCTCCCACTCTCCACCCATTGACCCTGTCCCTCCGCCCCTCGGGAGCCTTCCTTCACCCTCAGAATGCCTTTCTACGCCTCTATCGCACTTCAGCGCGCCGCACACTTGTGCGGGCCCGTTAGTGCAGCGCGCACGTGTGCGGGGCACAAAAACGCACTATTAGCGTGCGCTAAGGTACCTTAGCGCACGCTCAAGTGCGCCCCGCACAATTGCGCGGTTTAGTAAACATACCCCTATGTTTTAAGCGACTTCTATGTTCCAGCATCCTAGTCTTTAATGATCTAATCATTTTCCCTATATATAGGAGATTACAGGGACAAATTATCTCATATACAACACATTTAGAACTACAAGTTGTACTATTCCTCAGGACATATTCCCTTCCATGGTATGTGAACTTCTTTATTTCACTGGTAATTTCACAAATAGAACATTGTCCACATTTAGAATGTCCTTGATTCGCTTGTTGAGTTCCTTCAGGTGCCCTAGGACGAAGTATCGCTGGACTAAGTTTATCTTTTAAATTTTTATTTCTCCGCCATACACAGCGTATTGATTTATCTTGTAACCCCGGTATCGTATTCAAGATGTTAACATGCTTTGAAACGATCTTCTTTATTTTAAAGCTAAGCGGGGAAAATTGCATCGTAAAATTCACCATTTCAGAATCCACTGTCCTCATCACTGTATTTACATTATTCTCTTTTGTTGGCCTCAGTAACACAGATCTATCATTAAAGAGTGCCCGCCGATATGCTCTAGCTATTATTTTTTGGGGGTAACCCCTTTCTTTAAAATTAGTGGCAAGAACGCGAGCTTCACTTTTATAATCTCATATTTCTGAGCAATTTTGTCGATATCGGAGGAACTGGGAGAAGGGCAAACCTTCCTTTAGTTTTAGTGGATGTACACTTTGAAAATGAAGCAGAGTGTTACGATCTATTGGTTTTCTGTAAACAGATGTGATCCAATTTGAATCTCCTTTTCTTATCTTTACATCCAGAAACACTATCTCTGTTGTGTGGATATTGTGTGTGAACTGAATATTTTTGTCCTGGGCATTAAGCCAATCCACAAACAGATGCAGGGTTTTCATTTGACCCAACCATACCATAAAGATATCATCTATAAAATGATGCCAAAGCTTTATATGAGTATTCAGAGGGGACGAAGAAATCTTCTGACCCTCAAAATAGCCCATAAATAAATTTGCTACAGAGGGGGCAAAAGTTGCCCCCATCGCTATCCCTGATGTTTGTTGGAAGATAGTTCCCTCGAACTGAAAAAAATTCCGGAAAATAATTAGTTCAGTCAGATCCTTTAAAAACTGAAGCTGATATTCAGAAAGGTCTCCTCTCTCCCGTAATGTTCTCTCCACTGTCTCCATTGCTTGTGTCTGAGGGATGCTGGTATATAGAGCTGTCACGTCTAAGGTGACCAGAAGTGTATCAGGGTGTGTGGCCCATTGTGGGTTATCTTCTAAAATTCGTAGAAAATGGGCCGTATCTTTTATGTATGAGGGGATGTCCGTCAATAAAGGGCGTAAATAGGAGTCAATAAAAATTGATAGGGGTTCCAGAAGGGATCCCCTAGTAGATACTATCGGCCTTCCTGGTGGATGGGTTATACTCTTGTGTATCTTTTTACCCTCTGATTATTTAGGCTTTAAGGTTAAGAATAGAGTAATTTCTTTTTTGATTTTCTTTGCAAGTAAAAGGCAAGAGCCCTCTTACAATTCAGGGTATGAAGATTCCTCTCTGCACTTGATGCATGAGGACCTGGAAAAAAGACAGGTAAATATACCTCTTGGTTAAGATGAAAGGGCGAGACCACTTTAGGCATAAAGTGTGGATTGGTCCTAAGGACTACCTTATCATGATGGAACCTTGTATAAGGTGGATTAGCCACTAAGGCTTGCAGTTCACTGATGCGGCGAGCTGAGGTGACTGCAATAAGAAAGATAACCTTCCAGGAAAGAAATTTCAAGGAGGTAGTGGCTAAGGGTTCAAAGGGTGGCTTCATGAGCTGACCAAGAACCAGATTCAAGTCCCATGCCACTGGAGGTGGTCTAATGGGAGGTTTAGTTAAAAGAAGGCCTCTCATGAATCTTGCAATAAGAGGATGAGAGGAAACAGGTTGTCCATTGAGAGGCTTGAGAGATGCTGCAATAGCACTCAAATGGACCCTTATTGAATTTGTCTTGAGGCCTGCATGGGAAAGATGCAGGAGATACTCTAGTAAGGAATTCAAAGGTATTGCTAGAGGGTTAATACCCTTCTCAGCACACCAAATGGTAAACCTTTTCCATTTAAAAGCATAGGAACGTCTGGTAAAAAAAGATTTAGGAGTCATCGTGGATAACATGTTAAAACCCTCCGCCCAGTGTGCAGCGGCGGCCAAGAAAGCAAATAGAATGCTAGGTATCATAAGGAAAGGGATGGAGAATAAAACAAAGGATATTATAATGCCTCTGTATCGCTCCATGGTACGACCGCACCTTGAATATTGTGTGCAATTCTGGTCACCGTATCTTAAAAAGGACATAGAGTTATTAGAAAAAGTACAGAGAAGAGCCACCAAATTGGTGAAGGGGATGGAAGGCTACTCCTATGAAGAGAGGCTAAAAAGGTTAGGGCTCTTTAACCTGGAAAAGAGACGGCTGAGGGGAGATATGATAGAGGTCTATAAATTAATGAATGGAGTGGAACGGATAAACGTGGATCAATTGTTTACGCTATCAGAATATAGAAGGACTAGGGGACATGTAATGAAGCTACGGGGTAAACTATTTAAGACAAATAAGAGAAAATATTTCTTCACTCAACGTGTAATCAAACTCTGGAATCTGTTACCGGAGGATGTAGTAAGGGCTGTTAGTATAGCTGGGTTTAAAAAAGGTTTGGACAAGTTCCTGGAGGAAAGGTCTATAAACCGCTATTAAAAAGGGACCCAGGATATCAATGCTTGACCTAGTACAAGCACTGCAGAACCTGTGTCTTTTGGGGAAACTGCTAGGTACGTATGACCTAGATTGGCCACTGTTGGAAACAGGATACTGGGCTTGATGGACCTCGGTCTGACCCAGTATGGCATTTCTTATGTTCTTATGTTCTTATGGTAGAAGGCTTTCTGGAAGCATGAAGGATATCCCTTACTTGCTGAGAAAGATGCCAATCTTGAAGGTCTAAGCCTTCAGCAACCAAGCCCTGAGATGGAGAGATTGGGGGTTTGGGTGCCACAACGTTCCCCCCTCCTGAGACAGGAGATCTGGAGCAGACCCTAAGTCCAGGGAGGGAGCTTGGGAAAGATGCAGAAGTAGAGGGTACCACACTTGGCGTGGCCAACGTGGAGCTATGAGGATCATAGTCCCTCGATCTCTCTGAAGCTTGAACAGGGTCTTGGGAATTAGGGGAATGGGTGGAAAGGCGTACAGGAAGTCTTGACCCCAATGAAGGAGGAAGGCATCCTTGGCCTGAACTCCCTGACACAGAATTCTGGAACAGAATCGGGGAAGTTTGGCATTCCACGGACTTGCGAAGAGGTCTATGTCCGGGGTTCCCCAAATTTGAAAGATTCTGACTATCTGGTCCATATGAAGGGACCATTCGTGTGGAAGCAGAACTCGACTGAGTCTGACTGCCCAAAAGTTTTGAACTCCTGGAAGGTATACTGTCAGAAGATGAATTTGATGCTCTCTGGCGAAGGCCCACAATCTCAGAGCTTCGTTGCAAAGCGACAGAGAGCCAGTTCCTCCCTGCTTGTTCACATAGAACATGGCTACTTGGTTGTCCGTGTGAATGAGGACTGTCTTGTAGCTGAGCAGGGTATGGAAGACTCTGAGAGTCAAGAAGATTGCTCTGAGCTCTAAGAAGTTGATATGTAGGGAGGTCTCCTGTGGGGACCAAATGCCCTGGGTGGAGAGGTCTTGAAGATGAGCTCCCCAACCCTTTGGAGAGGCATCTGTTGTAAGGATTGCTTGGGGCAACAACTGTTGGAAGGGGGACCCCAGCAACAGATTTTGAGTGGACTTCCACCACTGGAGAGACCAAAAGAGGCGCCTGGAGGTTGCTATTTTGTCTGACAGACTTCCCGATGCCTGGGTCCACTGGGTGGACAAAGTCCATTGAGCTGCCCTCATGTGAAGGCGAGCATAAGGGACCACATGCACAGTGGATGCCATGTGGCCTAGCAGTTGTAACATCTCTTGAGCAGTTAGGTGGGTTTTTAACTCAATCTGAGAGGCTAACTGCACTAAGCGTAGGCAACGGGCCTGGAGAAGATAGGCCCTTGCAGTTGTGGTATCCAGCAAGGCCCCTATGAACTCTAGAGACTGAGTAGGGGTGAGTTGGGACTTTGGAATGTTTATAACCAGTCCCAGATACTGCAGGACACGCATTGTGCAGGCTAGGGAAGTCTGGGCCTCTGACTGGGATGGAGCTCGAATGAGCCAGTCATCCAGATATGGGAATACGAATATTCCTAGAGTGCGTAGAAATGCAGCTATTACTGCCATGCATTTTGTGAACACTCTTGGAGCAGAGTCCAGACCAAAGGGAAGCACCTTGTATTGATAGTGCTTTCCCTGATAAAGGAACCGAAGGAACCTTCTATGTGCTGGATGGATGAGTATATGGGTATACGCATCCTTGAGATCTAGAGAACAAAGCCAATCCTGACTCTAAAGGAATGGAAGGAGAGTACCTAGAGAAATCATCTTGAATTTCTCCTTGCATAGGAATTTGTTCAATTCTCTGAGATCTAATATGGGTCTGTAACCCCCTGTTTTCTTTGGAATCAGAAAATAGGGGGAGTAGAACCCTGAGCCCTGTTGAAGAAGAGGCACTTCTTCTATTGCCCCTTGGGCAAGAAGGGTAGAAATCTCTTGACCCAGAAGATCGAGGAGAGATGTTGGAGAATTGAACTGTCTCACCATGGTGTGAGGAGGAAGGTTTAATGGATGCACAAGGTTTAAGAAATGAAGTTTGTACCCTTCCCTTATAATGGAAAGGGTCCACTGCTCTGCTGTAATTTGCTCCCATCTGGGAGCAAAGTGAGCTAACCTTCCTGGAATGGTGAGAAGCTCTGGTTCTTTTAGAGCCAGAAAGGCTAAGTTCTCTAGCTGTAAGTCAAAGGCCCTGAGGAGGCTGAGGCTGTTGGGCTACAGTAGGCCTTGCAGCCTTAGACTTGGCCTGTTTAGGTTGTTGACGCTTTGCAGCAAAACGACCTGCAGAAGATGTCTGCTGACCATAAACAGGATAATATCTTCCCTTCTTGGGAAAATATGTCTTTTTGAACAACCTCTTCTGGACAGGATTAGAGGTAGACTTTGAAAGCCTATCCAAAGCAGAGTTTTCTGCATCCATCTGGGTGGCCTTTGCTTGCCAATCTTTGCCAAACAGGTTTTCACCTGTACAAGGAAGATTGCCTAATCCATCTTGGACCCAGGGTTCCAAATCAGAAGCTTGTAACCAAGCAATTCTGCGTGCACCTATGGCAATGGCCGAGGCTCTGCTGGCCCCCTCAAAAGAGTCAAAGGCTGCACGGTTAGAGAATTTGGAAACATCCTGGGCATGCTTAAGCCAGGTAAGAAAGTCCTCCCTTTTATCTTCTGGAAGAAAAGGGAGGAAAGTTTGCAGATGATCTGTAACTTCCTTCAGAAACATCCCCATATAGAGACTATAGGAGTTGATTCTGGCAACAAGCATACTGGCCTGGAAGATTTTCCTGCCAAAAGCATCTAAGGTTCTACATTCTCTTCCTGGAGGAGCAGATGAGTGCCTCTTTGCACTCTTTAACTTTTTCATAGCAGACTCCACCACAATAGAATGGTGAGGAAGCTGAGTTTTATGAAATCCAGGACAAGGAGGGACACGATACATGGTGTCCAACCTAAGAGAAAGAGAAGAGATGGTGAGAGGAGTCTCCCATATGCCTATCATGTGGTCATAAAGGATCTCATGAATTGGCAAAGTGGCTGCTTCTTTAGGAGCCTTGGGATATTGCAAAATATCCAATTTTTTGGCTCTAGGCTCTGTCTCAGGGGCTACTGAGATAGAAAGCCCCTTGGCCACTTCCCTTATGAAGTCTTGAAAAGACAAGTCTTCTGGAGGGGACATTCTTCTTTTTGGAGAAGAAGGCTCCTGAGGAAGGAGTACCGATGCTTCGACAGAGGCCTCCGATGCATCAGAGTCTTCAGAGGAATCGAAGTATCGCCTGTCTGGATGCTCCTGTAAAGCCCGATACGCATACCTTGTGGTATCGACATCGGGAGTCATCGGTACCGAATCGGTACCGATAGGCATCATCGGACAGGGTACCGCTGCAGTCGACACCAAAGCCGATGTCGATGCAACCGGTACTGGCACCGGAATCGATATCGAAGCCAGTGTCGGAGCCGGTACCGACAACGAAGCTTGTTGCGGTACCAGCGGCGTCGCAGCTTGTATGAATGCCGTGATGGCACGCTGCATGGTCAGAACATTCTGATCCATCGACGCCATGAATGTCTGGAGGTCGGTACCGGCAGATTCCATCGGTACCCCAGAACATTGCAACAGGTGATCGTTCGAGGCCGTGTCATCGATGTCAACCTGTGACCCCATAGGAGGAGCTTTGGAAGTCGGAGCTTCCCGCCGGGGTACTTTTGCCGATGCAGGATCCTCGAGGGCAAGCCCGGAGGCATCTCGATGCTTAGAGGGAGATCTACCCTTCGAGGACCGGCTGGACTTATGTTTGGTTACCTGAGATCCATAGGAGGAAGAAGAAGCCCTGGACGACGTCGATGCCACTGAAGCTGCATCAGAGGGAAACAAGTGTACTGAGCTTGGCTGCTCAGTTCTGTAAACCTCTTTTAGACATCATGGAGCAGGACGCACAATCCGTGATGGAATGGTCAGGACCCAAACACTTAAGACACCAGTCATGGGTGTCGGTAACAGAGATGGTACCGCTGCACTTAGTGCATTTTTTAAACCCGGAGGTGGGCTTTTCCATGAGGAATTTTTCTGTTAGGCCCAAGGAAGACAAATACACTGAAGTGGAACGGAGTATTCTTTTTTTTTTTTTTTTTTAAAGAAAAGAAAGAAAAGACCGGCGGTACCGGTCCGACGTCGAAGAAGGCAGACGCGCGACTAAAGAAATAAAATAAAATAAAGAACTTCTTCAGCGGTGACAGGAATGCGACCTGCTGGCTCCGCGGAAAGGAAGAACTGGAGAGAGGCGGTTAGGAAAGGCGGGAAGGCAGCGTGCAGGCGCTGTGGGATGCTCCCAAAAGCTTTCCTTTTTTGGGATGCTGGGGAGCGTTCCCGCGCAGGCTCCGTCGGTACCGACGTACCCATATGTGAAGACTCATTCCTGCGTGTTCCTGGAGATAATATTTTTTCACTCAACATGTAATCAAATTCTGGAATTTGCTACAGGAAGATGTAGTAAAAGCTGTTAGTGTAGCCAGGTTTAAAAAGTTTGGACAAGTTCCTGGAGGAAAGGTCCATAAAACATTATTAAAGGGGATCTTGGAAATCCACTGTTTGCCCCAATACAAGCATTGTGGAACCTGTGTCTTTAGGGGAAACTGCTAGGTACGGTGATAAGGAAGCTTATCATAGCTCAGGAAGGAGCTATAGTAAAGGTGAAGTGACTCTGAACAAGCAACCTGTCAGTTCTGGTAGAAATAAGAAAACAGAATTTTTCCATAAAGACTACCAGTCCCAGAATGCACCAGGTTTCCAACAGCCATTAGAGGAGCTGAAGTGGGGAAACGTGTGTTCAATCAAGAGGGCTATGAGGTAATCCCCAAGCACTCATCTCAAAGGGCAGGGCCTGATTCAGCACAGCTGCGTTGTGCTAGGGTGGAGCACTCATCTAGGCAGAATAAAGGTAGAGTTTATTCTACAGAGAATTATCCTCATCCTCAGAATCAGCTTGGATATCCTCAGCTTGGAGGTCTTCATCATCTGGAGGATCATCAGAAGCAGAAGCCAGTGCGGACGGACAGAGAGGGCAAGAAACCCTTTGGAAGAAAGAAGAGAAAAGCATTTGGGAGGTCTAAAGGAGTCCAGAGCAGTACGTATACTGGGAGACATTCAAAAGGCCAGCATACACCATTGGACTGGGGAAAACCAGAGGAGTGGTGCTGCAGAGCTAGGAATCTCCAGACGGTACCTGTGAGGGAGATGGCTGCACTTGGAAGGGACCCTAGGACCCGTGCCAGAAGGTATGTGAAGAGAGATCCAGTGTCCAGGGATCTGGATTGGAAGGCTGGACATAAGAACTGGACTACATACTGGCCAGGCTATTTAGAGAGGAACTCTAACAGCAATGGAAGCTCAGGTATGAACACTTATCTATGCCCTAGCTATACCCTTGAAAGACAGCAGGGAAACAAGTATTCACCTGAGAGTGCTCCATTGAGAAATTCCTCTGTAACAATCCATGATATTGAACCCATGATTGTTGAAGAAGGGGGAGGGGTTGCAGATGCAGGCTGTGAATACATGGATTGCTCTTTGTCTAAACTCCTTTGGTAATTTACTGTTACAAAGTACAACAACCATCACAAAGAAATACAAACTTGTTCTTTAATCTACTCAGAAAAGCTCCTGAGTAGGATTTTGAGCCACGCAGTAGAAAGCAAGCCAGCTAAGGGGTTTCAGCTGGGTAACTGCTAGCAATTGAGCCTTACCTAATTGCTTGTGAGCTCTGAGGAAATCACTTCTGAGTCCATGTGTGAAGATATAAGAAGTTAACCTGAAAAGAACAGTTTTTCCCTACTTTGTGGGTTTTGCTTGTTGTTTGATGCACTGCTAAGAAAATATTAGCTAGAGCCTACAGAAAAGACCAGTTTGTTACCAACCAGGTCTTTATTCTTTTGATTTGATTGCCTGACAAGTTCAACTGTTGTTTTCCTGATTTTGTTTTTCTAAGTTTAACACTGAAAGCAAGTATCCTGTTTTATGTGCTACCAAGCATATCTGTGTTGGGAGAAATAACCCCATAAATAAATATCTTATTGGCTTTACACTCAAGCACAACTAATTATTGTGAGCGGCTGTGTCTGGTGTGAATGGACTGCATTTCCCACAATCCCTTGCAAATCATATTGATATATGCCTTTGCCAAGACTGTGAACATTCTCACCCAGGCACCCGTCTGACAGTACCTGTGACCTAGATTGGTCACTATTGGAAACAGGATACTGGGCTTGATGGGCCTTGGTCTGACCCAGTATGGCATATCTTATGTTGTCTTTAATAATGATTTATGGACTTTTCCTCAATTTTTTAATCTCTTTGTTAGTGATTTTTCGAAAGGATGACCAGTAGGTGGTGTCAGGCGGAATGATGGTGGGAAAAGAGGTGTTGAGGTCCTGACGGGGGTGTAGCTGCTTGTATTGAGCAGCAAGATGTTAGTGGTTGACAACATAAGTTTGGTTGTGGTTGTTGGGTGGTTGTGTGAGGTGCTTGACTATATCAAATAGTTCTCTTGGGCAATTAATAGAGGTATTGCTGATCTTAGTGTGATAGTCCTTCTTGGCCTTATCTGTGGTTGCATGGTAATTCTGAAGTAGTGCTAGGTATTTGTTGTGGTCTTCAGTTTGTGTGGTTTTACACCATTTCTGTTCCAGTTGTCTTAGTTTGTTTTTTAGTTGCTGAAGAGTACTGGAGTACCAGGGCATTTTGGGGGTGTTGTGTTTTTTTGTTAGCTTGTGTTGATTGGGTTGTATTTTAGCTACATCTCCAAGTACTTTGTTCCAGGTATCTGTCAATATTGTTGTATCTGATGTATCCATCCTTATGTTCTTTGTGGTGTACTCCAAGAAGGCTTCCATGTTAAATTGTCTGAATCATCGCATGGTCTGTTGTTGTTCTGTCTGAATTATTGTGGATTTTAGGGGACGAGCAAAGGTGATGAGACTGTGGTCAGTCCATGGCATTGGGTAAGTTTGTAGTGTGGGGGTGGGGGGGGGGCTGGTATCTATTGGGACAGTGGGGGAGAAGATTAGGTCAAGGGTGTTGCCTTTGATATGTGTGGGGGATGTTACAGTATATATTCTGAACGAAGTCCATTGATTCCATGGCTGAGAGGAAGGTTTCTGCCACAATTGTAGGTAAGGAGGGGAGGTTGAAGTCTCCTAGGATGAGACGGTCCTTCTTGGCTGCCACTCCGGAAGTTCCTCCGCTCAGCAGACTTTCCTGTTGTCCCTGGCCTTCTTCATGGGCTCTTCCTCTTTCCCGGCTGTGTAGGTCTTGTTCAGGCGTGTGCAAAGGTCAACCATCCTAACAACTACGCCACCTGTGGCGCTGCACCCCGTCTAGGCGGTTGCCTATAGGAGGCAGCGTGCCATCCAATGTCTCTTTTTATGCTCTAGCCCCAGAGCTAAGGCTTCTGGAATTGTAGTTGTGGGCAAATAAAGCAGTCCGAGTGGTATTAGAGGCGAACACAGGAAATTTATTCATTTTGTGGTTTAAACTTTGCAAACAATTCTTCCTGGGAAGTTTGAACAGGACAACACAAAGGAAGGGTATTTCTTCACCCAAAAAGGTATCATACAAACATTGCAGTGACAAAATAAACTTGCTTCCATCAGCTTACATAGAACGGAAAAGTATTTTTTTTTCTTCACCTGCCACAGTTGAAACCAGTGCTTATTGCTTCCTATTACTGTCTAGCACACTCCAGTTCCCTTCAACTGTTCAGGGTTTTAAAACAGCCTTTTTCCTGCTTGTCTGTATTACAAACAACACAGCTATTTCTTCAACACATTCACTTCACACTTGAGCATTTCTCTTAGCTTTATCATTAGCCATTCTGTTTATCTCCCAGGTTTTCAGCCCTCCAAGTATCAGGACAATTAATTGCTTTGGCTCCTGGTTTTTTCCTGGCTTAAAAAATGTTGGCCCCCTTTCACTCTGACTTTAGACACAAAGAGCAATCCATTAAAGAATCAGCAGAGTCCTGCTCCACTATACTGGGCTCCGTTTCCATATCTTCATAATCAGGCTCATAAGGTTCTGGGTTTGTATCTGCGTCTGAGAATTGTGGCTTAACTTTCTTTAAAAGTGTGAAAACTTTTCCCAATGAGATTTCTTTCTCTCCTCTGAGTTTCTAAAATGGCTGCAAGGCTTTTTACCTCTGAGTAAAACATTCAAAGGTTCTATCTGTCTCACCTTGCTTCTGGGAACAGTCTTTCTCACAGGCCTTTTAAAAAAGGTAATTTCTCCTTCAGAGTCTTCTAGGGATGCCTCTGTGTCTGAGCTAGAATCCATCGCTCTCCCAAGGCTATCCCTCCTACCTTCAAACCGTGCTGCAGTGTCTTCACAGCAGGGGCTCCACTCTGAAGAGCAGTCTCCTGTATACCGGCTGCTTTGAGAGTTTCTCCTGTGTCTGTCCCTGGACACTCTCTGCCTTTCACCCCTGAAGATTCTGTTCTCTACAGCCTGGTTTGTGATCCTTCTTTCCAGCTGGCCTGTAGTCAGCTTCCTTAGTCCCTCTCCCTTGGACGGCTCGTGACTGCTGCTGTGGCTGGCTCTGTTCCCGTGCCTTGCACTGTGCTTTGCACCTGGACCGTGCTTTGCTGCTGCTGCTCCCGCCCCATTCCTCTCTGTTTCTGAGAGCTTAAATGTGTGTAAGCGTCCTCCCCCTTCTGGCTCCACCCACCGGTGCTTCCTATCTCCACCCTGTGTTGCCATGGAGCCTGGGTGTGGTCTGAACTCAGTAGTTCTGCAAGTGTGTTTTTTTTCTCTGCCTGCAGTTTTATACGTATGCCTGGCTGAGCTATTCCTCCACTCAGATGAAAAAGTTTCATTTCTGGCTATTTTTCCAGGTCCCTCTAAGGAAATTAATCAAAGCCGGTGTAGCAGAATCCACAAGGTGCAATTAGAAACCTCTTATTTAATATGCCAATTATTATTTAACCACTGGTCTCAGCCTATAGCGTGCACTGCTCAGGATACATATCGCAAGAGCTATGTGCTACAATAACATCAATGACCAGGTATAATTTTTAGAGTATGGCTTAGAAAGTGTCATATACCAAATTTTGGGATTCTCAAAGAAAACCAGACTTATCTTAAATATTGATCCAGTTTCAGTTTTTGCCAATATTGCAGGGGCAACTGCAATATTGGCAAAAACTGAAACTGGATCAATATTTAAGATAAGTCTGGTTTTCTTTGAGAATCCCAAAATTTGGTATATGACACTTTCTAAGCCATACTCTAAAAATTATACCTGGTCATTGATGTTATTGTAGCACATAGCTCTTGCGATATGTATCCTGAGCAGTGCACGCTATAGGCTGAGACCAGTGGTTAAATAATAATTGGCATATTAAATAAGAGGTTTCTAATTGCACCTTGTGGATTCTGCTACACCGGCTTTGATTAATTTCCTTAGAGGGATACCCTATATAATATAGTTGTTCTATAACTACCCTCTGTAAACAGACCAAACACTTTCAGTATTTTTCCAGGTCCTGCTGCAGCCTCATCACCACGGTATATATAACCTCCAGCAGTTTCTATGACACACAGAAAGACACAAAGACACACATTCATGGACCCCTGATGCTTCCTATGACACACAAAGATGAAGCTGCCGAATATCTGATTCTGTGAGTGAAGGAAACACGCCATTATATCACACTGTAAAGTGTGAACCCTTCGCTGAAGGGTACCAAAGATGTCGGACCTCCTTCCTTCCCTCTCATGGCATGCTGCTAGGTTGATATTTACCTTTATGTCCCAGCCAGGCAGCCAGCCACAGAGTTGGGAGGCTATGGAGTGATCTTTCCACTTTTGTTCAGCCCGGTTGCAATGCCAGCAAAGTCTCTGCATATTTCACAGTTGCAGTAGTAAAGCGGTGCTCCCAAAGAAATCTCAAAGTCCAGCCAAGTGGTGCCTCTCACACTGATGCTGCCACCATTGGCTGTCAAGACTGCCTACATTAGCTCTGGGATTGAGTCCTACCTCTTACTGCTGCTGACACCCAGGGATAGCAGTGGTTTTCCCTAGGTCTGTCTTAATAACAGTCTATTGACTTTTTCTCCAGGAACTTTGCCAAACCTTCTTTAAGCCCAGCTACACTAACTGCTTTTATCACCTTGTCCTTATTTGACAGATTTATAAAAGAGCTGATGTAGAGATAGAACGACCTGTAGCAACAATAACAGGCAGGAGAAGAGGCAGGAAAAGCTAAGTGGTCGCAACCTTTGTAGATCTTTTTCTGATTAAATAAATAAACACATTGGGATTGATATTCAGCGCCAATGGCACTGAACTTAAAACTTGGATATTCAATGCCAGGGCCATGTCCAGGCATAGGAAGCACATGTCCAAGGGCCTTGATGCTCTAGGGCAGGTTTGGCCAATGGACAGTGTACTGTATGTTTTTCCTCCATGGGCATCTGTTATGAAGAATAGAAGTTCACAAGGGATTGGTGATCCTCATTGCCCTGGACTGGTCACGTAGGCCATGGCATATGGATCTGACCCGGTTGTTGATAGACCATCCCTGGAGACTCCCCGACAGGATGAACCTTCTCTCCCAAGGGCCAGTGTTGATGCCACAGGTGGACTGATTTTCATTTATGACTTGGCTCTTGAGAGGATGAGACCGAGGTGTAGGGAATACTCCGCTTCAGTCACTGAGACAATGTTGAAATCCAGGAGATGGTCTGCCTCTCTGGCTTATGTGCGCATCTGGAAAATCAGAGTGCCCATTTAGTAGAAATGGAAGCACCCTTAAATGAGAAGGTTAATGCCCAATCTACTGACAATGCACCAAATATGAAGAAAAAAATCGGAAAACAGGAAACTATTCCTGCTTGGAGATTCCATCATCAGAGGCACAACTTGAGAGCACAGTTCAAAGGAGAGAAGATGGTCAAATGCCTCCCAGGCTCTTCAGGCAGCAGGAATACAAACAAAATTGTTGGCATAGTTAATGCAGAAAATGAACACTCCAAAACTGATGTTATCATCCACTTGGGTACAAATGTCCTGGCTAGAAACAGTGCCTCTACACTTCAAAGGAACTTCCAGATTCTGGGAGAGAAACTCAAACCCATTAGCATTCTCAGAGGTTCTACCTGTTATTGGTAAGGGGGCAAAAAGGCTGCATCACAAAATCAACTTTAATACATGGCTCCAAACCTGGTGCAAACAAGAAGGATTTAGATATATAGGCAACTGGGGAAATAGATGGAATAACAACAGGCTATATTGTGTTGATGGACTACATCTCTTTGTCATAAGGAAAAGGATCCTAAGTGAAAAATTCAGGCATTGTGTGGATAGGCATTTAAACTAGGGAAAGGGGGTGATTGATGGAGAAGAACAAGTCCAGGACATCACTCCCAGATAAAACATAATAACATTGGAAACAGCCACAATATCAACCCACACATCAATGGCAAGTGGGAAGAGGCATGTAAAATAAAATCCATGCAAAATAGAGGCAAACACTCGAAGCTTAGCCAACAAAGTTCCTGACCTGGAAGCCCTAATGATGCAAACTGACTTGGACATTGTGGCCATTACAGAAACATGGTTTAACGAGTTACATGAATGGGATGTAGCCATAGCTGGCTATAATTTATTTAGGAGAGATAGAGAAGGCGGAAAAGGAGGAGTAGCCCTATATGTCAAAAGCAATATTAAAGCTGCTGAAAGGCAGGGGACGTGGGGAAAAGAAGCCCCGTGGATTGTGTTGGAAAGAGGAGATGACACTATCATCTATAATGTTGTAGTCTATAGGCCTCCAACTCAAACCAAAGAAATTGATAGAGACTTGATTATTGATATTACAAAGGCAGCCACGAAGAGGGAAGTGATCATAGTTACATAGTATATGACAGCAGATAAAGACCAGTATGGTCCATCTAGTCTGCCCAGCAAGGCGGCAAGAGTAGGTGCACTTGCCGCTCTGTGCAGGTCACCTTGGAATGCTTGGAATGTGCTCCCGATGGAAGTGGTGGGGGCAAACACGGTGACGGAGTTCAAAAGGGCATGGGACAGACACAGTGGATCCCTTTACAGCAACAAGAACATATCAAAATAATCTGAACCATCTAATTCCTTAACAAATAGGGCTATCTTACATGGAGTGGTGGGATCACCCCTGGACAAAGACCTGGGGAGGGGGAGCCTGCACGGAGCGGCAGGAGTACCTACTCTTGGCATCATACTGGGCAGACTAGATGGACCATACTGATCTTTATCTGCCGTCATTTACTATGTTACTATGTTACCTCTCCCCATGCCTTTGTTTAGGGGTGTACCCACCACTCCGTGTAGGTCACCCATATTTGTTCAGATATAAGAGATAGTTATGCTTATTTTGATTTTATCCTGTTGCTATAAAGGGATCCACTATGTCTGTCCCATGCCATTTTGAATTCTGTCACTATGTTTGCCCCCACCACTTCCCTCGGGAGGGCATTCCAAGCATCCACTACCCTTTCAGTGAATTGGGTGACTTTAATCTACCTGATGTGGATTGGAGTATTCCTTCTGCAAATCTGGAAAGACATCAGAAAAATTGTAGAAGCCTTCCAAGATGCATTGCTTAGACAAATGGTGATGGAATCGACTAGGGAAAGTTTGCTGCTGGATTTAGTACTGTGATGAGGAGAGCCCTGCTGAACCGATGGAAATAGGAAAAGATAGTGAATATACCTTTAAGGAAAGAGACATTCCTGAAATTCACAGGTTCCAGACTGCAGTCAAAGAAAGAAAGCATGGAGTTGATAGAGCCAGTTTGCCGCACCCAAGCTCTGCTGACGTAAGTGCAAGCTTAGGAGGTAATGGCAAACACCTGTGCAGAGTCAGAGAAAGGCTAGCTAAGAAGCAGCCTTATAAACCCTGCTCAGAAGGGGAGAAGGGGGTTCAGGATCAGGTTACGGTTCAAACTGTTTGTGTTCCAGTTCCAGTCCAGAATCGTGGGCAAGTTCAGAGAATTCAGCATGTTTCAGCTATTCCAGGAGTTCAGAGAGAGGAACTCAGAGGAGGAAACATCAGGGGAAGGAGAAGGACGTGGAAGGAGCCTGAGAGCCAAGAAATCACGTGTGCTTTGCTTAGAGAAAGAAAGCAGGGAAGTCTTCTACCTCGGGTCTCGGACCGAAGGTTTCAAGCTGCTCAAAGGTGGGTGAACAAGGCTATAGCTAGAAGTAACCAGAACCCAGCCTGGAGCAAGGAACCGTGGCTGAACAGTGGAGAGGAACCAAGGCAACTGAACCAGGGAGAGATATCCCATACTAGAGGTATAGACATTCCTTACCGGGGAAACCAGTGCTGGAGGGAGGTCCAGGGATTTCCCCAGAGCATTCACCGAAGAGCAGATTGTGGGAATTCAGAGCCAGACGTATATGCTTTAGAACAAGAGGATATGCAAGTGAACTGTGTGGAGCAAAACTCCATATCAGGTGAATTGCCAATGGATTGTACATTATGCCAGACAGAAGCTATGAAAAGTCTGTTGATAAGAAATGCTTGATAAAGAAAGGTCTTGAGAAGCAGTATGAATGAACCTAGTTTTGTTTTGCTAAGAAATACCTACTAACTCAAGAGAACGTTGCCAGCTTCTACATTTTTGTGTTTAAAGGAGCAGAAGGTAAATGAAGAAATTAGACCTTACCTGCTAATTGTCTTTCCTTGAGTTCTCTCAAGACCAGTCCAGGCAAGTGAGGGTTGTCAACCTTCTCTAGCAGCTGAGGACTGAAAAACTGAAGTTTTGCTGCAACAGTATCTGGCTCCCCCTGCTGGCTAAACCTCAGTCTAAAGTTAGAAAAGCAGCAGAAGGAAAGGGAAAAAAGAAGAAAGGAACTCTCAGAAACTAAGAGCCCCCCTATGCTACTCTAGCCAAAGTCCAACCAGGGCCCTCCCCGCGACCTACCTCCAATGCAGGTTGGCGCGGCGAGTGTCTATGGTTTTTTTTTTTTAATAGGACATGGAGAAAACGCCAGAGAGAACGTTCCCGCCGAATCCAGAAGGAAGGAACTCCTAGAGAGAAACCTCCAAAATGAGGGAGCCCCACAGACCATAGCAAGCCGTGACTAAACGCGGAAGGCCACAACTGACTCTTCGAAAACCTCCGCGCAGCCAGACAAGGCCGAGGAGCTCGATAAAGGCTCGCTGAAACACCGGGTAGGGGCCTGGACTGTCCCGGAGAGAACTCAAGGAAAGACAATTAGCAGGTAAGGTCTAATTTCTTCTTCAATATCGTCTCTCCGGGCCAGTCCAGGCAAGTGAGGGAAGTACCAAAGCAGTAACTATCCCTGGGAGGGACCAGCGAGACCTGCAATAACCGCAGACGCCCCGACGGTGGCGTCACCCGCGACCTGCACGTCCAACCGATAATGTTTCGAAAATGTGTGTAACGACGACCAAGTCACCGCCCTACAGATATCCACTGGCGGAACCAGAGCCAGCTCAGCCCAGGACGTCGCCTGGCTACGAGTTGAATGAGCCCTGAAAAACTCCGGAGGCGACTGGCCGCTCGCCCGGTACGCCGCCGAAACAGCACCTTTAACCCAACGCGCAATGGAGGCCTTGGAGGCAGCTTCCCCCTTCCTGGGCCCTCCAAACAAAACGAACAGCCTGTCCGATTTGCGAAAAGAACGGGTCCGACGAAGATACCGTTTAAGCACCCTACCTAAATCCAACTTCCGGAGAACCGAATCGATGGGTGCCCCGTCCCTATCCGGAAAAGTCGGGAGGGAAATTGACTGATTCACATGGAAACGGGAAACCACCTTTGGAAGAAAAGAGGGCACGGGACGCAACACCACCTTCTCACGAGTGAAGTGCAAAAACGGTTCTCTACAAGAAAGTGCCTGCAGATCAGACACCCGCCTAGCCGAACAGAGAGCCACCAAGAAGGCCGTTTTCCAGGAAAGTTCCTTAAAGGACACGTCCTCAACAGGCTCGAAGGGAGGATGCGCGAGAGCCTCCAATACTAGATTAAGATCCCAAACCGGAACGATGGGACGCACCGGGGGACGCAAATTCTGGACGGCACGGAGGAAACGCAAAACATCGGGATGATGAGAGAGAGGCATCCCCTGAATCCTACCCCGAAAACACGCCAGAGCAGCAACCTGCACCCAGAGCGTAGCGGACGCCAAACCCTTCTCAAAACCACCTTGCAGGAAAGACAAGATATCCGGCACCAAGGAGCCCGCCGGCCGCAGAGCACGCTCCCCACACCAATGCTCAAACAGCCACCAGACGCGAGTGTACGCTAGAGAAGTGGACGAGCGTCTCGCTCGAAGGAGAGTGGCGATGACAGATGGCACATAACC
The DNA here is from genome assembly GCA_033557465.1 of Ichthyophis bannanicus. Classification (NCBI taxonomy): domain Eukaryota; kingdom Metazoa; phylum Chordata; class Amphibia; order Gymnophiona; family Ichthyophiidae; genus Ichthyophis; species Ichthyophis bannanicus. The sequence goes on along the minus strand of CM066039.1, from coordinate 172,934,636 downwards.
CTTGTGCATCAGCCTTTCCCGCTCAAGAGCCAAGCCGTAAGCGAGAAGCGATGCACGTCCGGCATGAGAAGCGGACCCTGAGACAAGAGATTTTCCCGCGCCGGAAGGTGCCAAGGCCGGTCCACCAGCAGGCGGACTAAATCCGCGTACCACGGGCGCCGTGGCCAATCTGGAGCCACCAGGACTACGCGACCCTCGTGACCCTCTATTCGCCGCAGAACACGACCTATCAAGGGCCACGGAGGGAACACATAGAGCAGCCCCGCCGACGGCCACGGCTGCACCAGAGCGTCTAGGCCCTCGGACATACGCTCCCGCCTCCGGCTGAAGAATCGACTGGCTTTCGCATTGTCGAAGGTAGCCATCAAGTCCATCACCGGCTGCCCCCACCGGAGAACTAGAGCATGGAACACTGCTGCGTTCAACTCCCACTCCCCCGGATCTACGGCATGCCTGCTGAGGTAATCCGCCTGGATATTGTCGCGGCCCGCCACATGAGCCGCTGAAAGCGCCACCAGGTTGGCTTCCGCCCAGTCCATCAACTGCAGACTCTCTTCCAAGAGAGGCGCGCTGCCAGTCCCTCCCTGCTTGTTGATGTAAGAAACCACCACAGAGTTGTCGGAGAAGACTCTCACCGCCTTGCCCCTGACGAGGGAGCAAAACTGCTGCAGAGCCAGCCGCATCGTGCGAAGCTCCAGCAGGTTTATGGAGGAGGTTGACTCTTGCAGGAACCATAGCCCTTGCGCTATGTGAGACTGACAATGCGCCCCCCAGCCCGCCAGGCTAACATCGGTCGTGAGCAGGACCCACTCCGGGGCCCGCAAGGGCATGCCCGCCCGGAGATGAGCGGAATCCAACCACCAGAGCAGGCTGTCGCTGACCGACGGCGTGAGAGGCAACCTGCAGGAAAGAGGGTGAAGCTGAGGAGACCACTTCGAGAGCAAAGCCCGCTGCAACGGCCTCATATGCGCCCGAGACCAGGGCACCAGATCCAGGATTGCCACCATGGTCCCGAGCAGTTGTAAATAATGCCAAGCCATGGGCGCCTTCAGGCGAAGAAACGCACGCACTTGCTGCATCAGTTTCTTTATCCGGGGCTCCGGTAAGAAGACCGCTCCGACGCTGGTGTCGAACAACGCTCCCAGGTACAGAAGCCGTTGAGTTGGTTGTAAACGGCTCTTGGACTGATTTATCACCCAGCCCAAGCGCTCGAGTAGGCCCACCACTCGAGCTGTGGCCACCGCGGATTCCGCGACCGACGGGGCTCGGATCAACCAATCGTCGAGGTAAGGGTGTACGAGGACGCCCTCCTGTCGCAACGCCGCCGCCACCACTACCATCACCTTCGTGAAGGTCCGCGGCGCCGTGGCCAGACCAAAGGGAAGCACTTGGAACTGAAAATGACCCATGGGCACTGCAAAACGCAGAAACCGTTTGTGCTCTGGCCGCACAGGAATATGTAGGTAGGCCTCTGTGAGGTCGATGGAGGTGAGAACCTCCGTGGGTTGTACGGAGCAAATCACGGATCTGAGAGTCTCCATGCGAAAATGCGGAATGCATAAGCAGCGATTCACATGCTTGAGATCCAAGATGGGACGGAAAGAACCCTCTTTTTTGGGAACAACGAAATAAATGGAGTAGCGACCGGACCCTAACTGGTCCTGTGGAACCGGCACCACGGCCTGTAAACGCAACAAGCGCTGAAGGGTCTGTAACACTGCCTCTGCTTTTACCGCAGAACCACAAGGAGACACCACGAAAGCGTCTCGCAACGGCCGCGCAAACTCGAGGGCGTAACAGTCGCGTATAATGTTGAGCACCCAGAGATCTGTCGTGATAGTGACCCAGACAGAAAGGAACCGCTGGAGACGTCTCCCCACCGGAACTTCCATCTGGGCCACCCGAACTTCATTGTGGCTTCTTGCTGGGGTTCTGTTGAGATTGGAAATAACTTCTGCCGAACCCTCGAGCCCCTCAAAGACTGACCCCAAATCCCCGAGCGTCCTCTTGGATAAGGGGCAAAACGAGAACCGCGAAACTTGCGAGGCTCCCGCCCTGCAGAGCGGGACCCCCCGGCCGGTCGCTGACTCTTCGGCCTGTCCTCTGGGAGGCGACCCCCCTTGGAGTCTCCCAAATCCTTCTCAATCTTATCCAAGGCCGCCCCAAAAAGCAACCCCCCGTATAGGGCAGCTTAGAGAGACGCGTCTTGGAGGAAACGTCAGCTGACCAATGGCGTAACCAAAGGAAACAGCGGGCCGCAATTACGGACGCCATAGACTTCGCGGAAATGCGAACCAAGTCATAGAAAGCATCTGCAAGGTAGGCTGCTGCCGATTCCAGCTTTGCGCTGTCCTCCTCGTTGCCTGTGCCCCGAGCACCTTGAATCCATCTAATGGAAGCCCTGGACACGTACGCCCCACAGAACGCCGCTCTGAGGGACAGGGCGCAAGATTCAAAGGTCTGCTTAAGTAGACCTTCAAGCTTCCTATCCTGCAAATCTTTGAGGGCTGAACCGCCTTCTACGGGGATGGTGGTTTTCTTGGTAACCGCCGATACCAAGGCGTCAACCTTGGGTAAGCGCAGCAACTCGAGCTCCTCCTGCGGCAAGGGATACAAGCGGGCAATAGCTCGCGCCCCCCGCAACGTCGCTTCGGGACACTCCCATTCGGACTCCACCATTTGCTTCATAACTCGGTGGACCGGGAAACACTTCTGCTCTGTTTTAAACCCTTGAAGTAGCGGGTCCTCCAACGGCTGGTCCTGAGCCGGGGGCAGCACAATATTCAAAGTGGATAGCGTCTGTGAAATAAGGACCCCTAATTCCTCCTTGCGAAAAACCCTGAAGAGACTGGGATCGTCTGCGCTCCCCAACTCTCCTTCCTCCAGATCAGCCCAGTGATCCAAGCCAGAGTCCAAACAAAGCTCCCCTTCCTCCAGCCCGGGAAGTTCTGAGTCAGGGAACCCAAAGCCATCGGGAGCCCCTTGAGTGCCCTGTACCGCTCTGGAAGGACCTTCCCCCGGGTCCAAATCAGAAGGAGCTGCCACCAGACCCTGGGAAAGGGGGAGCACTGAGTCCTTAGCCTGAGTCTGATTCCATTTCAGACAATAGGCCTGCCGAGAAAGTATCTTCCAAAGAAGGAGCTGCAGGCTGCTGCACAGCAGGCAAAGATAATGAAGGAGCATCCTCCACATTTACCGGCTTTTTTGTTTTGGCCTTGCTCTTTTTAGAACCGCCCTTGTGAGCAGAAGGTAATTCGCCCGATGCCGACGACATGGCCGCCGTTCCCGCCAAATCGGAGACCGAGGAAAAACCGCCGCGGAGCTCCTGCGCCTCCTTAGAATTCATGCCGCTGAAACATGCACGAAGAGAACCAAGTAAGAAAAAAACGCGGTCCCTGAAACAACGCGGCGAAACGAACAAGGCAGAAGCGGCGAACAACAGCAACCCGACAGACTCCGGGGAAGAGCGCAGCCCCCTAAGCGCGCCAAAAGCACCTCAGGCCCTTAAACCTGACTGACCTGATGCTCGGGAGAGCCGCCGTCGACGGAAGCTGCAGGGCCAGGCAGCAGACCCCCCGCTGCTAGCGGCGGCATGCCGGCGGTTCTGGAGGCTGAAAGATGGTGTCTGGGGCTCCCAGAACTCTTTACCGCTTCTCCCGCTGTGCCCGGAGCTGAAGACGAGGCAGGCTCTGCCTCTAACGCTCCTTAGAGCAGCCGGCACTGATGGAGGCCGAAGGGGAGAGCCCTGCTAGAACTCCTTCCCCTGAACAGCCCCAGAAACCAAGGCAGACCAAAAGCAAAAGAAAACAAAACAGGTATGACCGAAAAAATGAAGAAACTGCAGGGAGCCAGAGAAGAGACGTTGTCTTCAGCTGCTGAGGACTGAAAGACTGAGGATTAGCCAGCAGGGGGAGCCAGATACTGTTGCAGCAAAACTTCAGTTTTTCAGTCCTCAGCTGCTAGAAAAGGTTGACAACCCTCACTTGCCTGGACTGGCCCGGAGAGACGATATGGAAGAGGACATTTAACTTTGCTTAAACAGAGAAGCTGTATTTTGTTTTGCTGATTACCTTATGAGAACAACTGCACATGTTTTAAAAGCTTATGAAACTTCCTCAGTTCCAACTTATGTATAATTTCTGAAGTATTGCTTGGAGAAGAATATCCTGACGTTGTGTGTTTGAACCTTAGTGTTTTTTGGGGAAAAATAAACTTTTGGCTTTGCCTTTAACCCTTGGCTTACACGACTATCCTTGAACGAGGAAAACTACAAGTCCCAGAATGCCTCCTTGTGGACAAGAATAGTGTTTAATTCCTTTATTAGAGGACTAAAATTGGCAGCCCTATGCCTCTAGGCCCTCGGCCGGGGCTGGGGTCACGACAGTACTCACCAACAGAGATAGCATGTCGAATGTCTGGATGGGTGCCCATGTGAGCAACAGTGATCATCACACGGTGTGGTTTGAGATAAAGGCCAAGGCAGAGTCCAGTCACAGCAAACTCAGAGTCCTAGACTTCAAAAACGCCAATTTCAGTAAAATGGCCAAGTGTCTGAGGGAGGAGTTGGCAGGGTGGGAGGAGGTAAGGGAAGTGGAATTGCAGTGGGCTAAATTAAAGGAGGCAATAAAAGAAGCAACAGATAGATATCTAAGGAAAGTAAATAAAAACAAGAGGAAAAGCAAAAAACACAACGTTCACAAAATTCAGAAGTTCGCAAACAGAGGAACACAAAAAGAATACAGGATAAAGCGAAAAGAGACAAAAATAGAAATAAGGATAGCAAAATCTAAGGCAGAAGAAAAGATGGCTAAAGATCTAAAGCGTGATGACAAAACGTTTTTCAGGTATATTCAGGAGAAGAGGAAGATCAGAGGTGGAATTGCAAAACTCAAAAGTGCGGAGAACAGATTCGTGGAAAGTGAAATTGAAAAAGCGAAAATGCTAAACAAATACTTCTGTTCTATTTTTACTAAAGAAAATCCTGGTGAAGGATACTTGTGATTTACAAATATACAAATGGAATGGTATAAATACCACACTGTTCACAGAAGATGATGTGTTTGAACATCTGAAAGTGAACAAGGCCATGGGACCAGATGGGATACATCCCAGCATACTGAAAGAGCTCAGAGAGGTTCTGTCAGGGCTTTTTAAGGATATTTTTAATAGATCCTTGGAGACAGAAGTTCCATAGGACTGGAGAAGGGCTGATGTGGTATCTCTTCACAAAAGTGATAATAGGGAAGAAGTGGCAAACTACAGGCCAATAAGCCTTACCTCGGTGGCAGGAAAAGTAATGGAGGTGCTCCTGAAAGAGAGAATAGCGGGCTTTGTCAAAACCAATAGGTTGCATGATCTAAGGCAACATGGTTTTACCAAAGAAAGATCATGCCAAACAAAACTGATTGAGTTCTTTGACAGAATGACCTGAGAACTAGATCAAGGGCATGCGATGGATGTGATCTATCTAGATTTCAGCAAAGCTTTTCATACTGTTCCTCATAGGAGGCTTATCAATAAACTGAACAGCCTGGGGATGGGTCCCAAGGTGGGGAACTGAATCAGAAATTGGTTGACTGACAGACGACAGAAGGTAATGGTAAATAGAACTCACTCAGATGAAAGGAAGGTGATTAGTGGCGTGCCCCAGGGATCGGTCATGGGACCAGTACTGTTCAATGGATTTCTGAGTGATATCGCTGGAGGACTGAATGGAAAAGTCTGTCTTTTTGCACATGGCATGAAAATTAGTAATAGCGTGGACTCCCCTGAGGGAATGGACAACATGAGGAAAGATCTACAAAAGCTGAAAGAATGGTCTAATTCTTGGCAGTTAAGATTTAATGTAAAGAAGTGCAGTGTCATGCACTTGGGATGCAAAAATCCAAGGAAATTGTATGTGATAGAGGGTGAGAGGTTGGTATGCATGGACCAGGAGGAGCGATTGTTTCTGAGGATCTCAAGGTGGCCAAACAGTGTGACAAGGCGGTGGCCAAAGCCAGAAAGATGCTGGGTTGCATACAGAGGAATTACCAGCAGAAAGGAGGAGGTACTAATGCCATTGTGCAAGTCGCTGGTGAGGCCTCACTTGGAATATTGTGTTCAGTTTTGGAGACCGTTATCTCGCAAAGGATATAAAATGATTTGGTGCCTGCCCTAGAAGACATATGAGAAGAGACTTGAAGACCTAAATATGTATATAGAGGAGAGGAGAGATAGGGAGATATGACACAGACCTTTAAATACTTAAAGGGTATTAATGAACAAACAAACCTTTTTCAAAGATGGGGAAGCTGCAAAACTAAAGTTCATAAATGAAGCTTCAAGAGGGTAAACTGAAAGGCAACATCAGGAAATACTTTTTCATTGAAAGGGTTGTGGATGCTTGGAATGTCCTCCCAATGGAAATGGTGGGGGCAAATACAGTGACAGAATTCAAAATAGTATGGGACAGACACAGTGGATCCCTTTATAGCAACAGGAGGGAGCCTTCTCTCAAAACCTTTAAAGCCCACCTGAAAACACACCTTTTTTGCCTAGCCTTTGACCTTCCCTCACCCCTTTCCCCTCTTTCTCCACCCCCCCCCCCCCGTGACATTCCTCAATCTGTCTGACTCCCGCTCTTCCGCTACAGACTCTAACCTTTTCTTGCCTGTCCTATAGTACAATTGGCGTTCCTTTCTTTTCTTAAGCAGCTTTTTTATGTATTTTGTAAACCGCTCAGACGCTGTTGCATTGAGCGGTATATTAAGCACCCAATAAAGATAAAAGGATAAAATCAAAATAACCTTTACTGTCTCAGCTATCTCAACAAATAGGGGTGATCTGCATGGAGTGGTGGGTACACCCATAAAAAGAGGTATGGGGAGGGGTGAGCTGCATGGAGTGGCAGGTGCACCTACTCTTGCCACCTTGCTGGGCAGACTATATGGACCATGATGGTCTTTATCTGCCGTCATACACTATGTTACTATGAAGGATGGTGTACTTTTAAGGTCGATACATCCCATGGCATGTTCTCTGCCACATATTTTGCAATTCCTGCAGGATGGATTGGAGAAAGGACTGTCGCTCAGTTCCTTGAAAGTCCTGGTGGTGGCCCTCTCCTGCTTCCGGGTTGGTCATTGGTGGCTCCTTCAGATGTCCTTCATTTCATTCGAGCGGTGAAGCAAGTTCATTCTCCTGACCAATATGGGGTTCCTCCTTGGAAACTTGTCCTGGGGGCTCTGATGGGTCCTCCATTTGAGCCCCTTGCAAAGGTGTCATTGAGGGACCTTACTTTAAAAACTGTCTTCTTGGTAGCCATTTGCTCCGCGAGGTGGATTTCCGAGCTCCAGGTGCTTTCTTGTAGAGAACCGTTCCTCTTACTCTCTAAAGAGAAGGTGGTGCTGAGGCCAGTGCCCTCTTTTTTTCTCCAAGGTTCTTTCTTGCTTCCACCTGAATCAGATGGTATCGTTACCCGCTTTCCCTGCACTGGGAAACTCTGTGGAGAACCAGCAGCTCCATCTCTTGGATCTGTGTAGGGTTCTGCATCGGTATCTTCGGAGGACAGCTATCATTAAAATCATCTCTAATACCTGAAGATTGGAGGATCGCCAATGTAACACCAATTTTTAAAAAGGGTTCCAGGGGTGATCCGGGAAACTACAGACCGGTGAGCCTGACGTCATTACCGGGAAAAATGGTAGAAACCATCATAAAGAATAAAATTACTCAGCATGTAGATAGTCAAGACCTAATGGGGGACAGCCAACATGGCTTTAGACAAGGAAGATCTTGTCTTACTAATCTGTTATGTTTTTTTGACGGAGTGAATAAACAGGTGGACAAAGGTGAGTCGGTTGATATTGTGTATCTGGACTTTCAGAAAGCCTTTGACAAGGTCCCTCATCAGAGACTTTTGGCAAAACTAAAGAGTCATGGGATAGGAGGCAATGTACTATTGTGGATCAGGAACTGGTTAAAAGATAGAAAGCAGAGGGTAGGGCTAAATGGCCAATTTTCCCAATGGAGAAAGGTGAATAGTGGTGTACCCCAGGGATCTGTGCTGGGTCCGCTGCTTTTTGACATTTTCATAAATGACCTGGAAAGTGGAATAACGAGTGAGGTTATCAAATTTGCAGATGACACAAAACTATTTAAAGTTGTTAAAACCCAAGAAGATTGTGGAAAATTGCAAGAGGATCTTGATAAATTGGAAGACTGGGCATCAAAATGGCAGATGAAATTTAATGTGGACAAGTGCAAGGTTATGCACCTAGGGAAGAACAACCCAAACTATGGTTACACGATGCAAGGTTCCACATTAGGAACCACCAACCATGAAAAAGATTTAGGCGTCATTGTGGATACCATGTTAAAACCCTCGGCCCAGTGTGCAGCGGCGGCCAAGAGAGCAAATAGAATGCTAGGTATGATAAGGAAAGGAATGGAAAATAAAACAAAAGATATTATAATGCCTCTATATCGTTCCATGGTGAGACCGCACCTTGAATATTGTGTGCAATTCTGGTCGCCGTATCTTAAAAAGGATATAGCGATTTTAGAAAAAGCTCAGAGAAGAGCCACCAAAATGGTAAAGGGGATGGAAGGATACTCCTATGAAGAAAGGCTAAAAAGGTTAGGGCTCTTTAACCTGGAAAAGAGACGGCTGAGGGGAGATATGATAGAAGTCTATAAATTAATGAACGGAGTGGAACGGGTAAACGTAGATCGATTGTTTACGTTATCAGAATATAGAAAGACTAGGGGACATGCAATGAAGCTACAGGGTAAACTATTTAAGACTAATAAAAGAAAATATTTTTTCACTCAACGTGTAATCAAACTCTGGAATTTGTTACCGGAGGATGTAGTAAAGGCTGTTAGTGTAGCTGGGTTTAAAAAAGGTTTGGACAAGTTCCTGGAGGAAAGGTCCATAAACCATTATTAAGAAGTGACCGAAGATATCAATGCTTGACCCAGTACAAGCATTGTGGAACTTGTGTCTCTTGGGGAAACTGCTAGGTACATATGACCTAGATTGGCCACTGTTGGAAACAGAATACTGGGCTTGATGGACCTTGGTCTGACCCAGTATGGCATGTCTTATGTTCTTATCGGATAGTTTGTTTGTGTGTTCTCGTAAAGGGGCAGTGGGGTGCAACAAGCAATCAGCTCCGCATATGTGAAGCACAGGAAAATGCCACCCGCAGCGCTCTGGGCTCATTCAACCAGGTCAGAAGTGGCATCTTGAACACAGTTCAATTTTGTGCTGCCTGTGGAAATTTGCACAGCAGCGACGTGGTCATCGTTCCATACCTTTGCCCAGCATTACCATTTGGATGTCCAGGCTGTGGGAGAAGCACTGTTTGGTGCTTCAGTTCTCCAGGCTCGACTCACCGGTCCCTCTCATGTTTAAGCACTGCTTTACTACATCCCATGCATAACTGGACTGGCCTGGACGTACAGTAAGGAAGATGAAATTAGACCTTATCTGCTAATTGTCTTTCCTTGAGTACCTCCAGGCCAGTACAGGCCCCTCACTTTTGCGAGTTGTGCTGTTCAGCGGGTCTATGCAACTGGATGGAATCAGTGTCTTTTCAGCAAGGATGTGAGTTTTCAGAAGTACAGCACTGTAGGGGTAGTGTACTCCCTGTTGGGTGGGTTTGCTTGGCAAGTTAACCCTGTATCCCCGGCTTGTCCTTACTCTGTACATAATTCCCAGGGATTTTTTTCTGATGTTCTTTTGGCTATTTTTTTTTTCTTCTTTTGGAGTCTGCTTTGTCAGTGGGAGACTGGATCCTGGAACTGTAGAGGAAGCTCTTGTACTGCAACATCAGGATTCTAACATGCTCAGTGCTCTGCTGCTGGAGGGAGGTGACTACCCATGCATAACTGTACTGGCCTGGAGGTACTCAAGGAAAGACAATAAGCAGGTAATGTCTAATTTCACCTTAAACTTTATTTTATATATACAGGCTAAAAACTCCTGAAAGTTTTGCTCTTGATTCAGTAAAGAAGTTAATTTTACATCTTCTTCTACCAGGACTGAGAAGACTGCATTCAAGGGTATGCAGGAGAAGCAATGTCCTTTGCCTCGGTCTCCCTCTGAAATCGTGGAAAGGAGGTGGTTATAGTCCATGGAATCTGGGACATTTCGTGAAAATTGAAGACATCTGGTAACCTTAGCCAGATGGCATTCATCCAAAGATATTGAAAGGACTTAGGGAAGTACTGGCAGCCCTGCTGGCTGACATTTTCAATGCTTCTTTAGAGTCGGGAATGATCCCAAAGGAATGGAGATAGGCAAATGTGGTTCTTATCCACAAAAGTGGAAGTAAGGAAGAGCATATGCCTTGTAGCACTATGGTACCTACAGACCAGTTCGTATGAACTCTGTGGTGAGTAAACTAATGGAAACACTGCTAAAATAGATGATGGTGTGGTATCTGGAATCCAAGGGATTACAGGATCCAAGACAGCAGAGCTTTTCTAGAGATAGGCCTTATCGGATGGATATGATTAATTTCTTTGACTAAGAGGCACATTCCAATCTGGCCGTCCAGCCCTCTGTGTGGCCAATCAGAATCAGGATGCCCAGAGGTAGACCCGATTCTGAAAAGTGCAGGGGCTAGACAGGGTCTATGGCCTGAACATGCAGGCCAAGCCCAGATTCTGATCGGCCTGCACACCCAGCCACATGCCCGACTACCTCAGTCAGACTCCTAAATGGAGCCGCGAATATGGCTGCTGCTGATTTCCTTCTTTCCCCGCATCCGGACTCTTGATCCGGCCTCCCATAACCAGGGTCCAGCTGCAGGGAACTTACTTCAACCCCCTACCTTCTTGTTCGGGCCCGGAAGCATGATCCCGATTTCCAGAGGGACTTATTCCACCTCTGCGGTGGAATAAGTCCCCGTCTATGTTCACGACCCTGGACGTATAGGACCAATCTCTGAATTGGCCTTGTACATCCGGGGTTGCGGCCTACCCATGTCCCACCCTTGCTCCATCTCAGGAACGCCCCCTCCTGCACCCATCTAGGCCTCCCCATACAAGCGTGCTGTTCGTACAGGGAGGCTTTAGCCAGGGCCGGCAGGGGAGCGAATAGCGGTGATGGATGTCTGAATGGGACGTCCAATCTCGCTATTTGCATTGACCCCCTAATTGACCAGAGAATTGGATCAGAGGAGAGAGCATGATGTGATATACTTTGTAAATAGTTTTAAACCTTCACAAAGGGTAGCTTGCTTGTTAATCTTATTATACTTTGATCTTCTTTGTTACAATGTACTTAGTTGGTTGATATTATTGTTACAATGTACTCAGTTGAAATATACTGTCTGTTATGTTACCTGTAAACCGACTTGAATTGTAGAAAGTCGGTATATAAAAACTGTTAAATAAATAAATAAAATAAATAAATATACTTAGATTTCAGCAAGGCCTTGACAATGTGTTGCATTGGTGACTTATAAATAAAATGAGTGCCCTTGGAATGGACCCTTAAGTGACTGACTGTGCAAAAAACTGGTTGAGTAGGAGGCAACAGAGGGTACTTGTAAATGGAGTTCATGCTAAAAATAGGTTACCAGTGGCGTGCCTCAGGGATTAATCTTTGGTCGTATTCTTTTTAACATTTTTGTAAGTGATATTGCAGAAGGTCTGTTCATAAGGTTATCCAGCACTCTAAAACATTGTTCTCTTATCTTTCACTGGCACTATAGACTGCCACTCAGTCCATACAGCTGTTTATCCTCCTTTTTAAATTTCCTTTTCACAAAGGAAGTATTTGGCTGGCCTAATGGCTCAATGATAATTGCAGTGCACTGCCATGTGGAAGATCAAAGTTTAATTCTCAAAATAGGTCTTCTGTACCCTATGTTAGCTGCTGCTGGAAATGCTACTGAGACATTGCTTATAGCTCCTGTTGGGTGAGAGATGTGGTCATTGTTAAGGTTGAAACCTGGTGGCCTGATTTAGAGCCTATGCTACAGTTTCTGGGAGGACTTCTGATGGATGATTCCTGACCTCAGAACAGTTGCTATATTGACTAACCTTGGAACAGGAAGAAGGAAGCTGCCATGCCCCTTGTTACTTTTTTGGGGTTGGATATGGGAATGAAACCCCACATGATAACCAGTCTTTTCTCTTTCAGATGATTAGCGAAGGTGGTTTTGATATGCAATGTTCAAACACAATAGCTTACAAGATAGATGACCACCAAGGCCCTCTGAAGCCATAAGAAGCAGCACGAATTGAATTTTCACAAGACTGACTCAGCCCCAGAGTCGTCTGTGGGACCAGCGCCCTCAAGGGCCACTGTGAAGGCCTTGGCCTTGCACGGTGACCACACTGCCTCAGAGCCTCGAGGTCACGGGGCTTCGAGCCAGGGCTCTCTTGGGGAGGGATGCCCCTCAAAGAGTCTGATGTTGTCGGTGGCTTCCTCGGGTGATGAGGCCGGGATCTTTGGGAAGCCTTCGATGCAAGGACAAGAACGATGGCCAGGAGTGGCCCTTGAAGCTGCCCCAGCAGGAGAAAATGCCATCGGCATCTGGGTATTGATCTTGGTCCTCCGAGGCCATCCTCGTTGAGGACACCCCCTCGACGGAGACATGCCCAAGGTCCTCGGTGCCTGCGGAGCCTTCTGGCCTCATGGTCAGGATGGCGGCCTTGGAACACAGTTTGTCTGCCTTCTTGGCCCAACAATGGGAACTTATGCACTCCTGACCACCGACTTCTCCACAGTGAGGGTGTCTCTGGAGGTGGAGCCGATCCTTGAGTGCCACTGGCCTCGAGAGGCACTTTGGCCCCGGGCCCACTTGGAGCCAAGGACTTCCCCGCACAGCACCCCAACTCAAAGTGCAGGGGCATTGGGGCCTCTGAGCCATGGGGGCTGGGGCACCATCCTAAGGCCTGGAGAACCTTGAAATCTCCTCCAACTCCAGCTGGGAGACCAAGGACAACCCCAGACTCCCAACTCCAGAGATGCGCCCTTGCACCCTTTCCCTCCAGAAGCCTGGCGTCAGTCCCCACCTGAGGTCCTGGCCTTCCTGGACTTTGTTAGGGATATGGCGAAGACTCTTGCCTTCACCACTGAGTCTGAGGAGGAGCCTTGGGCAGGGGACCTCGAGATTCTTCAGTATGAGGCTCCCCCCAAGGAGGCCCTTATAGTGCCTGTTCCCTCTATCCTGGAATGGCTGCTCTTCCGTATGTGGGAGACCCCGGCCTCAGTTCCCATTGTGAGCAGGTGGCTGGACTCAATGTTAACAAGATAGAATTTATTTACAGTTGGTTCAACTTATTTGCAGTTTGAGTCAATTATTTACAGTTTTCAGAGTTATCAGAAAGTGGTGTCAATGATCTGTTAGGTTTTGGATAGGGCCAACCATGGTATTTGCTAGACTATGTGACATTTCCATAGTGCTCCATGAACAGAAAAGTCTTAAGTTTCTTCCTGAAGTCTTTGATGTCACTGGAGGTTGAGGTTTTTGTACAGGGTGACTCCTAAATATCGTAGTTCGCTCTTCACAGATATTGTCTTGTTTAGTAAGTGAATTGTTTGAGGAGGGTTGAAGGTGGCATTTATGGTGATGTAGAGTGCTTCAGCTTTGCTATAGTTCAGTGTCAGGTTGTTGTTGGTAAGCCAGGTAATCATGTCTTCCAGGCATTGGGTTATGGCTGTTAGGTCTGGGGCAATCAATCGGGGTGTATACCATGAGGTCATCAGCATATATGTGATATAGTATATTATGTTTCTTGATGATGCTGCAGATAGGGTGTATGTATAGGTTGAAGAAGATTGAGGAGAGTGCAGAACCTTGCGGAATGCCTTGTGGTACCGCAAACAGCGTTGATTTGCTCTGCATTTGACTTGCTGTAGTCTGTTGCTTAGGTAGGATGCAAATCATTTTAGTGTGTTGTTACAGATGCCAATATCCTGGAGACGATGCAGCAAAATATTGTGTGATACAGTATAAAAGGCTGATGAGATGTCCATAAATATGAGGAGGAAGCCTGTCTTGATGTTGTCTATCCCCCTTATGATGTTATTGAAGAGTGAGGTTAGTAGAGTTTCAACGTTATGGCTTGGTTTGAAACCATGTCGGTGTGGGTCCAGTGGAGCATTTTGGTCTATATGGTCCTACAACTGTCTTTGTACGGTCTTTTCTATGAATTTTGCAAGAAATGGTAGGCTGGAGATCGGCCGATATGCCGTAGGATCATTTTTGTTAAGTGACGTGCTCTTTAATATCGGCCATATGGATGCCTGTTTGAGGGATGATGGCATATATCCTTGTTGGAGGGACATCTTTACTATATTGTGTATAAATTGAATGAGCTGCTCCTTGGATGATTTTATCCAATGTACTGGCATGGGTCAGCTGGTGAGGTGGTAGTGTTAAGTTAGTTCACTATCTGCTCTATTTGTTGAACAGATGGTAAGGAGAAATCCTCCCTGATTTGGGTGGAGGCTGAATTTACCATGTTGTTGGTAGATGCCAGTGGTCTTTTCTTATTGAGTTTAGTGTGCTTGCCGATTATGTATATTGCCATGTCTTGGGGGTGCACTTCAGGGATATTCTGTTGTGTCTCTGGGTTTATTTGCTGATATCATGATGATATTGGTGTGGTATTGTTGCTTGCAGCTGTTGATCAGGTTGTTGTAGTCCCGCTGTTTGGTCTTATATTGGCCTAGTACATCTGAGCCTTTATTTTGTCTCCATTTCCTTTCGAGTTTCCTTAGCTCCCACTTAGCTTTCCTGATTTCATTGGAGTACCATGGTGTGATGGGTCTCTTGCGTGCGTTTGTGCATTTCCTTTTAGGAGAAGATGCTACTGTGGAGATGGTGTGGCTCCAGCTCTCTATGGTATTGTCCAGATTGGTTATGTTGTGATGAAGATTTGGGATTACCTCTTTCAGGAATACTTCCTTGTTAAAGGTCTTGAATCTTCTCTCATTGGAAATCTCTTCTTGATGGTTAAGAAGATTGTCAATTCGAAGTGCGAATGTTATTAAATAGTGATCTGACCATGGTGTTGGTGTAATTGATGGGGAGAGGGGATGATAAGGTTGTGTTCTTGTAGTGAGTTGAGGATGAATATGGGGTCTGGAGTCGTTCCTAGTATGTGTGTGGGGGCCTTGAATAGTTGGTTGTATTGGAGGGATTCCATTGCTTTGAGGAATGTTTGGATTCCTTGTTGGGTGTTGCACTGAGGTTAAAGTCTCCTAGGACATGAGTGGTTTATGTATTGTGTCATGCACGCAGATTGTCTCAAGAATTCTGGATAGCTCCTCAGACTTGGCATTTGGGAGTCTGTATGCAAGGCATATGTTCATATATTTATTGTATATGGTCTCTATGCTGGATGCATCTGTGCTGTTTGATAAGATGTATTGGCTTCTAGCTAGTATTAGCATTCCTCCTTCCCTCCTGCATGCTCTGGGGCATTTGAAGGCAGAGCATGTGGATGGTGTGATTTGTTTAAGTATGATCTAGTCAGTATCATTGAGCCATGCTTCTGTTATACGCATAATATCTGTCTGTTGGGTCTGCAGTTAGTCGATGATGGTGTTAACCTTATTTCTGACAGACCTTGCATTAATGAGTGTACAGGTGATGGTGGTGTCCAGGATGGGGTTGGAGTGGGTGGCTTGCTGAGTGTGTGTGGACATTATTTGGATTAAGCGGTGTATTTTGCGTGATGTATGCTTGTTTTAGTGGTACCATAGGGTGATGTATTGGATTTGTGGAAGGTGCATGGGTGTGTGTATTCTGTTGAGTAGGGCTCTTACTTGGCATATCAGAACTTGTATTAGAAGGAGGGATATGACCAGGGTTGCCATATGTTGGGCAAGGGAGTGCGAGGTCCTTACATAGGGTACCTTTGCTCTGCTGGTGTATATGCTCACAGATGGCAGGGCAGGTCTCAGGACTCTTTTGCTGATGGTCCCAGGCTGTAGCTTTTTTGTGGTAGTGCTTTGCTGCTTTAGGTGACCAGTGGTTAGTTTGCTATCTCGTATGGGGCGTGGTGGTTCCCTGTTTGGTCCCGCCTAAGGGCCATGCCAAAGGGCCCTCAGGTGCGGGTGCGCCCTTAGCATAGGATATTTAAGAGTCCTCTTTGGCCCAATTGGCTTCTGTGTGTGGGAGGAGCGTGCTCAACCTGCTCTCTAGCAGCGATGCTGACCGGAGGGCTTTTGTTGCTATTCCTGCCCTCAGCGCAAGATTTTTAAAAGAGTCCTCTTTGGCCCAATTGGCTTCTGCATGTGGGAGTGGAGAGAAGCATGCTCAACCTGCTCTCTAGCACCAATGCTGATCTGGAGGCTTTTCTTTGTAGAGAATGCTTTTGTTTCTAGAGAAGCTTTCATTAGACGGTGGATGGTGATCCTTAATAAATGTTCTACTGATCTTATGTTGTTATTAATTGATACTCTGCAACATCAGGCTGACGAACATTGAGGATTTGACCAAACAGATGGCAGCACTGGATGATGCCAAGAGATTGGATAGTGTAGTACAAGATTTTCAACAGGAGTTAGATTCTTATCAAACAATGTTACATCAGCGGAAAATCAAAATGTTTCGTCGGGATCAGAATGATTATGAACAACACAGAATATATTCCTGGTTTATCCAACATGATAATACACTCAGAGTGAAGATCACTGCAGATAGCTCCATGGAGAGAACCTTTAGTGATACCTTGTCAGAAGAGACAGAAATATAAAAATAAAAAATCTTTTCAACCGCAATGGGGAAACTCCTCAGGCTGCAGGGAATATCGGAGCACCCAACGGCGAGGATGGAGACACAGCCTCGAGGGGGAGAGAAATTGACCGGTCACCAGGCTATTCAGCCGACAGAATCAGCAATAATTAATTTATCATGGAGGACACTGACAGCCGCTCAGGGACAGTTTTGAATAAAGGATTGTCATTTGTTCCCACCAAATGTCGTAATGTTTTTCAGGCCTGGTTAAACATACATCGACTGGTATGGGCGCTTCAAATTCAATTGTTCTTCGCAGACAAATGAGTACAATCATTAGATGCAGATTCCCCACAATTGGTGGTCCGGTCTCATTCACAGTGGATTCCTCCAGGTCCTATGGATACACACATTGCTACCTTAAGGGATCTGATTTTGAAGGACATTGCTAGTATTGAAACTCGAACTAAAAAAGCATGGAGCCATAGTAATCTATCCACCCTGGAGATCCGGCATTGAAACTTGTGGACCTTGAGATGTGGTTATTAAACTGGCCGATAAGGGGGGCTCTATTGTGGTCCAACATCATGATCAATATGTAGCTGTCATGCGTCAACTTTCAGATCAAAGATTTTATAAACAGGTACCAGTGGATCCAACTTCTGAATTTCAGAGTCTTACTTTCTGCTTAGTTCAAGAAACAAGAGATGAGAGAATTTTTATGGCGCACGAATACCGGTTCCTGAAAGTACTTAAACCAAGGATACCAGTATTTTATACAGTTCCTAAAGGGCATAAAACCCTCCAGTCGCCTCCTGGACACCCTATTGTATCGAATATGTCTTACTATTAGAATCATTATTGGTGTTTCTTGATCATTTTTTACAGCCAATAGTTAAGCAAGCAAGATCTTATATAAGGGATATGTCCCATTTTCTTCAAAGATTGACTCAGCAGAACTCTTGGTCTGAGACAGTGCTAAAGGTCACATTTAATATTGTAGCCTTGTATACGAATATACCACAGGCACGGTGTTTAACATTGTTGTGTAATATATTGGGCCAATGGGCAACTACCGAAAGGGTTACCACACAGTTCCTATTATCTATAGCCAAAGTAGTGCTTACCAGGAACTACTTTCGGTTTACGAATAAATATTACATTCAGATGCATGGGATCTAGTGTTGCTCCTAGTGTCGCTAATTTGTATGTTGCCTCCTTTGAATAGAGTTTCCTGTATGGGTCTGATTGGTACAAGCAAGTAGGTTTATGGGTCAGGTTCATCGATGATATCTTCTGCATATGGTCAGGTACAGAAGATTTGATGAAAGAGTTTGTGCCTTGGCTTAATTGCCAGGACCCATCTTTATAATTTACTCTGTCGAGTTCTAGTACCCAATTGCCTTTCCTAGACATCCTAGTTCTTTGTGACAGAGTACTTTTATGCACTTCATTATATCAGAAGTCAGTGGATCACAATAAATTATTAGATTTTAGTAGCCATCATACTTATAAGTTAAAGAAAGCGCTCCTGATAGGGCAATTCTTAAGGGTTCACTGGATCTGTTCTAGTGATTGGGATTTCCATCGGCATGCCAAACCTTTTATTAATAGACTGATGCAAAGGGGATATCCTATGAGCATTGTACATAAAGCATATTTACAGGCAAGTTACGCAAATCGTTCCTTTTTGTTGCAGAAGAATATAATGCTGACATGGACAAACAGGTCTGCATCCTCCAGTATTCAGATCAAGCACAGAAAATTACAGGGAGCATTTTAAACATTGGCATATACTGGCTTTGCATGACGTCTTTCAGGCAGCCCCTGTATTGCTTTCACTCAGCCCTGCAATCTCAGAAATATTTTAGTCCATTCAGATTTTTCTATGCAATCATCTTCACCTCCATGACAAGGACATCACAGGCCATGTGGCCAATGTATTATGTGTGCCAAATCATTGGACATTGAACAATGGACTAATCCCATGAGTGGCATCATGTATCCACTGAGATTGCATACTGACTGTCAGACGGCATGGGTGATATATGTCATTATTTGCCCATGCGATAGAATCTATGTAGATAAAACCTGCCACACAGTCAAAACATGCTTGAGTGAACACAAATCTTGATTAAAGAATAAAATCTTCACAACTCCTATTGTGCAACATTGTGTTGATTTTTTTCACCATTGTTAACAACTTCAGTGGTTTGTTCTGGACAGGATTAGCTGGCCAAACCGGGCCCCAGTTGGCAAGGCTTGAGTAGAAATTGATTTTTATGTAAAATGCTGTTCAGCCTATTGGATTGAATGAATCCTTGGATTGGATGACAGTGCTTTGAACGCATTGGCTATTAGTCTGCTTGGACATTTGCCATTTCCATTCAAATACCTTCTAGTGAGGAGCTCAGGAATCCACTTCGTCCAGTCCTGAGGCAGCCCTGTAACTTGACGGGCGAAACTCGAGTCAACGTGGTGGCTGAGAAGTGACAACATCTGAGGTTCAAGAGTTGGAGTGAAAGCTAAGTTTTTCAATTATTTTAAATGCATTTGAAAATTGTAAAAAACAAACCCAAAGCCTATGAATGAAAATGAGGGTGTAAGAGAAGGGTGGTTTGCAGCGGGAGAATATATATCCACAAGTGCAGCCCCTTGCCCTGTTTTTGAGGCCATTCCCCCTCCCTTTTTCCCAGTTGTGATTGTGCTCACGTGATTAACAGTTCATCAAGAGATTTCACACAGTAAGAGACATTTAGAGAGGAAGTGGTCTATATGTCCTTTTCTTTCCCCTAGGGTTCACCTATTTCACCATAACTCTTGCTTCAAGTACTAGATTTGGGTGTGAGAAATTTTGGGAGTTTTTTTTAATTAGAAGTGGTTAATTTCAGTGGCAAATGTTAGGCCACCCTTTCAGGTGCCTAACTTTTTCCGCTTTGTGATAACTGGGCAGTGGCTATATATGGTTCAATCAAAACGTATTGAGACTTGTACAATAACACAAGAAGTATAACACTGACAGTTATTGCACTAGGCTTCTTCAAAGTAGTCCATTTCTTCCAGTGTTCCTGCCACTGCTGGAAACAATTTTGAAATGCCTCTTTTGTTATGCTGTGAAGCTGCTGTGTTGAATTTTGTTTGATGGTCTCCATGTTGCTGAATCTTCTTCCTTTCAGTGGTAATTTCAGTTTTGAAAATAAGAAAAAATCACAGGGTACGAGGTCAGGTGAGTACGGAGGCTGACGGACTTGCTCGATTTGGTGTTTGGCTAAGAACTACTGGACAAGATATGATATGCGAGCTGGGGTGTTATTCTGATGAAGCAACCATTCACCATTCCTGTGCAATTTGGACCTCTTATGACAAACTGCATTTTGCAAACAAGTCAGAACTTGGACAGAGTACTCCTTATTGATGGTTTGGCCTTTTGGAGCATACTCATGATGAACAATGCCCTGGTAATCAAAGAAAACTGTGAGCATGACCTTGACATTGCTCCTCACCTGACGGGCTTTCTTGGGTCTGGGAGAGTTTGGAGTCTTCCATTGTGAGGATTGAGCCTTAGTTTCCGGGTCATAACCATAAACCGATTATTCATCACCAGTAATAATCTTTTTGATGAAATTGGAATAATTTTTAACACATTCCAACAACTCCCTGGCTGCAGACAGTCAACCTTTTTTTTGGTCAGAAGATAGGAGTTTCGGCACACATTTTGCAGACACACATCTCATCACCAAATCAACAGTAAGAATGGACTGCACCAACCCAAAACTGATGTCCATGTCCTCAGCAAGCGCCCTAATAGTCAATCGACAATTTGAGCATATTGCGGCACGCACTGCTTCAGCTTTGTCTTCATTTCTGCTCATGGATGGCCTTCTAGAACCTTTGTCATTGTCAGCCTTTTCTAATTGATCGTTCAATTTCAAATTTAATGCAAGTTAGAATAATACTTTAAAGCACTTCAACAGGTCTCGAAATCAGTTTCCGTTCTTATTTTTCTCATTTTCCATCTTCTTTGTTATAAAAAATTCAAGTTATCTTCACCGACCCCAGTGCTTAGGAAATCATTGTTCTTAAAAAATAACATCTTTATTAGAGGACTTTCTTTAAAATCTTCACCCCTGTGTTCATTCTAAACGAGCTCGTTTAGAATGAACACAGGGGTGAAGATTTTAAAGAAAATCCTCTAATAAAGATGTTATTTTTTAAGAACAATGATTTCCTAAGCACTGGGGTCGGTGAAGATAACTTGAATTTTTTATAACAAAGAAGATGGAAAATGAGAAAAATAAGAACGGAAACTGATTTCGAGACCTGTTGAAGTGCTTTAAAGTATTATTCTAACTTGCATTAAATTTGAAATTGAACGATCAATTAGAAACTGTAGCAAAACGTTCAATTAAGTAGACCCAATAAGTTGTATTGTCAGCCTTTTGGCAGCCTTTTTGAAAACGTTTGTACCAGTTAAAACTCGAGCACGACTCATGCATTCATCACCATACATTTGCTGTAACTTGTCATAAGTCTCTTTGCTGTTCGGTTTTTTCACTCATCATAAATCTGACAAACTGCTTATACACAATACCAAACATCACGTGATTTAAAAAAGTACAGGTGTGCTGCAGTCAAACTATACGCTGCACATGCAGAGCACATAACTAGATCACTGCATGCTTAATAACATTGTGGTATGACGTATTGTTATATAGCTACACAACAAGTCTCAATACTTTTCACTCACACTTCATATTGAGCCGCTATCCAGTCATTGCTGGGTGTGGCCCCCGAAATACCCTGATGCTAGCCGTTAGTGCTGCTGAATATCCCAGTCACCATGATTAACATGGTTAGTAGGTCTGCTAACCACATTAATCGCTTTGAATATCCCCCTTTGACTCTCCATTCTGGTAAATAATTCTTGAAGGACTATCACGAGGGGCTGCTATTGCTGAGAAGGAATCTGCACTTGTAAGTATTTACCTGCTGGGAAATTTTCTAAATCTTGGGGGGGAAAGGGAATTATTTGGGTTAAAGCTGATGAAATATGTGTATTTTAAATTCCAATGTTAGGGGGCGGTTACCTCAGGCTGGAGGGCCAGGGGTTCAATTCCCACATAGGGACAAGCAACCTCAGGCCAGAGGGACTGGGGTCTCTAGTCCCATGGCCACTCCTTGTGGCCTTGGGCAAGTCACTTAACCCTCCATTGCCTCAGGTACACTTAGATTGTGAGCCCTTTGGGGACAAGGGAATAAATAGTGCCTGTTAGCATATATCTGTAAAACCGCTTTGACCTGGTGAAAAGCAGTATATAAGCACAGCTAAAACAAAAGTTAGGGCATAATATTTCAAGCCAGCTTTCAGTCAAATTAATATTAGAGCTTAGTATTACAAGTCAGCTGTTAGAGCTTAGTATTGCAAGCCAGTTTTCAGTTAAATTAAAGTTGGTTAGGGTATAGCTTAACAGAGAAAGTAGAATAGTGTAAATATCATTTGAGTATACACAAATAAATTGTTTTCTAGAGACATTATGCAAAGAGGCCTTCCAGTTAGGAGGCAATAGAACTATGAAAGTGTTTTAAATAGGTGTTAAAGCAAGTGACAGCTCAAAGGAGCAACTTGAAAGGCTCCCTCTTTCAAACCAAGGGCAGTCTGAATCACCCAGAAAATTGTTAAAAGAGATTGTTTTAGAAGTACAGATATAAATAGCTCAACCAGAGCTCAGTGATGTTTGGTCTTGAAGGACTACCATCCTTAATTTTAAAAAAACCCTAGGGATCTGTGCTGGGCCCCCTGCTTTTTAACAGATTTATAAATGACCTAGAAATGGGATAATGAATCAGGTGATCAAATTTGCAAATGACACAAAATTATTCAGAATGTTTAAAACACAAAAGGATTTTGAAAAATTGCAAGAGGACCTTGAAAAATTGGGAGACTGGCCATTGTCGCGGGCCCTCTTGGTGCACCTACCGGTGAGCACTGGTATTGCACTAGACCCCTGTGTAACTGGCCTCCCGGTAGTTGTAGCTGCTGCCAGATTACACAAGAATAGTTGTGGACTACCGAATAAGGTAAATAGGGCTTTATTTCCCTTTCCCAATTAGGATGTTCAAATATTTACAACAACAAAACAAAAACCCTTCTTGGGTGAAACAGAAAGCAAAACTTGAACACAAAATATAGCTTTCTTTCAGCAACAGAAAAGTACTTTTAACATAGGCTTGTAGCCACTGAGAATAAGGCCTTGCTTTGCCTTGTCAGGCTGCTTATTCCTTTTTATCTGAGAGATATTATATCATCTGCTACAGAAAGACTACAGTCCATTTCTATAATATCTTCACTTATAGGTAAATCAAACTGCATTGGCTCCACATCAGGAATCAATCCTCTGCACTCTCCCTCTGTGTGGGCTCAGCAAACAGCCCGTCCTGGCTGTGACGTCGTTCTCTTTTGCTAAAGGAGAATTGTTTGTGATTACCACAATCACTCCTGTTGTGGTAATAGGAGCCTCCCCTCTGCTGACCTCTGTGAAGCAGGTTAAGGAATTGCTCTGCCCCACTATTAGGTGGAATTGGCCCTGCTCTGAGCTCTGCTTTAGGTAGGAACTGAGAACCAGCTGGAACTCCTGACGGCAGCCCTTGGGAAACTCTAGGTCTCACGTACCTTGCAGAGTGTGTCCCTTCTTCAGGTAAAAAGCCTTTACTTTGCTTATAAAAAGGGTACAAGAATGTCTCTGCTCCCCTTCTTGCACTGGGATTAAACTTCCTGGCTTGTACCTTTTCTTTCTTATCTCTGCTCCACGCTGGGCTGTTACATTTACTTTCCTTAGCTGTGTCACGCTGTCTGTACCGTTCATTCAAGCATTCTTCAGACTCACACAGACGTCCATTCAAGCTTCCAATGGGGTACTCTGACACGCTCTCTCCACAGCTCCTCTCGTCCTCCTCCTGTAACCAGTTCCCTCTCTGGGTTTCTCTCCAGTTCCTATCTTGGCTCCTGGTTTGGCTCTTAAGCTGTACCTTCCCGGTCCTGTGCTTAAGCTCTTCAGCTTGGTCTCCGTCTTGCTCTGCTTAACTGTTTGTGAGCTAGGTTTATTTAGGTAATTCCTAGCTGCACCACTCCCTAGCTGATTAGAGTCAGGTGAAAATCCCCTGGCTTCCCTATTGGCTGAGGGTGTCTCCCAAGCTCGTGACCTCACTTGCTTACGTTGCCCCTGGCAACTTTCCACCATGTGTTTTCTCAGCACGTCATTATTTCCCTGAGCTGCACTATCTTCTGTCTCCATAGGGGTCACTAATGAGTCAGCACTGTGACAGATTCCCCCCCTTAAAATATTACGGGCTGCCGCACAACTACACGGACAGCACGTAATTCTGCCCGGGGTGCGCCTATAATGCTCCCTGTAAACCAAATTAGCCTGGGCCTCTCTCTCTTTCCAAGGCTTTAGCACGTTCAGATGATAGACCTGTCTTCGTCCCCTATCGTTTTCTATTAAATAGGAAACAGGCCCAACTCTTTTTACCACTGTGCCCGGTCCCTTCCAGTGAGATTCAAATTTGGGACCCGGATCCGCTACCTGAATAAGGACTTTATCCCCGACTTCCAAGTGTCTGGGTTGTGTGCCTTTATCATAGTAGCGCTTTTGACGCTGCTGGCTAGCTTTAAGATTATCTAATGAGGCCTTAGATGTCTTTTCTAAGCGCGTCCTTAAATTATTTAAAAATTGGGGTACCCCTACCTCCGGTATCTCGGGTTCTACCCACTCTTCTTGTAAAATGTCTAATATCCCTCTTGGGGCCCCTGCCGAACAGTAATTCGAACGGGGATGCTCCCAAGGATGTTTGAATATGCTCCCTACATGCGTACAATACGAATGGGAGTAAGGTGTCCCACTCTGCCATTTCTCCCTTTCTCAAACCTCTCCTCAGTAGATGTTTAATGGATTGGTTCATTCGCTCTACCAATCCGTTCGACTGGGGGTGGTATGCCGCAGTCTTAATGTGGCGAATGCCAAATGCTTCCCACACTCTAGCGAGGTATCGTGAGACAAAGTTGCTTCCCTGATCTGTTAAGATCTCTTGGGGAAATCACACCTCACAAAATAATTTGACTAATTCTTGCGCTATCACCTTAGCCGAGATGTTCCTAAGGGGAATTGCCCACGGGAACCGCGTGGCGTGGTCTACAATCACTAGCATGTATTGATAGCCCCTAGGTGTTTTTATCAGAGGACCTACTATATCCATCCCCATGCGTCTAATGGGCGCCGAGATGGTAGGTAAAGGCACCATAGGTACGACCTTTGGGCGTGCTATTGAGACCCTCTGGCAGGTAGGGCAGGAGTCACAGTATTGTTTTACCTCTTTGTATACTCCTGGCCAGTAAAACCTCGCCAGTATTTGATCTAGCGTTCCCTGAACACCTTTGTGACTGCCTATCGGGTGATCATGTGCTAAGCGTAAGACAACCGCCTTGAAGGTTACTGGCACTACCAGTTGTTTTCTGACGGCGTCCGTATAAGGATCTATACTTTCTCTGTATAGTATGTCCTTATCTATTATGAATCTGGGCAACATGGGCCTATCCTCTTGCGCCCACTCAAATGCTCTTTTGAGCGCGGGGTCTGCCCTTTGTTCCATTGGAAAGGAAGGGAACTTCTGAACTAGGGCTGCAGGTACCCACGGTAACCCTTCCCCGGCCTCTAGTTCTGCTCTCCCTTTGGTCCTTTGATTTCTCTCTTGGCGTTTTCTAGCCTTAGGTTTTTTCTCTTCTTTACTTGGGACCTGAATCAGTTCATCATGAACAGGAAGTGTGTTAGCCCCAACCTCTTCCTCGGGTTTTTCCTCAACTTTTTCTAATTTTTCCTCAGGCGTTTCCTCAACTTCCTCCCTTTTAGGTTCCTCTGCTTTTTCAACAGACGGTTCCTGGGTTCCTGAGGTCCCAGCCTGCGACCTGGTTGAAACAAGGCCTGACCTTGTGCCTAAACCTTGCACCAAACCTTTTCTAAATGAAGGCCAATCATGTCGAAATGTAGCAGCAGATAAGCATGCAATAAATAAAACCAGGAGTCTTTTCAAGGATCCAAGCCAGTTTAATGTGCACAGGCTCAAGCAATAATCAATTTCAAAATGGCTGAACGATGTTCTCTGGCAAAACAACAACTTTTATAGACTTTTGCTCCATTCTAGGTATAGAGAAACATTTCATTGGTCCCGGTAACCTCCCGTACCCCTTCTATTGGTCCCGGTACTGATATGATTATCCAATTATGTCCTTTGAGTGGGCTCAGCACCTGCTTTGCCCCCCTCCTAGTCCCAATTACAATGGCCAGTTCATCAACTTGTTACTTTCATACTTCCAAGGCCATTGAGCCAATTTGTGCGTGTAGGGGAGCAGGGCTCTGCAGCCTTTCTGTCAGCA
The DNA here is from genome assembly GCA_033557465.1 of Ichthyophis bannanicus. Taxonomy (NCBI): domain Eukaryota; kingdom Metazoa; phylum Chordata; class Amphibia; order Gymnophiona; family Ichthyophiidae; genus Ichthyophis; species Ichthyophis bannanicus. Next base: position 172,908,518 of record CM066039.1, on the reverse strand, counting down.
GTTTCAATTAAATCCCTTACAGCTGCATTCTCTTATCAGTGGGCAGTTAAACATATTTCTCCCATTACTTCGATTCTACTTGTCTAAGTTAATGCAATACTTTTACTGAGTTCTAATTCTACAGCAGCATATAGGGGGATGTGCAATTCCTATAGGCCTCTTCACAGATTTCATTTACAGGGCAAGCTTGTTAAGCCTGTCTGCTTAGTTCAATTAGCATGGAGCATAGGCCTTCGCCTACCACATTCCCCCCTTTGATTAATCTCACCCGCATGTTAATAAGGTGTGAGAATCAAATCACATAATACTAGGTAAAGGTATCACTCTGTGGTATAGGGTAGTAAGTTCACATAGCTAGTATCTTTGTAGCTGCCTTATGCTCTACAGTGTTATTAATAACTGAAGTTATCATTCGCAAGCAAAGTGGCAAGAAACAAGGGAGCAACAAGCAGATAGTCAAAGTCCATAGTTTGGCAAGAGTGGGAAAAAGAACTAAGGGATTAGAAGGTTCAGGAGCATTTATGCCGGACCACCAAGATGTCTTCTTTGTTGTGCTGTTGTAAATCTTCTGATTTAGACAGTCCAGCTGTCTGATCTTCATAGCAAATTGTGGTCCGGTCCGAACAAAACACAAACTGTCAACAATGGGGTGGGCCAATACCCACTCACTAGTAGTATTATGTAAATCAGTCTGATTGTATAGGATAGAATAGTTCAGTTCTTGGGCCTCCCAAGGCCATTAGTCTCCCATTGTTGTTCCTCCACAAGACAAGCAATCTGAAACATGAAGACCGAATGCCACTGCTCCTGCTAATTCAAGAAATAAGTTCTGGTGGCAGGAGGAACGTCAAAGTCTGATTTCATGGCTTCATAGAAAGAGTGATCTTTTGTCCTGTTCTGGTGGTGGTATGCAAGCTGCACAAGGGGGTAGGGCAAAAGTCATTTCAAAGCACCCCAAAACTGTTGCCAGAATAAAGCAATAATAAGAATTCATAATGGGCATAGTCTCTGGAAAATTGGTGGAACTGTCGGATTTCACAACAGATGACAAATGTGGAGTTGATTGTAGATCCTCAAGCTTCTGCCGTACGTAGACCTACCAGCTTTTTGGCAGAAGTAGGGCTGTAGATTCCAAAGTATCACTGTCCTCTGGGATGTCTCAGGTTCTTGAAATATCATAGTACAGTCTCTCAGGCTATTATTGCCTCCTTAGAGCAGTTCACTTCTTCAGAAAATCAAAATAGTCTTTTCAGTTTCTTAACACAACACAGTCTATTTCTGATGATTGCAGCTTCATTTTTTTTTTTTTAAGATGCGAGGCTTACTTTCAGATAAACAAACAGTCTTGAAACAGTGCAGTTTCTGAGGGACCAATAAGTCTTAGGTCCGTGGCTGTTGTCGTAGGGTGAGGTGCAATGGTGTCTCAGGATGCTGTACAGTAGTCCAGTGATCAGGTTCAAGAGCAGCTGCTGGCTTCACTTGATTATGATGGATCCAAGGTTCAAATTCTGCGACTTTTACTGCAGTTGGAGTTGACAAGATGACAACATAGGGTCCCCTCCAATGCAGGGCTAACGGTATCTTTCTCCACTCTTTGATCCACACCGAGACTCCAGGCTTGAAAGGATGCAGGGGTGCAGGCAAATTGATGGGTAATCGATTTTGTACCCAGGTATGAAGACTTCTGCAAAACAGAACTTAAAACCAATAGTTCATGTCTAATAATTTCAGATCCTATCTGTCTCATATCTCCTTTTATTTCCTATACAATAGGCAGGGGTTGCCCATACAGAATCTCAAAAAGGGGAAACTCCTAAAGACTTAGCAGGGGCTAAGTATATCCTAAGAAGGGCTATGGGAAGAACCTGGGGCCACTTCAGGTAAACCTCTTGGCAAAGTTTGGACAACTGAGATTTCAGGGTTCTATTCATACATTCTATTTTTCCTAAAGTTTTGAAAGCTGTAGGTAGTGTGCACCTGATAATGTCAATATCTTGGGGCCATACTTGATGGACTTGCTTCCTAAGGTTATCCACCCTCATTCTGTGTACAGGGCCCCATGTGCATGCAAGGTTGTAAGGGCATACTTGGAATCTGGGTACACATTTAGACAGGGCTCTTTTCCTATTGTTAGTGCTCTAGTGAGGGCTATCAGTTCAGCTTTCTGTGGTGAAGTTTCTGGGGCCAGGGCTGAGGACTCAACTACCAAATCAGGGGTCACCACTGCATATCTAGCACAACAATGTCCATTGATGATGAAACTGCCTTCAGCCACAAAGAAAGTCTGTTCAGGGTTCTCCAGAGGGACATCAGTCAAATCCAGGCGGCTTGAGAATACAGTGTCCATAATTTCTAAACAGTCATGATCAGGGGGTCAAGACCAACTGGTAACAACATAACAGGATTCAAAGCTTGACTGACCTTCAATTGGAGCTGGGGGGTTTTACGCAACATACTCTGTGGCACCCAAGAAGGCTCTCACTTGCCTCCTGGTGGTTGGAGTAGGAATACTGCATACAGCTTCTTTGCATTCTGGTCCCAGGCGTCGAATTCCGCTGGACAACTGGAATCCTAGGTGTTTAACTTGTTGGATATAATTGCACCTTGGCTCTTGAGACTTTGTATCCAGCCTCATTAAGAGGGTGCAAAAGTTCACTGATGGCTTGTAGACATTCACTTTCTGAGTTGGTGGTTATGAGCAAGTTGTCCACATATTGAAGTAGAATTTTTTTCTCCTGGAGTTTCTGGATAACTTGTCAAATCCTTGCTGAGTGAGGCGAGTTCTTGAATCCTTGAGGTAATCTTGTCCAGATGAGTTGGCCCCGCCTCCTTGTAGTGGGGTCTTGGGCTAAGCGTATGCAGAAAAAGGCATCTTTTTAAGTCCAGAATGATGAAATGTATAGCTTCAGCAGAGATCAGTTCCAAGAGAATATAAGGATTTTGGTACCACTGGTTGTATAGTTTCAGCTGCATCATTCATTCTTCTTAGATCCTGCACTGGGCGGTAGCCACCTGTCCCAGGCTTCTTGACTGGCTTGAGGGTGACAATGACAGGGGCTATGTTCTTCGCTAGGCCAGGTGGATTATCTTCTGCCCATACTCCAGGTGGGGCTATAAGGTTGGTAGGTATACAGGAACTTGTTGACTTGACTGGAGGTGTGCTATAGAACCGCTACTCTTCTTCTCGGGGAACAGTCAGCACCATCAATCCAGCAGGCTCTGGGTTCACAGTCATTTGCATTTCTCTCTCTTCAGCAAAGGATATCTGTGCCTGAAGCTTTGCAAGCAGATCTCGGCTCCAAAAATGGAATAGGGCATTCAGGCATATACAGGAACGGGTACATTATTATTTTTTTTTCCTAGTTCACACATGCGGTTCTGCAGAAAAGGCTTTGTGGCCTTAGCCCCAGTAGCTCTGATAATGGCGGTGCATCTAGAAAAACACAGGGGCTACTGGCTTTAGTATTCTGCTCCTGTATCCCCCATAAAAGTCCATATATTGGTCCCCTATTTTTCAGACTGACTCCTGGGGACCCAGGGAAACTGGAGAGTCCGGTCTGGCCTAGTCTTCATCCATGCTGTAGCCCTCTTTAGCTGCCACTTACTCTATAGCTACTTCCTTCTCCTACTAGAATATTGTGCTTGGTTTATTGTTTTATGACTCTGCAATCAAGTACTCCCTCCTCCCCTCCTGGGGTGGAGTCAAGATACGGGCATTCACTTCTCTAATGTCCTTCTCCTCTGTAATGGGCGCACTCACACCCAGTTTTTCACTTCCTCTGCTCCTTTGATTAGGAAAACCTCCTCCACATCATTCAACTAAAGCATCAGCAAGAAGATCTGTTCTCTTCTCCATTTTTTACATTACTTTCTCTATCACATTTATCTCCACAATTCACAGACATTCTGAACAACTTAATCGTGCTATATTCATGCCCGCAAATCCATCCAGTTTCATTTCTGTTTTTATATCTCTCTGGGACTGACTGACAAAAACGTAAATTCTCCTGGGGCTGCTGGATCACATGGGGTACATAGTGAGGGCTGTCTGAATAACACTGTTTATTTGTTCAATTAAATCCTAAAGCTTTGAGGGAAAGGCACGTAAACAAGTCTGGTCAGCTGGCTGGCAAACTACTTGGGAATCTACAGGGTGGAGTCCCCCCCCCTTCTCCTGGGCTCTGTTTCTCCTAGCAACGCTCTATCCAGGAGGTTTTTTTTTTTTTTTTTTTTTAAATGATCTACTTCTCTGCTGTGGGCACATTAGTTCACGCCCACCGGGGGGGGGGGGGGGGGGGGGTGGCATCATCGGTGGACTGGGCCCCATCCCCCCCTTAAGCACTCTGAACGGAGCTACTTACAGAGAGAGAAACTGATGGGACAGGATATCTAGAGATTCTGGGGCAAAATATGGTGAACAGCAGAAACCACTCCCTTTCACATAACATTCCTAATTGGGACAGAGACATTTTTATTACCATAATTTAAATACAGTTCTTAAAAATATAAAAAAACGATTATTTTTGCAACATGTTATAACATCTATTCCAATAGAAAGAAATATGGCTCTTAATATGACGGTAGCTCACAAATTAATTAAATGGCCCCAATTTTCACAGAGTGTGTAGATATCAAAAATAACGTTAGCTCTGCAATCTATCCGGAAAGACTGGTTTGTTCAAATACAGACCAGACAATTATTATTGAAATGCCTGTCAAATCAATAGAAACAAGAATCCTTGGAAGCTAACGTGGTCTCAGTATATAGGGAGGGGAACAGAAACTTCTGATCCCAACCCGGACTTCACATCAACGACCACACTGTCATAGCCACCAATTTAACAGAGGTATTTCTAAAAATTGCATTCCAATCAAGGTAATCAAAAAGTTGCTTAGCTTGTCGTGCTCGGGCTTAAACTTCGACCCGTAGTCAATGGCGTTAGCTCTTCCACTTTCCCGACGCTAACCAGCGCTAGGCGTTTCGCCACTCAAGGTTCTTCAGGGGAGAAACTAAGCTTTATTTCATTGACACGTTAGCGTTCCCACCACAGACTGGAGCTGAACACCTGCAAGAAAAACAAACAAGCACACCAAGTGCGGCACCACTTTTTGCCCACTTCCTGCCTAGGGAATAGCTCTCCCCTTTCTCACTTATCCTTCTACCTTTCCCACCCAGGTCACCGTTACCTGAGTTACTGGTAGATTCCAGCGTGTGAGAAGGTTCTTGGCTTTTCTTTCCTGGCCGACCTGCCAGCGAAATTCTCCCCCAGGTAGTGCTTCAGCAAGGTCACCTGTTCCTCCAGCGATGATTTTCCTCTCTTTGCTTCTTCTCTTGTCTTCAGAAGAAGTCACGTGGTACTCCAAAAAAAAATCCTAAAACACTACGCCATTATGTCGCGGGCCCTCTTGGTGCACCTACCGGTGAGCACTGGTATTGCACTAGACCCCTGTGTAACTGGCCTCCCGGTAGTTGTAGCTGCTGCCAGATTACACAAGAATAGTTGTGGACTACCGAATAAGGTAAATAGGGCTTTATTTCCCTTTCCCAATTAGGATGTTCAAATATTTACAACAACAAAACAAAAACCCTTCTTGGGTGAAACAGAAAGCAAAATTTGAACACAAAAAATAGCTTTCTTTCAGCAACAGAAAAGTACTTTTAACATAGGCTTGTAGCCACTGAGAATAAGGCCTTGCTTTGCCTTGTCAGGCTGCTTATTCCTTTTTATCTGAGAGATATTATATCATCTGCTACAGAAAGACTACAGTCCATTTTTATAATATCTTCACTTATAGGTAAATCAAACTGCATTGGCTCCACATCAGGAATCAATCCCTCTGCACTCTCCCTCTGTGTGGGCTCAGCAAACAGCCCGTCCTGGCTGTGACGTCGTTCTCTTTTGCTAAAGGAGAATTGTTTGTGATTACCACAATCACTCCTGTTGTGGTAATAGGAGCCTCCCCTCTGCTGACCTCTGTGAAGCAGGTTAAGGAATTGCTCTGCCCCACTATTAGGTGGAATTGGCCCTGCTCTGAGCTCTGCTTTAGGTAGGAACTGAGAACCAGCTGGAACTCCTGACGGCAGCCCTTGGGAAACTCTAGGTCTCACGTACCTTGCAGAGTGTGTCCCTTCTTCAGGTAAAAAGCCTTTACTTTGCTTATAAAAAGTGTACAAGAATGTCTCTGCTCCCCTTCTTGCACTGGGATTAAACTTCCTGGCTTGTACCTTTTCTTTCTTATCTCTGCTCCACGCTGGGCTGTTACATTTACTTTCCTTAGCTGTGACAGGTGAAGGCCTGTGATCCACAATGTCTGACATAAGCAAGCAGGCCTAACTAGCTTGACCTGTAAATGAAGCCTGTGAAGAGGCCCATAGGAATTGCACATCCCCCAATAGGCTGCTATTGTAGAATTAGAACTCAGTAAAGTATTGAATTAGCTTAGACAAGCAGAACTGAAAGTTGGAAAAATACAGAAAAATATGTTTGAATGCCCCTGATAAGAAAATACAGCTGTAAGGGATTTAATTAAAACTGCTGACAGAAAGGTTACAGAGCCTTGCTTCCCTGCACGTACTAACTAGCCCAATGGCCTTGGAAGTAGGAAAGTAACAAGTTGGTGAACTGGCCATTGTAATTGGGACTAGAAGGGGGGTGAGCAGTCGCTGGGCCCACTCCAAGAACCTAATTGGATAATCATATCAGTACCGGGACCAATAGAGGAGGTACGGGAGGTTACCGGGACCAATGAAATGTTTTTCTATACCTAGAATGGAGCAAAAGTCTATAAAAGTTGTTGTATTACCAGAGAACATCGCTCAGCCATTTTGAATTTGATTCTGCTTGAGACTTGTGCACAAATAAATGATTTGGACCTTCTGAACAGACTCCTGGTATTATTGGTTTGTCTGCGCTCTGCTGCTACATATTCTTGGTGCGTTGGCCGGGAAGGTGTGGTATTAGAGGGTATATAGGGCAATATACCACGACTTTCCGCCTCTACAGGTTTGGTCCTGCCGGGATCGCGCCCTTCCGACGGGGGCTCGCTCCCTGGCGCCACCGGTCCCTTGTATCGGAGGGAGCTAGTCGGACCTCGGCGGGTGCCGGGCCCGGCTGGAGCCAACACCTCGAACCCGAGTGAGGGGAGTCCGAGGTCCAACTCATGTGCTTGCTTGGGAACTTTGAGGACCGGATCCGGTGAGTAGAGTTTTGATTTTAGCATGTGTCTAGACAGATAAGAAAGAGCAGTACTGCCAATCTAGCATGAACTTAGCATGAACTTGGCATTAGCACTCGCATGAAAGAGAGCTTGATCAACTCTCCAAGACGGACCGACTACCCCTGCGTAAGTAAAGCAGGGCGAAACTCCCGTCTTCTAGCATTTGGAACTCGCATGAGACTAGTCAGAATAGATAGCAATGAATGCATTCTGGGATACGTTGCTAGCATGATTGTGTGAATGGAGTATGAATGAGAGGTCTGGCAGCACGGACCAAGCGAAGGCGGACCCCTGAGTAACGCAGTTCCTGACCGGGCGACCGCGTTCAGGTCGTAAAAAGGGGGAAGCGATTGTCGTCTTGTCTTGTTATTTGTTTCACTTATACGTTTCTAGGGCCGTGTGGACCCCTTACCCACGGTCCGCCCTCCTTTTCCCTTCTGTCTGTTGTTGCGCGCACACATCGAAATGGGAGGGGCGGGGTCTACGAGGAACACTCCATTAGAATGTATGATCGCACATTTTAAAGAAGGATATTCCGGAGATTATGGTATTAGAATGACTGCAGCCCGTTTACAGATTTTATGTACTAGGGAGTGGCCCGATCTAGATCCTACCTGGCCCCGAGAGGGAACCTTTAATGTAGGAATTATTCAGTTAGTGCACCATAGAGTGCGAATAGCGCACCCCGATCAGTACCCTTATATAGATTCCTGGTTAAGTATTTGTGAAGATCCGCCCCCTTGGGCGAAGCGCTGTTATGAGGAGCAGTGCAGAATAATGTTAGCAAAGACAGATTATAGTCAGAAAATAGAACAGCCTAGAAGAAAAGGGAAAGGTGAGAAGTCCAGGAAGAAACCCATCCTGGTAGATCTTGATTCCCCAGAAGTGATTACCCGACAGCCCCAAACCCAGCGCCCAGTGAGAGTAGCCCCACGTCCTGCCCCAGAACCCCGGAGACAGCGGGAGCGGGACCCAACCCCTGAGCCATCACCCGAAGAGCAGGTAGATGAGCTCCCTTTAAATGAAGAAGATGATTCTACCGAGACTGAAAAAGGAGAATCAGAGACAGAAACAGAACAGGAAGAAATTGAAATTTCCCAGAGTGATACTGACAGTGTAAAAGCGGCTGCCAGTGTTAGCTCACCAGTCAAAAGAAAACCAAGAATAAAGCATGTAGAGAAAAAGATAACCCCTGATAGAAAAGTTACGAAAATATCCCTCAGATCCCAAAAGACATCTACTGCCAAGATGATGCCTTTATGGCAAGTCCCGGGAATACCCGTAAGGAATGAGGATAATGAGGTGGTGGCGTGACCCCTAAGCTATGTGTATGTTCCCTTCTCTACCACTGATTTGTTAAATTGGAGGACACATTATGCCTCCTATACCAATAAGCCCCAGGAACTTACAGAATTAGTGAATACTATTATGGAAACTCACCAACCAACAAGGGCAGATTGTCGCCAGCTCCTGTCCACCTTATTCACTACAGAGGAGTGGACACGAATTAGAAAAGCGCCTATTGACTGGCTGGCAGATAACCCGGTAGCTCCAGGAGAAAGGGGGGAGGAAAGAATAGATAATCGGGAAGCGGCCCAGAGAGAATTCCTGAATGAAGACCCCCGATGGGATCCAAATACAGAAAGAGGATCCAGAGCCCTAGCCCGTTTTCGCCAAGGCTTTATACAAGGCCTGAAAAGGGGGGGCCAGAAAGCTATGAACCTTTCCAAAGTTACTGAAGTTACCCAAGGTATAGATGAGAGCCCAGCAGTGTTTTATGAAAGATTAACTGAAGCATATAGAATGTATACTCCCTATGACCCAGATGCGCCAGGAAGCTTATGCATGGTGAATTCTGCTTTTGTAAATCAGTCTCAACCAGACATTAGACGGAAATTACAGAAATTAGAAGGGTTTGCGGGCATGAATGCAACTCAGTTATTGGAAGTCGCTCATAAAGTGTATGTGAATCGTGATAATGAAAGGCAGAAAGAATGTGATCGAAAGATGAAGAAGAAAGCTGATTTTTTGGCTGCGGCCATAGTTGAACAGAAAAGGGGAGGTATCCCTAGTCGACGGAGCAGAGGAAGGGGGCGGGGCCGAGGCGGAAGCCAGCCCCAGCTAGGCATAAACCAATGTGCCTACTGCAAAGAGGAAGGACATTGGAGAGATGCATGCCCGCAACTCGAAGACGCCCACCAAGATGACGAAAACAATCATCAATGGAGAGAAGGAAGACGAGGCCGTCCCCGAAATCACGGAGGAGCCAATCGAGAGCAATACCAGCGAGAAAGAGGAGAAGCCGTACAAGCATTGGCTGCGACAGCCCATGATGAAGATGACGTGGATTAGGACAGACCGGGCTCCGAGTTTGCTTTAGGTCTCCAGGAGCATATGGTCGGAATACAAATAGGAGACCAAGTTATGAACTTTATGGTTGATACTGGAGCAGAACATTCGGTAGTAGACAAAAAGATAGCCCCATTTTCTACAAAAGCAGTCACCATTGTAGGAGCAACTGGTGCCAAAGCTACAAAACCTTTTCTTCAGAATCGCATATGCAGTCTAGGAGGACAACAAATAACTCATCAATTCCTGTACATGCCTGAATGTCCAGTGCCACTATTTTTTATTTATTTATTTTATTTATTTAGCTATTTCTTCTATACCGCCCCTTCCAGAGATCAGGGGCGGTTTACATGGAACAAGTAAACAAATTTGTATACTAATGTATACATTACATGAAACAGAGATTTTTTTAACTTTATACAGATAATAGTTGTTAACAGAGATTTATAACATTGTAACTTTATACAAATAACTGTGCATTAATTGTCAAAACTATTTACATTTTATATACATTAATAAGTTTCTGTATCGTAGTGTTGATCTAGTGTTGATCAGAGTTTTTTCTACCTTTTTATAGATATGTTAGCCAAGCTACAAGCCCAAATATCCTTTACTGAAAAAGGAGAAATGCAAATGACAGTGAATTCTCAAGCCAAGCCAGCAGGAATAATGCTGCTTACAGTTCCCCGAGAAGAAGAATGGAGATATTACAGTGATGAATCTGCCCAAGACACCTATTTTGAACAAACTTTGAAAAGCATTGATGCGCCACCTGGAGTATGGGCAGAAGGCAATCCTCCAGGCCTAGCCAAGCATATAGCCCCAATAATTGTAACCCTCAAGCCTAGTGCTACACCAGTACATGTCAAGCAGTACCCTCTCCCAAGAGCTGCAATTGAAGGTATCCACCGCCACTTGCTAAGATTACTAGAACATGGCCTACTAAAAGTATGTCAATCCCCATGGAACACTCCACTTCTGCCAGTGAAAAGGCCTGGAACAGATGACTATCGCCCAGTGCAAGATCTAAGGAGAGTGAATGAAGCAGTTGAGACCATACATCCAGTTGTACCAAATCCTTACACACTTCTAGGACTGATTCCTGCTGAAGCTACCCACTTTACTGTTCTGGATTTAAAAGATGCATTCTTTTGCATAAGATTAGCCCCCATAAGTCAGATATTATTTGCATTTGAATGGCAGGACCCTATCTCTGGAAGAGGGGGCCAACTTACTTGGACACGACTATCCCAAGGATTCAAGAATTCGCCTAACATCTTTAGTGCTGCACTAAATCAAGACCTTTCAAGCTATCCAGTGGCCCCGGGGAAGAGAGTGCTTCTCCAATACGTGGACGATCTGCTGATAGCTGCTGTATCAGAAAGTGAGTGTATACAAGCCACCAAAGACCTCTTGCAGTTACTAGATGAAGCTGGATACAAAGTTTCCAGAGCAAAAGCACAACTATGCCAAAAAGAAGTGAAATACTTGGGCTTTCGTATAACCAAAGGAAGCCGAAAATTAGGCAGAGAGAGAAAAGAAGCAGTATGCAGAATTCCAACCCCAACTACCAGAAAGCAAGTCAGAGCCTTTCTGGGAGCAGCAGGATATTGCCGAATCTGGATTCCCAACTTTGCTCAAATCGCCAAACCATTGTATGAAGCCACAAAAGGAGAAGAAAAGTTGCCACTGGAGTGGGGACCTGAGCAGGATACAGCCTTCAAGACGTTAAAGGAAGAATTGATGTCATCACCAGCCCTTGGACTACCGGATGTTCACAAGCCTTTCCACTTGTTTGTACATGAAGCACAAGGAAATGCCTTAGGCATGTTGACTCAGAAATTGGGAAATTGGGAGCGACCTGTAGCATACCTATCGAAACAACTGGACACTGTGGCTAAAGGATGGCCACCTTGCCTGAGAGCAGTTGCAGCTACAGCATTGTTAGTGAGTGAAGCAGACAAGCTCACATTAGGACAGAATTTACGAGTCACTGTGCCACATGCAGTCCTTGCCCTTATGGAACAAAAAGCAAATCATTGGCTCACCAATTCCCGAATGTTGAAATATCAGAGTATGTTATGTGAGAACCCACAGATACAACTGGAAGTGAGCCATGCCTTGAATCCAGCCACATTGATACCTATTAGTGAAGAACTCCCAGAACATGACTGTATAGAAGTCATGGACACTGTATTTTCAAGCCGACCTGACCTGACAGATGTGCCCATAGACAATCCTGACCAAATTTATTACGTAGATGGAAGCAGTCTCATCATCAATGGACGACGCTGCGCCGGATATGCAGTAGTCACTCAACATGAAGTCGTTGAGTCATCAGCTCTAGCCTCAGGTACATCAGCCCAGAAAGCAGAATTGATAGCACTTACTCGAGCACTACTGTTAGGTGCAAAACTTGTGTTAAATGTATATACAGACTCTAAATATGCCTTCACTACCCTACATGCCCATGGAGCTCTCTATAAAGAACGAGGGCTCATCACGTCCGGAGGAAAATCAGTCAAATACGGCCCAGAGATATTGATGTTACTTGATGCAGTATGGGCCCCAACTCGTGTAGCTGTCATGCACTGTAGAGGACATCAAGCAGGAAAAGGAGAAGTTGCTCGAGGAAATAGGTTCGCAGATGCCTCAGCACGACAAGCAGCCATGCCAGGACAAATTTCGCCACAAGCCATGCCAATGCAGGCAGCATTGTTTCCAGAACCCTTGAGCCTATGGACACCACGATATACCACCAAAGAATTAGATTACTACTGTAATAAGGAAGATGGAGTACTGAAAGATGGGTGGATTGAGCTGCCACCAGCAGAGGGCAGCCAACCCCAGGACGAATAGTAATCCCTGAATTGTTGGGTCCAGCCTTTGTCAAAGCTTTCCACAAAGCCACCCACTATGGAAAAAGTGCTATGGAAAAAGCACTCAGACCACATTTCTGCATTACCATGTTAGCAGCCCTATCAGCTTCAGTGGCACGCCAGTGTCTAATTTGTGCCAAAAATAATGCCAAGCAAGGTCCCACACCAGCACCCCGAGTTCAGTCAGGAGGTGTAACCCCCATGCACCACCTGTAAATTGATTTTTACTGAAATGCCAAAAGCCAATGGATATCACTACCTATTAGTATTAGTTTGTACTTTCTCTGGGTGGGTAGAAGCCTTCCCAACCAGAACTGAGAAAGCCCGAGAAGTCACCAAAGCTTTACTGAGAGAGATTGTTCCTAGATTTGGAATTCCAGCAGTAATAGGGTCAGACAATGGGCCCTCATTTGTTTCTCAGATTACTCAGCAGTTAGCAAAAGCCCTACAGATACAGTGGAAACTTCACACTGCATACAGACCCCAGAGTTCAGGGAGAGTTGAGCGAATGAATCGTACCTTAAAAGCCCAAATGTCTAAGCTTTGTCAGGAGACTCGCCTGAAGTGGCCCCAAGTGCTCCCAATAGCTTTACTCAGAATACGCTCAGCTCCTGTAAAGTCAACAGGATTTTCCCCTTTCGAGATTTTGTATGGTAAACCCCCACCAATAGTGCAGGGAATTAAAGGGAGTTTAGCCCAGATTGGTTCAGAAATAACCAGGCAAGAACTCCTAGCTCTTAGTTTTGTTCTGCAGACTCTCCATGCGTGGATCCAAGACCAGTTGCCTATCAACTTGACAGAACCCTTGCATCCCTACCAGCCTGGTACCTCGGTGTGGATCAAAGATTGGAAGAAGACACCGCTGGAACCTCATTGGAAGGGACCATACACTGTCATCCTGTCTACCCCAACTGCAGTAAAGGTAGCGGAGATCGATTCCTGAATCCACCACAGCAGAGTCAAGCCCACAGCTGATCCAGAACCCGAGCAGTGGACAACAGAGCAGCATCCTGATGCACCTTTGCGAATCACCTTGAGACGGCAACCGGCATCCTAGACACTCTTTGGGATCATCCCAACAACTACAGTGCCTTGCAGTAGCCAAGTCTTTCGAAGAGGATTGCTGTTTCCCAAACAGCAAGAGTTTGTTTCAACGAACCTCATGTGTGTGATTTTACACACTACTTTGATGCTACATTGATTGACCATATTTCAGAGCCAACTAAGACTGATAAGTTGGTTAATGTGTGATGGACAACTTGAGGATCTTCAATCAACACTCAGCACCCGTTGAATTGCTTCATTAGCAAACGGGACGAAGAAAAGAACGTCGTGGTCAAGATTTGCAAGCTGAGGATTCAGAAGAACTCCAATCAACATGTATCTTTGTTTTTACTTTGCTCTGGTTGCCTGTTTTGGAGGCTTTGAACTAATTCATGCCTTGCCTCCATGTACTGCTTGCATCACTTCTACTCGGACTGGACTGAAAGTAACTCAGACTTTGATTTATCACTCTTACTATTCCTGCACTGGTAAAGTGACTCGGTGTATTTATAACACCACTGAACTGAATGTTTGTACCAAAGGTAAATCTAAAGTATGTTTTAATCCGCATCAGAATCCATCCTATTACACCTTAGAAATGCGATGGAAAGATGCAGATGGACCTTTGATCAATGCCACACGCCCACTCACAGATCCTAGTAAATATGCTGTTTTGTATTTTGATGCTTGTGAAGTAATCAACAGAGATAGTCGTTCTAAGTGTGGTAATTGGGAAAAAACATACTCAACGAATGACAAATATATGTGTCCAGAAGGGACCACTGGATGGGGAGCATGCACAGGAAAGAAAGTCTTAGCCGATGTGTATAGTACAGCCCGAGTCAGATTACTTCTGCCCAAAATGGGAATGTGTCTTTTATTCCACCTGAATTGGTATGGTAGAGAATACCAAAGATAATCGAAAGGCTGCATTGCGGAGCCCATATGTCAAAGATCTAGACAAATGCAAGAAAAATGCTTGCAATCCCTTAGAGCTTGTTGTTCTGAGACCTGAAAATTGGAAACGAGGATTCCGATTTGGTCTACGAATTGCGGGGTCTGGATCAGATCCAGGAACCATAATATATATAAGATTACATACCCAAGCCCATAAATCATCTAAGTACCATATCCACGACACATTCTATGAAGCCATGCATGTGAATAAGTTTAAAATTCCCCATCCCTCTCAGAACTTATTTCTAGAATTAGCTGGAGCAGTAGTATCCAGTCTAAAAATCTCAGATTGTTACTTTTGTGGGGGGACACAAATGGGTGACCAGTGGCCATGGGAAGCCCAAGAATTGAATTACTCTGTGACTTACAATCAAACTGAATTACATAAGACTACCAGCGAATGGGTGTTAGCGCACTCAATAGTTGGACGTCTTTGCTATGCACGAACTGGACCCCAGTTCAAACAACAGGTAGGACAGCTGGTCTGTCTTAGCCAGAAGTTCTATAATGACACCACCAAAAAGACGTCTTGGTGGACAGGAATTAAAGAACCTGAACCCCCTAACCCATTAGCCAAATTCCCTGAGCTTGCTCATTTATGGACTAATCTTGCCAAACCTCAGGCCTGGCAAGCCCCACCTGGCCTATACTGGATCTGTGGAAACCGAGCATATGCCCGACTCCCTACACACTGGGGAGGGGCGTGTGTCTTAGGGACCATCAGACCTTCTTTCTTCCTTTTAAACACAGAACATGGAGAACAATTAGGATACCCAGTGTACACTATGGTTATGGTTATGGTTTATTACATTTGATATACCGCTCAGGCCGAAGCATTAGAGCGGTTTACAATACTATATCATTTAAGAAAATATGAAAAGAACGCCATTATGAGATAGGACAGAAATAGTTAAAAAGATAAGGGAAGGAGAAGCAAAGGGAACAGCAGGTTACCATAATATACAAGCATGATAATCTAGTCCATGTCTTTAATGTAATGTATTTCTGGGATATATAGTTTAAGAGGAGTTGTTTTTTTTTAATCATAGACACAAAAGAGCACTGAGACAGAAGAGAGCACCCCTCCAGGTAGGCAAGTGGGAGAAGTGGAAGGGTGATGATTGGCCACCAGAGAGAATCATTGAATACTATGGGCCTGCCACTTGGAATGATGATGGTATGTGGGGATATCGAACCCCAATCTATATGATTAATCGTATTATTCGCTTACAAGCCGTAGTTGAAATAATAACCAATGAAACTAGCCAAGCTCTTACACTTCTAGCCAGGGGCGGCCCAAGGGGGGTGCGGGGCCATGTGCGGAGACTGGGTGCGGGGCCTCATTTGCATAAGTGGCCTCATTTGCATAAATATTTGCATAATGTTACCATACACTAACTTTTAGTAAACATGTCTCTTAATGAGTGTATGGATAAAGAAAGACTAAAAGATTTCTACATTACTATAATCCAGTGCCAACCGCCAGGCACATTAGAAACTACTACAAACGCTGCCCATTTAGAACCCATAGCAAACCCGCCGTATCCTGACAGCATTACCAGGACTCACAAAGCACCATACTCTAACTATCAAAAGGCAACACTGCAAATATTAAACCAATACATTTCAGAGAATACTGGGGAAAGAGAACAAGTGGCAATGTCAAATAGGAATTACATAAACAGAATACCTCAGCTCAGTTACACATGCAGAACATAGACCATCACCAAACAAGGAATCACAATTTAGAAACAGGAAGGCAATAATTAAACTGGGAACCCCAAAAGCCAAACTTGGAATGTACAACAACACTGTAGAAATAAAACTATAAATTAATTTCCTCTTGTACCAAACAAAGCACAGACGTTAATGATGCACATTTCCCAGAGGTTTCATATTCCAGTTAATAAATTTAAAAAAAAAGAGATATTTCTACCTTTTGTGCATTTTTTTTCAGTTGCAATTGCTCCAGCCACTTTCTTCTGGTTTCTTCATGTTTTCTGCTAACTGTCCATCGTCTGCTGTCCATTTGTTCTTTCTTCTCTCTTCTAGTTTTTTTTTCCATTCTCTCTCTACATCTGCTTTAACATACTAATCTTTCTCCTTTTGCTCTTTCCTCATTCCTATTTCATCCACACAAATTTTACCCCTCCATCCTCAATCCCCACTTACTCTCCCAATACCAGGCCAATTGTAGATTTTTCATCCCTCCCACACAAAATATTTTTCCCCTCTCCATTTTACTCTCCCAGCCCCATCCCATTCTAATCCTCCCCAACATCAGCTCCCTTCTAGTTCCAGTCTCACCCAACATCCATTCCCTTCTAGTCCCTGCATCAGCCCATTTCCAGTCCTAGCCCACCATCAACCCATTTCCAGTCCTAGCTCCCCCATCCATTTTCAGTCTGAGTCCCTTCATCAGCTCATTTCCAAGCCTAGCCCCCCCATCAGCCCACTTCTAGTCATTTCCTAGCCCCATCATCAACCCATGTCAAATCATAGCTCCCCTCCACTCAGTCCAATTCCAGTCCAAGCCCCCCCATGAGCCTACTTTCAGTTCTAGCCCCTCCATGAGTCCATTTCAATTCAAGCCCCCACCACAGCCCATTTCCTATCCTAGCTGCTCCATCAGCCCATTTTCAGTCCTAGCTCCCTTCCCTCACAGCCCATTTCCATTCCAAGCTCCCTCCCCATCAGCTATTTGCAGTTCAAGCCTCCCCTTCCACTCAGCCCATTTCCAGTCATAGCAACCCCCCAACCCATTACCAGTCCTAGCCCCCCATCAACCCACTTCCAGTCCTAACCCCCCATCACCCCATTTTCAGTTTAAGCCCCCCCTATAACCCATTACCAGTCCTAACCCCCCCATCAGCCCACTTCCAGTCTTAACTCCATCAGCCCATTGCCAGTCCTAACCCCCCCATCAGCCCACAGCCCATTACCAGTCCTAACCACATCAGCCCACCTCAAGTCCTAACCCCTCCCCATCAGCCCATTTCCTGTCCTAGCCCCTCCCCATAGCCCATTATCAGTCCTAACCACCCCCCATAGCCCATTAGCAGTTCTAACCCCCCCCATCACCCCATTTCCAGACAGCCCCCCATCAGTCCACAGCCCATTACCAGTCCTAACCACCCCCCAGCCCATTAGCAGTCCTAACCCACCCCCACCCCCCCAGCCCATTAGCAGTCCAAACAGCCCCCCCAACCCATTAGCAGTCCAAACAGCCCCCCAGCCCATTAGCAGTCCAAACAGCCCCCCCCAGCCCATTAGCAGTCCAAACAGCCCCCCCCAGCAGCAGTCCAAACAGCCCCCCCCGCAGCAGTCCAAACAGCCCCCCCAGCCCCCCGCCCCCTCCAGCCCATTAGCAGTCCAAACAGCCCCCCCCCAGCCCATTAGCAGTCCAAACAGCCCCCCCCCATTAGCAGTCCAAACAGCCCCCCCCCAACCCGTTAGCAGTCCAAACAGCCCCCCCCAGCCCATTAGCAGGGCGAAAAACAATAGCTGGCTCGCTGGCTGCGGCCGCGGCCGGCGCAGCGGAGTGCCGTGTCCCGCGGGGCCCCCTCTGCGCCGGCTGAGCCCTCTGCCCGGCTTACAGATTCGCGAAGGGAGAGTGTCTCTCCCTCGCGTCTCTGTTCAGCCCGCAGGGCATACTGGGCAATTCCCCATCCACCCCTCGCGTCCAATGGGGCTGACGGGAAATTTCCCATTTGCCCCTGCGGGCTTAACAGAGACGCGAAGGAGAGACACTCTCCCTTCGCGAATCTGAAAGCCGGGCAGAAGGCTCAGCCGGCGCAGAGGGGGCCCCGCGGGACACTGCACTCTGCTGCGGCGGCGGCGGCAGCAGCCAGAGAGCCAGCTTTTTTTTTTAATGTAATTTTCAGAAAAGCAGAATGTTCTTTGCGCGGGGCCCCCTGAAACGCGGGGCCCTGTGCAAAAAACATTCTTGCTCAATGGACGGGCCGGCCCTGCTTCTAGCAAGACAGAGTACCCAAATACGCACTGCTATATATCAGAACCGTTTAGCATTAGATTATTTGTTGGCAGCTGAAGGAGGAGTATGTGGTAAGCTGAATTTAACTAATTGTTGTTTAAAAATAGATGATAAAGGTCAAGTAGTTGAAGAAATTGCTGAAACTATGCGAAAGCAAGCTTATGTGCCGGTACAATCTTGGCATTCACTAAAGTTTCCTAACTGGTTTGCTGGTCTTTTCGCATGGCTAGGAGGACTTAAGACTTTCCTTATACTAGTACTGATAGTTGTTGCTGTAATTTTCTTATTGCCATGCATAATCCCATGTTGTATGCGTTCTATTCATAGTACTATTGAAAGTACAGTAGAGCGGAAGACCGCAACTAAGATTATGGCCTTATACCAACCTAAACCTCCTGCATATAGTCGGAATCCTCCGGCCATGGTGTAACCAAAGATAAGTGATTTAACTCTCACACCTTATTAAGTAATAGGGTGAGATTAATCAAAGGGGGGAATGTGGCAGGTGAAGGCCTGTGATCCACAATGTCTGACATAAGCAAGCAGGCCTAACTAGCTTGACCTGTAAATGAAGCCTGTGAAGAGGCCCATAGGAATTGCACATCCCCCAATAGGCTGCTATTGTAGAATTAGAACTCAGTAAAGTATTGAATTAGCTTAGACAAGCAGAACTGAAAGTTGGAAAAATACAGAAAAATATGTTTGAATGCCCCTGATAAGAAAATACAGCTGTAAGGGATTTAATTAAAACTGCTGACAGAAAGGTTACAGAGCCTTGCTTCCCTGCACGTACTAACTAGCCCAATGGCCTTGGAAGTAGGAAAGTAACAAGTTGGTGAACTGGCCATTGTAATTGGGACTAGAAGGGGGGTGAACAGTCGCTGGGCCCACTCCAAGAACCTAATTGGATAATCATATCAGTACCGGGACCAATAGAGGAGGTACGGGAGGTTACCGGGACCAATGAAATGTTTTTCTATACCTAGAATGGAGCAAAAGTCTATAAACGTTGTTGTATTACCAGAGAACATTGCTCAGCCATTTTGAATTTGATTCTGCTTGAGACTTGTGCACAAATAAATGATTTGGACCTTCTGAACAGACTCCTGGTATTATTGGTTTGTCTGCGCTCTGCTGCTACATAGCTGTGTCACGCTGTCTGTACCGTTCATTCAAGCATTCTTCAGACTCACACAGCTTCCAATGGGGTACTCTGACACGCTCTCTCCACAGCTCCTCTCGTCCTCCTCCTGTAACCAGTTCCCTCTCTGGGTTTCTCTCCAGTTCCTATCTTGGCTCCTGGTTTGGCTCTTAAGCTGTACCTTCCTGGTCCTGTGCTTAAGCTCTTCAGCCTTGGTCTCCGTCTTGCTCTGCTTAACTGTTTGTGAGCTAGGTTTATTTAGGTAATTCCTAGCTGCACCACTCCCTAGCTGATTAGAGTCAGGTGAAAATCCCCTGGCTTCCCTATTGGCTGAGGGTGTCTCCCAAGCTCGTGACCTCACTTGCTTACGTTGCCCCTGGCAACTTTCCACCATGTGTTTTCTCAGCACGTCATTATTTCCCTGAGCTGCACTATCTTCTGTCTCCATAGGGGTCACTAATGAGTCAGCACTGTGACACCATCCAAATTGGCCGATGAACAAATGCAAAGTTATGCACTTAGGGAAGAACAACCTAAACTACAGATACACAATGCAAGATTCCACATTAGGAATTACCACCCAGGAAAAGGATCCGTGCATCATCATGGATAATATGTTGAAACCCTCTGTCTAGTGTGCAGCCGCAGTCAAGAAAGCAAATAGAATGCTAGGAATCATAAGGAAAGAAATGAAGAATAAAACCAAAGATATTATAATACCTCTGTATCACTCCATGAGGCGACCGCACCTTGAATATTGTGTGCAATTCTGGTCACTGTATCTTAAAAAGGCTATAGCAGAACTAGAAAAGGAACAAAGAAGAGCCATCAAAATGGTAAAGGGGATGGAAGGATACCCTTATGAGGAAAGGTTTAAAAGGTTAGAGTTCTTCAACTTGGAAAAGAGACGGCTGAGAGAAGATATGATAAGAACATAAGAAATACCATACTGGGTTAGACCAAGGTCCATCAATCCCAGTATCCTATTTCCAACAGTGGCCAATCCAGGTCACAAGTGCCTTCAAGTTCCCAAAAAGGCACACAGGTTCCACAGTGCTCATCCCAGGGTAAGCAGTGGATTTCCCATATAATTGCACGGACAAAATTCAAGACTACACTAACCATCTTCAAGATCATACACCACAGGAGTAGCAGAGAGACGCTGAAAGGAGTTAGAGCTGAGATCTGCTCGAGGACTGCTGCTGCTGGTTCGTCGGTGTGTGCAGGAGACTGTGCCTCCAAAGACTGGGCAGGCGCGCTCGGGGCACCCTCCTCTCCGGCGGGGTCCAGGGACCTTTAAATTCCATCTACCTCTGAGTGGCTCTTCGGAGTAGCAGAGAGACGCTGAAAGGAGTTAGAGCTGAGATCTGCTCGAGGACTGCTGCTGCTGGTTCGTCGGTGTGTGCAGGAGACTGTGCCTCCAAGGACTGGGCAGGCGCGCTCGGGGCACCCTCCTCTCCGGCGGGGTCCTTTTGCCTTATTTAATTTCCTATCTCTCTGACCGCGGAGCATGTCCGCGGGGCGTGGCTCAAAGGGGCGTGATCTAAGGGGGTTGTTTGGCCCCTTGAGCGCCCCTTTGGCGCCACTGCGGTGTTTGCGGGGTATTATTTTTCCTTGTAGTGAACTATGGGGAAGCGGAAGGGAAAGGGGGCGAATAAAGGTCCAGAGGCCGGCGGCAGTGGCGACAAGCCGACCGGTCCTCTTGACAAACATTTCGCCCCTGCCCCGCTTGCGCAGTCCTCTCCCTGAGTTCTGGTGGGAGAACCCCTCCTCCCCTACCGTTGCCGCTTCAAATGCAATGTTTGCCTGATGAGTCCTCAGAAACAGCAAGTATAACTAAAATTAACGTTAAAGTTCATTTGCCGGTCCAACTCCCTGTCTCTGACAGTCTGTTGGAACCTGTTTCTAAATCTTCTGATGAAGAGATTACTTTAAAAGATATATGGGGTGCTCTCCAATCCATTGATAAGAAAGTGTCTGTAACGTTAGATGCTCTGTGTGTATTTTCCCAGGAAGCTGCCGTTGCTTTTCGGCAGCTCGATGAGAAAGTAACCTTAAGTGAAAAAGCTGTCGGTAAGGTGAACTCCCAGGTAAATTTACTATCAGCGGCTAGTGCTGCTGCAGTAAAGGATTCACTGATATTATACTCTAAGTTGGAAGCCTTGGAGAATTCCTCCCGAGCTTACAATCTTCGTTTCCTAAATTTCCCCCACTCGTCACTGTTGTCTGCTAGAATTCTCCTTGATAAATATTTCAAGGAAATTTTGAAGTTTACAGACCCTGTTAATGTTTCTCATGTTTATTACCTTATGTCTAGTACCAAACTTATTAACACTGTCGAGGGTGGCATGGACGAGATTATTCCCCCTATGGCTGACTTGACTGCTTTCCTCGAGGACTCTTTGGATATAATTTCTACTAGATCCACATTAATGGTCATATTACCTTCTATAGATTGTAAGCAGCGCATTTTGTGTGCATTTTTCAAAGTTAAAATGGCCAAATTCTGTGGGGAAAGTATAAACATTTTCCCTGATGTTTCTCGCGAGACGCAATTGCGTAGATGTCAGTTCCTACAGCTGAAACCTAGGGTCTTAGCGTTGGGAGCAACGGTTTTTTTACGTTTTCCTTGTAAATGTATGGTAAATTATGAGGGTGATTCTTTTGTTTTTGTGGATGTCTCGCATTTAGAGAAATTTATTGTTGATCGTGTAAGTTGTGACACCGAAGTTCTACCTTATACCTGTAAGACACAGAGAGATGCAGAGTTCAGCACAATTTCTGACAGGCAGGGAGAGAAAAAGCTTCCAGATTGCTATAGGCAACAAGGGCAGGCTGAGACACGAGGTCTGAGAGCATGCCCAGAGAACAAACACTCCCCTAGTAATCAGCAGAACAGTGTGCACATGAGCAGGAGAACGCCCCTAAACCTGAATAAAAAGCATGTTAGGCAAACAGAGTTAGATTTGGATTCTCATGGGTTGGATGTTGATTCTGATCCTGACGGTGATTTGTTTGATGAATGCTCAGAAGCTGAGAATGACTGGGAGACTTGGCAAGTAAAAGATAACTTGAAAGTTTCAAACAGAAGGTCAGGATATTCACCAGCTGATTCTGTTGTATGTGAGCCGTGGAACAGAAAGCCCAGGAAGGATTCAAGGAGGGACAGAAAGCTTGCTACAAACAGAGGGATTAACTGGAGGAAACCCTCACCTGTGACGCAGGAAGAATTTCCTAGACACAGAGTGCCGTGGAGGGAAAGGAGAGCAGCTGATAAGGTTCCCTGTTTATCTGAAAGGCAAAACCACCAGAAGTACTTACAGCCTTGGGAAAAGGAAAGAAATGTAAGTCAGGACATTTGTATGAGTGAAGAAGATGATTGCATGTTTGTAAAGCCTTATAAGAAACTGCAAAAACCTGTTAGGAACAGAGCAGGGCAGTTCTATGAGCTCTCTGATAAGTACTTGCCATATCATAGAGAGAGTTCTGACGAAGGTTCTGAAACTGAGTTAAGGACATTTCAAACTCTCTGTCCACAAGATAATACAGTTGAAGAGCCCATGTGTACAGATAGTTATATGCCTTATGAGGAGGACATGGACTGCTCTCTGGTCATAACTAATGAGAGTTCTCTACGCTAGCTAAGCATAAGGGTGCCGTGCACAAAGCTAGAAGAATACAGAGAAAAACTGTCAGCATTTATTTCACCTGGTTCCTGTTTTGTTACTGATTCTGTACAAGCAAGAAGCTGTTTTCATTTCACCATTTTGTTTGCCAGAAGTATGGCTACCTCTTAATTTTCATACTGTGTATTACTTTGAAAATCCTGAATCCCCGGGAGGGGAATAAAGCCTGTTTTCAACCTGACACTCAGTCGCAACTACAATTTCTTACCTAGAAGGGTCAGGCCCCGCAGTGTACCTAGCTACCTATACCTAGTTGGGCCACTGCTGGTGACAAAGTAAACGGTAAGGGTTTGATCTGGGTATGTATTGATCCTTTTAGTTTATGGGCCTGTATAGGCCTTGTTTTCTGTAATTCAATATTTCTTCGTAATATTATCTCTGTATATCTCTCTTGACGTGGACTAAATCTGTCATAATGTGTTTTATGATGTGGTACTGTATTCTTGTTGATTTGCTTTATTTTTCTGTGATATTGTATCTCACTGAAAATCAAATTAAAAAAAAAAAAAAAGATCATACACCACTGCTCAGCAGAGGTTCTACAAACCTTGATAAAGACACAAGCAGCAGACCCAGGCGAACCCAAGGCAGCAATAGACTTCGCACCCCAGCCAGATACCACAGGACAAAGCAAGCAACATCCAGAAGGGCGTTATCACTCTTGGCACCGGATCTATGGAACTCCCTCCCTGAGGATCTACGAGCACAAAAAGACCTCAAGGCCTTTTGCAAATCCATGAAAACCCACCTGTTCATGGACTCATTTGAACAAGCCCCATAACTCAATCACCACTGACACAGACACCAACCACCAACGACTCAGATCTGGGCTCAACCCCCCAGAATTATATGTCTGTCTGGTCACCCTCCGTTCAATGTAGACCCCTTGTTATGTCCCTAACCACTTTGATTGAAGGAAAAGGTGGCATACAAAACTGGCTAAATAAAAATGTCCTCTTTAATAACGGTTTATGGACCTTTCCTCCAGGAACTTGTCAAAAACTTTTTTTAAACCCAACTACACTAAGAGGAAATTAGACTTACCTGCTAATTATGGTTCCTGGAGTGGAACCCGTCTAGTCCCGGAACCTCTGGGTTGCCAATCTTATCCAGCAGCTTGGAGACTGAGAAACTCCCACTTTTGTGACCTCACGAGTATATCCCTCCGGTGTCCGCCTCCAATCGTCAGTAACCTATTGACAAAGCAGACTCACCAGAGAAACAAGTAAATATACCTACTACAGGTAATGGCCAAAGGGAAAACAACAGGGACGAAGAAACAGCCCCGTCCTCACTGTGACGATAGACCCTCGAACAGATCAGAATCTTAACAGAAAAGAAGGAACGGAGAGAAAGAAACCCCCCGAAAGGAAGGCCTCTGACCCCCACCCCCGAGTACTCATACAACAAGTAATCTGGTGTATGCACTGTTTTTTTTTTTTTTTTTTTTTTTACACAACAGAAGGAAGAAAGGACAAATCTTACCGGTAAGCCTGTGAGACACTTCAGGCAGTAGAGCGCATGCCCAGCCGGGGAGGGACCCGGGACTAGACGGGTTCCACTCCAGGAACCATAATTAGCAGGTAAGTCTAATTTCCTCTTCCTGATCGTGTCCCCCGTCTAGTCCCGGAACCTCTGGGTCAGTACCAGAGCAGTAGAAAATAATTAAGCACGGGAGGGACCCGGCAAACCAGCCTGAAGAACAGCCCTTCCAAAGGAGGACTCCTCCATCCTTTGCACATCCAGACGATAGTGTTGAACAAAGGTATTCAAAGAGGACCACGTGGCCGCCTTACAAATGTCGCCTGGTGACACCAAGCGATGCTCGGCCCACGAAGTGGCTTGCGCTCTAGTGGAGTGTGCCCGTAGCCCTTCCGGCACAACCCGACCCTTCAGCACATAGGCGGAGGCAATCGCCTCCTTGATCCATCGGGAAATGGTGGCCTTGGAAGCCGCGTCGCCCTTCCTCGGACCCCCAAACAACACAAAAAGCCTGTCAGAGTTCCGAAAAGACTCTGTGCGCCGTAGATATTTCTTCAAGATTCTGCGAACATCCAATAAATGTAGGTTCCGTGAGCAAGAGGCAGAGCCAGCCTTAGAAAAAACAGGCAAAACGATTTCCTGGTGCAGATGAAAAGGCGATACGACTTTCGGGAGGAACGCCGGCACAGGCCGCAAAACCACCTTACCCGAAAAAAAGGAAAGGTAGGGCTCCCTGCAGGACAGCGCCTGAAGCTCGGACACCCGACGCGCCGAACAGATGGCCACTAAAAACACCGTCTTCAGCGTGAGGTCTTTAAGAGAGGCCTCCGCTACGGGCTCGAAAGGAACCTGCTCTAAAGCCTCCAGGACGAGAGGAAGATGCCACCTAGGAAAAACAGTTTGAGAAGGCGGCCGAACCAGAGCAACCGCTCGGAAAAAACGCTTCACATCCCGGTGCGACATAACGGACTGACCTTGGACTCGGCCCCGGAAACAGGACAAAGCCGCCGCCTGGACCCGCAGCGAGGCCGCCGCCAGCCCCTTGTCAAAGCCATCTTGTAAAAACACTAGAATCTGAGGAACAGAGGCCTGCAGGGGTCTGCACCTTTTGTCCCCGCACCACGCCTCAAAGATGCGCCATACACGAATGTACGCCAGGGACGTGGAACGCTTCCTGGACTTCAATAAGGTGGAAACAACCGCCGCGGAGTACCCCTTGGATGTCAACCGCGCCCTTTCAATAGCCAAGCCGTAAGCGAGAATCGATCCACGTGGGGCATGAGAAGAGGTCCCTGAGAAAGAAGGTCCTCCCGACAAGGGAGACGCCAAGGCTTCGCCGCCACCAGCCTCATCAGATCCCCGTACCAAGGACGGCGGGGCCAATCCGGCGCTATCAAAATCATGGACCCCTGGAATTTTTCTATCCTTTGTAGCACCCTGCCGATCAAGACCCAAGGGGGAAAGACATAGAGCAGTTGATCCGCCGGCCAAACCTGAATCAGAGCATCCAGACCCTCTGACATCCGCTCGCGGCGCCTGCTGAAGAAGCGATTTGCCTTTGCGGACGCTAAGGTCGCCATGAGATCCATGACCGGGAAGCCCCACCGGCGAGCTACCATCTCGAAGACGTCGGGATGAAGGACCCATTCCCCCGGATCCACGCGCACCCGACTGAGGAAGTCGGCTTCCACATTGTCCACCCCCGCAATATGAGCGGCCGACAGGTCGGAGAGAGTCAACTCCGCCCAGGCACACAGAGCTGCGGCCTCGGCCTCTAAGGCGACACTGCTGGTGCCTCCCTGCTTGTTGATATAGGCCACAGCTGTCGCGTTGTCGGACAGCACCCGGACCTCCTTGCCGGCAAGCAAGGGGCGAAACCTCTGCAGGGCCAGACTCGCCGCCCTCAGCTTGAGGCGGTTGATCGGCCACGCTGCCTCCTGGGGGGCCCACCGACCTTGAACGAAGCGGCCCTGACAATGGGCGCCCCAGCCCAGCAGACTGGCATCCGTCGTGACGGCTACCCAGTCTGGGGCCACCAGGGACTTTCCCCGCTCCAACGACTCGGGAACCAGCCACCAGAGCAGATCCTGCAGGACCTCCGCCGGACAAACCAGCCTCCGAGACAGCGGGTCCCTCTGATGCGACCACCGACTTAACAAGGCGCGCTGCAACGGCCTCATATGAGCCCGTGCCCACGGCACCGTCTCTATGGACGCCGCCATGGTGCCCAGCACTTGCAGATAATGCCAAGCCGAGGGAGCCCTGCGCAACCGGAACCGCTCCACCAGCTTGCGGAGGTGCTGAGCTCTTTGCGCCGTGAGAAACACCCTGCCCAACTGGGTGTCGAAACGCGCACCGAGATATTCCAAGTTCTGAGATGGGAGCAAGCGACTCTTCGCCACATTGACTACCCACCCCAGACTTTCCAGGAACGAAACTACTCTGGCTGTTGCTCGCACGCTCTCGGCATGGGATTTTGCTCAGATCAGCCAGTCGTCCAGGTACGGGTGGACGAGGATGCCCTCCTTGCGCAGCCGCCGCTACCACAACCATGACTTTGGTGAAGATCCGCGGAGCCGTGGCAAGCCCAAAGGGCAACGCTTGGAACTGATAGTGACCGAACGGGACCGCAAACCGGAGGAATCGGTAATGGTCCGGTCGGATGGGAATATGCAGATAAGCCTCCGAGAGGTCCAGCGACGTAAGGAACTCCCCGCGCTGAACCGCCACAATGACGGACCGCAGAGTCTCCATGTGAAAATGAGACACTCGAAGACAGCGGTTGACACGCTTGAGATCCAAAATGGGACGTACTCCCCCGTCCTTCTTTGACACCACGAAATAAATGGAGTAGCGACCGCACCCGCATTGGTCTGGAGGCACGGGGACGATGGCCTTGAGGTCGAGTAGCCTTTGTACCGTCTCCCGAAGGGCCGCCCGCTTCACGACGGACCGACCGGGAGACAGCACAAACGCGTCCCGCACCGGACGGAGGAACTCCAGGGCATAACCATCTCGAATGACCTCTAGGACCCACTGATCCGAGGTGATTTGGGCCCAGGCAGGAAGAAACCCCTGCAAACGCCCCCCCACTGGGATGAGGGGCGCCTGGGCCCCCCTCGCTTCATTGCGGTTTCTTGAAGGTAGTCGAGGAGGAGGTCGAGGCACCGAAGCCCTTGCCCGCTCCCCGAAACCCACGAAAGCCCTGCGACCTGTTGGAGAAACGGCCGCGCTGGCTCGGGA
The DNA here is from genome assembly GCA_033557465.1 of Ichthyophis bannanicus. Lineage (NCBI taxonomy): Eukaryota > Metazoa > Chordata > Amphibia > Gymnophiona > Ichthyophiidae > Ichthyophis > Ichthyophis bannanicus. Next base: position 172,880,525 of record CM066039.1, on the reverse strand, counting down.
AAAACCTTTGGGAGCGAAAACGCCGAGAATCGCGCACGAGCCCCCTACCTCCCGGTGCTCCACGGGCCACCTTGGGTTTATCCTCCGGTAACCGCCCGCCCTTGGATTCACCGAGATCCTTGACCAGCTTCTCCAAGTCCTCACCAAACAGAAGACGACCCTTAAAGGGAAGTTTACTCAATCGAGCCTTAGAGGAGTTATCTGCTGACCAATTGCGGAGCCATAAATAGCGTCGGGCTGCGACAGAGGAGGCCATACTCTTGGAAAGCCCACGCATAAGATCATACTGAAGATCTGCCAAGTAAGCTGTCCCGGACTCCAGGCGGGCAGCCTCTTCCGCCACCGCGCTGGGCTGCCCCTCCTGCATCCGCTGGGACCACCGCAGGCAGGCCCTAGCCACCCACGCACCACAGATCGCTGCCTGGAGCAAAGTGGCATTGACCTCGAAAACCTGCCGCAACAAGGCATCTAATTTCCTGTCTTGCCCATCCTTAAGGGCCGCACTGCCCTCCACGGGAATGGTCGTTTTCTTAGTAACTGCGGAGACGGCCGCATCCACCTTAGGCAATTTAAACACCTCTCTATCTTGATCTAACAAGGGATACAACCGCCCCATAACCCGGGAGCCTTTGAGCGGGGCCTCGGGCAGATTCCATTCCTCCTGAATCATTTCCTGAAAAACCCTGTGAACCGGGAACGCTCGTTGAGTCCTCCGAAACACCTGCAACAAAGGATCCTCCAAGGACTCATCAGCCGACGTCCCTGGGACCGGCATATTGAGCGCCTTAAGCGTCTCGACGATGAGGGCAGGAAGTTCATCCCTCCGAAAGACTCTCACAATCCGGGACTGGTCCTCCCTCTCTGAGATCTCACCTTCCTCCAGCTCCTCATCCAACTGAAGGCTGTGCGACTCCTCATCCGAAAGAGGATCCTCAGAAACCTCCGACTGCGCCCCGAGGTCACCTGTTATTCGAGGTTTCTTACCCTCCACCGAAGCGCAGTCCGCTCGAGGAGAAGCCGAGCGCTTACGGGTACCCCCCTTCGGAGGTTGCTGCTGCGTAGGGCCGCCAAAGACGGACTGTTGCAGGAGAGCAACGAACTGTTGGGAAAAAATAGAGGACAAGTCCAATGGCAACGCCGGTAAGGCGGAAGAGACAACCGAGCCGGATGAAGGACCCGCCACCGACTTCAATGGAGAAGCGTCCAGCCCCCCTGGCACGGCAATGTCCGCAGTGGAAGCCGGGACGGCCTCCTGCTGAGCTTGTTCCGAAGCCGTCTCCCCGGAGTCACCCACACAAGACTTGCAGACGCCGGTAGACGTTTTCCGCGTCCCACACACCAAACACAGGGACTTGGAAGGCATGACAGAAAATACACTGACCCGGGGCTTGCCTAGGGTAGCAAACACCAAGGCAGGCAGGCAAAGAGTTCTCAGACTAAGAGCCAACCGTGGAATTACCACACCAAACCGCCTTAACCCCAGCAGCAGAAAAGGCCCAGAGCCCCCCCTGTCAAGAGATTCACCCTTCACAGCGCCGTGCTTGTTAGGGTTTTTTTTTTTTGGTTTTTTTTAAGAAACGCTGAAGCACTCAACCGCCTGCTGCGGCCCCCCTGTGCCGAAGGCCAGAAGAGCCGGCACGCCGACACCACGCGGCAGGGCCGCAGGGAGCAAAAGCGCGCGAAAACGCTCTGAGGGGAAAGGAGCTCGCTGCCCGTCGCAACACTCACCTCCGGCCTGCGATCACGAGGAACGAGCGTGCAGGAAGCAGGGCTGTGGCCGTCTGCCCCGGGAGCGCTCGAGACGCCGCAGGCCCGAGAAGCACTCCCGAAGGAAAGCAAATTTGTTGTTTGTCAGCCGCCAGCCGCCAGCCGCGTGCACCGGAGGGAGCCGCCAGACGCACGAGCAGGCAAGACCTCTGCGTGGCGTCGGCTCAACTCCGGACAATCAGTCTATGAAGCAGCGCTATGCAGCTGCTGCAGGGAGACCGCTCTTCTTATCGCTGGTGCCTGAAGGGACCCCACTCCCCAAAGAAATGAGCAGGGAGACAGAGAGGAGGGAAGAGACAGGGAGGGAGAAGCAGACAAAGCTAGAAATAAAGATGCTGACCTGTGCAGAGATAAAAGCCACAGACCGAAGGTAGAGGGAGACCCCGGGACTGAACTACTTGCACCACACCAAAGAATTAAAGCCAACCACTTAAAAGCAATTATCTAATTGTTTCTCTTGTGAGCCCGGACCCCCGGGCTCCCATGTATCCAGCTGCTTGGAGACTGAGGTAACTGACGATTGGAGGCGGACACCGGAGGGATATACTCGTGAGGTCACAAAAGTGGGAGTTTCTCAGTCTCCAAGCTGCTGGATAAGATTGGCAACCCAGAGGTTCCGGGACTAGACGGGGGACACGATCAGGAACAACTTTTACTACATCCTCCAGTAACGAATTCCAGAGTTTGATTACACGTTGAGTGAAAAAATATTTTCTCTTATTAGTCTTAGTTTACCCTGTAGCTTCATTGCATGTCCCCTAGTCTTTCTACTTTTTGATGGTGTAAACAACCGATCTACATTTACCTGTTCTACTCCATTTATTAATTTAAAGATCTCTATCATATCCCTCCTTAGCCGTCTCTTTTCCAAGTTGAAGAGCCCTAACTTTTTAAGCCTCTCTTTATAGGGGTATCCTTCCATCCCCTTTACCATTTTGGTAGCTCTTCTCTGTACCTTTTCTAACTCTGCTACATCCTTTTTAAGATATGGTGTGGAGGAGTGGCCTAGTGGTTGGGGCAAGGTACTTCAGGCCAGAAGGTTGGGGGTTCAAATCCTACTAGAGGACAGCAACCTTGGGCTGGAAGGACTGGGGTTTCTAGTCCCACAGGTGCTCCTTGTGGTCTTGGGCAAGCCACTTAACCCTCCATAGCCCATGTTCCCTGTAAAATAGTTATCTTCAAGTTATAATGTCATGTTCAATATAATTTCAGTTTGTTCAATGTAAACCACACTGATGCAGAATAGCATGGTATATAAGAGAATGTAAATAAATGGCAACTGGAATTGCACACAATATTCAAGGTGCAGTCACACCATGGAATGAGAGAGGCATTATAATAGACTTGGTTTTATTCTCCATTCCTTTCCTTATTGGATAAAGTCTCCAATGCCATCAAAATACTGTTGGGTGGGGGATTCAAGGGGCCTGTGGGTCCCCAGGGTAATTTTTTTAAAGCTGTGGGGAGGGGGGGGGGGCACGGGGGCCACTAGACTACCAGGGAATCACTTTCTGTCGGGGTGCCCTGACAGTATTTTGATGGCATCGGGGGGCTTTTCCTGCACCAATGCCATCAAAATACTAGTCAGGGCCAATATGCAAATTAGCCACATGGTGCCCATTTCTCTGGGAGAGAGCATGCCACATTTGATCTTGGGTGGCTCATTTGCATGCTCACCCCTTTCTGCATCCCTGTGCTGAAGTCATGCTCTGCAAACAGGTATAAAAAGCTGATAGAACTTCAGCGCCAGATTTCTGCTTTGTCATGGTTTGCCCAGGGTGCCAACACCTTGAACCAACTCTTGGGGTGGCCCTAATTAATTCACAATATGCTCGGTATTGAGAGGGATGTTTGCCTGTATAGTAAGGAACAGTCGTGTTCATGCTGCTGGGGCCATCCATCCTAGCCGCTGTCTCTACCAGTTAGGACCGGTGCTACGATTAGCAGTTTAGCTCCCATGTGAACAAGCGAACACGAAGAAAACCGCCTCAAGCAGAGATTAGCGCGCTCCCTCATCACGTGACATGAAAAAACGATGGCGGCTCCTGGCTGGGCTTCAAAGGAGCAGTAGGGAAGAGGGTGGTAGAAAAAGAGGTGAGTCTATTTCCGCTTCCTCTTTCCGGCGCTAGCAGTGATAGAGGAGCTAACGTAGAGGCATCGTGCTGTCGTGTGTTGAAAGAGACGGGTATTTTTAACGATTTTGTGGTGAGAGCGACTCGGAAATGATTTACGGGGAGAAGGGGGAATGACAGAGCATTCGTCGTCGACGTGAAAGCCTGCTTGTGGGCGCGCTTTCACCGATGTGGCCGTTTAAGTCTTATCTCGTTTGCTTGCTCGCTTCGGACCTTGAGCTGGCCTTTAGTGTTGCGCATGCGGCTGACTGCTTCGTGTGCTGGGCCATTGCGCATGTGCGAGGCGCGCACTTTTCGGGCCCGCTCATTTCTGCCGCGAGGTTTGCAGGGGAAGGGTTGTATCGGGAGGATTGGGTTTAGTTTTTTTTTTTTTACCAATATTTCGTAAGTTTGTGTGTTTTGCGGGTTTGTTTTTTTTTGTAAGTTCACTTCTTATCGTACATTTTTTTATGCGTTGTTGATGCTTTCCCTATTTGACTTTGCTGTATTTTCGTATTTCGGTCTATACGGTTTTTTTTAATCCACCATTTTGCCTTCTCGGAGACGCCACAATTTTCCTGTTTTATAATTCATATCTATTTCCTCTTGCTTCTAAAAGATTAGCCGTGATCTATCTCGATGCTAGAATAAGTTTAGGATTGTAAACCCGTTTTTTGTATTTGTGCTTTGTGCCGTTTATCAGTTGAATGGCCATTGAGTAGTATAACTATTCAGTTAAACAACGAAATTTGTCTTGCTAGGATAAACACATGTGAAAGATTAATAAATATGGTTTATGATCCATGTAAAGATGTCTGTATTTGATAACTCCATGACGTGTGTATACAAGCTAACAAACATTTTTTTTTTGTTATGAACACCCATGTGCATTCTTTATTTTTCTGTTTACAGACGCTTTTGCGCGACAATGGTGAAGATCTTTGTGGGTGGTGTCTCTCCTGCTGTCACAGGCGAGGAGTTGAAGAAACTCTTTGAAAAATATGGGCAAGTGAATGAGTGTGATATCCTGAAGAACTATGCCTTTGTGCACATGGAGAAGGAGGATGAGGCCCACCGGGCTATCAGCGAACTTCACAAGCACGAATTCCATGGGGCCCATCTGACAGTGGAGTACGCTACTTCCAAGATCCGCAATGCTACCAAAATCTATGTGGGCAATGTGGCCAGCTCTGCCACCACTGCCCAGCTCAAGGAGCTGTTTGAGAGGTTTGGCAAAGTAGTGGAGTGTGATATTGTGAAGAACTATGCTTTTGTTCACATGGCCAAGGAGCGAGAAGCTATGGATGCTATTCTGCATCTCAACGATACTCCACTGGAAGACCAGAAGATTTTTGTCACCCTTTCAAAGAGCAACCATTCCATGAAAGGGATGGTCAAGGGAGGCCCAGTTGCACCCCCTCCCCCGCACCCTAGCTACCTCTTCCACCGGACACGCCTGCCGCCTCCTCCACCTTTCCCACATTACTCTGCCAGGTCTTGGTATGATCGGGATTACTATGACAGGTATTCCTACGACTTATATGACCGCACCACGTTGGGCGCCAGGTCGGCCTATGAGAGGGCACTACCCCCACCACCGCCCCCACCTTCATCTGCAGCAGTTGCTGCTGCCACTAATTCTTTGGGAGCTAGTTATAGAGATAGGAGCCCTATAGGTAGGAGAACATCACTCTCAGCCCAGTATGGAGACCCTTATGGTTCTAGCCAAGGTTATGGTCAAGGATATGGTTCTTCCTACACACACTATGGCTATAATGATGATTACTATGATAAGTATACTTCGTATCTGAGCCACTATGGCCAGTCTTACTAGATAACCTAGTTGTCCTTCCCATTTTTTCTTTTATTTTTGTAACTGATAGGATAATAGTGTGCCAGACGTTTGGCATGTTACCCAGAAAGTTATCTAAAGCATTTAGTGGCCTAGTTACTGAGCAGTTCCCCAGTTTGTTACAGCCTGAGCTAGTTCTGGGTCTCCATTCCTTATCTGTGGGCTCCTTTGATTTTGTTTTGCTAGGAAAGCAGAAACTCAACTCCCAGCATGCAACGGGAGGGTGAGAGAGAGGAAAAGTGAAACCAGGACTAACTCGGCCTGTCCCTTGTTCTAGAGCCAGTTGGTAACTCATCAGTGCAGCTGTGCTGGTGAGAGAAGGCAGTTTTGAAACGCCACATCTTGTATATGATTTTGTTTGAAATATTTAGATACTATTTTTTGTTTAAAAATAACCCGTAGTCGTTAACATCTTAGAGTAGAGGCATCCCCATATCCTAATTCATTCTACTGGAAAAGATCCTGAACTTCGTTACAAGTGTAAATCTTTAAGTCCTACCATTCTTATATTTCTTTAGAGGGTTTAGACATGAACGAGGTCACATCAAATTGTATGATTTGGTCAAGAGAGGTCTAACTTTGTTTAGCCGAGAAGCAGTGTGTGGTTGGGGATGGGTGCCTGTTTTATTGTTTGCTTTTAAAGTATGGACTGACTGCTGCGTATCGGAAAAGAGAAAATTCCAACTGTCGCATCTCTCGAAAGACAAGTCGCCATCACGCCAGCGGAGCCGAGGACGATGCCGATTCGCATAAAACGAGAGAGAAAACCAAAACAAACGTTTGTTTTCAAGGGAAAAGTGATTGATTTAAACTTTTAACTGCCTGCTTTTTCTAGAACTTGTTTGCTTTTCCACTTTCTCTTGTATATTAAGTTTGAGTTTTTCATAATGCTCATTTAAATTGTGGCTGATACAAAATGTTTTCTCTCTCCGCTCTCCTATGCCTGTAACTATAGGTAAAGTTGGTGAATTTTTGTACATTTGATAATCGAGTTGGTTTGTTACGCTAATTCGATATTTTTTTTGCGCTGATTAAACGTCTTTTTACCTAACACTTTTCTCCGTCTCCGCTCTTGAGATTGACATATCCTTTGACGTTCGTGTCTCTGCTTTTAAAATTTTAACATCGACGCCCTTCCGGTCACACAATCGCCGCAGAGACGACGGCAGGACCGCAAACTCCGACCGGCACGATGGATTCGGCCTCTAGGGGGTGTTCTGAATCACCCTGTTCAACCAAATGTTCTGTTTGTTTTTTTTTTTCCCTTTTATATTCTTGTCACAGCAGAGTGTGCGTAGGGGTATGGATGCATATTTTGACTACTGCGATGGATCCCACCATACAAGGTAGCTGGAATCGAAATGACCTATTACAGACAGCAGAGCATGCTGGGGGAAGGGGAGGCATCAGGATTGTAAGTTTATTGTTACGATGGCTTTGGCTTCTGATTGAGGTACTGCCATCTTTCCTATCCTTTTGCACACTCTTCCCATTGGGTGCTCAGGAATGAGCCATTAAACTTAATTCTGGGCTGCATATGCACCCAGCTGCTTGCAGACACCTTAGCAGGATCATTAGTGGGGGCACACTGCTGTCTGGTATGCTTCCTTATGCGTGAATAAATACTCCCTTGATTGGGCACTAAATCACTTCCACTTATCCAGCATTTCAGAGTAAACTCGGGTGGTTTGCATTACATTTTGGTCCTCCAGGACAGTGTAACAATTTTTCCATGCTACGCGTAAATGCCTTATGTTCCTTCTCTGACCAGCCCCCCCTTGGGCAGTAATGTCAATGAACACTGCAGTATAAAGGTTAGGCTATAGAACCTGGTTGGGAAATACCAGAGGAAATAACCAGTATGTGTCTCAAGCAAACTAAAAATCCCCTCCCCTTTTTTATTTTATATTGGTACCTTTTAAAACTCGTTCCTCTCCAGAGCATTGATATGCATAAGACATGAATAGCAGAAGAGTAGATTCATAGGAAGAGGGTTTTTTTTTGCCTTTTAAATATGGGACGTCCATAAGTAGAAAATGATATTCCATATTGTTTCAGCTTAGTTGTAAGCAGTAATTAACAAAAGATGTGTGAAAAAAATCAAACTTCAATTCATACAATTTTGTCCTATATCCAGAACTTTGATTAGTTACAGATCAGACCATTTGATTTGCAGATTCTGAGTTCTGCTGCTCACCCCATACATTTCTTATGGGGAAATTGTCAACTTTGTCCCTCCCTACTTCCAGTCCTTAAATCTTTCATGAAAGGTATGTCAGATGTTATCAAGGCGAGTCTTTGAAGGGACATTTGATTTCAGTCCAGTAGCTGTTTAGAAATTGCATGTCTCCTTGTTCCCCCTTCCCCCAAAAGACATAATCATACTTCTGACCAGTCCCTATTACTTGGAGTTGGGATTAAAAAGCATACAGCTATACAAGGAAGTTTCAAAAAAACTATGAGGCCGAAAAACTGGAATAAGACTAAAAGGCAAGTTATTTAGTATATAGTTTTCTCATGTATTAACAGGTTGGTTATTTAATGGGATTTTTAGAGAACAATATTTACTTCACAATGACTGTCTTATTTCTCTCCGCTGCTGCCGCCAGCATAGGAGAGATGCATGGAGAATACCAGTGTCCAGGCACTCTGCATAGAGGAGGGAGCACAGCAAGCTGAGCAGGTGGGATGCCTGCTCTTGCATCAACCGAGCAGGGTTAAATTTTCTGTAAGTTAATGAATGTGTGTGTGAGAGAGAGACTTGTGTGAGTCATGAGATGGTGTGCAGTCTCCCTTCGTATGTCATGCGTATGTGGAACTGGATACTTGTGGAATCTGCTGAGCTATAGGTAATTATAGTTGTTAGGATGCCACTGAAAATAACTCTTCAGAAGGGAATAATCTTTTCTTTTGAGCATGTTAGCCATACAAGTAAAGGGACCCAGGCTGTGACCTGCCTGCCGCTCCTAGGCAGGTTACGCCACAAACATAGGAATCCAGTGAACTAAATAAGCATATTCATATGTGACTTTTTTTATTTTCACAAACAGACTTTTCATAGCACCTCTGACTAAGGATGCACAAATGACTTTTCCATATCATCCTGCTAGACCAGTGGGTTGTGTTCCCCTACCAGCAAATGTAATTATGGAAGTTTCCTTTCTCTCCATATCATGCCATATCGACTGGAACTACCATAGTGAGCCTTCAGTAAGGCTGTCTCCAACAGATGGCGGGTGCATGTTTTCTCTGAACAAGCAGGAAATAAGTCCTCACACATGGGTGACCTCACCAGCGGAGCCCGCATGGAACACGCCCTAGCTTCCAAAGGAAGCCTTTGGGAGGCACACCACATGCATGCCTGCTGTGATACTGCATTTACCTGTCTTTTTTTTTTTTTTTTTTTTTTCCACAGAACCCCCTAGGGTCGTGGTCCTGCAGCCCAGAAAAGTGGGGGGAGGTTTTTTTAAATTTCTTGCTCTTGTGGCTGAGCTTTGCTTATTTTTGTCATTGGTTAGCCTTTTTCTTACCCTTTGCTTGTGTTGTAGTGGTGGGTATGGGTGTGGCTTTTCTGTAGTCTTTTTACGCCTTTTGGGGGCTTTTTCCTGCCCATGGCCGTTTGTTGGTTTTTGGTTTTGGTTTTTTTTGCCATGTCTAAGCCAGCAGCTCTAAGAAATGTGGCAAGACTGAGCTCTGCTTGCAGATGACATGTTGAGGGCTGAAGGGTCAGGAAAAGCAGGGGTCATCCCTCTTTGGCTCCTGAGCATCCTCTGCCCTGACTCCTTTGTCCACACCTGAGGCAGTCGAGGGAATAGAACAGAGGGCTCAGTTGGAGCATATGGGCTTGAGTGGAGAGGGGCAGCCCTCTGCAGAGACTGCCTACATCGAAAGGGAAGCAAAAGATTTGTGTGCAGCACCACTGCAACCCTTGGCACGAGACAGCAAGGGTCAGGGATGGCCATCCAAGCTTTCCTGGCACCAGGACTCAACCCAGATGGCAGAGTCCACTCCCAGTGCCCAGGAGGGCAGTTGGCTGTCTCCTGATGCTCCAATCATCATGGAGCCCTTACCCAAGGGGTCATGGTGATGGCTGTGGCATCAATGTCCTTGTCGATGGTGGCTTTGGAGGAATGCCTATGAGCCTCGGAAGCTCACTAGATAGCAGTGGATGCCCTGCAGAACACAGGCTCTGCATCATGGAGCATGTCACCACACTCCTTCCAGCCTATACTGGAGACCCATGGCCTGCCCGTTACAGCTGGGACATCGGGTGAGAGACTGGTATCAACTACGGTGCCTGGGGTCATCTCCCTCTTCAGTGTGTGTCAGGCACCAGGCAATGGCATGTTAGGCACAAGGGAGACCATAGATGTCTACCCTCTCCTGAGCTGTGCAGTCGGCATTCAGAAGAGACTTTTTTTTTATTACTTCTACTTATAGAAAACAAGGCAGAATCAACTGTTGGACCTAAGGGCCTGAGATCTCCCATCTGACCTGTACCCCCCTCTGGCAGAAGGCACGTACCCCCCCCCCCCCCCCAGACATGTCCTTCCAGAATCTTGTTTGGGATCTGGCCAAGGCCATCGCCTTTTCTCTGGAATTGGAAGAGGAACCAATGGTGGAGGAACTGGAACTCCTCCAATACCCCTTGACCCCCTCTTTCCCCAACCCCCTCATGACGCAGTCACTATTTGTTTCTGTCCACTGTGTCCTGCAGAGGTTGCTACTACAGCTTTGTGAAGTGCCACTTTAAATTTCTGGTTGTAAGCTGCCGACTCTATTCTGTACATGAACCCCGATGCTTTCTGAACCCAAGAAGCCTCAATTGCCCCACAGTTGTGGTTGTCTGCTTTGAAGCGTTCAAAGAGTGCTAAAACATACTCCTTTGTGCTGACCATGCAGAAGGTGAGAACCCCTTCAGGAGGAAGTGCTTCCAGGGTTCCATGCTGATAGCCCAGATCATGGCCTTCCAAACTTAATGGCTCATGATGGATATCAAGGACTTTGCTTCCCTTGTTCCTGAGGACCATTGCGAGCCTTTGCTTGTGGCAAGGATTGCTCAAAATTTGTAGTCCAGGGTGCTTGTGGCTCCTTCAAATCCATCAGTAGGGTGGCTACTATGGGTATCACTGCATGGCAGATGGCTTAGTTAGTCCTCCAACCTGGGGCAGTAGGTTGAGGACAACATTGCCAATGTCCCCTGTCAGGGTGAGAACCTCTTTGGCAAGCCTGTGGGACATAAGGCTAAGGAGCAGGTGACTGGACTACGCGTGAAAGAAACAAGAAGGCTTTCTTTCCATGCCTGCAACAGTACTTTCTGTCCCAGGTGCAGCCTAAGGCCCAGGCTCCCCACTCAGAAGGAGAAAATGCCAAAGGTACAGCCCAAGCTGGGGGCAGGGTTTTGATGGTGTCCTTGAGCATAGCAAGATTACTATTGTCTGCCAAGTTCCCCCCCCCCCTCGTGGAGGGGGGCAGCTCGTCCACTGGTGGCCTCATCACCTCAGATGCCTGGGTGCTGCAGATCGTCCAAAGTAATTGATTGCATTTCACCCAGCTGCCATCCCCTTACATTCCCAGGGAGTACCCCATGCACCAGATCCTCCTGCAGACCAAGGTTATGGGCCTGCTGGATGACTTTACCTTTGAGCTTGGTTCCCCCTGTACAGATCGGTCAGGGCTTTTACTCCAGGTACTTCCTGATTACCAAAAAGACCACCGGGTTCCACGCCATTCTGGATCTGCAAAACCTCAACCGGTTCCTGGTGTGTGAAAAGTTCAAGATGGTTTTTGCTGGGGACACTGCTCCTGCTCCTCCTACAAGATGACTGGCTATGCTCGGATCTGAAGGATGCATATTCCAATTCATCCACATCGGACAATATCTTCGGCTCGTGCTGGGCAGCCAGCACTATAAATACTGGTGTGCTACTACCCTTTTGGGTTAGTTGCAGGCCTCAGCCTTCACAAGGTGCCTGGTCATTGCTGCCTGCCTTCAGACCCTGGATTGTTTGGGGTTTTTTTTGTCTTTCTGTATCTGGACGACTGGCTTGTAAAGGGTTCCATGCTAGCTAGCACATGAGAACATAAAGATGCCATATTGGATCAGACCAAGGTCCATCAAGCCCAGTATCCTGTTTCCAGCAGTGGCCAATCTAGGTCACAAGTACCTAGTAGTTTCCCCGAAAGATACATGTTACACAATGATTGTATTGCTTCAAGCTGTGGATATTCTGGGTCCACTTTAAAGACCTTTCCTCCAAAAACTTGTCCAAACCTATTTTAAACCCAGCTACACTAACAGCTTTTACTACATCCTCTGGTAGGAAATTCCAGAGTTTGATTACACGTTGAGTGAAAAAATATTTTCTCCAGAAACAAGCAGGAAGTCGGTCCTCGCTTATGGGGTGACGTCGGCACCGACAGAGCCCATGCGGAGCAATTCCCCAGCATTCAAAGAAAACCTTTGGGTTTGCTGCCACGCATGTGTGGTCCTCTTCCTGCCCAAGGGTGCCATCTTGCTCAGTCTCCCTTTTTCCATGGAGCCCTTCGGATGCACGTCCTTGTCCCTTGGAAAAAGTTTGTTTTTCGGCCGCTAGCCTGTTTTTTTTTTCCAGTAGCGCCAGTCCTCTCCTGTCCTTTCCCTGCTCTCCTTTACGTTTGAGTGATGGGACGTCCTTTCGCTAAAAACCTTCTCTTTTGCGGGCTTCCCACCCTTTTCCTCAACTGCTGGCCTTGCGGGTCTTTAGCGGGGGCCCTTTTTGACCCAATGGCCACAGGTTTTAAAGAAGCGACAGATGCTCCAAAAATGTCGCTCACGGGCACCCATGACTGCCGTCTTTGTCTGGGGCCGATCATAATCCGGAGCTCTGTTCTCTTTACAAGAAAAGGTCCTCAAAGGCCCTGCTACTTCGTAAACAGAAGTCCGATGACATTTTCTGTAAAGTAGCCCCAGAATCCCTGGTGGCACCCTTGGTCATCCTCTGCTGGTGGGATCCCCCGCTTCAGCCCCACGTTCAAGGCAGCATTCCAATCAGGGGTTCCCTGAGGTGGAGAGGCACAAGAAGATGACCTCAACGTCGCTGTTGGAGGCTCCAGACAAACGTGAGTGCTCCCATGTTCAGTCACTCAGCCCTCCCCAGCGTTCCCGATAGACAAGGAACGGCCTCAAAAGCTAACTCATACAGACATGGAGGCCTCCGGCAACGGGGTCTGGTCTCCTGAGGGTCATCCTGGTGAGGACACCCTTTCCTTGTCTACGCCCAACCCTGTAACCCTGGTGTCAGCAGCATGGGACCCACACCCACATGGGAGTCCCGCATGCTGGCACTAGAGTGCAACATTTCTGTCTGTCCAGCAGGCGCTCATGCCAAGCATGGCTGGCCTGTGCCTTGAGACCTCTGTTCCCTCGAGAGGGGTACCTAAACCCACCTTGGAACCTCCCCCCCCCCCCCCCGAGCCATGGGCCTCATGAAGGTCCTAGGCATCTGTCTCACTCACCTTCCTGTTCCTCGGGAGCAAGATCCTCCAAGGCCTCTGCTTCCAAGCAGGCCTCTGGACAAGGTGACCAGCCCGAATCAGACGACTCCTCGGACCTCTCGGGCTGGGAGTTGGATGGGGACACCTCCCCAGAGACCTGTGCCCACCGGGATCTCCCTTCAGACCCGTCTCTGCCCACCTCTCAGAGGTGTTCACCATCTGTGGACACATCCTTTCTGATGTTTGTACGGGACATGGCTCGAGCCCTCAACAGTTGAGGAGGAGCTGCAGACTGACAAGCTTGACATCTTACAGTACGAGTCCCTGCTTTGGGGATCTTGTCCTGTTCCTCCCAACCTGTACAGGCTGCTGCTTCGCATGTGAGAGGCACCTGCATCGTGAGCAAATGCCTCGATACCATATATAGGGTTCTGAAAGACCCAAATTCTGCACACCTCCATGGCTATGTAATTGGTGGTGCAGAACAAAAGAGCCCAAAGTCACTCTCTTGGGTCCCGCCGGGCAGGGAGTTTGGAGCCCTTGACATCCTTGGGCGCAAAGCCTATCAAGGATCCATGCTCACATGCCATATCCAGGCTTGTCGATTGTATATGGGCATGTTCTCCACAGGTCTTGGATGTGAGCCCCTCCTCAGATTCCAAATCCTCCTGAGGTCCATTGCAGAATTCTCTCCTGTGCCACATATGATGGATTAGTTTTCTGCCAGAGTGGCAGCAGCTGGCATCAGGGCCAGGCGTGGCTCCAGTCCTCAGACCTGCAACAGTGGGTCTAGCACAAAATTCTGGACGTTTCCTGCCTAGGCTAACTGTTCAGCAAGCCCATGGAGTACAAGGCCGCCGAAATAGTTTGACTTGGACCCGCCTCTCGCATAAGACTTCCTCTCCCTCGGAAGAAACAACAAACTAAGAAACCATTCTTCCAGAGGAAGGGGCTCCCCACCCACCCCGTGCCAGCTTCGGCAAGCAGGGGAAGGGTGGAGCGCAATCTCACCGCAAGCCTAAAGAGCCCAAGGCCCAACCCCTGGTGCCACCTCAACCTGCTCAAGGTTTTTGACACCGTCATAGCCTCTCACCCCCTCCCCCTGGCAGTACTTCCGCCAGTGGGGGATGTCTTTCCCTTTTTGCCTCCCAGTGGGCATTGATCACGTCAAGTCACTTGGGTCCTCTGGATGGTCCAGGACGGGTATGATCGTCCACCTGGACAGCTTCCTCTTCCCCAGTGGAGCCTTCTTGGCTCTCCTCGCACCAGACTTGCTTGCAACAGGAGCTGACCAACCTCCTCGCCTTGCCCAGCAGGTGGTCGAAGTACCGTCCCACTTCCGAGGTCACGGGTTCTACTCCCATTACTTCCTCGTTCCAAAGAAGATGGGGCAGCCTTTGCGCCATTCTTGATCTCAGGAACCTAAACAAGTTTCTGGTGCAGGAGAAGTTCAAGATGTTATCTCTTGGCATCCTGCTGCCCTTCCTCCAGCAGGGCGATTGGTTATGCTCCTTAGACCCAAGGGACGCTTAACGCCCACATTATAGTCCACTCCCAGCACAGGCAGTTCTTGCACTTCAGGGTGCAGGGAGAGCATTACCAATACAGGGGGCTTCCCTTTGGGCTTACATTGACTGAGTCTTCACAAAGTGTCTCTCCATGGCCACCACCTTCCTCTGGCGATGGGGCATACAGTCTTCCCTTACCTAGATGACTGGCTCGTCACAGGGACTTCGGCTGAAGAAGCTTGCCTGGCAGTGTTGCACATGATCCTCCTCAAATGCCTTGGCTTCCTGGTCAACTACTCAAGTCCCACCTCAAACCAGTGCAGACCTTGGAGTTCATCAGTGCACTCCTCGACACAGAGCAGGCAACTGCCTTCCTAACCGCAGATCGTGCAGACTGGCTATGCGCTCTACCAGCCCAGATCCAGAGCAGAGCTAGTCTCTGTGCAGGCCATGCTGTGCCTCTTGGGACATATGGTCTCCACTATCCATGTTCCCCACACCTGAATATACATGCAAAGGGCTCAATGGTGCCTCCGGTCGCCTCAGGGACCCCATCCGGGTCTCCCAAAGTCTCTATAGCTCCTTGGATTGGTGGTGGGATCCCAGAAGCCTCAGTCGGGGAATGCCCTTCTAGGCCCCACAGCACAAGTTCGTCCTGACAGATGCTTCCCTGCTGGGTGGGGAGCCCACTACGGCAACATCTGCACCCAGGGGCAGTGGTCGCCAAAGGAATCTTGGCAGCAGTCAACCTACTCAAGCTTCGGGTGGGCCCTGAGGGCCTTTGAGAGCCGCCTGAGAGGGAAGTCGGTGCTTAGACCAACAGGTAGCCATGTTCTACTTTAAACAAGGAGGGGAAGTAGGCTCTCTCCTTCTCTGCTGGGAGGTGATCCTCCTTGGCTCATTTGCCTTTTGCCGGGGGATGTCCCTCTGGCCGGTCTATCTCCTGGGCCAAAAGAATGTCCTCGCGGACAAACTCAGCAGTATCCTCCACCCACACAAATGGCACCTGGATCTGGAGGTCGCCAAGTGTCTTGTTCCATCAGTGGGGGACTCTGTCCATGGACTTGTTCGCCAGCCTAGTGAACACACAGCTTCTGTGGACCAGTTCCACACCCAAGCAGGGTGGCCCCGGATGTGTTCCTCTTGAACTGGACTTCTGGGCTTCTTTACGCTTTCTCTCCCACTCCTCTCATTGTGAAGACCCTCCACAAGGTTCAGCAGGAATGTGCTTCAGTGAGTCTCGTAGCCCCTTCATGGTCTCAGAAGCCTTGGTTCCTGCTCTGCCTCTTGTCAGTGTCTCCAGTCCCCCCTGGGAAGCGCCCTGGACCTGCTAATGCAGGAAGAGGGACAGCTGCTTCACCCAAACCTGGCCTCTGTCCCTTTTGGCCTGGATGAACAGGTCTCCTTAGCCCTGCTGCACCTCCTGGAAGAGGTTGAAGAGGTCTTCCTCCACATCAAGGAAGGACTTGACAAGTCAGGCCTATGCCTTTAAGTGGCAACGCTTCTCGCTCTGGTGCTCCAAGCTCCAGATCAACCTGTTTTCTTGTTCTACCTGGTGGGTCCTTCAGTACCACCTCCACCTCTCAAAAGAGGGGCTGAAGTCCAACTCTGTCAGGGTCCACCTGAGTGCCATCTTGGCACACCACCTCCCCATCAGGGGCTGTCCCGAGAGGGGCTTACCCTTGGTCTCCCGCTTCATGCAGAGCCTCTTACTTTCCAAGCCCCCCCCATCTGGCCACCACTGGCAGAGTGGGACCTGAATGCTGCTGCAGCTTGCATGATCACCCTTCGAGCCAATGGCGACGTGCTCACTTCGACACCTCTCTTGGAAGGTAGTCTTCCTGGTGGCCCTGACCTCGGCTCAGTGAAATGGCTGAGGCTCCCTACACCAAACTCTACAGGAACAGGGTGGTCCTCTGTACCCACCCCAAGTCCTACTGAAGGTAGTCTTCGACTTTCTTATCAATCAGGAGATAATCTTGCTGACCTTCTTCCCAAGACCGCATGCCAACTGGGCATCGGCAGTTTTACATACACTCAACTGCAAGAGGGCTCTTGCCTTCTACCTGCAGTGTACCCAGGTTCATCGCAAGTTCGACCAGCTTTGTCACTTACGATCCCAATTGCCTGGGGCAGGCTGTCACCAAACGCACCATCTCCGTCTGGGTGGTGGACTGCATTTCCTTTGCTCAGGCAAAGGCTGGAACCCACTGGATCAGTCACTTCGCACGGTGTCCAGGCCAAGGCAGCTTTGGTGGCTTTGCTGCACTCCATGCCTTTGACGTACATCCACTAGGCTGCAACCTGGTTTTCTACAAATACCTTTGCTTCGCACTACTGCCTGGAGAGGGAGTCCTGCTGTGACAGTGCCTTCGGCCAGGCTGTATTCTGTAATCTCTTCAGGGTATAAGCAACTCCTGCCTTCTGGCCCTTCGGCTACTGAGAACTTTGCCCCAGGGTCCCAAAGACTCGGGTTCCTTCGGGCATAGACCTCTGCTCACAGAGGCATTTTTTTGGGTTACAGGTTTGGTAGCCTGTAGCTGGAGAGTCTAAGTGAGGACTGACTTGCTGCTTGTTCCTACTCACCTGTAACAGGTGTTCTCCAGCAACAGCAGGAATCTGTTTTCACTATCCACCCACCTCCCTTGAAGAGTTGTTTTTGTCTTTTCCTTGCCATCTGCTTAGTAGGACTGTTACTAGGGGACCTGACTGAGCAAGACGGCACCCTTGGGTAGGAAGAGGACCACACATGCATGGCAGCAATCCCAAAGGCTTTCTTTCAAAGCTGGCAAATTGCTCCGCATGGGCTCTGTTGGTGCCAATATTGCCCATAAGTGAGGACTGATTCCTGCTGTCCCTGGAGAACACCTGTTACAGGTGAGTAACTATGCTTTCTCTAATTAGTCTTCAATAGGTTACCCTGTAGCTTCAGTGCATGTCCCCTAGTCCTTCTATATTTCGATTGTGTAAACAGTTGATCTACATTTACCCGTTCCACTCATAAGAACATAAGAGATGCCATACTGGGTCAGACCAAGGTCCATCAAGCCCAGTATCTAGTTTCCAACAGTGGCCAATCTAGGTCATAAGTCCTAGCAGTCTCCCCAAAAGACACAGGTTCCTCACTGCTTTGATTGGGTCAAGCAGTGATATCTTGAGTCCCTTTTTAATAATGGTTTATGGACCTTTCCTCTAGGAACTTGTCCAAACCTTTTTTAAACCCAGCTACACTAACAGCTTTTACTACATCCTCTGGTAACAAATTCCAGAGTTTGATTACATTTTGAGTGTGAATTTATTTTCTCTATTAGTCTTAAATAGTTCACTCTGTAGCTTCATTGAATGTCTTCTAGTCTTTCTATATTGTGGTGATGTAAGCAATCGATCTACATTTACCCATTCCACTCTGCTCATTAATTTATAGACCTCTTATCATATCTCCTCTCAGCTGTCTCTTTTCCAGGTTAAAGAGCCCTAACCTTTTTTTTAGCCTCTTTTCATAGGGGTATCCTTCCATCCCCTTTACCATTTTGGTGGCTCTTCTCTGAACCGTTTCTAATAACGCTACGGGTATATAATTTTTAAGATACGGCGACCAGAAATGCGCACAATATTCAAGGTGCGGTCGCACCATGGAACGATAGAGGCATTATAATATCCTTTGTTTTATTTTTCATTCCTTTCCTTATGATACCCAGCATTCTATTTACTCTTGGCTGCTGCTGCACACTGGGCAGAGGGTTTTAACATGTTAGCCACGATAACGCTTAAATCTTTTTCCTGGGTGGTGGTTCCTAATGTGGAGCCTTGCATTGTGTAACCATAGTTTGGGTTTTTTTTTCCTAGGTGCATAACTTTGCACTTGTCCACATTAAATTTTATCTGGCATTTATATGCCTAGTCTTCCAATTTTTCAAGATCCCCTTGCAATTTTCCACAATCGTCATGAGTTTTAACATCTGCAAATTTGATAACCTCACTTGTTCCCTTTTCTAGGTCATTTATGAATGTTAAAAGCAGTGGACCCAGTATTGATCCCTGGGGTACTCCACTATTCACTTTTCTCCATTGGGAAAATTGGCCATTTAGCCCTACCCTCTGCTTTCTATCTTTTAACCAATTTGCGATCCTCAATAGTACACTGCCTCCTATCCCCTGACTTTTTAGTTTTGCCATTCATTAATTTGTAGACCACTATCGTATCTCCCCCCCCCCCCCCCCGCCATCTCTTTTCCAGGTTGAAGAGCCTTTACCTTTTTAGCCTCTCTTCATAGAGGTATCCTTCTATCCCCTTTGGTGGCTCTTCTCTGTACCTTTTTCTAATAATACTATATCCTTCTTACTTTGACCAGAACTGCACACAATATTCAAGGAGTGGTCGCACCATGGAACGATACAGAGGCATTATATCCTTTGTTTTATTCTCTTTATGATGTCTAGCATTCTATTTGCAGTCTTAGCAGTCCACTGAGCTCACCATTCAGGTGCTCGAAGGGCTTGGCTTCTTGATCAACTATCTGAAGTCATGCCTCCAGCTGGTAAAGCAACTGGAGTTCATCAGGCTCTAATCATTACAACTCAGCCGAGAGCATTTCTGCCGGTGGAGTACCTGCAGCTTCTCATAGAAGTGGTCGGGATATTGCAGTGCCACACTACAGCCTGCTGAGCTCAGACACATGGCTGGCCACACTGCATGTCACCCCTCAGTCCTTCCTCTGAATGCAGCAGGCTCAGTGGACCTTGCAAATGCAATGGCAGCAAGCCTCCAACCACCTGTGGGACTGGATTATGGTCACTGTGCCACTTACGCAGTCTCTGCAGTTGTGGCTCATACCCAGGAACCTATGGCACAAACCCTTGGCATGAAGAGCAGGACACAGCCAAACGCTTGCTTCCACCAGGACCCCATCAGCATTGGGGAGTAGAGCGGGAAGGATTGCTCCTCTCTGATCAGCTCTCTGAGGCCAATCCTGCCACGGCACCACAATAAATACCCTATCTAGCACCATAAAGTGCTACAATGTGAATCTATAAAAAAAAATAGAACCCATCCACTACACAATGTTTATTTAACGACTTGTGTAGTCCAGTGCCACCAATCGGCCCCTGCACAGGCTTCGATTGAAAAGCTACCATCGAAGCATTGGAATTCATAATCTGAGAAGCTACGTCTTTCACCAAAATAACCAGAAGACTCTACATTTAACAGCCTTCAAGAGGTACTAATTACTTATACATGCATAGCAACTACTCGAGCCTAAAGATTTTCATAGACAAATTGCTAATTTTACTAACCAATGATCCGTTAATTTTTTAGTCTACAGATCTAAGCATCCTCCTTTCAAAAGGCTACAATACTGACCTAAGAGGGCACAAAAAAGAAATTACCTCTGAAACCAAATATATAAAAATGAAACCATTGTACTCTGTACTGGCCCTTGGACTATTAGCACTGTCAGTTTCACCACATCTCAGGCTCTATCACCTGCTGACTATCCCATACCAGTCATACACTCATACCACCAACCAGCCACTGAAGCAAAAGTGTATGACCCATTTATAAACAATTGAACGCAAGCAATGTCTCATTCAAATCAATATAAGCGAATTGAATAATACTAAATTCACGTTAAGCAGACTAGCACCCAATTTTAAAATGTTCACTCATTAACCCACGCTCCCGGAATAAAATACCTCTAATAACAGACTACATAACTGATAACCTGGGCATCCTATTCATAACCAAATCATGGCTCACAACAAATGACAGTGTTGCTCAACCAACTGAAACCAGCAGGATACGGCATCTTTAATCATCAAAGACAAAACAAAAGGGGAGGAGGGGTAGCCATACTAGCAAAAAAAAAAAAGGAATAAAAAGGTCCAATCGAAATCACTCAAACCATGGATATTCTCTTAGTTGAAAACTCAAGTATGATCCTCTGCCTAATCTAGAGACCCACATCATTGAAAGGAGAAGACCTAGTTAACATCACCGATTACCTTTGCAGCAAAATCACTCCAGCAGGTACACAGTTGTTCTAGGAGACTTAAATGTACCATCTACCACAACCCATCAAGCGCAAAGATTTACAGAGACAATAGACGCATTGGGATTTAAGCAAATAGTGCAAAACCCTACACACATCAAAGGAAGTATCTTAGATCTCATTTTCCTCCCACATGACTTGCCAAGTGATTATATTTCATTCAAAAATTACTGATCCAACAAATTCCTTGGTCTGACCATTATTCAACCAAATTCAGTATACCATCCCTACCCAGTACATCTAATACAAATCATCTATCAACAAAGTACTGTAAATTTGACAAGGATCAATTTTTAAAATTACTACTACCTGAGATTCAACTGGATACCAAAAATACTGATATTAATAAGCAGATGGAACACAACAAGCCAAGCAGCCACCATACCTAACAGACCCACAATGTCCACACATCAAACCAGGAAAAATGTAGTATGGTACTCACAAGAAGTATGTGATCTAAAAAGGCTCCCTAAGGACCAAAAGGAAATGGAGGAAATCAAAATGTCTTGCCCATAAAATAACCTATTTCAACAAATTAGAAGAATACAAATTATTAACATCAATAAATGAGGCTATATCACACCAAACTAATCATGTCTGCACTAAATAAGCCAAGAGAAATGTTTGACATTGTCAAATCTCTTACTATCAACCAAAAGGAAGACAATTCTACCTTTACACCACCAACACCATGGCTAGCTACTACAAAAAGATGGGCATGATAGCAGCAACTGACTGCCAATTCAAAACAAGCATCCTCATGACCAATCGGACTTGGAATACATTTACCCTTATCAACGAAAGACAGCTAGATGATATAATTAAATCTCTTAACACGTCAACATCTATATTAGAACCTTGTCCAGCAACTTGGATTCGACTGACTCATGATCACCTATCTCCGCATATACTAAATCTAATCAACTCTTCATTAGAGCAAGGATATATCCCAGCTGAACTAAAAAGCGCCTCTATTCACCCAATCTTCAAAGGTAAGGAACTGGACAAAGCTCAACCAAGCTCCTATAGACCCATTTCAAGTCTGCCTTTTTATGACAAAAATTCTAGAAAAGGCAGCACAAACCCAACTCCAAAATCATGTAGACAGCCACGCTCCACTTGACCCTCAACACGGGTTGAGATTAGGGAATGGAGTGGAAAAACTCATTCTGGCTTTAACAGACAAGCTGCTAAAAGGTATTGAAAAAACCCAATGTTCCTATTCGTCTCTCCGGGCCAGTCCAGAACATTAGGGTAGTTAAGTCAACCTCCTCTAGCAGCTGGGGACTGAACACTGAACAAACTTGCTGACAGCCTAACCTGCTCCCCTTGGCGTCAGAGTCAGTCTTTCAGTCCTCAGCAGCTGTACTGGACGTGTGGCTGACAGGCTCCCCTGAGAGGCACATAGGAATTTTGACAGTTGGTTTCTCGATTTTAAGATTCAGAGTGGAGAATAGTTTGGTTTGCCCTAGCAGGGTAGATTGCCGCACAAAGCTGGTACTGTTTCTCTAAAGATTTTTTTTCTTCTCGTTAAAAAAAAAAAAAAAAAAAAAAAGACTACAGTGCAGTCGAAAGAGGAGCAAGCACTTAGAGGCAGAGCCTGTCTCTCCGGAGTGTCTGTACTGATTAGAGGTGTGGATTTCAGGTCTGGGAGCCCCAGAATCTCCTTCCTGCCTTGGATCGCTGCTGACCTGCCTCCCCGCTAGCAGTGGGTGAGAGGTCGGCGGCTGCTTTGCCTAGTTGGATTTCAGGTAGGAAAGTGTGGTTTCAGGTCTCTCCCTTTTCTTACCGCTCACGCCGCCGTCGAGGGTCGGGCTCCGCCGTTTTCTTTTTTCAGTTTCTTTAACCTGTCAGTTTTGGCGGGAGCTTGGTCGGCTCCGTTAGTTTAGATCGGGTGCTTAGAGTAGCGGCGGGAAAGATTGCGGTGGCGGCGGTTTCGCTTCTTTTTGCCTTATTCTTCTGGTTTTGGGGCGAATTTGCTGTCAGCAGAGCGGTTGGATAAGTTTCCGGTACTTGGGGAAAGAGAGGGAACGGCAGCCATTTTGTCTGAGCCCCCCGTTCCTTCAGCTCTGCAAATCAAGCCCTCAAAAAAGAAATCAAAGTCGCAAAAGCGGCCGTCGGCTGACGACCCCCCGCAGCCACAGGTATGCTCAACTCTGGAGTCCACTGATTCCTTTTTCTCCGCGGAGTTTATTTTAGCCTTACATAAGGCTTATTTGTTAAAGCGGTCTAAGGCTTCTATGCCTGCAAATGGAGACAGTCCAGTCACTTCTCAGAAAGTGGATTTTACAGGGGCTGACCCTGGTGAGGGAATGTCCTCGGGGGCTGAGTTGGCTTCCACTTTGGAGGGAGCGGATTCCCGGGAGATTGCTCAGCTACCTGAGGAAGGTGATCTTTTCTCAGAATCTGGGTTAGAGGCCTGGCCAGGGGAGTTGGAGGAAGGAGAATTAGTGCCGGGCGACGATCCCAATCTGTTCAGAGTATTTAGGAAGGAAGAACTTGGACCGCTGATTTCTCATTCGCTGGCTGCATTGAATATATTGCTCCCTAATGTGCAGCAGGAACCGCTGGAGGATCCCTTGCTACAGGGGTTTAAAACCGAACAGCGTTGCTTTCCCTTACACAGGGTGATTAAGCAGATGATAGAATCTGAGTGGGAATGTCCCGAAGCGTCCTTGAGGGGGGGTCGAGCGCTTGCGCGGCTGTACCTGGTTCCCCAGGAAGAGAAAGAGTTGTTGCATATGCCTAAAGTGGATGCCCTGGTATCAGCGGTAACCAAGAAGACCACGATTCCCGTGGAAGGCGGGGCAGCTCTTAAGGATTTTCAGGATTGTAGGTTAGAGGCCCTCCTAAAGCAGGCTTTTGATTCTAGTGCGCTGGCACTACAGGCTTCCGTGTGCGGGGCTTATGTGTCCAGGGCTTCGATTCGCTGGCTTCAGGGAGAACAGACCCCAGTCAAGGAGGAAGGTTCTCAGGCGGACGGTGCGAAGCTGGAGTCTGCGGCAGCTTATCTGGCGGATGCATTCTATGATTTGGTCCGGATTTCCGCGAAGTCAATGGCTTCGGTTATTGCTGCGCGGCGGTTTCTTTGGTTGCGGTACTGGGCGGCCGATGCATCCTCTAAGGCTCGTCTTAAGCTTCCGTATAAGGGCAAGCTGCTCTTTGGGGAAGCATTGGAGAAGATAGTTAAGGATTTGGGGGATGCCAAAGGTGGTCGCCTTCCCGAGGACCGCCCGAGAGGAGCACAGACAAGTTCCATTTCACGGGGTCTGGGTAGAGACTTCCGTAGGTTTCGTGGGTCTCGCTTTACGCCTTATCAGCGGGGGCGCTTTATGTCTCGGGGCCAGTCCTTTCGAGGAGCGCGGGGCTTCAGTAGAGGCTATTTCCATGCCCAACAAAGCACCATTAAGAAACCGCAATGAGGGGACGCGGGCCCAGTCAGAGATTCAGATAGGAGGGCGTTTGCAGGACTTTCTCTCCGGCTGGGCCAGCATCACGTTGGACCAGTGGGTGCTCGAAATCATCAGAGAAGGTTATGCTCTGGATTTCGCTCATCCGCTGTCGGAAGCGTTTGTGGAATCCCCCTGTGGTCCGCAGGCAAAGAGAACAGCAGTCAAGGACACGTTGTTGCGTTTGCTGGACCTCCGTGCAGTAGAGCCTGTTCCGGCAGACCAGTGCGGCTTAGGTCGATACTTGATTTATTTTGTTCCCAAAAAGGAAGGTTCTTTTCGGCCCATTCTGGATCTAAAGCACGTGAACCGTTGCTTGCGAGTGCCTCATTTCTGGATGGAAACGTTGCAGTCCGTAATCCGTTCGGTAAAGCCGGGAGAATTCCTCTCGTCCATAGATTTAACAGAGGCCTATTTGCACATTCCGATTCGGAAAGAGCATCAGAAGTTTCTACGTTTTGCGGGAGGGAGGGAGGAGTGGCCTAGTGGTTAGGTCAAGGTACTTCAGGCCGGAGGGCCAGGAGTTCAAGTCCCACCTGGGGACAGCAATCTCAGGCCGGAGGGACTGGGATTTCTAGTCCTATAGGCACTCCTTGTGGTCTTGGGCAAGCCACTTAACCCTCCATTGCCCATGTTCCCTGTACGTATTAGCGTATGTGTGACATATCCCCTCATGTTAAATGTATCTCCCAATTGACCGCTTTGACCCGGTGAAAAGCGGGATATAAATACAGCTAAATAAATAAATAATAAAATAAAACCATGGGTCATTTTCAATTTCGAGCTTTGCCCTTCGGTCTAGCTACCGGTGATGGCCGCGGCAGCACTTCGGAAGGAAGGAATTCAGGTTCATCCATATCTGGACGACTGGTTGATCCGAGCGCCATCTCTGCAGGAGGCCTGCGCGGCAACCTCGCGGGTAGTAGAATTTCTCGAGCATCTTGGTTGGGTCATCAACCGCGCCAAGAGTCATCTACAACCGGGGCAGCGGTTGACATATCTGGGAGCGACCTTCGACACAGCAAAAGGAGTGGTGTCTCTTCCTCCGGAAAGGGTTCAGAAGATCCTGTCTCAGGTGCGTGCTTTCTTGAGCATGACGGCTCCGACGGCTTGGAAGTATTTACAGTTGTTGGGGTCGATGGCGGCTGCCTTAGACTTGGTGCCGTGGGCCAAAGCGCATATGCGTCCGCTCCAACAGGCGTTGCTGTCGCGTTGGTCGCCGCAAACTCATCCTCTCTCTCTCGTCGACTACTGTGTCCCGCAGCAGTGCGGGTCAGCCTGCAGTTGTGGTTGGTCCCTGTGCACCTTCAGGCGGGGGTTCCGTTGGACCTCCCTGATTGGGTGTTGCTCACGACCGATGCAAGTCTGTCGGGCTGGGGAGCTCATTGACGCAGTTAGCGCAAGGCACCTGGTCAGCGGAGGAGTCTCTTTGGTCGATCAATCGTCTGGAATTGAGAGCGGTTCGCTGGCCCTATTGCAGTTTGTCGAGCTGCTCGAGGGCAGAGCAGTTTGGGTGTTTTCGGACAACCTTGTGACGGTTTCCTATCTCAACCGTCAGGGGGGCACCAGCAGTGCAGTTCTGTTGGAGGAGAGTCTCCAGTTGTTTCGGTGGGCAGAGTCTCATCTCCTTGCAATCTCAGCAGCGCATGTGGCAGGAAGAGACAACATCCAGGTGGACTATCTAAGTCGGCATGTTCTAGATCCCGGGGAATGGGAGCTGAACTCGGAAGTCTTTCACCGCATAACTCATCGCTGGGGTCTTCCGATCATGGATCTCATGGCCATGCTAGCCAATGCCAAAGCGCCTCGGTTCTTCAGGCACAGGGAGCACATGTCAGAGGGGCTGGACGGCCTGGTGCAGCCCTGGCCGTCCGGCCAGCTTCTTTGTGTTTCCGCCGTGGCCCTTGCTGGGGCACGTCATTCGCAGGATTGCAAGGTTCGATGGCCTAGTGATTCTCATTGCTCCGGATTGGCCCAGACGACCGTGGTATGCGGATCTGATGCGCCTTCTAGTAGCTCCGCCTTGGCAGCTTCCAGCGCGGGAGAGCCTGTTATGCCAAGGACCCGTACTAATGCCGCAAGTGGATCGGTTCTTGCTTACGGCTTGGCTCTTGAAAGGGCACGATTGCGTCGCAGAGGTTATTCCAGCTCCGTCATTGCCACCCTGTTGAGCTCCAGGAGGCCATTTACGTCTTTGGCGTATGTTTGTGTGTGGCGTATTTTTGAGGCTTGGTGTGTGGAACGCCAGGTGATCCCGGCGACAGCGCTCCTGCCGGACATCTTGTCTTTTCTACAGGATGGTTTAGAAAAGGGTTTGGCTCTTAACACCTTGAAAGTTCAGTTGGCGGCACTGTCTTGTTATCGAGGAAAGGTGCACGGCCGTTCGCTCTCCTTGCATCACGATATCCAACGTTTTCTGAGAGCGGCCAAGATACTTCGGCCTCCCATTCGGCTGGTAGTTCCGTCTTGGGATTTGAATTCTGTTTTGCAAGCCTTGACAGAGCCGCCCTTTTGTTTCGGGTTCGCCTGGTAATCTCAGGGAGTTTTCCTGGAAGACTGCTTTTTTTAGTGGCTTTGTGTTCCGCGCGTAGAATTTCCGATCTGCAAGCGCTCTCGTGCAGGGAGCCCTACCTCCAATTTTCCGCGGAGAAAGTAGTGTTACGGCCGGTACCCTCTTTTCTTCCTAAGGTGGTCTCAGCTTTTCATGTCAATCAAGCTGTTTCGCTTCCCACTTTTTCCGTATCCGGAAGCGGTACGACAGATCGCTTAAAAGATTGGATTTGGGGCGTTTACTGAAACGTTACCTCAAAGTGACCGAGCCGTTC
Source organism: Ichthyophis bannanicus (assembly GCA_033557465.1). NCBI lineage: Eukaryota > Metazoa > Chordata > Amphibia > Gymnophiona > Ichthyophiidae > Ichthyophis > Ichthyophis bannanicus. The sequence goes on along the minus strand of CM066039.1, from coordinate 172,853,487 downwards.
CGTAAGTCTGACCGATTGTTTGTTCTTTTTGGAGGCGCGTCTCTGGGAAATGCCGCTACCAAGGCTACTATTGCGCGCTGGGTCAAGCATGCCATAAGAGCGGCATATGAGGCCAAGGGCGTGATCCCTCCAGTTGGTCTCTGAGCGCATTCCACGAGAGCTCAGGCGACATCCTGGGCAGAATATGCTTTAGTGCCGCCGGTGGATATCTGTCGGGCGGCGACGTGGTCTTCCCTCCATACCTTTGCAAGACTCTACCGTCTCGATGTTCGGGCTCGGGAGGATGCTAGAGTGGGCTCCTCAGTTCTTGTAGCGGGGCTCGCCGGTCCCTCCCGTCTTAGGTACTGCTTTGGTACTGCCCTAATGTTCTGGACTGGCCCGGAGAGACGAATAGGAAGAAGAAATTATACCTTACCTGCTAATTGTCTTTCCTTGAGTTCTCTCCGGGCCAGTCCAGAACCCACCCTGTATGGTAGGCTCTTATTGTTCTGGTCTCATTACTCGGTCAGTAGTTCTTCTATGTTGCGGCTCGCCAAACTGGTAGCCGAGGCTAACTGATTCTGATCCATGGCACAGTCAAAGGAGGCTGTGGGGCTTCCTCTTAGGAGGGATGCTCTGTTTTTCGCAAGGGGGGGAAAAAAAAACAATAAAAAGGAGTTTGGGTTCATGCTACTCCTAACAAAAGTAAAAAAAGAAAGAGACCCTCGCCTCGGTGGAGGTGGACGGTCAGCTGAGGAAAAGAGGAATGGGAAACAGTATTCATCTTAGTGTTTGCGTAGGTGCTTTTTGTTATTTGGTTACCAGTGGAGAGATTAGTTCTACTGCTTTGTTACTGTAAGACTGACTCTCTGACGCCAAGGGGAGCAGGTTAGGCTGTCAGCAAGTTTGTTCAGTGTTCAGTCCCCAGCTGCTAGAGGAGGTTGACTTGACTACCCTAATGTTCTGGACTGGCCCGGAGAGAACTCAAGGAAAGACAATTAGCAGGTAAGGTATAATTTCTTCTTTTATTTTAATATTCCTAGATATTTCAGTGGCATATGACTCCATAATGCATGATTATCTCACCCACAGATTGCAAGAAATTGGGCTCAAAGACAAGGTTTTGTCGTAGTTTATTTCCTCCTTAACCGACAGAAGCATCCAAGTTAAAATTGATAACATCAAAACCATTCTACCAAAAGTCAGGTATACCCCAAGGATCCGCATTATCACTTTTCTTTAACCTATGTATTTAACCTATTTGCAGCATAATTAAAGAGCATGGCATATATTATCACTTATATGCTGATATGTTATACACTCAATTCAAAACTAAACAGCCAAATTTACAAAAAATTGAAGAATGTCTTTATAGCACCACCACCTGGTTGACAAACCACAACCTCCAACTAAATATCAAGGCAGAAATTCTATTTATTGCAAAGGAGAGCTCCTTCACTCCACCGGATTCAATTATTCTCCAGGACCAAGCAGGAAGTCGGTCCTCACATATGGGTGTCATCGGCACCGATGAAGCCCCAGCAGAGCATTTCCCCAGCTTTCTATGAAAGCCTTTGGGGAATGCAGGCACGCATGCGCGGTTCCCTTCCTGCCTAAAGGTGCCATCTTACCTCAGTCTCTTTCCCCCCCCCCCCCGAGAAGCCCACCAGACGTGTGTCCTGTCCTCCCGGTTAAAAGTAGATTTTTTTTCTGTGATTATCACTATTTTTTTCTCCCGGGTTTGACGCCGGGTTCGGTACACCGGTATCGAGCTCGATTCTTCTTTTTCGGTTTTTGCCCTTCGTGGCTGGTGTTCGCACCCTTTTTTTCCCTGGAAGGCCGGTCCTTTGACCTCGCGGGGACTCTATTTATTTTATTTTATTTTTTTTTTTTTAAACCACTGGAAGCCATCGGGGGGGGGGGGTGAAAAAGTGTGATCGGTGTAAGAAATGTCTCTCACCGACACACGACTGCTGCCTTCGGTGCCTCGGCCCTGATCACGACCCTAAGTTGTGCGGGCCATGTGGGAAGATGTCTTCCAAGGCACTTCGAAGTCGCCAGCAGCAAAAAGGCTTTTCTCGGACTCAGCCTCCGGCCAGGTCCGGACCTCGTCTGAGGCCTCGACATCTTGGGATTCCGATCCTGAGCGCCGTCAAAGCTCCTCGGACAGGGTGTCCCCCGACCGGGAACGGAAGAGGAAGAAGCAGCTCGCGAGGGCATGGTCGGAGGAGGTCCCTGACTCCTCGAGGGCTAGGTCTAAGACCCCTGACCGTCGCCCCGGGCCAGTGGAACGCGTGGAGCCGGAGTCTGCTGGACATGTAAGCCCTGTAGTCCTCGGACTCTCCTCCCAGGGAGCCGACATCAGACCCAGCGCTTCTGTGGCCCGAGTCGGTGGCTGCTGCGTCTCCCGAGCTGAGTCTCAGGATGACAGTCTTGGAGAGCCGACTGCCTTCATGGAGCAGCAGCAGGCACTGATGGCCAGCCTGTCTGGCGCATCTGCCCCGACCACCGGGACATCGACTTCGAAGTCGACCCCGGAGACCGAGCTGATACTAGAGTCCATCATGGCTCGAAGTCGACCTCCCGTTCAGGACCGAGGGTGCCGGTGCTCCAGGGCCCCGCAGGGTCGAACCCTGACTCCTCGGACGAGTCCGCCTGGGAGACGGAGGACAAGGAGTCTCCCGATATATTCAAGACTCAGTGCGTCCCGTCGGACTCACTGCAGTCTGAGCCCCGGAGTAGATACCTTCCGGAGGATACTCAGTTCTTGGAGTTCGTCCGGGATATGGCCACTGCCTTGGCTATTCTGGCGAACCCCGAGGAAGAGCCTCGAGCTGAAGAGCTCGAGGCGCTGTAGTATGATTCTCCTCTGAAGGAGGCCTTTTCTGTCCCGGTTCCTCCGATGCTGGAACAGCTCCTCTTCCGTATGTGGGAGACACCGGCCTCAGCGCCGGTTCTAAGCAAGCAAGTCGACTCAATCTATCGACTCAGAAAGAGCCCTAGTTTTCAGAAGGCACAGCTACCACACCATTCTATGGTTGTGGAATTGGCCATGCATCGTCTGAAGAGCCAGAAGATGCACTCTGCGGTGCCCCCTGACAGGGAGGCCCGAAACCTCGATGGCGTTGGTAGAAAGTGCTTCCAGGGCTCGATGCTTGCTTGCCATGTCCAGTCGTACCAGCTGTACATGGGCATGTACTTGTGGGACCTGGCCAAGGAGTTGGCTGGGTTCTCTGCTGGACTCTCCAGGGAACCCTTGCAGAGATTTAAGTCCTTGTCCTCAGGGATTCGGGACTGCTCAAAGTTCATGTCCCACGCCGCCTACGATGGCTTTGAGGCTTCGGCCCGAGTTGCGGCAGCTGGCATCACAGCTCGACACCAGGCATGGCTGCAGTCATGGGACCTCGAGCCATGGGTTCAGGACAAGTTGGTCGATGTCCCTTGCCGAGGTGAAAACATTTTTGGCAAGCCCATGACCGAGAAGGCCGCTCAGCTCGAAACGGAGCACCTTACACGGACAAGGCTGTCTAGGAAGACCTCTGCCCCTTCTCATAAAAAGAAGGGCTTGGGTAAAAAGCCCTTTTACCCGAGGAAGGGCACTGCCTACAAACAGTACCCTCAATATCAGGCTGCCCAAGCTGCACCCCAGGGTCAGCAAGCCAAGGGGCAGGGTAATGGGCCCCGTAGGCAGAGGACCCCCAAGCCTCCGGCCCTTGCTCCCACTCAGCAGGGTGGGGGGTTTTGACTCCTTGAGCATAGCCTCTCCATCCCTGCTCTCCCAACCCTGCACAGGAGGTTGCCTCACCCTTTTTGCCCACCAGTGGCCCCTCATCACCGGGGACAGTTGGGGTGTTGGACATAGTCCACAAGGGCTATGCACTGCATTTTCACCAACTGCCTCCTTACCTTCCAGGGGAGCCTCCAAGGCCTCCCCCGCACATAAACCACCTCCTTCAAGAGCTTCAAGGTCTGTTGGTGGACAGGGCGGTGGAGCTTGTGCCTCCCCACTTGCAAGGTAACGGATTCTACTCCAGGTATTTCCTGGTACCCAAAAGAACCGGTGGCCTTCGACCCATTCTGGACCTCAGGAATCTCAACAAGTTCCTAGAGAAAAAAGTTCAAGATGCTTACTCTTGAACACTTCTGCCCTACCTCCAGCAGGGAGATTGGCTATGCTCCTTAGATCTAAAGGATTCATACATTCACATCCTCATTCATCCAGACCACGGAAAGTACCTCAGGTTCATTGTGGGAGGAAACCATTATCAGTACAGAGTACTGCCTTTTGGCCTAACCTCTGCTCCCGGGGTCTTTACCAAATGCCTGGCAGTGGTGGCGGCCTACCTGAGAAATCAGGGAATCTGTCTTCCCCTATCTGGACGACTGGCTCATCAGGGGTCAGACGTGCCAGGAGGCCAGACAAGCCACCCTCAACTATTGCTCTTCAAAGCCTGGGGTTTGTCATCAACTTCGCAAAGTCCACTTTGCTCCCCTCCCAGAACTTGGAGTTCATAGGAGCATGGCTGGACTCTCTGCTGGCAAAGGCTTTCTTGCCAGAGGACAGGGCCCAAAGGTTGATAGCCTTGGCAATCAGTTTCTCAGGTCACTGGTCTCTGCCAGACTCGGCTTGAGGCTGCTTGGCCACATGGCTTCAACAGTACATGTGACCCCCCAATGCCAGGCTCCATATGAGGCCTGCACAGTGGTGCCTTCAGACTCAGTGGTCACAGGCAGCCTCAGAGACAGGATAAGGGTGTCCAGACATTTTCTGCACTCCCTCAACTGGTGGCTGCACCCACCCAATCTACTGATGGGGGTACCTTTTCAGATTCCTGGGTACACGGTGGTACTGACCACAGACGCCTCCCTGCAGGGCTGGGGAGCTCATTGTCTAGGCAAGTGCACCCAGGGCCTGTGGTCTTCTTGGGAAGCTGCACAGCAGATCAATCTCCTCGAACTCAGAGCTATTCGATTAGCACTCAAAGCTTTCTCTCCTACCCTGGCTCATCAATCTGTCCTGGTTCAGACAGACAACCAAGTAGCCATGTTTTATGTGAACAAGGCGGGACTGGGTCCAGAATCCTTTGTCGGGAGGCTCAGGACCTTTGTTCCTTTGCCCTCAAGCACAGCATGCTCCTCAAGGCTGTGTACCTTCCGGGCCAGGACAACTACCTGGCAGACAGATTGAGCAGAATTCTGCAGCCCCACGAGTGGCAGCTGCATCCTTCAGTGGTTCAGAAGATCTTCCTAAAATGGGGTCTCCCTTTGGTAGATCTCTTTGCCAGCCCAATGAACAAGCAACTGCCAAAGTTCTGCTCCAGGCAACCGCATCCTCTGAGAATAGCAGCAGATGCTTTTCTGGTTCCATGGTCTCGGGGGCCTCCTGTATGCGTTTCCTCCCACGCCTTTGGTGGCCCAAACTCTCTTCAAAATTCTTCAGGACAAGGCCTCGGTCCTGCTGGTGGTTCCCAGGTGGCCGAGACAGCCTTGGTTTCCTCTTCTGCTTCAACTGGCGGTGGATCCTCCACTGCCTCTGGGATTGCAACCCAACCTTCTCACAGGAGCAGGGTTCCTTTCTGCACCCCAATCTCAAAGCTCTCAATTTGATGGCCTCGAGGCTGCAAGGGTAGTTTTGGCTCCCTGGGGCCTACCTCAGGAAGTTGAGGAGGTTGTCCTAGCCTCTAGGAAACAGTCCACTAGGAAAACCTATGCTCTCAAATGGAAAAGGTTTTTTGTGTGGTGTCGGCTACATACAGAGGATCCTTTCTCCTGTACTGTGCCAATAGTGCTTCAGTACTTCACTTATCAAATCTGGGATTTAAGTCCAATTCTGTTCAGGTCCACCTCTCAGCTCTAGCAGCTCACCACTCATTGGTGGAGGGACATTCTCTGTCAGGTCACTCCTTGGTGTCCTGCTTTCTCAGGGGCTTGCTTTTGCTTAAGCCTCCCATCTGTCCTCCTGCCCCTGAGTGGGAGTTGAATGTGGTCTTGCAGCAACTGACTTGCTCACCTTTTGAGCCGATGGCTACTTGTCCACTACGCTTCCTCTCCTGGAAGACACTCTTCCTAATAGCCCTTACCTCGGCTAGGCGAGTGAGTGAGCTTCAGGCCCTGGTCTGTGATAGGTCTTACACCAGGATTTATAGGAACAGGATAGTCCTCAGGACTCATCCAAAGTTCCTTCCAAAGGTTACCTCAATCAGGAGGTGGTTCTTCCAACATTCTTCCCTAGGCCTCATGCAAGCCAGGCTGAAGTCCTGCATACCCTGGATTGTAGGAGGGCCTTATCCTTCTACCTTGACCTTACACAGGGGCATAGGAGGGCTACTCAGCTCTTCGTATCCTTTGACCCTAGTAAGTTGGGGTTGGCTGTGTCCAAGCGTACCTTGTCCATCTGGGTGGCTGACTGTATCACCTGGGCTTACAAGGCGGCTGACCTTCCTTTGCCGGGTAGGGTCACGGCCCACTGTGTCAGGGCAATGGCTGCCTCAGTTGCTCATCTCTCTCCTCTGTGCCCTTGGTAGACATCTGCAAGGCTGCAACTTGGTCTTCAAGCCAGACATTTGTTGCCCATTACTGTCTGGAGAGGGAGTCTCTGAGGTTTAGGCAACTCCTGCCCTCTGTTGGGCTACCGGTGAAGGTTGTGTCCTTGAAAAGCCTTTCTTTGCTGCTGGGACTAGAGGGAGTTCTCTTGTTCATTCTGGGTTCCTTGGTAGCCCAGAGCTAGGAAGTCACCCATATGTGAGGACTGACTTCCTGCTTGGTCCTGGAGAAAGAGTAGTTACTCACCTGTAACAGGTGTTCTCCAGGAGCAGCAGGAATCAGTCCTCACAACCCTCCCTCCTCCCCTTGGAGTTGTAGTTGTAGGTAGATTATTTTTTCATTTTTGTGTGCTGTTCTTAGCTGTCATTTGACTGAGGTAAGATGGCACCTTTAGGCGGGAAGGGAACCGCGCATGCGTGCCTGCATTCCCAAAGGCTTTCATAGAAAGCTGGGGAAATGCTCTGCTGGGGCTTAATCGGTGCCGATGACACCTATATGTGAGGACTGATTCCTGCTGCTCCTGGAGAACACCTGTTACAGGTGAGTACCGACTCTTGCTAAACAAAGCTTCAAAGTTATAAAAAAAAAGATGTAAGATACTTGGGTGTCACACTTGACGAGCAGCTCAATTTCAATAAACACACGAGCAACATAGTAAAGGCCATATCCAACAAGCTAAAAATGCGCCAACATTTAAGCCCTCCCCACAAGTGACTTAAGAACATCAGTACAGGCAATGATCTTCCCGTACCTAGACTTTTGTAATGCCTTATTAAAAGGTCTCCCAAAACAAACAATCCACAGACTACAGCTAGCCCAAAATACAGCAGCTAGAGTAATAGCTCAAGTACCAGTTAAAGAACACATCAGACCAGTATTAAAGCTGCTTCACTGTGTCCCAATAGAGATCAGAATAACATTCAAGATTATCCACACGATATTTAAATCCCTCCAAGCTGAGTCATCCACCTACCTGAAGACGCTGATGAAACTCACCCTGGATAACAGACCAAGGAGAAGTAACAATAAAGACCTCCTTGTGCTATCAGCCAAATTTAAGAATTACAAATCCACTTCCTCCAAAAGAGCCTTCTCACTATACAGACCACAAGTATGGAATTCTCTTCCTGAAAATTTAAAAGCCACCAAGGATCCAGTAGCCTTCCATAAGTATCTAAAAACATTTGTTCAACATTTTGGTGAACTAATTACCTAATCAGAAACGCCCTACAAAATAGCCACTCCATACAAATAAATGGAAAAAGAAATATCCACACTCAGACTACAAGATGACTGTTAAGAATATACCTTCCCCGACAAGATTACAGGAATGTGGCAAAGTTATGAGAGGACATTTAGCAGTTGCTAAAAAAAATTTCCCTTCCCCTTTTCACCCTGTTACCTGTTTGTTCATGTAAAACTGTTTAAATATTGTTAATGGAATTATACATTAAATGTAATTCAGTTCTATGTGAACTGCTTTGATTCATGAAATGAGGTAACAAATAAATAAATATAAATAAATAAAATGTTGGGGCTTCCTCTTGCAACGAGCAGTACCCTGCAGACTTTTAGCAGATTCCTCCAAGCTCATCTGTGGCATGCACCTGGACAGTTTCCACACCCAGGGTCAGTTGTCAGCCTCCATCAGATCAACATCCTTGAGCTCTGGGCTATTACAAATGCTCTCTACCTTTTGGGCACATTGGCAAATCAGTCCTGATCACACAACATGGCAAATAGTGATCATAGCATGATCGTGTTTGATTTAATAGTGGGGGATGGTAAGGAAATCCATAGTACTACCTTTTAACTTTCAAAAAGGGAGCCTATGATAAAATTAGGAAAATAGTTAAGAAAAAACTAAAAGGAGCAGTTGCAAAGGTTAAAGACTTACTTTAAATTTGGGTGTTTAAAAATACTATCTTGGAAGCCCAGACGAGCTGTATTCCATGCTTTAAGAAAAGTGTCAGGAAGTCCAAAAAAACTGCCAGCATGGTTTAAAGGTGATGTCAGAGAGGCTGTTGCCAAAAAAGCATCTTTCAGGAAATGGAAAAAAAGAGCCAAACGGGGAACAGCAAAAGCACTGGCAAGTTTAAATGCAAGGCATTGATAAGGCACGCAAAGAGAATTTGGAAAAACTTGCTGTGGAAGTGAAAACGCGTAATAGACTCAAGTAAATTCGTAGCAAAAAAAAGCCTGAGTCTGTTGGACCATTAGATGATAGAGGGGTAAAAGGGGCAGTAAGAGGGGACAAGGCTATAGTGGAGAGACTGAATGAATTCTTTACTGAGGAAGATGTAGGGATGTTACCGTGACTGAAGTGATATTTAAAGGTGATACTGTGGAAGAATTGAAAGAAATATTGATACACCAGGAAGATTATTATAACTATTTCATAAACTGAAGAGTAGCAAATCACCTGTACTGGATGGAATACATCCAATGGTGTTAAAGAACTGACATATGAGCTTGCAGACCTGCTATTAGTAATCTGTGAATTATCATTAAAATCATCTGTAATACATTGGCGATCCTCCAATCTTCAGGAAGTGCCAATTTTTAAAAAGGGTTCCAGGGGTGATCTGGAAAATTACAGACCAGTGAGCCTGACATCTGTACCAGGAAAAATGGTAGAAATCATCATAAAGAACAAAACTACTCAACATGTAGATAGTCATGGCTTAATGGGAGACAGCCAACCTGGCTTTAGCCAAGGATGGTCTTGTCTTACTAATCGGTGGTTTTTTTTTTTTTTAAGGTGTGACTAAACAGGTAAACAAAGGTGAGTCAGTTGATATAGTGTATCTGGATTTTCAGAAAGCCTTTGACAAGGTCCCTTATCAGAGACTTTTGTCAGAACTAAAAAGTCATAGGATAGGAGGCAGTGTACTATGGTGGATCAGGAACTGCTTAAAAGATAAAAAGCAGAGGGTAGGGCTAAATGGCCAATTTTCCCAATGGAAATAGGTGAATAGTGGAGTACCCCAGGGATCGGTGCTGGGTCTGCTGCTTTTTGACATATTCATAAATGACCTGGAAAAGGAAATGAGTGAGTTTATCAAATTTGCAGCTGAGATAAAACTGTTTAAAGTTGTTAAAACCCAAGAGGCTCTTAATAAATTGGAAGACTGGGAATCCAAATGGCAGATGAAATTTAATGTGGAAAAGTGCTAAGTTATGCACCTAGGAAGGAACAACCCAAACTATGGTTACACGATGCAAGGTTCCACATTGGGAACCACCATCCAGAAAAGATTTAGGCGTCATTGTAAATAACATGTTAAAACCCTCTGCCCAGTGTGCAGTGGCGGGCAAAAGAGCAAATAGAATGCTAGGTATCATAAGGAAAGGAAGGGAAAATAAAACAAAGGATATTATAATGCCTCTGTATCATTCCATGGTGCGACCGCACCTTGAATATTGTGTGCGTTTCTGGTTGCCGTATCTTAAAAAGGATATAGCGTTTTTAGAAAAGGTACAGAGAAGAGCCACCAAAACAGTAAAGGGGATGGAAGTATATGCTAAGAAAAAAAGGTTAGGGCTCTTCAACCTTGAAAAGAGACGGTAGAGGGGAGATATGATAGAGGTATATAAATTAATGAATGGAATGGAACGGGTAAATGTAGATTGTTTATATCACTGGAATATAGAAAGACTAGGGGATATGCAATGAACATAAGATGTGCCATACTGGGTCAGACCAAGGTCCATCAAGCCCAGTATCCTGTTTCCAACAGTAGCCAATCTAGGTCATATGTACCTAGCAATTTCCCCAAAAGACACAAGTTCCGCAATGCTTGTACTGGGTCAAGCATTGATATCCTGGGTCCCTTCTTAATAATGGTTTATGGACCTTTTCTCCAGGAATTTGTCCAAACTTTTTTTTTTTAAACCCAGCTACACTAACAGCCTTTACTACATCCTCCAGTAACAAATTCCAGAGTTTGATTACACGTAGAGTGAAAAAATATTTTCTTAGTCTTAAATAGTTTACCCTATAGCTTCATTGCATGTCCTCTAGTCTTTCTATATTCTGATAATGTAAACAATCGATCTACGTTTACCTGTTCCACTCCGTTCATTAATTTATAGACTTCTATCATATCTCCTCTCAGCCGGCTCTTTTCCAGGTTAAAGAGCCCTAACCTTTTTAGCCTTTCTTCATAGGAGTATCCTTCCATCCCCTTTACCATTTTGGTGGCTCTTCTCTGAACCTTTTCTAATAACTCTATATCCTTTTTAAGATACGGTGACCAGAATTGCACACAACATTCAAGATGTGGTCTCACCATGGAACGATATAGAGGCATTATAATATCTTTTATTTTCCATTCCTTTCCTTATGATACCTAGCATTCTGTTTGCTCTCATGGCCGCCGCTGCACACTGGGTTTTAACATGTTATCCACAATGACTCCTAAATTTTTTCCTGGGTGGAGGTTCTTAATGTGGAACCTTGCATCGTGTAACCATAGTTCCTCATCGTAGATCCAGTCTAGTCCCGGAACAATAGAGTTTTCAACGTTCTCCCGCAGCTAGGAGACTGAGCATGTCACTTTTTCCAGTGACCCAGTACAAGTAGTCCAAGGACCGCCCCTTCTAACCAATTTTGCTCAGTCTCAGGCAGCGGAAGGAGGTTGTGGGTCCATTGACCGGGACTCACTGGAGTAACTAATAAGTAGTTTAGTTTTAGTTAGTATCAGTTTTGACTACCAAATACTCAAAGCCAAAAAAAAAAAAAGGGGTTTAGCCCTTTAATTTGGTGATTTTTTTTTTGTTTTCTCTGTTTTGTGCTGTGACACTTCCAGCGTTGCTGGTGAGCTTCCCCCCTTCTCCCCCCTCTCTCTGGCGTGCAGCCGCTCAAGAGGAGTGTATGGGGGTTGCGTAGGGGCCTCCGGCTCAGTTTCCCCCGAGGTGGGAAAGGAGCCGTTGAGGGCAGTGCCGTGGCTGCGTGCACGCTCCGGTTCAGCTGAGGAGCGGCTGCTTGGATGGCGGATGCAACGCAGTGATCCCTGGTTTGCTTTGTGCCGTCTTCCCTACCTGGTAGGGCCTCGGGGGGGCTATCCGGGGTGGTTGAAGCAGGTTTCTGAGCGGAGTGAGCTGTCAGGGGAATTGTTGGCTGCCGTGTGCAGAAAGACAGCTCGCTCGCGTGCTACTGCTGCAGGCCCGGGCCGCGTGGTGAAAAGCGCGGGAGCCGGGTTACAGGAGCGTAGCGCTCAGGGGGTACTTGTTTGACTTGCTTCCTTTTGTTAGTGGCTTAGATTGGTTTCCTGGTTCTTTAAAAAAAAAAAAAAAAAAAAAGCGGTACAAACGCAACAAGAGATCTGGTCACAGTATTTTGAAACGGAAGGAATTGCAGGGGGGTCCTGTTTCCCTAGGATCCTTCTTGGGGCTGCGGGTTCAATGCCTAGCAAGCCCAGGTGCCTTTTGTGTGGGGCACGCAGCAGCAGGATCTCCGAGGCCGGGGTGTGCAGGGGCTGCTGCTTTGAAGCTGACATGGCAGAGAGAGAGAGCCAGAGCAGCCGGTTGAGGAGGGGGTCGTTAAGGACTCCCCATTGTCGCCAAGGCAGGCTCCCGAACCCTTGCCGGTGCCGTCTTCAGCGCCAGATGGGTCTTTACCCCAGGTCCCAGTCCCCGGGTGTCTGGAAGCGACTTTTTCGTCTCAGTTCTTGACACTGCTGCAGGAGGCTCTGGGGGGGCCAGGGGCAGCAGTACCGGCGCCCTCGGGGGCGGAGGCCCGGGGGGTCAAGAGACCAGGGGCGTTGGTGGAGGATGTCGCTGGAACTGGTGTCAGCAAAAAACCCAGACTGCTCTTGGAGGTTGAGGAGCAGGACCGGGCGGACTCTGGTAGCAGATGAGTCGGACGGTGATCAGGTCTTGGAGGAAGGAGAGATCACGGAACCTGAGGAGCAATCTCGCATAGTAAGGGTATTTCAGAGAGAGGAGCTCTCGGCCTTGATTTCTGAGACCTTAAAGGCGTTAAATGTGCCGGTCTCGGGTGCTACCGAAGAGGCGGCATTGGAAGATCCGCTATTACAGGCAGTGAGGAAGTCGCAGAGGTCATTCCCCATTCATAGGACTTTCAAAGAAATGATTCAGGAGGAATGGGATACCCCCGAATCTGGCCTCAGAGGGGCTAGGCTCATGGCTCGTCTTTATCCTCTGGTGGAGCCGGATAGGGATATGTTTAAGGCGCCTAAGGTGGATGCTGCGGTTTCTGCGGTGACTAAGAAAACTACCATCCCGGTAGAAGGCAGTGCGGCGCTTAAGGACGCGCAGGACAGGAGGCTGGACTCCTTGTTGAAGCAGGTGTTTGAGGTGAATGCCCTGTGTTTGCAGGCCTCGATCTGCGGGGCCTGGGTGGCACGAGCATGTCTCAGGTGGTCCCAGCGCTGTTCCGGGGCGCAAGAGGAAGGAGCGGCCGAAGAGGCCGCACGTATTGAGTCGGGAGCGGCCTATCTAGCAGATAGTACGATTTGATTCGAGGCCTAGCTTCGAGGCCTAGCTAAGAGTATGGCGTCGGTTGTGGCGGTGCGGAGGTATTTGTGGCTGCGGACTTGGGCAGCGGATGGGGCCTCCAAGACGCGGTTGGCCAAGCTCCCCTTCAAGGGCCAGCTCCTCTTTGGAGAGGACTTGGAAAAGTTGGTTAAGGATCTCAGGGATACTAAGGGGGGTCGTTTACTGGAGGATAAACCGAAACAGGCTCGGGCAGGCGGACCCTCTAGGAGCCAGTTGAGGGAGTTCCGGCGGTTTCGACCCTCCGGGTTTGCTCCAGGGCAGCGAGGCCGGTTTCCCTTTCGGGGTGCCGGCAGAGGCTTTGGAGCGGCAGCTTCCCTGGGCGCTAAAAAGCCGCAATGAAGTGAGGGGGGTCCAGGCAGAGACAGTACTGGTAGGAGGACGGTTAAGGGGTTTCGTTTCTGCCTGGGCCCACATCACCTTGGATCGGTGGGTGTTGGAGGTCGTGCAGAGGGGTTAAGCTCTCGAGCTCCAGCTCCCTGTGCGGGATGCCTTTGTCCGCTCCCCATGTGGGTCGCGAGCCAAGGCAGACGCAGTGCGACAGACTCTGGAGAGGCTTTTGACACTAGAGGCAGTGGTGCCGGTACCGTCAGACAAACGAGGAAACGGTCGGTACTCGATTTATTTCGTGCTGCCAAAGAAAGAGGGTACCTTGCGGCCCATTCTGGATTTAAAAGGCGTGAACAGGTGTCTCCGGGTGTCGCACTTCCGCATGGAGACCTTGCAGTCGGTCCTGGTGGCGGTGAGACAGGGGGAGTTTCTCACGTCCTTGGACCTGTCCGAAGCTTACTTGCATATTCTGATAAGGGCGGAGCACCAGCGCTTCCTTCGTTTTGCTGTGCCTATGGGGCATTTCCAGTTCCAGGCGATGCCCTTTGGGCTGGCGACGGCACCGAGAACTTTCACCAAGATCATGGTGGTGGTGGTGGCGGTGGCGGCGGCCCTGCGAAGGGAGGAGGTGTTGGTGCACCCCTACTTGGATGACTGGTTGATCCGGGCGAAGTCGCGGGAGGAGAGCCAGAGGGTGACCAGTCGAGTAGTCGCGTTCTTGCAAAGTTTGGGTTGGGTGGTCAACATGGGGAAAAGCCAGTTGGCCCCATCCCAGGAGCTGGTGTACTTGGGAGTCCGTTTCGATACGTACAGGGGGAGAGTAGTGTTGCCGTTAGAGCAGGTTCGGAAGTTGAGAGGACTAGTCCGGGAGTTCCAGATGCTCCCGTCGCTGTCGGCGTGGCGCTATCTTCAACTGCTGGGGACGATGGCGGCCACAATAGAGGTAGTGCCGTGGGCGAGGGCCCACATGAAACCTTTAGAGGGCGCTGCTGAGGCGCTGGTCTCACCAGTCGGATCCGTTGTCCAAACAGTTGGTCTGTCCGCTGGAAGCGCGGAGGTTGCTGCGCTGGTGGTTGCGGCCCGGCGGCTTGGAAATGGGCATGCCTCTGGAGGCGCCAGACTGGAAGCCCCTGACCACGGACGCGAGTCTGTCCGGCTGGGGGGTGCACTTCGAGGGGCAGTTTGCCCAGGGTCAGTGGTCTGCCCAGGAACAGGGGTGGTCCATCAACAGGCTGGAGCTGAGAGCGGTGTACTTGGCGCTCCGGGTCTTGCAGGGGTTCCTGCAGGGAGCGGCGGTCCGGGTGTTCTCGGACAATGCCACAGCGGTGGCATACATCAACCGTCAGGGTGGCACAGGCAGTGTGCTGTTGGAAACCGAGGCGGACGGTTTGCTGGCATGGGCCGAGGCCCATCTCGAGGCGTTATCGGCAGCGCATGTTGCTGGCGTGGACAATGTGACAGCGGATTTCTTGAGTCGGGTGCGAGTGGACCCGGGAGAATGGAGTCTGCATCCGGAGGTGTTCGACGAGCTGGTCGCGCGTTGGGGTCGGCCAGTGATGGACCTCATGGCGACGTTTCGAAGGTAGACAGGTTTTACAGCAGAAGACGAGAAAGGATGTCCGAAGGACTGGATGCTCTGATTCAGAGGTGGCCAGACCGCGGGCTGTTGTACGTGTTTCCGCCGTGGGTACTCATAGGCAGGGTGCTCCAGCACATAGAGAAGCATGGGGGGCTAGTTCTGCTGATAGCGCCGGACTGGCCAAGGCAGCCGTGGTATGCCGACTTACAGCGCCTGCTGGTGGAGCCACCGTGGAAGTTACCGGACAGGGCAGATCTGCTCCTGCAGGGGCCGTTACTCATGCCGCAGGTTCATCAGTTTTCGCTTACGGCCTGGCTCTTGAGCGGGCACGGCTGATGTCGAAGGGCTACTCGGCTGTGATTCCGACGATGTTAAGGTCGAGGCGGCACTCCACGTCGTTGGCTTATGTGCGAGTGTGGCGGTTGAGGCTTGGTGTGCACAGCGGCAATTGCGGGCTTTGAAGGCCACGGTAACGCAAGTCTTGTCTTTCTTACAGGATGGCTTGGACAAGGGCCTGGCGGTGTCTTCCCTGCAGGTGCAGCTGGCGGCTATTGCTTGCTACCGCGGGCGTGTGCAGGAAACATTGCTGGGGGCCCACAAAGATGTGAAACGATTTTTGAGAGCGGTCTCCCTCTTGAGGCCTCCATGTCGAAGGGTGGTTCCAGCTTGGGATCTTAACCTGGTTTTAGAGGCGTTGTTGAAAGAGCCGTTTGAGCCTTTATCCCGGGCAACTCTGAAGGATCTTACCCTAAAGGTGGTTTTCTTGGTGGCCATTACCTTGGCGAGGAGGATTTCGGAGTTAGAGGCGCTATCTTGTAGGGAGCCCTTCCTGTCTTTTGCTGAAGGGAAGGTAGTGCTGCGTACAGTGCCCTCTCTTTTTTTTTTTTTTTTTTTTTTGCCTAAAGTCGTGTCCTCCTTTCATGTTAACCAGGCGGTGACCTTGACGGTCTTTGCTAGATCAGCGGAAGGGGGGAAGAAGGATAGGTTGCATAAGTTGGACGTTGGGAGAGTGCTTAGGGTGTTTTTGCAGCGTACAGCTGCGCTGCATAAATCAGATAGACTGTTTGTCCTGTTTGGGGCCGCGCGTCAGGGGCAGCTGGCTTCTAAGGCGTCGATTGCTCGGTGGATTAAGGAGGCGATTGTGTCAGCGTATCTCCTGAGAGGCAGGCTAGTGCCTCAGGGGTTGAGAGCGCATTCTACTCGGGCTCAGGCGGCGTACAGTTTGGTTACTGCGGCGGAAATCTGCAGGGCTGCGACTTGGTCGTCGTTACACTCTTTCGTCAGGCATTATAGAATTGACGTGCAGGCAAAGGGGGATGCAGGTTTTGGTTCGGTGGTGCTTCAGGCGGCTCTGGCAGGTCCCTCCCGTTGAGTGTGTTCACTGCTCTGCTACTTCTCTATTGTTCCGGGACTAGACTGGATCTACGATGAGGAAGGTTAAATTAGACTTACCTGCTAATTGTAGTTCCTGGAGTAGATCCAGTCTAGTCCCGCTTCCCGCCCAGAGGTTTCTGCCTTGAGGTAGCCTGAGCACCGGGGAGGGAGTGGAGCCCGCCTCTTCTGCTACGGCGGCATCGCGGTGCTGGTGTGCAGAGTTCTTAACTTCTCTGGAGAGTGTCTGGCTCCCTTAGGGGGAGCGGCGGAGAAGGGGCGGCTCTGTTGTCCAGCAATCCTTTTGATTAGATAGTGTGAGGATTCAGGTTTTTCATTTATGGTTCATTGCTTGTTTGTTGCTCTGGTGGGTCGGCTTTGACAGTAGTTAACTGGTTAGAAGGGGCGGTCCTTGGACTACTTGTACTGGGTCACTGGAAAAAGTGACGTGCTCAGTCTCCTAGCTGCGGGAGGACGTTGACAACTCTATTGTTCCGGGACTAGACTGGATCTACTCCAGGAACTACAATTAGCAGTTAAGTCTAATTTAACCTTTGGGTTGTTCTTCCCTAGGTGCATAACTTTGCACTTGTCCACATTAAATTTCATCTGCCATTTTGATGCCCAGTCTTCTAATTTATCAAGATCCTCTTGCAATTTTCCACAATCCTCTTGGATTTTTAACAACTTTTAAATAGTTTTGTCATCTGCAAATTTGATAACCTCACTCGTTGTTCCACTTTCCAGGTCATTTATGAATGTCAAAAAGCAGTGGACCCAGCACAGATCCCTGGGGTACACCACTATTCACATTTCTCCATTGGGAAAATTGTCCATTTAGCCCATCCTCTGCTTTCTATCTTTTAACCAGTTCTTGACCCACAGTAGTACACTGCCTCCTATCCCATGACTCTTTAGTTTTGCCAAAAGTCTCTGAGGGACCTTGTCAAAGGCTTTCTGAAAGTCCAGATACACTATATCAACCGACTCACCTTTGTCCACCTGTTTATTCACACCTTCAAAAAAACATAACAGATTAGTAAGACAAGATCTTCCTTGTCAAAAGCCATGTTGCCTGTCTCCCATTAGGCCATGACTATCTACATGCTGAGTAATTTTATTCTTTATGATGGTTTCTACCATTTTTCCTGGTACTGACGTGAGGCTCACCGGTCTGTAGTTTCCCGGATCACCCCTGGAACCCTTTTTAAAAATTGGCGTTACATTGGTGATCCTCCAATCTTCACGTATTAGAGATGATTTTAATGATAGTTCACAGATTACTAATAGCAGGTCTGCAATCTCATATTTCAGTTCTTTCAATACCCTTGGGTGTATACCATCCGGCCCAGGTGATTTGCTACTCTTCAGTTTATCTAATAGTTGTAATACATCTTCCCGATGTATCGTTATTTCCTTCAATTTTTCCGCACCTTTAAATACCACTTCAGTCATGGGTAACATCCCTACATCTTCCTCAGTAAAGACCGAAGCAAAGAATTCATTCAGTCTCTCTGCTATTGCTTTGTCGCCTCTTAGTGCCCCTTTAACTCCTCTATCATCTAATGGACCACTACTCTCTCACAGGTTTTTAGCTGCGAATGTACATGTGAAAATCCTTATTTCGTTTTTTTGCTTCCACAGCAAGCTTCTCAAATTCTCCCTTGCATTTGACTTGCCAGTGCTTGTGCTGTTTCAGGTTTCGTCGTTTGGCTCTTTTTTTCCATTTCCAGAAAGATGCTTTTTTGGCAACAGCCTCTCTGACCTCACCTTTAAACCATGCTGGCAGTTTTTTGGACTTCCTTCCACTTTTCTTAAAGCGTGGAATTCAGCTGGTCTGGGCTGCCAAGATAGTATTTTTCAACAACGCCCAAGCTTGATGTAAGTCTTTAACCTTTGCAACTGCTCCTTTTAGTTTTTTCTTAACTATTTTCCTTATTTTATCATATCTTCCTTTCGAAAGTTAAAAGGTAGTACCGTGGATTTCTGTACTACCCCTCCTCCACTAATTAAATCAAAGGCGATCATGCTATGATCACTATTGCCAAGTGGCCCCAACACCCTTATCTCTTGCACTAGATCTGGTGTTCCACTAAGGACTAGGTCTAATATGGCTTCCCCTCTTGCCGGTTCATGAACCAGCTGCTCCAAGAAGCAGTCATTTGTCATCTAGGAACTTTATCTCCCTAGCATGTCCTGCCATGACACTGACCCAGTCGATACCGGGATAATTGGAATCACCCATTATTATTACTGCGCTGTAACGTTTTGTTAGCTTCCTTGATTTCTTTGAGCATTTTATCATCCATTTGTTCATTCTGGCCCGGTGGTCGATAGTACACCCCCACTGCCATCGCCTTCCCCTTTTTACATGGAATTTCAATCCATAGAGATTCTACAGCAAATTTTGTTTCCTGCAAAACTTTAATCCTTTCTGACTCAATGCCCTCTCTAACATAGAGTGCAACCCCTCCCCCAATTTGATCAGCTCTATCATTACGCTATAGTTTGTACCCAGTTATCACAGTGTCCCACTGGTTGTCCTCCTTCCACCATGTCTCTGATATGCCAATCATATCTAAACTCTCAGTTAGTGCTATATATTCTAACTCTCTCATCTTATTTTTTAGACTTCTAGCGTTTGCATACAAGCATTTTAGAGACTGTATTTTATTCATATTAATTTGTCTATTGGTAGACATGGGTAATTTGGGATCTTTAAGCTGCCTACTCCATACTCAAGGGCATTTGGGCTACTTTACTCTTTTTTGGAACCTCTCTGCTTTTGGTAGTATCCTTCAAGGATACTTTCTTCCGAACCATCCGCTCTTGGGTGACTGTCGGCTTCCCCCTATTTTCTAGTTTAAAAGCTACTCTATCTCCTTTTTAAAGGTTAATGCCAGCAGCCTGGTACCATCCCGGTTAAGGTGAAGCCCATACCTTCGGAAGAGCCCCTCCTTTCCCCAGAATGTTCCCCAGTTCCTAACAAATCCAAAACCCTCATCTCTTCACCATTGGTCTCATCCACGCATTGAGACTCCGGAGCTCTGCCTGCCTTTTGGGTCCTGCACGTGGAACGGGAAGCATTTCGGAGAACGCTACCCTGGAAGTTCTGGATTTCAGCTTCCTACCTAAAAGCCTAAATTTCTTATCATTCCTCCAGTCCTCTACCTCTGGGTTGTCAATCTCCTCCTGCACCATGGAGACTGGTATGTCAAATTCATGACATCACTGTATATAGCCTGCTGTAGTCTCTCTCTCCTCCCAGTGTGACCAGTCTCCATGCAGCAGAAAGACTTGACCAGCCTTGTGGAAGGGCTCTCTGGAGGAATTAATAAGGAGCTAATAGGATAGGACCTAGTGGATTTGGAATTGATAATTGTGAATTGCACTTACTTTAGTTTGGGAGCTGTGCTTTTAAAAGGATATAAGAGCAGCAGGCTGTAGGCATTCTTGCTCTTTAGCCCTGCATTTCGTTCTTTCAGGGGGAAGGGCTGGCTCAGGAAGTAGAGTTCAGTCTCCTCATTAAGGCCCAGAGGTTCTCTTCCCCAGGACCTTATGGGGGTGAGCAGAGGCATCTATTGAGTGGGATCGTTCTGCTTGTCTTCCCGGCATAGTGAGTGTCGATGTAGACAGCAGTGATCCGGAGCCGGCACTCTGCGGGGCAATGTGTCTCCGGTTTTGCACTCCGGAGCGGCGGCAGCCTTCCCGGTAGGTGATTTCGCTGGGGCGGGTGCCTCTTCAGGTCGGGAGTCCCTCGGACCAAATGCCGGTGTGCTGCAGTACAGTTTGGTGCCTTTTTGGGGGCTTCTTGGTGTTTGTGGCGGCCATTTTTGCTCCCGCGTGTGGCCCGAGTATAGCTGAGGTGCCTGCGGTTCAGAGTGCCAGTTAGGCCAAGGGAATTTCTTACGAGGCCTGGTTTCCCTCTCCTCTTCTATCGTTTGGTTTTTGATTTGCTTTGGTTTAACTTTCTTTTATTTTGGATTTCTTTTTGTTTTTAAATCCCGCTTCAGTCTCTCAGGGGCATAGGGAGACTACGGGGGAGCAGTGTCCATAGGGAATAGGCTAAGGGTAAAATCTGCCAGCACATCTGCTAGCTTTAAAAAACAAACAAACAACAAAACAGTAATAGGAAGCCCCGGGGCGGTTGCTGCTTGGCTGGATGGCAGCAAGGCCTCTCTGTCTGGTGTGTGGTACTAGGAGGGGCGCAGTGGCCGATACAGGGGTTTGTTGGGCTTGTGGAACAGCAGATGGAAGGAAAGGACAGCTCAGAGGCGCAGGGACCGTCCGTAGGGGGGCAGGCGGATTCCCCACGCTCGCCGGCGCAGGGGCCGGAGGTAGAGGAACTCGCGGGACCTTCGGGAGCTTCCCTGTCAGCGCATGAGTCAGTTTAGCCCAGATTTTATTTTACTGATGCATCGGGCATTTTGTTTACTGCGCCAGGTATGGGGGCACTTGCTGGTGCTGCACTGCAACTGGAGGCGGGGCTCGGGGTTGGCGAGGAACCGCCAGCCCCTAAGCGGGTGAGACTGAAGGAATCGCCTTTGGCTGCAGGCGAGTGGCCTGAGCCCCAGGAGCCGGAATGGGACCAGGAGGAGGTCTTACAGGATCTGGAGGAAGGTGAGATCCCGGAGCCCGAAGATCAGGCTAAGATTATCAGGGTCTTCCGCAGAGAGGAGCTGGCAGCTTTGATCGCGGAGACGTTGCAGATGTTGAACCTTGCTGCTCCAGCGGCAGTGGACGACGAGGTTGAGGATCCTGTCATTCAGGCAGTGCGACAGATGCAGGTGGTGTTTCCAGTCCACCGGGTGGTGGAGAAAATGATTCAAGAAGAGTGGGATAGGCCGGAAGTGGGGCTTCATGGCATTCGCACAATGAAAAATCTTTATCCACTAGCCGACAAGGATAAGGACAGGTTCCGGGTGCCGCGGGTAGATGCGGTGGTGTCTGCTGTTACAAAGAAAACCACTATTCCGGTGGAAGGTAGTGCGGCTTTAAAGGATGCTCAGGACCACTGTTCCCTCTAAGCTGTGCACGTGTGCGCGCGCACACACCTCACCGAGCGAGCGCACATACTTTACAACAGAGCGCACAAAAATTATGGTTCTGATTCTGATAGAAAACAACACAGACGTCTTAAAATTTAAAAGTTGTTATGTATTTACGGTTTTCACAAGTTTCTACAATGTTTTCTAGTGCAATCAATGTGGTGTACATACTGTATTCTGATGTGTAGTCAAATTTTAAAGTATATAACTCTGAGTGTTATGTGGCGCACAAAAATTTAACCTTCCTTCAAAAGCTGCACAGCTGATATTTTATGCGCACACAGCCTACAGAAAGTTAGAGGGAACATTGCTCAGGACCTTAAGGTGGATGGTTTACTGAAGCAGGCGTTTGAGGCAGACTCTTTCTCTGTAGGCTTCCATCTGTGGGGCGTGGGTGGCCCGCGCATGTTTGCGATGGGTCCAGCGGTTGCATCAGTCGTCGCATCTGGATGTGGAAGAGGTTAAGGAGTTGGATTGCCTGGAGTCCGGATCGGTGTATTTGGCAGATGTTACGATTTAATCAGGGTGCTGGCCAATAGCATGGTGTCGGCCGCCCGCCGGTTGGTGTGGTTACGTAATTGGGCAGTGGATGGGCCATCTAAGTCTCGGCTCAGCAAGCTCCCCTTTAAGGGTGGTTTGCTCTTTGGAGAAGATTTGGAGAAATTGGTGAAAGATCTGGGGGAATCCAAGGCTGGTAGACTCCCAGAGGATAAGCCGAAGCAGGGAAAGTCGGTGCAAAGTTTTAGGGGCCTGTTTCGGGATTTTTGTCGGTTCCGATCGGCACTGTTTGGGAGTTTCCAAAGGGGCCAGTTTCCGGCCCGCGCTCAGGGGGTTTCATGGATTTCAGGGGGTCAATAGAAGTTTCTCCTCGTCCACTGCCCCTGTGCCACGTAAGTCGCAATGAAGCGAGGCGGGTCCAGGTGGAGGGGCCTCCCATAGGCGGGCGGCTTCGGGAGTTCCTTTCCGCTTGGACCCACATCATGTCCGATCAGTGGGTGTTAGATCATCCAACAGGGCTATGCATTAGAGTTGGCGCAACCCATATGGGATTCCTTCGTTCGATCGCCGTGCAGAGGTCCCTGGAAAACTGCGGTTCGCGGGACCTTGGAAAGGCTGCTCCAGCTAGGGGCGGTGGTCGAGGTTCTGAGAACCGAATACGGCGAGGGTCGGTACTCTATTTTATGGTGCCCAAGAAGGGTGGATCGCTGCGACCCATTTTAGACCTGAAGTCTGTAAATCGGTGCCTTCGGGTGCCGCACTTTCGGATGGAGACTCTCTAAGGTCTGTCATCGTGGCGGTGCGGCAGGGAGAGTACTTGACGTCTCTGGATCTGACGGAGGCGTACTTGCACATCCCGATTCGAGCAGCTCACCAAAGGTTTCTACGGTTTGCCTTGCCTTGGTCATTATCAATTTCAAGCGCTGCCTTTTGGCTTGGCCACAGCACTGTGCACCTTCACCAAAATCGTGGTGGTGGTGGTGGCGGCGGTGGCGTTGCGCAGAGAGGGCATTCTAGTTCATCCTTATCTCGACGGTTGATTCGAGCAAGATCCAAGGAGGAAAGTGTGCATGTAACAAGAGTGGTGACGTTTTTGCAGGGTCTGGGTTGGGTAGTCAACCCGGCAAAGAGCCAGTTGGTCCCTTCTCAGAACCTCGAATACCTGGGGGTGCGTTTCGATACGAAGAAGGGGCTATAGTGTTTCTGCCAGACAGGATAGTAGAAGCATTGAGGCACCTAATTCGGCAATTTCTGTTGGTTCCGGCACCAGCAGCATGGGACTATCTCCGGGTGCTGGGAACGATGATGGTGATGTTGGAAGCGGTGCCGTGGGCCAAGGTGCATATGCGGCACTTGCAGAGCTCTTCTGCACCAATGGTCGCATCAGGTAGATACGCTGAGCAGGCGACTTCCGTGCCCAATCGAGGTCCGCAGATCGCTTCGTTGGTGGCTACGCAGGTCAGTGTTGGCGGCGGGGATGCCGCTGGAACAGCTAGAGTGGCTCCTTTTGTTGACGGATGCCAGCCTGGTGGGCTGGGGTGCGCATTGCGGGGACTGGTTTGCGCAGGGCCAGTGGTCCTCAACAGAGGCCTCCTGGTTGATCAACCGCCTGGAACTTCGAGCAGTGGTCCGGGCACTTCAAGCATTCGAGAGTCTAGTGTTGGGTCGCCCAGTATGGGTGCTGTCGGACAACTTGCGACAGTAGCCTACATCAATCGGCAGGGCAGCACAGGCAGTGCCGCGATGGAAGCAGGAGTGGACCAGCTGTTTGCGTGGGTGGAACCCCGTTTACCAGCAATTTCAGCGGCGTACATTGCAGGAAAGGACAATGTCGCAGCGGACTTCCTCAGCAGAGTACAAGTGGATGCGGGAGAGTGGGAGTTGCATCCCGAGGTGTTCGCGCAGATAGCGGATCGATGGGGGCCTCCGATAATGGATCTCATGGTGACTTTCTGCTCGGCAAAAGTGAGCCGGTTTTTCAGCAGGAGGCGCAAAAGGATGTCGGAAGGTATCGACGTGCTGATGCTTCGGTGGCCGAAAGGTCTGTTGTATGTCTTTTTCCACCGTGGGCATTGATAGGCCGGGTGGTCCAAAAGGTCGGGGCGCACCTGGGAAGGGTGCTACTGGTAGCACCCGACTGGCCCCGCAGGCCATGGTACGCGGACCTGGTGCGTCTCCTGGACGGGGAACCTTGGCGACTCCTGTTGAGGACGGACCTATTGGTGCAGGGTCTGCTGTTCATGCCCCAGGTGGATCGGTTCTCGCTTAGTCTGGCCATTGAAAGGGCTCAGTTGAGAAAGAGAGGTTATTCGTCGGCGGTGGTGTCAACTTTGAGAGCGTGGAAACAGTCGACTTCCTTGGCGTGTATGCGGGTCTGGCGTATATTTGAGGATTGGTGTTCGCGTCGCCAGGTTCGGGCGGCCACGGTAGCGGTGCCTTTCGTTTTGGACTTTTTGCAGGATGGCTTTGAGAAGGGACTAGCGGCAAGTTCCTTGCGCGTTCAGTTGGCGGCTCTTTCCTGTTACCGCGGCAAGGTCAATGGAGTGTCCTTGGGGCCTCACCCGGATGTGTCGTTTTCTTAAGGCAGTCTCTAATTTGAGGCCAGGGCGTAGGGTGTGCGTTCCGCCTTGATCTCAATCTCGTCCTGGCGGCGTTATCCTGGCCGCCGTTTGAGCCGTTGCGTCGAGCATCCGTGAAGGATTTGACGTTAGACAGTGTTTCTGGTGGCGAGGCGTATCTTGGAGTTGCAGGCACTTTCGTGTAGGGAACCCTTTTTAACTTTCTCTAGGGAAAAAGTGATGTTACGTCCTGTTCCGTCCTTTTTGCCTAAGGTGGTGTCTCCCTTTCATTTGAATCAAACGGTTTCTGCTCATCCTGGGGTCTCGGGAGGGCAAAGAGTTGGATCGTAGGCTTCATTGTCTAGATGTGAAAAGGGCATTGCACCAATACTTGAAGGTGACAGTCGGTTCGGAAGTCAGATCGGTTGTTTGTGTTTGGAGTGCGCAAAGGCGAAGCAGCAGCTAAAGCGTCCATTGCTCGGTGGATTCGAGAGACGATTGCTTCTGCCTATTTGATTCAAGGGAGTAGTGCCCGGTGGATTGCGGGCGCATTCCACTAGAGCGCAGGTGTGTTCCTGGGCGGAGCATAGTCTGGTGCTGCCAGGGGACATCTGTAGAGCAGTGACATGGTGGTTGTCACATTCGTTCAGTAAACATTATTGGCTAGACGACGTGGCCTCAGCCGTTGCGGGTCGGTGGTTTTGTCTGCCGGTTTGAGGGATCCCACCCGTTAATTACTGCTCTGGTACTTCCCAGAGGTAGAGGACTGAACTGGAGGAACGATAAGGAAACGATAATTACACTTACCTGGTAATTGTAGTTCCTTGAGTGACAGCAGTTCAGTCCTCCTTCCCACCCAGGTTCCGAAGCAGAGGTCAAGTTGAGTAACGTGAGAGGCATATTGCAGGTAGGTTTTCATTCAAAAAAAAAAAAAAATCTTTTGATGTTACCCCCTTGCCCTGACAGAAGGGAAGTTAAGAGCCTTGTGGGAAGGGGGAAAGTTCCTAGTTTGGTTAAGCCTAAGGTTGCAGGTTTTGTTCTTTAATGGCTACTTATTTTTTTGCTCCTTTGAGTCTGCTTTGTTAATAGATCACACTGGGAGGAGAGAGAGACTACAGCAGGCTATATCCAGTGATGTCATAAATTTGACATACCAGTCTCCATGCTGCAGGAGGAGATTGACAACCCAGAGGTAGAGGACTGAACTGTCGTCACTCAAGGAACTACAATTACCAGGTAAGTGTAATTATCATTTTAGCCTCCAGAACCTCTCTACCACGTTTTTCCTATGTCATTGGTACCGACATGTACCAAGACAGCAGACTCCTCCCCAGCACTATCTAAGACCTTATCTAGGTGGCACCTGAGGTCCGCTACCTTCGCACCAGGCAGGCATGTTACCAGGTGATCCTCACGTCCACCAGCCACCCAGCTATCTACATGCCTAATGATCGAATCACCAACTATAACGGCTGTCCTAACCCTATCCTCATGGGCACATGGCCTTGGAGAAACTTCCTCAGTGCGAGAGGGTTTTACATCACCTGGAGGACAGGTCCTAGTTACAGGATCACTTCCTGCCACACCAGGGTGATGCTCTCCTGTCACGTGACCTCTCTCCTCCATGGCAACAGGGATGCTGCCAGACTAGAGGTGGGACTTCAGGGCTATATCCCTGTAGGTCTCATCTATGTACCTATGTCTGTCTTATGTTTTCCAAGTCTGCTACTCTAGCCTCTAGAGAACAGACTTGTTTCCTGAGAGCAAAGAGCTCCTTGCACCTAGTGAAGCTACAGGGTAACCTATTTAAGACTAATAAAAGAGAAAATATTTTTTCACTCAATGTGTAATCAAACTCTGGAATTTGTTACCAGAGGATGTAGTAAAAGTTGTTAGTGTAGCTGGGCTTAAAGGTTTGGACAAGTTCCTGGAGGAAAGGTCCATAAACCATTATTAAAAGGGACCCAGGATATCATTGCTTGACCCAATGCAAGCATTGAGGAACCTGTCTTTTGGGGAAACTGCTAGGTACTTATGACCTAGATTGGCCACTATTGGAAACTGGATACTGGGCTTGATGGACCTTCGTCTGACCCAGTATGGCATATCTTATGTTCTTATGGTTGTCTGCCTAGAACAAGTAGGATGGCATGGGCTTGTACATCCTGTGTTGGGAGGCTGTTTGCCTTGCTCCATGGCATGGACCTCAGGGCGATGTAATTGCCTGGTGTGAGCAGCAGCCTAGTAGATTGCCTCATCTGGATTCTTCAGCCACACATGTAGACCCATAAGAGGGAAGTGGTGGACTGGATCTTCTGGGAGTGGGACCTCTTTGCTATGGCACAGAAAGCCCAGGTAACTTGACTCTGCTCTTGGAGGCTGGCCAGCAATCGCCTGACACTGTATGCCTTCCTTCTTCACTGAAGGGGAAGGCCTGTTCTATGCCTACCTCCTGATTCTGTTGTGAAGATGCTCCAGGCCAATGGGGGGGGGGCATGATTCTCATTGCCCCCTACTGGTTTGACAACTGTGGTTGCTGCTACTGCTGCAGCTCTTGCAGAGGGGACCTCTTTGACTGGGCTCTGACCCTGATCTCGTTTTGCAGGATAGCTGCTGTTTGCTGAATCCCAACATCTGCTCCCTGTCGCTCATGGCTTGGATAAGGGGAATTCCAATAAGAAGAAATACACCATAAACCAGAGATAAAGGAAACAAGCAGCATTATAACAGCCAACAAAATATGACTAGTTTGATCTGAACAGAAAGTAACTCCTCTAATGTTGGTCCCCTTGGTGATGGCTCCCCTCTCTCTGTGAATTGATTACTGTCCCTCCCCCTTTTTTTTTTTTTTTTGTTAAACCGCTTTGACCCGGTGAAAAGTGGGATATAAATAAATGACTATGCTGGTTCCACTTCAATAGGGCTATGGGCTGGATGGGGAGTCAAAAAGGACAAGCTGAGAAGGCTACACGAAGACACGAGTTAGGTACTTGACCATACACTGGCAGGGATATGGGGGTGGGGGGGGGGGTGGGGAGAGAGTGCTCCCAGCTGGGAGAAACCCTAGGTCTGAGGAGCAGAAACTCCTTCCTATGGCACTGGGTCTCACAAGCCAGATCAGGAAAAGCCCAAACTAAAAGACCCTGGAATCTAATATTCCACACTTTAGGGACTGGTTCCTTTAAAAATAAAAAGTCTATCAGAGGACAAAGTAAATTGCACCAAATGTGTCAGGAACAATATTTTCAGATACCAAACTCTCCAAAAGAGCAAAGAGATTGAGTTCCTCCAACTGTTGGCAGATCAGTTCATCTCCAGGAACAAGCAGGAATAAGTCCTCACATATGGGTACGTCGGAACCGACGGAGCCTGCGCGGGAAAGCTCCCCAGCTTCCCTGAAAGGAAGCTTTTGGGGCCTCCCACTGCACATGCGTGCTGCCTTCCCGCCTTCCTGACCAGCTCTCCTCAGTTTCTCTTTTTCCGCGTTCCTGTCACCGCTGAAGAAATTATTGTTTTAGTTTGTTTCTTTAGACCGCGTACCTGCCTTCCCCATACCGAAACTGGTACCGCCGGTCTCTTTTATTTAAAAAAAAAAAAATCTTCTTTTCTGCACAACTTGGTGACTTCGGTTAGGCCTCAGGCCTACACAAATTCTCCTCATGGAGAAACCAGCCCCTGGTTTTAAGAAGTGTACCAGGTGGTGTGCTGTTATTTCTGTCACAGAGACCCATGAATGGTGTCTTAAGTGTTTGGGACCTGACCACTCCATTCCGGACTGCCCATCCTGCTCCCAGATGTCTAAACGTGGGTTGCAGAACCGGGCCAACAAATTCCATGTGCTGTTTGCTTCAGATAATCCAGCATCACAGTCATCCAGGTCTTCCTCTCCGGATGGATCTCAGGTAACCAAACCCTCTGTGGGCAGGTCCTCAAAGAGCAAATCTCCTTCAAAGCATCGAGAGGCTCTCTCTTTTGAGTCTGAGGATCCTGCCCCAGCCAAACAACCCCGGCGGGAAGCTCTGGCTTCCAAAGCACCATCTATGTGGTTACAGGTTGACATCGATGGCACGGCCTCGACTGATCACCTGTTAGAATGCTCTGGGGTACCGGCCCATACCGGTACCGATATCCAGGCAGCAGTGGCGTCTATGAGCAATACTGTTCAGACCATGCAGCAGGCCATGCTGGCTTTTATTAATGCTGCGACACCCTCGGTACCGTGTTCAGCGGTACCGGTTCCGGTATCGTCTCTTACCGGAACCGAGACCATCGACTTCCAAACGAAGATCAGTTCCGCATGCCGGATCCAGGTTTTCACCCGATACCGATCCCATACCCGGTACTCCCGATATCGATACCGATCGGTATGCTTATCGTGCGTTGGAAGCAGATAGAGAATACTCTGATTCTTCAGAGGATTATAACTCCTCTGAGGACTCTGAGCTGTCTCTAGTTCTTCATGAAGACCCCCTCTTCCCCAAAGAGGAGAATGTCTCCACCAGAGGATTTGTCCTTTCAAGACTTCATTATTGAACTAGCTAAAGGACTTTCTATTACCACATCCTCTGAAAAAGAACCTAGATCAAAGAAATTGGATATTTTAGGATACCCTAAGGTTCCTAAAGAGGCAGTCACCCTGCCTATCCATGAAATCCTTCAAGAACACTTGATGGACTTATGGGAGGCTCCTCTAAACGTTGTCTCCTTATTCTCGTAGGTTGGACACCATGTACTGGGTCCCTCCTTCTCCTGGTTTTCAAAAGACTCAGTTGCCTCACCATTCCATTGTGGTGAAGTCTGCACTGAAAAAGATTAAGAGTACCAAAAGGCACTCTTCTACCCCTCCAGGACGAGAATGTAAGACCCTAGACTCTTTTGGCAAGAAAATTTTCCAGGCTACTATGCTTATAGCCAGGATTAATTCTTATAGTCTGTATATGGGCATGTTTCTCAGGGAACTTGCCCTAAAGATACGACATTTTGCCTCCTTTATCCCTGAGGATAGAAAAGAGGAGTTCATTTCTCTGGTGAAACAGCTTCTAGATGTTTCTAAGTTCTCCAACAGAGCAGCTTTTGATTCCTTTGAGGGTGCCGGTAGAGCTTCGGGCATTGCTATTGCAGCCCGACGACTTGCTTGGCTCCAGGCCTCTGACCTAGAACCTTGGGTCCTGGATGGCTTACGGAATCTGCCCTGTACAGGTGAGAACTTATTTGGTAAGGACTGGCAAATTAAAGCCACTCAAATGGACGCAGAAAATGCTACCTTGGATAGACTTTCTAAGTCTACCTCTACTCCTGCCAAGAAAAAGTCTTTCAAGAGGCCTTACTACAAGAAGGCCAGATTCGCTTTGCTGCTAAACGTCAGCAACCTAAACAGGCAAAGTCAAAGCCTGCAGCGTCTACCACTCCTCAGCAGGCTCAACCCCCTCAGGGGTTTTGACTTGCCCCTAGAGAACTTAACATTTCTGGCTCTAGAACAACCAGAGCCCCTCACCATTCCCGGAAGGTTAGCTCACTTTGCTCCCAGATGGGAGCAAATCACATCAGAGCAATGGACCCCCTCTATCATCAGAGAGGGCTACAAACTTCATTTTTCCATCCTTCCTCCATATACCATGGTGAGGCACTTCAATTCTCCCCCATTTCTCCTGGACCTGTTGCATCAGGAAGTCTCTTCTCTCCTTGCCCAAGGGGCAATAGAAGAGGTTCCTCTTCTTCAACAAGGGACAGGATTCTACTCCCCTTATTTTCTCATAACAAAGAAGACAGGGGGATTCAGACCTATCCTAGATCTGAGAGAATTGAACAAATTTCTGTACAAGGAGAAATTCAAAATGCTTTCTCTAGGCATTCTTCTTCCATACCTTCAGAGTCAGGATTGGCTTTGTTCTCTAGATCTCAAGGATGCGTACACACATATACTCATCCACCCATCCCACAGAAAATATCTAAGATTTCTGTTTCAGGGAAAACATTTCCAGTACAGAGTACTTCCCTTCGGTCTAGCCTCTGCTCCAAGAGTGTTCACCAAATGCATGGCGGCAGTTGCCGCTTTCTAAGAGGTCTGGGAATTTTTGTATTCCCATATCTGGACGACTGGCTCATCCGAGCTCCATCTCAGTCAGAGGCCCAGATTTCCCTGAACCGCACAAGGCACCTTCTGCAGTATCTGGGACTGGTGGTAAACCTTCCCAAGTCTCAACTTACCCCTACTCAGTCTCTAGAATTCATAGGGGCCCAGTTGGACACCACCACTGCAAGGGCCTACCTACCTCAAGTCCGGGGCCAACGTCTGCTGTGCTTGGCCTCCCAAGCTCAGTCCAGCAGTCACTTGACAGCCAGAGAACTGCTGTGACTTCTGGGCCACATGGCCTCCACGGTACACGTGGTGCCCTACGCTTGTCTTCATATGAGAGCAGCTCAATGGACCTTGGCCACCCAGTGGACTCAAGCATCAGGAGCGCTCTCCGACCAAATACTCACCTCAAAGCGTCTGTTTTGGTCCCTGCAATGGTGGATGTCCACCAAGAATCTGTTGTTGGGGGCCCCCTTCCAACCTTTGTTGCCCCAAGCAACCCTCACAACAGATGCCTCCCAAACAGGGTGGGGAGCCCATCTTCAATCCCTCTCCACTCAGGGTACTTGGTCTCCGCAGGAGACCACCCTTCACATCAACCTCCTGGAACTGCGAGCAATCTTCTTTGCCCTCAAAGTCTTCCATACCCTCCTTGTCAACCTGACCGTCCTAGTTCAGACGGACAATCAGGTGGCCATGTTCTACGTAAACAAACAAGGAGGGACAGGCTCTCTGTCGCTTTGCAACGAAGCTCTCAGATTATGGGCCTTCGCCAGAGAGCATCAAATTCATCTTCTGGCAGTATATCTTCCAGGGGTTCAAAACTCTCGGGCAGACAGACTCAGTCGAGTTCTGCTTCCACACGAATGGTCCCTACATATGGACCAGATAGGCAGAATCTTTCAGGAATGGGGAACCCCGGACATAGACCTCTTTGCAAGTCCGTGGAATGCCAAACTTCCCCGGTTCTGTTCCAGGACTCCGTGTCAGGGAGCTCAGGCCAACGACGCCTTTCTCCATTGGGGTCAGGAATTCCTATATGCCTTTCCACCCATTCCTTTGATTCCCAAGACTCTGTTCAAACTCCAGAGGGATCACGGATCGATGATCCTCATAGCTCCACGCTGGCCACGCCAAGTGTGGTTCCCTCTACTTCTGCATCTCTCCCAGGGACCCTCCCTGGACCTGGGAGCTGCGCCAGACCACCTCTCTCAGGAGAAAGGGACTTTGTGGCACCCAAACCCCAAGTCCCTACACCTCGGAGCTTGGTTACTGAAGGCCTAAGCCTTCATGACTTCAATCTATCTCCAGGAACAAGCAGGAATAAGTCATCACATATGGGTACGTCGGTACCGACGGAGCCCGCGCGGGAAAGCTCCCCAGCTTTTCAGATTAAAAGCTTTTGGGGCCTCCCACTGCACATGCGCGCTGCCTTCCTGACCAGCTCTCGTCAGTTTCTTTTTTTCCGCGGAGCCAGCAGGTCGTGTTCCTGTCACCGCTGAAGAAATTGTTAATTTTATTGTTTTCTTTAGACCGCGTACCTGCCTTCCCCATTCTGAAACCGGTACTGCCGGTCTCTCTTTCTTTTAAAAAAAAAAAATATATATATATTTTTTTTCTTTTCTTCAGCACAGCTTGGTACTTTGTTAGGCCTTCAGGCCTACACAAATTCTCCTCATGGAGAAGCCAGTTCCTGGTTTTAAAAAGTGTACCAAGTGCAGTGCTGTCATTCCTCTTACCGACACCCATGAATGGTGTCTTAAATGTTTAGGACCTGACCATTCCATACCGGACTGCCCATCCTGCTCCCAGATGTCGAAACGTGGATTGCAGAACCGGGCCAACAAGTTCCAGGTGCTGTTTCCATCAGAAGCATCACAGTCATCCAGGTCTTCTTCTCCGGATGGATCTCAGGTAACCAAAACTCCAGTGGGCAAATCCTCTAAAATCAAATCTCTTTCTAAAGATCGAGAGGCTCTCAATTCTGAGTTCGAGGATTCTGCCCAGGCCAAAAAACCCCGGCGGGAGGTTCCGGCCTCCAAAGCAATCATGGGGTCACAGGTTGACATCGATGGCGCGGCCTCGACAGATCACCTGTTGTACTGCTCTGGGGTACCGGCACCGACATCCAGGCAGCAGTGGCATCTATGGGCACTACTGTCCAAGTCATGCAGCAGGCCATTCTGGCTTTTATTAATGCTGCTACGCCCTCGGTACCGCAGCCAGCGGTACCGGTTCCGGTAATGGCTTCCATACCGGAACCGAGGCCATCGTCTTCCAAACGCAGATCGGTTCCGCATGCCGGATCCGGGCTTTTGCCCGGTGCCGATCCCATACCCGGTACGCCCGATGTCGATACCGAACGGTGTGCGTTGGAAGCACTTAGAGGATACTCGGCTTCTTCAGAGGACTTTAACTCCTCTGATGATTCTGATGAGTTCTCCCTTGATCTTCCTGAGGAGCCTTCTTCTCCTAACAGGAGAATGTCTCCACCAGAGGATTTGTCCTTTCAGGACTTCATCATAGAAATGGCTAAAGGTCTTTCTATTGCTTCATCCTCTGAAAAGGAACCCAGATCAAAGAAACTGGATATTTTAGGATACTCTAAGTCTCCTAAAGAGGCAGTCACCCTGCCTATCCATGAAATCCTTCAAGAACACTTGATGGACTTATGGGAGGCTCCTCTAACATTGTCTCCTTCTTCTCGCAGGTTGGACACCATGTACCGTGTCCCCCCTTCTCCTGGTTTCCAAAAAACCCAGTTGCCTCACCATTCTATTGTGGTGAAGTCTGCAATGAAGAAGATAAAGAGTACCAAAAGGCACTCTTCTACTCCTCCAGGGCGAGAATGTAAGACTCTAGACTCTTTTGGCAGGAAAAGTTTCCAGGCTACTATGCTTATAGCCAGGATTAATTCCTATAGTCTTTACATGGGCATGTTTCTCAGTGAAATCGCTCTAAAAGTTCGGCATTTTGCCCCCTTTATCCCTGAGGATAAGAGGGAGCAGTTCATTTCCTTAGTGAAACACCTTTTGGATATTTCAAAGTTCTCCAACAGGGCAGCTTTTGATTCCTTTGAGGGTGCTGGTAGGGCTTCGGGCATTGCTATAGCAGCCCGACGTCTTGCTTGGCTCCAGGCTTCTGATCTAGAACCTTGGGTCCTAGATGGCTTACGAAATCTGCCCTGTACAGGTGAGAACTTATTTGGTGAGGAGTGGCAAATTAAGGCCACTCAAATGGATGCAGAAAATGCCACCTTAGATAGACTTTCTAAGTCTACCTCCACTCCTGCCAAGAAGAAATCTTTTAAGAGGCCTTATTACAAGAAGTCCAGATTTCCACAAATACTGGCCAACAATCCTCTCAGCCTCGTTTTGCTGCTAAACGTCAGCAACCTAAACAGGCAAGGTCAAAGCCTGTGGCGTCTGCTACGCCTCAGCAGGCTCCACCCCCTCAGGGGTTTTGACTTGCCCCTAGAGAACTTAACTTTTCTGGCTCTAGAACAACCAGAGCCCCTCACCATACCCGGAAGGTTAGCTCACTTTGCTCCCAGATGGGAGCAAATTACATCAGAGCAATGGACCCTCTCTATCATCAGAGAGGGTTACAAACTCCATTTTTCCAACCTTCCTCCTTATACTATGGTGAGGCAGTTCAATTCTCCCCCATCACTCCTGGCCCTCTTGGGTCAGGAAGTCTCCTCCCTCCTTGCCCAGGGGGCAATAGAGGAGGTCCCTCTTCTTCAACAGGGGATGGGATTCTACTCCCCTTATTTTCTAATACCAAAGAAGACAGAGGGCTTCAGACCAATTCTGGATCTGAGAGAATTGAACAAATTTCTGTTCAAGGAGAAATTCAAAATGCTTTCTCTGGGCATTCTCCTTCCATACCTTCAGAGTCAGGATTGGCTTTGTTCTCTAGACCTAAAGGATGCGTATACACACATACTCATCCACCCATCCCACAGAAAGTACCTTCGATTTCTGTTTCAGGGAAAACATTTCCAGTACAGAGTACTCCCCTTCGGTCTAGCCTCTGCTCCAAGAGTGTTCACCAAATGCATGGCAGTCGTAGCTGCCTTTCTAAGAGGCCTGGGAATTTTCATATTCCCATACCTGGACGACTGGCTCATCCGAGCTCCCTCTCAGTCCCAGGCCCAAATTTCCCTGGACCGCACAAGGCGTCTTCTGCAGTATCTAGGACTGGTAGTAAACCTTCCCAAGTCTCAACTAATCCCTACTCAGTTTCTCGAGTTCATAGGGGCCCAGTTAGACACCATCACTGCAAGGGCCTACCTGCCTCAGGTCAGGGCCCAACGCCTGCTGAGTTTGGCCTCCCAAGCTCAGTCCAGCAGTCATTTGACAGCCCGGGAAATGCTGCGACTTCTGGGCCACATGGCCTCCACGGTACATGTGGTGCCCTACGCTCGTCTGCATATGAGAGCAGCTCAATGGACCTTGGCCACCCAGTGGACTCAAGCATCTGGAGCGCTCTCCGACCAAATACTCACCTCAAGCCGTCTATTTTGGTCCCTCCAATGGTGGACATCCACCAAGAATCTGTTATTGGGGGCCCCCTTCCAACCTTTGTTGCCCCAAGCAACCCTCACAACAGATGCCTCCCAGACAGGGTGGGGAGCTCATCTTCAGAACCTCTCCACTCAGGGCACTTGGTCTCCACAGGAGGCCACCCTTCATATCAACCTCCTGGAACTGCGAGCAATTTACCTTGCCCTCAAGGTCTTCTATACCCTCCTTGTCAACCTGACTGTCCTAGTTCAGACAGACAATCAGGTAGCCATGTTCTATATAAACAAACAAGGAGGGACAGGCTCTCTGTCGCTTTGCAACGAAGCTCTCAGATTATGGGCCTTCGCCAGAGAGCATCAAATTCACCTTCTTGCAGTGTATCTTCCAGGAGTTCAAAACTCTCGTGTAGACACTCAGTCGAGTTCTGCTTCCACACGAATGGTCCCTACATATGGACCAGATACGCAGAATCTTTCAGGAATGGGGGACCCCGGACATAGACCTCTTTGCAAGTCCGTGGAATGCCAAACTTCCCCGGTTCTGTTCCAGAACTCAGTGTCAGGGAGCTCAGGCCCACGATGCCTTCCTCCTGCTTTGGGGTCAGGAATTCCTCTATGCCTTTCCACCCATTCCTCTAATATCCAAGACTCTGTTCAAGCTCCAGAGGGATCACGGGACTATGATCCTCATAGCTCCCCGCTGGCCACGCCAGGTGTGGTTCCCTCTGCTTCTGCATCTCTCCCAGGGATCCTCCCTGGACCTGGGAGCTGCGCAGGAGGAGGGGACTTTGTGGCACCCAAACCCCAAATCCCTACATCTCAGAGCTTGGTTACTGAAGGCCTAAGTCTTCAAGACTTTAATCTTTCTCAACCTGTGACAGATATCCTTCATGCCTCTAGGAAACCTTCCACGAGGCGTTCTTATGCTTTCAAATGGAAACGTTTTTCCATTTGGTGTGCTCAGCAGGGTCTTGACCCTCTAGCACTTCCTTTGAATTCCCTCTTGGACTATCTCCTGCATCTTTCAAATGCAGGCCTTAAGACGAATTCAGTAAGGGTCCATTTGAGTGCTATTGCAGCATCCTTAAAACCTATAAATGGACAACCTGTCTCCTCTCATCCTCTTGTTGCACGTTTCATGAGAGGCCTGACTCTAACTAAACCTCCCATCCGACCTCCTCCGGTAGCATGGGATTTGAACCTAGTTCTAGGTCAGCTTATGAAGCCACCTTTTGAGCCTTTGGACTCTACCTCCTTCAAATTTCTTTCCTGGAAGGTTGTTTTCCTTATTGCAGTCACTTCGGCTCGCCGCATCAGTGAACTGCAGGCTTTAGTGGCTCATCCACCTTATACTAGGTTTCATCATGATAAGGTGGTCCTTAGGACGAATCCCCACTTTATGCCCAAAGTGGTCTCGCCTTTTCATCTTAATCAAGAGGTATATCTACCTGTCTTTTTCCCGGCTCCTCATGCATCCAGTGCAGAGAGGAACCTTCATACTCTGGATTGTAAAAGAGCTCTTGCCTTTTACCTCAACAGGACTCAACCACATCGAAAGTCTTCCCAGCTTTTCGTGGCCTTTGATCCTTCTCATTTGGGACGTCAAGTCTCCAAACGTACACTTTCCAATTGGATTGCTCAGTGTATTTCCTTTACTTACCAGAGCAAAAATATTTCTCTGGAAGGCCATGTCACAGCTCACAATGTGAGAGCCATGGCCACTTCTATGGCTCATCTTCACTCTGTCTCCATAGATCAGATCTGTCGAGCTGCCACATGGGCCTCGGTACATACCTTCACAGCCCATTACTGCTTGGACAAGGACTCCCGCTGGGATGCCTTGTTTGGTCAGGCTGTCCTCAAACACCTGTTCCATACTTGAACAACTCCTGCCCACCTTCCCAGGATGGATGCCTGAGATCCATACGAAGATGGCGAACCCTTGGAACGGGATCTCCCAGGTATCTTAGCTAGGGAGTCCCCATATGTGAGGACTTATTCCTGCTTGTTCCTGGAGATAGCACAGTTACTTACCTGTAACAGGTGATCTCTGGGAACAGCAGGAATTAGTCCTCACAACCCTCCCACCTCCCCTAGGAGTTGTATCTTCTGTCTATCTTCCTTTCCTCTCTCTATTGTCTCAGCTATAAACTCGAACTGAGGAGAGCTGGTCAGGAAGGCGGGAAGGCAGCGTGCATGTGCAGTGGGAGGCCCCAAAACTTCCTTTCAGGGAAGCTGGGGAGCTTTCCCGCGCAGGCTCCGTCGGTTCCGACGTATCCATATGTGAGGACTAATTCCTGCTGTTCCCAGAGATCACCTGTTACAGGTAAGTAACTGTGCTTTACCAAATGGGAAAGAGTTTTCTTGCCTGGAGGCAAATAATAGACTTTAATAACTGGTGGACAAGTTTCAGGTGGGATGCCTAAAATGTCAACCAAATAAGCTTTAAACACTTCCTTGAATTGCAATTGGCGAATTTACACTTTTATTAATTTTCCCAAATTGAGAAACATTCTCCAAATGTTCAAAGTCTAGCCTTAGATTCTACCTACCTTATCACAGCCTCTGTACAGTTCTCCACTTGCTCTTCCTGAACAAACACATTAACGGATACTTGAAATTTGGAAATCTGTTGTATTCTTAGAACAGTCAACCTGAATTACTTGAAGTTCAATATTCAGTTGTTGCACTTGGAGCCAACAAGCTCCCCCCCCCCCCCCCCCCCCCCCCCCCCTGGTTGTTTGCAGTTCATATTTCTTCAAGCATGATCTGGTCTGGGCAAGGTTAGAAAACTCCAATGCTACCCCTCAAGCAGCACCCTCCTGAGCCATCCTTTCCTGCCTCAGCCAGATCCTGAGCTCTGTGAAGCTCTAGTCTCTCTGAGGTGACAGTGCTAGCATGTTCTAGTAGGGACTCCACTCTTCCCATATCACTAATAGGGCCGTCCCATAAGAAGCAGCCGACACAGCAGGCAAAGAACTGTTGGCTGGACTATGGCACTCTGGAGCCAAGGCAGTGTTAGAAACCTTCAAAGGGCATTGCACCGAAGGAGGGGTGAGGTCTACTCCTGAAGAAGATGCTGAGCCCTCTTGCTCTGGTGTCCTGACAGCTGGGCTAAACACCCCTCCTCCTGAAGTCTGCTGCAACAGCTCACATGAGCAAAAAAGTATCTAAAGGGCTCTGAGGTATAGCAGCAGAAAGCTGGCGGCTTGCCAGGGACTGGCCAATTTTGCTTTCCCATAGGAATTTGTGTGGATGCACATCAAGCGCTTTAAGATGCTATCTTGGAAATCCCCTCCCCCCCCCCCCCCCCCCCCCAAAAAAAAATCTCTAAATTTCTTGACTGGAAAGTCCTCTTCCAGGTGGCTGTCACATTGCCCTGACGTGCGAGTGAGCTCCAGAATCTGGTTGCACACCAGGTTCCACCAGAACTGGATGGTGCGCCACACACCCCTGCTTTTCTGCCAGAGGTGGTCTCTGCTTTTCATTTCATCTGATCCATTGTCCTCCTGATGTTTTTCCCTTGGCCTCACGCCAGTCACAGTGAGGCAGCATTGCACATGTTGGATTTGTGTGCGTTTGGCCTTCTTTCTGGAGTACAGAGGTGCACTGTCAATCCTCCCAGTTCGCTTCCTACCTCAATAAGTTGGGTGTTGCTGTTCTTGAAGCGTATGCTGT
This sequence comes from Ichthyophis bannanicus, assembly GCA_033557465.1. Classification (NCBI taxonomy): domain Eukaryota; kingdom Metazoa; phylum Chordata; class Amphibia; order Gymnophiona; family Ichthyophiidae; genus Ichthyophis; species Ichthyophis bannanicus. Next base: position 172,814,780 of record CM066039.1, on the reverse strand, counting down.
TCCTCTAGCTCATGGACTGCATCGTCCTTGTGTATTCCTTGGCTGTTCTGAGTCTTGAGGATCATGTTTCGTCTTGGTATCCGTGTGATGGCTACATCGGTAGACAACCTCCATTCTGTTTTGTAGGGCTGCGAATTGGTCTTCAGTCCATATCTTTGCAGCTCATCACTGTCTGGATGGGGATCCCTGATGGGACAACAGTTTTGGCCAGGCTGTGCTTCAGCGTCTTTGAGGGTCAACCCCTGCCCACTGGCCCTTCTGTCTAGGCTACTTGCTAAATTTTCTTGATGTCTTATCTTTTATCTTTATTAAGGATCTTAATATACCACACTTTCAGAGGCCATCAGGGTGGTTTACAATACATAAAAAAAAACAGGCCAAATTGACCAGAAAACAAAGGAACTACAATTCATGATAGGAAAGCAACCAACACCCAGGATAGAAGAGAGAAGAAGCAGACGAGGAAGAGGTTATTTTCTTTATCTTAAGGTTCTTAATATAATTAAGATACTGCATCAGATGAGTCCCTCAACGGGACTACCTTTCTGATCTTCCTGGTTTCTCCAGTTCTTGATGCCTGGTTGGACTATTCTTTTTCCTCAGGTTCCAGTAGCCTGAAGCTTGGGAGTCCTGTACATGAGGACTTATTTTCTGCTTGTTCAGAGAAAGCATAGTTACTCACCTTTTAGCAGATGTTCTCTATGACTAACAGAAATAAGTCCTCCCAACCCTCTCTCCTCCCTGGGAAGTTGCCTTTTTGGCTTCTGCTATGTGTGGAGAATATGGCTCTGGTGGGTGGGAAGGCAGACATGCATGTGTGGTGTGCCTCCCAAAGGCTTCCTTTGGAAACTTTGGAGTGTTCCATGCAGGGGGGGGGGGCTCAGTCAGTGATGTCACCCATATGTGAGGTCTTATTCCTGCTATTCACGGAGAACATCTGCTACAGGTGAGTATGCTTTCAGCAAGAAAATACATTTCACTCATGAGCAACCATCCCTGGGGGTAGATTATCACAGGAATGCAACGCAGGAGGCTCCATTAGGATCACCCTTATAATCGGTGCTCTCTTCACATGCCATAACGGTAGGGAGCTGAACAGATTTCCCTTCTCCTATCTTGTTAAATCTAGGCTGCTCAACATGTCTTTTTTGAAGGATTCTTCAAGCTGCAAACAACCTCAGTGCCCTCTCCCTTCTCTCCCCTGCAGATTAGGAGAAGGCTCTTCAGAGGTATGTGACCATGGCTTATTCCTTATCGTCACTCCAGTCCAGTCCCTTCACTTCTGGGTTACGCAACCCTTCCAGCAGCTTGGAGGCTGAGCCCAACCTTTTTGGGGGATGGAGCGGTATAAATACCACTGGGACCACCCACCCATTCCAGTATTCTCAGCCTCCAAGCAGCTGGAGGGTTCCGTAAGCCTGGGGCTTACTGGAGTCCTACCTTGAACTTGTTTAGTTAAATTTCAGCTTTATTTGTGATCAATTTTACTGATTGCATTTATTTCATTTATTTAATTTGATTTTTTTCCTTAGCGTTTTGAGGGGCTCTGCTCCTTTAAGAATTAGCTTTCCTCTCTCTCTCTCCCCCCCCCCCCCCCCCGCCCCCCCCCCCCGGGCTCCGACGCGGCGCACCGAGCAAAGCCTCGGGTTTGTAGCAGCGAGGAGGTGCTCTGCTACACTCGGCTTCCTGCCCACCTTGCTTTGCCGTCTTCGGGGGAAACAGCCTCGCGCCGAAGCCCTGAAGGTGGCTGAGCGCTAGAGGCTGCAACGACATCTTGAGGGAAGTCTCCATCTTGCCCCGACGCGGCTGACCGCGGGGAGAGAACCGCGTGGTGCTCCGGTTTCCCACGGGGCGATCAGACGGCGATCGCACCCGTGCTGCGGTAAGGGCTCAACGCCGGTTTCAGCGGGGGAGTGCAGGCAGGCACCAGAGTCATTTTCCCCGAGCAGGCTCCACGTGGTGAGGCCTACCACGTGTAGAGCCCTCGGGTGGGATTCGCAGCATCGGGTCCAGGATTTGCAATCTCCAAACAGCAAGTACCTCCCTTAGGGGACCAAGGAGTGATAGCCACGAATTGTTTTTAATTTCAATTTATTTTCGATTTAATTGTGATTAATTTGGATGTTTCTTTATTGCTTTGTTTTCATGCTCGATTTCTGTTTTATGTTAATCGCCATTAACCAATAAGAAATCCCTTTAAGTCTCCTAGGGGTATTTATAGGAGTTGAGTCCTAAGGGAAATTGGGTTTTGGTTGCTAGGGCCTACCAAGATAAGCCCCAACCCTTTCTCATGGCATCCAAGCCACGCTGTCCTTCTTGTGGGACGCGCAGGGGCACCTCCGCAGAAGCAGGAATCTGCAGGAGCTGCGCTGCAGCGGCTGCATCAGTTGAACAGGAGGTACTGCAGCCTTCCCAGGGTTCATCTGACCCTCTAGTAGGGGAAGGGGGGTCCCAGAGTTCGGTCTCTACCCCCTCTGAACTACCCACTCCTCCTCTGCTCCCTCAGCCCCCCCTCTCGAGTGCAGGAGGGGACGGAGAATTTTTCTCCCCTGACTTTATCCTTTTACTCCATAAGGCCTACTGTCTACGCAAGCAGGGCCTAGGGGCGGATGAGGGTATCCCCCCAGTGGAAGAGAGATCAAGACTCCTAGGGGCTATCAATCCAGAATCTGGCATCCCTTCTAAGCGTCAGCGGCTGGAAGGGGAAGACCCCCTACCGTCCCTTTCCCAGGGGACTCCGGAGGAGGGGGGCTCGGTGAAGGACTGGGACGAGGATGAGGAGGAGCTGGAAGAAGGAGAGATCCCGGAAGAAGATCAATCTCGGATAGTTAGGGTCTTTAGGCGGGAGGAGCTACCGGCGTTAATTAATGAATCCTTAAAAATACTCAATGTGGCCTCAGATGTGCCATCACAGGAAGAGGCATTGGAGGACCCCTTAATTCAGGCCATTAGGAGATCCCAGAAGGTCTTTCCGGTCCACAGAGTGGTACGCCAGATGATCCAGGAAGAATGGGACCAACCGGAATCCAGTTTAAGGGGAGTCCGCGCCATGTCTCGTCTATACCCTCTCCCAGAGTCGGATAAGGAGCTGCTAAAATCGCCCAGGGTGGACGCAGCGGTATCTGCAGTCACTAAGAAGACTACTATCCCAGTGGAGGGCAGTTCAGCCTTAAAAGACGCGCAGGACAGGAAGCTGGATACACTCCTGAAACAAGCCTTTGATGTAAGCGCTCTTGCATTACAGGCCTCCGTGTCAGGAGCATGGGTAGCTCGAGCCTGCTTAAGATGGGCTCAGCAGCTTCAATCAGAGGACTCTTCGGCAGAGACCCAGGCAAACTCGGCCAGAGTGGAATCCGGCGCAGCCTACCTGGCGGATAGTCAATATGACCTCATCAGAAGCCTAGCCAAAAACATGGCCTCGGTGGTGGCGGCTAGGCGTTATCTATGGCTACGTAATTGGGCAGCGGACGCTTCCTCGAAGGCTCGGCTTAGTCGGCTCCCTTTTAAAGGGAAACTCTTATTTGGGGAGGATCTGGAGAAGCTGGTCAAAGATCTGGGCGAGTCTAAGGGTGGTAGACTCCCGGAGGATAGACCGAGACTAGGCCGCTCCCAAGCCCCAGTGCGCTCTCAGCCTAGGGAGGCGCGGAGGTTTCGAACAGCCAGGTCAAATCCCTTTTCCAGGGGCAGGTTTCCCTCTAAGGGGCAAGGTTTCAGGAGTTTTCGAGGGGCAGGTCGGGGATTTGGGGCTCCCTCCTCCTCCCCCTCCTCCTTTTCGGGCCCTAGGAAACAACAATGAGGGGTCGGGGGTCCAGGGGGAAGAACAGCCGGTAGGCGGCCGCCTGAGGCTGTTCCTCCCGGCCTGGACCCGGGTCACATCCGATCAATGGGTCCTAGAGGTGATCAGAGAAGGTTATGCGCTAGAATTCGCAAAGCAAATCCCACCAGCTTTTGTTCAGTCGCCCTGTGGAGCTCCAGCAAGAAGGGCAGCAATCGAGTCCACCCTTACCCGTCTAATAGCCTTAGGGGCGGTAATTCCAGTACCTCCAGACCAGTGCGGGTCCGGTCGATACTCGATTTACTTTGTGGTCCCAAAAAGGGAGGATGCCTTTCGGCCAATCCTAGATCTAAAACAAGTCAACCGCTGCCTCAGGGTACCTCACTTTCGGATGGAGACCCTACGCTCAGTCATAGCGGCCGTGAGAGGAGGGGAGTTCCTTACTTCCCTCGACTTGACGGAAGCCTACTTGCACATCCCGGTCAGGAAGTCCCATCAACAATTCCTGAGATTCGCGGTGCCAAGAGGCCACTTTCAGTTCCAGGCCCTGCCCTTTGGCCTAGCCACGGCTCCCAGGACGTTCACCAAGGTAATGATCGTAGTAGCGGCCTTCCTAAGGAAGGAGGGCATATTAGTACACCCCTACTTGGACGACTGGCTGATCCGCGCAAAGTCGGCACAGGAAAGCCACTCGGCAACGTCCAGGGTGATTCAGGTCCTAGAAGAGTTGGGGTGGGTCATCAACCGGACAAAGAGCAGGTTGGCCCCCTCTCAGGAACTCGACTACCTCGGAGCAAGATTCGACACCCGCAGGGGCAGGGTATTCCTGTCACGGTCAAGATCAAGGGACCTAAGAGTTCTAATCACGCAGTTTCTGGGCAGACGAAATCCCTCAGCATGGCATTATCTGCAAGTTCTGGGCACTATGGCGGCATCAATAGAGGTGGTGCCATGGGCCAGGGCCCACATGCGACCACTACAGAGGGCACTATTGCGTCGCTGGTCCCCCCAACTTCAACCGCTCTCGACGCAATTGCCTTGCGCTCCACGGACCAAACAGTCCCTCCAATGCTGGAGGTGCCCGAAGAACCTGGACCGCGGAATGCCCCTCGATCCCCATCAGTGGCTGCTGTTAACGACGGATGCCAGCCTGTCAGGCTGGGGAGCGCACTGCGAGGACCAGTTCATCCAGGGGCGCTGGTCACAGGTGGAATCACAGTGGCCCATCAACAGACTGGAGTTGCGGGCCGTCTCTCTGGCTCTCAAGGCATTCGGGAAATTAGTGCAGGGAAAGGCGATTCGCGTTCTCTCCGACAATGTCACCGCGGTGGCCTACATCAACCACCAGGGGGGCACCAGCAGTCGCGCCTTAGAGAAGGAGGCGGACTCTCTTTTCCAGTGGGCAGAGTCCCGACTACTAGCTCTGTCAGCGCAGCATGTGGCGGGAGAGGACAACATCACGGCCGACTTCCTCAGCAGGTGCAAGATAGACCATGGAGAGTGGGAGCTAGAACAAGAGACCTTCAACCAGGTAATAGCCCTTTGGGGCCGCCCAGTCATGGACCTCATGGCACGGTTCTCGTCAGCCAAGGTGGACAGATTCTTCAGCCGAAGAAAGGAAAGGATGTCCGAAGGGTTAGACGCCCTGTCTCAAAGGTGGCCTTCGGAGGGTCTTCTCTATGTGTTCCCCCCTTGGGCGATGATCGGGAAAGTTCTCCAACGGGTGGAATCTCACCAGGGCTTGGTAATCCTCATAGCTCCAGATTGGCCTCGCCGCCCATGGTATGCCGATCTGATCAGGCTGCTCGCCGACCGTCCTTGGCGGCTCCCTTCCAAAAGGGACCTGCTGAGGCAGGGTCCGGTCCGGATGCCTCACGTGGATCGGTTCTCGCTTACGGCCTGGCTATTGAGAGGGCGCGGCTGCTAAAACGAGGCTATTCAGGTGCGGTGATCTCGACGCTACTGAAGGCCAAAAAGCGCTCGACCTGTCTTTCTTATGTAAGAGTTTGGCGCATCTTCGAAGCTTGGTGCGCGGGGCGTCGTCGGAAACCGCTTTCGGCTTCGGTGCCGGAGATTCTGGACTTCTTGCAAGCAGGTTTCGAGAAAGGTCTGGCACATAGCTCCTTGCGGGTTCAGTTGGCGGCTATCTCTTGTTATAGAGGGAAGGTCCGGGGGAAACCCTTAGGGGCCCACCCGGACGTTGCCAGGTTCCTACGAGCGGTTAGCCGGCTACGCCCGCAACGGAGATCGGTCATCCCCCCTTGGGATCTCAACTTAGTGCTAGGGGCCTTGATCGGGGAACCCTTCGAGCCAGTGAAGAGAGCCTCCTTGAAGGATTTAACACTAAAGACAGTCTTCCTGGTCGCCATCTGCTCGGCCAGAAGGGTCTCGGAATTGCAGGCGCTTTCCTCCCAGCCCCCCTTCCTGGCCTTCCTCAAGGACAAAGTGGTTCTGCGCACAGTACCGTCCTTTTTACCCAAGGTTATCTCGCCCTTTCATGTGAACCAGACAGTTACCCTACCAGTCTTAGCGTCCAAGGGGCGGGCAGGTAAGGACGACAGGCTGCGTCTGCTAGACGTCCAGAGAATCTTAAAACGTTACCTCTCGCGCACAGCACCATTCAGAAAGTCCGAACGACTATTCATCCAGTTTGGAGGACCGCACAAAGGGGAGGCAGCGGCCAAAGCCTCCATCTCCAGGTGGATCAGAGAGGCGATTGCCTCCGCTTATATCCTGAAGGGGAAGCAGGTTCCGGTGGGCCTGCGGGCCCACTCCACAAGGGCTCAGGCGGCTTCTTGGGCGGAGTTTTCCCTGGTACCTCCGCTGGACATCTGTAGGGCAGCAACCTGGTCATCGCTGCATACCTTCTCCAAGCACTATAGGTTGGACGTGCAGAGTGCATCGGACGCCCGGTTCGGGCTAGCGGTTCTTCAATCCGGTATGCCGGAACCCACCCAGGGGTGAACTGCTCTGGTACTTCCCAGAAGTGAAGGGACTGGACTGGAGTGACGATAAGGAAATAGTAATTAGATCTTACCTGCTAATTGCTGTTCCTGAAGGAACGACAGTCCAGTCCCTGATCCCACCCGCTCCGGCAACCGTTTCAGACCGCAGGTACATGGCAAGGCATTGGTTTTGCCGTAGCTCCGGTACGGCAGGGGGAAGACCGGGAGGAAGCCGGCTCGGGTTCAAGCAGACATCTCCTCGAGCTATTCCCAGGCCTCCTCTCCTTTGTTTTTCCCTTAACAAAAAAAAAAAAAAAAAAAAATTCATCATATATGCCTGTTGCATAGGTTTGAGTTGTTTGTGGTTAGGTTTCATTATAGAGTGTCCAGTAGAAGTTAGTTACATCTGCTTTTTCAGTCGAATACTGGAATGGGTGGGTGGTCCCAGTGGTATTTATACCGCTCCATCCCCCAAAAAGGTTGGGCTCAGCCTCCAAGCTGCTGGAAGTGTTGCGTAACCCAGAAGTGAAGGGACTGGACTGTCGTTCCTTCAGGAACAGCAATTAGCAGGTAAGATCTAATTACTATATTTGGAGAGGGTGGTTGTGTTGAATGTGCAAATGATCATGCAAATTTATTATGGTCATCTTAAGCACTAGGAAGCCAATATATCACAGGCATTGGATGAGCTGGTACCCCAGAGATACTCGGAGCAGAGATTCTCATTCAGTAACTTGGCCAGCAACATATTCCTAGGCTATATAATTAAAATGCAGCAAAAATTGTAGCTAATTCTTCAGCCTGATACTCTAAAATTTAAAAAAAAAATGCTGACAATTGAATATATATTTTGTAAAAAACAATGGAGATGTAGGGTGCTCACACACCAAGGGCCAAAGAACCACAGTGCAGTTTTAACACCAAAACTTAACATTTTATTTTGCTGTTAGAAATTGTGCTATGGTTTTTCCCTTTTTTTTTTTTTTTTTAAACATTCATTTTGCATCCAATGAAACACCTCCTCCAACAGTAGGTGCAGAGCCGAGCAAGGATAATTCACCATAGACCTCAACATAAAAAAAAAAAAAGTCCATGTCATCTCTAACAATCTCTCCAGTACCAGGCAGATTGTAAACTAACAAAGGTCAATGAAGACCTACAATGCAAATCTACCATACCATAAAAACACCAGTTTCTAAAGTTAACACAGTGAGGAGCCTACCCAGAAAAGAACAGTACCATAAATATTGCAGTGGGCCTTAGATAACATCCTTACACCTATTTGGAAAACTAAACAAGCCAGATTACTAAGACCCTGTATAGAAAAACTAGGCTCGCAGAACACTTGGTTCAGTCACCCAGGCAAAACAGATCCTCACCAAGTACAGAATAAATTAGAACAAACTCAAAAGTAGAAATATGTAGACAAAATTAATTTGAAACTCAACAAGCCAAGCTCTGTATGCAGTGCAATGCTAGACATAGAGGAGATGGGCAACGTTTTGCCTCACCTTTGAGTAGTTGCATGAGATGCACAGGTCTCTGAACCCACATGCAGGCAGAAGTCTTTTCACCTTCATTGACCTTAATCTCTTGCTCAGAGGTGGTTGTACCTGAATATGTAAACAAAAAGCAGCAGCTAGCAGAGAGGTGCACATAGTAACGGGACTTTATTTGTGCAGCCTATAGCTGGTGTCAAAATTTCAGACGTGCTGTGTGTCTTGCAGGCCTTGACAAATTTTGTGTGTTTTTAGGAGCCAGTGCTTGTGACCTTCCCTCCCCCCCCCCCCCCCCATCGTCTTTCACGCTGGTCTTGTGTTCTCAGGTCTCAAGAGACCCGTGCAGGCGTTCTATACAGTGTGCCATCTTTAGACAGAAAGTTACAGCCTCACATATTTGTCTGTGTGTGGTGCAAAGGTGGTGTGCCCATCTGTGCATGGGATGGGAGTGGGGTGCAGGGCTGCAGTGCATGTGTGGGTGGGGTGCAGAGGTGAGGTGTATGTTCCAAAACCACCTACTCTTCCCACCTCCCCCTCTAACCCTTCTCCTATTGACTTCTTTATTACCCTCCAGACTTCCCCCTCCTAGTGTTTTGCTGCCTTCCTTAACAGCCAGTGTGTGTGTTCTGTGCTTTTCATGCCTTCCCAGTGCATTCTAGTGGCGCATGGCTTTTTTACATGGCCCCTCTGTGTGCAGCTTTCTGTGCTGTCTACATGCATGGTAATGTCCATACACGGGGCTTGTATGTGTGGTCTTAGCATGCACAGCACAACACCGCAGTCTTTTAACATGCACTTTTCAACTGTGTTGCCTGATTGCTTATGAGCAGGTTGCTTATGCTGTCTTTGAAGTGCTGCCTCGTGCAGAAAGTTTCATCGATGGATTCTGGTGTCTGCTCAGCTTGCATGGAAGCTTTGGTTGCATCCTTAGAAGCACTCTTCCCCTGCACAGCAAGGGGAAATAAGGCCAAAGCACTCATCTTTTGCTGCTGTTGGCAGCAGACGTTGCCCTGAAAGATGATCGTTGGGCCTACTGTCTCAGCACTCGATTCGCTGCTCTTCTGAATGTTCCTCCTTGAGGAAGGGGTTGTCTGTTTGTGCCTCCCTTCCCGTGGGGGGGGGGGGGCATCTGGCCATTGGGAAGCTCCTGGGTTCTGGTTTGCTGTCCTTGGTGTTCTTTCTGCAGCAAGCTTGGTCTTTCTGGTATGGCATTGTGGACCCTGGAGTCGCTAGGTCCTCTTGATCTTTCTGCCTACTTAGAGGAGAGACAGCAGGTGCTTTGAAGTCTGGCTCGGCCTTGCCTTGTTAGTGCTCTCCAACAAAATCAGGAGATTTGGGTTTGCTGTCTTTTTGCCAGGACCAGGAGTTCAATCCCACTGTGTTGGATGCTGATTCTGACTTGGAGGATGAGTGGTCCTCCCACTCTGAAAATCATAAGTCTGTTTCAGTTTCAGGAATGACACATTTGCAGCCCTGATCGCTTGTATCTTCTGCACTAAATTTGATTGACCCTCCCGTCGCTGAACAAGGGTCAGAAATCCACCCTCTTGAAGGGAGTTTGGAAGTCCAAGGTGGCCTTTCTTTTTCAGAGGTTTTCAACAACATTGATCTGCTTGGAATGGGCCTTCCTTGACTCCACAGTGAAGGGGCTGAAAGTTTGCAGAAGGCTTTATTCCCTGTCTGAGCATGTCAGCGAGTTAAACCACTTGAAAGTGGATGCATAGGTTATAGTGGTTTAGAAGTGGAACTCAATTCTGGTAGTGGGTGGGGGGAGGGACAATCTTGAAGGACCCCTCTTAATATAAGGTGGACTTTATCTTGAGGAATCAGTTTACAGCCTCTGCTGTTTTCATTCAGTTGGTGGTGTGTGCGGATCTAATGACTTGGGCCCTGTTTCAGTGGATTCAGTCTTTGCGCCAGAAGATATTATGCCTCCCTTGGAGTCTGCTATGGCTTTTTTTTCAGATGCTATGTATTATATCATCTGCTTAGTGGCTAAAGACATTACTCTGACTGCGGTACAACATTGAGTGGCCGATTTGTCCTTCAAATCTGTTAATTCAGCTTACCTTTAAAGGATACTCTTGGAGCAGGTTTGAAGCTGGTTAAGGACTTGGGTGAGTCCAAACCTCATTACCTCCTGGAGGATAGACCAAAAGGACCTGGGAGGCATGTGGGTGCATATTCTGCATATGCCTGCGTTCCTTGCACTTGCTATTTGGATTCCTGAGGCTCCTGAGACTTCTGTAGCTACCACCAAGGAAAACATTTCTTCCTCTTCTGGGTTTTGGTTTCAGACTTGGCCCTTTGTTGGAGCATGAGGTTCCTGGGACTCCAACACCCCCAGAGGTGCTTCCTCCCATTAAGTGCAATGAAGGCTTGGGTATCCAATGGGTGGCAGGCTCTGTCCTTTTCTTCCAGAAGTGGGCCCAGATCAGAGGATTGCTGGGTACAATACACCATTCAGTATGGCTGTTTTGGAATGCAGACAGCCAATTCCAGATGTCGTCAGCATTTTGGCAACTGACATACATGACTGTCTAAAATGCTTCACCCAGACCACCAGCCAAAAGGCTGTCCCTTCTGTCTGAAAATGAGGCCTACAAAATTTGGCTTCTAAAGTTGGAGTACTCTTTGCTTTGGACACGGTATCGATGGCATCCACTTTGAGGACCTCATCCTCTCATGTTGGCTGTCTCCCATTAGGTTGTGACTATCTAAAATTACTCAGCATGTAGATAGTCACAACCTAATGGGAGACAGCCAACATGGCTTTAGACAAGGAAGATCTTGTCTTACTAATCTGTTATGTTTTTTTGAAGGAGTGAATAAACAGGTGGACAAAGGTGAGTCGGTTGATATTGTGTATCTGGACTTTCAGAAAGCCTTTGACAAGGTCCCTTATCAGAGACTTTTGGCAAAACTAAAGAGTCATGGGATAGGAGGCAATGTACTATTGTGGATCAGGAACTGGTTAAAAGATAGAAAGCAGAGGGTAGGGCTAAATGGCCAATTTTCCCAATGGAGAAAGGTGGTGGTCCGCTGCTTTTTGACATATTCATAAATGACCTGGAAAGTGGAATAACGAGTGAGGTTATCAAATTTGCAGATGACACAACTATTTAAAGTTGTTAAAACCCAAGAGGATTGTGAAAAATTGCAAGAGGATCTTGATAAATTGGAAGACTGGGCATCAAAATGGCAGATGAAATTTAATGTGGACAAGTGCAAGGTTATGCACCTAGGGAAGAACAAACCAAACTATGGTTACACGATGCAAGGTTCCACATTAGGAACCACCACCCAGGAAAAAGATTTAGGCGTCATTGTGGATACCATGTTAAAACCCTCGGCCCAGTGTGCAGCGGCGGCGGCCAAGAGAGAAAATAGAATGCTAGGTATGATAAGGAAAGGAATGGAAAATAAAACAAGATATTATAATGCCTCTATCGTTCCATGGTGAGACCGCACCTTGAATATTGTGTGCAATTCTGGTCGCCATATCTTAAAAAGGATATAGCGATTTTAGAAAAGGTACAGAGAAGAGCCACCAAAATGGTAAAGGGGATGGAAGGATACTCCTATGAAAGGCTAAAAAGGTTAGGGCTCTTTAACCTGGAAAAGAGATGGCTGAAGGGAGATATGATAGAAGTCTATAAATTAATGAACAGAGTGGAACGGGTAAACGTAGATCGATTGTTTTACCTTATCAGAATATAGAAAGACTAGAGGACATGCAATGAAGCTACAGGGTAAACTATTTAAGACTAATAAAAAATTTTTTCACTCAGCGTGTAATCAAACTCTGGAATTTGTTACCGGAGGATGTAGTAAAGGCTGTTAGTGTAGCTGGGTTTAAAAAAGGTTTAGACAAGTTCCTGGAGGAAAGGTCCATAAACCATTATTAAGTGACCGAAGATATCAATGCTTGACCCAGTACAAGCATTGTGGAACTTGTCTCTTGGGGAAACTGCTAGGTACGTATGACCTAGATTGGCCACTGTTGGAAACAGAATACTGGGCTTGATGGACCTTGGTCTGACCCAGTATGGCATATCTTATGATCTTATGTTATGTTCTCAAGATATCTTCAAAGTCCAAGCATAAGGCTGCATCAAAGTTTGATGGCACCTCTAGGGGAAGATCTTGCTCAAAGTATCAAGACCCCTCAGATGTTGCCTCTAAGGCGGATCGGCGCTATCCTCCAAAGCCATCGAGGGGCCCCAGGATGCTCCCAAGGCCTCAAGCTACTGGTGCCATGCTCTGGGACTGTAGCACAAATAACAGTTACTGACACCCAAGCATCAACAACTTTGACCAGTGCATACTGGCCATCAAGCACAGCTTTGCAGCCCTTCTCGCAGCCTCTGTACCAATAAGACCTTTGGCTATGGGTATTATCCCATTGACACCAGTTCTGGCCACAGCATCAGGGTTGCCACAGATGACAGACATGTCCTCCCTTGAAACTTAGTGATAGCGGAGCCCAGCCCAAGCGGCTCAGAGGCTGCTGCCTTGAGGCATCGGTACCAGCATCTGGCTTCGGGTGAACACAGAGACCGTCAGTACTTTGAGTCCACCGATTCAAAGTCGCTCGATTCCTGGGGGCCCCGGGATCCACCTTTTGGACCCTTCCCTGCCTCTACAGCAATGCATGTTGCCTCCGGAAGGCATGTCTTCACAGAAGTTCATTCATGACCTAGCCAAAGGTCTCTCTATCATGGTAACTTCAGAGAAGGAGCCAAGAGCAGAAGAACTAGCGATACTCCAGTACCAGCCACCTTACCGGTGCATCGCATTCTTCATGACCTTTTTGCTACAAATGTGGGAGAAGCCTCTCAGTCTCACTTCAAAGTTAGACGTCTTAATACCATGCATCGAGTACCAGTGTCCCAGCTTCCAAAAGCCACAGCTTTCCCACCACTCCATTCTGGTGGAATTGGCGATGCACTGAATGAAAAGTTCAGACTCTCTCCTCTAGGTAGAGAATCAAGAGCTCTCGATGCCTTTGGGTATCGCTACTTCCAAGCATCAAATGCTCTCGGCTAGGATTAACTCCTATATCTTCTCTATGGGAATTTTCTGAGAGAGGTCTCCAGGGATCTTGAGGCATTTGCCCCTCTCCACCCAGATGACAAGAGGGCAGAATATCTCGCCCTAGTTAAGTATAGCCAAAATGTCTAAGTTTATCAATAGGGCTAACTTCGATGCTTTTGAATGCACAAGCAGAGCCTCAGTAATATGTATTGGTGCTTGTGGAATTGCATGGCTTCAGGTCTCAGACCTTGAACAGTAGGTTGAAGATAAGCTGGGTAACATACTTTGCACAGAGAAAAACCTCTTTGGCAAAGATTGGCAAGATAAGGCCTCTCAACTAGAGTCAGAAAATACTACTCTAAAGAGACTGTTCAGAGTAACAGGTGACCTGCTAGGAAAGAGACTACTTTGCAGCAATCTTCCTACAATAAGAGATTCTTTTCTTCCTATCCTCCTCAGTACTGGGGTTCAGACCCCACAGACGAGGCAGCAGCCTCCTAAGTAACAAAAGCCACAGGTGGCAAAATCTCAACCAACTCCACAGCCACAGTCTGCGCCTGTTTTTTGACTTTCTTAGAGAAAATTGCCACCCTGCCTGAGGAGGACACCCCACCTCCTCTACATAGCAAGTAGACTGTCACTATGCCCGCATGTGGCACCTCGGAGCAGTGGACACTTAGCATAGTTTAGGAAGGGTACAGACTTCATCTGAAAACTCTGCCCCTGTCCACATTCAAGGGAGGATATCAAATGCAGCCCCCACTCACTGTTGTCCTACAAGACGAGATGTCATCTTCTGTCTCAGGGCGCCATAGATGTCCCAACATGGAGTGGGCTTCTACTCTCACTACTTTCTCATTCCAAAGAAAACCAGAGGTTACAAGCTCATTCTGGACCTCAGAAACCTCAAGTTTCTAGTCCACAAAGTTCAAGATCTCCCTCGGGACTCCTTCCCTACCTCCAGAATGAGGACTGGCTCTGTTCTCTAGATCTAAAAGAAGCATGTACACGCATTCTCATCCATCCAGGACACAGGAAATATCTACGCTTCACCTTTCAAGGAAAACATTATCAATAGAGTCCTTACCTTCAGACTTGCCTCTGTCCCAAGTCTTCATAAAGTGCATGGTGGTCATGGCTGCATATCTAAGAACTCTGGAGATATTAGTCTTCCCCTACTTAGACAACTGGCTAATAATAAAAGCAAACCCCTCCTAAGAGGTACTGCTTTCTTTGCATCGTACTATCACAGTACTACAACACTTAGGATTTGTTATAAACGTCCCAAAATCCCAGCTCACTCCAACTCAGACTAGAGTTTATCAGAGCCCTACTAGACATGCAACAGTCCAGGTGTTTCTACCCCAGCTCTGTTGTGCCTGTCTAATCAAACTAGCGCCCTAGACACTCCTATGAGATCTGACAGCTCAAGAGATGCTGCAGCTCCTTGTGCACATGGCCTCTACAGTACATGTCATTCCATACGCACAACTACATATGCGGATAGCCCAGTAGACTGGAAGCAGAACTCAGGCCGTCTCTGGGACAGGATCCAAGTCAATGCCCATCTAACCACATTCTTCAGTGGTGGTGGTGGTCTCCAGAAAACCTGCTTGTATGGTCACCTTTTCAGATGCTGTCATGTCAGTGTACCCTGACAAATGCCTCCAAACTGGGTAGGGGAGCCCATCTGGGCAACCTGACTACACAGGGGCTCTGGACAGGGCAAGAGGCAACTCTAGATCAATCTCCTGGAGCTTTGTGCTATCTCCAATACCCTCCGGGTGTTCGAGCAGCACCTCAGAGCGTAAGTCCTAGTCAAGACGGACACTAGCAGGGAGGAACAGGTTCTTGGACCCTCTGTGAGGAGGCAGTACACCTCTGGTCCTTTGCCATTGCCCATCAAATACACCTCCAAGCAGTGTATCTCCCAGGGGAGTCCAGTGTCTTGGCAGACAGACTCGGTCGCATCCTTCTTTCCCAAGAATGGTCTCTACATCTGGACACAACAGCCTACATCTTCCAGACCTGGGGAACTCCAGACATAGATCTGTTCACGACTCTGCAAAATGCCCAGCTTCATTGCTTCTGCACAAGAACTCTGACATCCACCATCCAACAAATGGATGCCTTCCACTTACACTGGGGTCAGGGTCTGCTTTATGCGTTACTTCCTATACTCATTTCCAAGATGCTTTTCAAGCTTCAGTCCGACAAGGGCTCCATGATTCTTATAGCCCCTCACTGGCTGCAGCTGCTGTCTGATCCGGTCTCATCCTCTGCAATTGGGATGTTTGCCAGATCTCATCTCCCAGAACAACGGCTCACTACTCCATCCCAATCCACAGTTTCTCCACCTCACCGCTTGGTTGCTGAGAGCATAACTTTACAATGTTTTGACATTATTCAAGAGGTTAAGACTATCTCTTTGGTTTCTCAGAAGCCCTCCACCAGGTATTCATTCGCTTTTAAGTGGCATAGATTCTCTGTTTGGTGTTCCCAGAAAGATCTCAGTCCCTTTCTGCTCCAGTGGAGTCACTCCAGGATCTCCTCCATCTGTCCTTGACAGGTCTAAAGACAAACTTAGTGATAGTCCACTGTAGTGCCATTGCAGCCTCTCACAATTTACTCGATGGACAGCCCATCTCCACACAACCACTAGTAGCACATTTCATGAGAGGTCTCCTGTTCAAGCTGCCCATTAAGCCACCTCTGGTGGCTTGGGAACTCAATGTTGTCTTAACGCAGCTTCTCAAGCACCCTTTGAACCATTGGCCACGACCTCTCGTGGAAGGTAATCTTCCTAATTGCCCTCACTTCAGTTAGACGCATTAGTGAGTTTCAGGTTTGGCAGCGGATTCTCCCTATACCTGCTTCCGCCATGACAAAGTAGTCCTTCGGACTCACCACACTTTATGCCAAAGGTGGTGTATCCTTTCCATATAAACCAGTCAATTTTACCTTCCAGTTTTCTTTCCCACACTGCATGCGTCTAGAGCAGAAGCAACTCTGCACACTCTTCACACCCCACCCTCCTCCCTTAGGAGTTGTAGGGTTTCACTTACATTTTTTTTTTAATTTTTTTTCCTCAGCTTAAACTCAACTGAAGAAGAGGAGTTGGGAAGGCAGTCATGCAGGCACAGTGGAGTGCTCCCAAAAGCTTTCCAAATGGACACTGGGGAGTGTTCCCATGCAGGCTCCATTAGTACAAACATCACCCATATGTGAAGACTAAATTCCTGCTGTTCCCAGAGATCATCTGTTACAGGTGAGTAACTACACTATACCACTTTATCCTACAGTCAAAGTGGTTTATATTGCAAAGGAGTATTATACATTACATTAAATAGGGAAGTCAACTCGGAGGTAGCATTTAACATTTGCTTAGGTTTGGAAAGTCTAGGGTGTCATTAGACTTACGTGGTCAAGGGAGGAAAGAGTAAGGAGGATGTCAACTTCGGTGGGGGGATAGGGGAGGGAGGTTGTGTAGTTGAGTTAGAGGCTGACTGTGAGGTTGTTGGAAAAGTAGTGATGAATATGAGTTTTATTTATTTTATTTACTTATTTAGCTGTATTTATATCCCGCTTTTCACTGGGTCAAAGCGGTCAATTGGGGGATATATTTAACACGAGGGGATGTGAGACACACACGCTAATACTTACAGGGAACATGGGCAATGGAGGGTAAAGTGGCTTGCCCAAGACCACAAGGAGTGCCTGTAGGACTAGAAATCCCAGTCCCTCCGGCCTGAGATTGCTGTCCCCAGGTGGGACTTGAACCTCCGGCCTGAAGTACCTTGTCCTAACCACTAGACCACTCCTCCCTTTTCTGGATGTTGCTGTGTTCCTTGTGGTCCATAGTTTCTCAAGGATAGAGTTCCATAATTCGTGGAGCATAGAGTGAGAAGGCTCTCTTTGAGGTGGTAGAGCTGGTTTTCATTATGTAGTATGTTCTGAGCTGATTTGTCTTTTTCTATTGGGTATAATTTGAAGTAGGGACTTAGTGTGGCATGGAAGAGCTGTTGAGGATCTTGAAGGTTGTGAGAAGATTTGTATTTTATCAGCAGGTTCTGCACTGCTGGGGTCGTTCTGAGATGGATCTGATGGTGACTCAACTCGGTGCCAAAGCTGAATGCTGCTTCAATTGCCACAGAGATAGAGGCTCAGAACAGACAGCCTAGCTCAGCCCTGGCCAGAGGGTGCCCTCTGTTTCCTCAGTGGCCACCAGTGGGTTATATGCTTCGACATAGAGTGGCATCTGGTGGTGTTGGCTGAATTGGCCATGGAGGTTGTGGTTTGGATACCTGATGATGCTTCTGCAGGTTCCCCTCTGCGTTTCTTTGCAGCCCGGGAGGCTGTTAATGACTGGCTCTTCTGGAAGCTTGCTTCTTGCTTGGCTTTTGAGAGGCCCCAATTAGCACGTAAGAGGTACTCCCACCGTGGTTTCCATGGTCCTCGAGGCTAGGAGAAGTTCTACCAGCCTGGCCTATGTACTTTGGTGTCTTTTTAAATTGGTGCCATCAGCAACAGACTAAACCTCATACAGTGTACTTGACATCCTTGCTTGCCTTTCTTCAAGAGAGTCTGGACAAAAGTCTTTCTTAGTTCCCTGGCGATTCAGGTGGTAGTCGCCTCCTGCTCAAAGGGGGTCAGTAGCGAGGCGGTCTATTGCTTTGCATCCTGATATCTGTTCCCTCAAGCATTTAATTGTTCTCTAGGGGATCGTGGTCTGATTCTGTGGGCCTTGATGTCTGAGCCTTTCAAGCCCTTGAAGTGAGATGTTTAAAGATCCGAACCTTAAGACTTTCTGACTTTCTGGTTGCAGTCTATTCGGCGCAGTGTATCTCAGAACTGCAGCCTTATTATGCAGGTATCTTTATTTACTGTTCTTGGTGGAGGCTGTGTGCATGCAGTCTGTTCCTTGCCCAAGGTGGTTTCAGCCTTCTATCAGGTTGTCAGTTTATCCTTCTCTAAGGAGCATGGTCAAGGGAAGAACAAAGACCTTTGCCTGGTGAATGACTGGAGAGTATTTCTTCAATACTTGAAGGTTATTAACGCCTTTTGCAGGTCTGACCATCTATTTGTACTTTTTGCGAGACTCTAAAGGTGACAAGGCTGACAAGTCTATTTTGAGCAGCTGGGTTAAGGAGGCGATTTGCTTCTGCATATCTGTTGTGGAACAGACAAGTTTCGGGGGGCTTGTGTGCACATTCCACTTGGGCACAAACATTCTCATGGGCAGAGCATAGCTTGGTAGCCCCCTCATTATTTGTTGGGTGACAACGTGGGCATCACTTTCACTTTTGTTGAGCACTACTGCTTGGTTGTCCACACTTGGGCTGAGACAGTCTTTTAGCACAGAAGTCTTGAAAGCTGCTGTCGTCTTCCTGCCTAGTGGTGGCATAGCATTGGTGCATCCTACTTATCTGTACAGGACTAGCAGGACGATATGGAAAGTGACGTTTTACTTACCAGGTGTGTTTGTGTGTCTTTTTTTTTTTGCTAGAGTTCTGGATAACTGCTTGGTCTGCTATTCTCTGTGGTCAGTGCTGCAGGCTCATACTCTTTTGACAAACAGTCTTTTGAAACTGATCCTGTACATAGTTGTAGTTATGTTCTGTTGAACTTTCACTGAGGTATGTATTCTGAGATTCCTCACCATTTGCTTTGATACAAATTTTACTGGAGGCTATCTCTGGTGGTCCTAGCTGATATGGCATGATGGCATAAAAAAAAGTCTATGGAATTTTCCTCCGTCTCCATATCTGTTGGTAGGGGAACCCAACCACCTTGTCTGGACTGGTCTAGTAGGACTCAAGGAAAGGACATTATCTGTTAAGTAAAATGTCTCCATTTAAAATATTCCATTTCAGGTCCTTGCATTTAATTCTTGCTGTGTAGATATTTATCTCCAGGAACAAGCAGGAATGAGTCTTCACATATGGGTATCGTCGGTACCGACGGAGCCTGCGCGGGAACGCTCCCCAGCGTCCAAAAGGAAAGCTTTTGGGAGCATTCCACAGCGCCTGCGTGCTGCCTTCCCGCCTTTCCCAACCGTCTCTCTCCAGTTCTTTTCCGCGGAGCCAGCAGGTCATGTTTCCTGTCACCGCTGAAGAATTTCTATTTTCTTGTTTTCTTTTTCTTATTTTCTTTAGTCGCATGTCTGCCTTCTCGAAGACCGGTACCGCCGGTCTTTTTTCTTTAAAAAAAAAAAAAAAATATTATTTTTGCCTCAGTGCATTTTCTTCTGTGGCCCTAGGCCTACAGTCTTTTTCCTCATGGAAAAGCCCGCCTCCGGGTTTAAAAAGTGCACAAAGTGCAGTGGCACTATTTCTGTCAGACACCCATGATTGGTGTCTAAAATGTTTAGGTCCTGACCATTCCATCGCGGATTGTGAGTCCTGCTCCATGATGTCTAAAAGAGGGTTACAGAATCGGGCAGCCAAGCTCAGTACCCTGTTTCCCTCCGATGCAGCTTCGGTGGCATCGACGTCTTCCAGGGCTGCTGCTTCATCCCATGGATCTCAGGTAACAAAACTTAAGTCCGGTCGGTCCTCAAAGGGTACATCTCCCTCTAAGTATCGATGTTCCCGACATTACCATTGAGGAATCCACACCAGCAAAATTACCCCGGCAGGAGGCTCCAGCTTCCAAAGCATTATCTATGGGGTCACAGGTTGACATCGATGGCACGGCCTCGAACGATCACCTGTTACAATGTTCTGGGGTACCGGCGGTTCCCGGTACCGACATCCAGACGTTGGTGGCGTCGATGGATCAGAACATTCTGACCATGCAGCGTGCCATTACGGCCTTCATACAAGCTGCGACGCCCTCGGTACAACAAACCCCGTTGTCGATACCGGTTCCAGATCCAGCTCCAGTTCCAATACCAGTACCGCATCAGCATCAGCACCGAAAGCAGCGATACGGTATCCAGTGATGCCTATTAGTACCGATCCGGTACCAATGACTCCCGATGTCGATACCCCTCGGTACTCGTATCGGACTCTACAACAGCATCCAAACAGTCGATACTTCGATTCCTCTGAATCTGATGCATCAGAGGTTTCCATCGAAGCATCCGGAGATCCGTCCTCAGGAACCCACTTCTCCAAAAAGGAGAACGTCTCCTCCTGAGGACTTGTCTTTCCAGGACTTTATCAGGGAGGTGACCAGAAGCCTGTCCATTGCAGTAGCCTCTGAAACTGAACCCAGAGCCAAAAAATTGGATGATATTCAATATCCTAAGGCTCCTAAAGAGGCAGCCATTTTACCTATACATGAGATTCTTTATGACCACATGTTAGGTATATGGGAAACTCCTCTTACCACCTCTCCCTTTTCTCGTAGGTTGGACACCATGTATCGTGTTCCTCCTTGTCCTGAATTTCATAAGACTCGGCTTCCTCACCACTCTATTGTGGTAGAGTCTGCTATGAAAAAAATCAAGAGCACAAAAAGACATTCCTCTGCTCCTCCAGGAAGAGAATGCAGAACCTTAGATGCTTTTGGAAGGAAAATCTTCCAAGCCAGTATGCTTGTAGCCAGAATCAACTCCTATAGTCTCTATATGGGGATGTTTCTAAAAGAGGTTACAGACCATCTACACACCTTATCTCCTTTTATGTCAGAGGATAAGAGAAGAATATATTACCTGGCTTAAATATGCACAGGATGTATCCAAGTTTTCCAATTGTGCAGCCTTTGACTCCTTTGAGGGTGCCAGTAGAGCTTCGGCTATTGCCATAGGCGCACGCAGAGTCGCTTGGTTACAAGCCTCTGATTTGGAATCCTGGGTACAGGATGGTCTGGGCAACCTTCCCTGTACAGGGGAGAACCTGTTTGGCAAAGATTGGCAAGCAAAAGCCACCCAGATGGATGCTGAAAATTCTGCTTTAGATAGACTTTCCAAGTCTACTACTACTCCTTTCAAGAAGAGGTTATTCAAGAAAGGATCTTTCCCAAAGAAAGGGAAATTTACTTCGGGTTATACCCAGGCCTCTTCTCAGGGTTGTTTTGCTACAAAGAGACAGCAACAACCAAAACAGGCCAAGCCTCAGGCTGTGAGGACTGCTACGGCCCAACAGCCTTGGCCTTCTCAGGGCCTTTGACTTTCCACTAGAGAACTTAGCTTTTCTGGCTCTAGAACATCCAGAGCCTCTCACCATCCCAGGAAGGTTAGCTCACTTTGCTCCCAGATGGGAACAAATCGCAGCAGAGAAATGGACCCTCTCCATTATAAGGGAGGGGGATACAAGATACATTTCTTAAACCTTCCTCCACACACCATGGTGAAACAGTTTAACTCTCCAACTTCTCTTCTCGACCTTCTAGGTCAAGAGATTACAACCCTTCTTGCCCAAGGGGCAATAGAAGTACCCCTGCTTCAACAGGGCTCAGGGTTCTACTCCCCCTATTTTCTCATCCCAAAGAAAACAGGGGGCTATAGACCCATCCTAGATCTCAGAGTTGAACAAGTTTCTATGCAAGGAGAAATTCAAGATTTCTCTTGGTACTCTCCTTCCATACCTCCAGAGTCAGGACTGGCTTTGTTCTCTAGACCTCAAGGATGCGTACACCCATGTCCTCATCCATCCAACACACAGAAGGTTCCTTCAGTTCCTTTACAAAGGAAAGCACTACCGATACAAAGTGCTTCCTTTCGGTCTGGCCTCTGCTCCAAGAGTGTTCACCAAATGCATGGCAGTAGTAGCTGCATTTCTCCGCACTCTGGGGATATTCGTATTCCCATATCTGGACGACTGGCTCATCCGAGCTCCATCCCAATCAGAGGCCCAGACTTCACCAGCCTGCACAAGGCGTGTTCTTCAGTATCTGGGACTGGTAATCAACATTCCAAAATCCCATCTCACCCCTACTCAGTCTCTAGAGTTCATAGGGGCCTTACTGGATACCACAACTGCAAGGGCCTATCTTCCCCAGGCCCGTTGCCTATGCCTGGTGCAGTTAGCCTCCCAGATTCAGTTAAAATCCCATTTAACTGCTCGAGAGATGTTGCAACTCTTAGGCCACATGGCATCCACAGTGCATGTGGTTCCTTATGCTCGCCTTCACATGAGGGCAGCTCAGTGGACTCTATCCTCCCAATGGACCCAGGCTTCAGGTTGCCTGTCAGACAAAATAGCAACCTCCAGTCGCCTCTTTTGGTCCCTCCACTGGTGGAAGTCCACTCAAAATCTGTTGTTGGGGTCCCCCTTTAAACAGGTGTTACCCCAAGCAACCCTTACAACAGATGCCTCTCCAAGTGGTTGGGGAGCTCATCTTCAAGATCTCTCCGCTCAAGGCATCTGGTCTCCACAGGAGACATCTCTTCATATCAACCTCTTAGAGCTCAGAACAATCTTCTTGGCTCTCAGAGTATTTCACACACTGCTCAGCTACAGGACAGTCCTCATCCATATGGACAGTCAGGTAGCCATGTTCTATGTGAACAAGCAGGGGGGGACGGGCTCTCTGTCGCTTTGCAACGAAGCTCTGAGATTGTGGGCCTTCGCCAGAGAGCATCAAATCCATCTCATGGCAGTATATCTTCCAGGGGTTCAAAACTCTTGGGCAGACAGACTGTCGAGTTCTGCTTCCACACGAATGGTCCCTCCATGGGGACCAGATAGCCAGAGGTTTTCGGATTTGGGGTACCCCAGACATAGACCTGTTTGCAAGTCCGTGGAATGCCAAACGTCCCCGGTTTTGTTCCAGGATTCCATGTCTGAGTTCAGGCCAGGGATGCCTTCCTCCTTCACTGGGGGCAAGACTTCCTCTATGCCTTTCCACCTATTCCCCTAATCCCCAAGACACTGTTCAAGCTTCAGAGAGACAAGGGGTCTATGATCCTCATAGCACCACATTGGCCACGCCAAGTGTGGTACCCTCTACTTCTGCATCTCTCTCAAGCTCCCTCCTTGGACCTGGGGTCTGCTCCAGATCTTCTCTCCCAAGAGGAGGGAACCCCGTGGCATCCAAATCCTCAGTCTCCATCTCAAAGCCTGGTTGCTGAAGGCCTAGACCTTCAAGATTTACACCTTTCTCAGCAAGTGAAGGATATCCTTCATGCTTCCAGAAAGCCTTCCACCAGACGCTCTTATGCTTTTAAATGGAAAAGATTTTTGATTTGGTGTGCAGAAAATGGTCTTTACCCTTCTGCAATACCTTTAAATTCGTTACTGGACTATTTGCTGCATTTATCCCATGCAGGCCTTAAAACAAATTCAATCAGGGTCCATTTGAGTGCTATTGCAGCATCCCTGAAGCCTCTTAATGGACAACCCATTTCCTCTCATCCTCTTATAGCAAGATTCATGAGAGGCCTTCTTTTAACTAAACCTCCCATTAGACCACCTCCAGTGGCATGGGACTTAAATCTAGTTCTTGGCCAGCTTATGAAGCCACCCTTTGAACCCTTAGCCACTATCTCCTTGAAATTCCTTTCCTGGAAGGTTATTTTTCTCATTGCACTCACCTCAGCTCGCCGTATCAGTGAGTTACAAGCTCTAGTGGCTAATCCTCCTTATACAAGGTTCCATCATGACAAGGTAGTTCTCAGAACTAATCCACACTTTATGCCTGAAGTGGTCTCACCTTTTCATCTGAACCAGGAGGTATATTTACTTATCTTCTTTCCAGGACCTCATGCATCAAGTGCAGAGAGGAGTCTCCATACCCTGGATTGCAAAAGAGCACTTGCTTTCTATTTACAAAGAACACAGCAACATAGAAAGCCTTCTCAACTTTTTGTTGCTTTTCATCCTTCCCATTTAGGACTTCCAGTCTCTAAGAGAACTCTATCTAATTGGATTGCTCAGTGTATTTCCTTCGCCTACCAGAGTAGGAATCTTTCTCTGGAAGGCCATGTCACAGCTCACAATGTGAGGGCCATGGCAGCCTCTGTGGCTCATCTAAATTCTGTGTCCATCGACCAAATCTGTCGAGCAGCCACCTGGGCCTCGGTTCATACCTTCACAGCCCATTACTGCTTGGACAAGGATTCCCGCCGGGGTGCCTTGTTTGGTCAGGCTGTTCTCAAACACCTGTTCCATACCTAATCAACTCCTGCCCGCCATCCCTCTCTGGATGCCTGAGATTCATAGGTGGAGATGGAGCCCTCCAGGGACTCACAATCTTGGTAATCTCCCAGGCATCTCTAGCTGGGGAGTCCCCATATGTGAAGACTCATTCCTGCTTGTTCCTGGAGATAGCACAGTTACCTGTAACAGGTGATCTCTGGGAACAGCAGGAATTAGTCTTCACAACCCTCCCACCTCCCCTAGGAGTTGTATCTCTCTTTCCTTTCCTCTCTCTCTCCCTTTGTCTCAGCTTTAAAACTCGAACTGGAGAGAGACGGTTGGGAAAGGCGGGAAGGCAGCACGCAGGCACTGTGGAATGCTCCCAAAAGCTTCCTTTTGGACGCTGGGGAGTGTTCCTGCGCAGGTTCCGTCGGTACCGACAATACCCATATGTGAAGACTAATTCCTGCTGTTCCCAGAGATCACCTGTTACAGGTAAGTAACTGTGCTTTTCCGCAGAGCCAGCAGGTCGTGTTCTTGTCACTGCAGAAGAATTCTTTATTTTTTTCTTTATTTTTCTGTGTCGCGTCTGCCTTCTTCGACGTCAGACCGGTACCGCCGGTCTTTTCTTTCTTCTTTTTAAAAAACAAACAACCTTTTTCTTCAACTGTGCATTGTGGTTTGGGCCTTAGGCCTGAACATTATCTCTAGGAACAAGCAGGAATAAGTCATCACTTATGGGTACGTCGGTACCGACGGAGCCTGCGCGGGAAAGCTCCCCAGCTTTTCAAATGAAAAGCCTTTGGGGCCTCCCACTGCACATGCGCGCTGCCTTCCCGCTTTCCTGACCAGCTCTCCTCAGTTCTTCTTTTTCCACAGAGCCAGCAGGTCGTATTCCTGTCACCGCTGAAGAATTTGTTACTTTTGTTTGTTTCTTTAGACCGCGTACCTGCCTTCCCCATACCGATACCGGTATCGCCGGTCTTTCTTTCTTTCTATATATAAAAAAAAAAAAAAGACTTATTTTTCTTCAGCACAGCTTGGTACCCGGTGTTAGGCCTTAAGGCCTACACAGTTTCTCCTCATGGAGAAGCCAGTCCCTGGTTTCAAAAAATGTACCAAATGCAGTGCTGTTATTTCTGTCACAGACACCCATGAATGGTGTCTCAAATGTTTGGGACCTGAGCACTCCATACCGGACTGCCCATCCTGCACCCAGATGTCTAAACACGGTTTGCAGAACCGGGCTAACAAGCTCCATGTGCTGTTTCCTTCAGAAGCATCACAGTCATCCAGGTCTTCCTCTCCGGATGGATCTCAGGTAACCAAAACTTCTGTGGGCAAATCCTCTAAAAGCAAATCTCTTTCTAAAGATCGAGAGGCTCTCAGTTCTGAGTTCGAGGATTCTGCCCAGGCCAAAAAACCCCGGCGGGAGGTTCCGGCCTCCAAAGCAATCATGGGGTCACAGGTTGACATCGATGGCACGGCCTCGACAGATCACCTGTTGGACTGCTCTGGGGTACCGGCCCATACCGGTACCGACATCCAGGCAGTAGTGGCGTCTATGGGCAGTACTGTCCAGACCATGCAGCAGGCCGTACTGGCCTTCATTAAGGCTGCGACACCCTCGGTACCGATTTTCATCGGTACCGACCCCGGTTCCGGTATCTACACCAGAACCGAGACCATCGACTTCTAAACGTCGATCGGTTTCGCATACCGGATTCCGGCTTTCGCCCGGTACCGATCCCATGCCCGATACGCCCGATGTCGATACCGATCGGTATGCGTATCGTACATTGGAAGCACAGAAAGAGTACTCAGATTCTTCTGATGAATTTAATTCCTCTGATGACTGTTGAGCTTACTCTTCCTGAGGAGCCCTCTTCTCCCAAGAGGAGGATGTCTCCCCCAGAGGATTTATCCTTTCAGGATTTCATTGTTGATGTAGCTAAAGCACTTTCTATTACTACATCTTCTGAAAGAGAACCCAGATCAAAAAAATTGGACATTTTAGGATACTCAAAAGCTCCTAAAGAGGCAGTCACTCTGCCTGTCCATGAAATCCTTCAAGAACACTTGATGGATTTGTGGGAGACTCCTTTAACACTGTCTCCCCATTCCCGCAGGTTGGACACCATGTATCGGGTCCCTCCTTCGCCTGGGTTCCAAAAAACTCAGCTGCCTCACCACTCCATTGTGGTGAAGTCTGCTATGAAGAAAATAGAGTCCTAAGAGGCATTCTTCTACCCCTCCAGGGCGTGAATGTAAGAACCTAGACTCTTTTGGAAGAAAGATGTTCCAGGCTAGTATGCTTATAGCCAGGATCAACTCTTATAGCCTTTATATGGGCAT
Organism: Ichthyophis bannanicus; assembly: GCA_033557465.1. Taxonomy (NCBI): domain Eukaryota; kingdom Metazoa; phylum Chordata; class Amphibia; order Gymnophiona; family Ichthyophiidae; genus Ichthyophis; species Ichthyophis bannanicus. The sequence goes on along the minus strand of CM066039.1, from coordinate 172,788,145 downwards.
GTATCTTGGGCAACTTGCCCTAAAAATACAGAATTTTGCCCCCTTTATCCCTGATGATCAAAAGGCGGACTTCTTTTATATGGTGACACAACTTTCAGAGGTCTCCAAGTTCTCCAACAGGGCAGCCTTTGATTCTTTCGAGGTTGCAGGCAGAGCTTCGGGAATTGCTATTGCAGCCCGACGTCTCGCTTGGCTCCAGGCTTCTAACCTAGAACCCTGGGTTGTAGAAGGCCTCAGGAATCTGCCCTGTACCGGTGAGAACTTATTTGGGGAAGACTGGCAGATTAAAGCTGCTCAAATGGATGCAGAAAATGCCACTCTAGATAGACTTTCCAAGTCTACTTCTACCCCTACCAAAAAGAAGCCTTTTAAAAGGCCTTACTATAAAAAGACCAGATTTCCCACGAATACTGGCCAGCAATCTGCTCAGCCTCGCCTTGCGGCTAAGCGACAACAATCTAAGCAGGTAAAGTCAAAGCCTGCAGTGTCTGCTACATCCCAGCAGGCTCAACCCCCTCAGGGGTTTTGACTTCCCTCTAGAGAACTTGCCCTTTCTGGCTCTAGCACAGCCAGAGCCCCTCACCATTCCTGGAAGGCTAGCTCACTTTGCTCCCAGATGGGAGCAAATAACATCAGAGCAATGGACCCTCTCTATTATCCGAGAAGGCTACAAACTTCATTTCTCCAGCCTTCCTCCCCATACCATGGTGAGGCAATTCAGTTCTCCCCCATCTCTTCTGACCCTGTTGGGTCAGGAAGTCTCTTCTCTCCTTGCCCAAGGGGCAATAGAGGAGGTTCCTCCTCCACAACAGGGGTTAGGTTTCTACTCCCCTTACTTTCTCATAACAAAGAAGACAGGGGGCTTCAGACCTATCCTAGATCTGAGAGAATTGAACAGGTTTTTATTCAAGGAGAAATTCAAAATGCTCTCTCTGGGCCTTCTCCTTCCATACCTTCAGAGTCAGGATTGGCTTTGTTCTCTAGATCTCAAGGATGCGTACACTCATATACTCATCCATCCATCCCACAGAAAGTATCTAAGATTTCTGTTCCAGGGAAAACATTTCCAGTACAGAGTACTACCCTTCGGTCTGGCCTCTGCTCCAAGAGTCTTCACAAAATGCATGGCAGTCGTAGCCGCATTTCTCAGAGGCATGGGAATCTTTGTCTTCCCATATCTGGACGACTGGCTCATCCGAGCTCCATCTCAGTCAGAAGCCCAGATTTCTCTGGACCGCACAAGGCGTATTCTTCAATATCTGGGACTTGTGGTAAACATTCCCAAGTCCCAACTCATCCCTACTCAGTCCCTGGAATTCATAGGGGCCCAATTGGACTCCACCACTGCAAGGGCCTACCTCCCTCTGGTCCGAGGCCAAAGGCTAATAAGCTTGGCCTCCCAGGCTCAGTCCAGAAATCACTTGTCAGCCAAAGAAATGCTGCAACTTCTCGGCCACATGGCCTCCACGGTTCATGTGGTACCTTATGCTCGTCTCCATATGAGAGCAGCTCAATGGACATTGGCCACCCAGTGGTCTCAAGCATCGGGACTGCTGTCAGACCAGGTACTCACCTCAAAACGTCTGTTTTGGTCTCTCCAGTGGTGGACATCCTCCAAAAATCTGTTGTTGGGGACCCCCTTCCAACCTTCGTTGCCCCAAGCAACCCTCACAACAGATGCTTCCCAAACAGGGTGGGGAGCTCATCTTCAACTTCTCTCCACTCAGGGACTCTGGTCTCCCCAAGAGACCACCCTTCATATCAATCTTCTGGAACTGCGAGCAATCTTCCTTGCCCTCAGTCTTCCACACCCTCCTTGCCAACCTGACTGTCCTAGTTCAGACAGACAATCAGGTGGCCATGTTTTATATCAACAAACAAGGAGGGACGGGCTCTCTGTCGCTTTGCAACGAAGCTCTCAGATTATGGGCCTTCGCCAGAGAGCACCAAATTCATCTTCTGGCAGTATATCTTCCAGGAGTTCAAAACTCTCGGGCAGACAGACTCAGTCGAGTTCTGCTTCCACACGAGTGGTCCCTGCATATGGACCAGATACACAGAATCTTCCAGGAATGGGGGACCCTGGACATAGACCTCTTTGCAAGTCCGTGGAATGCCAAACTTCCCCGGTTCTGTTCCAGGACTCCGTGTCAGGGAGCTCAGGCCAATGATGCCTTTCTCCTGCATTGGGGTCAGGAATTCCTGTACGCTTTTCCACCCATTCCTTTGATTCCCAAGACTCTGTTCAAAATTCAGAGGGATCACGGATCCATGATCCTCATTGCTCCACGCTGGCCACGCCAAGTGTGGTTCCCTCTCCTTCTACAGCTCTCCCAGGGCTCCTCCCTGGACCTGGGAGCTGCACCAGACCTTCTGTCTCAGGAGCAGGGGACTTTGTGGCATCCAAACCCCAAGTCCCTACATCTCCGAGCTTGGTTACTGAAGGCTTAAGCCTTCAAGAGTTTAATCTTTCTCAACCAGTGAAAGATATCCTTTATGCCTCTAGGAAACCCTCTACCAGGCGTTCCTATGCTTTTAAATGGAAACGTTTTTCCATTTGGTGTGCTCAACAGGGTCTTGACCCTCTGGCACTTCCTTTGAATTCTCTACTAGACTATCTCCTGCATCTTTCCAATGCAGGCCTCAAGACGAATTCAGTACGAGTCCATTTAAGTGCTATTACAGCATCCTTGAAACCTATAAATGGACAATCTGTTTCCTCTCATCCTCTTATTGCAAGATTCATGAGAGGCCTAACCCTCACTAAGCCTCCCATCCGGCCTCCTCCGGTAGCATGGGACTTGAATTTAGTTCTGGGTCAACTTATGAAGGCTCCCTTTGAACCATTGGTATCTACCTCCCTGAAATTTCTTTCTTGGAAGGTCCTTTTCCTTATTGCAGTCACTTCGGCTCGCCGCATCAGTGAACTGCAAGCTTTGGTGGCGAATCCACCTTATACCAGATTTCATCATGATAAGGTGGTCCTTAGGACGAATCCCCACTTTATGCCTAAAGTGGTCTCGCCTTTTCATCTTAATCAAGAGGTATATCTACCTGTCTTTTTTCCGGCTCCTCATGCATCCAGTGCAGAGAGGAACCTTCATACTCTTGACTGTAAAAGAGCTCTCGCCTTTTACCTCAATAGAACTCAGCCACATCGAAAGTCTTCTCAGCTTTTCGTGGCTTTTGATCCTTCTCATTTGGGACTTCCAGTCACCAAACGCACACTTTCCAACTGGATTGCTCAGTGTATTTCCTTTGCTTACCAGAGTAAGAACATTTCTCTGGAAGGCCATGTCACGGCTCACAATGTGAGAGCCATGGCCACTTCTATGGCTCATCTCCACTCTGTTTCCATAGACCAGATCTGTCGAGCAGCCACTTGGGCCTCGGTGCATACCTTCACAGCCCATTACTGCTTGGACAAGGACTCCCGCCGGGATGCCTTGTTTGGTCAGGCTGTCCTCAAACACCTGTTCCATACTTAAACAACTCCTGCCCACCTTCCCAGAATGGATGCCTGAGATCCATCCGAAGATGGTTACCCTTGGAGGGGGATCTCCCAGGCATCTCAGCTAGGGAGTCCCCATAAGTGATGACTTATTCCTGCTTGTTCCTAGAGATAGCACAGTTACTTACCTGTAACAGGTGATCTCTGGGAACAGCAGGAATTAGTCATCACAACCCACCCACCTCCCCTAGGAGTTGTCTCTCTATTCCTCTATCTTCCTGTCCTCTCTCTCTATTGTCTCAGCTTTAAACTCGAACTGAGGAGAGCTGGTCAGGAAGGCGGGAAGGCAGCGCGCATGTGCAGTGGGAGGCCCCAAAGGCTTTTCATTTGAATAGCTGGGGAGCTTTCCCGCGCAGGCTCCGTCGGTACCGACATACCCATAAGTGATGACTAATTCCTGCTGTTCCCAGAGATCACCTGTTACAGGTAAGTAACTGTGCTTTCTCCTCATGGAGAAGCCCGCTTCCTGGTTTAAAAAGTGCACGAAGTGTGGCGGTACTATTTCTGTCACAGACACCCATGATTGGTGTCTAAAATGTTTGGGTCCTGACCATTCCATCACAGATTGTGTATCCTGTACCATGATGTCTAAAAGAGGTCAGCAGAACCGAGCAGCCAAGCTCAGTACCCTGTTTCCCCTCTGATGCAGCCTCGGTGGCATCGACGTCTTCCAGGGCGGCTGCTTCCTCCCATAGATCTCAGGTAACCAAACAAATCTAGCCGGTCCTCGAAGGGCAAATCTCCCTCTAAGCATCGAGATGCCTCCGGGCTTGTCCTCGGATTCTGCACCGGCAAAATTACCCCGGCGGGAAGTTCCGGCTTCCAAAGCATTATCTATGGGGTCACAGGTTAACATCGATGGCTCGGCCTCAACCGATCACCTGTTGCCGTGTTCTGTGGTACCGGTGGCCTCCACCAGTACCGACATCCAGACTCTGGTGGCGTCGATGGATCAGAAGATTCTGTCCATGCAGCGCACCCTAACGGCGTTTATGCAGGCTTCGATGCCTTCGGTACCGCAACAATCTCCGTTGCCGGTACGGCATCATTTCCGGTGCCAGTAGCGATTGCATCGGCTTCAGTGTCGACTGCAACGGTACCCTGTCCTATGTTGCCCATCGGTACCGAACCGGTACCGCTTACTCCCGATGTCGATCCCACTCGGTACGCGTATCGGGCTTTACAGGAGCATCCAGACAGGTGATACTTCGATTCCTCCAAGGACTCTGAGTCGGAGGCTTCGGTCGAGGCACCGGTACTTCTTCCTCAGGAGTCTGCTTCTCCAAAACGAAGAATGTCTCCTCCAGAGGACTTGTCTTTTCAAGGCTTCATTAGGGAAGTGGCTAGGGGCCTCTCCATTACAGTGGCCTCTGAGTCAGAGCCTAGAGCCAAGCAATTAGATATTTTGCAGTATCCTAAGGCTCCTAAGGAAGCAGCTACCTTACCTATTCATGAGATTCTCTATGATCTCGTGTTGGGCATGTGAGACTCCTCTCACCACCTCTCCTCATTCTCGTAGGTTAAACACCATGTACCGTGTCCCTCCCTGTCCTGGTTTTCATAAGACAACTTCCTCACCACTCTATTGTGGTTGAGTCTGCCATGAAGAAAAAGAGTGCAAAGACACTCATCTAATCCTCCAGGACGTGAATGTAGGACTCTAGATGCTTTTGGCTGAAGGATTTTCCAGGCCAATATGCTTGCTGCCAGAATCAACTCCTATAGTCTCTATATGGGGATGTTTCTAAAGGAAGTCACAGATCTGCAGACTTTAGCTCCTTTTATTTCAGAAGATAAAAGGCAGGAATTTCTCACTTGGCTCAAACATGCCCAAGATGGTTTCCAAATTCTCCAACCGTGCAGCCTTTGACTCTTTTGAATGTGTAAGCAGAGCCTCGGCTATTGCCATAGGTGCACGCAGAATTGCTTGGTTACAAGCCTCTGATTTGTAACTCTGGGTCCAAGATGAGTTGGGAAACCTTCCTTGTACAGGTGAAAACCTGTTTGGCAGGGATTGGCAAGCAAAGGCCACTCAGATGGATGCTGAGAACTCTGCTTTGGATCGACTTTCAAAGTCTTACCTCTGCCCCTGTTAAGAAAAGATTGTTCAAAAAGACATCTTTTTCTAAAAAGGGAAGATATTATCCTGCTCATGGGCAGACATCTTCTGCAGGTCGTTTTGCTGCAAAGCATCAGCAACCACCTAAACAGGCCAAGTCAAAGGCTGCCAGGCCTACCACAGCCCAGCAGCCTCAACCTCCTCAGGGCCTTTGACTTGCAACTAGAGAACCTAGCCTTTCTAGCTCTGGAAAAACCAGAGCCCCTCACCATTCCAGGAAGGTTGACTTACTTTGCTCCCAGATGGGAGCAAATCACAGCAGAGCAATGGACCCTCCATCATAAAGGAAGGGTACAAGCTTCACTTAAGCCTTCCTCCTCACACCATGGTGAAACAGTTCAATTCTCCAACATTTCTCCTCAACCTTCTAGGTCAGGAGATTGCTACCCTTCTTGCCCAAGGGGCAATAGAAGGAAGTACCTCTTCTTCAACAGGGCTCAGGGTTCTACTCCCCTTATTTTCTTATCCCAAAGAAAACAGGGGGCTACAGACCCATATTAGATCTCAGAGAATTGAATAAATTTCTTTTCAAGGAGAAATTCAAAATGATTTCTCTAGGGGCTCTGCTTCCATACCTTGAGTCAGGACTGGCTTTGTTCTCTAGATCTCAAGGATGCGTACACCCATGTCCTCATCCATCCAACACACAAAAGGTTCCTTCGGTTCCTTTTTCAAGGAAAGCACTACCAATACAGGGTGCTTCCTTTTGGTCTGGCCTCTGCACCAAGGTTGTTCACGAAATGCATGGCAGTAGTAGCTGCATTTCTCCGCATTCTAGGAATATTCGTATTCCCATATCTGGACGACTGGCTCATTCGAGCACCATCCCAGTCAGAGGCCCAGACTTGTCTAACCTGCACAATGCGTATCCTTCAGTATTTGGGACTAGTAATAAACATCCCAAAATCCAATCTCACCCCTACTCAGTCTCTAGAGTTCATAGGGGCCTGGCTGGATACCACAACTGCAAGGGCCTATCTTCCTCAGGCCCGTTGCCTACGTCTGGTGCAGTTAGCCTCCCAGATTCAGTTAAAGTCCCAATTAACTGCTCGAGAGATGTTACAACTATTAGGCCACATGGCATCCACTGTGCATGTGGTTCCATATGCTCGCCTTCACATGAGGGAAGCTCAATGGACTTTGTCCACCCAATGGACTCAGGCATCAGGTTGCCTGTCAGACAAAATAGCAAACTCCAGTCGCCTTTTTTTGGTCTCTCCAGTGGTGGAAGTCCTCTCAAAACCTGTTGCTGGGGTCCTCTTTTCAGCAACCGCTACCCCAAGCAACTCTCACAACAGATGCTTCTCCAAAGGGTTGGGGAGCTTATCTGCAAGATCTCTCCACCCAGGGCATCTGGTCTCCACAGGAGACTTCTCTGCATATCAATCTATTGGAACTCAGAGCAATATTCTTAGCTCTGTGATCTCCAGGAACAAGCAGGAATAAGTCCTCACATATGGGTACGTCGGTACCGACGGAGCCCGTGCGGGAAAGCTCCCCAGCTTCTTAGAATAGAAGCTTTTGGGACCTCCCACTGCACATGCGCACTGCCTTCCCGCCTTCCTGAACAGCTCTCCTCAGTTTCTCTTTTTCCGCGGAGCCAGCAGGTCGTGTTCCTGTCACCGCTGAAGAAATTGTTATTTTATTTGTTTCTTTAGACCGCGTACCTGCCTTCCCCATACCGATACCGGTATCGCCGGTCTTTTCTTTCTTTCTTTAAAAAATTATAATTCTTTTTTCTTATTTTTTAGCTTTTTGGTCACTTCAGAGAGGCCTCTCGGCCTACTCAATTTCTCCTCATGGAGAAGCCAGCCCCTGGATTTAAGAAGTGTACCAAATGTAATGCTGTTATTTCAGTCACAGACACCCATGACTGGTGTCTGAAATGTTTGGGGCCTGACCATTCCATACCGGACTGCCCATCTTGCTCCCACATGTCTAAACGTGGGCTGCAGAACCGGGCCAACAAATTCCATGTGCTGTTTGCTTCAGAGAATACAGCATCACAGTCATCCAGGTCTTCTTCTCCGGATGGATCTCAGGTAACCAAACCTTCTGTGGGCAAGTCCTCAAAGAGCAAATCTCCTTCAAAGCATCGAGAGGCTCTTAGCTTAGAACTTGAGGACCCTGCCCCAGCCAAACAACCCCGGCGGGAAGTCCAACTTCCAAAAACGCCAATTCAGGGGTCTCAGGTTGATATCGATGCTACGGCCTCGACAGATCACCTGTTAGCCTGCTCTGGGGTACCGGGTCACTCCGGTACCGACATCCAGGCAGCTATGGCGTCCATGGGCGATACTGTACAGTCCATGCAGCAGGCCGTCATGGCTTTCATTAAAGCTGCAACGCCATCGGTTCCGCTTTCAGCGGTTCCGGGCCCGATACCGGTATCGTCCGCCATGCCGGTATCGAGGCCGTCCACCTCTAAACGCAAGTCGGTACCGTATGGGCTTTCGCTCCATACCGGTTCCATACCCGATACGCCCGATATCGATACCGATCGGTACGCGTATCGTGCGTTAGAGGAAAGCACCGATTCCTCTGAGGATTTTCACTCCTCTGATGATTCTGCTGAGTTTTCACTCAACTTACCTGAGGAGCCCTCTTCTCCTAAAAGGAGAATGTCCCCTCCAGAGGATTTGTCCTTCCAGGACTTTGTTTTAGATATGGCTACAGCCCTTTCTATTACCACATCCTCTGAAAAGGAACCCAGATCCAAAAAACTGGATATTTTGGGATACTCAAAGGCCCCTAAGGAGGCAGTTACCCTGCCTATCCATGAAATCCTTCAAGAACAACTGATGGATTTCTGGGAAAATCCTTTGACTTTGTCTCCTTATTCCCGTAGGTTGGACACCATGTATAGGGTCCCTCCTTCTCCTGGTTTCCAAAAGACTCAATTGCCCCACCACTCTATTGTGGTGAAGTCTGCAATGAAGAAGATTAGGAGTACCAAAAGGCACTCTTCCACCCCTCCAGGACGGGAATGTAAGACTTTGGACTCTTTTGGTAGGAAAATTTTCCAGGCTAGTATGCTTATAGCCAGGATTAATTCCTACAGTCTCTATATGGGCATGTTCCTGGAGGAACTTGCCAAAAAGGTGCGGCATTTTGCCCCCTTTATCCCTGAGGATAAAAAGCAGGGTTTCCTTTCCCTAGTGAAACAACTCTTAGAGGTTTCTAAGTTCTCTAATAGGGCAGCATATGATTCCTTTGAGGGAGCCAGTAGGGCTTCGGGCATTGCTATTGCAGCCCGACGTCTTGCTTGGCTCCAGGCCTCTGATCTGGAACCTTGGGTTCTAGATGGCTTACGTAATCTGCCCTGTACAGGTGAGAACTTATTTGGGGAAGAGTGGCAAATCAAAGCCACCCAGATGGATGCTGAAAATGCCACCTTGGAAAGACTTTCAAAGTCCACTTCAATTCCTACTAAGAAAAAGTCTTTTAAAAGGCCTTACTATAAGAAGGCCAGAGTTGCTTCAAATACTGGCCAGCAGTCTTCTCAACCTCGCTATACTGCTAAGCGTCAGCAATCCAAACAAGCACGAGCTAAGCCTGCAGCAGCTACTGTAGCTCAGCAGGCTCCAACCCCTCAGGGGTTTTGACTTGCTCCTAGGGAACTTGCCACTTCTGGTTCTAACACAACCAGAACCTCTCACCATACCCGGAAGGTTGGTTCACTTTGCTCCCAGATGGGAACAAATCACAACAGAACAATGGACCCTCTCTATCATTCGAGAGGGTTACAAACTTCATTTCTCCAGCCTTCCTCCCCATCATATGGTGAGACCATTCAATTCTCCCCCATCTCTCCTAACCCTGTTGGGTCAAGAGGTTTCCTCTCTTCTTGCCCAAGGGGCCATAGAAGAGGTTCCTCTTCCTCAACAAGGGTCCGGTTTCTACTCCCCTTATTTTCTCATTCCAAAGAAGACAGGGGGATTCAGACCAATCCTAGATCTGAGAGAATTGAACAAATTTCTCTTCAAGGAGAAATTCAAAATGCTGTCTCTCGGCATTCTCCTTCCTTACCTCCAGGGTCAGGACTGGCTTTGTTCTCTAGACCTACAGGATGCGTATACACATATACTCATCCATCCATCCCACAGAAAGTATCTTCGCTTTCTGTTTCAGGGAAAACATTTCCAATACAGAGTACTCCCCTTCGGTCTAGCCTCTGCTCCAAGAGTATTCACAAAATGCATGGCAGTCGTAGCCGCATTTCTAAGAGGCATGGGAATCTTTGTCTTCCCATATCTGGACGACTGGCTCATCCGAGCTCCAACTCAGTCACAGGCCCAGATTTCCCTGGACCACACAAGGAGCCTTTTGCAGTATCTGGGACTGGTAGTAAACCTTCCCAAGTCCCAACTCATCCCTACTCAATCTCTAGAATTCATAGGGGCCCAGTTGGACACCATCACTGCAAGGGCCTACCTTCCACAGGTTCGAGGCCAGCGCCTCCTGAGTTTGGCCTCCCAAGCTCAGTCCAGCACTCACTTGACAGCCAGGGAAATGCTACGCCTACTGGGTCATATGGCCTCCACAGTGCATGTGGTGCCCTATGCTCGTCTTCATATGAGAGCAGCTCAATGGACCCTGGCCACTCAGTGGACTCAGGCGTCAGGAGCGCTCTCAGACCAAATACAAACCTCCGATCGTCTGTTTTGGTCCCTCCACTGGTGGACTTCCACCAAGAATCTGTTGTTGGGGGCTCCATTTCAACCATTGCTACCCCAAGCAACCCTCACAACAGATGCCTCCCAAACAGGGTGGGGAGCCCATCTGCAAACTCTCTCCACTCAGGGCACTTGGTCTCTACAGGAGACCACCCTTCATATCAATCTTCTGGAACTGCGAGCAATTTACCTTGCCCTCAAGGTCTTCCACTCCCTCCTAGCCAACCTCACTGTCCTAGTTCAGACGGACAATCAGGTGGCCATGTTTCACATAAACAAACAAGGAGGGACGGGCTCTCTGTCGCTTTGCAACGAAGCTCTAAGACTATGGGCCTTCGCCAGAGAGCATCAGATTCACCTGCTAGCAGTGTATCTCCCAGGAGTTCAAAACTCTCGGGCAGACAGGCTCAGTCGAGTTCTGCTGCCACACGAATGGTCCCTACATTTGGACCAAATAAACCGAATCTTTCAGGAATGGGGGACCCCGGACATAGACCTCTTTGCAAGTCCGTGGAATGCCAAACTTCCCCGGTTCTGTTCCAGAACTCCGTGTCAGGGAGCTCAGGCTACGGACGCCCTTTCTCCTGAATTGGAATCAGGCATTCCTATATGCCTTTCCACCCATTCCTTTGATTCCCAAGACTCTGTTCAAACTCCAGAGGGATCATGGAACTATGATCCTCATAGCTCCACGCTGGCCACGCCAAGTGTGGTTCCCTCTACTTCTACAGCTCTCCCAGGGATCCTACTTGGATCTGGGAGCTGCGCCAGACCTCCTGTCTCAGGAGGAGGGGACTTTGTGGCACCCAAACCCCAAATCCCTTCACCTCAGTGCTTGGTTACTGAAGGCTTAAGCCTTCAAGACTTTCATCTTTCCCAACCAGTGAAAGATATCCTTTCTGCCTCTAGGAAACCCTCTACCAGGCGTTCCTATGCTTTCAAATGGAAACGTTTTTCCATTTGGTGTGCTCAGCAGGGTCTTGACCCTCTGGCACTTCCTTTGAATTCTCTTCTTGATTATCTCCTGCATCTATCCAATGCAGGCCTCAAGACGAATTCGGTAAGAGTCCATTTAAGCGCTATTGCAGCATCCTTGAAACATATAAATGGACAACCTATCTCCTCTCATCCTCTTGTTGCAAGATTCATGAGAGGCCTGACTCTCACTAAACCTCCCATCAGACCACCCCCGGTCGCATGGGATTTGAATCTAGTGCTCGGTTCAACTTATGAAGCCACCTTTTGAGCCAATGTTTTCCACCTCCTTGAAATTTCTTTCCTGGAAGGTCATCTTCCTCATTGCAGTCACTTCGGCTCGCCGCATCAGTGAGCTGCAGGCTTTAGTGGCTAATCCACCTTACACAAGATTTCATCATGATAAGGTGGTCCTTAGGACGAATCCCCACTTTATGCCTAAAGTGGTCTCGCCTTTTCATCTTAATCAAGAGGTATATCTACCTGTCTTTTTTCCAGCTCCTCATGCATCCAATGCAGAGAGGAACCTTCATACTCTGGATTGTAAAAGAGCTCTCGCTTTTTACCTTAATAGGACTCAGCCACATCGAAAGTCTTCTCAACTTTTTGTGGCCTTTGATCCTTCCCATTTGGGACTTCCAGTCTCCAAGCGTACACTTTCCAATTGGATTGCTCAGTGTATTTCTTTTTGCTTACCAGAGCAAAAACATTTCTCTGGAAGGCCATGTCACTGCTCACAATGTGAGGGCCATGGCAACTTCTATGGCTCATCTGCACTCTGTTTCCATAGATCAGATCTGTCGAGCCGCTACCTGGGCCTCGGTTCATACCTTCACAGCCCATTACTGTTTGGACAAGGACTCCCGCCGGGATGCCTTGTTTGGCCAGGCTGTCCTCAAGCACCTGTTCCATTCCTAAACAACTCCTGCCCACCTTCCCAGAATGGATGCCTGAGATCCATACGAAGATGGCGAACCTTTACAGGGGATCCCATGCATCTAAGCTAGGGAGTCCCCATATGGGAGGACTTATTCCTGCTTGTTCCTGGAGATAGCACAGTTACTTACCTGTAACAGGTGATCTCTGGGAACAGCAGGAATTAGTCCTCACAACCCACCCACCTCCCCTAGGAGTTGTATCTTTTATCTATCTATCTTCCTGTCCTCTCTCTGTTGACTCAGCTATAAACTCGAAACTGAGGAGAGCTGTTCAGGAAGGCGGGAAGGCAGTGCGCATGTGCAGTGGGAGGTCCCAAAAGCTTCTATTCTAAGAAGCTGGGGAGCTTTCCCGCACGGGCTCCGTCGGTACCGACGTACCCATATGTGAGGACTAATTCCTGCTGTTCCCAGAGATCACCTGTTACAGGTAAGTAACTGTGCTTTCCATACCCTGCTCAGCTACAGGACAGTCCTCATCCATACGGACAACCAAGTAGCCATGTTCTATGTGAACAAGCAGGACGGGACTGGCTCTGTCGCTTTGCAACGAAGCTTTGCGACTGTGGGCCTTCGCCAGAGAGCATCACATCTAACTTCTGGCAGTATATCTTCCAGGCGTTCAAAACTCTTGGGCAGACAGACTCAGTCGAGTTCTGCTTCCACACGAGTGGTCCCTCCACATGGACCAAGTAGCCAGGATTTTTTTGAATTTGGGGAACCCCGGACATAGACCTCTTTGCAAGTCCGTGGAATGCCAAACTTCCCCGGTTCTGTTCCAGAATTCCATGTCAGGGAGTTCAGGCCAAGGATGCCTTCCTCCTTCACTGGGGTCAAGACTTCCTTTATGCCTTTCCACCAATTCCCCTAATTCCCAAAACACTATTCAAGCTTCAGAGAGATTGAGGGACCATGATCCTCATAGCACCACATTGGCCATGCCAAGTGTGGTACCCTCTACTTCTGCATCTCTCTCAAGCTCCCTCCCTGGACTTGGGCTCTGCACCAGACCTTCTATCCCAGGAAGAAGGAACGTTGTGGCACCCAAACCCCCAGTCTCTCCATCTCAGGGCTTTGTTGCTGAGGGCCTAGACCTTCAAGATTTTCATCTCTCCCAGCAGGTCAGATGTTCATGCCTCTAGAAAGCCTTCTACTAGACATTCCTATGCTTTCAAATAGAAAAGATTTACCATTTTGTGTTCAGAGAAGGGTCTAAACCCTCTTGCAATACCTCTGAATTCTCTACTAGAGTATCTCCTGCATCTATCCCATGCAGGTCTGAAAACAAATTCAGTAAGAGTCCATTTGAGTGCTATTGCAGCGTCCCTCAAGCCTCTCAATGGACAACCTATCTCCTCTCATCCTTTTATAGCAAGATTCATGAGAGGTCTTCTTTTAACTAAACCTCCCATTAGACCACCTCCAGTGGCATGGGACTTAAACCTGTTTCTTGGCCAGCTCATGAAGCCACCCTTTGAACCTTTAGCCGCCGCCACCTTGAAATTTCTTTCATGGAAGGTTATTTTTCTCATTGCAGTCACCTCAGCACGCTGCATCAGTGAGTTGCAAGCTTTGGTGGCTAATCTACCTTATACAAGTTTCCATCATAAGGTAGTCCTCAGGACCAATCCACACTTTATGCGTAACCGAGGGAGCCGCTGCTGACAAATTCCATCGCTGAGCTCCTGCCCAATCGGGGCAGTGGGAGAGAAGCCCGCGGCAGCCTCAGCACACATAAAAGCGGTGTCCCTACAGGGTGTGCCTGCGCCTGAGCGTGGCACAGAGGCGCAAACAGGGCCATACCCAACAGACCTGAAAGCTCCAAAACAGCAAAACAAACAGCACAACCGCAGCATTCGCAGCAACGAGGAACACGCCAACCCACTACAGCAGAAGAAATACAACAACGGCGAACAAAGATCCTACCACCTCAAGGGAGCAACAATGAAACACACCTGGCCCCCAAGCACCAGGTACTCTCACCGAACATGCCACCCTTCCTAGCCCCCATCTACCTCCTCACACCTCTCCTGACCCTATACCCCTCCCCCACAGGCATACCCAATAACCTACTTATGCCTAATATCACAACAGCACAACCCACACCCACCTGCAACCCTAAACAATTCCACTCTCACACACTGCATACACCAACCCATACCCTCAACACCCCAAACTGCCACCACCTCTCCATCTCAATAAATGCATGCTCAGTTAGGAACAAGTATCACTTACTCCCGGACCTAATCACATCTAAGAAGATCGACATCCTATGTCTAACAGAAGCCTGGCTAACAGATAGTGACACAGTGATAATGAATCAGCTAACCCCAAAAGGATACAACCTCCATCACTGCTCTCGAGCACACTCCAAAGGTTGAGGTGTAGCCATCGTAGCAAAAGCTGACCTCCATCTTAGAACCCACTCTTCAGAAACCACCAATGAAGCAGATCTCCTCACCCTCACCAACAAACACCTTTTGATATGTCTAATCTACCGTCCACCTACCACGAACAGCGACCTATCAAGAATGCTACAATTGATATCTGAGAGCACCAGCTCGGCAAAGGAACAAATCATCCTAGGTGACTTTAACCTCCCTTCACTTCAAGAGGAACAAGCAGAAACCTTCACCAACGCCATGACAGCAATGAATATGATACAAATCATACAAGAACCCACACATGAAAAAGGAAACACTGGACCTCATATTCCTAAACTCCCTAACTGTCTCATCATACAACAACCTGCAGCTCTCACCTGTACCCTGGTCCGACCACTACCTCCTTGCCATATCCCACTCCTACCAACCTATAACCAACAAGGAAGACGCATACCACGCTAGAAGATTTAAAACATTCAACAAAGAGGACTTCTTAGCACAAACTATGCCCAAACTACAAACAAACTCTAATAACATTGACCTAATTCTCAACTGGAATACCACGATCTCCACTGCATCCAAAGCACCAGCAAACAAAACCACCACAAGGCATCCTTCCAAAAAAGCCAGATGTTCACTCCCACCCTCTGCAAACTAAAAACAAAACTCAGAAGAACAGAAAGAAAGAAAATGGAGAAAAAACAAAAATGACAGCGATAAAGCGAAATACTTATATGAACTCAAAGCATACCATTCTGAGACCGACAAAGCAAAGAAAACCTACCACACGAAAATCATAAACACATCCATAAATAAACCTCGTGAACTCTTTCAGATTGTCAAACAATTGACAAAAACTCCCAATAACTCTGACCAACTACCAAAGGATCTATACTGGCCTGACAATACAAACAGCTCCAACAACCACAAAACCCACATCTGAACTCTGAGGCAACTACAACAAACCACCACCCCAACATACACAATGACTGGACTACCTTCAAGGAAACCACTGCAGAAGAAATATCGTCCATCTCCCGGCTAAACACCACCACCTCTCCGCTTGACCCCTGCCCCGCCGACTGGATAAAGAAATCCAAAGAAGACCTGAGCACACCATTAACCCATATTGTCAACGAATCCTTCTCCCAAGGTCGCATGCCAGACATCCTTAAAACTACGATTTATTCGTCCATCCTTAAAAAAAACAAAACCTGGATCCCCTAGACCCTGCATCCTACAGACCGATTAGCAAGCCTACCATTTACCGCCAAGATAATCGAAAAGAGCAGCAGCTTCAAGAACACCTAGACAACAACATACTGGACCCACAACAGCACGGCTTCTGCCCATTATATGGAGTCGAGACCCTCATGACCACACTGATGAACACCCTCACCATAGGAACCCAAGAAAAACACTCTGGCTATGCCATGATCTTCCTTGACATATCCGCAGCCTTCGACACCATCTCCCCCAACATCCTCTTAAGAAGATTGCAGTCAATTGGGATTAAAGACACTGTACTCCAATGGTTTCAGTCCTATCTAACCAACAGACAACAACTGATCCGTACCAGCACCTCGACCTCGCCCCCTTTCCAGCAACACCAAGGAGTACCACAAGGATCCACCCTCTCAGCCATGCTCTTCAACATCTACCTACAACCACTCTGTTCAGTCATACGTACCCACAACATTAACCTCCATATATATGCTGACGATATCATGCTCTACGCCCCAATTACAACCACAAGCCCAACAAATACTCATCTTTCAGCATGCTTCTCCGAAGTGTCACACTGGCTACAAGAAAACAACCTATCCATAAACATAAAGAAAACTGAAGCCCTCATAGTAACAAAAGACCCAGACTTCACTCCACCCACACACTTCAACATAGGACCCACACGCATTCAAATACAGCCACAAATAAGATATCTAGGCATTATCCTTGACCAAGCTCTTACCCTCAAGCAACAAATTATCAAAACCTCAGGAAATATATTCCATAACAATACAATACAATGGCTCAGACCCCTCCTCGAACCCCCAAACTTCAGGACGGCTATGCAAGCTATGACACTCCCACATCTGGATTATTGAAACATAATCTACCATGGACTACCAGCCACACAGACCAACCCCCTCCGAACTGCACTGAACACCACAGCAAGAATCATCCAGAAAGCAAAGAAAAGCGACCACATCACTCCAATTCTAAGAGACCTACACATACTTCCCTTCGAAGCAAGAACTAAGTACAAATCCATCCTACTCACCCACAAAGCCATCCATCAAGCACAGAATACCCAACTTCGCACCCTACTAACCCGTCCAGCCCACGGCAAATCAACTAGATGAGCCTCCAGCAACTACCTCAGTCCCCCACAAAAGAACCAAATGCTCTCAACGGACAATGCAACCGAGCATTTGAACTTTATGTACCTTCCTTATGGAACTCACTACCGAGCCACCTCAGAAACAATAACAATCTACCATCATTCAGAAAACCAGCTAAAAAACATCCTATTTCAAGAATACTTCAAGACAACCCCTACCAAAAAATGCACCAACTCCTGAACTCCCTCATCTTGTTACCCCTGAACAACTGCTCTGTACTGTCCACGTCTAAAGTCTGTCTTATGTTGAAATCATCAATGTTGCCCCCCCTGGTGATGGTCCCACCCTGATACTTAATTCCCCCCACCCTTATATGTAACACCGCTTTGACCTGGTGAAAAGTGGGATATAAATATAGTTAAATAAATAAATAGTGGTCTCGCCTTTTCATCTGAACCAAGAGGTATATTTACCTGTATTTTTTTTTTCCAGGACCTCATGCATCAAATGCAGAGAGGAATCTTCATACCTTGGATTGTAAGAGCTCTCGCTTTTTATTTACAAAGAACACAGCAACATAGAAAGTCTTCTCAACTCTTTGTTGCTTTTGATCCTTCTCATTTAGGACTTCCAGTCTCTAAGAGAACACTGTCCAACTGGATTGCTCAGTGTATTTCTTTTGCCTACCAGAGTAGGAACATTTCTCTGGAGGGCCATGTCACAGCTCACAATGTGAGCTATGGCAGCCTCAATGGCTCATCTAAACTCTGTGTCCATCGACCAAATCTGTCGAGCGGCCACCTGGGCCTCGGTTCATACCTTCACAGCCCATTACTGTTTGGACAAGGACTCCCGCCGGGATGCCTCGTTTGGTCAGACTGTTCTCAAACACCTGTTCCATTCCTAATCAACTCCTACCCACCTACCCTGGTCGGATGCCAGAGATCCATGGGGGGAGGTAGAGTCCTTTTCAAGGGCACACAACCTGGGGTCTTCCCCTGGCATCTGCAGCTAGGGAGTCCCATATGTGAAGACTCATTCCTGCTTGTTCTTGGAGATAGCACAGTTACTTACCTGTAACAGGTGATCTCTGGGAACAGCAGGAATAAGTCTTCACAACCTACCCACCTCCGCTAGGAGGTGTATCTCTCTATCTTTCCTTTCCTCTCTCTCTCTTTCTCAGATTTAAAACTCGAACTGGAGAGAGGTGGTTGGGAAAGGCGGGAAGGCAGCGCGCAGGCGCTGTGGGATGCTCCCAAAAGCTTTCTTGACGCTGGGGAGCGTTCCCGCGCAGGCTCCGTCGGTACCGACGAAACCCATATGTGAAGACTTATTCCTGCTGTTCCCAGAGATCACCTGTTACAGGTAAGTAACTGTGCTATATCCCACCTACCAAAAATGTATATTGAAGATTTGCATCCATAATTTAAAACTTATTGTAAAACAGCCTTTCCTGATCGTCTCTCCGGGCCAGTCCAGGAACAAGAGGGTTGTCAATCTTCTTCAGCAACTGAGGACTGAAATCTGAAGTTTTGCAGGCTTGGTATCTGGCTCCCTCTGCTGGTCGCACCTCAGTCTTTTCAGTCCTCAGCAGCTGAAGGACCGTTCCTGGCTGGCTCCTCTTCAGCGAGTTTTCTTTGGTTCTGCTTTTATTTCTTTGACAGCTTTTCTTCCTAAATTTCCTGGGTAGAGCCCTAGCAGGGTTTTTCCCCCATTCCAAGGAAAGGTTGACAGGCATATGTTGAGGCAGCTGCTCTGGGGGTTGATGGAGGCAGAGCCTATCTTTTAATCACCCCGGGGCTTGAGAGAGAGGGAGCAGTGCAGTGCTGGGAGCCCCAGATACCTTCCTGCTACCCTCGGTGCTTTCGGTGTCTGCCCACTGGCAGTGGGTGTCTGAGCCGAAGTGATTTTCCTGCCGCACCACCGTTCTCTGCCTGCAAGGTACGTTGTTGGGTTTTTTTTCCTGTCTTTGGGCTTGTCAGGGCAGCGTGCTTCTGCACCGCGGTTTCTTTTTCTTCATCGCAGCAGTGCTCTGGGCAGATTTTCGTCGCAGTTTTGCTGCGGGGGTGATTTTTTTTACCTCCCCGGCACTGCGGGCGGCTGGCTTCGCGGTTTAGCTCTGTTTTTCAGGGTTCTGGGGTTGCCGGTCATGGATGGTTCCTCGGAGGGCTGCGCTCAAAGCAGTTCTGTTTTGGCGGGAACGGCAGCCATTTCTGAGGCAGCTCCAGTAACTCTCGTGGCTCAGGAAAAACTGGCAAAAAAGAGGACCAAATCCAAGCGGCAGGGACAAGTGGAGGATGCTCCCCCACAGTCCCTACCTGATATTTCGCAGGGGATGCAGTCTTTTCTGCAGATTTTATCTTGGCCCTCCATCAGGCTTATTGTATTAAATGGCAGCAGGCCCAGCTCAGGCCTTCTGTCTCGGTGGCTGCACCTGGTGCCAGCTCTCTGCCCTCGTCTGCGCCTGGGGGTAGCTCTTTGCCCTCTCTTTCAGATCCGGGCGAGGGTCCCTCTAAAGTGGTGGCCCCAGTAGCGGTTGAGGAGGCTAAGCCTCCTCGGACCTCCCAGGGATGGAGGAAGGCAAACTCCTCTGACTCCGGGTTGGAGTGGCCACCTGACTTGGAGGATGCGGATTTGGGTGCTGGCGAGGATCCCAACACCTTTCGTGTTTTTCGGAAGGAGGAATTGGGGGCCCTCATTTCCCAGACTTTGTCGGCGCTCAATATTGCCCTTCCCGCGGCATCGGAGGCGCCTTTGGAAGATCCTCTGCTGCAGGGGTTTAAAACGGAGCAACGGTGTTTTCCTGTACAGAGTCATGAAGCAGATGGTGGAATCTGAGTGGGAATGCCCAGAAGCTTCGTTGAGAGGAGCGCGGGCTATTGGGCGTTTGTATCCTTTGCCGCAGGACGAACTTGCATTATTGAAGATGCCTAAGGTGGATGCCTTGGTGATGGCAGTCACCAAGAAGACCACCATTCCGGTAGAAGGTGGTGCAGCGCTCAAGGATCTGCATGATAGAAAGCTAGAGGCTTTATTAAAACAGACGTTTGAAGCCAGTGCTCTTTCGTTACGAGCGGCTATTTGTGGGGCGTTTGTTTCCCAGGCGTCCATTCGTTGGATTCAGGGATCTTCTGTCGCACGCCCCGATCAAGAGGAGGGCGCCAAACTTGAGAGTGCGGCTGCTTATTTGGCTGATACCTTTTACGATCTAGTACGCATTTCCGCGAAGTCCCTGGCTTCGGTGGTAGCAGCTCGTCGCTTTCTTTGGTTGCGGAATTGGTCGGCGGATGCTTCCTCCAAAGCTAGGCTCAGTAAACTGCCTTATAAAGGCTCGCTGCTTTTTGGAGCGGCTTTGGAAAAGATTGTGAAGGATCTTGGAGATTCCAAGGGAGGTCGGCTTCCTGAAGACTGGCAGAAACCTTCCAGGTCGGCCCCTATCCACAGGGGGGCGTCTCGGAGTTTCGCAGGTTCCGGGGCTCCCGCTTTAGCCCCTATCAGCGAGACCACTTTGTGGCCAGGGGTCAGTCCTTTCGGGGGGCTCGAGGTTTCAGAAGAGGATACTTCGCGTCTCAACAGCAGGCCGCTAAGAAGCCACAATGAAGTGAGGTCGGTCCAGGCGGATTTTTCAGTGGGGGGTCTGCTTCAAGCCTTCCTATCGGCCTGGGCCAACATAACTTCCAACCAGTGGGTCCTCAATCATTCGCGATGGATACTCCCTCGAGTTGGCTCGTCCGGTGTCCGAGGCTTTCGTGGTGTCTCCCTGCGGTTCGGCGGAAAAGCGTGCGGCGGTTGCTCTGACCCTTCGCCGGTTTTTCAGTATTCGGGCGGTGGTCCCCGTCCCTCCGGATCAATTAGGATCAGGTCGGTACTCGATTTATTTTGTGGTGCCCAAGAAGGAGGGTTCTTTTCGTCCTATTCTGGATCTCAAAAACGTCAACCGCTGCTTGCGAGTTCCGCACTTCCGCATGGAGACGCTACGCTCGGTCATTGCCTCAGTGCAACCTCAAGAGGTGTTGACGTCTATAGACCTTACGGAGGCCTATCTTCATATTTCCATCAGGGCCGAGCATCAACAGTTTCTTCGCTTTGCGGTCCATCTGGGTCATTTCCAATTCCGAGCCTTGCCGTTTGGCCTGGCGACAGCGCCCCGGGTCTTCACCAAGGTGATGGTGGTGGTGGCTGCGGCCCTGCGCAAAGAGGGGATTCTCGTGCATCCTTATCTTGACGATTGGCTCATTCGGGCGCCGTCCGTGCTGGAGTCCCGGTCAGCCACGGCACGGGTCGTCAGCCTCCTGCAGCAACTTGGTTGGGTGATCAACCAAGACAAAAGCCAGTTGCAACCGGTTACGCGTCTCCTTTACTTGGGGGCAGTTTTCGACACCCGGTTAGGGGCGGTTTTTCTGCCAGAGAACAGGGTGCAGAAAATTCTGTCTCAGGTGAAGAGCTTCTTACGATTCAAGGCGCCAACAGCGTGGCGGTATCTGCAGCTCTTGGGCTCCATGGCGGCAGCCGTGGGCTCGGGCTCACATGCGGCCGTTACAACAGGCATTGCTGTCGAGATGGTCGCCTCAGGAACATTCCCTGGATTGCAGGTTGCCCCGGTTGCACAGTGCCTCAGTCAGTCTCCAGTGGTGGTTAGATCCCGTGCATCTCCGGGCGGGAGTTCCCTTGCGTCAGCCCGACTGGGTTCTTGTCACGACCGATGCCAGTCTCGGGGGCTGGGGGGCTCATTGTCTGGGGAGCTTGGCTCAGGGAGTTTGGCCACCGGAGCTTCATCACTCCTCGATTAAATCTGTTGGAGCTCCGAGCGGTTTTTTTAGCGCTCCAGGAGTTTCGCATGTTGCTAAAGCACAAAGTGGTGAGTTTTCTCCGACAATGCGGTGACCGTCTCCTATATCAACCGTCAAGGCAGGACAGGCAGTACAGTGTTGCTGGAGGAGAGTCTACGGCTCATGGCCTGGGCGGAGGAGCATCTGGTGGCGCGCTCGGCAGCACATGTCGCCGGTCGGGACAATGTGCAAGCCGATTTCCTCAGTTGGCACGTGGTGGATCCAGGCGAATGGGCTCTGAGCGCGGCGGTGTTTCACTCTTTGACTCTCCGGTGGGGGCAGCCGATCATGGACCTCATGGCCACCTTCGACAATGCCAAAGCCCCCAGGTTTTTCAGCAGGCGCCAGGAGCGCATGTCGGAGGGTCTCGACGGCCTCTCTCAGCCCTGGCCGACCAGCAGGCTTCTCTGTTTTTCCGCCGTGGCCGATGATCGGCAGGGTGGTTCGGCAGATAGCCCGTTATTGGGATCGCGTAATTCTCATTGCACCGGATTGGCCCCGGAGAGCGTGGTATGCGGATCTGGTGCGTCTCCTCGTCGATCACCCCTGGCGGCTGCCGCTGCAGGCGGACCTCTTGCTTCAGGGTCCGCTGTTCATGCCCGACGTGGATCGCTTCTCGCTTACGGCTTGGCTATTGAAAGGGACCGCCTGAGACGTCGGGTATTCGCCGTCTGTCGTGTCCACTCTGTTGC
Organism: Ichthyophis bannanicus; assembly: GCA_033557465.1. NCBI lineage: Eukaryota > Metazoa > Chordata > Amphibia > Gymnophiona > Ichthyophiidae > Ichthyophis > Ichthyophis bannanicus. Next base: position 172,765,682 of record CM066039.1, on the reverse strand, counting down.
AAGCGCGTCGGCGGTCGACTTCCCTGGCTTACGTTAGAGTATGGCGCGTCTTTGAATCTTGGTGTGCACAACGGAGCGTCCGGGCTCGGGACGCCTCACTACCCCATGTGCTGTCTTTCCTGCAGGATGGGTTGGATAAGGGGTTGGCCCTCAGCACCATTAGGGTACACCTGGCGGCGATTTCCTGTTTTTGGGAAGCCGGGAAGGGGGTCCGTCTGTCCGCACATCCCGACGTGCTTCGTTTCTTCCGGGCGGTTCAGAATATCCGTCCTTTTCGCAGTATCGTTCTGCCTTGGGACTTGAATCTTGTTCTGGAGGCCTTGGCGGGCCCACCTTTTCATCCGTCCGCCTCCATTCCGTTGCGGGAGTTTTCCTGGAAAGTGGCCTTCTTGGTGGCTCTCTGTTCGGCAAGGAGGATCTCTGATCTCCAGGTGCTGTCTTGTCAGGCTCCGTATCTTCAGTTTTCTGAGGACAGAGTCCTGTTGCGCACGGTTCCCTCGTTTCTCCCGAAGGTGGTTTCCAAATTTCATGTGAATCAGACTATTTCACTACCAACCTTTCGGGTCCAGGAGGGGTTGCCCATTGATGCGGTGTTGCGAAAGTTGGATTTGGGCAGGTTACTCCGGAGATACCTCAAGAGAACTAAAGATATTTTCGTAAAACTGACCGGTTATTTGTACTTTTTGCAGGGCCTTGCAAGGGTGAGGCGGCGTCCAAGGCATCCATTGCACGCTGGGTGAAGCGTGCTATCGTGGTGGCGTATCAGACCAAGGGGAGGTCCCCTCCAGAGGATCTACGCTCTCACTCTACTCGTAGTCAGGCGACGTCCTGGGCTGAGTATGCCTTGATTCCGCCCGCTGACATCTGTTGGGCGGCGACTTGGTCTTCTTTTCACACGTTCGCTCGGCATTACCGGTTAGATGTTTTGGCAAGGGCAGATGCGAATGTGGGGGCTTCGGCGATCATTGCGGGCCTTGTGGGTGTCTCTCCCCCCCCAGAGGTTAGGTACTGCTCTGGTACTTCCCTCTTGTTCCTGGACTGGCCCGGAGAGACGATCAGGAAACAGAAATTAGGTCTTACCTGCTAATTGTCTTTCCTGGAGATCTCTCCGGGCCAGTCCAGGACCCACCCTATCTCAGTTGTAGGTTTTTTCTGGTTGCACGGCGGTCTCGGTCGAAGAATGATTTGCTAATGCAGCCGAGCGTCGTGGATTGCAGAACCGTTGGCGTAGGTATTTTTCCCGTAGGGGGGTCTCTGGGGCTCTTTGGGGGAGCGTTTGTGGGTTCACTCGTAAGTCTGTTGCGATGGCCTGCACATTTCACAAACATCCTTCACATTAAAAAAAAAAAAAAAAAGAAAACCTCGACAGGAGGCTCCCATGTTGAGGGCTCTGCCCATGGCAGTGGACTACTGTAGTGTTTGTACATAGTTGCTTTTTTCTTTGTTCTTTCTGTTTGGTTTTCTGTCTTTCACTGCTTGGACATATGTAGACTGAGGTGCGACCAGCAGAGGGAGCCAGATACCAAGTCTGCAAAACTTCAGATTTCAGTTCTCAGTTGCTGAAGAAGATTGACAACCACCTTGTTCCTGGACTGGCCTGGAGAGATCTCCAGGAAAGACAATTAGCAGGTAAGACCTAATTTCTGTTTATTCCATATCATAAACATCTCCATCTACTCAAGTCTCTCTTCTTTCAAGTGCTTCTGAAACAGACAGACAGTATTCCATTTACAAATGCAGTGCTTTCTACAAGGTATTCCATAGCTCTTTCCCCACTGGTGTCACTACTTGTAAACGTGAATCAAATTTTGGTTCCAATCTGGCTGACTATGCATGCCTAGGAATATACCACTCTATACTTGTCCCTCAAATATCTCAGCTCTCCATTATGCAGTACCTTTAAATATAAAGGAGCGGCTCTTATATTTTTACATATTTTACATGTAAGGCCTTCAAATTAGAATAATTTTGGATGTCTTACTCCATACCAGTTAGTCATGCCATCTACATTTTTGGATTTAGCTCAGGTCTTTTAGAATGATCTGCAATGGTATTGGGTGTTGTAGTAGTCTGTTTAGATCTCTCCCAGCCTCATTTAGAGTTCATTTTAGAAAATGTTGCAGACCTTATAAGACCTCAGATACCGTAGAACAGTTCTTATAAAGCTGCATCTACTATTCCTTTTATGTAGTGGTGTGTTTTTTTTTTTTTTTTGGGGGGGGGTGTTAATCAGCTAACAAAGTCAAGTCTGAAATGCAAATCTAGCACTTGGATCTCAATACCATCAGCCACTGCCCCTTTAAAATTTTCTGGAAGAGCTTTGTCAACAAGATTCGGATGTCATTCTGCATACATATAACTTCACTACCAAGAGGACTGTCCAAAATGGTGATCTCCAGTATACTAGCCTTTTAAAAAAAATCCTCCTTTCTCCAAACAGAGTAAGGGATTCAGAAGGTTGTCCTAAGGTTTAAGCAAACCCATGTTGTCTCACCTGTATTTTGTGAGCACAGCCACACTTCAAATAGCTTTGGATACCTTTGACTACACTATGTCAAGCCAATACCAATATGTGTTGACTTCTCTGTGCACATAACAAATGTCACAGCCACCAGCAGTGTCTCTATGCTGTGGCCACAGCAGAAACCACTTTGCAGTTTATGCAGCTCCTCATGCTCTGAAATCATCTGTCATTTGCCTCAAACATTTTTCAAGAATTTTTACCATGGTCAACAAATTTGATATTGGTCAGTTATTTATGGGAATGCCTAACCCTTCCACTTTTTAAAAAAAGGGTGGGTTACAGCCCACACTAACCCTGCTGGAACCATTTTGGCCATCAATGAGGGATTTATTAAAACTGCAGTGTACATGAGGAATCCTTTTATACTTTGTAATCACCCAAGGCAGATGGCTTTCTAAAATACCCTGCATGAAGCACCTTATCTATTTTAATACTTATCTTTGCAATCAAAGTTAAAGCTCACAACCTTCCAAAGATTCATCCTGATAGCTACTGTAGACCCAGAAGCTACTGTACTGTATAACCGTGTCCTGAAAAGGGTGTCTAAAACATCTGGAGAAGGCCCTTCTCCACAGTCTGAGGTTTCATTATGTCCTCTCTCAAACCATCCCCAGGACCATCTAAAGCTGGTTGCAATCTTATCCATCACATACATTTTTCACCAGATGGTGGTACTGGTTCCTCATTTGTTTGCTATTAAATCTTTTATTGTCCTTTGTATCCAAGAGATGTATGGTTTCTGTATATGTTTACATTTGTAAAATATAATTGTTCTTCTTTCACTGTTCCCCTCCCCCTTGCCAGTCCAGCAAAGTAATCCTTTGAAAGGACTGTGATCCTTGAAGGCAGTAACCACAGAGTATTGGAGGATCATTTCTTCATGACTGGTTTGTACCTCTGTCTGGTCCCCTTTTTAAATTGGGGAGGAAGAGGGTATGGCTGATTGAGGGAGGGTTTGGTGCCTCTTGCAGTTTTCTGGCTGAACCTATTCTCTTTATGGCTTCTTGACCATTTTAGTAAGCATACTACATGTATTAACAGGTGACGCACTTTGATTCTAAATAGTTCTCTGGAGGCAAGCAGGGGATGCAGGTGTACCGTATTGATGACGTCCTCTACAGAGCCAGATGTACCAGACTCTTCCCTAGCTCAGAGAAGGCTTTTGGACTTCTCTAAGCAGGTATACCATGTCCCACCATCTTATTTCACTCTGCTACTTCAGTTTCTTGGCATACTATTGTGCTGCACAACTCTCCCCTCCTCTGCCAGACTTTCTTCATTGGTGGCCCATCCTCATGTGGATCGCATCCCTCCCATCGCCGGGCATCGGCCCAGCCAGCATCTTTTAAAAGCAGAAAAAAAACCCTGACTTGACAAGTAGTAAAGAGTTTCTACAGTGGCTCCATGCTGTGGCCTGCTGCCTCTAACTCACTGTAGGGGAACGTGGTCATTGTATAATCACTCTGACCGATCAGACCCAAGAGAGATCCACAATTGCACTGTGGTAACCATGCTGAAGCGGCAGGTTAAAAAAAAAAAAAAACACAGCCAAAATGCCCAGTTGCTCTGCCCACATCGAGCTAAGACAAAACATGATTGGGGAGCAGGACACCCAGCCATGATACCATGATCGTCTCTTGCAGTTAGATGATTCTGATGGCTCTGTAGTGGATGACTGCATACAGATCCAGGATAGTCTGCATAAATATCTACCACATCATCCAGGCTACCTATGATGCATATGACACTTGTTGCTTTCAGAAAGCCTTTGACAAGGTCCCTCATCAGAGACTTTTGGCAAAACTAAAGAGTCATGGGATAGGAGGCAGTGTACTATTGTGGATCAGGAACTGGTTAAAAGATAGAAAGCAGAGGGTAGGGCTAAATGGCCAATTTTCCCAATGGAGAAAGGTGAATAGTGGTGTACCCCAGGGATCTGTGCTGGGTCCACTGCTTTTTGACATATTCATAAATGACCTGGAAAGTGGAATAACGAGTGAGGTTATCAAATTTGCAGATGACACAAAACTATTTAAAGTTGTTAAAACCCAAGAAGATTGTGGAAAATTGCAAGAGGATCTTGATAAATTGGAAGACCTGGCATCAAAATGGCAGTTGAAATTTAATGTGGACAAGTGCAAGGTTATGCACCTAGGGAAGAACAACCCAAACTATGGTTACACAATGCAAGGTTCCACATTAGGAACCACCACCCAGGAAAAAGATTTAGGCGTCATTGTGGATACCATGTTAAAACCCTTGGCCCAGTGTGCAGCGGCGGCCAAGAGAGCAAATAGAATGCTAGGTATGATAAGGAAAGGAATGGAAAATAAAACAAAAGATATTATAATGCCTCTATATCGTTCCATGGTGAGACCGCACCTTGAATATTGTGTGCAATTCTGGTCGCCGTATCTTAAAAAGGATATAGCGATTTTAGAAAAGGTTCAGAGAAGAGCCACCAAAATGGTAAAGGGGATGGAAGGATACTCCTATGAAGAAAGGCTAAAAAGGTTGGGGCTCTTTAACCTGGAAAAGAGACTGCTGAGGGGAGATATGATAGTCTATAAATTAATGAACGGAGTGGAACGGGTAAACGTAGATCGATTGTTTACATTATCAGAATATAGAAAGACTAGGGGACATGCAATGAAGCTACAGGGTAAACTATTTAAGACTAATAAAAGAAAATATTTTTTCACTCAACGTGTAATCAAACTCTGGAATTTGTTACCGGAGGATGTAGTAAAGGCTGTTAGTGTAGCTGGGTTTAAAAAAGGTTTGGACAAGTTCCTGGAGGAAAAGTCCATAAACCATTATTAAGAAGGGACCCAGGATATCAATGCTTGAACCAATACAAGCATTGTGGAACCTGTGTCCCTTGGGGAAACTGCTAGGTGCGTATGACCTAGATTGGCCACTGTTGGAAACAGAATACTGGGCTTGATGGACCTTGGTCTGACCCAGTATGGCATATCTTATGTTCTTATGGAGGTAGTCTGAGGTTAGAGACCATTCCTCCACAGTCAGGGACCTTGTCGCACAACCCTGCAAACTCCATCTCAGTCTTGCAGATGAGAGCCTTCCCAATTTCTCAGGGCATACCATTACCAGTACTTCCAGCTGTTTTACTTGCATAGACTGTTCCAACCCTACTCCTATCCTCCAGCGCAGTGCTCCTCTGCTGGCCTACAGCCAACGATCCCATCCTCTGGAGAGGAAGAAACAACCGGCTGCATCTGCTCCGGTGAACAAGACCAATCCATCCTTTCAGGGAGTCTTGGCAATCCATCACACCAGACTGCTGAGTCCTCAGCATCTGCAGGAGATACAAAACAAATTTCAGGACCCTACTTCCGACTCGTCTTGCAGCCTTCAGCAGCAGGAGGATATTGGCCCAACATTTCCCCAGGAAATAGACCAGCTTCTGTGAAGCCAGGCCATAGAGGCCACTCTCTGCGCAACAGCTCAACTAAGGCTTCTACTCCAACTTCTTCCTCATCCTGAAGAAGTCCGGCAGCCTTGGTCTATCCTTGACCTCTATGATCTCAGTCTTCATGTCGAACATGAGATGTTCATGCATTCCCTCGGCACAATTCTGTTGCAGCACAATTGGTTAGCCTCCCTGGGCCTAAAGGATGCCTACACCTTCTGAAAATACCTTTTGATTTTGCTTCAAGGGCCAGCACTGTCAGTACAAAATGTTCCCCTTTTGTCAGCTCTGTGAGTCTTCACAAAGTGCCTCACTGACAGCAGCTTATCTATGCTGATGGGCAGTGTCTACCCCTACATGGATGATTGGCTGGCTAGTCTCTGCCACAACAAGGTCACAGACAGGGCATGCCATGCGCCGCACAGTCCACACGTTGCAAGAGCTCAGATTCATGGATGTCTGCAAGTCCATCTCGTACTGCAGCAGATCCTCTCCTTCATTGAAGCGTATATAAACTCTCTATTTTGACGATAGCTTATCTTCCCTATGCCAGGACTCGAACCATTCAATGACTTGATAACTGCTTGGCCTTCTGCAGACATGCCTCTGCACACTGTCCTCAACCTGCTAGGACACATGACTGCCTCAGTTCACGTCATTCCACTACCACAATTGTACAGGAGAGGAGGTGGCCTAGTGGTTGGGACAAGGTACTTCAGGCCGGAAGGTCGGGGGTTCAAATCCCACTAGAGGACAGCAACCTTGGGCCGGAAGGACTGGGGTTTCTAGTCCCACAGGTGCTCCTTGTGGTCTTGGGCAAGCCACTTAACCCTCCATAGCCCATGTTTCCTGTAAAATAGTTATCTCCAAGTTATAATGCCCTGTTCAATGTAATTTCAGTTTGTTCAATGTAAACCGCACTGATGCAGAATAGCACGGTATATAAGAGAATATAAATAAATAAATGCACCTTCTACATTGGCATTTCAAACTCAACTGGAATCAGCATGCTTGTTCCCCTCATGCAAAGGTTCCCTTGCGAGGTCACACCTCTGGTGCTGCACTAATCATTCTGTTGGACAGAGCCCATGAATCTGCTGCATGGCTCCTCTTTTTCAAAAACTCCAGCGCAGCTTATCCTCGCCACAGATGCCTCCACACTAGGGTGGGGAGCACACTTGCAGCACTTTACCACTCAAGAGACCTGGATGGCCTAAGAGTGCACCCTGCATATCATTTTCTTGGAGCTGCTGGCAGTATTCTACAGCCTGACTGCATTCCAGTACTGGGCCTGTCTGTGGAACATACATATACAATCAAGTCACACTGTTCTATATCAACAAGCAGGGAGGATTGGGATCCCTCTAACTGCTGTGAGGCTGCCCGACTGGCTCGGTTGCTGAATGCCACACTAAAACCAACCAGCAGACACCCTCAACTGCAACTTGGATCCCCATGAGTGGTCTCTTGAGCCTGAGATCATCTGATGCTTTTTTGTCAGCTGGGGCACTCCAGAAGTCTACCTCTTAGTACAAAGTGCCCATTCTGCTCTGATACAATCTGCCCAAGTATACACTGCTGGGCACACGTTGCCTTCACAGTCTCCCGGATCAGTGTCTATTTGCCTTTCCCCCCCTTTCCTCCTCTTGCCAAGAGTTCTAGTTGGGGGTAAGACAGAGCCATAGTCATCCTCCATAGCCTCACATTGGCCAAGACAGGCCTGATTCCCTCACCTACTCCTGCTGTTGGCAGATCCACCACATCTGCTGTGCAATGATCTGTTCCTCCCTCACGCAGCACTGCCAAAGCCTGATCCATCCCAACCTCCGCATCCTATCCCTGGCTTCCTGCAGGATACTTGGAGTCTCATGACAGGAGATTCCCTCTCCGGTGTCCTGACTGTCTTTGCCTCCAGAAAAACAGCCACGCAGTGTTCATATCAGCGCAAATGGGCACACTTCATGCACTGGGCTACAGCACAGCAGCTCTACCCTGTGTCTTTCCCTGTCGGCCAGTTTCTCGCATACCTGCTGAATCTCGCTCTTGGGACTCCAGGCCACCTTATGAAGGGACTTGAACACAAAAGCCTTCCACCAGACCACACACTAGCATGGGACCTCAACATGGTCCTTTCTGAGCTCATGAACCCCCCCCCCCCCCCCCCCCCCCCTTGAGCCACTAGGATCTGCCTCCCTCAAGCACCTCACCTGGAAGACTGTTTGTTGTCGCACTAACCTCAGCAAGGCAAGTAAGTAAATTGCAAGTCCTAGTTCACCACCCCCATTTACACAATTTTTACACAAGTCATCCTCTGCATGTATCCCAAGTTCCTTCCCTAAAGTCCTCTCCAGCTTCTGTCTCCATTGGAACATAGTCCTCCCAGTGTTCTTCCCACAGCTGCACACCATCTCACTGGAGAAAGCACTATATTCCTTGGACTGCCGAGGGGCTCATTTTGTTTTACCTACATGCAATGGAAGAGATCCATTCATCTTTCCAGCTTTTTGTAACCTTTAACTTGAACAACCTGAGAAACTGCTTAGATGCAGTTTATCATCTGCTGGACTGAATCTTGTTTTGCTACAGCCAGGTCCAAATGCCACCATCTGGATGCACTTGGGGCCCCACTGTCTGAGCTACAGTTTCTTCCATTGCTAGCCTGACATCAGTTTCTGCTCAGGATATCAGCTGGGCAGCTACTTGGTCATCCATTCACACTTACCAAGCACTTAAGCATTGACCACTCCTTAGTGCAGGACCTTGCCTTTGGGCAAACATTACTCTGCAACTTGTTTGCTACCTGGTCCTCCCTCAGTTGAGAGCCCAGGCCACTGGACTGTAACCAACTTTAGAACAGCCTTCAGCTCTGGATTCAGCAATAGTGTGCCTGAATCCCCCTGCTTTTCTCCAGAGAAAACATATTTGCTTACCGGTAACAAGGGTTCTTTGTAGACAGCACATTCTCCCTCCCACCTTCCCCACAAACTAGATACAAAAAAATGCAAATCATCGCAAACTTCAATAATCTCATGGTACTCAAGACTCTGCTCTTGAGCCAGCTATGATATCGACTGAAGTAAGAGTGAAATAACAGGGCAGGGAGTGGCATGCATGCTCAGAAGTTCAAAAGACTTCTCTAAGCTTAGGGGAGAGTCACACATCTGACTAAGGATGTCAAGCAAGTGTGACTGCATACCTGTGCTGTCCCTATAGGTAAGCAACTACGCTTTCTCCTTGCCTGTATATATACCCCAAGGGAAACCAGAAGTAGCCCATAGCTGAGGATAAGCAGGCTGGACTCTGCAAACATTTTGTTACCAGGCTCAGGGACTGCTATTTATATGGCATAATCTTCTTTTTTTTTTTTGTTTTTTGGTTTGAATTTCCCATGAAACTCTCCTTTGCCAATGCACATGTGCCTCTTACCCCTTCACTATGTGAGGTTTTCGGCCAGATGCGTTAAGAGTTAGATTCACTCATCCTTGGTGCCTCCTCCCTTCCCCCTCACTCCTGCATGCTTTTTACAATGACAGCAATTCAGTCCTCTAATTCAGTGGCCTGCTCAAGAGCTGATCCTGTTTTAAAGCTTGAGTGTGATGGTTAAGCAACCATCTCAAAGTCCTGTATGGCGCAATAGAGACCAAAGGTGTGGGGGGGGGGTCCTCTAAGTGTACATCTTGTTTTCCACTTTAAGGATTCTTGTTGCTGCTGTCTGGGTAAACAGACAGCTCAGTTTGGCAAGTCTTAATCTCAGCCCTTTTGGGGGCCCACATGTTCAAGGATTCCCCTTTCTCTGCAGCTGGTGCCTTTCTGCACAATGAGATAGTTGTCTGTTCTGTGGTAACTTCAGTGAGGTAAGTTACCTCTGCCTTTTTTTTTTTTTTTAACAGAAGTGGGCCCACATCCACCACACACTGGTTCTCAATATCATTATAGTTGCATCCTGGAGTGTGCCAAGCTGCTTTTTGGATGCTGTTGTGATTTCTTGGTGCTGTTCTCCATTCAAAAGGATAGCAATCAAGGCCATCCTAGAGAGGCTGTTACAGCTCCAGGCCATTGTGCCTGTAGCCCCTTTCCAGCAGGGCACAGGAAGATACTCCATTTATTTTGTGGTCACCAAAAAGAATGGGACGTTCAGCCCTATTCTAGACCTCAAAGCAGTTGATTTTTTGTCTGCAGCTGTCTGTTTCAGATGGAGACCCTCAGGTCCGTCATCCAAGTGGTGAGGAATGGGGGCGTTCTCATCTTTCCTGGAACTAGCTGAGATCTATTCTCATATTCCCACCCAGGAAGATCAGCAAACGTTTCTGTGGTTTGCTATTGTGCCCAGGCATCTTCAGTTTTGTACCCTGTCTTTTGGTCTAGCGACAACTCGCAGAACCTTTTCCAAGGTTGTGGCTATTTACCATCAGAAGGGGATCTGGTTATACCATACCTGGATGACTGGACTATCAGGGCAGAGTCACAGGATGATAGTCTATTCGAGACCACTAGAGTAGTACAGTTTCTGGGAAGCTTGGGCTGCGTGGGGTAAACTGCTAAGAGTTGTCTGGTACCCTTGGGGTGCTATTTGATACCTGCTTGTGCAGGGTATTCCTGACCAGCGAGAGGCAGTCCAGACTCTTAGATCAGCTTAATAGCCTTCCAGATGTAACTGGTCCCTGGACCCTGGGACTATTTGCAGCTGCTGGGTTCAGTGGCTGTGATGATTTGTTCTTGTTCCATGGGCAAGGACCCATATGCATCTGTTCCAGAGGGTATCGCTTCTGATGGATTGAGATCAGCTCCTCCTGCTTCCATCAGTGGTGAAGTGTCTTCTGTGGTGGTCCTGGCCCTCAAACTTGTTGAAGGGCATGCCTCTGGAGAATCTGCAGTGATTTGTGATGCCAGTTTCTGGTTGGGGAGCTCACTGGTTGGGTCAGATGGCTCAGGGTTTGGTGGGCCCACCCACAAGGCAGCCTGGTTGATCAGTTGACTGGAGGCACAGTTTATTTGGCCTTGCTGCAGTTTCAGCATTTGTTTCAGGGATGAGTGATCCAAGTGTGTTTTGGTCAGTGCAACAGCAGTGGTGTATGTCAGCCAGTAAGAGGACATCAAAAGCATGCTGGTGGCTCATGAGATATGATTATTGCTTCCCTGGGCAGAGCATCTGTTGGCCTTCTCAACTCAATGTATCACTGGAGTTGAGAATTGTAGAGGCAAACCTCTTCAGCTATCTTACCTTTGATCCCAAAGAGTGGCAATTAATGCCATAGGCATTCCAGAAATTTATACCTCTGGAGTTTGTCCATTCCTGGACTTGGATGGTGACACAAGTGAATGCCAAGGTTAAGCTCTTCTACAGTTGGTAGAGGAAAGTAAGTTACAATGGCATGCTCATGCTTGTAGAACCATGGTTGTAGCAACCTTTTCTGTATGGTTTTCCACCACAGCCTCTGATCAGTTATGTGTCATGGAGGATAAAGGACAATCTGGGATTAGGGATTAGTGATTAGTCTATCAGGGCCTTTGAGGCCAGTCTGCAGCTATCAGGATCTCATGAAATTGCTGGTGGTGTGGCCCTGATCTTTCCCCAGGGGGAGGTCTCCTGTGATAGGGGCCTGTCCTGAACGACCCAGGTCAGTTCTCATGGCTTGGCCCTTGAAAGACACTGTCAAAAGGGGGTACTCTTCGGCAGTAACTTACATTCTTGAAGGCCTGGCCTATGTCAGTGTTTGACACGTCTTTTGAGTGGACTTGCTGTGTCTCTCCTTAACCTCCCTGAGGGTTCAGGTAGTGACATTGGCATGCTTCTAGGGCCCAGAAGCAGGGTGCCCTTTGTCTAGCATTTGCTGCCTTTACTGTCTGAATTCTCAAAGCTGATGTGTGTAGTTGGTTTGGGTTTTGGTCTTTCTGGGATTGCCCTCCTTGGGGTTGTTTGTTTTGGTTAGTATGTTTGCCTTGATTCTCTCTTCTTAAGGGCTTGCTATCTAAATACTGAAGAGGGCCCCTAGCTGCACCAGTCCTCCATACCAGTGATGTCAATGGAAGGTTCTAGTTTAATTGTCTCTAACATCTGCTGGTAGGAGGACACTAACCACTTGCCTGGATTAGTTTAGTATGATTCCAGGGAAGGAGATTACCCGGTAAGTAAAAATTTTTACCACTTTCTAGGACTTGTGTGTGTATGGGCACATTGGATGGTTGCTGTACTTATAAGTATGTGTGTAAACGTGTGCATACTCCTTTTTTAGTATGAGTGTGCACAGAGGTGGACTGCAAATGTACACATTTAATTTCTATAACTTTGTGTGGGTTTTTTTTCTTTGAAATCCAGGTGTGGGTATTTTACACCTGCCAGAAGGCAGGTTTGAGTGCCTTTGCCTAGTTTGTGCTTTTTCACCACTTATGCCTCTGTTTCTAAATAGATACAAAATGTATGCATGACGATTTAGGGAACTGTTTTGTTTGTGTGGGGGGTTGTGGTTTCTTTTTGTTTTGTTTTAATTACCTACTTAGGGGATGAATGACAAGGAATGGATAAAATGTATTCTCTGCCACCTCTTGTCAGACTGGATGCTGGACTTGATAGAGCATGTTATCTCTTAATAATGAATACAATTAGTAAGTACCAGCATTTGTTACCCATAGGGAGGAGGTTGGACATGGCACTGTAGGAGTGCATCCATTTTCTAGAATGTTAGATGTATGACTAGTGGAAGGGTAGAAGTGGTAGTAGAAGCATTTGCTTTTTTAATGAACATACATTTATAGAAATAAGCATAACAGGTAATCAAGCCATACACATTTTGAATCGATAAATGTAGCTCCCTCCTTTCTTTTTCTTTTTTTTTTTTTATTTCAGAACTGTTGGTCAATTGTTGCTACTAAATAAAGTGATTTATTTGTAAAGCTGCAATGGTTGACTGAGTTTTTTTTGCTTATGATTTGTGCTTGCCCAATTTCATCCACCGTTACCAGAGTAAATGAGAATCCTGATACAAATTGTCAGAGATGGTTTGTCTCTTGTTAGTCTGAGGCATTGTTGGTGCAACATGCTCTAAACTCTTTATCTAATCCAAACCTCACGCACATCACACATTTTTGATCTGGTTCCTTTTTCCTCTGGCTCCTAACCTGGATTTTCATTAGAAGGCAAGGAGCTAAAACACCACAGGTGTAGCAGTTACAATCATGAATAAAAGTGGTATAGTTGAGTAGGATGGAAAAACAAAGATTACACCCAAACTTTAGTGATCAAGGGGAGACTAAGTCAACATCTGGTTCCACTTTCCTGTTAGAATTAAATGTTGATCTTCTAAAAAGCAAAGTTGAAGATGTCAATCTGAGGTGTAGCCAACCAGCCAGTGCTGAAACAAATTTTGGGGGTAGGAACCTGGAGAGGGGGGGAAAGGGGTGAGAAATGTGGGAGAAATAAATTTGTATAGGTGGGTACTTTTGCACACTTACACAAATGCATGACTTAGCTGGGCAGTTTGATGTTGCCTTTTATCTGCTGTTATGCAGTATGAGGCCAATTGTCAAAGAGTTTAGGTTCTTAAATTTTATCTCAACTTACTAGGGGTAGGTTCCTAAACTTATGCTCAAATTTCACTAAACTCTCAAATTTAGAAACCTAAAAGGCAAGTGGAAATGGGGTACATGTAGAGCAGAGGAAAAAAGAAAATTGCCATGGCTGATTGGTACTAGGCACCAAAACTTAGGATGCTAAGTCTAGGTAAATAAATGACACACAAATTTAGGAGTATAACTTTTAAGATTCTAACTTTAGGTGAATTTTTAGCTGAAGACTTAGGTTCCTAAATATGCTGAAAATAGACAAATTTAGCATAGTAACATAGAATACGAGCTGTGACAAAAAAGAAACGAGACTGTCACATGTGTTATTACAAAATCTACAGAGAAATTACGCATTGTCCCCTTCAAAGTAATACCCCGCCCCCGAGTTATTGGACTTCTGCATTTGCTTCTACCACATATGGAAAGCACTTGGTAAAGTCCTCCTTGTCCCTCAGCTACCTCATCACAGTGGCCTTGATCTCTTCTACAGAGACGAAATGAGTTCCTTTGAGCACAGTCTTCAGCCTGGGGAAGAGCCAGAAGTCGCACGGTGCGAGATCTGGGGAATAAGGAGGGTAGTCAAGAGATGTGATCCTTTTTGTTGGCCAAGAACTGCTTCACACTGAGCATGGTATGTGTGGGTGTGTTGTGGTGGAGCAGCCACAATTTCTCTACAGAGCCTGCCTGCTGTGCTGAGCCTGGTCATGGAGGCGATTGAGGACCTGCTGGTAGAAGTGCTGGTTGACTGTCTGACCCTCGGGCACAAACTCATGATGGACTGCTCCCTTCTGGTCGAAGAATGCGATCAGCATGACCTTGATCCTTGATTTGGACATGCGTGCCTTAGGTATGGGTGACAGTCGAGTCTTCCACTGGAGGTTGTCTCTTGCTTTCAGGGTTGTACTGGAAGACCCAAGTCTCGTCTCCTGTGATGACTCGGTCAACGAACTCCTGGATTTTCTCCGATCTTCTCTAGCAAGTCTCAACAAACATTGACCTGGTGCTACTTCTTGGTAGTCCAGTTAAAAGCCTGGGCACCATCTTGGCACACACCTTCCGCATCCCCAGCTCCTGCACCAAGATGGTCCACACTGATTCCCTGTTCAAGCTGAGCTCCTCACTATCATCCGCACTGTCAATCTGCGATCACTCCGCACCAGTTGGTTCACTCTGTCAATGTTCTCAGCCGTCTTTGTTGTGGAAGGCTGTCCTGACTTGGTCATCCTCCGCCACCTTGCAGCCAGTCTTAAAGCATTTGTGCCACTCGAAGACGCGTGGCTTTGACATTGCATCTTTTCCATAAGCCTTTTGGAGAAACTGGAGACACTCAGTTGGGCCCTTCTCCAACTTAACCAGAAATTTCAAGTTGAGTGTTTGCTCCATATTTCTGCCACCTCCAGTTGTGTGACAAAGCAATGGAGCAGTGTGCTACAAAAAAACCTAAAAAAAAAAGCAGAGAGATGAAAAATACTATAGCAGAATAGTGGTGAGATGTTGTACAACACAGTGACAAACGGTTAGCCAATTGGCATGGAGTCATGGGCATGGTTGCCACAGTCTCGTTTCTTTTGTCACACCTCGTATGACTATACCCTACCCATTGAGTGAATGTGAAGTGACCGATATAACTATTTTTTTGTCGGAAGTTTTTGCCTTGAGAGATTTCTCCCTCTTGAAGCGTAACTTCCCTTTTAATCACTTTTGTGGTAACCTAACCACTGTATAAAATTCTGTGAGGTAATCGCATTCAAACCTAATGCTACATCACAATCACCATTAGCAGATCTTGACGAACACAGCACTGCGTTTAGAGCCACCTTCACATTTCTAGCCCTGTTTCAGCGCTTGTTAAATCTGCTGACTCCCGTACTTATCTGGTTAATGCATCCAGCCTTGGGAACTTCAGCGTCCTGCCATTTTTCAAATCTTCTGCTTCTTCCAATCAGAAGGGAAAATGCGGTTCGCCTCCCACGTAGACTGGACTCTTCCGTTGTTTCAGTCGCACTTACTGATCAAAATCAGAGAGCTACAAAAGATTTTAAACCCTGAGCCAATCCGACCTTTGACATCAGATCAAACTCATCCAATCCAATTCTAAATTCAGCCCCTTTGGTTCTAAAGAGCCAATACGAAAGATCCAGCTCTGTTCCAGCCATTGGAAATGTTGCTCTCTATTCCCTCCTCTAGGACTCTGCGGGACATGATCTATGACTCGCCATTGGAAGTCTGAAAATGAATGATTAAAGTCCAGGCAATGTTGAACTAATGGAGCCAAGCTGACTGCATTTCGTATTCGTGAAGCATGTTCTTGCAAACAAAGTTTTACCTTCCGAATAGTCCGCCCAACATATAACTTCATACAAGGGCAAACTAAGATATAGACTACATGAGTTGTGGAACAAGTGGTCGGCCATTTAGAAACCTGCTTTATAGTAGAGTTTGGAATAAGCCATTCCTTGCCTTCTATGGTCCGCTGACATAGGTCACAGGATGAGCCCTTAGAACAAACAAAATGCCCTTTTAAAGAATCATCAGAGATTTGTATTGATCTAACCTGTGTATTACCTATCAAATTGCCAATGTTTGGGCCCCTCGTATAGGCTATCTGTAATGGCTTTTGGAAACAAGAATGAAGAGCCAAAATATGCCAATGCTTTTTTAGAATGCTTCTAATTGTAGGAATCTTGGACATAAAGGGCAATATACCAGTTATAAAATCGGCATCAGTCTAACTGCAGAGTCATTTAACCACTCCCTATGAGTGTAGCGTGCCCTTGTCCGAGCTTGCTTTACTATAGCAAGAGGGTAACCTCTTTGTAATAACCTTGACATCAAATCTTGAGCATGATATTCAAATTCCTGAATAGAACTGCAAATTCACCTTAAACGTAAGAACTGCCCATAGGGCAAAGCTCTTTTTAAAGCTGGCGGATGGAAACTGGAATAATCCAAGAGTGTTTCTTTGCACTGATTTTCTATACAGTGTTGAACCCAAACGAGATCCTTGCTTGAAAATTTTCACATCCAAAAATTCCAACTCCTATGTATGAAACTGAAGTGTGAAAGTTTAGATTATCCTTTTGAACATTCAGCCAATCTACAAATGTACGTAAGGCTTCTTCAGTGTCGTTCCAAAGAAAGAAAATATCGTATGACTGCAGCTAAAGACTTGTATAGTCCATCTAGTTTGCCCAGCAAGGCGGCAAGAGTAGGTGCACCTGCCATAAGAGATATTGTTTAATTCGATTTTATTCTGTTGCTATAAAGGGATCCACTGTCTGTCCCATGTCATTTTGAATTGTCACAGTATTTGCCCCCACCACTTCCATCGGGAAGGCATTCCAAGCATCCACCACCTTTTTCAGTGGAAAAACTATATTTCCAGGAACAAGCAGGAATGTAGTCCTCACATATGGGTATTGTCGGTACCGACGGAGCCTGCGTGGGAACGCTCCCCAGCGTCCAATAGGAACGCTTTTGGGAACATCCCTCAGCACATGCGCGCTGCCTTTCCAACTGTCCCTCTTCAGTTCTTCGTTTTCTGCGGAGCTAACAGGACCTATTCCCTGTCACCGCAGAAAATTCCGTCTTTAAAATTCTTTTTTGTGGTCGCCTTTGCCTACCGCATGACTCCTACTGGTACTGCCGGTTCATTTCTTTTCTTTTCCTTTCCAAAACCCCCCCCCCCCCCCCCCTAGACTTTCACGGTTTCTTTTCAGAAATTTTCCTTTTTTGGTGCTAGGTGCCATTTTGGGCATTAGGCCCCATTTTTCCAAAATCATGGGAAAGCCAACTAGTGGTTTTAAAAAATATACTAAGTGTGGCGGTACCATTTCCGTCACGGACACCCATGATTGGTGTCTAAAATGTTTAGGACCTGATCATTCTCCAACTGAATGTCTCTCCTGCATGGGGATGACTAAAAGAGGAAGACAGAACCAGGCTGCAAAGCTCGGTATCCTCTTCTTCAGATGCCAGATCCATTGCATTGACATTGTCAAGAGCCGCCTCTTCCTCCCATGGATCTCGGGTAACTAAACACAAAAGCCGGTCCTCAAAGGGTAGCTCTCCTGCTAAGCATTGAGAGGCCATTGACATTGCCCTTGAGGGAACCACACCGGCAAAACAGCCCTGGCGGGTGGCTTCGGCTTCCAAAGCATCGATGGGGCGTCAGGATGTTCTCGAGGCCTCAACCTCACAAGAACTACCTGTCCCATGCTCAGGGGTTCTGGCTGTTCTTACCGGTACCGACACCCAGGCATCGGCAGCGTCTATAGACCAGAGATTTCTTGCTATCGAATGCAGTATCACAGCTCTTCTCTCAGCTGCGGTACCGGTGGTCCCAAGGGCACCGGTACCGGCCCCGATGGTAACTCTTCCCATTCCACCTCCGGCTGGAGTGGATAAAGTGGTACTGGGTCACCTCGGTACTGACTTCGATCGGTACCGGGATTGTGCTTTGCAGGGGCATTGGGGTCAGGAATACTCCGATTCCAAAGACTCTGACAATTCTGCTGGCACTAGAGGGTTTCTCTTAGAAGATCCCTCTTCTCCCCAATGCAGAATGTCACCTCCAGAGGACATGTCATTTCAGGATTTCATCCGTGATATGGCTAAAGGTCTTTCAATCACAGTAGCTCTTGAAGAGGAACCCAGAGCAAAGGAATTGGAAATCCTCCAATATCCTAAAGCTCCTAAGGAGGCGGCTACTCTGCCTATCTGTGAAATTCTGCATAATTTGATGCTCAGAATGTGGGAGACACCTCTGACGACTACTTCTCCTCACTCTAGGAGACTTGATACTATGTATCGAGTCCCACCATGTCCTGGATTTCAGAAAACTCAGCTGCTGCACTATTCAATGGTAGTGGAGTCAGCCATGCGTAGGATGAAAAGTGCAAAAAAGACATGCATGCAATCCTCCAGGTCGTGAATGCAGGATTTTGGATGCAGAACTTTTCAAGCTTCCATGCTTTCAGCTAGGATCAGTTCATATATCCTATATATGGGAATGTTCCTCAAAGAAATCACAGGAGACTTGGAACTTATGAGCCCATTTCTCCCAGATGATAAGAGACAAGACTTTCTTACTCTGGTTAAGCATGCTCAGGATGTCTCCAAGTTGGTCAATCGTGCAGCCTTTGACTGCTTCGAATGCATCAGCAGAACTTCTGCTATTGCCATTGGTGCACGATGGATTGCCTGGCTACAGGCATCATACTTGGGTACAGGACAAGTTAGGCAACATTCCTTGCACAGGAGAGAATCTCTTCGGCAAGAACTGGCAGGAGAAGGCTAACGAGTTAGATGCTGACAATTCTACCTTAGATTGTCAAAGTCTACAGCCACTCCAGCCAAAAGGAAGCCTTATAAAAAAAACCCCTCTTTTAGCAAAAAGAGGAAGTCTCTTATCCTTCCTATACCCATCAGACTCAGACTCCAGGTCAGGTTGCATAAAAGGGACAAACTAGACAACAAAAGGCCCAAGAGCCCAACCAGCTCTCCAGGTTCAGTCCCCTCAAGGGCTTTGACTCCTTCCCAGAGAGCTTTGCCTTCCTGCCTCTGAGGGGTCCTCATTCCCCCTCCCCCCCCCCCCATATTCCCAGCAGGTTATGCCACTGTCAACAGATGGCATCAGATAACAGCAGAAGATATGTCCATTTGTAGGAGAGGGGTACAAACTTCATTTTCAGAGCTTACCCCCTCCTACAATTCTGAAGCAGTTCAATTCACAAACCTCTGCAGACAATCTGCTAGATCACGAGGTCTCCACACTTCTTGCCCAAGGGGCAATAGAAGAATTTCCCATTCTTCAACGGGGTGCAGGGTTCTACTCCCCCTGTTTTCTTATTCCAAAGAAAACAGGAGGACACAGACCCATTCTAGACCTCAGAGAATTGAACAAATATCTGTTTTGAGAGAAATTCAAAATGATTTCTCTGGGAACTCTTCTGCCATACCTTCAAAGCCAGGACTGGCTTTTGCTCTCTAGACTTAAAGGATACATACACTCACATTCTTATCCATCCATATCACAGGAAATTTTTACATTTCCTTTTCAGGGGAAGACATTTCCAGTACAGGGTTCTTCCTTTTGGTCTGGCTTCAGCACCAAGGGTATTCACGAAATGCATGGCAGTAGTAGCGGCATTTCTACAAACCCTGGGGATTTTTGTCTTCCCTTACTTAGACGACTGGCTCATCCGAGCCTCCACAGTGACAGAGGCCAGCACTGCACTGTCTCGCACAATGCAAATCCTCCAATACTTGGGATTGGTAATAAACTTCCCGAAATCTCAATTAATTCCTTCTCAATGCCTAGAATTCATAGGAGCCTGTCGATACCAGACAGGCAAGGGCTTTCCTTCCACAAGCCTGGTGTCTTTGCATAATGCAGTTAGCTTCCCAAGCAGCAGGCAAATCCCCCCTCCCTGCTCAGGAGCTACTGCAGTTACTGGGACACATGGCATCCATAGTTCATGTAGTCCCATATGCTTGCCTCCACATGCGAGCAGCTCAGTGGACCCTCTCCACACAGTGGACACAGGCCACGGGTCATTTGTTAGACAAAATAACAATCTCTCAATGACTAATTTTGTCCCTCTAATGGTGGCAATCAATCATTAGACAATCTGACAGTAGGGTCTCCTTTCCATCAACCCCTCTTTCAGGCCATCCTAACAGATGCTTCACAGGTGGGTTGGGGAGCACACCTGAATCCTCTATCCAGGGCACCTGGACTCCACAGGAGGTTGGTTTACACATAAACCTCCTGGAGTTAAGAGCAATTTATTTAGCTCTTCTAGTGTTCCATGCCCAGCTCAGCTGCAAGACAGTCCTAGTGGACAATCAGGTAGCCATGTTCTATGTGAGCAAGCAGGGCGGGACAGGCTCTCTGTTATGCAATGAAGCTTTATGACTATGAGCCCTCGCCAGAGAGCATCAAATTCACCTTCTAGTTGGATATCTTCCAGGCATTCAAAACCTTTGGGCAGACAAACTCAGTCGAGTACTGCTATCTCATGAGTGGTCACTCCACCTAGACCAGGAGGCAAAGATATTTCATCTCTGGGGTACTCCAGACATAGACCTCTTTGCAAGTCCACTAAATGCCAAACTTCCCTGGTTCTTGTTCCAGGATTCTGGTGCACAACTGTCAGGCAAGGGATGCCTTCCTCCTTCACTGGGGTCAGGACTTCCTTTATGCCTTCCCACCCATTCCCCTCATCCCCAAGACACTCTTCAAACTTCAGAGACAGGGGTCGCATGATTCTCATAGCACCACGATGGCCATGCCAAACGTGGTATTCCCTGCTTCTGCATCTCTCTCAAGCGACACCTCTGCATGCTCCAGATCTCCTTTCCCAGGAGAATGGGATGCTATGGCACCTGAATCCCCAGTCCCTGCACCTCACGGCCTGGTTGTTTTGAAGGCTTAGACCTCCAGGATTTCAACCTGTCCCAGCAGGTAAAAGGTATTCTTCAGGCTTCTTGGAAACTTTCCACAAGAAGATATTATGCCTTCAAGTGGAAATGTTTTACTATATGGTGCTCCAAGAAGGGATTAAATCCCCTGGTCATACCCTTAGAATCGATACTAGAGTATCTCCTTCACTTATCGAATTCTGGGTTAAAGACCAATTTGGTAAGAATCCATCTTAGTGCAATTGCAGCTTCTTATAAGCCTCTAAATAGACAACTAGTTTCCTCTCATCCACACTTATCAAGATTTATGAGACGCCTTTTATTAACTAAACCTCCCATCAAGCCACCACTGGTAGCATGGGATCTAAATCTAGTTCTCGGGCAGCTCATGAAGCTGTCTTTTGAACCTTTAGCCACTACAGCCCTTACGTTTTTGACTTGGAAGGTCATCTTCCTGATTGCAATCACCTCTGCCCGTCGCATTAGTGAATTGCAAGTTTTAGTGGCTGATCCTCCTTTATACTAGATTTCATCATGATAAGGTTGTTCTTCGAACTCACCCACACTTTATGCCAAAGGTGGTTTTGCCTTTTCATTTAAACCAATCAATTTATCTTCCTGTATTTTTTCCGAGGCCTCATGCCTCTAATGCAGAAAGAAACCTTCATACTTTGGACTGTAAAAGGGCCTTAGCTTTTTACATTCAAAGAACACAGCAACATCGAAAGTCCTCAAAACGTTTTGTAGCTTTTGACACTAGTCATTTGGGACTTCAGTCTCCAAAAGAACTTTATCTAAATGGATTGCCCAATGCATATCCTTATGAGAGTAAGGGTCTTCCTCTTCGTGACCATGTCACAGCTCACAATGTGAGAGCCATGGCAGCTTCTATGGCTAATCTCCATTCTGTGTCTATCGATGACATTTGTCGAGCAACCAGCTGGGCTTCGGTACACACCTTCACAGCCCACTACTGCCTAGATAAAGCCTCCCATTGGGATGCTGCCTTTGCCCAAGCTGTTCTTCAAAATCTCTTTCAAACCTAAACCAACTCCTACCCACCAACCTTGGTGGGATGCCAGAGATCCATGGGAGAAAGGATTCTCACTTTTGACAGTGGCACCTTCTAGGGGATATCTACCTGCCATCTTCAGCTAGGGAGTCCCTATATGTGAAGACTACATTCCTGCTTGTTCCTGGAGATAGCGTAGTTATTCACCTGTAACAGGTGATCTATGGGAACAGCAGGAATTTAGTCCTTACAACCCACCCACCTCTCCTAGGAGTTGTGTGTCTCTCTCTCTTTGTCTCTTTCCTCTCCCTCTATCCTTTCACTCAGCTACAAACCTAACTGAAGAGGGACAGTTGGAAAGGCGGGGAGGCAGCGCGCGTGTGCTGAGGGATGCTCCCAAAAATGTTCCTATTGGATGCTGGGGAGCGTTCCCGTGCAGGCTCCGTTGGTACCGATGATACCCATATGTGAGGACTAACTAAATTCCTCCTGTTCCTGGAGATCACCTGTTACAGGTGAGTAACTGCTTTACTGACATTGCCTTTCAGTTTACCCCCTTGCAGCTTTGTTATGCCCTCTAGTTTTACCACTTCCCTGTTTTTGGAAGAGGGTTGGGTTTGTTTTTTTCATTAATACTCTTTAAGTATTGAAAGGTCTGAATCATCTCCCCTGCCACTCCTTTACTCCACAGTGTACATATTTAGGTCTTCAAGTTGCTTCTCATAAGTCTTCTGACGCAGGCTCCAAATTATTTTGATTGCCTTCCTCTGAACAGTTTCCAGTTTTCTATATCCTTTGTGAGATATGGTCTCCAAACCGGAACACAATATTCCAAGTGAGGCCTCACCAGTGACTTGTACAGTGGCATTAGTACCTCTTCCTTTCTGCTGGTAATTCATCTGTGTACAACACAGCATCCTGGCTGTTGCCACCATCTTGTCACACTGTTTTGCCACCTTGAGATCCTTGGAAACATCACTTTGAGTTCTTCTGGTTCGTGCACACCAACCTCTTGCCCCTAATCGCATACAATTCCCTTGGCTTTCTGCTTGCCAAGTGCATGGCACTGCAATTCTTTGCATTAAATCATAACAATCAAGCATTAGACCCTTCTTCCAGCTTTTGTAGATCTTTCCTCATGTTATCCACTCCCTCAGGGGAGTCCATTTTGTTGCAAATTTTCGTGTCATCTGCAAAAAGACAGGCTTTTCCATTCAGTCTTTCAGCAATATCACTCACAAATCCATTGAACAGTACCGGTCCCAGGACTGAACCATGGGGCACCCCGCTAATCACCTTCCTTTTGTCCAAGTGAGTTCAGTTTACCATCACTTTCAATTGTCAGTCCACCAATTTATGATCCAGTTAACCACCTTGGGACCCATCCCCAAGCTGTTTAGCTTATTGATAAGCCTCCTATGAGGAACAGTACCAAAAGCTTTGCTGAAATCTAGGTAAATTGCATCCATCATCTGCCCTTGATCTAGTTCTCTGGTCACCCAGTAAAAGAACTCAATCAGATTTGTTTGGCAAGATCATCCTGTGGTAAAACCATGTTGCCTTGGATCATGCAACCTGTTGGTTTTGAGAGTCCCCCACTATTTTGCTGTTTCAGGTGTGCCTCCATTACTTTTTTTGCTACAGAGATAAGGCTTACTGGCCAGTTTGTCACTTCTTGAGTTCCTAAATTCAAGAGCTTGTTCTTCTGAATATTGGCCTCTTATGAAATGAGAGATTTGAATCGGCCAACAGTTGTGCTCTTACAAGCATTGCAAATGTCCTGGTTTCCTGGCAGGCCTCCAGCTCTGTTCTGCTTAGACAAGCAGGAGAATGCAAGCACATTGCATGGTGCCATCATTGAGAGTTTGTGTGCCAGAGATTTTCTGCTGGACCTGGGTGGCTATTGCAGTGTTTGCATTGGTATCTATCAACCTTCAGGCTTGCTCTAGATCTTCCTTGAGAGAACTGCCTCCTGTGTCCACATAAGATATACTATACTGGGTCAAACGAAGGTCCATCAAGACCAGTATCCTGTTTCCAGCAGTGGCCAATCTACCATATGTACCATAGCAGTACCATAAGTGGCCATAATTACCTAGCAGTTTTCCCCAAACAAGACAGGTTCCACAATGTTTGTATTGAGTCAAGCAGTGATATCATGGGTCCCTTTTAATAATGGTTTATCTACTTTTTTAAACCCAGCTACACTAACAGCTTTTACTACATCCTGTGGTAACAAATTCCAGAGTTTGATTACACATTGAGTAAACTAATATTTTCTCTTATTAGTCTTAAATAGGTTACCCTTAGCTTCATTGCTTGTCCCCTCATCTTTCTATATTCTGATGATGTAAACAAGTGATCTATGTTTACCCGTTCCACTCTGTTCATTAATTTATAGACCTCTATCATATCTGCTTTCTATCTTTTAACCAGCTCCTGATCTACAGACTGATTGCTGGAGCACTTACACATTCCCAAGGTTGGAAAATGGCTTATACTTGCCCAATGGTCTGCCTTACTCCCATCACTGGGATGCTGCACCAACCGATTATCCATGTTTCCCACCTAGGTTACCTTCTCAAGGGGCTTCTTTCAAGGTACCAGGTGCGGAGTATTCTTTGCTCTCACGATCTTCTGTAAGAACTTTGAATAATCTCCTTGGTTATCTTTCAAGCTCTGGGCAATAGAAAGGACTTCCAATCTCTACTACAGTCATGTAGTGCACCGAAGGATCATTTATTTTGCCTGTACAGCATGTTTTGCAAAACTTGTATTTATCTGTTTGAAAGACCCTCCCCCTCCCCCATTCAGTGTACTTCATGTTGCTTTGGTGGTTCTATTGGAGCTGGGACATGATCATCTTCAATTTCCACAGCTTGTGGTAACAGTCAGCCTTGAAATGGGCACAGTCCTCCATGCCATGATGATACACACCATCCAGTAAAGATCACAGAACCTTGAGCACCATTGTCTGGTGTACCAAAGCACCAAGGTTTGGTTCATTATAATTGTCTATCACCTCAAAGTTCTTCATTACCATCATGCATAGCTGCCCATTTTGAGGTGCTGTGCCTTCAGCTGGCCATAGCATGACAAGCTGATTTGTGGAGGGCAAGATGTAGTCGATCACCTCATTTGCCTGACCTATGATGCTTATGAAACTTACTAGGGTAGCTGCTGCAGCAAGTTCAGCGCCAAAGAACAGCATTAGTGCAGGGCATGGTGCTCATCACCCCTTCCCTGGCCAAATCTCTCAACTGATGGGGGGGCTTCAGACCATGGATCCATCCAAACTGGGGTAGGGGCCTGTTGTGACTATATCTGCACTCAGGGCAGCTGGTCGCTGACAGACTCTCCAGCAAATCAACCCCCGGGTGATCCGAGCTGTAGCCTTAGCCCTCTGGGCTTTTCACCACCACCTTCAGCATCAGGTGGCTGTGTTTTACATAACCAAGCAGGGGGGCATGGGTTTAGCCCTGCTTTGCCAGAAAGCAGTGAGCCTCTACTCCGTATGCCAGCAGCAACAGGATGCTCCTGTGGGCATTATACCTCCCAGACCAGGACAAATACCCTGGCACATCGGCTCAGCAAGGTCCTACAGTCGCAAAAGTGGAGGCTAGAACCAGAGATGGCCCACCAGCTGTTCCAGCACTGGGGGCTCTCTTGGCTGCCACTACACACTAGGTGGAGGGTTTTAACATGTTATCCACGATGATGCCTAAATCTTTTTCCTGGGTGGTGGTTCCTAATGTGGAACCTTGCATCATGTTACCATAGTTTGGGTTGTTCTTTCCTAGGTGCGTAACTTTGCACTTGTCCACATTAAATTTCTTATTTGGATGCTCAGTATTCCAATTTATCAAGATACTCTTGCAATTTTCCACAATCCTCATGGGTTTTAACAACTTTAAATAGTTTTGTCATCTGCAAATTTGATAACCTCACTCGTTATTCCCTTTTCCAGGTCATTTATGAATATGTCAAAAAGCAACGGACCCAGCACAGATCCCTAGGGTACTCCACTATTCACCTTTCTCCATTGGGAAAATTGGCCATTTAGTCCTACCCTCTGCTTTCTTTTAACCAGTTCCTGATCCGCAGTAGTACACTGCCTCCTATCCCATGACTTTTTAGTTTTGCCAAAAGTCTCTGATGAGGGACCTTGTCAAAGGCTTTCTGAAAGTCCAGATACACTATATCAACCAACTCATCTTTGTCCACCTGTTTATTCACACCTTCAGAAAAAAAAACAGATTAGTAAGACAAGATCTTCCTTGTCTAAAGCCATGTTGTCTGTTTCCCATTAAGCCATGACTATCTACATGTTCAGTAATTTTGTTCTTAAGGTTTCTACCATTTTTCCTGGTACTGACGTCAGGCTCATCGATCTGTAGTTTCCCGGATCACCCCTGGAACCCTTTTTAAAAATTGGCATTACATTGGCCATCCTCCAATCTTCAGGTATTACAGATGATTTTAATGATTGCAGACCTGCTATTAGTAATAGGTAAACTATCTCATATTTCAGTTCTTTCAACACCCTTGAATGTATACCATCCAGTCCAGGTGATTTGCTACTCTTCAGTTTATCAAATAGTTATAATACATCTTCCCGGTGTATCGATTATTTCTTTCAATTCTTCTGCAGTATCACCTTTAAATACCACTTCAGTCATGGGTAACATCCCCTACATCTTCCTCAGTAAAGACCGAAGCAAAGAATTCATTCAGTCTCTCCACTATGGCCTTGTCCCCTCTTACTGCCCCTTTTACCCCTCTATCATCTAATGGTCCATCTGACTGTCACAGGTTTTTTGATACAAATGTACTTGAAAAAGTCTTTATAATCCATTTTTGCTTCCACAGCAAGCTTTTTCTCAAATTCTCTCTTTGCCTGCCTTATCAATGCCTTGCATTTAACTTGCCAGTGCTTGTGCTGTTTCCAGTTTTCGTCATTTGGCTTTTTTTTCTGTTTCCTTGAAGATGCTTTTTTGGCAACAACAGCCTCTCTGACCTCATCTTTAAACCATGCTGGCAGTTTTTGGACTTCCTTCCACTTAAAGCGAGGAATACAGCTGGTTTGGGCTTCCAAGATAGTATTTTTAAACAACATCCAAGTTTGATGTAAGTCTTTTAACCTTTGCAGCTGCTCCTTTTAGTTTTTTCTTAACTATTTTCCTCATTTTATCATGGTCTCCCTTTCAAAAGTTAAGAGAGTAATGTGGATTTCCTTCCCAACCCCCCTCCATTAATTAAATCAAATGCAATCATGCTATGATCACTTTTGCCAAGTGGCCCCAACACCCTTATCTCTTGCACGAGATCTGGTGTTCTACTAAAGCCTAAGTCCAAAATGGCTTCCCCTCTGGTCAGTTCATGAACCTGCTGCTCCAAGAAGCAGTCATTTATTTTGTATTGAAACTTTATCTCCCTCGCATGTCCTGGCGTGACACTGACCCAGTCAATACCGGGGTAATTGAGATCACCCATTATTATTACTGTGCTGTAACTTTTGTTAGTTTCCCTGATTTCTTTGAGCATTTCATCATCCGCTTGTTCATTTTGGCCAGGTGGTTGATAGTATACCCCCACTGTCATTGCCTTCCCCTTTTTTTTGCATGGAATTTCAATCCATAGAGATTCTACAGCAAATTTTGTTTCCTGCAAAACGTTAATCCTTTGTGACTCAATGCCCTCTCTAACATAGAGCGTAACCCCTCCACCAATTTGATCATTTCTATCATTGTGATATAGTTTATCTCCAGGAACAAGCAGGAATAAGTCCTCACATATGGGTACGTCGGTACCGACGGAGCCCGTGCGGGAAAGCTCCCCAGCTTCTTAGAATAGAAGCTTTTGGGACCTCCCACTGCACATGCGCACTGCCTTCCCGCCTTCCTGAACAGCTCTCCTCAGTTTCTCTTTTTTCCGCGGAGCCAGCAGGTCGTGTTCCTGTCACCGCTGAAGAAATTGTTATTTTATTTGTTTCTTTAGACCGCGTACCTGCCTTCCCCATACCGATACCGGTATCGCCGGTCTTTTCTTTCTTTCTTTAAAAAATTATAATTCTTTTTTCTTATTTTTTAGCTTTTTGGTCACTTCAGAGAGGCCTCTCGGCCTACTCAATTTCTCCTCATGGAGAAGCCAGCCCCTGGATTTAAGAAGTGTACCAAATGTAATGCTGTTATTTCAGTCACAGACACCCATGACTGGTGTCTGAAATGTTTGGGGCCTGACCATTCCATACCGGACTGCCCATCTTGCTCCCACATGTCTAAACGTGGGCTGCAGAACCGGGCCAACAAATTCCATGTGCTGTTTGCTTCAGAGAATACAGCATCACAGTCATCCAGGTCTTCTTCTCCGGATGGATCTCAGGTAACCAAACCTTCTGTGGGCAAGTCCTCAAAGAGCAAATCTCCTTCAAAGCATCGAGAGGCTCTTAGCTTAGAACTTGAGGACCCTGCCCCAGCCAAACAACCCCGGCGGGAAGTCCAACTTCCAAAAACGCCAATTCAGGGGTCTCAGGTTGATATCGATGCTACGGCCTCGACAGATCACCTGTTAGCCTGCTCTGGGGTACCGGGTCACTCCGGTACCGACATCCAGGCAGCTATGGCGTCCATGGGCGATACTGTACAGTCCATGCAGCAGGCCGTCATGGCTTTCATTAAAGCTGCAACGCCATCGGTTCCGCTTTCAGCGGTTCCGGGCCCGATACCGGTATCGTCCGCCATGCCGGTATCGAGGCCGTCCACCTCTAAACGCAAGTCGGTACCGTATGGGCTTTCGCTCCATACCGGTTCCATACCCGATACGCCCGATATCGATACCGATCGGTACGCGTATCGTGCGTTAGAGGAAAGCACCGATTCCTCTGAGGATTTTCACTCCTCTGATGATTCTGCTGAGTTTTCACTCAACTTACCTGAGGAGCCCTCTTCTCCTAAAAGGAGAATGTCCCCTCCAGAGGATTTGTCCTTCCAGGACTTTGTTTTAGATATGGCTACAGCCCTTTCTATTACCACATCCTCTGAAAAGGAACCCAGATCCAAAAAACTGGATATTTTGGGATACTCAAAGGCCCCTAAGGAGGCAGTTACCCTGCCTATCCATGAAATCCTTCAAGAACAACTGATGGATTTCTGGGAAAATCCTTTGACTTTGTCTCCTTATTCCCGTAGGTTGGACACCATGTATAGGGTCCCTCCTTCTCCTGGTTTCCAAAAGACTCAATTGCCCCACCACTCTATTGTGGTGAAGTCTGCAATGAAGAAGATTAGGAGTACCAAAAGGCACTCTTCCACCCCTCCAGGACGGGAATGTAAGACTTTGGACTCTTTTGGTAGGAAAATTTTCCAGGCTAGTATGCTTATAGCCAGGATTAATTCCTACAGTCTCTATATGGGCATGTTCCTGGAGGAACTTGCCAAAAAGGTGCGGCATTTTGCCCCCTTTATCCCTGAGGATAAAAAGCAGGGATTCCTTTCCCTAGTGAAACAACTCTTAGAGGTTTCTAAGTTCTCTAATAGGGCAGCATATGATTCCTTTGAGGGAGCCAGTAGGGCTTCGGGCATTGCTATTGCAGCCCGACGTCTTGCTTGGCTCCAGGCCTCTGATCTGGAACCTTGGGTTCTAGATGGCTTACGGAATCTGCCCTGTACAGGTGAGAACTTATTTGGGGAAGAGTGGCAAATCAAAGCCACCCAGATGGATGCTGAAAATGCCACCTTGGAAAGACTTTCAAAGTCCACTTCAATTCCTACTAAGAAAAAGTCTTTTAAAAGGCCTTACTATAAGAAGGCCAGAGTTGCTTCAAATACTGGCCAGCAGTCTTCTCAACCTCGCTATACTGCTAAGCGTCAGCAATCCAAACAAGCACGAGCTAAGCCTGCAGCAGCTACTGTAGCTCAGCAGGCTCCAACCCCTCAGGGGTTTTGACTTGCTCCTAGGGAACTTGCCACTTCTGGTTCTAACACAACCAGAACCTCTCACCATACCCGGAAGGTTGGTTCACTTTGCTCCCAGATGGGAACAAATCACAACAGAACAATGGACCCTCTCTATCATTCGAGAGGGTTACAAACTTCATTTCTCCAGCCTTCCTCCCCATCATATGGTGAGACCATTCAATTCTCCCCCATCTCTCCTAACCCTGTTGGGTCAAGAGGTTTCCTCTCTTCTTGCCCAAGGGGCCATAGAAGAGGTTCCTCTTCCTCAACAAGGGTCCGGTTTCTACTCCCCTTATTTTCTCATTCCAAAGAAGACAGGGGGATTCAGACCAATCCTAGATCTGAGAGAATTGAACAAATTTCTCTTCAAGGAGAAATTCAAAATGCTGTCTCTCGGCATTCTCCTTCCTTACCTCCAGGGTCAGGACTGGCTTTGTTCTCTAGACCTACAGGATGCGTATACACATATACTCATCCATCCATCCCACAGAAAGTATCTTCGCTTTCTGTTTCAGGGAAAACATTTCCAATACAGAGTACTCCCCTTCGGTCTAGCCTCTGCTCCAAGAGTATTCACAAAATGCATGGCAGTCGTAGCCGCATTTCTAAGAGGCATGGGAATCTTTGTCTTCCCATATCTGGACGACTGGCTCATCCGAGCTCCAACTCAGTCACAGGCCCAGATTTCCCTGGACCACACAAGGAGCCTTTTGCAGTATCTGGGACTGGTAGTAAACCTTCCCAAGTCCCAACTCATCCCTACTCAATCTCTAGAATTCATAGGGGCCCAGTTGGACACCATCACTGCAAGGGCCTACCTTCCACATGTTCGAGGCCAGCGCCTCCTGAGTTTGGCCTCCCAAGCTCAGTCCAGCACTCACTTGACAGCCAGGGAAATGCTACGCCTACTGGGTCATATGGCCTCCACAGTGCATGTGGTGCCTTATGCTCGTCTTCATATGAGAGCAGCTCAATGGACCCTGGCCACTCAGTGGACTCAGGCGTCAGGAGCGCTCTCAGACCAAATACAAACCTCCGATCGTCTGTTTTGGTCCCTCCACTGGTGGACTTCCACCAAGAATCTGTTGTTGGGGGCTCCATTTCAACCATTGCTACCCCAAGCAACCCTCACAACAGATGCCTCCCAAACAGAGTGGGGAGCCCATCTGCAAACTCTCTCCACTCAGGGCACTTGGTCTCTACAGGAGACCACCCTTCATATCAATCTTCTGGAACTGCGAGCAATTTACCTTGCCCTCAAGGTCTTCCACTCCCTCCTAGCCAACCTCACTGTCCTAGTTCAGACGGACAATCAGGTGGCCATGTTTTACATAAACAAACAAGGAGGGACGGGCTCTCTGTCGCTTTGCAACGAAGCTCTAAGACTATGGGCCTTCGCCAGAGAGCATCAGATTCACCTGCTAGCAGTGTATCTCCCAGGAGTTCAAAACTCTCGGGCAGACAGGCTCAGTCGAGTTCTGCTGCCACACGAATGGTCCCTACATTTGGACCAAATAAACCGAATCTTTCAGGAATGGGGGACCCCGGACATAGACCTCTTTGCAAGTCCGTGGAATGCCAAACTTCCCCGGTTCTGTTCCAGAACTCCGTGTCAGGGAGCTCAGGCTACGGACGCCTTTCTCCTGAATTGGAATCAGGCATTCCTATATGCCTTTCCACCCATTCCTTTGATTCCCAAGACTCTGTTCAAACTCCAGAGGGATCATGGAACTATGATCCTCATAGCTCCACGCTGGCCACGCCAAGTGTGGTTCCCTCTACTTCTACAGCTCTCCCAGGGATCCTACTTGGATCTGGGAGCTGCGCCAGACCTCCTGTCTCAGGAGGAGGGGACTTTGTGGCACCCAAACCCCAAATCCCTTCACCTCAGTGCTTGGTTACTGAAGGCTTAAGCCTTCAAGACTTTCATCTTTCCCAACCAGTGAAAGATATCCTTTCTGCCTCTAGGAAACCCTCTACCAGGCGTTCCTATGCTTTCAAATGGAAACGTTTTTCCATTTGGTGTGCTCAGCAGGGTCTTGACCCTCTGGCACTTCCTTTGAATTCTCTTCTTGATTATCTCCTGCATCTATCCAATGCAGGCCTCAAGACGAATTCGGTAAGAGTCCATTTAAGTGCTATTGCAGCATCCTTGAAACATATAAATGGACAACCTATCTCCTCTCATCCTCTTGTTGCAAGATTCATGAGAGGCCTGACTCTCACTAAACCTCCCATCAGACCACCCCCGGTCGCATGGGATTTGAATCTAGTGCTCGGTCAACTTATGAAGCCACCTTTTGAGCCAATGTTTTCCACCTCCTTGAAATTTCTTTCCTGGAAGGTCATCTTCCTCATTGCAGACACTTCGGCTCGCCGCATCAGTGAGCTGCAGGCTTTAGTGGCTAATCCACCTTACACAAGATTTCATCATGATAAGGTGGTCCTTAGGACGAATCCCCACTTTATGCCTAAAGTGGTCTCGCCTTTTCATCTTAATCAAGAGGTATATCTACCTGTCTTTTTTCCAGCTCCTCATGCATCCAATGCAGAGAGGAACCTTCATACTCTGGATTGTAAAAGAGCTCTCGCTTTTTACCTTAATAGGACTCAGCCACATCGAAAGTCTTCTCAACTTTTTGTGGCCTTTGATCCTTCCCATTTGGGACTTCCAGTCTCCAAGCGTACACTTTCCAATTGGATTGCTCAGTGTATTTCTTTTGCTTACCAGAGCAAAAACATTTCTCTGGAAGGCCATGTCACTGCTCACAATGTGAGGGCCATGGCAACTTCTATGGCTCATCTGCACTCTGTTTCCATAGATCAGATCTGTCGAGCCGCTACCTGGGCCTCGGTTCATACCTTCACAGCCCATTACTGTTTGGACAAGGACTCCCGCCGGGATGCCTTGTTTGGCCAGGCTGTCCTCAAGCACCTGTTCCATTCCTAAACAACTCCTGCCCACCTTCCCAGAATGGATGCCTGAGATCCATACGAAGATGGCGAACCTTTACAGGGGATCCCATGCATCTAAGCTAGGGAGTCCCCATATGTGAGGACTTATTCCTGCTTGTTCCTGGAGATAGCACAGTTACTTACCTGTAACAGGTGATCTCTGGGAACAGCAGGAATTAGTCCTCACAACCCACCCACCTCCCCTAGGAGTTGTATCTTTTATCTATCTATCTTCCTGTCCTCTCTCTGTTGACTCAGCTATAAACTCGAAACTGAGGAGAGCTGTTCAGGAAGGCGGGAAGGCAGTGCGCATGTGCAGTGGGAGGTCCCAAAAGCTTCTATTCTAAGAAGCTGGGGAGCTTTCCCGCACGGGCTCCGTCGGTACCGACGTACCCATATGTGAGGACTAATTCCTGCTGTTCCCAGAGATCACCTGTTACAGGTAAGTAACTGTGCTGTACCCAGGTATCACAGTGTCCCACTGGTTGTCCTCCTTACACAATGTCGCTGAGATACCAATCATGTCTAAGAAGTACACCAAATATTGCATCATAGGAAACAATGAGGCAAATCAGAAATTAGTTCCTCAGCCTTAAAGGATGTGGTGTTAGCAAAATCAGTAGTCACTACTCCCTCTTCACCACTTGGGCCAGAAAATTAATGTAGCAATGCTAGCCCTCAACTCTGGATTTGCTGTACATTGTGGCTGCATTCCTCTTTTTGCCTGCGGAGAAAGTGTAGTTGTTTATGTAACAGATTCTCCTGTAGATGGCAGGGTTATTTATTTATTTATGTATTTAACAAGTTTTTTATACCGCCTTTTCCTTCAATCAAAGCGGTCAGAGAAAAACAAAATGAGAGATAATAGCAGAGCAAGAATGGAACACAAGCAATAATTTGTAGCTCCTGGCTATAGAACAAATGGAAGATAGGACACTAAGGGGAATGCAGCAACACCGATGTAGGCCCAGAAAAGTCCAAAGTACTTCACCAAGGCTAGGGAAGAGTTCTGGTACATTGACTCTTCTTAGTGGCATGACTGTAGCACAGCTGCATTTCCCTGCTATCATTGAAGAACCCCAATTACAGGTAAGCAACTCTGCTTTGTCAGCATGTCGATGGTTCAGGGACTGAAGTTGCCTCTACCTGTAAGCCCATGCTGCACAAAAAGGTTTGTCTCTTTGCAGATGATACTAAAATCTGCAACAGAGTAGACACCCAGAAAGGTGTTGATAACATGAGGAGGGATCTAGCTAAGCTTGAAGAATGGTCTAGAATTTGGTAGCTGAGATTTAATGTTAAAAAATGTAAGGTCATGCATTTGGGCTGCAGCAATCCAAGGGAGCAATATAGTATAGGGGGTGAAGTACTTTGTCCATTAAAGAAGAGTGGGATCTAGGCCTGGTTGTGTCTGATGCTCTTAAAGTAGCTAAACAGAAAAGACAACAGCAGAAGCTATTAGGATGCTTGGATGCATAGGGAGAGGAATGGTTAGCAGAAAAACTAAGGTGATAGTGCCTCTGTGTAAGTCTTTGGTGCAACCTCATTTGGAGTATTGTGTGCAGCTCTGGAGATCGCACCTTCAAAAGGATATAAACAGGATGGAATCAGTACAGAGGGTGACTACTAAAATGATTAGTGATTTTCATTATAAAGCATATGAGGACACACTTAAGGATCTTAATGTGTACACTTTAGAGGAAAGGCGGGATAGAGATAATATGATTGAGACTTTAATACCTCTGTAGCATAAATGCACAGGGGGAGAGCCTCTTTCGATTGAAAGCAAGTTCTGCTATGAGGGGATATGGGATGAGGGTGAAGGGATAGATTTCACGAGTGATATGCGGAAATATTTCTTTACAGAAAGAGTGGTGGATCCTTGGAATAGTCTCCTAGTGCAGGTGTTAGAGATGAGGACAATATCTGAATTCAAAAAAGCATGGGACAAACAGGATGTCTAAAGGAAAAAAGGGGACTGTTGCAGTTGTTGAAAGACTAACTAGATAGGCCATATGGTCTTTTTCTGTTGTTATTTTTCTATGTTTCTATGAAAGTAAGCTCTGTAACGAGGGGGCATAGGATGAGGGTGAAAGGGAATAGACTCTAGTAATATGTGGGAATATTTCTTAACAGAAAGAGTGGTAGATGCATAGAATAGTCTCCCACTGGAGGAGGTAGAGATGATCACAGTATTTGAATTCAAGAAAGCATGGGACATACACAGAAGATCTCTGAAGGAAAAAAAGGGACTAGAGTAGTTGATATGGAAGGGCAGACTAGATGGGCCATACAGGCTTTTTTTACTGACATCTTTCTATGTTTCTAATGATATGCTTCTTTATATCTAGGGTGGTATATGTCTACTCTGTAATCTCATCCTGTCTATCAGAAGTCACAGAATGGCTAGCTCAATGTAACTTAACAATCAATTATAACAAATCAGAGGCTCTCATAATCACCAAGGATACCTCATTCAACCCACCTCTCAGCCTGTTAATAGGAACACAAACAATCCCAGTAAAGAGTGAAGTAAAATACTTAGGAATACACCAGGACTAGAAACTCACTTTCTAAACACACATTAACAGAACAAGTTCCAAAGTATACTATAAAATGAAAATGCTACAAAACCTTAGCCCTTTACTCAATCAGTACCACTTCAGATCTGTTTGCCAAGCACTGATCACCCCGCAGCTTGATTGTTGTAATTTGGTCCTAAATGGCCTACTCGGATGTGCAACCCAAACTTTACAATTGGCTCAAAACGCAGCAGCCTGACTAATCACAGGCACAAACAAGCAGGCTCCTATCATCTTTATACTGGAATCTCTTTACTGGCTCCCCATTCACTCCAGAATAAGATATAAGGCGATAATGATAACTTTCAAAATACTACACAACCAATCTGCCGGATGTCTAATCAACTTAATCAGAAAAGTCCCTAACACTCGTGCAAGAAGGAAACAGCACACAAACACCCTTATAAATACCACATTCTCTACAGGCACCACCCAGCACAAGCTCTGTAGAGCATTATGCCCTTTCACTATGGAATTCCCTACCACACCAACTGAAAGCAATTGCTAATGCCACCGTCTTCAGAAAGTTCCTGAAAACCCATCTATTTAAAGAGCATTTCAACACCACAGGAGTCACATAACTTCACTGACAACTCAACTGCAAAAGGACAGCACAACATTTAAGCAATTAATACCCTGTAAATAGTTTGAAAATGTATCATCTGTAAAAAGTTACAAATGTTGTTATCTGTTCTGTTAACTGTTACTAATGAACCGTTTTATGTAAACAAAATTATGTTCTATGTAAACTGCTTTGAGAATCTGAAAAGCAGTATATAAAAAATGTTAAATAAGATATGCTAAAAGCACAATGGGAGAGATGAAAAGAAAACCAGGACAGAACGGAGCCCCTAAATCCGAGCAAGAACAGGGTATTGAGAAAGTGGTGATCAACAGTGTCAAAAGCAACAGAAAGGTCAAGAAGGATAAGGATCTAGGAAAGGCCCTTGGATTGGCAAGAGCAGTTTCTGTAGAATGTAGAAGATGAAAGCCAGATTGCAGTGGATTCAGAAGGGTTTGAGAGGAAAGAAAGTCAATACAACAGTGGTGAACCACACTTTTGAGTAGTTTTAGAAGTAAAGGGCAAGAGGGAGATGATTGGAAATCAAGCAACATAGTTTGAGATGGTTTGACAAAGTATGAATAGTGATGTAATCTGGAATGCAGCGGTATATTTTGAAATTACTTTTTTAATCTCCTATTGCACTGTATTGAATGAAACAACAGTGAATAATGGACATTTTAAAAGGAACCTGTAGTTTGCCAGACTGGAGCATCTATGAGTCTGGAGCCTACAAAAGAGGTCAGACAGAAAAATAACCTTTTTCTTAAATTAATTTTATTGTATGTTGCATTTTGCTCCAGTGGGTGGCTTTGTTATTGTATAATTAATTAGAAGGGCAGGTAGGGTTTAGTGAAAGTTTTTTGAGACGAGGTGTAACTACAGCATGTTTGAAGGCTGCAGGAACAGTTGCAGTGGAAAGCGATAGGTTAAGGATATCGCAGATGGAAGGGATGGCAGCGGAAGAGAAAGAGCTTAGCGGATGGGTGGTGATGGGATCAGATGAGCAGGTAATGAGTTTTAAGGAGGAGAGATGTACGGTTTCTTCCTCTGTGACCTCAGAGAAGGAAGAAAGGGTGACAGAGGCCTAGGGAAGGATTTGAGAATGAGGAGGGGGGAAGAAGATGGCCCTGTAATAACCCCCAAACTACTATTGTATACTTTATCATGGAAATAACCAGAGGCTGAGCAGAAAGTGAAGAAGGGGGTGGTGCACTTTGATGGTGTGGATCAGTGGCAAGAGTAAGATGGACATAGTATTCTTGCTTGGTAAGTGCTATGGCTGACTGGAAAGAAGTAAGCATGAATTTGCAATGTAGGAAGTCAGCAACAGTATGGGATTCAACCCTACTGGTTGAGGAGAGTATAGTGTTATAGGAAGATGCTCTATCATCAACAGGCTCATGATATAGTGGAGGAAAGAGGTGACAAGACAATAGTGGAGATAACTGAAGAGTCAATATTGTGAAGATTGGGGTTAAGAGTGAAGGTTAGCAGGTAAGGGAAGAACTGAGGTGGAAAATTTAGAAGGCAAGCAGTTGGAGAAAAAGACAAGGTTGAGACAATGGCCATTCTAGTGAGTAAGGGCAGTAGAGCACAGCTGGAGGTTGAAGGAGGAGGTTAGGGAAAGGAGCTTTGAGGCATAAGGTTCAGAGAGGTCATCAACATAAAAGTCCATAAGAATAAAGGAAGGGGGAGATGCATCCAGAAAGAATGACTCCTGGCTTTCTGTCAGTGAGAAAGGTAAAGGTGAACTTGTCAGAGGGTCGATAAATGACAGCTACCTGGAGAGGTAGTAGAGTGAATATGCGGATGGAGTGGACTTCAAAGGAAGAAAAGGAATGAGGCTCTCTTCAAGACACACTGCTTCTGTTCAGTTTATGACCTTCCCTCTCCTGAGTCCTGATTTCTGAGAATACTATCTTCTGTCCCTTCCTTTGCTCCTCCTCGTCTTTCTCCTTCTCTTTCCTGGTGTGAGTGTGCACTTTCCTGTCAATAAATTGTAGTTCCTTTCTGTTTCTGGCCATGGCCACTGGGCAGTTTGCCATGCTGTAAACCGCTCTGATAAAGATGGGTTGAAATTAGCATGAGTGAGAGAGTAGAAGTCCAACACCACCACCCTGGCCAATAAGCTGAGCTATATGGGTGAATATAGGTGGCCTCCATGACAGAAGGCAGCAGTCTTCAGAGAGACTTTAAGTCCTGGTTAGAGACAAAGAGATCATTAATGAAAGGAAGTTATTGGATACCAAGTGTACATTCCACAAGGCACATGAGATTGGGAAAATAGAGGGGGGAAGGAGAGAGATATGAATAAGATTCAGGGGTGTGCATTGATCTGCCTTGGGCATATGAAAAATGTCTAGTGGGGTTAGGGTGGGATTGATGTCCTAGAAGAGAGAAGAAGGAGCAAGAGAATACAGGGGAGAGAGGAAGAGACATGATGGTGACAAGGGTGAGGTTCTCTCAGAGAGAGTGGAGGTTGCTGAATGAGAGGAAGAAAATGGTGAAGCTCAAGTTCAGAGGAGAGAATAGATGGCAAGAGAGGTAAAGAAAGTAAATAGTGGGTGAAAAGGACTTGGGGACTGAAGTTGTTGGAATGAAGGTAAGAAATTAGGGAGAGTTAGCATCAAGAAGACAAAGTGATGTGGAGCCATACAATTAGATGGGGAGGAGAAGTTATGAAGGAGATATGTGTTAGAAGAGAAGCCCCAGACTCATTGAGTATGAGGATGGCTATATATGAAATTTTTAGAGCATGAACAGGGTGGGAGGATGGGAAGGAATAAAGAATCAACAGGTAGATAACCAGATAGGTAAAACAAAGCTTCAGAGTAAATTCCTTGTGTACGAGAGGATAAGATAAATGGGCTGAGAGATTAGTAGAAAGAAACCAGAAGCAGAATAAGAGCAGGTAGGAGAGCAGCCCAAATTCCAGAACAGAGCAATTTACAAGATAGATATAAATAATTAACTAAATAAAGACAAGCACAGACAAAAAAATAAGAGCAACACTATTCTGAGTGAAATCATAGAGCTAGGAGACGTGTGGCTTTCTCAAGCATAGCTTGCCTAGAAAGATAGACAAGGCATATGAGAAACAAACTTCCTCCAAGATCAATCAAGAATCACAGTAGAGACTCCCCCAACCCACTTCTGGCACCAGTATTTAATAGCAATTACCTGAAAAAAAGCCAGGCAGACTTCCTAAAATGTAGTATAAATCAGATTTTAAAATGAAAATAACAAAAGTGAACAATCCTAATGCTATTACAGACAGTCATTCAGAGACAGATGCAGAGTCAGGATATACTGTACATAGCTTGAAACAAACAGAGGCAGCACCAAAAGCAGAATGCGGGTAAGAGACACCAGGGACGTTCTTAGATGGATCCAACATGGCAGAGCTTTCCCCTAGTTTCGAGAAGCAATTTTTTAAAGCTTTTCTGAGCCTATGTGAGTATTCTCACTCTCCTGCTGGTGTCCCCCTATCAGTGTTTTTTTTCTTACACGGATCCATATGGATGAGCTGTCTCACTCCCCTAACTACAAAGTTTTAAAATGGGATTTTTTTTTTAACCTAAACTAAATACAGATTTTCATCAACCTTTCTCCTAAACTGAGTTACACTGAATTAAAGTAGCTCACCCTGACTTCTGCTGTGAGGAACCATCACATGTCAGCGCACCCGTGACCACTGCGTCCTCTTCCAATTGTCTTCTAATACTCTCCCCTCCACTGTGATCAGAGATTGGGCCCTCCTTCCTGCTGACCATGCAGCCTGGAGCAGCTTTCTCTCCAGCAGTGGCAGCACTCGGGAATGAGTGCATGGCCCCCAGCACCGGGACCACTGTTCTAAGCTCACATCACCAATGTTGGATCACCCTCCTGTCCAGCAATGCATGAGAGAG
The DNA here is from genome assembly GCA_033557465.1 of Ichthyophis bannanicus. Taxonomy (NCBI): domain Eukaryota; kingdom Metazoa; phylum Chordata; class Amphibia; order Gymnophiona; family Ichthyophiidae; genus Ichthyophis; species Ichthyophis bannanicus. Next base: position 172,725,763 of record CM066039.1, on the reverse strand, counting down.
GCTGATCGGCCTGCTACCTCATTGAGGCCTATTCTGCCTCTTAAAGGTGTAGATATGAAGGGGGGGAAAGAAAATAAAGCCACAATTTGATCCTACCCAGGGGAAGGAGCAGCACTCAGAGCACAAACGCAGTAATAAATCAGGGTGCTATAAGAGCCCCACCCTCCTCCCCCAAGGAGGACCTTGGCACACATAATAAAAAGGTATGGAAGGACTTCAGCATACTTGTACCTTCCCTGTCACCTGTACAACCCTGCACTGATGTTGCAAAAGGGAATAACAGCCTCTCCAATGCTCTGCTACTCCTACTGCAGAGGTTCATGTAGGATAGTGTTTCATTCCTTCAGGGGACCAGCTCAGCATCAGTTGTGGATTTGGCTCAAGGACCAGATCAGCTCCTCTCCCCTTCACTGTCTACAACTATAGCTTTCTCAATGGTCCCTTGCATCTAGACCAGGAATGGGCAAACTACGGCCCGCGGGCCGTATACGGCCCGGCGGAGCTTTTAATGCGGCCCGCGGAGCGCTAGCTAATTTACTTGCTTGCAGAGGAGAGAACCCTCAGCCTACCGAAGAGGGAGCAGCGTATGGCCACCATGCGACAGAGGTCATATCTGTAGGCACATGGAGGGCGTGTACGGGAATGGTCTGGGCGGTGGGTGTCCTGAGTATGCAGCCAGGTGCCAGTGCCACTGACGGCGGAGGCAGAGAATTACTCTGCCCTGCCGCCCTCCCTCTTACAGGCTGACTGCTGTGGCCTGAAGACCGAAACAGGTGTTAGAAGAGAAGTGTTGTGCTGCTGACATCATCAGTAAGTGTGTGCATGTATAATACATGCACTATTTTTTTTGGGGGGGGGATGCTCTGATAGGGGAGAGAAAAAGATTCGTATGAGGAGAAAGTGAGGCCTCACGGATTAGTCTGAGGGTTGGGGAGCAGGGATTGGGTGGTGGAGAAATAAAGAGGCGGGAGGAGTATAAGGGGGGCTCTTACATGTTTGCATTTTGCACAGAACAAAAAATGTTTTCTGATTCTGATGTTGCATTGGCTGGCATTTTGCTGGGGAGCATAAATAGGGAGGGGAGGAGAAAATGGTACCTTGGAGTGAGAGGAGAGCCAAAACGTAAGCAAGGCAGGGGACACACAGAAGAGCAAGCGATTATGCACGAGGCAGAAGAGAGGTCAAAGCAAGAAAGCGAACGTGTGTTTTGGAGGAGGGCAGTAGGAACAAAAGCATGTGGGAGAGAGGGCAGTGAAGGGTTACAGAGAAAGCAAAAAACTGTGTGCATTGACAATGGATTATTCAGATGTGCAATGTGCATTGCTTTAAAAGAAATCTTATATACCATCTTCTGTAAAGTGAATCTTTTTTTTATTGTGGCTCAAAGAAATAATTAATGTTGACACCCCAAAACATAAAATATGAAGACAGATAGACAATAAGGCCCATCTAATCTGCTGAGTTTTTCATTCCTGGTGCAATGCCATAGAGTTCAGTTGATTTCTGACTTTTCCTACCTCTTCATAACTAGGGATTTTCTATGTCTATCCAATGCTATCTTTTTCTGTTACTGTTCAATTTTTCATTCACCAGCACTCACATGCCAAGTTATGTAACAATTGCTTTATGCTAATACTGAAATAACACATTGCAGACCACTGAATAATTGTTGATTTCAGCAGGCCTCCGGGGGATGGCACAGAAGATTCTGGCCTTGTTTGGCTCGATCTACGTGTGTGAACAGACGTTCAGCGTCATGAACATCAATAAATCCCGTCACAGATCCAAGTTAACTGACCAACACCTCAGATCTATTCTGCGAATTGCAACAACAAAGCTATCTCCTGACTTTGATGCCTTAACAAAAAAGGGAGACCAACAACACTGTTCCCACTAAAATTGAAGGTACTATTTTATGAAAGAAATACATTGCATAAAAGTTTTGTAAAATAACTCTTTTTATGCTTTTCTACCTTAAATTAATCTAAACATTTAATGTTACAAATTTAAATTTACTTTATGTTAATTCACACATACACACCGTCCATCTACTTTTGGTCCGGCCCCCGGGTCCAATATATGAACCCATTGCGGCCCTCGAGTCAAAAAGTTTGCCCACCCCTGATCTAGACCCTATCCATGCAGGGGCCTTCAACTTCACCTCCACCAAGGGGCCTGGACTCCAATATCCTATCAATCTTCCTAATATGATGGCTGTTCCTTTTCTCCCTACACTCACCAATGTGGCCCTACCCTTACGGAACCTCTTGTGACTAGCTCAAATCAGCTCCTCTCTTCAGATGATGCTCTGCCAGAAGTCTTGCGAGACCAATCTGAGGACTATTCCTACCCAGAGTTCTTGCAGAAGATCTCAAAATCACTGTCATTGAGTATCATGCAGGAGTAGGTGAAGAATGACTTCTACCCCATTCTTCAGTCCTGTGGTGCACCAAAGGAGATCATCACTCTTCTTGTCCATCACGTATTTATTTAAAATTATTTATATACTGTCTTTCTACCATTCAAGGTGGTTTACATAAAACAAAACAAGTAACAGTGAAGGAAATAACTGTTGTACAGAGAACAAGAACTTAGAGAATTTAATAACATTCAATGAACTATGTACAGTACTTAAGCCACAATATGGAACAGAAGCGAGGGGCATCTTGAAGAATTTCGTGAAAAACTAGCTAAACCTAAAGTAGACAAAGCGATGGGACTGAATGGGATACACCCTAGAATACTGAGGGAACTTGGGGACATTCTAGAAACTCCACTGAATGACATTTTCAATGCCTTGTTGGGTAGTGGTGCCAAAGGACTGGAGAGAGGCTCATGTGGTCCCTTTACACAAAAGCGGAAGTAAGGATGTGGTTGAAAACTACAGGCTGGTTAGTTTAACTTCGGTGGTGAGTAAATTATTGGAAACGCTGCTGAAAGAGAAAATAGTGAGGTATCTGGAATCCAGCGGATTACAGGATCAGAGGCAGCATGGATTCACCAGAGGCAGGTCTTGTCAGACAAATCTGATTGATTTCTAGGACTGGATGACCAGGAAGTTGGACCGAGAGAGAGCCCTAGATGTGGTGTATTTAGATTTCAGTAAAGCCTTTGACACTGTTCCTCACAGGTGACTTATAAACAAACTGAGCACCCTAGGGATGGACCCTAAAGTTACTGCTTGGGTTAGAAATTGGTTGAGTGGGAGGCGACAAAGGGTACAGGTAAATGGAGCTCACTCTGAGGAGAAGGAAGTTACCAGTGGTGTGCCCCAGGGATCTGTCCTTGGTCCGATTCTTTTTAACATCTTTGTTAGTGATATAGCGGAAGGGCTGTCGGGTAGGGTTTGCCTCTTTGCGGATGATACCAAAATCTGCAATAGAGTAGACACCCTGGAAGGTGTAGATAACATGAGGAGGGATCTAGCTAAGCTTGAAGAATGGTCTAGAATTTGGCAGCTGGGATTTAATGTTACAAAATGCAAGGTCATGCATTTGGGCTGCAGCAATCCAAGGGAGAAATATAGTATAGGGGGTAAAGTTCACTAAAGAAGAGCAGGACCTCGGTATGGTTGTGTCTGATGATCTTAAAGTAGCTAAACAGGTAGAAAAGGCGACAGCAAAAGCTATTAGGATGCTTGGGTGCATAGGGAGAGGAATGGCTAGCAGAAAAAAGAGGTGTTAGTCCCTCTGTATAAGTCTTTGGTGCGACCTCATTTGGAGTATTGTGTTCAATTCTGGAGACTGCACCTGCAAAAGGATATAAACAGGATGGCATCAGTACAGAGGGTGCCTACTAAAATGGTTAGTGGTCTTCATTATAAAGCATATGAGGACAGACTTAAGGATCTTAATATGTACACCTTAGAGGAAAGATGGAATAGAGGTGATATGATTGTGACGTTTAAATTCCTCCGTGGCATAAATGCACAGGGGGAGAGCCTCTTTTGATTGAAAACAAGTTCTGTTATGAGGGGACATGGGATGAGGGTGAAAGGGGATAGATTCAGGAGTGATATGCAGAAATATTTCTTTATGGAAAGAGTGGTGGATCCGTGGAATAGTCTCCCAGTAGACGTGGTAGAGTTGAGGTCGGTATCTAAATTCAAAAAGGCATGGGACAAACACAGAGGATCTCTAAAGGAAAAAAGGGGACTGTTGTAGTTGCTGATATGGAAGGACAGACTAGATAGGCCATGTGGTCTTTTTCTGTCGTAGGTTTTCTATGTTTCTATGGCAACTATGTACAGAGAAGGGGGCAAGGAGGGCTAAGTGGGTATGTGTTGTAAGGGGGGAGGATCACTTTAGGGAGAATTCTAAGTACTTGTATGATGCGGTACAGAAGCATCTGATGCAATTAATAGTAGTGTAGTCTATGTCACACTTGACTGTGGGTGTTGTGTTGAGGTATTCATGGAAGAGGAAGGTTTTAATTTTTTTCTGGAAGTCTGAGTGGTCAGTTCATTCTTTCAGGTCGGGTGGGAGAGCGTTCCATGCAGTAGGGGTGAAGAGGGAGAATGCACGGCTAAAGGTGGATTGTTTACTTTTTATTTTTTGGACTGGAATGTTAAGGAGGTTTAATAACGCTGGGTCTTCGGAGTCTGTCACTTTTTGGTCTGGAGAGGAGGGAGTGAAGAAAGGTTGCTGATTCATTGTGTATAACTTTGTGAATCAAGGTGAGTGCCTTATATTTTATTCTAGCATGGATAGGGAGCCAGTGAAGATGTCTCAGGACGGGGGTGATGTGGATTTGCCTGGGGGTTCTTTTGATTAAATGTGCTATGGTGTTTTGAGCCATTTGGAGAGGGTGAAGTTTTTGTTTCAGGAGGCCGTGGTATATGATATTACAATAGTCAAGGATAGGAGTAGTTAAGGCTTACGTATTACCAGACCCACAGTTGTCTCTTGAAAGACTCCTGATTTTGTCCATTCTGCCTCTCGCTAAACCTTGAGCTCGGATACAAGATCTCTCAGTACCAGATAATGACCACCCCCAGCTCCCCCACTAGTTGGTGATGTTGGAAGCAGCCTTAAAGCCAGCTTAAAGCTCCAATCAATTGTCACATGCTCCTCCAGGGAAGAATTATAGTATGCTGGACCTCTTTTGGAAAAGAGTTTTGTCATGTTCACTCTCAAAATACTAGCCCATCATTTGCAAAGTCTGCACTAACATCATGCAAAGGTACAGGAGTTGGAGGAGGAGACCTAGCCGTCCACTTCACCCCAGCAGGACCAACTCCACCTTACTCTTCAAGAATTTACATATCACCTTATCTGGTCAACATATGATACCTATGATTTGGCATCCTAAACAGCTGTAGCAGCAATCATGGCTTGTCAGACTGTGTGGCTTGGTGCTTCTGGTCTCAGAAAGGACCCCTATGATCCCTTGATGTATGTTCCCTGACTGCGGGAAAAACTCTGCAGTGAAAAAGTAAAGCATGAAGTATCTCAAATCAAGGATCAGTATTCCACAGTCAAGGAGCTTTCTGTGCTGACTCCTGACTTGTTGTCATACTGGCGAGGTCAATAATACAATTTCTAAAGGTCCTACAATTAACAAAACTTCCAGCAGTTCTACCTGAGGAGGCAGTATCAACCTTGTCCTAGAATTTTCACCAAGCTTCAACAGGGTTAGAGCTATACCCCTCATCAACTGACACATAAATGTAAACAACAGCCACCTATAATGACCCCCATGGCCAAGACAGCGCCTAGTTTTCGACTATCCCCAGTGGGAGCAGGGCTGGTGCTTCCATTAGGTGGTTGCCTAGTGCGCCGTCTCAGGATGCTTATTACTGCTGCTGCTACCCTTTGGGGCCTGTAATGGCAACAATAGCTCAGAAACCAGAAGGCAGGACTTACTCTAACTCGACATCGGTGCCTCGTGGTTTCTACTCTCAACCATTGGCCTCTTCCGCTCCTCTTCAACACACACTTTCGGTTTGAAGTGTGCATCGGACAGGGGAGGAAGAGGCCGATGATCAAAAGCAGAAACTGCAAGGCAGCACTGAGTTAAAGTAAGTGCTATCTCAGTTTCTGAACTATTGCTGCTTCTACAGGCCCCAAAGAGGGGTGGCAATAAGGATGGAGGATCAGCGGGGGCAACAGGATGGCAGGACCAACCTAAGGCTTCTCCAATCCTTGCACTGACCCTGGGTGGGAGGGCGCATTTAGTTCTTCAAAGGAGCATGGCAGGCCATCACAACAGGTCATTGGGTAATGAGCATAATCAAACTTAGCTATAAGTTCAATTTCTCTAAATTTCCACTGCTCTGGGGCCTGCACAGGACTCTGCACTCACCCACCTTCCCATTTTTGCAGTAGAGGTCACCTATCTACTACTAAATATAGCCATCAAAGAGGTCCCACTCAACCAGCAGGACCAGGGCTTCTATTCAAAGTTTTCCTCATCTCCAAGAAGATAGGGGTCCTCTGCCTAATTCTAGACCTGCAAAACCTCAACTTCTATATAAAAAAGGAGAAGTTAAAAATTAATTTGCTGGTCATGACCCTGATCCTTCTCAACAAAAAGGACTGGATGGCCTCTTTGGATCTAAAAGATGCCTACACTCACAACGCCATCTATGGCAACCACTGGAAATTCCTACGATTCACCTTCCAGAACAAGCATTTTCAATATAAAGTCCTCTGGTTTGACCTCTCGTCAATTCCCTGGATTTGCACAAAGTGTATGGAGGTCATGAGTGCACAGCTTTGCAAAAAGGACCACTTTGCTTTCCCCTGTCTGGATGACTGGCTCTTCTCGGGACTCTTTGAATTACAGGTCCACCACTCCCTGCAGGAGCCCACCAGCCTTCTACAAACCCTGGACTTCTTAATCAACAAGGAAAAGTCCATCTTTGTTCCTGCCCAAAGCATTGGGGCTCACACTGATACTCGTCAGGCAAAGTGTTCTTGCTGCAAGACAGAGTGTGAACCCTTGGGCTTCTCACCACTCAGATGCAGCGCAAGACTCCCATAATCACCGCTCACAGTATATTTCAGTTGCTAAGACACATAGCAACAGCAATACATGTCCTCCCATTTGCATCCTTACAGTAGTATCTCAGAATGCAATGGGATCAGTGTTGTCAATACTTGAACTGCAGGATTCCTACACTAACAGCATAGCCCAATATCTTGTATGTTGGAGTGACCTCCTCAGTATAACTGAAGGTTACCCTTTTTCAACAACCACATCTCAAAGCAATTCACACCACTGATGTTTGTTTATTTCATTTGATATACCGCCCTTCTATAATGAACAAGGCGGTTTACAATTTATAAAAAGAAAAATCTAGTAGAGGCACAAGGCCAGTAGAAAGGGAAAGGAACTACAGTCATTGACAGGACAGTAAGAGAGAAAGGAGAGAGTAAACAAAACATAGGGGAAGTAATTACACAAAAGAGGAGGGGAGGTCAAAGACCAGGGAAAAAAGGTGTGTCTTTAGGTTTCGCTTGAAGGTGGTGTGATGGGGGTCTAAGCGGAGGGAGGAGGGGAGGGAGTTCCAAAGGGCAGGGCCGGTGAAGAAGAAGGCAGAGGAACGGGTGGAGTGTAGATGAGGGAGAAGGGAGGTTCAGGCGGTTGATGTGAAATGAGCGGGGAGTGTATCTGGGGGTGTGGAAAGTGATAAGATCAGCTAGGTATTGTGGGGTACTGGTGTGGAGAGCCCTGTGAACAAGAGAGAGAAATTTAAATTGAGCATGGAAGGGAACCGGTAACCAATGAAGATGAAGGAGAAGGGGTGTTACGTGGTCTCGGGGGGGAGGAATTAGTAGTGAGACGCGCAGCAGTGTTTTGAACCCTCTGAAGTCGAGCCAGTTGAGATTTAGAGAGACCAGTGAAAATTGAATTGGAAAAACCAACACGTGACATGACAAGAGACAGTAACAGAGTATTAAGAGCAGATGGGGAGAGAAAGGGGCGGATTGCACGGATCTGGCCGAGAAAGAAAAAAGAGGTCTTAGTGATGTGTGAGATGTGGGCCTGAAAGGAAAGATCGGAATCAAAGAGCACACCCAGATAACGAAAGGTGGAGACCAAAGGTATAGGAGTGCCTGAGAAAGAGGGGGCTAACGAGGGGGGTGGACTACCGTGGGAAAACCAGATTGCAATAGTTTTGGTTAAGTTAAGGTGGAGACAGTTTTGAATCAGCCAATCTGCAACGATGGAAAGACAGGAATTCAGTGCGGAGAGATCAGGGCAAGAGGGAGAGGTGTGGTGAAGAAGGACTATGTTGTCTGCGTAGTAAAAAGCAGAGACCCCAGATTGTTGAATTAGCAAAGCGAGGGGGGCTAAGAAGAGATTGAAAAGAAGAGGTGCCAGAACAGAACCTTGGGGGACCCCACATGGAAGAGGAAATGAATCTGAAGAGGGGGTAGAGGGAGAGGAGGAGAGGACTGCACAAGATCGAGAGGAAAGAAAGGAGTGAAACCAGTGATAGACAACACTGCAAAGACCCGCTTCCCGTAGGCGAAGAAGGAGAGAGTGGTCAACTAAGTCAAAAGCAGCGGAAAAATCAAGAGCTACCGCCACCGAGATGTCCCCGTGATCGTGAGCCACATGCAGTGCATTGGTGAAAGCAAGCAGAACAGTTTCAACACTATGGCCTTGACGGAATCCAGACTGACGGGGTGTAAAAAGTTAGTAGAGTCAAGATGGTGAGAGAGTTGTGTGAAAACAATTTTTTTCTAGGAGCTTAGAAAGAAAGGGAAGATTAGAGACGGGGCGATAGTGGGCGGGAACCAGGGGGTCAAGAGAAGGGTTCTTAAGGATGGGGCAGATGAGGGCATGCTTCCAGGAGTGGGGAAAAGTCCCTGTAGAAAGACTGGAGTTGAAGATGGAGAGGATATAGGGGAGGAGTGCTAGAGAAGGAGTAAGTAGCCAGGAGGAGGGGATAGGGTCAAGAGGACAAGAGGTCTTTCTAGAGGAGGAGATGAGTTGATGGAGCTCAGGGGTAGTGATTAAGGAGAAGGAGGACCAGGGAGGTGGGAGGAGGGGACGCAACAGGGGGGAGGAGAGAATGGGACCAGGGCAAGAGGGCAGAGATGCTCTTAAAGAGGCGATCTTGTCGCTGAAGAAAGATGCCAGCAATGGGGGAGGAGGGAATGGCTGAACACATGGGGTAGAGGTTGCGGGGCGAAGCGAGGTGAGAGATCTGAGTGTGGAGTAAAGATGTCGGGTCTGATTAGGGGCATTGGAGATAGCATCAGAGAAATATGTGCGTTTGGCAAAGTGAACTTTGGAGCGGTAATGTGAATGGTGTGCTCTGAAAGACGCTAGAGTGGTAGGGGAGGGAGCTTTACGCCATAGCCGCTCAGCTCTGTGGAGATGGGTGCGAAGCAAGCGAAGACCGCTATGGTACCAGGGATGTGAGGGTCGTCGGTGTGGTGGGCGGGGGCGCAGAGGGGCAATACGATTAAAAGTAGCAGAGAGGGAAGAGGTCCAGAAGGTGGTCTGAGAGTTGGGGGAAAGGGAGGGAAAGTCAGTGGGCAAAAGCTCGGTTGCAGAGGGGAATTGCTGGATGGTGAGCGGGGTGATGGCACGCGAGGTGGAGGTGTCGAAGGGGGAGGGGAAGGAGAGGGCACAGTTGAGTGGAAACAGGAGACAGAAAGACAAAAATGGTCTGTCCAAGAGAGGTGAAGAGAACATAAGTTGTGAGGGTAGAGGAGGATGAGGTCAAAAATAGATCGAGGGTGTGACCTGCAAGGTGGGTGGGAAAGGGAACGTGTTGTACAAGGGACAGGTCATGGAGGAAGGAAACAAAGGAGTGACCCCTGGAGGAAGAAGGGGAGTCCAGATGAAGATTAAAGTCGCCTGCAATAAGCAGATGGGGGAAGGCTAATGAAAGGTCAGAAATGGTCAGAAGGAGGGAGTCCCAAAGATCAGAGCAAAGTGCAGGAGGGGAGTAAACAAGAAGAATATGTGTTGGAGGAGAGGTGTGGAGGTGGAGGAGAAGGGATTCAGGGTAGTGGAGTGAAGGGGAAAAGATCTGGGTGAAAGAGAGATGGGTGCAGTATAGCCGCTACGCCGCCGCCTGAGCAGCCTATGCAGGGGACTGAGACTGCAGAAAAGCCAGGGGGGAGGCAGCGGGCAAGAAGAGCGTCCTCCCCATCCTTCAGCCATGTTTCGGTGAGGAGGGTGAGGTCGTAAGACTCCTGGGAGATGAGGTCCTGGATAAGAAGAGTTTTAGATCTCAGGGACCTACAGTTCAAGAGCCCCAGTTTAAGAGGGGCCTGAAGAGGAGTGGGGGAGGCAGAAAGTGAGGAGGGGGCACACACAGAGGGCAAACAGGGACGAAGGTTGGAGTAGCAGCAAGAACGTGGACTAGCAACCTTGTCTGGACGTCTGCCCCACAGCACGGGTATGAGAGTCATAGAGCAGTGAAAAGGGGGGGAAGGAGGGATCAAGAGAACAGAGAGAGGACCGTACCTGAGGCAATTGGATCACGATGTCGATAGGAGAAGGAGGGATAAGCAGGCAGTCTGTTCCGGATATCGTGAAAGGGCAAAACGCTAGAGAGAAAAGGAAAAGTAAAGCTGCGTTAAGAGTATGGCCTTCGTTGCCAAAGCCAACCCCAAGGAGTGCACCTAAAAAGCATGTTGTGCTCCTTAGGTGCGCTCCTTCGGCACGCGCCGTGGCGATGAGCGCCGCTGGTGCTCCGGTTTTAAACTGAGCGGGCAGAGTACCTCGCAAAGCACGCGGCCGCGTCACTTCCGGAGGGGGAGGGACCAGGCAGGAACCAGATGAAAGGCTTGTTTGGAGAGGGCGGGCTCTGTGGAGAGACAACAAACAGGCAAATAGCACAATTTACAGGCAAGAAATCAACATTGAAAAACTGTAGCTTGCTGCCGCTGGTGCTCCGGTTTTAAACTGAGTGGGCAGAGTACCTCGCAAAGTATGGCCGCGTGAACGCATCGCTTCCAGAAGGGGAGGGACCAGGCAGGAACCAGATGAAAGGCTCTTTTGGAGAGGGCAGGCTCTGTGGAGAGACAACAAACAGGCAAATAGCACAATTGACAGGCAAGAAATCAACATTGAAAAACATGATGCATCCATGTAAGGCTGGGGAGCACACCACCTCAGCACCCAGGGTCTGTGGCGTCAATAGAAGCATACCCTTCACATCAGTATTTTAGAGCTCTGAGCAGTCCTTCAGGCCCTGCATGCTTTCAGTCCCTGGTTACAAGGAAAAATGGTGCGAATTCAAACAAACAATCTGGTAGCTATGTTCTACGTCAATAACTGGGGAGAGAGGACTTACTACATTTATGCCAAGAGGCATCAGACACATGGAGTCTCGCACACTATGGATCACTCTGCAAGCTGTTTACATACCAGGGGCACAAAATCAACTGGTAGACACCCGAAGCAGTCAGCTAATTCCTCATGAATGGTCCCTCGACTCTCAGATAGTTCATCAGTTATTTCATCTTTGAGGCACACTAGCCATAGACCTGTTTACATCTGTAGAAAATGCCAAATGTTCACTCTTCTGTGGACTTTGCCCAGCTCCATGAAGAGCAGCTCACCATGCCTTTGCTTTCCCATGGAACACTGACTTGCTTTATGCCTTCCCACTGTTCCTTCTCATTCTAAGAGTACTCCACAAAGTATTCATGGACAGGACTTAGCTAATTCTCCTCACCTCGTACTGGCCTAGATAGACGTACCCTCCTATATTACCTTCAAGCCATCAAAGAACTTAGATGGACATCTCAGCTGTTTGTCACCTTTAATCCTAATAACTAGGGACCAACCAAATTCACGGGAAAAAATGCGCTATTTCACGGGAGGTCTTTGAAAATTCAACATATTTCACGTAAAATTCACAGGAGGTCTTTGAAAATTCAACACATTTCATGGAAAATTCACGGGCCTTTATTTCAATGTTTTATGCAAACCTTAACTAGCAGTTATAGTGTCTATTTCAAGTAATTGCTGTCAACTGTCAGAATGGAGGACAAAAACCACGACCAACACAAGGAATATCCAAAAAGAACTTTATTGAAGAAGATACAATTAAACAACAAATACTCAGGCATTCACAGTTTTGAGTTCTTTGCAATAATCACTTGATTTGTCAAATTGCTCATCAACAGTCTCTGGCGCTGCGGTGCACTGACAGTCGTGTATTGGCTCACACTCCTTTCAGCATCAACACTGTGGGCATAGATAAGTATCGTAGCGCCAACCGGCTCAACAGCGGGAATCTGCCAGTGCTTGCAAACCACAATGATGTGACAGACGTTTCTGCGGGAAACAAAACCTGTCCTGAGAATCGCTGGCTTCGTCAGTAACAGTCGCAATGGATGGCGCAGCTGACAAAAGTTCCTTCAATTGTTTGTGGTTGGAAAAAACTTTCTGTTGGAAATCTGTTCACAGGTGTTAACATAAGAACATAAGATATGCCATACTGGGTCAGACCAAGGTCCATCAAGCCCAGTATTCTGTTTCCAACAGTGGCCAATCTAGGTCATATGTACCTAGCAGTTTCCCCAAGGGACACAGGTTCCACAATGCTTGTATTGGTTCAAGCATTGATATCCTGGGTCCCTTCTTAATAATGGTTTATGGACCTTTCCTCCAGGAACTTGTCCAAACCTTTTTTAAACCCAGCTACATCCTCCGGTAACAAATTCCAGAGTTTGATTACACGTTGAGTGAAAAAATATTTTCTTTTATTAGTCTTAAATAGTTTACCCTGTAGCTTCATTGCATGTCCCCTAGTCTTTCTATATTCTGATAAGGTAAACAATCGATCTACATTTACCCGTTCCACTCCGTTCATCAATTTATAGACTTCTATCATATCTCCCCTCAGCCATCTCTTTTCCAGGTTAAAGAGCCCTAACCTTTTTAGCCTTTCTTCATAGGAGTATCCTTCCATCCCCTTTACCATTTTTGTGACTCTTCTCTGAACCTTTTCTAAAATCGCTATATCCTTTTTAAGATACAGCGACCAGAATTGCACACAATATTCAAGGTGCGGTCTCACCATGGAACGATATAGAGGCATTATAATATCTTTTGTTTTATTTTCCATTCATTTCCTTATCATACCTAGCATTCTATTTGCTCTCTTGGCCGCTGCTGCACACTGAGCCGAGGGTTTTAACATGGTATCCACAATGACGCCTAAATCTTTTTCCTGGGTGGTAGTTCCTAATGTGGAACTGCATTGCTTTCTGTTGTGAAGCAGGTAACGGCCCGAGGTTCGGGATGTGGTTTTGTAGTTAGGAGCGCAAGGTGGGATGATCTAGTTTTTCCAAAGAAAGGTTAGCTTCGGTAAATGCTTCAATCAATTCAAATACAGCCATATTGCGTGCGCCCCTCGCTTCCGTGCTACGTGAAAACATTCCCGTAATCGTCGCCTGCTTTTTTGCCTTTCTATCCAGTGCTGCTTCTGCTGTTTTTCTTTTGGAAGTATGAACTGACGATTCCAAGTGCCTGTCCAATACTTCCTTTCCTGGTGTGATCAACAGTAACGTTATAGTACAAACAAAATAATTTTCCAGAATCGGAATGTAAAGTTCCCTTTGGATACTGCTTATCTCGTTCTGCACAAGAGACATGTTCAGCTTTCTTCATTATCGACATCATTGATGCACTTTGACATAATTCAGTTTTTAATTCAGACTAAACGCTCCCAAATTGAAGCACCCTCCTTCAAATTATGGTGGTGGCAAAGAATCCTGTGTATACTGTGGACTACCTGAATCAGGCTGTAAGTAAACGTTCCCAATTGAAGCACCCTGCGCAGTTCTTTTTATTGGGGCCCAGAGATGACGTTGGAAGGGCTGCCACACACAGGTCAGCAGCTCAATTGGTGGTAGAAGAGATTGAAGCACCCTGTGCAGTTCTTTTTATCAGGGGCCAAGAGATGACGTCAGAAGGGCTGCTCCCGAACTGGCTCTCTCACCCCTCCGCGGGAATCAGGCTGTAAGTAAACGCTCCCAAATTGAAGCACCATGCGCAGTTCTTTTATCAGGGCCCAGAGATGACGTCAGAAGGGCTGCTACACACAGGTCAGCAGCTCCCGAACTGGCTGTCTCACCCCTTCGCAGGAATTTCACATTTTTCACGGAAGAGGCCAAATTCACGCAAAATGCCACGGCCGTGAAATCGTGAATTAGGTTGGTCCCTACTAATAACCCTGGAAAACACGCTGAAAAATGTACCAACTTCTCATGGGTCGCTAACTGCATTGCTTTCTGCTGTGACCATGCAAGCCTTCCTTCTCCCAGAGCATGTGGGGACCCATCAGCTAAGAGCTAAGGCCTCATCGGTCACCAACCTCAGGGATTCATCCCTCCAGAGCATCTGTAGAGCACTCACTTGGGCTGCAACACCCATGTTTGCAAAACACTACTTTCTTGGTCAGTCAAATGCCCAGGATGTGGCCTTTGGCCAGGCTTTCCTCTGCAACCTCTTCACCCAGTAACTGGGCCAGTGAAATGGGCACTTACAATTTCCCTTTCCAATCTAGGGCCATTACCAAGGTAATGTCTTGAAAGGCTCTCAGCTCTGGAGTTGCCAGCATAATGTGCATGCATTTCCCCGCTGTGGAGAAAGCAAAGTTGCTTACGTGTAATGGGGGATCTCAGCCACACTCTTTTTCCTCCCCAAAGATTCCCTCCACCCCCCCAAAAAAGAGAGAGCAAACAAACAGAGAAAGAGACAGATAATCAATGCTCTGCAGGGCGGTAGACCACTGGACCCATCATCTAGTTCTGAAATGGACTAATGATAGGGATACACCTGCAGAGGAGCAGGAATACTCACACAGACTCAGAAAAGGTTTCTCAAAGCTAGGGGAGATCTCTGGCTTGTTTGCATTGTTGGAGGACGTCACCAACATAGTGTGGTTGCATTTCCCTACATTCTTTGGAGAACCTCCATTACAGGTAAGCAATTTCACTTTCTGGGAAACCAAGGTCATATCAGAAAAACTTAAATTAATTCTTTGCTTCATTCTTTATTATGAAGAACGTATGGGAGATACCATACTGGAAACATTCTTTAATGTTGATGACTCAGAGAAACTGAAACAAATCACAGTGGACATTGAGGATGTAATAGATCAAATTAACAAATGAGTAACAAATTTCCAGGACTGGTTGATATATATTCCGGATTTCTGAAACAACTCAAAAATGAAAATGCAGACCTATCTTGTGAAAGTCTTCACATCCTTGTCTATTGTTAACTTACTGCTGTCTAATAATTTTAAAGTAGGAATTTGTTTCAGTGATCTACACAATATACTCTACCCTTTCAACATGAAAGAATAATTTTAGAAATACTCAAAAAGTAATTGAGAATAAGCAGCCAAAAAGTCTTGATTTCATAACTCTTCACACCTATTGACTGAATGCTTTATGAATGCTCCTCAGCAATAACAGCTATGAGTCATTTAGGATACATGTTTACCAACCTCATAGCCAGAGCTGGACCTCAGAAAACAAGGACAAATAAGAACAGAAGTGAATAGATCGTGCATGATTTTCAGAAGACTGTGTTTGGCGAGGAGCTAGCTAAACTACAAGTAGATGAAGCAATGGGGCCGGATGGGATACATCCTGCGCCGTACCTAGCCTGCGAGCAGTGCAGCCGCACAGGGCACATTTGGGGTTGCTGGCCTTGATTCCGCCTGCCCCCTCCCCCTGCTGCCTGCCCTTGCCACGCCGCCACTTTTCGTTTCTCCTTGGTGGCATCAGTGGAGCGGATCTCTAATTGGAAAAAAAAAAAAGAACGTGGGTCTTCCCGATTCCATGATTGCTTGTTGGCCCGATCCCTCCCTCCTCTGTCATAGGCTTGCATCAGAGGAGGGAGGGACCAGACCAGCCATTCAAACGTGGATCTTTGAAACTCTGGGGTTTCTAGTTCTATAGGCACGCCTTGTGGCCTTGGGCAAGCCACTTAGCCCTCAGTTGCCTCAGGTACACATAGATTGTGAGCCCTTTGGGGAAGAGCAAATGTATCCAGTACCTGCTTATAATGATTGTAAACAGTTTGATGCCCTTCAGCCTGGGCGGTATATCAAGAAATTGCATAAACATAAACAAGAGGTAGGCCACATCAATCTAATTTTCTTTGGCTGAGTGACCAGAGAGTTGGACTGAGGCAGAGCCCTAGATGTGGTGTACCTAGATTTCAGTAAAACCTTTGACACCGTTCCACACAGGTGACTTAAACAAACTGAGCACCCTAGGAATGGACCCTAAAGTTACTGATTGGGTTAGAAATTGGTTGAATGGTAGGTGACAAAGGGTACAGATAAATGGTGCTTACTCTGAGGAGAAGGAAGTTACCAATGCTGTGCCACAGGGATCTGTCCTTGGTCCAATTTCTCTTTAACATTTTTGTAAGTGATATTGCGGAAGGGCTATTGAGTAAGTTTTTCCTGGAATGCAGATGATACTAAAATCTGCAATAAACACCCAGGAAGGTGTAGATAACATGAGAAGGGATTTAGTGAAGCTTGAAGAATTTGGCAGCTGAGATTTAACTTTAAAAAATGCAGGGTCATGCATTTGGGCTGCAAAAATCTAAGGGAGTGGTGCAGTATAGGGAGTGAAGTACTTCTGTCCATGAAAGAAGAGTAAAATTAAACTGCACACGCACTCCCGCAGCAAAGTAAACAGCTATTCACAGATGGGCCTCATGGTATAACAAGAAACTGATTTCCCCTTACAATACTTATTTTTCCCCTTAAGAACATAAGATATGCCATACTGGGTCAGACCAAGGTCCATCAAGCCCAGTATTCTGTTTCCAACAGTGGCCAATCTAGGTCATATGTACTGTGATGCAGCGGACCCTCTTGCAGAAAGGAAAAAAGTTTTAAATTTTGAAAAAAACAAATTTCAGATGCAATATCCTAAAGGTCCACATAGAGGGAGCAGGAGAGCCAGCCTGGATTCAGAGGAACCACGCCTCTATGGGCAGGACTTAGAATCAGTCAGTCCCGATTTAAGCAGGGACAGGCCTGAATCAAGCGGAGTAAGCTGGAGAGCAAGCCAAGGAGTAAGCTGGAAAGCAAGCCAAGGAGTAAGCTGGAGAGCAGGCCAAGAAGCAACTTGGAGAGCAGGCCGAGGAGAAGGCCAAGAAGCAAGTTGGAGAGCAGGCCAAGGAGCAGGCCAAAGAGCAGGCCGGAGAGTAGGCCAGAGACAACTTGAAGGAGCAGCACTGCAGAGAGCAGTCAAGGAAGGAGGTGCTCTCCCATCCAGCTTGAGAGAAAGCCCTATCCAGGGAGAAGGGCTAAGACACAATCTGAGAGAAAGATATCCAGCTGAAAAGGATACCCAAGAAGAGAAAGGTACTCTTAAAGATTTTTATAGAAGTAACCAGAGAGAAGGGTGGAAAGCTCAGAGGCCTGGTGAACAGGGAAAAGCTGAGAGGGCCCGGCCACTAGCCAACTGCCACGTGAGTGGAAGCAAAGGCCGAGGGCTTCAGCTGCAGCCCTGCCTCAAAGAAGTTTCTCCACACTCTAGAGAAAGAGAGAGACGGTGGGAACATTTGAGCCAGCAAGAATTAGAAGATAATCAGGCTGGGCCTCAAGCCTTTCCTAGAAGATACTACAGAAAGCTCAAAGGTAAAACAGTTATTGCCTGTGATTGTTTGCCTAAACCCAGCACAGGAGAAAAGCCTAAGAAAGGATTTTATCTGTATAATAATGACACTTTTAAGCAGAAAGTAACAGATGATTTCCCCAAGAAGAAAACTGTTAGTGCTAAAGGTTGGGACCAGAGAGCTTTTAAAACCATAGCAGAGGAACAGCCAGGGTTCTATCCTATAGCCAAGAACCGACGCCCTAAGCTGACAAGCCAGCATTGGAACACGGTTTGGCACGCTTTCAAAAAGCCAGAACTCACCCCCATCGCAGCTTCCGTTTCAGAGCTCTCGGACATGGAATGGCTGCCAGTGGAATCTGGGGGTGAGGAGGCGGAAGAACCCATGGAATGTGTTTATTGTACAGTAGGAAAACCATAATCTGTTTAAGTTAAAGAATGTATGAAGTGAATACAGGATGCCTTATGCTTTAAGTTACTGTGGAGATTAACAGTTGTTACTTTGACCGTTTTATATATGTGGAACCTGATGTAAGGATTGTTACAGCCCTGTTACTTTTTGAACCGTATATTTTGAACCATATTGCGTAAAGGAGAAATAAAAGCCTTTTTCCTTTTTCCCTACACTTGGCTGTGAAGTCACTTTATTGGGAAGTTGGCAACGAGGTCGGCACAAAGGTCCGCTACCTTATGACCCTCGCGACAGGCCAACCCTGATACCCCTAATCTTATGCGCTCCCCAGCCCCGGTGGAAACACTACGCCGCCACCAGAGGGGGCTGCGGGGGACAGTACCTAGCAGTTTCCCCAAGAGACACAAGTTCCACAATGCTTGTACTGGGTCAAGCATTGATATCTTCGGTTACTTCTTAATAATGGTTTATGGACCTTTCCTCCAGGAACTTGTCCAAACCTTTTTTAAACCCAGCTACACTAACAGCCTTTACTACATCCTCCGGTAACAAATTCCAGAGTTTGATTACACGTTGAGTGAAAAAATATTTTCTTTTATTAGTCTTAAATAGTTTACCCTGTAGCTTCATTGCATGTCCCCTAGTCTTTCTATATTCTGATAACGTAAACAATCGATCTACGTTTACCTGTTCCACTCCGTTCATTAATTTATAGACTTCTATCATATCTCCCCTCAGCCGTCTCTTTTCCAGGTTAAAGAGCCCTAACCTTTTTAGCCTTTCTTCATAGGAGTATCCTTCCATCCCCTTTACCATTTTGGTGGCTCTTCTCTGAACCTTTTCTAAAATCGCTATATCCTTTTTAAGATACGGCGACCAGAATTGCACACAATATTCAAGGTGCGGTCTCACCATGGAACGATATAGAGGCATTATAATATCTTTTGTTTTATTGTCCATTCCTTTCCTTATCATACCTAGCATTCTATTTGCTCTCTTGGCCGCCGCTGCACACTGGGCCGAGGGTTTTAACATGGTATCCACAATGACGCCTAAATCTTTTTCCTGGGTGGTGGTTCCTAATGTGGAACCTTGCATCGTGTAACCATAGTTTGGGTTGTTCTTCCCTAGGTGCATAACCTTGCACTTGTCCACATTAAATTTCATCTGCCATTTTGATGCCCAGTCTTCCAATTTATCAAGATCCTCTTGCAATTTTTCACAATCCTCTTGGGTTTTAATAACTTTAAATAGTTTTGTGTCATCTGCAAATTTGATAACCTAACTCGTTATTCCACTTTCCAGGTCATTTATGAATATGTCAAAAAACAGCGGACCCAGCACAGATCCCTGGGGTACACCACTATTCACCTTTCTCCATTGGGAAAATTGGCCATTTAGCCCTACCCTCTGCTTTCTATCTTTTAACCAGTTCCTGATCCACAATAGCACACTGCCTCCTATCCCATGACTCTTTAGTTTTGCCAAAGGTCTCTGATGAGGGACCTTGTCAAAGGCTTTCTGAAAGTCCAGATACACAATATCAACCGACTCACCTTTGTCCACCTGTTTATTCACTCCTTCAAAAAAACATAACAGGAGCAGTTGCAAAGGTTAAAGACATACATCAAGCTTGGGTTTTGTTGAAAAATACTATCTTGGAAGCCCAGACCAGCTGAATTCCACGCTTTAAGAAAAGTGGAAGGAAGTCCAAAAAACTGCCAGCATGGTTTAAAGGTGAGGTCAGAGAGGCTGGAAACAGCACAAGCACTGGCAAGTCAAATGCAAGGCATTGATAAGGCAGGCAAAGAGAGAATTTGAGAAGAAGTTTGCTGCGGCAGCAAAAACGCGAAATAAAGACCTTTTCAAGTACATTCGTAGCAAAAAACCTGTGAGAGAGTCAGTTGGTCCATTAGATGATAAAGTGGTTAAAGGAGCACTAAGAGGCGACAAGGCGATAGCGGAGAGACTGAATGAATTCTTTGCTTCGGTCTTTACTGAGGAAGATGTAGGGATGTTACCCATGACTGAAGTGGTATTTAAAGGTGCGGAAGAATTGAAGGAAATATCAATACATCGGGAAGATGTCTTAGAACTATTAGATAAACTGAAGAGTAGCAAATCACCTGGGCCGGATGGTATACATCCAAGGGTGTTGAAAGAACTGAAATATGAGATTGCAGACCTGCTATCAGTAATCTGTGAACTATCATTAAAATCATCTCTAATACCTGAAGATTGGAGGATCGCCAATGTAACACCAATTTTTAAAAAGGGTTCCAGGGGTGATCCGGGAAACTACAGACCGGTGAGCCTGACGTCAGTACCGGGAAAAATGGTAGAAACCATCATAAAGAATAAAATTACTCAGCATGTAGTCACAACCTAATGGGAGACAGCCAACATGGCTTTAGACAAGGAAGATCTTGTCTTACTAATCTGTTATATTTTTTTGAAGGAGTGAATAAACAGGTGGACAAAGGTGAGTCGGTTGATATTGTGTATCTGGACTTTCAGAAAGCCTTTGACAAGGTCCCTCATCAGAGACTTTTGGCAAAACTAAAGAGTCATGGGATAGGAGGCAGTGTACTATTGTGGATCAGGAACTTGTTAAAGGATAGAAAGCAGAGGGTAGGGCTTAAATGGCCAATTTTCCCAATGGAGAAAGGTGAATAGTGGTGTACCCCAGGGATCTGTGCTGGGTCCGCTGCTTTTTGACATATTCATAAATGACCTGGAAAGTGGAATAACGAGTGAGGTTATCAAATTTGCAGATGACACAAAACTATTTAAAGTTGTTAAAACCCAAGAGGATTGTGAAAAATTGCAAGAGGATCTTGATAAATTGGAAGACTGGGCATCAAAATGGCAGATGAAATTTAATGTGGACAAGTGCAAGGTTATGCACCTAGGGAAGAACAACCCAAACTATGGTTATACGATGCAATTTTCCACTTTAGATACCACCACCCAGGAAAAAGATTTAGGCGTCATTGTGGATACCATGTTAAAACCCTCGGCCCAGTGTGCAGCGGCGGCCAAGTGAGCAAATAGAATGCTAGGTATGATAAGGAAAGGAATGGAAAATAAAACAAAAGATATTATAATGCCTCTATATCGTTCCATGATGAGACCGCACCTTGAATATTGTGTGCAATTCTGGTCACCGTATCTTAAAAAGGATATAGCGATTTTAGAAAAGGTTCAGAGAAGAGCCACCAAAATGGTAAAGGGGATGGAAGGATACTCCTATGAAGAAAGGCTAAAAAGGTTAGGGCTCTTTAACCTGGAAAAGAGACGGCTGAGGGGAGATATGATAGAAGTCTATACATTAATGAACGGAGTGGAACGGGTAAACGTAGATCGATTGTTTACGTTATCAGAATATAGAAAGACTAGGGGACATGCAATGAAGCTACAGGGTAAACTATTTAAGACTAATAAAAGAACATATTTTTTCACTCAACGTGTAATCAAATTCTGGAATTTGTTACCGGAAGATGTAGTAAAGGCTGTTAGTGTAGCTGGGTTTAAAAAAGGTTTGGACAAGTTCCTGGAGGAAAGGTCCATAAACCATTATTAAGAAGTGACCGAATATCTCAATGCTTGACCCAGTACAAGCATTGTGGAACTTGTGTCTCTTGGGGAAACTGCTAGGTACATATGACCTAGATTGGCCACTGTTGGAAACAGAATACTGGGCTTGATGGACCTTGGTCTGACCAGTATGGCATATCTTATGATCTTATGTTCTTATGTACAGTTGCCCAGATGTCAACAACGTGTACCAATTACTATTAGAAACATGCTAACCCTGAAAACGACATCTTGCTGTCATTTGTCTGCTTGCACACCTCTAGAAAGAACCCCAACTGGCCTGCATATGCCTAGGAGTTTCATCATCAGCACTTCCCCATGGCCCACTACACTGACGTACAGGCAGACCTGTTTATTCCCCCTTGACTGATGCTGCCCAGTTGTGAGGTCTGTGTCTTCCCAGCACAGGCTGCATCCAGCTCAAGCATCAGTACTAACATCTCAGAGCTAGCCAGATGTCTTGCGTCTACAGGTGCTCCAATATTAGGGCCTGTGACTGCACTGCAATAGCAACTCTTCTGATTAGCCAACTCGGCCTTGTCACATTTCTCTAATCTGCATAGCTACTGTCTGGGGCCTGGAAAGCGTGAAACACAAGACCAGTTATTGTGAGAACCAGGGGGTTACAAAGACCTCATTTTCCTGGGAGACTTCAACCTCCCATCACCCCCTTCAAAAAACGCTAACACAGGCCTGGAAGCAATGTGGCCTTGGCCCTCCAACAAATCATACTAACTCCATCTCACGAGAGAGACAACACTCTTGACCTAGTCTTCATCAACAATCACACAACAAACACAGGCCCCCAACACACTCAATACTTACCCAACGAATACCTTGGTCGGACCACAGCCTAATCAGCTTCTCAGTACCTATAAAGAGTAGAATAACACTCGCTACTCACTAACAATCGAGATGATGCTTCAGGCAATTCAACAAGGATATGTTCCTAAAAGACATCCTCCCACGACTAGACACCATCGCAACTGACCCCACAACCCTCATTGATAACTAGAATGAAATAATTGAAAAAGAAGCATCCATAACACCTGCCCCACCTCACACAACCAGGAAACTCCACAAGACCCCATGGTGCACACCTACTCTCTGCAAAATCAAAACCCAACTCCAAAAAACTGAGCAGATATGGCAGAAAATTTCCAACCAGGAAGACAGAACCAACTACTTTAAACTCCTACAGATCTACTATACTGAGACCAACAATGCCAAGCATGCATACCACTTGAAACTGATCAACAGTTCAATCATCCGACCTAGAGAACTCTTAGATTTCATCAAACAGCTGACAAGGACACCTACCATCACTGACATGAATACCCTTCCTACCCTCCCAACAGCTAGCAACACAATAGAAACGACTGCATCCCCAACCAAACTCAATTCCAACCCCCCCCCCCCCATCACCATAACTCCCCACCACTCCCCATGGTCAGTCTTCAACACCATCAGCCAAGAAAACATTGAGACCATCATCTCTACCCTCAACACCACTACTTCCCCTCTTGATCCCTGTCCAGTCAGCTTGATCAAAGCAATAAAAACAAAACTCAGATCAATACTCACCAGAATCACACAATCATCCTTACAACAAGGTCACATGCCCTAACCCCTGAAACTATCATCCATACATCCCACCCTGAAGAAACCTAATCTTGACCCAGAAGACCCTACCTCCTACAGACCAATCGCCAGTCTCTCTTCATAGCAAAAATCATTGAAAAAAATGTTCAACAACTCCAAGACCACATTGATAGGAACCCCCTCCTCGACTCTCATTAACACAGATTCCACCCCCTTCATGGAGCCTGAAACATTGATGGTCTCCCGTATAGGTACTCTAATAAAAGACATCCAGAATGTCTCCCAAGGATTCCTCCTGATCTTTCTCGACATCTCAGCCATTTTTGACACTGTCAATCACAACATCTCCAATCTACTGTTATCCATGGCACAGTCCTCCAGTAGTTTAATCATACCTGACCAACAGATAAGAGCTGGAACAAACACCTCCACCCCTTTCAAACAAACATAAGGGGGTACCACAAGGATCCACTTTATCATATTCAACGTCTATCTCCAACTCCTCTACTCCATCATCAACTTTCACATCTATGCTGATGATATCATGCTTTATGGCCCATTCAATACACCCCAACCATCCTTCACTAAACACCAGAACTGCTTCTCTGACATCTCTGCATGGCTAAGCAACAACAATCTTATAGTAAACTACAATAAAACTGAAGTCATATTCATAATAAAGGACCACACATTCTCCCCCCCTAATATAACACTAAACAATATTCAAATACAATTCAACCAAGAGTGAAATACCTTGGAATCATCATAGATCAACATCCCCTTTAAAGAGCAAATAAACCAGACCATCAAAGCCAAAATAAGGCAACGCCTCAGACCTCTCCTAGATCCCTCAGATTTCCACACAGCACTCCAAACCATAATCCTCCCGTACCTAGACTACTGTAACTCCATCTACCAAGGCTTCCCACAAGCCATCCTGCTCCCATTAACCACTGCTCTACACAAAACAGCATGCATCCTGCAAGGAGCTTCAAAATATGAACATATCACACCCATCCTTAACTACATTGGCTACCTATAATAAGCCAGATAAAGTACAAATGTTTCCTGCTAACACCTAGAGGACAAAATACAAAGTAGCAACTACCATCCACAAAATCATACATAACTTATCAGTCCCCTGCCTCGAGGACCTAATCAGTAAAGTGCCCACAACAAGAGCAAGAAGAACACCGAATCCAAATCTATTAATCATCCCACATCTCAAGACAAGATATACTTGCGGAGAAAACTCTGTTGTTGGTTTGCTATTTGCCCCAATAATCTGGAACTCGCTACTGGAGCCCATAAGAGCTTCACAGTCTACTCAGAACCTGAAGAAACTATTAAAGACACATCTCTTCATGGAACACTATGGGCCCGATTCCATCCCGTACATCCGGGCTCTGTGCATCCGACTAGAAGTGGACACACAGAGGGAGTCGGGGTACTGATCCTGTAGGGCACATCTAGCCCCACGGGATCAGAATCACGAATAGGCTTGGACGTGCAGGCTGGGACCCCGATTCCATCTGGCCTGCACATACAGGACTTCCTCGGCTAACTTGGGGCTCTTCAATGGAGCTGTGGTGCCATGGCGTCGAGTTGCCATGGCACCACAGCTCCATTGAAGAGCCATGATCCCGAGCCATCGGCTCCAGTAGTGATTTCCTCGCAGCCAGACCCCCGATCTGGCCTCCTAAGGCCATGGTTGGGATGCGGGGAATGTCCTCGGGGGCCCCCCCCCCTGCCCCATCCTCACCCTGTGTCCACCGATCCCTGGTGACTAGGGGAACGTATTACACCTTGGATGTGGAATAAGTTCCCTGTGCAAGTTGCCGGCCTTGGACATAGAGGGCCGGCATTAGAATTGGCCCTGTATGTCCAGGGCTGACGACTGCCCACCCTAAAGCCACCCCCAATCTGCCCCTATCCCACCACCATCTACCTTCCTCGTACAAGATGCAGGGAAGGTAAATGGCACCGGGGAAAGGTGCGAAAGCAGGGATGGGCATCCCAATGGGACACCCATCCCCCCTATTCGTGCCTCAGAATGACCCCCTATGGCAACTTTAACTTAGACAAACATACATTTGTAAATACCCCATTTGTTAATTCCAAGTTAGTAACACCCTATGTTTGATGTAACAGCAAATCATTTGAGTTGTTTGCTATTTGTTCCATGTAAACTGCTTTGGCTTTAAAGGTGGTATGGAAATCTGCTAAATAAAATAAATAAATAAAAACAAAAGCATCCATGCATGCATCACTACACAGCCTGCTACAAACTCAACCCAAATCCCAAACGAACCATCCCCCATGCTAGAACTAAACATAACCAACAAGCTTTCCAACTATATGCTCCCTCCTTATGGAACACCCTTCCACCCCCAATAAGAAACACTACAGACCTCAGCACCTTCTGAAAACAACTAAAAATGCACCTTTTCACAGAACATTACAGCCCTACAACTTAACCCCTCCCGTCCACCACACCTACTGCAAACGATGGCAGCAATATCTATAACCAAGAGTTGATTCTTATTGTACATGTTCTATGTTCTATAGTTCTCTTGTTCTATGTGAACCCGTTGTTGTTTTAATGTTCTATGTAAACCGCTTTGACCTGGTGAAAAGCAGTATATAAACAATGCTAAATAAATAAATTGTGAGAACCAGGGGCACGCACTCCATCCCCATTGCTGTATTTATAGCTCTTCTGCAGATGGCCCCCTAGGTGATGGCAATGGTGGCTGCCCTGCAGCAGCTTGGATCTGCAAAGCTGACAATATACCCAGTTCCAGGGGTGAGATCTTAAGGCACACCTGGATTTCTGACAATCTCTTGCCCATCCATCATGGGGCCTGCAGTACTGATTCCAAGGCCTGAGATCAGAAACCACAAAGACCACAATGCATTGTAATGCATGTTGAAAAACAGGCCTGCCATTATATCCTTCTCCTGGAACTCGGTACCTTGGGAAGTCTGGATCAGGGGAGGCACTGTGGGCGCTCAATGATGGTATGCTTGGTTCTGCGCCACACAGCTGCCATCTTCTTGAAGAGTTGAGTTATCCAGTTTCCAGTGTGAGAATATATACCAATCTTGGATTTCTGACTATCTCAAACTGATGCAGCACTGATTCCAATGGTTTAAATCTGGAACTGCAAATACCATGATGCCCTGCAATGCATCTTTTAAACCAGGATGTTGAAAAGTCATTTCTGGAACTGGGTAACTTGACTGTTTTGTGCTTGGGACCCCCTTTTCTATGGAAACTGGCTTGTGGGCACCCACCACAGCTAACATGCCACATACCCACCCATACCACCCAAGTCTGCATTGTGCTGGAGGTAGGGAATGCAAATTATTGGCTCCCAGCTCTTACATGGGCCAACAAATAGGCACTGACGGGAATATTTTGAATCTGGTTATGCTACTGCTGGCATATGCATGTTGAGACTGTGACCAACAGCACTCACTGATTGCGGTGGTCACAAACCTGTGAATGAGTGATCCACATACCCTGAGTGTGCAGTGACAGCTGGGGGCCTACCCTCACATTGACAAGCTTATACATGAAAAGGCTTGGAGACTGCATTGTTTGTAGATGGCTAGTATGTCACCTTCTGTGGGTACCTGTGCCATCCTGCTCTGAGAGCAGGCTCCCTAAATTAGAGGAGTATCCCTGCCTCATCCATATGCACCAATTAACTCCTCAGCTACTGGGATGTAGTGTGACTTTGGGTACCATGGCCTACAGTTACAATGCAGCTGTGTGACCTTGTGCCTCATTTTCAAGCCTGACCAATTGGAGAAGGATGGGTTAAAGGAAGGGCACTGCCTGGGTATGTACAGCCGTGCAATAATTATCAACTGCCCCTTGTTCAGAGAGGACTGGCAGCTAGGTACACACTGCCCCTAACCTTCCCAATAGACCACTGTTCTTTGGGCCTGTCCATGGGGATCTGCCCCACAACCTGTAGATCCAGCAATGGGGGATGGCCAGACTCTCAGCTTCTTACAGTGTACACCAAAATCTGAGAACCAGTGACTGGGACCACCTGACAAACACAGGGCATTAGCAATAGACACAGCACTCCATGGGCATTGAGCAGCAATGGCAGCAGCTTGCATTCACTTAGGCACAGCTCTTTTCTGGCGCTCATACTTGTCTCTGTTGAGAGTGGGCAATCTCACCCTGGGGGTCTTCTCTTGCCATACACTCTGGAGCAACACATGACAGAGTTCTCCAGTTCCTGAGCGGTCCTCCAATTTAGTCCTCCACATCCGGGTAGTGCACCTCCTCCTGCAGCATGGAGACTGGACCAATCAGAATCTTCCTATCTCAGGATGTATGCTGCTGGAGCTCCCATAATCCCCCAGTATGTCCAGTCTCCATGCAGCACGAGGACGTGTGAGCCTAGCACTGGGCTCACTTAGGGACATTGGAAGGCGGGCTCCAGGGGGGGAAGGCAAGTTATCGGGGGTCGCCTGCGGGACTTTCTTTTTTCCTGGGCCCAAATAACTTCAGATCAGTGGGTGCTAGAGGTAATCAGAGAGGGATATGCGCTGGAGTTTGCTTGTCCGCTTCGGGACTCCTCTGTCCTTTCCCCCAGCAAAGGACAGCAGAAGGCGCTAGCAATTCAGTTAACGTTAAATCGACTCTTAGCCTTGGGGGCGATAATCCCCGTTCCGGAGTCCGAGCGTGGCGTAGGTAGCTACTCCATTTATTTTGTGGTGCCAAAGAGAGATGGATCGCTTTGTCCTATCCTGGATCTCAAGGGCGTGAATCGTTGTCTCCGGGTGCCGCATTTCCGGATGGAGACCTTAAAGTCCATCATAGTGGCGGTGCACCAAGGGGAGTTTCTAACTTCTCTGGATCTCTCGGAGGCCTATTTGCACATTCCAATCAGAGCGGTTCATCAAACGTTTCTGAGGTTTGCGTTCCCGTGGGGGCACTTTCTGTTTCGGGCATTGCCTTTCGGGTTAGCCACAGCTCCGCGCACCTTCACCAAGGTCATGGTGGTGGTAGCGGCAGCCTTGCGAAAGGAAGGTATTTTGGTCCACCCTTATCTTGACGACTGGTTGATTCAGGCAAAGTCCAAGCAGGAGAGCTTGCAGGCCACGGACAGAGTTGTAGCCTTGCTGCAGTCTCTCGGCTGGGTGATCAACACGAAGAAGAGTCATTTAGTTCCAACGTAGTCCCTCGAGTACCTCGGAGTTAGTTTCGACACGGCGAGAGGCTTGGTGTGCTTACTGGAGCGCCGTGTTCAGGCCTTGCGTCGTCTGGTGCACACGTTCTTGGGGATTCCCGCCCCGTCCGCATGGTGGTACCTACGGCTGTTGGGAACAATGGCGGCAACGTTGGAGGTGGTCCCCTGGGCCAGGTTTCATATGCGTCCGCTTCAGAGAGCCCTCTTACATCGTTAGTCGAACCAGTTGCATTCGCTGAACGCGCGGTTGCCCTGCCCGAGGAGAGTTCATCTGTCTCTATGGTGGTGGCTGTGCTCGAAGTCCCTGAGAGCAGGCCTACCTTTGGAACAGCCAGTTTGGATTCCTTTGATAACGGATGTGAACCTGACGGGATGGGGTGCCCACTGCAAGAGTTGTTACGCGTAGGGGACATGGGCTGCTCTGGAGGCCTCTTGGTCGATCAACCGACTCGAGCTGCGTGCGGTGAGGCGGGCGCTACAAGCCCTCGAGACGTCAATGAGTACATCAACCGACAGGGAGGCACGGGGAGCGTGGCCATGAAAGATGAGGCAGAGGCGTTATTCGAATGGGTGGAGGCAAGTCTGCCGGCCATTTCAGCAGCGCATATCGCGGGAAAAGACAATGTGATGGCAGATTTTCTCAGCAGAGTGCAGGTGGACCCCGGGGAGTGGGAACTGCACCCACAGATTTACGCGCAAATAGTTTGCAGATGGGGGCCTCCGATCATGTACCTTATGGTGACCTTTCAGTCGGCAAAGACAGGTCGATTCTTCAGCAGAAGGAGGAGAGAACGCATGTCCGAAGGTATCGACACCCTCATTCAGCCGTGGCTGGAATCCGGGCTTCTTTATGTCTTTCCTCCATGGGCGTTGATCGGCCGGGTCGTCCAGCGCATCGAGGCACACCGTGGGTAGGTACTGCTAGTGGCTCCGGATTGGCCTAGGCGGCCATGGTATGCGGATCTGGTGCGGTTGCTCGACGGAGTGTCGTGGAGACTTCAACCATTGCCAGACCTGCTGCTTCAGGGTCCGCTGCGGATCCCTCAGGTGGATCGATTCTCGCTTACGGTTTGGCCATTGAAAGGGCTCGGTTGAAGAAGAAAGGTTATTCTCCAGCGGTTATTGCCACTCTCCTTCGGGCTAGGAAACCGTCCACCTCGCTCGCGTATGTGCGGGTGTGGAGAATATTTGAGGACTGGTGTTCGCAACATAGTGTTCGGGCAACGACAGCTCCGGTATCCGTGATTCTCAGTTTTTTGCAGGATGGTTTTGAGAAAGGTTTCGCTGCCAGTTCCCTGAAGGTGCAGTTGGCGGCGCTCACGTGCTACAGGGGCAAGGTTCTAGGAGTTCCCTTGGGAGCACACTCGGACGTACAGCGTTTTCTTAAGGCGGTATTCAGACTGAGACCTTCGCGCAGAGTGTCGGTTCCCCCGTGGGATTTGAATTTTGTGTTACAAGCCTTAGCTCGGAAGCCTTTTGAACTCCTTCGGCAGGCGTCCTTTAAAGATCTGACTCTGGAGACGGTTTTTCTGGTGGCAATCTGTTCGGCAAGGTGAATTTCCGAGTTACAGGCGCTTTCGTGTAGAGAACCATTCTTATCCTTTTCTAGGGATAGAGTGGTTTTGAGGCCGGTTCCTTCCTTTCTAAGGTAGTTTCTCCTTTTCATTTGAATCAGTTCGTTTTTCTACCGGTGTTTAATTCAGCGGCGGCAGATGCTCCAGACGGTGGGTTACATCGCTTGGATGTATGACGAGTTCTACGTCGCTATTTAAAGAGACGTTCCGTAAGGTTGTTCGTTCTTTTTGGCGGAGTCCGAAAAGGTGAAGCAGCGGCGAAGACATCCATCACTAGGTGGATTAAGGAGGCGATTGCATCGGCGTATGTTTTGCAAGGTTGGCTGGTTCCGTTGGGCTTGCGGGCCCACTCTACTAGAGCGCAAGCGACGTCCTGGGCAGAGCATAGCCTTGTTCGGCCAGTGGAAATTTGCAGGGCGGCTACCTGGTCATCTCTCCATGCTTTCAGTAGACATTACCGGTTAGATGTGCTGGCCGCTCGGGATTCTTGTTTTGGTTCGGCGGTGTTGCGTGCCGGTTGGCAAGGTCCCGCCCGATGTTGACTGCTTTGTTACATCCCAGATGTGGAGGACTAAACTGGAGGACCGCTCAGGAAATAGAAATTACACTTACCTGGTAATTGTAGTTCCTGGAGGGTCCAGTTTAGTCCTCATTCCCTCCCAAGTGACAGGTTTGTTGGGGCGGCGCGCTTGGTGCAAAGGGGAGAGAATCTTTTCAGCAATTTTCTTTGGGTCCCCGTAGTAGGGGGTCCTTCTGCTCTCTCTTTTTGTCAGCAATTACATTCGTATTTCTGTTGCTGTGACTGACTATTGATTCAGGTACGGGGCAGAAGCAATGTGCAGAATTTTGGCTTCCTCGTTTGGGGAGGGGGTTGGATAAAAGGTAAGGGGAATAAGTTATGTTATAGTTAGGTATTTATACTTGATTCATGTGTTGCTTCTTTAAGTCTGCTTTGTTAATAGTTCACGGGGGGCTGATGGGAACTCCAGCAACATGCATCCTGAGGTAGGAAGATTCTGATTGGTCCAGTCTCCATGCTGCAGGAGGAGGTGCACTACCCGGATGTGGAGGACTAAACTGGGACCCTCCAGGAACTACAATTACCAGGTAAGTGTAATTTCTATTTGGGCCACTATTGACTGGGTGCACATACAGAATGTTTTGGGATGGGCCTTGCTGACTTACTTCAGCCTCACGGGAGTGTGTCTTCCATTTTGCCATTAAGGCATCCATCTTTAGGAGGACATGGTGAGGAGCAGATTCCCAGGCACAGGACCCCTATCAACACCCTGGGTCATCCAGATTCAATGAGTGCGTTGAGCCTACAGTGCTGTACACAGATGTGTCCTCCAAGCAGGGGCAAAAGTGTGCATGTTGGGACATACATTTGGCTGATGGAAGCTATAATCTATCATATGTTCTGCATGGGGAGGCAGACGGCTGCATGCAGGCAAACCACAGCCATGTGGCCCCTGCAATGTACTGATGGTTTCCCAGAGGTGCATCACTATTAGGGGCCAGGGTTTTGCAGTATATGTTTTTTCTTTGGGGGAACATATGGATATGGTGGTTTGCATTGGCCTCAGATATGGGCAATGTGCTAGGTACAGAATGACATGACCCACAATGGCAACAACCATGAAGTGCCACAGTGGAGACTCCTGTGGTAAGATCTGTGCCAGGGGCAGTGAAGGAGGCTAGCCACTGAGTGCCTTGCCCTACCCATGAGCAGTGTTTGTGTATATATATGCCATTATTGCTGTTTCTCTATTTACAATGGTGACTCCGACTCTATAATCTATAACAATCCCTGCAGAAGTGAGCATTGCCCAGAGCAGTCAGGATGTGGAGACAGAACAAAAACAGAGCAAAAACAGTATGTAGAAGAGAGCAGGGAGCCCATCAGATCAGCAGTGTGTAATTACAGCCAGATGTTTGTGGACCGGCCCAGGGGCTGCAGCTGCAGGTGACCTGCACCCCTCCCCAGTGAAGGCTAGAGAGTGGGGACACGGAAATCCCATATGAGACTGGTGAGCCTGAAGCAGGTATGGAGCATGACACAGGGCCCACCATATAGAACCCACCTCTCAAGATTTTGCCAACCAAACCTTCATGGTCAACTACTGCCACACCATCAATGGCTGTTGTGTTCCGTGAGAACCTGCAGCTCCTATATGAGGACCAGACCAGTTTCTGGGCAGAAGTGTGAGAGCTGAGACAGATGATGTAAGGGCATGCAGCGGCCATAGACTGCTACAACACAGCCATCTCTGCTGTCTTACATGAGATAGCTGATGTAATGAGAAAAGGATTTGCCGCCATGGCCAATGCTGTGAACAATTTGGCCCAGGCCATGTCAGGGAGGCAGACTCCTGCTGCTGTAGTAGATGATGACGCTGTAACAGGGAGCAGCGGCCTGTCCCATGAGTGTGCCTGACCACCCCAGGGCAGAGCTATCAGCAGGAGTAGGGGTAGGCCATGGAAGAAATGCAACATCTGATTCTCTATCCACAGGAGCAATGCCAGTGACCATAGCCATGATGCGGTGCAACACAATCACCAGAATTGCATAGCTCCATGGCATAACCATACACCCGAGCTTCCCATGACTGCCACATACTCGTACATAGATCAGGAAGTGCCTTGTACCTCTGCCAGATCCTGGGCCCCCTGCCAGCTCAGCAGCACTCTTGGACTGACTGTATGTGCCTCCTGAAAGCACTGCTCTCATCTCATCTTTCTCTGTATTACCTGGGCCTTGTACCTGTGCCAGATCCTGGACTCCCCTGCCAGCCCAGTAACATTCCATAACTGACTATCTGTGCCTCCTGAAAGCTCTGCTCTCATCTCAGCTTCATTTCTGCTACCTGGGCTTTGTACCTGTGCCAGATCCTGGGCCCTCCTGCCAGTCCAGCAACATTCAAGGACTCGCTGTTTACTGTCTCCTGAAAGTCCCAGTCTCATCATTGCTACCTCTCTGTAACCTATAACTTGTGCTACCACACCCCTCTCACAGCCCTTGTGTCTGCCCAGGACTGCCATGCAACATACAGACCTATCTATTCACTAATGCCACTATGACTTAATTTATGCCCCACACTACAAGTCACATGGACTGGTATGTTGCTTACCCACCACACTGATAGATAGCCCCATAGCTGCCACCCGTCAGGGAATGACATCCCACGCTGTAGAGAAAATGATGGTAATACAGCCTGAATCAGGCTATCTGTTCCTGGATCCCTGGTTGTTCATAATGGATATTCATATAATCATCTGGGAGCAAGGATGGCTACAGGTAATCCCTCACCCAAACTAAACAGGGCTGACAATCAAAAAGGGTGCAGTATGTTTGCCATACATCTTCCAACTAAGTATCTGGGGAAAGTCTTTGGCTGTGCTCTGTATATGAGTCGCTTTTGCCTCTGCACATATGCAAGAAGTGGGCATTCATTGCACATTTTTTGCAGTTAATCAATGGCTCCCTCCCCTTGGATGACTGATGCCATTGTATGGTCTGGGCATGGACTGTATATCTGCTTGAAGTGGGTGTTTCTCCAAAGCCTCTGGTATGTTGCCCCTCAGCCAGTGCCTTGCAACCAGCCTGCTTCATATAGCCATTGGTCATGTCTCCACTGCAGCAGCTCCCTCCCACACTGGTACTCATGGGGACTGTGATCATCACTGCACAGTTATAGTCCTCCCCCTGTAGGGAGCTGGAGACATCCACTCCCAACAACTGCTTTCTGGCCCACCACCTTCACACCCTACAGTGCTATAGCAATTTCATCTACAGTTGGCAATTGCTATGTGGGTCTGAACTCTACAGTGTGATAGGAACCTCTCCTAATATGGCCATGTGTCTCAAGTGGAGCCTTCTCACATGATACAGTGTCTCCACTCCACACAGATCTCTGACTGCACCTCCTGCCTCCACAGCCTTCCAACTTCAGGCACATATGCCCCTAACAGACCTGAGATGTTGGATCTTCTTTTGCTGACTATGGCTCAGTGATTGTGTATGAAATGTACCAAGTATCTCTTCCATATGTTCACATATCTATGTACACTGGGCCATCCCCTCTCTGTTTACACAGTGCCTGGGTTGCCACATTACACAGGAGCTGCTTGTTCATGGAGTTATATACAGATCCCCCTCACAGGGCATATAAGTGGACAAAGATTTAATAGAAGACATACACACTATTGCCATGAAAGGAGAAGTACTACTGATAGGTGATTTCAATATGTCGGATGTGAATTGGCACATTCTTGCTGCAGTGTCTTCTAGAAGTAAGGAGATCCTGGATTCTTTACAGGGAGAACTATTCAGGCAACTGGCAACCCACACATGATGGGTTCATATTGGACTTAGTGCTTACCAATGGGGAAAGTGTTTCTGATGTTACAGTGGGAGATCATCTCGCAGCCATTGATCCCCAGATGGTATGGTTCAGTATTAGGACTAGGGCTGATAAATTCCATTCAAAAGTGAGGGTCTTAGACTTCAGGAAAACTAACTTTGCCAAGATGGGACAATACCTCAAAGCGTCATTAGTGGGACTGGGATGTAGAAAAACAGTGGGCAAAACTGAAAGGGGATATTTTAAGGGCAATAGGCCTTTTTGTTAGAAAGGTAAATAAATGTAAAAGGAAAAGGAGGCCACTATGGTTCTCAAAAGAAGCAGCTGAAAAAGTGAAGAAAAAGAGGAAGGCCTTCATGAAATTCGAAAGATCACAGAGAGAGGAAGACAGGCATCTATATTTGGAAAAACCTAGAGAAGCTAGCAAAGTAGTCAGGAAAGCAAAGGTACAAAAAGAAGAAGTAATCAATGCAATAAAATGCGGGGATAAGACATTTTTCAGATATGTTAGTGAGAAGAGGAAGGACAAAAATGGTATTGTCAGACTGAAGGGTACAGGGGAGGAATATGCAGAAACTGATGAGGATAAAGCAGAATTGCTTAACAAATATTTCTTTTCTGTGTTCACATGAAAGGCCAGGAGCAGGACCTTCAGAAACACCCACAAATAGGAACAGAAGTGACAGGGATCTCAAACGATTTTCAGAAGACTGTGTTTGTGAGGAACTTGCTAGACTAAAAGTAGACAAAGTCATGGGTCTGGATGGGATACATCCAAGAGTACTGAGGGAACTTGGGGATGTTCTAGCGGCTCCACTGTCTGACCTTTTCAATGCCTCTTTGGAGTTGGGAGTGGTGCCCGAGATTGGAGGAAGGCTCTTGTGGTCCCCTTTACACAAAAGCAGATGTAAGGATGACATTGAGAACTACAGGTCAGTTAGTCTAACCTCTGTGGTTAGTAAATTATTGGAAAGGCTACTAAAAGAGAGAATAGTGAGGTTTCTGGAGTCCAATGGATTACAGGATCCGAGGCAGCATGGATTTACCAGAAGCAAGTCTTGTCAGACAAATCTGTGGTTGATTTCTTTGACTGGGTGACCAGGAAGTTGGACTGAGGGAGAGCCCAAGATGTGGTGTATTTAGATTTCAGTAAAGCCTTTGACACTATTCCACACAGGTGACTTATAAACTGAGCACCCTAAGGATGGACCTTAAAGTCACAGATTGGGTTGGAAATTGGATGAGTGGGAGGCAACAAAGGGTACAGATAAATGGAGCTCACTCTGAGGAGAAGGAGGTTACCAGTTGGTGCAGAGGGTGGCTACTAAAATGGTTAGTGGTCTTTGTTATGTAGCATATGAGAATAGACTTAAAAGGCTCGATATTCTGTTGGGCAGGCTATGCGCTGCATCTGGGCATAGACCTGCCCACTGATCTCTAAACCCAGATATTCAATGCCACGGCAATGTCATTGAATATCCGGGTTAGGCACCATGTGGAGTCAGCCGCAGAGATTAACTGGGTAGCAGCGATATTGGCCTGCTACCTTGTTAGCAGCCGTGGCTAGAACTAGGCGAGCCAAAAGCCTGCCTAGTTTTAGCCATGGAGGGCTAACTGGGTAGTGATCCAATATTGCTGCTACCCAGTTATCGGGACTCCCCACTTCCGCTCCGCCCCGGAACGCTCTCAACTTTCCCCGATGCTATCTGGATAGCATCGGGACGCATAGGGGACATATTTGGGAATATTCAACAGCACTAACCATGTAGGTGCCTTTGAATATTCCCAGTTAAGGCATTTACACGGTTTACTGGGCTGTAAACCATGTAAATGCCTTTTGAATATCGGGCTGAAAGATCTTAATATGTATACTTTAGAGGAAAGGTGGGATAGATGCGATATGATAAAGACATTTAATACCTCTGTGGCATAAATGCACAGGAGAGTCTCTTTCAGTTGAAGGCAAGCTTTGCTACGAGGGGACATAGGATGAGAGTGAAATGGGATAGACTCAGGAGTAATTTGCGGGACTATTACTTTATGGAAAGAGTGATAGATGTGTGGAACAGTCTCCCAGTGGAGGTGGTGGACACAAGAACAGTATCTGAATTCAAAAAAGCATGGGACAATCACAGGATCTCTAAAGGTAAAAAGGGGACTATTGTAGTTGATATGGAAGGGCAGAATAGATAGGCCATGTGGTCTTTTTCTACCATCATGTTTCTATGTTTACTGTGCCAATTTGGTTGAAGGTGCAGTGGAGCCCCTGGTAAGGTGCTGGTCCTGAAAGTTTTTTAGAAAGTTTCCACAAATCTGCAAGTATCAACACATGCATGCAAATCACACATGCAAGGCTTCTGGAGAGGGAGCTGTGGCCGAGCATGGAACACTTGGAGGAATGCAGCAGGAAAACAGCACTAACAACAGCAGCGGTAAGTGCTGTGGTAGCAGGAGCCAGTTGGTTTGAGACATCTGGGGCCAGCATTGGTGGTAAATCAAGGCAATGACTTGGTATGGCAGGCTTTAATACTAATACAAAGGGGGCTGATGAAAAGGAGCAAACTGTCAGAAAATAAAAGGATGCTGGGGGTGACTTTACAAAAAAAAAGTATAAGCAATTGCAAAATGCAGAAATAAGCCCACTATGTGTGTATGTGACGGGGAGGAGTATATTTGTATGGAAGAATGTATGTGGGCTGCAGCCTCCTTAAATCCTGCTGAAAGGATTAATACACCGAGCTCATGTAGTAAACAGCATATGCAAGAGCCCGAGCTCATGCTGACTGTGTCACTAAAACTGAACCATTAAAGTAGTTAGGAGAGAGAAATGGGTGAGAGAGGACATCTCCTGCAGTTGGGTCCTCTCAGGACCTATTTTGGAGGTTATTTGTTAAAAGTGTGAGAGAAAGTGTGATTGTGTGTGAGAGAGTAAACAAATTAGCATGATTAATATTTTATTTAAGTAAAACAGTCCAGTGAAAGGATTCAGGAGGTGATTGTGAAATTCTCCAGGACCAAGCAGGAAGTCAGTTCTCACATATGGGTGACGGCGTCAATGGAGCCCTCATGCAGAGCATTTCCCCAGCTTTCAAAGAAAACCATTGGGAATGCAGCGCGCATGCGCGGTCCCCTTCCCGATCAAGGGTGCCATCTTGCTCAGTCTTCTTTTTTCCGCAGAGCCCGATGGACGTGTGTCCTAGTCACCCGGTTAAAAGTTGATTTTTCCTTCAAAGATTCATGGTTTTTTGCCGGTTCCCCTTTCCCGCCTGGGCATGGTACGCTGGTATCGAGCCCGGAGCTGTTTTTTTATTTTTTGTCCTTCGAGACTAGCGTTCACGCTCTTTTTCTTTTTCACTGGCAGCCCGGTCTTTTGACCTTGCAGGGGCCCTTTTTCCCCCGATGGCTGCCAGCGGGTTCAAGAAGTGTGATCGGTGTAAGAAACTGATGTCTCTCACTGACACACACGACTGCTGCCTCTGGTCCGATCATGACCCGATGATCTGTGGCCCGTGTTGCAAAATGTCCTCGAAGGCGTTGAGGAACCGTCAGCATCAGTGAGAAAGGATCTTCTCTGACTCCGCGTCCGGCCGGGTCCGGACTTCATCAGAGGCCTCGACGTCTCGGGAGTCCGACCCCGAGCATCGTCGGGGCTTCTCTGAGCAGGGGTCTCCCTCACGGGAACATAAAAGGAAGAAGAAACCTGCGAGGGCGGCGTCGGTGGACGCTCTTGGTCCCTCGAGGGCCAGGTCGCATAGCCCCGACCGCCGTCCCAGGTCCTCGGAGTCGGAGAGGCCTGCCAAATTTTCCTCATGTGGAGCCGGAGTCCCCGAGTCACGTGAGTGCTATAGTCCTCGTGGACTCTCCTCCGGGGGAGCCAACGTCGGCTCCGACACCGTCGGGTGCCAAGTCGGGGGCTGCTGAGTCTCCTGAGCTCGGACTCAGGTTGACGGCCTTGGAGAGCAGCTTGGCTGCCTTCATGGAACAGCAGCGGGTGCTGATCGCCGGTCTGACCGGTGCATCTACCCCAACCACCGGGACCTCGATGTCCAAGTCGACCCCGGAGGCCGAGCCGATCCTCGAGTCCATGTGGTCTCGAGTCGATCCTCGGCCAAGGTCTCCCTCGGCCTCCCGTAAGGGGCCGAGGTCATCGACGCCGGTACCCTCGGCTTCATGGTGGATGGCATCGGTGCCCGCCCGGCTGGAGCTGCTCGATTCCTCCTCGGAGGGGTCAGGGTGGGAGACAGAGGGCAAGGAGTCCCCAGACATTTTTCGGACCCGGAGTCCGAGCCTCAGAGACGGTCCCCCCCCCCCTGGAGGATACCCGGTTCTCGGACTTTGTGAGGGATATGGCCAAGGCCTTGGCCTTCCCTGCGAATCCCGAGGAGGAGCCTCGAGCCGAAGAGCTCGAGGCCCTCCAGTATAACTCTCCCCCGAAGGAGGCCTTTACTGTACCGGTTCCTCCGATGCTGGAATGGCTGCTCTTCCGCATGTGGGAGGCACCGGCCTCGGCGCTGGTTCTCAGCAAATAGGTTGATTCCATTTATTGAGTCTGTAAGAGCCCTGGGTTCCAGAAGGCACAGCTACCGCACCACTCCATGGTTGTGGAATCGGCCATGCATCATCTGAAGAGTCAGAAGATGCACTCCTCGGTGCCCCCCGGCCGGAAGGCCCGGAACGTGGATGCCCTCGGTAGAAAGTGCTTCCAGGGCTCTATGCTGGCGTGCCATGGCCAGACTTACCAGCTGTACATGGGCATGTATCTCCGAGACCTGGCAAAGGAGATTGCCGGTTCTCTGCTGGCCTCTCCGAGGAACCTTTGCAGAGGTTCAAGGCTTTGTCATCGGGGATTCGAGAGTGCTCGAAGTTAATATCTCGAGCAGCCTATGATGGCTTCGAGGCTTCGGCCTGAGTAGCAGCGGCCAGCATCGGTGCACGCCGTCAGGCCTGGCTACAGTCATCGGACCTCGAGCCATGGGTCCAGGACAAGTTGGTCGATGTCCCTTGCCGAGGTGAAAACCTCTTTGGCAAACCCATGGCTGAAAAGGCTGCAGAAATCGAGACTGAGACTCTCACCAGGACAAGGCTGTCCAGAAAGACTTCTGTCCCTTCTCAGAAGAAGAAGGGCTCGGGGAAAAAGCCCTTTTACCCGAGGAAGGCCTCTGCCTACATATCCTACCCTCAATTCCAGGCCTCTACAGCTCCCCAACAGGGTCAGCAGGCCAAGGGGCAGGGACATGGGCCCCGTAGGCAGAAAATCCCCAAGCCGCCAGCTCCGGCTCCTGCACAAGAGCGGGGTTTTGACTCCCACTGCATAGCCTCTCCCCCACAGCTGGCTCCACTCAGCACAGGAGGCCGGCTGACACTGTACGCCCACAGATGGTCAGCTATAACAGGGGATACCTGGGTACTGAGCACAGTCCAAAAGGACTACTTGCTCCACTTCAACCAGTTACCTCCCTCCTATTTTCCAGGGGAGCCTCCAAGACTCCCTCTGCACAGGAACCTCCTCCTTCAGGAGTTGGCAAGTCTTCTACAGGAGCAGGCGGTGGAACCGGTGCCTCACCACCTGATAGGAAGGCTTCTATTCCAGGTACTTTCTGGTACCAAAAAGGACAGGAGGCCTCAGGCCCATCCTAGACTTGCGAAATCTCAACAAATTCCTGGAGAGGGAAAAGTTCAAGATGCTTACCCTTGGGATACTGCTGCCCTGCCTCCAGCAGGGAGATTGACTATGCTCCTTAGACCTAAAGGATGCTTATACTCACATCCTCATTCATCCAGACCACAGACAATATCTCAGATTTATAGTGGGAGGAAATCATTTTCAGTACAGGGTACTTCCATTTGGCCTAACCTCCGCACCCAGGGTTTTCACCAAGTGCCTGGCGGCCTATCTCAGAAACCAGGGCATCTTTGTCATTCCATACCTGGACGACTGGCTCATCAGGGGTCAGTCTCCACAGGAGGCCAGACAAGCCACTCTTCGCACTGTCTCTCTTCTCCAGCACCTGGGCTTCATCATAAACTTCGCAAAGTCCACTTTGCTCCCCTCACAGGACATAGAGTTCATAGGGGCAATGGCTTATTTGCCCGGGAACAGGGCTCACAGACTGATGGCTCTGGCCCAGCAGTTTCGCAGTGGATCTCTGGTCTCTGCCAGGCATTTCCTGAGGCTTTTGGGCCACATGGCATCCACGGTCCATGTAACTCCAAATGCTCGTCTGCATATGCGGCCTGCTCAGTGGTGCCTCAGAGCTCAGTGGATACAGGCCACAGGAGACTTAAGAGACAGAGTAAGAGTGTCCGAACTACTAGCGGCCTCCCTGCAGTGGTGGCTGCATCTCCCAAACCTGATCAAAGGGGTGCCTTTCAAGGCACCACCACACACACAGGTGCTGACGACCGATGCTTCTCTTCAAGGTTGGCGTGCACATTGCCAGGTGGCATGCACTCAGGGCCTCTGGTCCCCTTGGGAGGCCACACAGCAGATCAGTCTGTTGGAGTTGCGAGCTATTCGATTAGCTCTGCAAACTTTCTCTCATGTCCTCTCTCACCAGTCTGTCTTGATTCAGACAGACAACCAAGTAGCAGTGTTCTATGTGAACAAACAAGGAGGCACAGGATCCAGGCTTCTGTGTCAGGAAGCACAGGCCCTGTGCGCCTTTGCAGTCAAACAAGGCAAGTTTCTCAAGGCAGTGTATCTACCTGGCCAAGAGAATTACCTGGCAGACAGATTGAGCAGGATTCTACAGCCTCACGAATGGCATTTGAATCCCCTAGTGGTTCAGCAGATCTTCCTAAAATGGGGTCTTCCAACCATTGATCTCTTTGCCAGTCCACTGAACCGTCAGCTGCCCAGGTTCTGTTCCAGACAACCGCATCCTCTGCGAATAGTAGCAGATGCCTTCCTAATCTCTTGGTCTACGGGCCTGCTGTATGCGTTTCCTCCAACGTCTCTAGTGGCCCGAACCCTATTCATGGTTCTTCGGGACAGGGCCTCGCTGATCCTGGTAGCCCCCAGATGGCCGAGGCAACCGTGGTTTCCACTACTTCTGCAATTAGCAGTGGACACTCCACTCCCTCTGGGGGTGCAACCCGATCTCCTGTCTCAGGATCAGGGATCTCTCCTGCACCCCAACCTCCAGTCCCTCCATTTGATGGCCTGGCTGCTGAAAGGGTAGTTCTAGCCCCCTTACTTCTACCTAGGGAAGTGGAGGAGGTGGTGTTGGCCTCTAGGAGACAATCCACCCGGAAATCTTATGCCCTCAAGTTGGCGTAGGTTCTCCACCTGGTGTGCTCAGCGCCAAGAGGATGCGTTTTCATGCCTGGTACCAGTGGTGCTGTGGTATCTGCTTCACCTGTCGGACCTCGGCCTTAAATCCAACTCTGTTCAGGTCCACCTCAGTGCTCTGTCAGCGCACCACTCGACGGTGGAGGGCCAGTCTCTGTCGGTCCACCCCTTAATGGCCCGCTTCCTCAGAGGCCTGCTTTTGCTCAAGCCTCCAATTCGTCCACCAGCCCCTGAGTGGGATTTGAATGTGGTCTTGCAACAACTTACTCGCCCACCGTTTGAGCCGATGGCTACCTGTCATTTACGCTTCCTTTCCTGGAAGGCATTGTTCTTGGTGGCTCTTACCTCGGCCAGGCGTGTGAGTGAACTACAGGCTCTGGTTTCTGATAGACCATACACACGGTTCTATAGGAACAGGGTGGTCTTACGGACTCATCCTAAGTTCCTTCCAAAGGTTGTCTCCTCCTTCCACCTCAATCAGGAGGTGGTTCTTCCGACCTTCTTTCCCAGGCCGCATGCCAGCCGGGCTGAAATGGTCTTGCATACCCTGGACTGTAGGAGGGCATTGTCTTTCTACATTGACCGTACGCAGGGGCATTGAAGGGCTGTACAGCTCTTTGTATCTTTTGACCCTAATAGGCTGGGGTTACCTGTCTCCAAACGTACCCTGTCCATTTGGGTAGCAGACTGTATCGCCTGGGCATACAGGGCAGCCGGCCTCTGATCGAGTCACGGCCCACCGTGTCAGGACGAAGGCTGCGTCAGTAGCTCATCTCCGCTCTGTTCCGTTAGCAGACATCTGCCGGGCCGCTACTTGGTCTTCAAGCCAGACTTTTGCGGCCCACTACTGCCTCGAGAGGGAGTCCCGCAGGGACAGTGCTTTCGGACAGGTGGTACTCCGTAATCTCTTTGAGGTTTAGGCAACTCCTACCCTCCGGCCCTTGTGTTGGGCTACCGTTCGGGGGCATTCTCATAGAAGATTCTTATCACACATGCTCTAGAGGGAGCTTATTTTTTCAGCTTTGGGTTCTCGGTAGCCTAGAGCTGGGGAGTCCTATATGTGAGGACTGACTTCCTGCTTGGTCCTGGAGAAAGCATAGTTACTCACCTGTAACAGATGTTCTCCAGGAGCAGCAGGAATCAGTCCTCATGACCCTCCCTCCTCCCCTTGGAGTTGCAGTTCTATATATTTCATTTTATTTTTTTTTTGCTGTCTTTTACCTATGTCATCAGACTGAGCAAGATGGCACCCTTGGGCGGGAAGGGGACCGCGCATGCGAGCTGCATTCCCAAAGGCTTTCTTTGAAAGCTGGGGAAATGCTCCGCATGAGGGCTCCATCGACGCCGACGTCACCCATATGTGAGGATTGATTCCTGCTGCTCCTGGAGAACACCTGTTACAGATGAGTAACTACGCTTACTGAATGGTTCAGACTTTAATGTAGTTTCTTATATTTCACCTCAGTCTTACTATGAGTAGAGCTCAGAGCGGATTACAAATAAAGCGTTAGAACAATTGAAGTAAGGGAAGAGGAGAAGGAATAGAAGAGAGGCGCATAATGCTGAGCCCTAGTAAATTTTCCAAAAGGCCAATTTAGGAACATAACTCTCAAACTTAGGAGCATAAATCCTTTGAATATCGGGCCCCATGTTTTTAGGGATTTTCTGAAAGAGAAATGAGAGGTCACAAATCTTATCTGCATCAGAAGATTATTCCAAGCCTTTGGACTCGCTGAAAGAGTCTTTTTCCAGATATCCTGTCGGAATGATTTAGAGGCTGGTACTATGATTTTGCAAACCTCAGAAGATCATAATGCTCTGGGTTGATTATAGTTTTGAATGAGCTGAAACAGGGAGATTGATGCTAGACTTTCTAATTTGGGAAACACATAGTATGAGTTTAAAGCAGATTCTCCCTGCTAAAGGAAGCCAGTGGAGCTTTTCATGATGTGTGGAGGTGGGAACAGTCTGCCCCGGGTGTTGGTAAAAAGGGGATTCAGACCGAGTGAAATTCCTGGCCAGGCCCATACATGGAGATGGCATGTGTGCTAAAATCTGTGTCCACAGTGGCAATGGTGCTCATGTCCACGCCCACAGCAGTGCTAGGAAACTCACTTGTTTGCCATACAGCATACCACTGCCTCTGCTCCAAGTCCCACACTGTTTCCTCTACTGAAGTCTTGTGGCAAACAAGTAAAGTAAGTTCGCCTATGGGGTATTGTGGGGGGAGGGGGGGGGGTGCTCACTCCGGGTGCTAAATAGGCTCAGTTTGGCACTGCTGCTGTGTTTTGAAAATAACCTGTAGAGAGGGAACAAATAGGAAAAGTTGCACAAAGAAAATTTAAATTTGAAAGAAAGTTAAAATAATTTGTTAATAATTAGTACAGCAGAATGGGGCAGTGGAGGATCACATTCCTGTGACAATGGCAATAACACTAGCATTACTTGCACAGAAGAAAGGCCTGGTAATCTACTTCCATATTTTGCCATGAAAACCCAATGGATAGTCATAACAAAACAAATTGCACTATAGGTGCTGGAAGATGAGACCCCCCCCCAGGTCGGAAGACACAAAACTGTCTACTGCGGATGAGCTGAAGACTTTTCAGAGTAAAGCCAGCATTTATGATGTTGTTGAATCAAAGCCCTCAGGACATCTGACTGCTGATGTAGCTGCGTATGAAATGAGAGTCAGAAACTGCAAAGATGACTTACATATTGGGACATGGAACATACGAAGCATGAACCAAGGAACCATGGTCGAGAATGAAATGGAACATGTACAACTAGATCTGTTGACTGTCAGCAAACAAATGGACTGGCATCGGGCACTTTGCATCTGATGATCACATGGTATATTATACTGAAAATGAAAGACGAATAAATGGTGTTGCATATATAATTAAGAAGAAACTTGCAAGAACTGTAATGAAATATAGTGCAATCAGTGAACATTTAATTTTTATTTGTCTGTGGAGAATGCCCATTAACAAAACTATTATTCAGCTATATGTCCCAAAAACATAAGAACATAAGATATGCCATACTGGGTCAGACCAAGGTCCATCAAGCCCAGTATCCTGTTTCTAACAGCGGCCAATCTAGGTCATAAGTACCTAGCAGTTTCCCCAAAAGACACAGGTTCCTCAATGCTTGTATTGGGTCAAGCAGTGATATCCCGGGTCCCTTTTAATAATGGTTTATGGACCTTT
Source organism: Ichthyophis bannanicus (assembly GCA_033557465.1). Taxonomy (NCBI): domain Eukaryota; kingdom Metazoa; phylum Chordata; class Amphibia; order Gymnophiona; family Ichthyophiidae; genus Ichthyophis; species Ichthyophis bannanicus. Next base: position 172,680,919 of record CM066039.1, on the reverse strand, counting down.
CCTCCAGGAACTTGTCCAAACCTTTTTTAAACCCAGCTACACTAACAGCCTTTACTACATCCTCCGGTAACAAATTCCAGAGTTTGATTACATGTTGAGTGAAAAAATATTTTCTCTTATTATTCTTAAATAGGCTACCCTGTAGCTTCATTGCATGTCCCCTGGTCTTTCTATATTCTGATGATGTCAACAGTCGATCTACGTTTACCCGTTCCACTCCACTTCATTAATTTATAGACCTCTATCATATCTCCCCTCAGCCGTCTCTTTTCCAGGTTGAAGAGCCCTAACCTTTTTAGCCTCTCTTCATAGCAGTATCCTTCCATCCCATTTACCATTTTGGTGGCTCTTCTCTGAACCTTTTCTAATAACGCTATATCCTTTTTAAGATACGGCGACCAGAATTGCACACAATATTCAAGGTGTGGTCGCACTATGGAATGATACAGAGGCATTATAATATCCTTTGTTTTATTTTCCATTCCTTATGATACCTAGCATTCTATTTGCTCTCTTGGCTGCTGCTGTACACTGGGTGGAGGATTTTAACATGTTATCCATGATGACGCCTAAATCTTTTTCCTGGGTGGTGGTTCCCAATGTGGAACTTTGCATCATGTAACCATAGTTTGGGTGGCTCTTTCGTAGGTGCATAACATTGCACTTCTCCACATTAAATTTCATCTGCCATTTGGATGCCCAGTCTCCCAATTTATCAAGATCATCTTGCAATTTCACAATCTTCATGGTTTTAACAACTTTAAATAGTTTTGTGTCATCTACAAATCTGATAACATCACTCGTTATTCCCTTTTCCAGGTCATTTCCTTTTTTTGGAGCTTTCCTGGGAGTGTTTTTTATGGTTGCCCATTGCTATCACTGTTGCCCAGCTGAATTATAATTTTTACAATTTTTGTTGTGGTCATTTTCACGTTTTATTTGCTATTTTGTTGTGTGCACATGTATCACACTGCTCACGTTTTGTAGGTTTCCCCGATTTTGCTGTACATTGCTGACGGAAATGGTTTCTCTTCCCTTTAAATCGGCTCTAACGCGAGGTTTTCAATCGCGGTATTTTTTGGGCCGAAATTCAGCCCTGCTCCTGTGCGGGGAGCCTCTCCCCGCCCATTCTCCGCCCATTGACCCCGTCCCCCCGCCCCTCGGGAGCCTTCCTCCGCCTTCAAAATGCCTTTCCACGCCTCTATCGCACATCAGCGCACCGCGCTCTTTTGCGGGCGGCGCGCACATGTGCGGGCAGCGCGCACGCGTGCGGGGCACCAAAAACACACTATTAGCGTACGCTAAGGTACCTTAGCGCATGCGCAAGTGCGCCCCGCACAATTGCGCGGTTTAGTAAACATACCCCTAAGTGGTTAAATTTCAATTAACTTCTCTGCCATGCGCTTTTTCCTCAGAACACCACTACCATTGCTCAGCAACTGAGCACCTATCATTACACCAGCTACTGAACACACTTAGAGGCCTTCAGCGCTGTCAGAAAAACAACTTGTGCCCTGGACTCTATACCCTCATCATGGATTGGGGAAATCTGTCTCCTACCTACTTTTTGTACAATCATTAACCAAAGTTTCCTGTGTGGTTAGGTCCCTAAACTCAGGAAAGGTCATGATTCGTCCATTACTTAAAAAGTCAGACTTCCAATTTACAATGTATCTCTAAACTGACAGAACATTTGGTGTTCTCACAGCTGTCAGATCATACACGAAACCACCCCTATCACAAAATGGCCCGCACATTCCCAGCACTAATTTTTGGATACCTCATCTTAGAGCTGATTAGCAGCACCCTGGCTCTGACAAATACTCACAAACATATACCTATCCTACGCAGTGATGGGAGGAGATGGTCAAGATGCCCTCCACTCAAGGCACCAGATGATATGCTACCATCCTATCATCACCTGCTTCACGTTGCAATCAAACATGGCACAATTGCAAAATCAGGCGCCCCACAGCCCACAAGTTTAAAGGCTGCCCTCATAAACGCGCGTTCAATACGCAAGAAATGGCCCATCATCAAGGATCTGATAACCAGTCATGACCTAGACATGCTTCTCGTCACAGAGACATGGCTAACAAATGAAGACTCTGTGCTCATCAATCAGCTGCTACCTCCCAACTTTACAATCCATAGCTGTCATAGAAGCAACAAAAGAGGAGGAGGAGTCCTCATAATCTCCAAAGCAGACTACAAGTTCCAGCTGCACAACAGCACCAACACAATGAATCTTGACTTAGTAGTCATAACCAATAATCTCTGCTCCATCAATCTAATATACAGAGCCCCAACATCATCATCGGACGACCTAGCCACAATAATAGAACTAGCCTGCAATACACCTCACCTGCGCATCCCAAACTGGATACTAGGAGACCTCAACTTAGCAACGCTACAAGACTCCCAAGCCTCTGCTTTCCTAGATGCACTCAAAGACCTAGATTATCAGCAATTAATTAATCAACCAACCCACACAAAAGGAAACATATTAGATTTGATCTTTGCCCCACTATCTACCTGCAACACTACCAACTTCTCATCACCAACCTATACTGACGTACCGTGGTCTGACCATAAACTAATCCTCTTCCAAATTCCCATTGATAACAAACCAATAAAGTCACCTGAGAGTAAGACAGCCCCCACAAGACCACCAGCACGTTGTTTCCAACCATTTAACAAGGAACTCATCATAAAACACACGCAACCCATACTTACCTTGACAACAACGGACCCCGACAATCTGGTCTCTAACTGGAACAACAGTCTCAGTACAATAGCACAACGTTCAGTACATAACAAAAACACCAAGAAAAGACCCACAGCATCCTGGTTCTCCAATGACCTACGGACCTCGCTCCTCAAACTTAGGAAACTCGAAAGGCGATGGAGGCGCTCATGCTCAACCGAAGATCTAGAGGCTTATAACACACAACTCGCAACTCACAGATCTGCGATATCCGAGAAAATGAAACAAGCTCACACCAACACGCTAATGCGATCACTAAATAAGCCACATGACCTCTTTGCCCTCGTCAAAAACCTAACGAAGGAACCAGGACCAGAGCAAACAACAGAGATCCTCGCTCAAGACTATGCGGACTTCCTCCAATCAAAACTTCACCAAACCACCAAGACTGATATTACCGACTCTAAGAATCCAGCATGCATACCAACGCTAACAACTTTCGACATCCCCTCCCCTAAGCAAATCGCTGACTTAATCACTACAATCAACACGACCACGGCCCACACCGACCCCTGCCCAGCTTTTTGGATTAAAGAACTGAGGACAGAGTTTAGCCCCTTCATCGCCAAACTCTTTGATGCATCATTCTCTTCAGGCCTATTTCCCCTAAGTCTCAAACATACATCCATTAGACCACTAATAAAAAACCCAAAACTAGACTCCCAGAAAGTAGAATCCTACAGACCTATTGCCAGCATCCCACTGCTGGCCAAGATAATCGAAAAGGAGGTCCAAATTCAGCTCCAGCAGCACATAGACAACGCTGCACCTCTTGACCACAGCCAACACGGCTTTAGAGAGGCTCATGGTGTGGAGACTCTACTTACCACACTCTTCAACAACATCCTCACAACAATTGATAACATCCATCGTGGAGTGGCCCTTATATTCCTAGACATAGCTGCAGCATTTGACTCAGTTTGTCACCAAACCCTCCTGAAACGTCTCGAAGAAAAAGGCATCTGCGGCTTAGCACTAAATTGGTGCAAGTCATACCTCGCCGATAGATGGCAGCATGTCTGAACCGAATCATCTACATCCAAACCATTCCATCAGAAACAAGGTGTCCCGCAAGGATCCTCCATTTCGGCTCTTATGTTTAACATCTACATGCAGCCCGTCTGCGACATCATTCGCTCATATAACACTGAATGCATGATATACACAGACGATGTCCTACTATACATGCCTTTCGAGACTGACCAAATTGACCTCTCACCCCTTACAAACTGCTTCAGCGCAGTAGAAAGTTGGCTCCAGAATCAGAATCTTCGCATACAACATAAAAAGACTGAAGTGCTGTTTATCACTAGAAACTCTAACTTCTCTCCACCGACCCACCTAAAAGTCGGCGAAGTAGAGCTTCAATCCAAACCCTCAATCCGCTACCTGGGGGTTACCCTAGACCAGAGCCTCAACATGAAGACACACATTGGCAACATGGTCAAATCAACATACCACACAATTAGGACTCTCAAACATCTACGTCCCCTTTTACAGCCAGAAGACTTCAGAACCATTTTCCAGGCCCTAACCCTCCCACATCTGGACTATGCCAATGCAATCCTCCAAGGACTCCCAAAAGCTACGATAATCCCTCTCCAGCTTGCCATGAACACTGCTGCCAGAGTTCTGAATGGGGCCTCGAGGCGAGGCCATATAACACCCATCCTCAGAAGTCTCCACTGGCTCCCTATCCACTATAGGATCATCTTCAAAACAATACTAATAACATTCAAAGCCATAAATGGGCTCTCCCCCATGTCCCTCGCTGGTCTCGTACACAAACCCCCCCTCCCCAATAGAGCCAGAAGAACTACAGCAGTAAACACTTTGGCAATTCCCAAAGCACTGACCCAATGCACTCAGGCCACAGCAAGCAGGGCCTTTAGTATTAATGCTCCCAGACTCTGGAATGCCCTGCCCCCCAACATACGAGCAATCCCAAATCTAATCAATTTTAGAAGGGCTTTGAAACACCACCTTTTCTGTGAATACTACCCAAATGAAGATGCACCATCCCGACCTCCCCAAAACTGAGCCATGCATCCAATATAATGCTATGTTCTCTCAAATATTGTATATTATGTAAATAATACTATGCTTTAAAAATTGTGTAAATAGTTAATTTTAATTATTGACTATCCAAGTTGAATTTCCTGTTATCTGTAGTTTTACGGTTAATCCACCGTAAAACATAACTGTTCCATGTGAACCGCACTGATGTTGAAGAGCGCGGTATATTAAGAGAAATAAATAAATAAAATAAATAAATAAATGTCGAACACACACATGCTCTTCACCTTCATCAGTCTGGCTTCTGCCAAGGGCACAGTACCGAAACAATTCTTACAGCTCGTCTCTGGGAAGTACATAGGGTCCTAGACTCTGGTAAATTGGTCCTGGTAGTCTCTCTTTACCGCTCTTGTGTGTTTGATCACATCAATCATGATCTACTATTACATCATCTCCATTCTTTTCTTTCAGAATGCTCCTCCTCAGTTATCATTGATAATATGCTCTCAGATTCAAAATTACTTTCAAGTGAGGTCTCGCAGGGTTCCGTACTCACTCCTATTCCGTTTAATTTTTTCTTGGCCCGTTACTTACCCTTATTCAGAGTACAGGAATTTCATCTTTTGTTTATGCTGATGATGTCTTACTTATTTCATATGTAGATTGTTCCTCTCCTAATTTGTAGCCTATCACTGTCTCTCCTTGGTCACAGACTGGCTGCAAGAAAATAGTTTACAGCTCAATCCCAACAAATCCATTGCTACCTGGCTAACAGGAAGCTCCCCTATCCCTTCTGCCTGCCCACTTCTCAATGGCACTCCTATCACTTAAACTACTTCTTTCAAGTATCTAGACAGTTCCCTAGAATCTGATCTTTTGTTTTCTATCATCAAGACTTCCTTCAATACCCTGAGACACTTTCAAGCAATACGACCCTCTCTCGATATGCCAGCGCAGATCACTGTTGCCCTTAACCTTGTTATCTCCCACACTGATTACTGCAATTCTATCTGCACGGGACTGCCCAACTATGATCTCAAAAGGCTTTAATCCATTCAGAACATTGCCATCTATGTGTTTTCTCAGGCCAAAATTTGACCATGTCACTCCTCTCCTAACAGCACCATTGGCTACCAGTTGCGTATCGTATAAAATATAAGATCCCAACCCTAACATTTCACACCCGCCATCATACTGCCCCAGAATATCTCTCATCCCTAGTTATTCCATAATGTCTGGCTCAGTCTTTATGGTCTATTCAAGGTAATCATCTCTGCTTATGGCAATGTTATGAATCAACCAAGAAATCTTTTTTTTCCTGGCCCCCATGCTTTGAAACAATCCTCCCCCCTCTCCCCCCCCCCCCCCCGCCACCTCTGGTGACAGAAGTCCTTCAAAGGTTTTAAGAGTGAACTTAAAGCACACCTCTTTTCAAGCAGACTCTTGAAATTGCAGGATAGCTTGAATGGTCTTTCCTACCCTATGTCTGGAATAGATACGCAATTGCTGACCTGTAAGCATGGTTTGCACTCTATTTCTGTGTGGTGTACTCTTGCCTGCCTCTTTTTCTCTCCCATATTTTTTATAGAGTTCCTTCTTGCTTTAATTTTTTGCACTGTAAACTGCTTTGTATTTACATGAAAAGGTGATATAGTACATTAAATGAAACTTTATGTCCCAAGAACATGGTTTCTCAATGAAATCAAAAGGAAACTAAACACTGCAGAATGAAGCAATTGTGGAACTCTAAAATAAACGGTTCAGTCTTTAAAACAGTGCTTCACCATTAATGGTATGTCAGATAAATCTAAAACATTCATTTGCCTTTAAGATGTCAAAATGAAAATTAACCAACTTCATTAATCTGGCAAGCATATCTGGCAAACAGATATAATAGGCAAAATCTGACATTCAATGCTTGGGAGAAAGTCAATCAAGCACACACGCCCCTTCAGAAACAATCTGATGTGTTATAAGGTGCAAAATGTTGAATGTTATATGCTTGTAAACCACTCAGTACCTAGCAGCAAGCTGTATATCAAATAAATAAATCACATCAGTTTTACAAACCACCATTTTAAACTTTTTTGTTTTACATAAATAAGGACTGAGCAATATGAGTTTAGATATCCTGATGGATTTGAACCAGAACTGCTTTCATGGAACTTTTAACAGTAGCATAGTAAGATCTCATTCCCAGTACTACCACAGTAAGAGTAGTAGATCTAAACTATACAAAAGATGACGAGGTGATGAGGTCCTTTAAACACAGAATTTAAGATCAGGTTCACTGTAATTTTGGAAGAATCAATTTATTATGCCTCAGAACTCCACACACCTTTTCCCTTGAGCCTATCACTAGAATGCTTTTGTAATTCACATTTATTTCTGTTACTGTTACCTCTTGCCATACTGCCCTGACTTAAGGTTTTAACCTTTGAAAGTTAGTCAAAAAATATATTAAGCTAATTCAATAAAAAAGTATCATCTTATATTCATTTTTTGTTTTATTAATCAATCACGAAATGTTGTATTGGGATCCATTTAAATACTTGAAGTGAAGGTACATTTTGCCACCAGTCTTTTAAAAGATAAAAATTTGTCATCTACTATCACCTGCTCCAACACCCATATCCTAAGTAACTGCCAAAGAGACCAATGAGGGCATAAATTATACCAGATTAGTATTTAGACCATTTCAAGGAAACCATTAGATTCTTATCCAATTCATTTAACACCCAATACGTGAAAAAGATTTAAGTATTTTCCAGCAAATGCAGAGAAAGAAAACAGACTATAGTGTTCTCCCCAGAAATTTCAGACAGCTGGGTGGTAGGAAGGAGTAGCCAGGTGGACTGCAATATAAGCCAGCTGAGGGCAGAGAGTATAAGTAGTCATCTTTCAGAAATTCCATATATGATGTGCTTGTCACTGTTTCAAATTAATTTAAGTGACCAATTTAATTCATATTATATTCACATATATTGTTACATATTTTGCAATGCAATGTGTGCCTTTGAATCAGTACTGACTCCTGGCAAACCAGAAGCTCCTGGGTTTTCTTGGCAGTGTGACTGGAAGTAGATTGTCAGGCCTTTCTTCTGAGGCAATGGAGGGTTAAGTGACTTGCCCAAGGCCACAAGGAGTGTTAGTGGGAATTGAACCCTGGTTGCTTGGTTACCAAGCCAGTGTTCTAACCACTAGGCTACTCCTCCACTCAGGTATTAATTAATAAATCACTTAAATCATTTTTCCATTCCTGCTGATTATTTTGCCATGTCAATTTGAGATGGGAAAAGGAGGCATTACAGAGAATAAAGAAAGGACAACACTTAGGCCAAGGGCAGTACTTGAACCAAACTTTCTTGAGGCTGAGAGGCCTGTAGTTTTAGATGCAGAGAAACAGCAGCAGAGAAACAAAAATACATTATATTATGTCTTATAATTCGCAGCTGGCTGACCTTTTCGAGAGGAAAAGAAGCCTAACCACAGAGGGGCTGCAAAACCACAGCCACCCCTCATGCAACCAATCAAGAGCTCCTATTTACCTTAGGCATGCTTAGGCATGTAGGCCTTTGCAGCAGGTTTCCACTGTAGGTGTCATAGCTAGGAACATAGGAACCTTTTGACCCTTAAGCAGATGTCTGAGATGGGTCTCTCGGACATATGTAGACGTCAGAGATGAGACATCGAAATGGCACATATAATCTTTTGCCACCTTTTATAATCTTTTGTCACCTTTTAGGTCTGATCGCTATCTTGCTGAAACTATCTTTACTCTCATATACATGCTTAACCACTGCAAGGCTTACACCTGGCAGTTATGTAACAAATAGTCTTAGTTTTCTAGAAATGCTTATGTAAGGGAACAAAGAAAGGGGGGGGATACGTGGGTGGGCTAGGTAAGGGGGGTTACAGGGGTGTTTTTGTATTAGAGCAATGCTAGAAAAAAACATATATAACCGACATGCAAGGCTTGTATTTTTACCAGTTCCTTCCTGTAACCAAGTGACTGGTCTTCTGCTAGCAGAAAAAAAATAAAGACAGGTAAACTGCCTGGAATCTTTCTATCTTGTCTTGGGATTGTTTTTTTTCCTTCACTTACTTTTCAGGAGGACACAGACTCAGTGGACCGGGACCCCGCTAAGCGACGTCCACGACAATTGGCACCCCAGATGGGACGACAGCTTAGCCGATCTGTATCTCCCTCTCCTGGACCGATGGAATGTTTAGTGCACACCCTCTAAGGTCAGTGTTACCGGGGAAACCTTCCTGATCCCGAGGGGGGAGAAGAGCGATAAGTGGGAGGTCCATATGAGTTGACCTACTCCTGGGAGGACAGTGAAGCCCTTGACAAGAATCCAGGTAGGGGGAAAATAATTGTTTGAATTTTGTTAAAAATATTTTGACCATCTCCCTCATTGAAGGCTTGGTATACTGTGTTTAGATACCTCCCTTTGAGGCTTGGTGGGGAAGAATGGGAAGCGCAGGTTCTAAGAGTCCCGGGACAAAAAACTCTGTTGGAATGGGTTCTAGAGAATTGGAGCCGATTAGCTGCCACGGCCGGGTTGTCTAAAACGGCACTAATTAAATTATGCCAGGTCGCCTGGCCATCATATACGGCTGGGACTAACCTCCCATGGCCACCAGAAGGGTCCTTTGAACCCGCAATTTTGTCAAATCTCAGACACATTCTAATGGACCAAAATTGCAACAGCTTGATTATTATTTCTTGTTTGAGAATTCTATAGATTTATATCTGGGAAAAAGTGATCAGAAATGTGTTTGTCCTGTAGTGAAAAAAAGACAAAAGGGTCGAAAATCCTGGTCTCCACCAAAAAGGAGGAGGGAGTTTTTCAGTATACCTACAATGTGATTATTGGCTGTTCCCAAGGGTTTGTAGTAAGAAGCAGGATCCAGGGAGACGAAACCAAAATTCATCGCATCTGTTGTGATAACTGAGATATACATAAGAAATAGTATCAGTTGGGGTAACTGATACATAGCATAAAGAACCCAATCTGTTCTGGTAGCTAAGAGTTTTGGTGTCAGAAAGTGGGATTTGGTGGTGTGGATAAGTAACACATTATTGTTTGTCTTGCCTCACTCATTCGAACCCTCATTATACGAGTGGCTGAGGTAGCCCTTTACAAATTTAGCCTTTGTACTGAGGTAGTACTTGTCTCCCGGTATCCTGTGTCTTAGTTTATCTATGTGCCTGTAAGACGCCCCCAGTCTCTGGCGAGGGTAATACCGTTGACCCAGAGCCCCTGAAATGCAACTGATAAATAAGCAAACACCGCCTATCTCTCTATTCTTCCAAGCCTTTCCCGTCTTCTTTAGATAATGGGAGGCTCCCTTGGTAAGAGGGAACCAACCCACTAAACCTTCCATAAGTCAATGGATTGGGATTGGATAGTTAAAGTAATTCTTTTGTTTTTCCCTGTGAATCTTCATAAGAACAACTTTTGATTTGTGTGCAGTAAATAAGTTTAATTCCCATGTGTAGGTTCTGTTTTCTAGGGATCTGAGTGTATCCTGGTTAAGAAAAATTTGTCTGCTGATTTCTGTGTGTCCAGAGATTAGAATAGCAATGCCCGGGTCTGTTACAATGTTTGTGCTGATAAAGTGTTAACAAAGAGAAGTTATAAAACAATGATAACTGAATTTCTATGAATGCATTACCTTTTGTGGAGCATATTTTGGTGTTCTATGTAATGACCCATATGTATTTTGTTTTTTGTTTTTTTTGTTTTGTGTCCTGATGTCTGTCTATTGTGAGCTCAGATGTCTATCTTAATCAATATTCTGAGTAATGTGAGTCAAACCATTACCTGAAATAAAAAGTTTAATTTCCAGATCTTAATGCAAGATTTTACCCTTGCTCAGTCTGTTTTCTTAAACACCAAGCACATGTAAATTTGCTCAGTTCAAATAATAAAAAAAAGAGGAAGTGTTCTCTGGTATTGCTGTGGCTGCATTGTAAAAGCTCTGTGCTGTAAAAAAAAAAGAGATTATGTGCCATCCTGTTTCCTCTCATGATTGTGGGTTGATAAACAGAACAGCAGCACCTTGTTTGCTGTGTATGAATTGTAAGGGTTTTTTTATTTTAAAAAAGACATTCCTGATTTCAGTTTTGGAGGAACAACTAAGAAAACCAGATATATGTTTAAGCACCATGATTTTATCTAGTTTATCCTCATGCATGTATGTTACCAAATGTGATCCTTATAGTACTATATTTATGCACATGTCCAGCTTATAGATAAGCAATCACAGGACGAGTAAAACCTTCCTGTTTCTTTCGAACCTGCATTGCCCTTGAATCTGTTAGAATTTGGTTAAAGACATTACCTTAAGTTGATTGGACAAAACCAAAATCTTGCTTATCAATGATCCAGGAGAGGTTTGGGAAAGAACACAGGTACAGAGAGAGAAAGCTATAATAATAGTCATGTTATGCCTAATGAAGTTTTTTTATTTAGAAGGTTGCTATTTTAGCTTAAAGAACAATGTTAAGTTTTAATAATTGTTTGATGTGTTAGAAGAGCCTAATCAACTAAGGATACATTAGTATGTTATAAACAGAAGGACCTTTATGCATGTAGTTTGATGGAATGATGTAAGTGTAAGTGGGGAAAAAGTGGTGTCGAGAGGAGTGCGATGGAATATTCATGTTGGAAAAGAGAACTCAGATTGGCAGTAAAATGGTGAAGGTAAACTGAGCTATGAAATAATGTATCCACCTAAGAAAAAATTGACAATGAACACTCTACAATATTTGCTTATGCTATCTCCATTATCTCCAATTCTGGAAGTCATCCAGCCCAGATACATATTCAATAATTTCCAATTATAACTGGAAACAGACACTTGGAGATCGGCTGGGAGCACTTTTCATCCTGATGAGCTTTGGGGAGACCCACACTGGCCATGTGGTGCTTCCAGATACTTTTATCCTTTTTTTTGTCCTTATGTGTCCTGGCCTGACACGTGAAGGCAAAGGAGGAAAGATACCTACACAAAGTTTTAGAAGTGTGGGCATCTTGTCTGCAATTTTTCTGATCTGTATAAAAAAATGTGTTAGCTAATTGAGTTGCTTAGGATGGACTGCTGTATGAAAGCAGCAATCCAAGAGGGGGGAACCTTCAAAACCTTAAAAAACTGTAAAGAAACTAAACTATCTTGCCTTTGACTTTGTTAAAAAAAAAAAAAAATTGCCCTGAAGGGGTAGACTGAAACTTTTCCCCTTTGAACTGTTATATGGAAGACTGCCTATTTTTTTTACACTCCTGAGTGTCACGTTTGACCTCTTGTATTTCCTAGCAGCAGAGGCAACTCTCTTCCCTCCACAGGTATATTTAGCAGTTCCAGTCCCTTCTGTTAGATGTCTCAACTCATTCCTTTCAACCCGGAGACTGGATCCTGGTAAAGACATACCGCCAGCACCGACTGCAGTGAAGGTGTCTGCTAAAGGATCCTGGATCCATTGCCCTCGCTGGAAACATTCTCCATCTCCAGATCAGGCTTCAGGACCAGGATGAGAAGTAGCTGACGCCAGGGCAGCCAAGGCCCTAGCAACTGGAGAGTTACAGGAGAAGGCTCCCGAAGAAAAGCAGCTCTCTCAGGTCTTACTGGGCCGAGGCCTGAAGATAAACTGAAGAGACTGAAATAATTTTACCCTCGCCATTAAAAATCGTGACTCTCTATGCCTACCTGCTATCCTTTCGGAAGGAGTCCCTTGCCAGAAGAAACCTCCGACGCTTTATAGAAGAAATTTAAGGACTGAAAATACTGTATGGGTTTTTTTTTCCTTTCCGCTGTTTACTGTATTGTTTGTTGTTTTTCTTATATGGTTGGTTAAGATATGGGTAACCTCCATAGTTACAAGCCCCCTAGAGTGATGTTTGCTTATATCCTTTGCATTATCTACCTTCACCTGATTAGCCCCATAGGCGGTCCTGTGTCATTAAAAAGGGAGACCAGCTCCTGGAAGGGGTTACTGCCTGTCTTGTGCATACAAAGACTACTCAGGCTGTCCCTCTAACCGGATAAAAATTGAATACCGACCTGCAGGCTCTCTGTGTGTACAAAACCAGAACTTATAGGTGTCCTTAGACAGATTTCTTGTAATGCTTCTGTTTGCATAAAAACTGATTCTGCCTGGAAGATAAAGAACCTTTACTGGAAAATGATGATAGGTCACACAGTCCTAAAACTACCCAAATTCCTTGAACTGAAGCCCTTTACCACTGAAGTCATTGGGAATGTGATTTGCATGTAAGATTGCTTAAGGGCATTACTTTAACGACTACCCAAGATTGTTATGTATGTTCTTGTGTCCCTTCATATCAGCTAGCTGGTACTCCCTTAATAAGTGTAGAAGTCTCTCTTGCTGACTATAATGTTACTACCTTTTCCCCACGAAAAGCATTTAATACCTCTTCTACCTTCATGTCACTAACAAATTTGGGTTATGCTACCTTGTGTTTTAAAAAGAAGGGTCTAGGTCAGTGGTTAGGTAGAAGTTTGTGTCAATCCTACATCACTCATGAAAACACTAGCTTTTCTTATTTCCTCCCAAATTCTTCTTCCCCTATTTTTACTACCTCAAATCTAACCTCCCTACTGTGCCGCGTCTCCACTTGCTCTCTCTCCGCTTCACTTATAACTGACCTAGCCTCCTGGAAACCACTACCTAGCACTTATTGGGTTTGTGGCTTCTGTGCCTTTTCTATTTTCCCTAAGGGGGGACAGGGCCTCTGTTTCCTTGGCCTGATTGTCCCGGGCATACGCATTACCCCTACCCTCCCCGTGGGACGCAGGAGAAATCGTAGATCTGCTCCAGACGCTGAAGATCACAATAAGCTTTTAACCAAGATCACCTCTCAGTATGATGGTGATTCTGTGGGTCGTAGTATTATCCCTAGTATTGGGGTATTTATGAATCATGGGGACATCCGCACGCTTGCCTCTATTTTATCTGCTTTTTTAAATGAAACTGCAGGCGCCTTTGAAAATATTAAGGAAGAACTGAGCCAGTTACGCAACCTTGCCTTCCAGAATCGCTGGGCCCTTGATTACCTTTTAGCAGCCCAGGGAGGCGTCTGCTCCCTCATATCCACTGAGTGTTGCACTTATGTCTCTGACCAGACCCTTAACCTCACCCATCATATAGCAGCTTTACATGATCTCCAACGACCCCTCCAGGAAGTTATCAGGGACAACACTGGTTTAGGCAACCTGATCGATTGGTTGTGGCTGGTTGCAGAGATTAGCTTTTTATTTCATCGTTATCATTATCGTCTTTGTCTCTGTCTGCTGCTGTATCCAGTGTATCCGCAATCTCACTCAGACGTTCAAGACTTGCCTCACACCTGCACTTGTTAATGCCAACCTCCTCGCCCCTGAGCTTCCCCATGACAGAGCTGTGATGTACTCAACATACCTGAACAAAAGTAAGACATACTCCTCACTCCGGCCTAAGGAGCCTCAAGAGTTGTACTCACAGTATCTAGTCCGCACCAGAGATACTCACCCCTCAGACCCAAGGACCCCCCCCCCCCCAGCCAGACTGATGGCCATGAAGAACCTGGGTCGAGGGAGGCATGAGTAGTTCTCGGTGATTGCCTCCGGTTCGTAGGAGGCAATCAAAGGGGGGAGTGAGATGGGAAAAGGAGGCATTACAGAGAATAAAGAAAGGACAACACTTAGGCCAAGGGCAGTACTTGAACCAAACTTTCTTGAGGCTGAGAGGCCTGTAGTTTTAGATGCAGAGAAACAGCAGCAGAGAAACAAAAATACATTATATTATGTCTTATAATTCGCAGCTGGCTGACCTTTTCGAGAGGAAAAGAAGCCTAACCACAGAGGGGCTGCAAAACCACAGCCACCCCTCATGCAACCAATCAAGAGCTCCTATTTACCTTAGGCATGTAGGCCTTTGCAGCAGGTTTCCACTGTAGGTGTCATAGCTAGGAACATAGGAACCTTTTGACCCTTAAGCAGATGTCTGAGATGGGTCTCTCGGACATATGTAGACGTCAGAGATGAGACATCAAAATGGCACATATAATCTATAATCTTTTGCCACCTTTTATAATCTTTTGTCACCTTTTAGGTCTGATCGCTATCTTGCTGAAACTATCTTTACTCTCATATACATGCTTAACCACTGCAAGGCTTACACCTGGCAGTTATGTAACAAATAGTCTTAGTTTTCTAGAAATGCTTATGTAAGGGAACAAAGAAAGGGGGGGGGGATACGTGGGTGGGCTAGGTAAGGGGGGTTACAGGGGTGCTTTTGTATTAGAGCAATGCTAGAAAAAAACATATATAACCGACATGCAAGGCTTGTATTTTTACCAGTTCCTTCCTGTAACCAAGTGACTGGTCTTCTGCTAGCAGAAAAAAAATAAAGACAGGTAAACTGCCTGGAATCTTTCTATCTTGTCTTGGGATTGTTTTTTTTCCTTCACTTACTTTTCAGGAGGACACAGACTCAGTGGACCGGGACCCCGCTAAGCGACGTCCACGACAAATTCATCAGATGTTAGCTGGGTGGTAGGAAGGAGCAAGATGGCTGCCTGCTAGCTAGCTAGTTCTGGTTCTTGGATTGTCTGTTATTTGCCTTATGCTTCCTTAAAATGGGTAAAGTTCAAGTGCAAAGGCCTTGACAGAGACTCACTTCTATCGAAGGGGAAGGAAAGGATAGACATCTCCATCAGGAACTTGAACAACCTGAGGACGTTGGTGTCTTGCTAGGGAAGGAATTGAGAGGAGGTGAGCTGATTTCTCCCTTTGGAGATGGAAGTTTCATTTTCCCTGGCCCGGCAGATACTTCCTCAATGGCTGAAAGTACTTAACGAGGCAGTGGTTTTTACAGTGGCCCTCAACTAAGCTAAAGGGGGAGCAAGTATTGCACTTGCCCCATGGGGGTGCACCAATGCAAAAGAAGCATGTTTTTCTCCTGGACAGTCATCTTCCAAGGGCAGTTAAAGGCCAATGGAACAGTGGCAGCAGCCTGAAGATGGCTCCACTGATTCAGCAGTGCTGACTACACAAAAGGTGAGCCTAGCCTTCCCTTTGCAAAAAACTAAAATAATTAATTTGGCAATGATTTGAGAGATGCTAACCACTATATCTGCTCAAATTGCTTTAGTGATTTAACAGTTTTCAAGCACAATCTGAGGCTTTAGGAAAACAGCAAGAGGAGATTAATAAGCTCACTGAGAGGTTAACCAATTTGGAAGCTACTGTAAAGCAAGACCCTAAGACTGTTGCTTCTTAGTAATTTATTGCTTAAAAATAAGGTCAAAGTGCTGGAAAATACCATTTGACGATATAATCTACAACCAATTAATCTTCTGTATTTAAAATGTATTCCTCCTCTTGAACTGTTTTGTAAATATTTATTTGAAATCCTAAAAATTCCTGAAAAAGTATGCCAGTCGATTGCTATAGTTTAATATGTGCTTCTAGTGGAACTGGGAAGCGTCTGGACCATCTGAAATCTCTAATATATATCTGCAAAATTTAACTGGAATCAGCTGCAGAGGAAAAGCCAATGCCTGCCACTCTGATTGCCTCTTTAGTTCTGGATTCAGACAGACTTTATACTAAGGGGCTTGTTTGCAGGGCCGCGGTGGCGGTTCGTGATTGTTGTCGGAGCCACAGCCCCATTGATTTCAGTGGGGCTGCGACTCCGATGGCAATCGCGGGCTGCTGCCGCGGCTTTGTAAACAAGCCCCTAAGATTTTTCTTTCAGAACAAGGATGTGCCTTTTTATGGACAAGGTTCATATATATCCAGATGTTGCTACGACTACTCAGGCCAAGAGGAAGAGGTTTTTTTCCTTATGCGACCAGGTATTTTATGCAACTGGGTGCATTAACTATTCCTGTGGATGTGCTGTGAAATATCAAAGTGTTAAATGTGTTTTCTTTGAACCAGCTCTGCTAATTCAGTTAGTCAGGTAGAGGCCGGATGGACCTGCGCCCTACTTTCAGCCCTGTACTGTAAGGTAGCCCTGAATGAATTCTGCATACGTTTTTGTATTAACTAGTAGTCAGCTTCTTCCTAAATGAGGATTTTTGTACTACTTTTTTGCCTTAAATTTGAATTGCTTTGCTCCATTTAGAGAACTTTATGATAGGAAGACAACTATACTTTTTTCCTCTTTTCTTGCATTTTCTGCTGCGAGGTTTATCTTGCAAAAATAAAAAACGTTAGTTGGGTGGTCATTAAAATCAGCCAGGTGGTGCACCCACTGAAAAGATGCTGGGAAGAACACTGGATAATGTTGTTTCAATTGTCAGCCAAGTCTGGAAAGAGAGCATTATCATCATCTTGTAAATATTGAATACTTGACAAAATTAAAAACCAATGATAAAGGAAAAAAATGCAAAGCCCACACACCATCAGTCTTTAGGCACTTTAAACTTACAGAGAGCATCTTTAGGAGTTTTCCACCATGCCACAAATATCTAAATAGCAAACAAATCGCTTTTTAAATATAAATCCCACAGGGGTATGTTTACTAAAACCCCGGTAATGTGCGGGCCACGCTAGTGTGTGGGTGCCATATAAGGAGTGGGCGTTTCTTTCTGAAAAAGCAAAACCGGGATTTAAATATGCGCTAAGGTGCGCGGCGCCCATGTGCGCCGCGCACGAGAAAGCTGTGTGGGAGGCATAAGTGGCGCGCTGATGTGCAAGCAGAAGAGCAGAGCCACAGCACAATGGTTAAGACACTTACCAATGGTGCAGGGATCAGGGGTTCAATCCCCCACAGTGCCCAATGAAGACAGCTGGCTGAGGCATTTCAATATTGGGCGGCATAAGGCGGCACGCTGATGTGCATAAGGCAGCATGCTATTGCTTTAGGAGGCATTTTAATATTGGGCGGCATAAGGCGGCACGCTGATGCACAAGCACAGGAACTGAGCCACAGTACAGTGGTTAAGACACTGACCAATGGTACAGGGATCAGGGGTTCAATCCCCTACAGTGCCCAAAGAAGAAGCCTGGCTGAGGCATTACCTGTTATGGGGAAGATTGCTTTAGGAGGCATTTTATTTTTATTTTAATTATCACTACTAGCAAACGCACTCTCAAAGCATGTTAACATAAGGCGCCCCATAATGCACAATTTAAAGTGCACTGTCCGCCAAGGCACCCTAGAATGTTGCTTATAGGGCGCTTTATAGGGTGCCGTATGAGGTACCGCAAGGTCAGAGTACTGTTATTGATGGCAGCACTGTGCAGTTTAAGGAATGAAAAGCATAAGTAGGTGCGCTGACATGCAAGGAGGAGCAGCAGTGGAGCACAATGGTTAAGGCACTGACTGCTGATACAGGGGTCATGAGTTTGCTCCCCAGTGTGCCTAATATGTAAGGCTGGCTGAGGCATCAGCTTTGCAATGTATGTTTTGTTTCCTTCAGCACTTTATTTTTATTTTATTAATTGCTGCCAGCAAACACGCCCTCACGTGCCGTAATTGAAGGTGCCGTATAAGACACCCCATAAGGCACTCCATAGGTGCAGTGTCCACCACGGCACCCTAAAATGTCCCTATAGGGCACCCTATATGTTGCGTCACAGGATAATGTATAGTGCACCTTTTATGGACGGGAACCATAAGGTGCCCTATAGGGCGCCCTATAAAGCGCCCTCAGAGGCACCTTATGGGTACAATACGCTGAGGGTGTTTTTGCTGGCAGCAAAAATGTACATTAAAAAGAGATAATGCTTTGGGCAAACAACAAAACAAACAATGTGTGCCTTTGAGTCAGTCCTGACTCCTGGTGACCCAGAAGCTCCTGGGTTTTCTTGGCAGTGTCACTGGAAGTAGATTGCCAGGCCTTTCTTCCAAGGCAATGGAGGGTTAAGTGACTTGCCCAAGGCCACAAGGAGTGCAAGTAGGAATTGAACCCTGGTTGCTTGGTTACTAAGCCAGTGTTCTAACCACTAGGCTACTCCTCCACTATGCTTTGGGCAGCCCTATCAAATAACCCCACTGTAGGTTTGAACCCATGACCTCTGGCTTCACAGGCAGTGAAATAACCATTGGGCTACTGCTCTATAGTTACTAGTAAGCCCCTGGCTGGCTGCAGAGAGCCTGCATGTCACCACACATACAGTCTGTTGTGGTCACCAGGATAGGGTTAGCACACCCGTACCCATGATGCAATGCACATGCAAATCAGCTGTCCACAGATGAACACAAGATGGGGTATGCACCCCCACAACACCTCGGCCTGGTAGGGGGAACTGACCATGTGCACCCCCACAGCACCTCGGCCTTGAAGGGGGTACAGACCGTGTGTTTTACTGGCACAGAGTAGCTACACACCGTCACATTGTGAGGGTACTGTGCTCACCCTGATGGTGCGGTAAGGCGCCCAGCACCAAGTCCACAGCACCTTCTATAGCAAAAATAGGCCATGATGCAGGTCCAAAGCAGTGTTAATGTGTGAGATAGGTAGTTTCTGCAGAAACACCTTGGATATATCTGTCTGTCTCAGTCAGGTGTAGCCCCTATGTACCACTACCCTCCTCCTCCAGGGCTGAGGGTGGTAAACAGGGTCTCCCATCAACAGATCCACATTCTACCTCCCTGCAATGGTGGCAGTAGAGGGGACCATCAATCCCAGTCCTGCTGTGGAAAAGACACCCTTCAGGGCAGTCAATGCAGCTCTGTATATATCCATAACACAATAGCAGACAGACATTAGGCCTGTATATGCTAAGCTGCACCCCACCACTATCTGATATTCTCCTGCAGCAAGCCTTCAGCCGCTGCACCCTGCAAGGCGCTCCATCAAGACACATATCAGCTGCAAACAGTCTGCTAGTTAGTCCATAGTGCATGTTCCTGGTGGAAATGCATGCACCCAGAACTAGGATGGCAGCACACACAACAAGCAGATAAGTCAGTGACTGGCCCTCAAAAGGAAACCCATAAATATCACATGACAGAAATACTATATAGCACTATGGGGGTGCCTAGCCATGCTGTCGTCACTGCACAGTCAGGGTGAGAGTGATCTCCCAGCAGGACATACTGAGGTCACCCTGTCTGTGTAGGTGGTGGCCAGGCACTAAAATGTCCCAGTCAGTGCCCTATGCCCTGTGCAGATGCACCCTGGCCAGGCCACCCTGTCTGGGTTATACCCATGGTACCTTGCTCCTCATTATGCACATTGGCAGGCCAATACTGGCAACAGTGCTGGCAGTGTGGGCTGTGGAAGGTGTTTGCAGCCATCACACACTGTATAGACAGACACACACTCCGACACCTATGCCAGCATTGTGCTACTATAGAGGAGTTCAGCAGCCCTGCCCACCACACCAGTCCTGGGCACAGTACAGGCATGGATATGCTACGCAATACTGTTGGGGGTCACTCCCCAGGGTGGTAAACACTGTCAGAGACCAGACATGAAACACACACCGCAGACATCAGAAAGATTGTTATGATGGAGCTCAATGAGCAAACTGTGCTTAACGTAGGATTTGCTATCTGCCAGTAATCATAGGAAACGTTTGATAGGTGTGTACCGTATACCCAGGTGTAGGGTGGCATTGCTAAGGTATGCAAGTGCTAGTATTGGGAGATGCACGCAGGGCCCAATGTCCTGCCTCTCCAGGAGGCATTAGCCAATGGGGCCTGTGGGTGTGGGTGTGTCTGCCCATGTTGGCTGCTGCTTTACGGCAGAGGTTCCCAACTCCAGTGCTGGTGTACCAAACACTGTTCGGGTTTTCATGCTGTCCCTCATGAATATGCATGAGATACATCTGCATACCATGGGGGTAGTGCATAGATATGCAGCACAGGCATCTTTATTAGAGGCAGCATAGAACCTGAATGGTGTTTGGCCCTCCAGGACTGCATTTGGGAGACTCTGCTCTAGGTAATGCCCCTGTTTATGGTGTCTGTGCTCGGTGGGGTAAAATATAGGCGTATTAACCATGCGTATGTTCTCTGCAATAAAGGTGTGTCCTTACTATCACGGTTTAGTTGTGGGAAAAATATGTGGACTGGCAGTAGCCCCAGCTGAGCTTTGAACCTGTGATCTTCTGTTTTTGCACACACTGTCTGTGTGCACTGCACCACTGTGTTGCCACAGATATGCTGCATTCCCTGGGGTGTCCATGACTACATCCGACAGAGCCTGTCTGTTGCAGTGGATGGTGCCAGCCTGCACAGGGCTAGGCCACTGTCTGCTGGGCCAGCAGCCACTGCCCCCTCCACCACCTGTACCCTTCCGCCAACATGCTGACATTTATTTATTTATTTTGTTTTGCTGTATTTATATTCTGCTTTTCACCGGGTCAAAGCGGTCAATTGGGGGATACATTTAACACAAGGGGATATGACACACATACGTTAATACTTACAGGGAACATGGGCAATGGAGGGTTAAGTGGCTTGCCCAAGACCACAAGGAGTGCCTATAGGACTAGAAATCCCAGTCCCTCCAGCCTGAGATTGCTGTCCCCAGGTGGGACTTGAACTCCCGGCCCTCCGGCCTGAAGTACCTTGTCCTAACCTCTAGACCACTCCTCCCAGCTACGGAGCGTAGACCCTTCCAAAAAACATTTCTTTTTTTTTTAGCTTTCCTGGGAGTGTTTTTTATTGTTGCCCATTGATATCACTGTTGCCCAGCTGGATTATAATTTTTTAGAATTTTGTTGTGGTCATTTTCAATTTTTATTTGCTATTTTGTTCTGTGCACATGTATCACACTGCTCACGTTTTGTAGGTTTCCCCGGTTTTGCTGTACATTGCTGACGGAAATGGTTTCTCTTCCCTTTAAATCGGCTCTAACGCGAGGTTTTCACTCGCGGTATTTTTTAGCTTGATTTTCAGCCCCGCTCCTGTGCGGGGAACCTCTCCCCTCCCACTCTCCACCCATTGACCCCGTCCCTCCGCTCCTCGGGAGCCTTCCTCCGCCCTCGGAATGCCTTTCCACGCCTCTATCGCACTTCAGCACACCGCGCACTTGTGCGGGCCCGTTAGTGCAGCGCGCACGTGTGCGGGGCACAAAAACTCATTATTAGCGTGCGCTAAGGTACCTTAGCGCACGCTCAAGTGCGCCCCGCACAATTGCGCGGTTTAGTAAACATACCCCAAAGTATTTAAATCGGTAAATAAATAATTAAACAAAAATTGAAAGAACATTATATAAAAAACATCCATGAAGTAATGTGCTAAAGAAACCATCATGGTTAATATCATAGACAGTATGGATTGAATGAAAACAATAAACGTGCATAGGATAAAAAAGCTGGTGAACCGTAAAAACAAGCCCATAAAAAGAAGGCCACATAGATATGTACTTATGTAAAATGAATAAATAAATAAATAACAGATTAGAAACCGATTGATCTGGAAGGGGGCTACAGGAAAACTGAAAAGTCTCTCAGAATTCAGTCCGTGTGGTGCAAGTGTGTTAAGAGTAAAAATGTACTTTTGTTCCAAACGAAGGATGGTCTTATCAATATTGCCACCTCTCCAATTCATTCTCACTTTTTTAATAACACAAAACTTCAAATCAGAGATTTTGTGTGCTTTATCTATCCAATGCTGGACCAAAGGATTATCTGTTAATTGTCTCTTGATACAGCTTTTGTGTTCTATGATGCGCACCCGGATGCTTCGTGTAGTCTTGCCAACATATAAAAGATTACATGGGCATTGTATAATATAAATCACGTGTGTCGTATCACAATTTGAAAAATCATCGACATGAAATACTCGTTGTGTCACTGGATGTGTGAAAATCTTTCTTATAGGTAAAACATTTAAACAAACAGAGCAATGACCGCATTGGTATTGTCCCTTATATATAGAAAATGCTTTCTTCTCAGTGAACGCAGAAGGTACCAACAGATTGCGAAGATTAATATTACGTTCCTGATCGTGTCCCCAGTCTAGTCCCGAAACCTCTGGGTTCTCTATCTCATACAGCAGCTTGGAGACTGAGAAACTCCTCTTTTTGTGACATCACTGGTATATCCATCCCGGATCCGCCTCCTGTCACCAGTTACCTCAGTCTCCAAGCAGCTAGATAGAGGGTGAGCCCAGGGCTCCGGGCTCACTGGAGAAACAATTAGGAATAGCTGTTAGCTAGGGTTTACTGATTGAAAAAAAAAACAACAACAACAAAGAGGCTTTATTTGCTGTGGGTCTGTGTCTTTTTTTTTTTTTTTAAATGTTTATTTAAATTTTTCCACACCATCCACAATACAACAGTACACTAGAATAGAATAACAGTTCCACACTCCAAACTCTAAACCCCCTACCTTCTCACGCCCCCCCCTACCCCCGCTACCCACCACCCCCCTTGCCCCCCACCTCCCAGTCCCCTCCCATCTCCCACCCACTCCCCCCGTCTCCCCGTGAGCAGGAGGAAGCGGGCTCGGAACAACCCTAGACCTCTACAGCAGCAGAGTTACATAGCTGAATAAGGCCGGAACCTCCTTTAACAATATCTTGCCAAAACGGCGAACTCGTCGAGGCATTTCCATTTATTGGCCCTCCCGTTTCGTCTCCCACCCCCCATTACTCGGGTCAAGCCCACCCTTGACTTCGCCCTCCGCCTATTACGTACCTCCTGCCCTTTCTCATATCCCGCATATAAACAGACCATATTCCACCATTGTATCTCTCCCAATTGGGATGAGTCCTTCCAATAAGTCAAAATCAACTTAATAGCAACTGCCATCATAAAGTCAAACAGAAAGGACTTATCTCGAGGGACATGTAGAGACTGGTCTTGAGATCGCAAAAAGACAGTCTGCCAGGACAGCCGCCCTTGTATATCCAACACTAGCAGCATCTTGTCCCATACCGCCTGCCAGAACATCTGAACGTGCGGGCAAGCAAATAGCATGTGTTGAAGAGTCCCCTGTGCAATATTGCAAGACCAGCACATACCCGCTCTGCTCGCATCCCACTTGCTGAGCCGAACCGGGGTTATGAAAGCTCTATGCGCCAGGAAGTAGAGCGACTGAAGCATCGAAGCTCCCTGCGTCACCCTGCCTACAGGACCCCATATCGCTTCCCACCCCTCCTGAGATACAGGAGCCCCCAGATCACGCTCCCACGCTCTCTCCAGCTTCAGAAGGTCTCCAGAAACACCTTCCCTCAATGCTGCATACAATTTAGAGGAGGCCCCCTGCAACCCCGCATGCTGTTCTAAAAAAGTCCGGAGCTGCCACTCCTCTGCGACTTCACCAGGTATAACCCCAGCGTGCGACAAGCAATGCCGCAGTTGCATCCACCGGAAATACTGGTTGTCCGCTAGTCTAAACTCTCTCCGCAAATCCTCGAAACTTTTCCAGCACCTGCCCTTCAACAATTGGTCCAGGGACCAAATCCCTTTCGCTTGCCATTCGCTCCAATTAAGCGCCTTGTGAGCAATCTTGAAACGTGAATTAAACCAAAGGGGCATGCGGCCCGACAATGCGCCAGCCTCCTTCACTACGCGCTCTAGCACATACACGGAGTCTTGAGTATCTCGCACTACCCTGCCCGCTGGAAAAGCGCCAGGGAGCTGCATACCAATCAACCCCTCTAGGGCGATAGGCATGACAAGTCGCTCCTCGACCTCTAACCAAGTCGGCTTGGCACCTTTACTCTCAGGTGCCAGCCAAAGCGCGCCTTGCCGAAGCCGGAAAGCATGATGATAATTACAAAAATTGGGGAACTGCACTCCTCCCTTGTTCTTTGCTGCCTTAAGCTTCCGGAGAGCTATCCTGGGCGTTTTATTCTGCCACAAAAACCCGGACAAGTATCGATCAATAGAATGATAAAATGATTGCGGGAACCGTAATGGAAGCATCTCCAATATATAATTTATCTTGGGGGTCAACACCATCTTAATTGACTCCAGCCTGCCCCACCAAGAGAGGTGCAAGGGGGACCACTGCACCATGAAAGATTTGATCATCTCCTCTATGTTCTTGATATTCAACTGGATAGTTTCCTCAAGCCCAAAGCAAAACCGAACTCCTAAGTACTTAACCGCGTTAACCTGCCACTCGAACGCGCAAGGTTCTATCAGTGCTTTACACATCTGCTTATTTAAGGGGAAAGCCAAGGACTTAGACCAATTGACCTTGTACCCCGACAGTCTCGAATACCGATCAAGAGAGTTTGACCTCCAGATCCCTGACTTGTAATCCCCGTATTTCCTGGGAGTGCCTGATCTTCAAGAGCAATGGTTCCAAGGCGAGATTAAACAGTAGAGGGGAAAGCGAACACCCCTGCCTGGACCCCCGTGACAAGAGCAAAGGAGCCGAGAGAACCCCGTTGGCCAACACTCGAGCAGAGGGGTGAGAATATAGTACTTGAATAAATCGAATAATCCGCTCCCCAATACCAAACCACCGCAATGCTAGGGTCAAGAAGTTCCACTCTAGCCTATCAAAGGCTTTTTCAGCATCGAGTGAGAGTCCTAACATCGGCTCCTCTCTCGACGCTGCCAAAGAAAGCAGGTTCAACAGTAGCCGCGAGTTGTCGGAGGTTGCTCGCCCGGTAATGAAGCCACATTGGTCCACATGGATCAACTCCGGCACCACCTGGGCTAGCCGTTTAGTCAAGATCGCTGAGAACACCTTGTAGTCGGCGTTCAACAACGAAATAGGTCTATAGTTTCCCACTCGCGAATTGTCCCTCCCAGGCTTCTCAAGAACCACTATTACTGCATCGCTAAACAATCCCGTGTGGGGCAATTGCGCCTCTATGCTATTAAAGAAGTCAAGCATAAAAGGGGCGAGGTCTAGCGCAAACACTTGGTAAAACTCCGTTGGGAGCCCATCTGGGCCTGCTGCCTTACCCTTGCTTGCTCCTTTCAGAACCGCTAAAATCTCTTTGACAGTTATATCTCTATCTAGCCCATCCGCCTGCTGGGAAGTGACTGAGGGATGAACCATATCTCCAAATAGGGCCTCAAAATCCTCAGCAGAGACTTGGCACTCAGAAGCATACAGTGTCTCATAAAATCTCCGAAACTCTTCGGCTATAGCCGCGTTGTTCGTAAGTGTCTCTTGGTTATCACTCACTAAGGCTTGAATATTAGATCTCAGAGCTCGAGGCTTCAAGGTGCTAGCCAGCAACTTTCCTGCCTTATTATTCTCTAGATAACAGTTAGCCCTCTGCAGAGATAGTATTTGCTCGGCCTCCCTACTCAAAATCTGGTTGTACTGATATCGAAGGCGCTGCAACCGAAGCAGAACACTCGCCTCCTTTCTGTTAATTAACAAGCGCTCCCCAGCCTTAATCTGTTCCTCCAACAAAACCAACTGCGCTTTCTGCGCCCTACGAAGGCCAATACTAAAGCTGGTAATTCTGGCTCTGGAAAAGGCCTTAAAACCTTCCCACCATGCCCATCCGGGAGTATCTTTGGGAAGGTTTACTTCGAAATATTCCTGGATATTCCGACGCATATAGGTACAAAAGTCTTCATTTTCCAATAGATTCCTATCAAAAAAGAAGGCCGGCGCCGGCGGGGAAGCCACCTCTAGTTGAAGAGTAAACCAAACCGCCGCATGGTCTGAAATGTGCATGGGAGCTATCTCAGACTTTGCTACTGACGCTGCCAGAGTCTGGGAGATCAAAAAAAAATCCAGACGGGAGTGAGAGCCGTGTGGCAAAGAAAAAAAAGAGTATTCCCTATCTCTAGGATGCAAAAGTCGCCATATATCTACCAGCCCGGCTGCCCTAATAAACTCCTGCAGGACCTTGGCAGCCCTCCAACACCGGTGAGACCGATATGGGACACAATCCAGCAGAGGGTCGAGAACCAGGTTAAAGTCTCCCCCTACAATTACTTCATGACCAGACAGCTCCTGTATCTCAAAGGCTAACCCCCTGAAAAATCCGGCATCATCCGTATTTGGACCATAAACCACTAGTAAAGCTAATTTTTTCCCATGTATCTGGGTTAGCCCTGACGCCCATCTACCCTCCCCATCAGCGCGCTGCCTTTCAATAGTCAAGGGCAAAGTTTTTCTGGCAAGAATTGCCACCCCATTTCTTCCTTGACGCGCTGCCGAATGCGCAACAAACAGAAACTGCCCCAAGCCCAGCTTTTTGGATTCCGCCTCGGACAAGCGCGTTTCCTGTAACATTACTACATCGGCGTGCTCCCTCTTGCAATATTGCAATATTTTCTTCCTCTTGATAGGATTGTTGATGCCCTTCACATTCAACGTCAGTATTTTAAGTGACGCCATGAGGCAAGATGCTTCGCTCGCCCACAATGGGGCGACTATCCCTATTCAGCTGCCCTCCAGACTCAGTAATAAGTCTGCTGCTGCTCCCATTTCCCAAAGAAAACCATAAGAACCCGAACCCCCCCCCCCCCACACCCCAGAGGAGACACCACACCTGTCCTGAAACGGGTGACAAATGGGTGAACCATCATGGTCAGAAAGCCGCTCAAACCCCACCTCCCCCCCCCCCCGCATGCATACAACAACAACACAATAACACAATATCCCTCTGACAGAGTACCATATCATACCATAAACATTTCCTGGCATGTGCTGGCCCCGAAGCTTGGAGACACTGCATTTGACCCTTGTTGCATCCAGCCCCCCACAACACACCAAACCCAGCTATAACTGCCTTTAACAACTGAGTGCAGGATCATAATACAAAATAACAATCATAGCATAGCAAGCAGTTTCGTAACACTCTCACATCTATACATTGCACAGCATACGTGTGCCCATCCCTAATAGACCCACAAGTTCCATGGGCACAGGGCAAGGCAGGACTGTTCCAGCGTTCTCGCAGTCTGAGTCACACACAAGAAACTCCAACTTCAACGCATGATTTCTGCTTCCTTGTCTTCCAAAAATTTCCTCAGGGCCTCTGCGTCCTCAAACATCCTCGTCTGATTATGTAAAGTCACTCGCATCCGGGCTGGGGCGAAAAGGCCATAGCGGGCTTGCAGAACTTGAAGTCGCGGCCTGTAGGCTAGTAGCTGCTTTCGCCTATCCACTGTCGCCTTATGGTAGTCAGGAAAGAACGCGACGCTGTGCCCCTCAAATTGAATCGATCTGAGTGCTCTTGCAGTCGAGAGGATTTGCACCGCCTGACCATGCCTCAGGACGCACATGATAATCGGCCTAGGCTTCCGAACGTTGGGGCCCGGCTGCGTGGGGACCCGATGAGCTCTTTCAATCTCCAGCGGGTAATGAAAGTCCAGTTTAAGCAGTTTAGGAATCAGCGTGCACAAGAAAGCAATAACATCTGTTCCCTCGGCCCCCTCGGGGACCCCGACGAGGCGCACATTGTTTCGTCGCGTGCGATTATTCAAGTCCTCGAGGCTGCGTTCTAGGGCAACTATTCTTTTGGTGTTTGCCCCCACTATCTTGAAACGCTCCTCGTGGACTTCCGCGGTGCTCTCAAGCTTCTTCATCCGCTCCGTCAGAAAGTTCATTTGCTCCCGCATCTCTTTGAGCTCCGCAATGTCTGCCTGTACACCACTTAGTGTTGCACCGTTGACGGCTACCATACCTTTCACTTCGCGGATTTCAGCCAACACCTCTTTTAGGCCTGCCACCTCTTCCCCTACCGACGCCATTTTCTGCGGTGAAGGAGGCTCGGCTTTGGCTCTCTTGCCGCCACCGCTCACCGCTGTGGAGAAGTCCAGCCGCGTAGGCTTGCCGGCCGACATCTCACTCACCACCCGGGGCACCAGAGGAGTCTCAGATCCTGCTTTCGCTACTGCCAGGGTAGTTGCAATGCGAGGGGTTGAGGAGCTCAGGATTCAAGCAGCCATCTTAACCCGTGTTGGCTCCGCCTCATGGGTCTGTGTCTTTAAGGCTCTCAGACCTTATCTTTTGTCCGGGCTTCCCCCCGTCCCTTTCCTCCTTTTCTTTTGGGCCTAGGCAGTGGGTCTTAGGCAGAGCGGGAAAGCAGAAGTATTTTCTTTTAAAAGCAGTTTTAAACGTACTTTCAAAGCACTGTCTCCCCCGAGTTGGACCGGCGCGTGCAGAAGAGTTGCCTGCCAGCGCGATCCGGTCGGCTCACAGCGATCGCATGGAGTCGCAGGTCTTGTCTCCCTGTAACAGTGTGAGCGGTCCTGTTTTCCTAGCAGTACGGCATTGCCGGAGTCGGCGTCGGGTGACAGTTTCTTCTCCCGCCGAAGGAGGTAAGGCCGCATGCGGCAGCTCTGATAACTGCAGCGTGGGTTTTGGCGCGAACGTGCCTTTAGGCCCGAACGCTTGTGGCAAGCACGGGCAGGCATAGGGGCTCGTGCCGGCAAAAGACAAGTGCCTCTGGGGGGGAACAGAGTCCTTCAAGATGGTTTTCGTCAGCGCAGCAACCCTCAGGGGCTTATTTTGTTTTTTTTCCTGGAATAGAGTAAACTAAGTTTATCACCACCGGGCCTCTGTGTCTGTCAGCGTGACACGTGGTGCTGAGCAGTTTTTCCTGCCGTGCCTGTGGGAGTGTAATTAGTGTGTTCGGGCAGTGTTTGCTGTACCGTGGAAGCCCTGCGATGCCCTCCAAGCCCCAGTGTGTTGTGTGTGGGGCCAAGAAGGCTACAGATTCGGGGGTCTGTAAGACCTGCGTGAGGGATCCCTCTGCCGCGGAGCAGGTTAGAGAGGGTCCTTCCCTTCCAGATCCAGAGGTCTCGGCCTTGGCAGCCTCCGGTGGTGCACAGGAGGAGCCGGTAGCAGGGCCCTCCTCCGCATCGGACATTCCTCCTTCCCTGATGGCTTGGCCTCATCATCTAACCTCCATTTTCTCTCAGGAATTTATTTCCTTGTTGCAGCAATCGGTGACGGGTAGCGCTCCGCAGCTGAAAAGTGCTTCAGGCGGGGGAGCTTTAAAGCGACCTGCATTCCAACCTCAGCTGGACGTCCCCGCCCACGGCTCCAAAAGGGCACGGGGTGAGGTGGACTTAGGAGAGCAATCTTTCTCCTCTGAGGGACCTTTCTCAGATGAGGAGGGCCTCAGCTTGGATTGCGAAGAGGAGCTTGAGGAAGGCGAGCTCCCCGAGGAAGAAGACCAGGCCAGAGTGGTGAGGGTCTTCAGAAGGGAGGAGTTACCAGCCCTCATCGCGGAGGCGTTGAAGGTTCTAAATATGCCGGCCCCCGGAGCTTCGGAGGTGGACGCTCTGGAGGACCCTTTGTTGCAGGTTTTCAGAAAGTCTCAAAGGGTTTTTCCGGTTCATAGGGTATTTCATGAAATGATTCAGGAAGAGTGGAATACCCCAGAGGCTCCACTAAAAGGTGCGTGAGTGATGGGTTGCCTGTACCCCTTGTCGGACCAGGACAAGGAAGTCTTCCGGTCCCCCAAAGTGGACGCTGCCGTCTCGGCCGTCACCAAGAAGACTACCATCCCTGTAGAGGGTGGTGCGGCCCTTAAGACAAAAGGTTGGATGTGTTGTTAAGGCAAGTGTTTGATGTTAATGCCCTGTCGCTCCAGGCAGCTATTTGCGGAGCCTGGGTAGCCAGAGCCTGCCTTCGCTGGTCTCAGCGGGTACGCGCGGGGCAGGAGAGTGACGTAGTGGATGAGGCGGCCAGGTTAGAGTCGGGGGCGGCTTACTTAGCGGATATTCATTATGATCTAATGCGAGGATTGTCCAAAAGCATGGCTTCAGCAGTAGCAGCGTGGCGTTATTTGTGACTGCGCAATTGGGCGGTGGATTCCTCCTCCAAAGCGCGGTTGAGTAAGCTCCCCTTTAAGGGACGCCTGCTATTCGGGGAAGATTTAGAGAAGCTGGTTAAGGACCTTGGAGAGTCCAAAGGAGGCAGGTTGCTGGAGGACAAGCCTAAGGCAGGGCATACAATCCCGGCCGGCAGGGGGCAACAGCGGGATTTTCGTTGGTTCCGGTCCCAGAGATTCAATTTATTTATTTTATTTTATTTATTTTATTACAGGCTCTTATATACCGCTCTATTCAGAATCAGCGCGGTTCACAATATAACAACATACCATAACAACAAACTGTTAGGTTTTACAGAGAACAAGGTCAGAGAACTTGGATAAAACATGGGACGTCATTACTGCAACTATTTACAAGAGTATTTACAAGTATACATAACAGGATTTGTTCTTAGTTTGGGTAGTGATTAAGATTGGTTAGTTGGTCAAGTAATATTGGGGCGTTTCAAAGAGGGCGTTTCCCGGTAGGAGTCAAAGTTTCCGTGGGTTTCGGGGAGCAGGAAAGGGCTTCGGGGCCTCCTCCGCCTCCTCTTTCGCTCCCAAAAAGCCGCAATGAGATGAGGGGGGCCCAGGTGCCCATAGTCCCCGTGGGGGGGCCCTTGCAGGAGTTTTATTCTGCCTGGGCCCAAATCACTTCCGATCAATGGGTTCTAGAAGTCATCCGAGAGGGCTACGCATTGGAATTTCTGCGTTCTGTCAGAGACTCCTTCGTGTAGTCCCCCGGCAGGTCGGTTGCCAAGCGCAAGGCCCTCTGGGAGACCGTACAAAGACTATTGGACCTTGGGGCGATTGTCCCGGTTCCTCCGGACCAATGCGGCAGCGGTCGGTACTCCATTTACTTCGTCGTTCCCAAAAAGGATGGCGGGGTCCGTCCGATTCTCGATCTCAAGGGAGTAAATCGTTGTCTTCGGGTGTCTCACTTTCACATGGAAACCTTGCGCTCCGTGTCGGTGGTGGTGCAGAAAGGAGAGTTCCTTACTTCCCTAGATCTCTCGGAAGCTTACCTTCACATTCCCATACGACCGGATCATTACAGGTTCCTCCGCTTTGCGGTTCCTTTCAGGCATTTTCAGTTCCGAGCGTTACCCTTCGGACTAGCGACGGCCCCGCGAGTATTCACAAAGGTCATGGTAGTGGTAGCAGCAGCCTTGAGGAAAGAGGGGATTCTGGTGCACCCCTACCTAGACGATTGGTTGATCCGGGCAAAATCCCAGGCGGAGAGCGTGTCAGCTACAGCCCTAGTAGTGACCTTTCTGGAAGGCCTCGGGTGGATAGTCAATGTGTCCAAGAGCCGCTTAGTTCCTTTGCAAATCTGGAGTACCTAGGGGCTCGCTTCGAAACACGTGCGGGGAAGCTCTTCCTGACGGATCAGCGGGCACGGAGTCTGCGGCGCCTTGTCAGAAAGTTTCTAGCGTACAGGGCCCCTTCGGCGTGGCATTACCTTCAATTGCTAGGTACCATGGCGGCAACCATAGAGACGGTGCCATGGGCGAGGGCGCACATGAGGCCGTTGCAGGGAGCGCTTCTTCGCCGATGGTCGCATCAGCAGCACCCGCTGTCCCAAAGGCTGCCCTGCTCAGAGGAGGTCCGGCAGTCGCTGGAGTGGTGGCTGGCTCCAGAGTCGTTGGAACGTGGGACGTTGCTGGAGTCTCCAGTCTGGATATCCCTGATGACAGATGCCTGTCTGCTGGGCTGGGGGGCGCACTGTCAGGGCAGGTTCACTCAAGGGCAGTGGACTTCTCAGGAGCAGTTGTGGTCAATCAACAGGTTGGAGTTGAGAGCGGTGACTCTCACCTTACAGGGGTTTCGCTCGATCCTCCTTGGGAAGGCGGTCCGTGTATTTTCCGACAATGCGACGGCGGTGGCCTATGTCAACAAGCAAGGGGGAACCAGCAGCATAGCTCTAGAGGCGGAGGCGGGAGTGTTATGTGGCTGGGCAGAAGCGAATCTCCTGGACCTATCGGCGGCGCACGTGGCCGGAGTAGACAATGTACAGGCCGACTTCCTCAGCCGGGTGCGGGTGGATCCGGGGGAGTGGGTCCTACATCCCGAAGTCTTCCAAATGATCGTCCACAGGTGGGGCGCGCCGGTCATGGACCTCATGGCGACCTTCGACTTGGCAAAGGCAAGTCGTTTTTACAGCAGGAGAAGAGAAAGAATGTCAGAAGGCTTGGATGCGCTCGTTCAGGACTGGCCGGAGGGGCAGCTGCTCTATGTGTTTCCTCCGTGGGTCCTGGTCGGCAGAGTGCTTCAGCGGATAGAAAGGTTCAGGGGGCAGGTGATTCTGATTGCCCCGGATTGGCCACGTCGTTCCTGGTATGGGGACCTAGTGCGGCTGTTGGTGGCAAAGCCTTGGCGCCTTCTGGGTCGAGTGGATCTGTTGTCTCAGTGGCCCCTTTTCATGCCCCATGTGGATCGGTTCTCGCTTACGGCTTGGCTCTTGAGAAGGCGCGGCTGACGTCTCGCGGATACTCGGGAGAGGTCATTTCGACCTTATTGAGGGCCAGGCGTAGGTCGACCTCGATGGCTTATGTTTGCATCTGGAGAATGTTCGAGGCATGGTGTGCGGATAGAAAGTTCTCGGCATTGAAGGTCACCATCCCTCAGATATTAGAGTTCTTACAGGATGGCTTTGATAAGGGGTTAGCACCCGCATCGCTGAGGGTACAGGTAGCTGCGATAACTTGTTACAGGGGCAGAGTGCGTGGTCAGACGATTGGAGGTCAGCGAGATGTCAAGCGTTTTTTAAGAGCGGTGTCTCTTCTGCGGCCTCCGTGCAGACAGATCATCCCTAAGTGGCATTTCCCGTTCGTGTTAGAAGCGCTGGAACGCGAACCTTTTGAGCCCCTGTCTCGGGCTACGCTCAAAGATCTCACGTTGAAGGTGATTGTTCTAGTGGCGATCTGTTCAGCTCGTAGAGTCTCTGAGCTGCAAGCGTTCTCCTGTAGGGAGCCTTACCTCTCCTTCTTTGATTCCAAAGTAGTGTTGAGGACTGTGCCGGCTTTTCTGCCAAAAGTGGTTTCACCGTTCCATGTGAGTCAGGACGTATCCTTACCGGTGTTCCCTCGGGATGGCCCAGGGGCAGCGGCTATGAGGCTACATCTCTTGGACGTTGGCAGGGCATTGAAGACGTATCTCCGGCGGACGGAGTCCTTTCGGAGGTCGGACAGACTTTTTGTCCTTTTTGCAGGTCAGAAAAAGGGAGAAGCGGCATCAAAGGCGTCTATTGCCAGGTGGATTAAGGAAGCGATTGCTACTGCATATATCTTGAAAGGTAAGTCGGTACCAGAAGGGCTGCGAGCTCATTCTACCAGAGCGCAGGACGCCTCATGGGCGGAGCGGCGGTTGGTGTCTCCGGAAGAAATTTGCAAGGCGGCGACCTGGTCATCCTTGAATCCCTTTGTGAAACACTACCGGTTGGATGTGCTTAGGGCAAAGGATGTCGGTTTTGGGACAGCTGTGATTCAGGCTGGGCTTCAGGGTCCCTCCCGTGCTTGATATTTTTTTTCACTGCTCTGGTACTAACCCAGAGGTTTCGGGACTAGACTGGGGACACGATCAGGAAGATTAAATTAGACTTACCTGCTAATTGTAGTTCCTGGAGTGGACCCAGTCTAGTCCTGTATCCTGCCCTAGTGCTTACGTTGTCTGCAAAGCCTGAAGCGTTGAAGGCGGTTCACAGGTAAGTCCAGGGGTTATTTACAGGGCTCGGATACCCTGTAGGAGGTTTTACAAAGCTGGAATGCATCTGTTTCTCTTATTTCAATATGTCTTTACCATTCCTCTGGACGGAAGAGTGGTCTGGTCAGTTTTAAAGTTACACATTAAATTTCCTTTTGTATAGGTCTCTAGTTAGTGCTAGTTCATTTTTGCTGGTTCTTAATTCATTCTTACTTGTTGCTCCGGTGAGTCTGCTTTGTCAATAGGTAACTGGTGACAGGAGGCGGATCCGGGATGGATATACCAGTGATGTCACAAAAAGAGGAGTTTCTCAGTCTCCAAGCTGCTGTATGAGATAGGGAACCCAGAGGTTTCAGGACTAGACTGGGTCCACTCCAGGAACTACAATTAGCAGGTAAGTCTAATTTCATCTTTATGAGCTATCATAAAGGAAACATTTTGGAAACCCGGAATAGCTTGGATGAGATGCCATAAGGATGGCAACAATCTGTGAAGACTGTAGCGAGTACAATAAAGAACATACCATTCTAGTCTCATTTTTCTTGTCTGATGGTTTTACTCTTTTCTTATATTTGGATGCGCCTGCCCTTAAATAAGCTTTATCATACTCAAGTTTAATTTTCCTGTTTAATGTATACCCAAGTTATTATACCTGTTTCACTGTAAGCACAAATCACGAAATTGAGATGTGCAACTCTTATGTTCATTGTAAACCGCACTGATGTCGAATAGCGCGGTATAGAAGAGACTGCAAATAAATAAATAAATAATAAATAAATCAATGTATTGTGGAGGATACTGACATGCTTCAAATCTCTTCCTTAAGTCATTGGCTTGTAGTTCAAATTCCGCATCATTGGTACAGTTTCTCCTAACCCTAAAAAACTGTCCAATGGGTAAATTGTTTTTCAATGCAGGATTATGAAAACTATTGTAGTGCAGTAGATGGTTCCTGTCAGTGGGTTTTCTATATAGTTTCGTAATAAATACTTTACCTTCTTTCTTAATTAACAAGTCCAAGTAGGGAATTTGTACTGGATCATAGGTGAGTTGAAAACGTAAATTTTGATCAAGATCATTGATCCATATATTAAATACAGACAAATCATCCATAGGGCCATCCCATATAATAAAAATGTCATCAATGTATCTAATCCACAATTTAATTTTGGATTTAAAAGGATGATCTTGTAAAAAAGAATTTTCAAACTTGTACATGTATAGATTAGCAATGTCTGGTGCCATAGCTGACCCCATCGCTACACCTTTAATTTGTTGATAGTATAAATCCCTAAAACAAAAAAAGTTCCTGCACAATGCTATTTCAGCCAATGTCAAAATAAAAGAGGTAGAAAACCGTATATGCTCCTGTCTACCAACTAAAAGTTCCTCAACAATACATAAAGCTTCAGACTGCGGAACATTAGTATACAGGGCCTCTACATCTAACGTGACAAGTACAACCTCTGGACCTAAATCATTGAATGTGGAAAGGATGTCAATGACGTGTGATGTATCGCGAACGTAAGACCACATACGCGCAATATGAGGTCTCAAAATAATGTCCATAAGTTGGGAAATAGGTTCCAGGAGCGACCCAATCGCAGATACAATAGGGCGTCCCGGCGGATCGTTTAAAGACTTGTGGATCTTAGGAAGCACATAAATAGTAGGCATCACAGGATGTTCAACAATCAAAAATTCTTTCTCTTTCTCTGTAATATGGCCTGTTTCAAAAGCAGTAATGACTAAATTATCAGTCGTACGTTTCAATGCCTCTGTGGGATCACCATCAAGGCGAAGATAAAAACTTTTATCATTAAGTTGTCTATTAATCTCTGCTATATATTTATGCTTATCCAGTATCACCACAGCCCCACCTTTATCGGCAGGCTTAATGTTAATCTCATTATTCTTCTGTAATGCTTTAAGGGCCTGTCTTTCATTAGTGGTCAAGTTCTGAAAGGGTAAACGGTCACTCTCTTGTATGTGGTCTACTTGTTGTGTAACAACTTTTTCAAAGGCCTCGATAAGAGGATCCGTATTTGAAGGGGGAACCCATGTAGATTGTTTACTAACAACTGAAATGTTCCCAGTGGACTCTGATTCATAAAGAAATGACGTATCCGCAATTTTCTAAAAGATTGGTATAAATCAATATGGGTTTGAAAAGGGTCATATTTCCTAATGGGGACAAATGATAACCCCTTATTCAAAACAGAAATCTCATCGGCCGTAGGATTATAATTGGAAATATTTATGACATTATTTGATTCTAATAAGTCCTCTCGTACGAGTGATCCCTCGTCCATTTCCCTCTCCCCCGGCCTCGGCCGCAACCTCGGCCCTGTCCCCGGTACGTGTTGAAATTGTTGTAATTGTTGTACTGTGGCTTGTTTTGCACCAATTTTTGTTCTTGATCTACTGGACCGGCCAACGGACGCCTGGGGCGGGAGGAACTTCTCCCGCCTCCTTTCCATAGGCGTTCCATATTGAAAAAACTTTTCTTTTTCTCCTTCTCTAAAGGCCGGTCCGTTTTATCCTTATATGAGGAAAAAAGAGGTGCCGAGGCATCATGGTTCCCCACTGATTCACTCCTGCTCCTCTTTTTCTTATGTTCAACAGAACTATCTTTATCTGGGGATATAAAATTATCCTACGATATACTATCTTGGCGATCAAAAAAAGTAGATCGTCTCTTAATCCAAAGTCTGTCATTTTCAACTTTCTTGCACCAATGGTACACATAACCCACTCTGTAATCTTCTTCATCTCTCTTGAATTTCTCCATCTTTTTGTTTTTAACTTCCTTCCTAAACTGTAACATATTTTTATTAAAATCTGCATGCACTTTGTCAAAATTGCTATCGCATTCTTTCAATCCTCCTAACTTTTCATCTAACTCTATCTTAAATAATTCAGATTTTTTATTTGCTGTCATGATGAGTAATATCATCAAATCCAGGGAGCATTTATTCAATATCGCATTCCAACAGTTCACAAAACCCTGTTCATTTTGATACAATCCAGGAGCCTAATTAATTCTCAGGCCTCTAGGTATAATCTTTGATTTACAGCATTCTAAAAGATAAGCTGCATGTAGTTCTTCTTTTACTAATTTTTGTGTCAGATGAACTACATCATCCCACTGTGTATAAAGTTGATCGTTGTTATCATCATCATCATGATTAACAAGCGAATTCTGAGATATTAACTTGTCCAATGCGTCTTCTCCAAAACTTAAAACGTCTTTCCATGGAGAGAACATGCTGTAGAAATACAGTCACCAAGAAAAAACAGCACACTGCCTCGTAGACAGAGGAACCAGTACAGAAAACGTAGGCAGGTATGAACCACTCACGATATCTAATTATTCCATATGTTTCTTTATTGATCCATAATTGATAAGGGAGG
Source organism: Ichthyophis bannanicus (assembly GCA_033557465.1). Lineage (NCBI taxonomy): Eukaryota > Metazoa > Chordata > Amphibia > Gymnophiona > Ichthyophiidae > Ichthyophis > Ichthyophis bannanicus. Next base: position 172,643,351 of record CM066039.1, on the reverse strand, counting down.
CCAGACCCGACACAGGCCGTGTTTCGAAGGATCTTCTTCAGGGGTTAGGCACACCTTACTCTAAAAACACATTATAATAATCAATAAATAATAACAACTACATGCATAATAAATAAATAAAACATTAAAAATTCAAGGGAATACCAGAGAATCCAAAAAATAAAGAAGGCACGTTAAAAATCATAAACATTCTAAATGCATAAATTACATATAAAATAGGATACATGTTTTATATGTCATTTATGCATTTAGAATGTTTATGATTTTTAACGTGCCTTCTTTATTTTTATATAGCACTAAATGAGAGGTTAGATATGATTGGAATATCAGAGACATGGTGGAAGCAGGACCACCAGTGGGACACATACTTGGGTACAAACTATATCGTAATGATAGAGCTGATCAAATTGATGGAGGGGTTGCGCTCTATGTTAGAGAGGGCATTGAGTCTGAAAGGATTAAAGTTTTGCAGGAAACAAAATTTGCTGTAGAATCTCTATGGATTGAAATTCCATGTAAAAAGGGGAAGGCGATGGCAGTGGGGGGAGGGGAGGGGGTCTACTATCGACCGCCTGACCAGAATGAACAAATGGATGATGAAATGTTCAAAGAAATCAAGGAAGCTAGCAAAAGTTACAGCACAGTAATAATAATGGGTGAAATCAATTACCCTGGTATCGATTGGGTCAGTGTCACTGCAGGACATGCTAGGGAGATAAAGTTCCTAGACAAAATAAATGACTGCTTCTTGGAGCAGCTGGTTCATGAACCAACCAGAGGGTAAGCCATATTAGACCTAGTCCTTAGTGGAACACCAGATCTAGTGCAAGAGATAAGGGTGTTGGGGCCACTTGGCAATAGTGATCGCAGCATGATTGCGTTTGATTAAATTAGTGGAGGAGGGATAGTAAGGAAATCCACAGTACTACCTTTTAACTTTCGAAAGGGAGATTATGATAAAATGAGGAAAATAGTTAAGAAAAACTAAAAGGAGCAGTTGCAAAGGTTAAAGACTTACATCAAGCTTGGGTGTTGTTGAAAAATACTATCTTGGAAACCCAGACCAGCTGTAAGAAAAGTGGAAGGAAGTCCAATAAACTGCAAGCATGGTTTAAAGGTGAGGTCAGAGAGGCTGTTGCCAAAAAAGCATCTTTCAGGAAATGGAAAAAAGAGCCAAACGACGAAACCTGGAAACAGCACAAGCACCGGCAAGTCAAATGCAAGGCATTGATAAGGCAGGCAAAGGGAGAATTTGATAAGAAGCTTGCTGCAGAAGCAAAAATGCGAAATAGACTTTTTCAAGTACATTCGTAGCAAAAAACCTGTGAGAGAGTCAGTTGGTCCATTAGATGATAAAGGGGTTAAAGGGGCACTAAGGTGCGACAAGACGATAGCGGAGAGACTGAATGAATTCTTTGCTTCGGTCTTTACTGAGGAAGATGTAGGGATGTTACCCATGGCTGAAGTGGTATTTAAAGGTGCAGAAGAATTGACGGAAATATCGATACAATTGGGAAGATGTATTACAACTATTAGATAAACTAAAGAGCAGCAAATCACCTGGGCCGGATGGTATACATCCAAGGGTGTTGAAAGAACTGAAATATGAGATTGCAGACCTGCTATTAGTAATCTGTGAATTTTCATTAAAATCATCTGTAATACCTGAAGATTGGAGGATCACCAATGTAACGCCAATTTTTAAAAAGGGTTCCAGGGGTGATCTGGGAAACTACAGACCGGTGAGCCTGACGTCAGTACTGGGAAAAAAGGTAGAAACCATCATAAAGAACAAAATTACTCAGCATGTAGATAGTCATGACCTAATGGGAGACAGCCAACATGGCTTTAGATAAGGAAGATCTTGTCTTACTAATCTGTTATGTTTTTTTGAAGGTGTGAATAAACAGGTGGACAAAGGTGAGTTGGTTAATATAGGGGTATGTTTACTAAACGCGCAATTGTGCGGGGCGCACTTGAGCGTGCGCTAAGGTACCTTAGTGCACGCTAATTGTGCGTTTTTGTGCCCCGCACACGTGCGCGTCACACTAACGGGCCCGCACAAGTGCGCGGCGCACTGATGTGCGCTAGGGGCGTGGAAAGGCATTCCGAGGGCGGAGGAAGGGTTCGGAGGGGCGGAGGGATGGGGTCAATGGGTGGAGAGTGGGAGGGGAGAGACTCCCCACACAGGAGTGGGGCTGAAAATCAACAAAAAAAATACCGCAAGTGAAAACTTTGCGTTAGAGACGATTTAAAGGGAAGAGAAACCATTTCCGTCAGCAATGTACAGCAAAACCGGGGAAACCTACAAAACGTGAGCAGTGTGATACATGCGCACAGAGCAAAATAGCAAATAAAAATTGAAAATGACCACAACAAAATTCACAAAAATTATAATGCAGCTGGCCAATAGTGATAGCAATGGGCAACATTAAAAAACACTCCCAGGAGCTTTCCTGGGAGTGTTTTTTAATGTTGCCCAGTGATATCACTGTTGCCCAGCTTGGTTATGGCTGTTTGCCCCTTTTTTCGAGGTCTTTTTTGAGGTTTATTTGCACTTTTGTCTCCATACAAGGTAAATGAGCCCACAGTAAAAGTGTGCAGAGCAGAGTTTCTGACTCGTCAGGCCAGGTTTCCTATCTCCAGGGACTGCACTGTCTCTGTGGCCACAGTGTGGTGCAACAGACACAGCCAGTGCCTGTAAGACCAGAGGGTCACAGGTTCAAACCCCAGCTGGGGCTCCCAGTCCCCATAGCTTTACCCACCACTAAACAGTGATAGTAAAGACACTCCTTTATTGCAGAGAACATAAGCATGGTTCAAACACACATATTTTACCCTACACCGCACACAAACCATAACAATGGGCATTACCTACAGCCGAGTCCCCCAAATTCAGTCCTGGAGTGCCACAACTCAATCAGGTCATATGCTTTTTCCCAGATAAGGACATGTCTGCATGTTGGCGGAAGGGTACAGGTGGTGGAGGGGGCAGTGGCTGCAAGCCACAGCAGACAGTGGCCTAGGCCTGTGCAGGCTGGCACCGTCCACCGCAACAGGCAGGCTCTGTTGGATGTACAGTCATGGACTCCCCAGGAAATACAGCATCTCTGTTGCAACATGGTGGTGCAGTGCACACAAACAGTGTGTGCAAGAATAGAAAGTCACAGGTTCAAAGCCCAGCTGGGGCTACTGCCAATCCTGTCCACATATTTTTCCCACAACTAAACCGTGATAGTAAGGACAAACCTTTATTGCTGAGAATATACGCATGGTTAATACGCCTATATTTTACCACACCAAACACAGACACCATAAACAGGCGCATTACCTAGAGCAGAGTCTCCCAAATGCAGTCCTGGAGGGCCCCACACCATTCAGGTTCCATGCTGCCTCTAATAAAGATGCCTGTGCTGCATATCTATGCACCACCCCCATGGTATGCAGATGTAGCTCATGCATATTTATGAGGGACAGCATGAAAACCCAAACAGTGTTTGGAACACCAGGACTGGAGTTTGGAAACTCTGCCGTAAAGCAGCAGCCAACAGGGCCAGACACACCCACACACACACCCACAGGCCCCATTGGCCAATGCCTCCTGGAGAGGCAGGACATTGGGCCCTGCCTGTATCTCCCAATACTAGCAGTTGCATACCTTAGCAATGCCACCCTACACCTGGGTATATGGTACACAGCTATCAAACGTTTCCTATGATAACTGGCAGATATCAATTCCTACGTTAAGCACATTTTGCTCATTGAGCTCCACCATAACAATCATTCTGAGGTCTGCGGTGTGTGCTGCAGGTCTGGTCTCTGATAGTGTTTACCACCCTGGGGAGTGACCCCCAACAGTATTGCGTACCATATCCATGCCTGTACTCTGCCCAGGACTGGTGTGGTGGGTATGGCTGCTGAACACCTCTATAGTAGCACAATGCTGGCATAGGTGGGGTGGCTGTCTGTCTATCCAGTGTGTGGTGGCTGCAAACACCTTCCACAGCCCACACTGCCAGCAATGATGCCAGTATTGGGCTGCCAATGTACATAATGAGGAGCAAGGTACCATGGGTATAGGCTGGCCAGGGTGCATCTGCACAGGGCATAGGGCACTGACTGGGACATTTTCGTGCCCGGCCACCACCTACACAGACAGGGTGACCTCAGTATGTCCTGCTGAGAGATCACTCTCACCCTGACTGTGCCGTGACCACAGCATGGCTAGGCACCCACATAGTGCTATATAATATTTCTCTCGTGTGATAGATATGGGTTTCATTTTGGGGCCCAGTCACTGATTTATCTGCTTGCTGTGTATACTGACATCCCAGTTCTGGGTGCACGCATCTCCACTGGGCACATGCACTATGGACTAACTAGCAGACTGTTTGCAGCTGGTATGTGTCTTGATGGAGTGGCTTGCAGGGTGCAGTGGCTGATGGCTTGCTGCAGGGGAATATCAGATAATGGTGGGGTGCAGCTTACCATATCCAGGCCTAATGTCTGTCTGCTATTGTGTTATGGATGTGTATAGAGCTGCATTGACTGCCCTGTGGGGTGTCTGTTCCTCAGCAGGACCGGGGTTGATGTTCCCCTCTACTGCCACCTTTGCAGGGAGGTAGAATGTGGATCTATTGATAGGAGACCCTGTTTGCCACCCTCAGCCCTGGGGGAGGGGGTGGTGGTACATGGCCCACCTAGGGGTTCATGGGGGCTACACCTAACTGAAACAGACAGAGATATCCAAGGTGTTTGTGCAGAAACTACCTATCTCACATATTAACACTGCTTTGGACCTCCGGAATGGTCTCTCTCCGCCATGCAAGGTGTTGTGGACCTGGTCCTGGGCGCCTCATCGCACCCTCAGGGTGAGCACAGTACCCGCACAATGTGACAGTGTGTAGCTACTCTGTGCCAGTAAAACACACGGTCTGTACCCCCTACCAGGCCGAGGTGCTGTGGGGGTGCACACGGTCACTTCCCCCTAACAGGCCGAGGTGCTGTGGGGGTGCATTGCCCATCTTGTGTTTATCTGTGGACAGCTGATTTGCATGTGCAGTGCATCATGGGTATGGGTGGGCTAACCCTGTCCTGGTGACCACAGCAGACTGTCTGTGTGGTGACGTGCAGGCTCTCTACAGCCAGCCAGGGGCTTCCTAGCAGCTGTAGCCCAATGGTTACTTCACTGCCTATGAATCCAGAGATCATGGGTTCAAACTCACAGTGGGGTTATTTGATAGGGCTGTCCAATGCATTATCTTTTTTTAATGCACATATTTTGATGCCAGCAAAAACACCCTCAGCGTACTGTACCCATAAGGTGCCTCTGAGGGTGTTTTATAGGGCGCCCTATAGGGCACCTTATGGTTCCCGTCCATATTAGGTGCACTATACAGTATCCTGTGACGCAACTTATAGGGTGCCCTATAGGGGACATTTTAGGGTGCTGTGGCGGACTGCACTTTATAATGTGCCCTATGGAGTGCCTTATAGGGTGCCTTATACGGCACCTTCAATTACAGCACGTGAGGGCGTGTTTGCTGACAGCAATTAATAACATAAAAATAAAGTGCTGCAGGAAAAAATATGTACATTGCAAAGCTGATGCCACAGCCAGCCTTATGTATTAGACACCCTGGGGAGCAAACTCATGACCACTGTATCAGCAGTCAGTGCCTTAACCATTGTGCTCCACTGCTGCTCCTCCTTGCCTGTCAGCGCACCTGCTTATGCTTTTCATTCCTTAAACTGCACAGTGCTGCCATAAAAAACAGTACTCTGACCTTGTGGTACCTCATACGGCACCCTCTAAAGTGCCCTATAAGCAACATTCTAGGGTGCCTTGGCGGACAGTGCACTTTAAAATGTGCCTTATAGGGCGCCTTATGTTGACACGCTTTGAGAGTGCGTTTGCTAGTAGTGATAATTAAAATAAACATAAAATGACTCCAAAAGCAATCTTCCCCATAATATGTAATGCCTCAGCCAGCCTTGTTCATTTGGCACTGTGGGGAATTGAACCCTTGATCCCTGCACCATTGATCAGTGTCTTACCCATTGTGCTGTGGTTCTGTTCCTGTGCTTGCACATTAGCGCGCCGCCTTATGCCGCCCAATATTAAAAAGCCTCCTAAATCAATAGCATGCTGCCTAATACCCATCAGCATGCCACCTTATGCTGCACAATATTAGACTAGCTCCTAAAGTAATGCCTCAGCCAGCCATCTACATTGAGCACTGTGGGGGATTGAATGTCTGATCCCTGAACCATTGGCAAGTGCCTTGACCATTGTGCTGTGGCTCTGCTCTTCTGTGTGCACATCAGCGCGCCACTTATGCCGCCCAGTATTAAAATGCCTCCGAAAACATTAGCACACTGCCTTATGCCGCCCATTATTTAAATGCCTCATAAATTAATGCCTCAGCCAGCTGTCCTCATTGGGCACTGTGGGGGATTGAACCCCTGATCCCTGCACCATTGGTAAGTGCCTTAACCATTGTGTTGTGGCTCTGCTCTTCTGTGTGTGTACATCAGCGCGCCACTTATGCCTCCCGCGCAGCTATCTCATGCGCTAATGTGTGGGGCGCACATGGGCGCTGCACACCTTAGCGCATATGTAAATTCCAGATTTTCTTTTTCAGGACGGAACGCCCACTCCTTATATGGCATCCGCAGCCCGCACAGCGGGGTTTTAGTAAACATACCCCATAGTGTATCTGGACTTTCAGAATGCCATTGACAAGGTCCCTCATCAGAGACTTTTGGCAAAACTAAAGAGTCATGGGATAGGAGGCAGTGTACTATTGTGGATCAGGAACTGGTTAAAAGATAGAAAGCAGAGGGTAGGGCTAAATGGCCAATTTTCCCAATGGAGAAAGGTGAATAGTGGTGTACCCCAGGGATCTGTGCTGGGTCTGCTGCTTTTTGACATATTCATAAATGACCTGGAAAAGGGAATAACGAGTGAAGTTATCAAATTTGCAGATGACACAAAACTAAAGTTGTTAAAACCCAAGAGGATTGTGGAAATTTGCAAGAGGATCTTGATAAATTGGAAGACTGGGCATCAAAATGGCAGATGAAATTGAATGTGGAGAAGTGCAAAGTTATGCACCTAGGGAAGAACAACCCAAACTATGGTTACATGATGCAAGGTTCCACATTAGGAACCACCACCCAAGAAAAAGATTTAGGCGTCATTGTGGATAACATGTTAAAACCCTCGGCCCAGTGAGCAGCGGCGGCCAAGAGAGCAAATAGAATACTAGGTATCATACGGAAAGGAATGGAAAATAAAACAAAAGATATTATAATGCCTCTGTATCGTTCCATGGTGAGACCGCACCTTGAATATTGTGCACAGTTCTGGTCGCCGTATCTTAAAAAGGATATAGCATTATTAGAAAAGGTTCAGAGAAGAGCCACCAAAATGGTAAAGGGAAGGGAAGGATACTCCTATGAAGAAAGGCTAAAAAGGTTAGGGCTCTTTAACCTGGGAAAGAGACGGCTGAGGGGAGATATGATAGAAGTCTATAAATTAATGAACGGAGTGGAACGGGTAAACGTAGATCGATTGTTTACGTTATCAGAATATAGAAAGACTAGGGGACATGCAGGGTAAACTATTTAAGACTAATAAAAGAAAATGTTTTTTCACTCAATGTATAATCAAACTGGAATTTGTTACCGGAGGATGTAGTAAAGGCTGTTAGTGTAGCTGGGTTTAAAAAAGGTTTGGACAAGTTCCTGGAGGATAGGTCCATAAACCATTATTAAGAAGGGACCCAGGATATCAATGCTTGACACAGTACAAGCATTGTGGAACCTGTGTCTTTTGGGGAAACTGCTAGGTACATATGACCTAGATTGGCCACTGTTGGAAACAGGATACTGGGCTTGATGGACCTTGGTCTGACCCAGTATGGCATATCTTATGTTCTTATGTACCTTCTATCAAAATTGGTCCCATTCCTTCACCTGGAAAACTATGAACTCTCCCCAAGGGCATCCCTAACGAAAAGTTTTTCCCAGCCAACACCCTATTCATCTTATATCCTATCTTCAAAGTAACACCACAAAGAAGTTTGCACAGCGAGTTCTACACTTTACGCCCCTGTCCCCCACAGCACCTCCCGAAGTTCCCTCCTCCCCCCAAGATGGTTTACTCCAAAACCACTCACTGTTTCTGATTAAACCTCACCCAGTCCTATACAGTCTGTAATTGTCCTGCCCAATAATACTTCTTAATATCAGAAATTCACATTCCACTCTTCCATTTGTGCCGGTGCACAATCTGCCGCTTCGTCCTTCTCCTTTTCTTCTGCCATATGAAGTGGAAGATATCATCCTGAAATGTTTTCAACATTTTATCAAGAATCAAAACTGGGAGTATTAAAACCTAGGAAGGGTTACCATTTCCACAGATGCCATGTGACTGAGCCATGTAAGGTGCTTCCAGTGACTTAGGTCCTTCTTAACCTCTTTTCAAAAAGGGTCATATAATCTAAACCAATCTCTGCATATCTGGACCCCAAGATATCAGATGCTGTCCATAGCCCATTAAAGGCTAAATTGCTGCTGAGCATCTCTTGCTTTTCTTCACCCAGGCTCAAGTTCAACATTTCTGATTTATTCATATTGACCTTGAAGCATAAGAGACCATCGGATATTGTGATTTCTTTAATCAATATAGAGAGATTAGTCAGTGGTTTGGTTAGCATGAACAAAATATCATCCTCAAAAAGGGAGATCTTATATTCATAAGATCCTATTTGAATCCTTCTGACATTCCCATTGCTGCAGATTCTAGAGGCAAATAGCTCAATAAAAGCAAACAGGAGAGGGGACAAGGGGCAGCTTTACCTTGTATCCCTCTCCAGAGAAAATGCAGCCAAGTACCCATCATTGACATGAACCCTAGCCGAAGGATTGCGGTATAATGCTTTGTCCCAATTTTAAAAGTTTACGCCAAACCCATATTTATTCAAAACTTGGAACATAAATCCCCACTCTACTCTATCAAATGCCTTTTTGTCATCCACAGATAAAAGCAGAGCAGGGATCTTCTCTGACTGGGCCACCTACATAAGATCAAGCACCCTGTGAGCACTATCACCAGCTTGCCTCCTTGGGATAAAGCCCGATTGATCTTCATCTATTAAATTGGGCATGTCCATTCAGGCACATCACTAGAACCTGTGCTAAAATCTTAGCAACTATGTTCAATAAAGAAATGGGATGATACGATCTGCAGCAGTTCAAATGGATTCCAGAAGAAGCCCTCCATCCAGGGGGTACTGTAGACTCTCATCAAATAGAGATGAGAATATCTACACATTTCTTACAAAACTTTGGTGGCAAACTGTCCAGCCCTAGCGCCTTAACCCCTTTCAATAAGGAGATTACCCAGCAGACTTCCTCCTCCCCTACTGGGGCTTCCATCAAATCCCTCTCAGTATCACTCAACATTAGTAATACAATGGTTTCTAAATACTCATCGGTTTCATGCACTATTCCCCCCCCCTTTCTGAGTTGTACAGGATCCTGTAATAATCAACAAAATTACTTTGAATAAGCTCTGACTCGTGTACCAACTCACCCCAAGATGTTCTTATTTACACTATTTGTCTCCTTTGATTCTGAGAGCTGCAAGCAATTTGCCTGCCTTGTCTCCCTTAAAATACCTCAGTCGAATCCTGCACATATCAAACTCAGTCTCTGCAGTATGAAAGGCACACAGTTGCCCTCTAAGAACTGTGAGGGCTTCCCAGATCACCACAGTTGAACCTTTCATATCTGATGTGCTGTACCAATTTATCTATTTTCTCTTGCTTTTTCCCTTTTTCTTTGGCACCTTGAACCACCAGGACCCTCCCTAGCCACCTCTTTCATGATCCCATCCTGTCCCAATAGACACCTCTCCTATGTCATTGACCCAGAAGTATTTAACCAGCTCCTGGGCCAGATGATCCCCTATATCTTTATTATAAGAACATTACATATGCTGTATTGGGTCAGACCAAGGTCCATCAAGCTCAGTATCCTGTTTCCAACAGTGGCCAATCCAGGTCACAAGTACCTGGCAGGTTCCCAAAGAGGTACACAGATTCCACACTGCTTATCCCAGGGTCCTCTTTCATAATGATTTATGGACTTTTCCTCGAGGAACTTGTCCAAACCTTTCTTAAACCCAGCTACACTAACAACCTTTACCACATCCTCCAGTAATGATTTCTAGCTTTTGATTACACATTGGGTGAAAAAATATTTTCTCTTATTAGTTTTAAATGTTCTACAATGTAGTTTCATTGCATGTCCCCTAGTCTTTCTACTTTTTGAAGGAGTAATTAGCCGATCTACGTTTAACCGTTCCACTCCATTCATTATTTTATAGACCTCTATCATATCTCCCCTCAGCCGTCTTGTTTTCCAAGTTGAAGAACCCTAACCTTTTAAGCCTTTTCTTGTAGGGGTATCCTTCCATTCCCTTTACCATTTTGGTGGTTCTTCTCTGTACCTTTTCTAATTCTGCTATATCCTTTTTAAGATATGGAAGCCAGAATTGCATACAATATTCAAGGCATGGTCACACTACAGAGAGAGGCATTGTAATGTATAGGAAAGTCATTGTATCCCATTATCATTTTGGTCACCCTTCTCTGAACTTTTTCTAATTCTATATCTTTTTTTTGAGAGGCGGTAACCAGAATTGCACCTAACAACATAGGACCCAATTTTTGAAAGTCATTTACACAGTTTACAGCCTTGTAAACTGTGTAAATACGACCGAATGGGATATTCAACAGCACCAACACGGTTAGTGCCACTGAATATCCCCGATTATCTCCTCTACACACCGCAATGCTAACTGCTTAGCATTGGGGCATGTCTTGGGCGTTCCGGTGCAGAGCAGAGATGACAACAGTCACTAACCAGATAGCGGCGATATTGCACTGCTACCCATTTAGCGACCTGCAGGTAAAGCTAGGCGAAGCAAAGGTTGGCCTAGTTTTACCTGCACAAACGTTGTAGATCCAAAAACTTTAGAGTAATGTCACTGTTTAGCCAATATATATCCAATTACTCCAACCCGTGAATATTTCCTTAATTAAATGGCTCAATAAATTGCTCAATACACAGCTTAGACTAACATCAATTCTTCTGTTTCTAACCGGGTCTCAGACTCGTGGGCAGCAATTTGTGATAAATATCACGTAGTGCTCCTTCTTTGCATCAACAACCCATTTTAAATTCTTTTTATAATTCTTTTTATAACTTTTGCTTAACGTTTTTTTTTCAAAAATCCAGTTAGATAATATGACTTTTTCTTAACGTTCTTTTTCTTTTTTCAAAAATCCAGTTAGATAGTATAAAGTATGATAATAATCAAGCGTATCTTATGACTTATCTTCAATGTCCCAATGCCCCAATGGTGGAACATTGCCTTTTTCATCACCATACCTTTACAGATTTGCGATGTTTTTGTATTGATAGGATCTATAGAGGCGTGGGGGGAAAATCCCTTGATCAAACTTTAGTCCTTCGTGAGCAACGATGGATCTATACACTACAAACAGTAACTCCTCAAGGTCTTAATACGCAAATTGATTGGGCCTTATGCACATGATTACAATCTTTTATTGAAGCTTTTAACTTCTGTGATGCTGATTGGACATGGGGTTTAAAAGAACTTTGTGAACGCATATCCGCATGCGCGTTTTTCTACTATCCAGAGCTAGGTTTGATCTATGATGAATCAGTTGGTGAGTAGCACTCAGCCGCTATCTAACAAACAAATGGGATATGTAATCTTTTTAAAGTTTCTATAAAATGATGGTTTTAAACATGATGTTTCCGTTTTTCCAGAGATAATTGATATTGTAAGCCTATCTATGAAAAAATCCTCTGAAGAAACAAAGAAACGCAGAGGCGCCCAGTCTGGCGTTGGGACATTGAAGATAAGTCATAAGATACGCTTGATTATTATCATACTTTATACTATCTAACTGGATTTTTGAAAAAAGAAAAAGAACGTTAAGAAAAAGTCATATTATCTAACTGGATTTTTGAAAAAAAACGTTAAGCAAAAGTTATAAAAAGAATTATAAAAAGAATTTAAAATGGGTCGTTGATGCAAAGAAGGAGCACTACGTGATATTTATCACAAATTGCTGCCCACGAGTCTGAGACCCGGTTAGAAACAGAAGAATTGATGTTAGTCTAAGCTGTGTATTGAGCAATTTATTGAGCCATTTAATGAAGGAAATATTCACGGGTTGGAGTAATTGGATATATATTGGCTAATTTTACCTGCAGGCAGCAGTGCAATATCACTGCTACCTGGTTAGCTTCTGTGGTTCTGGGGCATGGGCAGTGATCCTGGATATTCAAAGCTGGGGCTGCATATGAGCCTGGCATTGAATATCCAGGGTTAGAAATTGGCAGGGATGGCTGACTCAATTCAGTATTTATTTATTTTATTTAACATTTCTTAAATACCACCTTTCATAATATCAAGGTGGTTTACACTGAACAAACTGAAATTACATTGAACAGGACATTATAACTTAGAGATAACTATTTTACAGGGAACATGGGCAATGGAGGGTTAAGTGGCTTGCCCAAGACCACAAGGAGCACCTGTGGGACTAGAAACCCCCATCCTTCCATTCCAAAGTTGCTGTCCTCTAGTGGGATTTGAACCCCTTACCTTCCAGCCTGAGGTAACTTGCCCCATCCACTAGGCCACTCCTCCCTCTGGGACCCATAGTATATGACAGCAGATATAGTATTGGTCCAATAGTATATGACAACAGATAAAGCCCAATATTATCCATCTAGTCTGCCCAGTAAGGTGGCTAGAATGGTGGTGCCTGCTGTTCCATGCAGGTCATCCTCCTCTAAGCCTTTGTTTAGATTCTAGATAAGATATTTAAGTTTGTTTTGATTCTCTTGGTATAAGGGATCTTCTCTGTCTGTCCCATGCCACATAATACTCAAAGAGCGGTTGCACCATGGAACAATACAGAGGTATTGTGATATTTGTTTTATTCTCTATTTTTTTCCTACTAATTCCTAACATTCTGTTTGCTTATTTAGCTATTGTCACATACTGGGCGGAAGATTTCAATGTATTGTCCATGGTGACACCTAGTTTTTTTTGCTGGGTGGTGACTGCAAATGTGGAACCTAATATCATGTAGCTATAATTTGGGTTATTCTTCCTTATGTACATCACTTTGCATATAATATGCTAAAAAGTATCGGTCCCAGTACAGATTCCTAGGTAATCTAGTATTTACCTTCCTCCATTGAGAGGCTTGGTCATTCAACCTTACTGTTTGTTTTCTCTCTTTTAACTAGTTCCTTGTCCACACTACTGCATTGCCTCCTATACCACAGCTTTTTAATTTCCTCAGGAGTCTTTCGTGAGGTATTTTGTTAAATGCTTTCTGAAAATCCAAATACACTTTATCAATTGTCTCACCTTTATCCATATGTTCAGTAATGGCTTTAAAAAAATGTGGCAAATTAGTGAAGCACTATTTCCCGTAGCTAGATCCCTGTTGACATGTCTGTTTATGTTTTAATAAGTTTATTCTTTATAATAGCTTCTTTGAGTTTACCTTTTAACCATACTGGCTGTCGTTTGACCTTCTTTCCATCCTTTTTAATATGTGGAGTGCATCTTCTCTGGGTATCTAACACTCATGCCTGATGTAAACTTTTAATCTTTGTAGTTACTTCCTTTAGTATTTTTTACCACTTTCCTCATTTTATCAGTCTTTCTTTTGAATGTCCTTACTCCAGTTATAAAAAAAAATGTATTCGTGTTAGGACCACTATTGCACCAGCACTGTTACCTCATACATCAAATCCTGTGTTCCATTAAGGACTAGGTCTAAAATAGTTGCCTCTCATGTTGGGTCCTCAAGCAACTGCTCCATAAAGGAGTAATTTATTTCATCTAGAAACTTTATCTCCCTAACATGTCCAATATGACAAGTATCCAGTCAATAAAGGGGTAATTGAATTCACCCATTATTATTGCTAGCTTCTCTAATTTATTTTGCCAAATTTGTTAGCTTCTATCATCTATTAGTTCATTCTGGCCAGGCGGATGGTAGAATACCCTCACCGCTATTCTTTCCCTTCACACATGACATTTATAGCCATAAAGATTCCTTTCCTTTTATTGGAACCTCTCAATCAGGATGCCCTTTCTTTCCTCTCATGATTATATCCTTCATAGATACTTTACTCCAAACCATGCAGTCTTAAGCGATCGTTAGCTTCCCCACCAGGTTCTAGTTTAAAAGCTGCTCTGTCTCCTTTTTAAATGTCTGCACCAGTGGCCATCTTTTTAGAATAAGTTTCCTCTTACTCAAAATGTTGCCTAGTTCCTAACAAATCTAAATCTCTCTTCCAGTACATCCTGCTAAACCAGTCCAGAGCCAGACAAGTGGGTTTAGTTCCCCTACCAGCAGATGTTGGAAACAGAGACAAATAAAAAAAAAATACCAGTAGCCTGATTGGCTGTTCCCTGGTAATATCTAGCTACTCCCAGTAGAGGGCACTCCAGCATTTCTCTATCTCCAGCAGAGGTGGAGTGTAGTTTTTTTTCTCTCTGATCTTTCAGTCAACAAGAGCCACTGCATGCCTCGGATACCCAGTTTTTGGCGCTTTTTAGGCAAGCCTGGGATCTCTGGCACACTAATTATTCCAGATCTACGGTGGATAACCTGGCTCAGATGCCTCAGTCTTCAGCCACAGCCTCCCGCAAGTGATGTAGGCAAGAGGAAATATCCAAGATAGATAGTCTCCTAAGGAGGTTTCCTGGGCTACTAGCGCTTGGCCAAAAGCCCCAGAGGACAGGCCGTCCTCTGGTGAGGAGAGCAACTGTTTGTCAGATCGGGAGGATGGGGAATGGTCATCGTCAGAGTTTTCTGTGGAGGGCCAAGGAGAAACACAGGACATTCGCCTGTTTCGCAGAGAGGAGTTGCCGGCATTAATTGTGCAGGTGGTTGAGGCCCTGTGTTTGAGGATCAGCCAGAGTAGCAAGATCCACAGTCTGCTACTACTTCTCAGCCAGACACAATATTACAATATGCTTTATAACGAAGACCACTAACCATTTTAATAGCCACCCTCTGCACCAACTCCATCCTGTTTATATCCTTTTGAAAGTGTCTCCAGAATTGCACACAATACTCCAAATGAGGTTGCACCAGAGATCTATACAGAGGCACTACCACCTCCTTTTTCCTGCTGGCCATTCCTTTCCCTATGCATCCAAGCTTCCTTCTGGCTTTCGCTGTCGCCTTTTACCTGTTTAGCCACTTTAAGATCATCAAAAATGATCACATCAAGTTCCCATTCTTCTTTCATGGACAGAAGTACTTTGCCCCCTAAACTGTACTGCTCCTTTGGATTTTTGTAGTCCAAGTGCATGACCCTGCATTTTTTAGCATTAAATCTCAGCTGCCAAATTATTGACCATTCCTCAAGCTTAGCTAGATCCCTCATCATGTTATCTACTCCTTCCTGGGTGTCTACTCTATTGCAGATTTTGGTATCATCCACAGATAGGCAAACCTTACCTGACAGCCCTTCCACAATATCACTAACAAAGATGATAAAAAAATCAGACCAAGGACAGATCCCTGCAGTACACCACTGGTAACTTCTTTCTCCTCAGAGTGAGCTCCATTTACCTGTACCGTTTGTCACCTCCCACTCAACCGATTGCTAATGCAGTCAGTCATTTTAGGCTCCATCCCTAGGGTGCTCAGTTTATTAATAAGTTGCCTGTGTGGAACGGTGTCAAAAGCTTTACTGAAATCTAAGTATACCATATCTAGGGCTGTCCCTCAGTCCAACTTCCTGGTCACCCAGTCAAAGAAATCAATCAGATTTGTCTGACAAGACCTGCCTCTGGTAAACCCATGCTGCCTCGTATCCCACAATCCATTGGACTCCAGAAACCTCACCATTCTCTCTTTTAGTAGCATTTACAATAATTTACTCACCAGAGAGGTTAGACTAACTGGCCTGAAAGTGCAGAAGGGTAGGAGCTCGTCTGGGTAACAACTGATCTAAATTTACCTGTTCAACTTCATTCATTATTTTATATACCTCTATCACAAATGGGGCTCACTCTGAGGAGAAGGATGTTACCAGTGGTATGCCCCAGGGATCTGTCCTTGGTCCGATTCTTTTTTACATCTTTGTTAGTGATATAGCAGAAGGGCTGTCGGGTAAGGTTTGCCTTTTTGCGGATGATACCAAAACCTGCAATAGAGTAGACACCCAGGAAGGTGTAGATTTTATTTATTTATTTAAAGGTATTTCTATCCACAGCAAACAATCATAAGAGTGGTTCAGGTGTGTTTATGCAGTGATACTGATTGTGTGTTTGTGTTGGTGTATATTAGATTCTTGTTGAGCTATTTACATCGAGCGCTATTATACAATCTTATGTACAAGGGTCAGGGGAGGGGGGTAGGTCTTTTGTTCTTGCTTGGTGAGTAGATCATGTGACGTGGCCATAGTGTTCAATGAATAGTGTTGTCTTAAGCTGCTTCCGAAAGTCTTTGAGGTCTGTTGTTAGTCTTAGTTGGTCTGGGAGGGTGTTCCAAATTGCTGGTGCAGCCAGGGAAAGGGCTCGTTCCGCGATTTCCTTGTGGACCTTGGTGAGGTCTTTTGGGGTGTTAACACGATTGGAACTGCCTCTCCTCCTTGGTCGTGTGCTTCTGTCAGGTTGTATGAGTGTTTGTAGGCTGAGGGCAGATGATTGTTGTTTGATCTTGAAGATGTTTGACTGTCTTATATTTGATGCGTGAGCTGATTGGGAGCCAGTGTAGATCTTTCAGTTTGGATGTGATGTGTTCTTGTCTTGTTGTACCAGATATTATGCGAGCCGCTGTGTTTTGTGCCAATTGCAGCGGTCTGAGAGTTTGTTTTGGTAGACCAAGGTAGATTGGGTTGAAGAAGTCTAGTAGTGGGGTTATTAGTGCCTGGCAGGCTGTACGGAAGTGCTCTGGGGCGAGGAGGGGCTTGAGGCATCGGATAATTCTCATCCTGTGGTATGCACTTTTGGTGGTTCTGTTTATGTGTGAATTTAGATTCAGTTCCTTGTCTAGGGTTACTCCGAGGCACTTTACTTCCAGTTTTATGGGTATGGTTGTGTCTTTTATCTTGATGTTGGGTGGAGGGACGAAGTCAGTGTTTCGGGTGATGATTAGTGCCTCAGTCTTGCTATAGTTTATGGTGAGGTTGTTGTTTTGAAACCAGCTGGTCATGTGTATGAGACAGTTTGTTATTTTGGAGTAGTCCGGGTTGTCGACTGTGATAGGTGTGTATATCATGATGTCATCGGCGTAGATAGTGTATTGTATATTGTGTTTTTTCATGATGTCGCGTATTGGCTGGATGTAGAGGTTGAGTAAGAGTGCTGATAAGGCTGATCCTTGTGGTACTCTTTGTAGGACTTTTATGGGTCGGGAAGTGTTGGGGCCTACCTTGACCTGTATCTGTCTGTCGGTTAAGTATGAGTGGAACCATTTCAGGGTGGATCCATGTAACCCAATGTTCTGTAGTCTTTCCAGTAGGGTTCTGTGATCCACTGTGTTAAATGCTGATGAAATGTCAATGAAGATCATTAGTATTCCTTTCTTGGAGTTGTCTATGAGGCAGAGAATGTTATTGAAGAGGTATAGCAGGAGTGTTTCAACCCCGTGGTTGGGGCGGAAACCGTGTTGGTTGATATCTAGTGGTGCGTGGTTGTCAATGTGTTCTTGTAGTTGGTGCTGTACTGCCTTCTCAATTATTTTTGCTAGTAGGGGTATGCTTGAGATCGGTCTGTATGCTGCTGGATTGTTCTTATCGAGTGTGGATTTCTTCGGGATAGGTCTTATCGTAGCACGCTTTAGTTGATTTGGCATGTTTCCTTGAGTCAGAGAACTGTGCACCATGTTGTGTATGGTGTGGATGAAGCTTGATTTGGTGGCTTTGATCCATGTCACTGGGCATGGGTCTGTTGGAGCCATGCTTGTATTGAGTGCGGTGATGATGTGAGAGAGCTGCTCTGTGGATGGGGTGCTGAATGTGCCCCATGTTTTCGGGGGTGAGTTTGGCTTTGTGGTTGTGTTTGATCTTGGTTGTACTGCCGAATGGAATTTTTCTTGGATGTGGTCAGCAAATTTTTGTGGGTCTATTTGAACTTCGTTTTCTGCTTTCTGTTCCTTGGTGAGGATTTTCACGATTTCGAATAGCTCTCTAGGTTTGTTGTTGGATTTGAGTATGATGTTTGTGTGGTATTCTCTCTTTGTTTGGTTGATGAGTTCGTTGTAGTGTTTTTGCTTTGTTAGATTACATGAGGAGGGATCTAACTAAGCTTGAAGAATGGTCTAGAATCTGGCAGCTGGGATTTAATGTTAAAAAATGTAGTCATGCATTTGGGCTGCAGCAATCCAAGGGAGCAATATAGTATAGGGGTGAAGTACTTTTGTCCACTAAAGAAGAGCGGGATCTGGGCGTGGTTGTGTCTGATGATCTTAAAGTAGCTAAACAGGTAGAAAAGGCGACGGCAAAAGCTAGAAGGATGCTTGGGTGCATATGGAGAGGAATGGCTAGCAGAAAAAAGGAGGTGATAGTGCCTCTGTATAAGTCTTTGGTGTGAACTCATTTGGAGTGTAGTGTGCAATTCTGGAGAACAGGATGGAGTCGGTGCAGAGGATGGCTACTAAAATGGTTAGTGGTCTTCATTTTAAAGCATATGAGGACAGACTTAAGGATCTTAATATGTACACCTTAGAGGAAAGGCGGGATAGAGGTGATATGATTGAGATGTTTAAATATCTCTGTGGCATAAATGTTCAGGGGGAGAGCCTCTTTCAATTGAAAGCAAGTTCTGCTACGAGGGGACATGGGATGAGGGTGAAGGGGATAGATTCAGGAGTGATTTGCGGAAATATTTCTTTACGGAAAGAGTGGTGGATCCATGGAATAGTCTCCCAGTGGAGGTGGTAGAGATGAGGACTGTAACTGAATTTAAAAAAAGCATGGGAGAAACAAAGAGGATCTCTAAAGAAAAAAAGGGGACTGTTGTAGTTGTTGATATGGAAGGACAGACTAGATAGGCCATGTGGTCTTTTTCTGTCGTCATATTTCTATGTTTCTAGTATTCTATCTGTTTTCTTGGCTGCTGTTGCACTCTGGGCAGAGGGTGTCAATATATTTTCCATAATGGATGCCTAAATCCTTTTCCCAGGTGGTGGTTCCTAATGTGGAGCCTTGCATCGTGTAGCCGTAGTTTGGGTTCTTCTTCCCTAAGGGTCCAATGCAGAGATGCAAATAGCAGGGTTGGATGTTTTGATAGAACATCCAACCCGCGTTCTGGCCTGGCACTCAATCCTGAGTCCAGCCCTCCCTGCACATACTGAGGGGTAGTGCAGGGAGCACTGGACGGGGGCAGGAGGGGGCGGGCCAGAGGCGGGGAATGGGTGGAGGGTGGGCAGGCCGAAGCACCCGGACATACAGAGCCTATTCAGTTCATGGCCCTGTATGTCCAGCAGTGGAGAGATAGACATGGGACTTATTCCACACTGCGAGGTTTGGGCCAGGCAGCCCCATCAAACTGGCCGGGCAGCTGCAGGGGTGTCCCCACCACCTGATCCCGGCCCTGGCTGCCCACGCCGAGGTTCGGGCGGCGGGGAAACAAGGGTTTCCTCCATTGCGGTATTTCTGTGCTCCTGTTGGGCATCCCAGTGCCAGGGTGACAGGATGCCATGACACCGGCACTGAATCAGAGCTACGTCGGGCCGTTTAAGTGCCCAATCCCGCAACCGTGGTACCGTTTGCTCCTGCGGTTGCAATTTGGGGCCATCCATTTTTTGGACATCCGGAAGGCCCGGATGTGCTCCTGTCATGCATTATTCACATTAAATGTCACATGCCTTTTGGATGCCCAGCCTCCCAATTTATCAAAGCACTCTTGCAGTTTTCACAATCCTCTTGTGTTTCCACAACTTTGAATAATTTTGTTTCAACTGCAAATTTGATCACCTTATTCATTATTCCCCTTTCCAGGCCATTTAGGAATATGTTAAAAAGCAGCAGGCCCAGCACAGATCCCTGTAGTACTGCACTGTTCACCTCTACTGAGAAAACTGGCCATTTAGCCCTCTATCTTTAAACCAGTTCCTGATCCACAGTAGTAAGCTGCCTCCTAGCCTATGACTTTTTAATTTTGCTTAGAGTCTCTCAAAGGCTTTTTGAAAATCCATATACACTCTATCAACTGGTTCACCTTTATTTATCCGTTTATTCACACCTTTGAAAAAATATAACAGATTATTAAGACAAGACTTTACTTGACTAAATCCATGTTGGCATTCTCCCATCAAACCATGACTATCTACATGTTCAGTAATTTTATGTTATAATGGCTTCTACCATTGTGCCCGGTACTGACATCAGGCTCACAGGTCTATAGCTTCCTGGATCATCCTTGGATCCCTTTTTAAAGACTGAAGTTACATTGGCCATTCTCCAATCTTCAGGCACTACAGATGATTTTAATGATTGTTCACAGATTACTAATAGTAGATATGAAATCTCATATTTCAGTTCTTTCAGCACACTGGGATGTATACCATCTGGTCTAGGTGATCTTTAGTTTATCAAATAGTTGTAATACATCTTCCCGGTTTATCAAGATTTGTTTCAATTCTTCTGATACATCACCTTTAAATACCATTTCAGGCATGGGTAACTTCCCTACTTCTTCAGTAAAGACCAATGCAAAGAATTCATTCAGTCTCCTTGCTATGGCCTTGTCCTCTCTTAGAGCTCCTTTTACCCCTCTATCACCTAATGGTCCAAATGACTCTCCTATAGGTTTTTTGCTAAGAATGAACTTGAAAAGATTTTTAATATGCGTTTTTGCTTCCAGGGCAAGCTTCTTTTCAAATTCTTTCTTTGCCTTCCTTATCAATGCTTTGCATCTAACTTGCCTGTGCTTATGTTGTTTCCCGTTTTTGTAATTGGGCTCCTTTTTACATTTCCTGAAAGATGCGTTTTTTGGCTACAACAGCCTTTCTGACCTCACCTTTAAACTATACTGACAGTCGTTTGGCATTTCTTCCACCTTTCTTAAAGCGTGGAAATACATCTAGTCTGGGCTTCCAATGTATTAATTTTAAACAATGCCAATGTTTGATGTAAACCTTTAACCTTTGCAGCTGCTCCTTTTAGTTTTTTCTTAACTATTTCCTCATTTTATTATAGTACCCACTTTTGAAAGTTAAAAGTTATGTTGTGGATTTTCTTGCTGTCCTCCCTCCATTTATTAAATGAAATGTGATCATGCTATGATCACTATTGCTAAGTGGCCCCAACACCATTATCTCTTGTACCAGATCCTGCGTTCCACTAAGGACCAGGTCCAAAAGAGCTTCCTCTCTTGTTGGGTCATGAACCAGCTGCTCCAAGAAGCAGTCATTTATTTCATCTAGAAACTTTATCTCCCTAGCATGTCCTACTGTGACACTGACCTAGTTGATACCGAGGTAATTGAAATCACCCGTTATTACTGTGTTGTGACTTTTGTTAGTCTCCCTGATTTCTCTGTGTAATCAGAGAGTTGGATTGGAGAGGAATGCTGGTTGTGGTGTACTCAGATTTCATTAAGGTTTTTAACACAGTTCCAAATAGGTGAATTATAAATAAACGGAACGTTCTTAGTATGGGTCCTGAAGTGATTGACATGATTAGAGGCTGGTGAAGTGGGAGGCAATAAAGACTAGTGGTTAATGGAGTCCACTTGGAGAACAGGAGCATTTCCAGTGGTGTGCTGCAGGGATCAGTCCTTGGTCTGGTTCTTTTCATCATTTTGTAAGATTTTTTTTTAATTTTAGCTCACACTTTTTCTCAGAAGTGCAAGGCGAGTTACATTTAGATACAGTAGGGTCATTTTCCTGTCCCCGAAGCGCTTACAACCTAAGTTTGTACCTGTGGCAATTGAGGGTTAAGTGACTTGCCCAAGGTCACAGATATTGCAGAACAGCTATTGGGAAAGGTTTGTCCTTTTGCGGACAATACCAAAATATGTAACAGAGTAGACACCATGGAAAGTGGTTTACTTACCTGTAATGGAGGTTCTCTGCGGACAGCAGGATAAATCAGCTGCACATAGGTGACATCATTCCTGATGGTGCCAGATTGTATCCACTCTCTCAGAGCCCAGGAGTGTTCTGAAAAACCTTCTGGGCATGTACTCCTTCCTCTGTGACCACTGCTCCTCTCCCTCAGTCTATTCTGTAGCTTAGGTACATCAACTGGAAGGGGAAGTGGGAGGGACTGTGTGGTTGATTTATCCTGCTGTCCACTGAGAACCTCTTACACATAAGCAACCCCATTTTCTCTATGGACAATCAAGATATAAAGAGCCACTCATGGATGACTCCGAAGTTAAGGGTGCAAGGGTGTTTGGTTTTCTGAATGTGGATGAATGATCTTTGCAATCTGGGTGTAAATGCTGTGGTAGGTTGAGCTAATTAGGAAAAAGGTATATTCCTGAGCGGTCCTCTAGTTTAGTCCTCCACATCAGGGTAGTGCACCTCGTCCTGCAGCAAGGAGACTGGACCAATCAAATCTTTCCCCTGTCAGGATGTATACTGTTGGAGCTCCCATCAGCCCCCCAGTGTGTCCAGTCTCCTTGCAGCAGGAGGCGGTGTGAGCCTGGTCAGGGCTCACTTTGGGGCTTAGGGCAATAATATTTTTTTGTTTGGTTTATTTTCATGATTTTTTTGCTCCTTTTTAGTTTCTTTAGATTTCTTTCAGTTTAAGGGCCTTTCTCTTTAAATTCAATAAAGGAGGGAGCCGAGCTTGCACTGCCCGTCTGCCTTCTGCTGGGTAACGGCACGTCGGGTGCAGTCAGTAGCCTATGATCTCCCCTCCTAGAAAGCACGGAGGGGGAATCTGGCGATACTCACCACCTTCTATATTTGGTGAAAGATTCAGCACGGTGATTCCGCAGCTCGGGGGACCCCAGAACGCTAAGCTCTCCGGTCTCTGATTTCTTCTCACTGCGGGGCTCTAGCGATTAGCTCCCTCTTCGTTTCAGCGCCGTTGTCTTGCAAGTTCGCGTCTACGGGGTAAGTGACCTTCTTGTCAGTTTTGAGGTCCCCAGAGATCTTCGTGGCAGCGGGATCAGTGCGGTTTTGTTTTATTTGGTTTTCTTTGCTTTTACTTTAGTTTTTTCGCGCCTTTTTTCCTCTCCGCGGTGCCGGCGGCCATTTTGGTTTTCGGTTCCCGTTTTTTTTCGGTGGGCCGTGCTGCGGCGTGTCCTGGGCTTTGCAACCTAGCTCAGAGTTGCCCTTGTTCTTTTCACTAACAGTGAGCCAAGGTGTCTTAAAAAAAAAAAATCAGAAGGTTCAGCTCACATCGAAGGGGCTGTTGGTTTGTTGCAGTCCTGCTTGTGGTCTGGCCTGCTTTCTTTTTTCAGCTGCTCTGCTCTACTCCGGGTTCTTTTTTCATGTCCCGGCAGGCGCAGTGCGTGATCTGTGGATCCCGCAAAGGCTCCGTTTCTGATGCTGGTGTTTGCAAGGGCTATGCCTGCGATTCGTCAGATCTACCGCAGCAAATGGAGGCCAGTGTACTTTTGGAGCCCGTGGATCCACCAGTCTCAGGTGGGGAGGAGCTGGCTCCAGGGATTCTCGTACCTTCCTCTTCTCCTACTCTGTCTGCGCCAGGGGGCTCGCAGGCAGTAGGGGCCAGCGAGGCATTTTGGGGGAATTTCTCCCCTGATTTTGTGCTTCTTATGCATCAAGCTTTCCAGAAGGGACGCTTGGGAAAGTGTTCTGAGATGTGCACGGTTTCACAGGCTCCGCCGTCCCTCAAGGGAGGGGGGGCGAGAGTGGACACTCCTAAGGCAGCCAAGCGGTCCCGGGTTTCAGAAATGGAACACCCTGATATGGCGTGGCAAGAGCCGGAATGGTCTGATGGGGAACCCGAGGACAGGATCAACGAATTAGAGGAAGGGGAGATTCTGGAACCTCAGGATCAGGCTCGGATCATCCGAGTATTTTGCAGAGAAGAACTGATTCCATTAATTACAGAATCTCTGCAAGCCCTGAATCTGACTGTCGGGCGACCCGTGGAGGAGGAGGCTTTGGAAGATCCTCTCATTCAAGCGGTGCGAGACTCTCAGACAGTGTTCCCGGTCCATAGAGTGGTTGATCAGATGATTCAGGCTGAGTGGGATCAACCTGAGTCAGGCTTGAAGGGTATCAGGATGATGAACCGTCTCTATCCTCTGGCAGACAAAGACAAAGAGAAGTTTCGTTCGCCACGGGTCAACGCAGCGGTATCGGCGGTGGCTAAGAAAACGACAAGTCCGGTTGAGGGCAGTGCGGCCTTGAAGGACACACAAGATCAGAAGGTGGATGGATTGTTGAAGCAGGCCTTTGAGACTAATGCCTTGGCTTTACAGGCGTCTATTTGTGGGGCCTGGGTCTCTAGAGCCTGTTTGAGATGGGCTCAGCATTTGCGGCAAGACTCCCGTCTGGACCAACAGGGTTTGTTGGAGGTAACCCGCTTAGAATCGGGGTCAGCGTATTTGGCGGATGTTCACTATGATTTGATCAGGACTTTGGCTAACAGCATGGCTTCTGTAGTAGCAGCGCGCAGGTCTATTTGGCTTCGTAATTGGGCTGCTGATGGGTCTTCTAAAGCGCGTCTCAGCAAGCTCCTCTTTAAAGACAAGCTGTTGTTCAGGGACGACCTGGATAAGTTAGTCAAGGACCTCGGGGAGTCTAAAGTCGGGAGGCTGCCGGAGGATAAGCCACAACAGAATAGGGGTGTGTCATCGGCTAGAGGTCAATTTCGGGACTTTCGCAGGTTCCGGTCTTCCCGGCTTGGGGGTTTCCAGCACGGAAGACTGGCAGCTAGATCCTCGGGTTTTCGAGGGTTTCGAGGAGCAGGTAGAGGGTTCTCGACTGCCTCCGCTTCGTCCTCCTCTTCCTTTGGTCGCAAGCCGCAATGAAGCGAGGCGGACCCCGGAGGAAAGTCCGATGATCGGAGGTCGGCTTCGTCACTTTCTTTCTTCCTAGGTCTAGATAACTTTGGACCAGTGGGTCCTCGAGATCATCCGGGAGGGGTACGCTCTGGAACTGGCTTGTCCTCTCCGGGATGCATTCGTTCTGTCGCCCTGCAAGAGTCATCAAAAAGTGTTGGCCGTTCGCGTAACGTTACATAAGAACATAAGATATGCCATACTGGGTCAGACCAAGGTCCATCAAGCCCAGTATTCTGTTTCCAACAGTGGCCAATCTAGGTCATACGTACCTAGCAGTTTCCCCAAGAGACACAAGTTCCACAATGCTTGTACCGGGTCAAGCATTGATATCTTCGGTCACTTCTTAATAATGGTTTATGGACCTTTCCTCCAGGAACTTGTCCAAACCTTTTTTAAACCCAGCTACACTAACAGCCTTTACTACATCCTCCGGTAACAAATTCCAGAGTTTGATTACACGTTGAGTGAAAAAATATTTTCTTTTATTAGTCTTAAATAGTTTACCCTGTAGCTTCATTGCATGTCCCCTAGTCTTTCTATATTCTGATAAGGTAAACAATCGATCTACGTTTACCCGTTCCACTCCGTTCATTAATTTATAGACTTCTATCATATCTCCCCTCAGCTGTCTCTTTTCCAGGTTAAAGAGCCCTAACCTTTTTAGCCTTTCTTCATAGGAGTATCCTTCCATCCCCTTTACCATTTTGGTGGCTCTTCTCTGTACCTTTTCTAAAATCGCTATATCCTTTTTAAGATACGGCGACCAGAATTGCACACAATATTCAAGGTGCGGTCTCACCATGGAACGATATAGAGGCATTATAATATCTTTTGTTTTATTTTCCATTCCTTTCCTTATCATACCTAGCATTCTATTTGCTCTCTTGGCCGCCGCTGCACACTGGGCCGAGGGTTTTAACATGCTATCCACAATGACGCCTAAATCTTTTTCCTGGGTGGTGGTTCCTAATGTGGAACCTTGCATCGTGTAACCATAGTTTGGGTTGTTCTTCCCTAGGCGCATAACCTTGCACTTGTCCACATTAAATTTCATCTGCCATTGTGATGCCCAGTCTTCCAATTTATCAAGATCCTCTTGCAATTTTTCACAATCCTCTTGGGTTTTAACAACTTTAAATAGTTTTGTGTCATCTGCAAATTTGATAATCTCACTCGTTATTCCACTTTCCAGGTCATTTATGAATATGTCAAAAAGCAGCGGACCCAGCACAGATCCCTGGGGTACACCACTATTCACCTTTCTCCATTGGGAAAATTGGCCATTTAGCCCTACCCTCTGCTTTCTATCTTTTAACCAGTTCCTGATCCACAATAGTACACTGCCTCCTATCCCATGACTCTTTAGTTTTGCCAAAGGTTTCTCATGAGGGACCTTGTCAAAGGCTTTCTGAAAGTCCAGATACACAATATCAACCGACACACCTTTGTCCACCTGTTTATTCACTCCTTCAAAAAAACATAACAGATTAGTAAGACAAGATCTTCCTTGTCTAAAGCCATGTTGGCTGTCTCCCATTAGGTTGTGACTATCTACATGCTGAGTAATTTTATTCTTTATGATGGTTTCTACCATTTTTCCCGGTACTGACGTCAGGCTCACCGGTCTGTAGTTTCCCGGATCACCCCTGGAACCTTTTTTAAAAATTGGGGTTACATTGGCGATCCTCCAATCTTCAGGTATTAGAGATGATTTTAATGATAGTTCACAGATTACTGATAGCAGTTCTGCAATCTCATATTTCAGTTCTTTCAACACCCTTGGATGTATACCATCCGGCCCAGGTGATTTGCTACTCTTCAGTTTATCTAATAGTTGTAAGACATCTTCCTGATGTATCGATATTTCCTTCAATTCTTCCGCACCTTTAAATACCACTTCAGTCATGGGTAACATCCCTACATCTTCCTCAGTAAAGACCGAAGCAAAGAATTCATTCAGTCTCTCCGCTATCGCCTTGTCGCCTCTTAGTGCTCCTTTAACCCCTTTATCATCTAATGGACCAACTGACTCTCTCACAGGTTTTTTTGCTACGAATGTACTTGAAAAGGTCTTTATTTCGCGTTTTTGCTTCCGCAGCAAGCTTCTTCTCAAATTCTCTCTTTGCCTGCCTTATCAATGCCTTGCATTTGACTTGCCAGTGTTTGTGCTGTTTCCAGGTTTCGTCGTTTGGCTCTTTTTCCATTTCCTGAAAGATGCTTTTTTGGCAACAACAGCCTCTCTGACCGCACCTTTAAACCATGCTGGCAGTTTTTTGGACTTCCTTCCACTTTTCTTAAAGCGTGGAATACAGCTGGTCTGGGCTTCCAAGATAGTATTTTTCAACAACACCCAAGCTTGATGTACGTCTTTAACCTTCGCAACTGCTCCTTTTAGTTTTTTCTTAACTGTGTTTCTCATTTTATCATAGTCTCCCTTTCGAAAGTTAAAAGGTAGTACTGTAGATTTCCTTACTATCCCTCCTCCACTAATTAAATCAAAGGCGATCATGCTATGATCACTATTGCCAATTGGCCCCAACACCCTTATCTCTTGCACTAGATCTGGTGTTCCACTAAGGACTAGGTCTAATATGGCTTCCCCTCTGGTTGGTTCATGAACCAGCTGCTCCAAGAAGCAGTCATTTATTTCATCTAGGATCTTTATCTCCCTAGCATGTCCTGACGTGACACTGACCCAGTCGATACCGGAGTAATTGAAATCACCCATTATTATTACTGCGCTGTAACTTTTGTTAGCTTCCTTGATTTCTTTGAGCATTTCATCATCCATTTGGTCATTCTGGCCAGGTGCTCAATAGTACACCCCCACTGCCATTGCCTTCCCCCTTTTATATGGAATTTCAATCCATATAGATTCTACAGCAGATTTTGTTTCCTGCAAAACTTTAATCCTTTCTGAGTCAATGCCCTCTCTAACATAGAGCGCAACCCCTCCACCAATTTGATCAGCTCTATCATTACGATATAGTTTGTACGCAGGTATCATAGTGTCCCACTGGTTGTCCTCCTTCCACCATGTCTCTGATATTCCAATCATATCTAACCTTTCATTTAGTGCTATATATTCTAACTCTCCCATCTTATTCTTTAGACTTCTAGCATTTGCATACAAGCATTTTAGAGAATGTATTTTATTCATGTTAATTTGGCTATTGTTAGACATGGGTAAATTGGGATCTTTAAGCTCTGTCTGCTCCATACTCGAGGGCATTTGGGCTATTTTACTCTTTTGTGGAACCTCTCTGCTTTTGGTAGTATCCTTCAAGGATACATTCTTCCGAACCATCTGCTCTTGGGTGAATGTCGGCTTTCCCCTAATATCTAGTTTAAAAGCTGCTCTATCTCCTTTTAAAGGTTAATGCCAGCAGCCTGGTTCCATCCCGGTTAACGTTGGACCGCCTGCTCGCTTTGGGGGTGGTGGTGCCTGTTCCAGATTCCGATCTCGGTGCGGGTCGGTATTCTATTTATTTCGTGGTGCCAAAGAAGGACGGGTCCCTCCGCCCTATCCTGGATCTCAAAGGTGTGAATCGTTGTCTTCGGGTGCCTCATTTTCGCATGGAAACTCTAAGATCCGTCTTAGTTGCGGTGCGTCAGGGAGAATTCCTAACGTCTCTCAATCTTTCGGAGGCCTACTTGCATATTCCGATCAGGGCGGCTCATCAAAGGTTTCTAAGGTTCGCCTTTCCTTGGGGTCATTACCAGTTTCAAGCGCTGCCGTTCGGCCTGGCCATAGCGCCACGCGTTTTCACCAAGGTCATGGTGGTGGTAGCGGCGGTGTTGCGGAAGGAAGGTGTTCTAGTTCACCCTTATCTCGACGATTGGTTAATTCGAGCAAAGACGGAGAGGGAGAGCTTGCAAGCCACGGGCAGAGTGATAGCTCTACTGTAGAGCCTCGGTTGGGTAGTAAACGAGAAGAAGAGCCATTTAGTGCCGACTCAGTCCCTCGAATATCTCGGGGTTCGCTTCGATACGGCGAAAGGTTTAGTGTTTCTGCCAGACCGCCGAGCACGAGCTTTGCACCTTCTGGTTCGCAAATTTTTGGCGTTCCCGGCGCCGTCAGCTTGGTGGTACCTTCGCGTCTTGGGAACGATGGCGGCGACTCTGGATGTAGTTCCCTGGACCAGGTTTCATATGCATCCGCTGCAAAGAGCCCTTTTGCGTCGTTGGTCGAACCAAACGGATTTGCTGAGCAGGCGGCTGCCTTGTCCGAGGCGAGTACGGCAGTCGTTACGATGGTGGCTGAGCTCGAAGGCGTTGCAGGCGGGAGTTCCTATAGAGCAGCCGCTCTGGATGCCTGTGATAACGGATGCGAGCCTGGCGGGCTGGGGAGCTCATTGCGACAGTCGCTTCGCGCAAGGGGCTTGGTCAGCTCTGGAAGCCTCTTGGTCGATCAACCGCTTCGAGCTGCGAGCGGTGATGCGGGCGAGCAGGCGTTCGAATCTTCGGTGACAGGCCGGGCAGTGCGGATTCTCTCAGACAACTCGGCGACCGTTGCATACCTCAACCGTCAGGGCGGCAAGGGAAGCAGAGCCATGGAAGAAGAGTCCGACATGCTGTTCCAGTGGGTGGAAACTCGGCTGCTAGCCATTTCCGCGGTGCATATTGCTGGGAAGGAGAATGTGATGGCGGATTTCCTCAGCAGAGTGCAGGTGGATGCCGGGGAGTGGGAGCTCCACCCGCAAGTGTACGCTCAAATAGTCCGAAGATGGGGGCCTCCGGTCCTGGATCTCATGGCGACCTTTCAGTCTGCCAAAACCACTCGGTTCTTCAGCAGACGAAAGGGAGCGCATGTCAGAGGGCATAGACGCTCTCATTCGGCCTTGGCCGGACTCTGGGCTCCTTTACGTCTTTCCTCCGTGGGCGTTGATCGGTCAGGTGATTCAACGCTTAGAGGCGCATCGGGGGAACGTTCTTCTAGTGGCACCGGATTGGCCCAGACGTCCGTGGTATGCAGATCTGGTTCGGCTTCTCGACGGCGTACCGTGGCGGCTGCCACCCTTGGTGGATCTATTGCTACAGGGCCCGCTACGGATGCTGCAGGTGGATCGATTCTCGCTTACGGTATGGCCATTGAAAGGGCTAGGTTGAGGCGGAAAGGTTATTCTTCAGTAGTCATTGCCACTCTTCTTCGGGCGAGGAAAGCTTCTACTTCGCTCATGTATGTGCGCGTATGGCGAATTTTTGAAGATTGGTGTTCGCAGCACGATATTCGGGCCGTGACGGCCTCACTGCCAGCCATTCTGTTTTTTGCAAGACGGTTTTGACAAGGGTCTTGCTGCCAGTTCTCTGAAAGTACAATTGGCGGCCCTAGCGTGTTACAGAGGTAAGGTCTTGGGGGTTCCCCTGGGGGCTCACGCGGATGTGCAACATTTTCTGAGGGCTGTGTTCCGGCTGCGGCCCTTGCGCAGGGTAACAATTCCTCCGTGGGATTTGAATCTGGTCTTACAAGCTTTGGTCCAGAAGCCTTTTGAACCTCTTCGCCTGGCGTCCGTGAAGGATCTCACGTTAAAGACTGTGTTTTTAGTGGCCATCTGTTCGGCTCGACAGATTTCGGAGTTGCAGGCGCATTCGTGTCGAGAGCCGTTCTTATCGTTCTCTAGGGACAGAGTAGTCTTGAGGCCAGTTCCTTCCTTCCTTCCTTCCTAAGGTGGTCTCTCCTTTTCATTTGAATCAGGCCGTTTTTCTCCCGGTCTTTAACTCCCCGGGGACGGGCGCGTCAGACGACGGGTTGCATCGGCTAGATGTTCGGCGGGTGCTCCGCCGATACCTGAGAGCTACCGAGTCTTTCCGTAAGACGGACTGTATGTTCATCCTGTTTGGTGGTAAGCGGAAAGGAGAAGCGGCAGCGAAGTCTTCCATTGCCATATGGATTAAGGAGGCAATTGCGTCGGCGTATATTCTGCATGGCCTTGCGGTTCCTTTGGGCTTGCGGGCCCATTCCACTAGGGCGCAGGCAACGTCGTGGGTGGAGCACAGTTTGGTTCCGCCAGTGGACATTTGCAGGGCGGCTACTTGGTCGTCGCTCCATGCCTTCAGTAAGCATTATCGGCTGGATGTCCTGGCATCCAAGGATTCTTGCTTTGGTTCAGCTGTTTTGCGCGCCGGTTAGATTGGTCCCTCCCATTAATTACTGCTTTTACATCCCTGATGTGGAGGACTAAACTGGAGGACCGCTCAGGAAATAGAAATTACACTTACCTGGTAATTGTAGTTCCTGGAGGGTCCAGTTTAGTCCTCATTCCCTCCCGAGAGATTCACCTTTTTTTTCATTCGGCGCGCTAATGCGGTGTTAGAGAGAATTGGTTAAGCGATTTTTCTGTGGTCCTCGAATTTGGGGGTCTTCCGCTCTCTTTTGATCGCTTGTATCTTCTTTTGAAGGTGCGGCAGTGCCTCTCCTTTGGCTCAGTTGTCGAAGTGGACGCAATGTGCAGAGTTACGGCTCCCTCGTTTGGGGAAGGAGTTGAGTTATTTGGGGAGGGGTACATTTCTGTTATAGATAAATATTTCTCTTTTGAGTTTGCTTTGTTAACAGTTCACTGGGGGGCTGATGGGAGCTCCAGCAGTATACATCCTGACAGGGGAAAGATTTGATTGGTCCAGTCTCCTTGCTGCAGGAGGAGGTGCACTACCCTGATGTGGAGAACTAAACTGGATCCTCCAGGAACTACAATTACCAGGTAAGTGTAATTTCTATTTTAAAATGACTGGTTGTGAATACAGTATTAAGATTACAGCAAAAGGCTGAACTGTAATCATTTGAGAAGAAAATTAGGCAAGCAGAGGTGCATAACGAGTTCATCATTTCAGAGAGGGACAGTATCCTTTTAAAAGATGCATTTCTTCAATAACAAATTGCACAGATAGGTACATTGAACAACAAATGTGAATTTTCAAGAAATACTCATTGGAGTTTATTGCATGGAATAAATATGCAAGGGCTATCTTTAAAAGATAATCAGAGAGATGACTTGTTAGCATGGGCTTCTGACTCATCTGATCCTGAAAGTGCCAATTCATGCTGTTGTTCCACTGCAAAACAGATATTTGACAAGTAAAATCTTTCATTGCCCCATAACAACCAGGAATACATGAAGTTTCCTGATGTTGGCAATGGATGTGGATGTGGACTTTGTTCGCAGATGTTGGATTATGATATGTCCTAAAGAAGGGATCCTAGTTACTCTAAAGCCATAATTTAAAAAAGAAAAATCTCAATTTGGAATCCTGGATGCCTAGATTGTTCGAAGTGAAGTAGATGGAGGGTAATTTTATAACTGGGTGCCTAGTTTTAGTTGTGTTCTGGATGCCTATCTTAAACCAATTTTATGAAGAAAAGCAATAGTCTACTTTTCTTTATAAAATAATAGTGTAAGTGGCCAAAAACACACATTAAGTCAAGGTACAAGCACTTACAGCCCTAGACTTGGTGTAAATGCCTGCACCTAGATTTCTAAAGAATACACGTAAGCTATAGTATTTTATAACTTATTTGCATAAATTTGCACTCTGCCCAAGCTCTGCCCCTGTGCATGCCCACATTGAAAGTATGTGCCATTGGGAAATAGGGAATAGCTAAAGTATGCACATAAAAACTCATTCATGCACAATTCATTTAAAGTGCATAACTTACACGTACCAATAGCGCATAACTTAATGTGGATCTTTATAAAATTACCTTCATTGTTGTACATATTATCGGTTATGTTGCATGGAATTAGTTATTAATATTTGCCTAAGCACAATGTGTGCAAAGACAAACACCTGGATGAGAATAAAATCTTGAAAAGGAAACTATAAGAATACTGATAGAATGATTGATTCAGATGGATTTCCCATCCACTTTTTAGTAAAATTTTCAGGGTGAACACAGAGCACCACTTTGGAAGAATTCTGTATAAGTACAAGTCCATTGGTTAGCTCGCACAAAAAGCTCCTTCTGTCCATATCAATTGTGTAAAGTCAGTTGTGTGTGTAGGATAGTGGAGAGGAGCTTGAATTTCACTAACTTGTCTGGCTGAAGTTAGAGATACTTAAAGTAGAGATCTGTAGGTGAAGTATTTTAAGAAACCTGACTCTGTGGCTCGAAAGGTGCTTCAATTAGTTACACTCGACACCATATTAAGGTCCCACGAAGCAAGCTATAAACAAATGGAAGTATGAGATAAGCGGGAACATCTAAATCTATTTATTACAAATCAGATCATGGAAAGCTGTAATGGTGGACAGATAAAAATGTACCAGATTAGTCTTTAGGCTCCTTTCCGTTTGCTTCAAAACTACTTGAATGAGCGGTTCATCGCTGCTGTCTTGACTTTCTTTTCTCTCAAGACCTGGACCCACTGCAATCTGGCTTTAGTTCTGTACACAGAAACAGTTCTTGCCAAAGTCTCCAGCTACTTGTTCCTCACCAAATCCAAAAGCCTCTACTCAGTGGTGGATTGGACCGGTTAGACCTGGTTCACACAATCTGGTTCCTGCCACGGCCTGTGTTCGCTGAACCAAGCCGAACATGGCATGGAAACGCTGGCACTGCAGTAGTGGGGCCCCCCAGCCTGACAAAGTTTGATGGCAGCAGGGGATCGTGGCATCGGGAGAAGCCCCCAAAGCCGTCAAACATTGTCAGGCGGGGGATTGGGCCACAGGGCAACGGCTGGGTTGCTGCACCTCAGTGGAAGGCAGCGGCCCAAGCATATGACCACTGCAATGCCTCCAACCGACCATCACGACCAGCAACCCGACCGTCACGCATGTGGGAGGGCTGGGACTGAACCGGTTCTTAGTTGGTTTGGATCCCACCACTGCCTCTACTCGATTCTCATCCATCTTGACCTTCCTGCTGCCTTTGACACTGTTGATGACCATCTACTCCTTGATACCTTGTCCTCGCTTGGATTTAAGGGCTCTGTTCTGTTCTGATTTTCTTCATCTCTCCCATCACACTTTTAGTGTGTGTTCTGGTAGTTCCTCCTCTACCACCATCCCCCTCTCAGTTGGTGTATCTCTCCTTTTCTCTCTCTACACTCGGTCCCTTGGTGCACTGATTTCCTCCCATGGTTTTCAGTAGCATCTTTATGCTGACAATCTCAGATCTATTTTTCTGTGCCTGAAATCTCTCCAGGAATTCAGGTCCGGACCTCTGCCTTCTTATCCGACATTGCTGTCTGGATGTTTCACTGCCATCTGAAACTGAACATGGCCAAAACCGAGGTCCTTATCTTTCCCCCCTAAACCCACCTCCCCCTTTCCTCCCCTTTCTAGTTCTGTGATTAACACTACACTCTTCCCTGCTTCCTCAGCTCGAACCTTAGGGTCATTTTCGACTCTCTTTCTCTGCACACATCTAACAGACAGCTAAAACCTGTAGCTTCTTTCCCTACAACATTGGCAAAATTCATCCCTTCATTTCTACACATACTACTAAGACACTTATCCGCTCTTTAGTCACCTCCCATCTAGACTATTGCAACCTCCTCCTTGCTGGTCTCCCTCTGAATCATCTCTCTCCCCTTCAATCTGTTCAAAACTCAACTGCGCCGCTAATCTTCCGCCAGCTTCGATATACTTATTGTCACAAGCACAACGCCCGAAGCCACTTGCCTGCTGACCTTTCCTGCCAGGGCCTAAGCACATTTATATGATAGACTTGTCTGCATCGCGAACTACTCTCCACCTCATAAGTTACTGGGCCTACTTGTCTGATCACTTTCCACGGTCCCTTCCATTGGGCCTCAAATTATGGTGTAGCTGCTGCCACCATTACCAGGACTTTCTCCCCCTGGACTAACTGACGAGGTTTTGCCCTCTGGTCATATCGCTCTTTTTGGCGAGTTTGACTGGCTTGTAAATTCTCTTTAGCAGCCCGGGAAGTCCTATTTAACCGCCCCCTTAAGTCTCGTAGAAAGTGTGGGACTTCCATAACTTCCCTCTCTGGCTCTATCCATTGCTCCCTTAAGATGTCAAGGATTCCTCGAGGTGCTCGTCCATACATTAATTCATAGGGAGACACGCCTAAAGAAGCCTGTGTCCGCTCCCTACAGGCGTAAAGCACGAAAGGTAGCAATACATCCCAGTCTGTCACATTCCCATCTAATCCTCATCTTAGCATCTGTTTTAGTGTTTGATTTAACCTCTCTACCAGACCATTAGACTGGGGGTGATAGGCAGCCGTTTTCACGTGCTGAATCCCAAAAGCATCCCAAACCTGGGCCAAATATTTGGACATAAAGTTGGTCCCACGATCTGTTAACACTTCCCGAGGAGAACCCACCTCACAAAACAGTTTCACTACCTCTAACGCAACTGTTTTGGCAGTGATATTACGCAAAGGGACTGCCCATGGGAATCTGGAGGCCTGATCCACCATGACTAAAATATATTGAAAACCCCGAGGTGTTTTAACCAAGGGCCCAACTATATCCATGGCAATCCGTCCAATGGGATCAGATATTGTGGGGGTCGGAATCATGGGTACTACTGGTGGCCGGGTAGCTGTGACCCGCTGACATGAGGGGCAAGTATCACAAAACCGTGAGGTTTCCTTAAAGACCCCGGGCCAGTAGAAGCATGCAAGGATCTGATCCAGTGTCCCTTGTACCCCTTTATGGCCACCCACCGGATGGTCATGGGCAAGCCTTAAGACTAACCCCTTGAAAGCCGCAGGCACCACCAGCTGTTTACGGACTGTCCCTGTCTGGGGATTGTGACTTTCCCTGTATAATATCTCTCTGTCTAACAGAAATCTTGGAAAGGTATCTCGCACCATTTGTGCATATTCAAATGCCCGTGTGAGTGCTGGGTCTGCCCGTTGTTCCTTTGGAAAGGTTGGAAACTTCTCAACCAACTCCGCAGGCACCCAAGGTAACCCTTGGCCTATCAGTATCCCAGCCCTCCCCTGGGCCCGCCATCGCTTCTCGCGGCGTTTCGCAGCTTTCCCCTTCTTAATCTTAGAGGACGGGGAAACCACCAGGTCATCATGTGAGGGCAAAACCTTTAGGGAACCCTCTGGGGACCCGTCTCTTTGGTCACTGGCCAAAGCCTGGGACCGGGTAGACACAAAGCCAACCTTCTGTTTAACCTGGAGATCTCCTCCCGGGGACTTTTCAGTTGGTTTTCTGTGATTCCCAAACAAAGGGCCAGGGACCACTGTCACCATCCCTCCTGCCTTTTGCTCAAGGCCTTTCTCTAGCCCTTTCCTAAACTGGGGCCAATCCCTTCCTAACACTAGGTTGTGGGGAAGCTTTGGTACCACAGCCACGGGAATACATTTTTGCATCCCTAACCCTTTTATCTCCAATGTATACATGGGGTAACAAGAGGCAGCCCCGTGGATGCAACGGATCTGGACATGACCTTCTGGTCTCCTCTGGACATACTTTGCTTGGGCCTCAATGGGCTGCCAAAGCTTCTGGGATACCATACTTTGGTCAGCCCCAGAGTCAAGCAAAGCATTGGTAGGGATCCCCTGTATAATCACACTTAGGAGAAAACCCTCTCCAAGAGGCTTCACACTTGTACCAACCAACCCAGTACAAGCCTTGCATCCTCTTTGTAAGTGTCCCATCTCCCCACAATGAAAACACTTCTTTTTAGGCCACTTTTCCTGCTGAGCAGGCACATAAGTTTTCACAAAGCTTGTTTTATCTCCCTGTTTCATTTCTGATGAACCAAAACTGGCTTCAGCCTTCACTTTTGGCGCGCCCCCTTTTGGCTGATGCGCTAACTCAGCTTCCATGTAGCGCTCAGTTAACAGAGTTGCCTCCTTTGTGCTCTGGCAGTTTTGTTGAATCAGAAATGATTGTTTTTCCCTTGGCACTGATGCCATAAACTGCTCCAATACTATCACATCTAATACCATATCCATATTTTTTCCATTTGGGGTCAGCCACTTTAATGCCAGGCCCCAAATCCTTTGGCTTAATGCCTTTGGAGTTTCTCCAGCCTTAAGGGCTGTGGCTCTGAACATCCTGTGGTATACACTTTTTGTCAACCCCAAACGGTCTCTAATAGCCGTTTTTACAGTATCATAGTCCAAGGCTTGGGCAGCTGGAATAGCCCTATATGCAGCCAGTGCTTCCCCTGTTAAAGAGGTCGCTAAACGCACTGCCCATTGGCTAGCTGGCCATCCCACAGCTTGTGCTACTCTTTCAAATGATTCTAAAAGGTCATCTATATCGTCCTCAGATGAAAGCTTGCCAAAATTAAAGGCCCCACTTGGGGTGGGCCTACCAGCCTGTCCATTTGAAGAACTGATGGTCCCGCTGGTACCGGCTCTCCTCCAGTTTCTTGCCTTTTGGATGCAACCAGGGCAGCCACTAAGTCCAAGACAGGTTGCTGTTGCTCCCTGATAGCTGCAACTGCTCTCTCCTGAGCTTGCTGTGCCAACTCTTGCTGGTGCTGGAACTGCGCTGCCATCCATTGAATTAACTCCTTGGACTCCATCTTCAAGGATACCTGCAAGAAAAACACATGACACCAAGGGCGGCACCACTTAACAGCCTCCTTGTCCCCTTTGCCTCAAAAGCATTCACTATATATATTTTTTTTCTTTATCCGAGCCAACCCCCACCTGGGTATGCTTTACCTGACTCAGGTGTTGACTCTTGCTGCCAAAGGGTTGTCTTTATGATGCTTCACGGCTGGCCTGCTCTGCCCTCCAGCTGACTCCACCGGTGAATCCACCTGAAGCTCCAGAAGTCGTCCGTGCTGTGTACCTTATTACTGTATATCCTTTGTATATCCTAAAGGCAAAATCTGAACAACTATGCCACTGTCACAAGCACAACGCCCGAAGCCACTTGCCTCTAGTGGTCGAGGGGCATGGTGGTTGAGGGTTCCTTCTTCTATCAGCTCTTAGCAGCCTATTTCTTTGTGTTGGCTTCTGGGAAGTGTAGTACTGCTAAAATATGTTGGTGCTTTAAGTAGAAGGTTTGTAGTTGAGGTAACCGAGGGTAAGGCTTGTAACAGAAAGTTTATTTCCATAACACAAAGCACAGCAGGTTCAAGGTATCATTTACAGGATTATAACTGTAGGATTTGCTTAAGGTACAGCAAATACTGGCAAACAAACCAAAAGAACCCAGAAATGACTTTTTAAAGACCTCTTACTTGCAGAAGCAATTGCCTTTAGAAACTAGGCTGCCACTTTCCTTTTTAGTCCTTGTTAATCAGAGCATAAAGAAAAATTCAAGCTTAATTCTTCCACAGCAGTTTGGTTTCTGCCAGCCTCAAAAACCTCTCTAGGCTGCATTTCTACGTGAAACCAAACTTAGCACAAAACAAACATTCCAAGCTGTTATCACAACTCTTAGCAGGCTTTTCATAAAGGAGAGGAGCAAGCAAAAACTCTTATAGCAGCTAACTTGGCTTTTCTTGCCGTTGCACAGTTCAAACACAGGTGACAAACAAGCATGAATCAGAGCTTCCTGATCAGGCTTACGTTGCAGTAAGTTTCCCTTTTAAAACAGACAGGAATTTACCTCCACACTGCTTGTGCCATATGGTTAACTTCCAAGGAGAATTACTTCTTTCAGGGCTAGCTTTTTCTCAAGACCTCTTGTCTAGAGCTTGGCATAGAGAGCAATCCATAAAGCAATCTTCTTCCCCCAACTGCGACACTGGTTCTCCCAACTGCATGGGTTCTGACTCACCGACCTGGTCAGACTGCTCAGCTGACAACCTCTCTGGTGGTCTGAAAGCTTCTCCACTTCCTGGTCCCCACCTCTGTTGCCAACCTGTTGCAGGGAATTCAGCTCTCTCAGCTCTGGGTAGCTCAGCTCTTCTCCAAGAATCAACTCCTCCTCTCTGCTTCTGTCTCAGCTGCTCTCCCGGCTGCTCTCCTGCTCGTCTCTCTCCTCTCTGCATAATCTAATCCAGGCTTATACCTCCAGGGTCTTAACCCCACCTCTTTCTTTCCCAGGTGTTGGTAATCCCCCTGCCTTCAGATATTAGAATAATCAGTGCACTTGTTAAAGTAAGGGCTTTGGTCCTCGTGCTTGCAATCCCTCTTTCTTACTTTATCAGTCATTGGCTGAAACCTGTTCCAGCTGGGGGGGGTTTGTCTTTGAAACCTGGCTGTGGCTTTCTCTCCCTGCACTCCTAGAAGGGGACCCTTAACTAGGGTGAATTCGTTATGCTTCTCACCTCCCCCACTCTCAGGATAGCTGACTTTGCCACATTATATAACCCCTCTTCTCAAGTTGCTTCACTGGCTCCATATTTGTTTCCGTATCCAGTTTAAACTTCTGTTGTTGTTGTTGTTAAGTGCCGTTGAGTCAGAGTCGACTCATGGCGACCCTCTGGATAGCTATCCGAAATTGTGTTCGGTCTTCAGTCAGGCGGCTCATTGTTGACAGACTGGTACCCGTAGCTGCTGTTATTGTATTGATCCATCTCATTGCTGGCCTTCCTCTTTTGCGTTGACCTTCTATCTTGCCAAGCATGATGTCTTTCTCTAATGATCTCTCTCTTTGCATGATGTGTCCAAAGTATGACAGTCGAAGTCTTGTCATCTGAGCGTCTAAAGAAAGCTTAGGTTTGATCTCCTCTACTACCGACTGGTTTGTTCTTCGGGCAGTCCATGGTAAACACAGTATTCACCGCCAGCACCATAATTCAAAGGCATCAATTTTCTTTCTGTCTATCTTTTTCACTGTCCAGCTTTTACATCCATATGATGTTATTGAAAATACCATGGCTTGAACAAGTCAAATCTTTGTATGGAGAGAGACATCTCTGCTCTTGAGAATCTTATCTAGGTCTTTCATAGCCATTCTGTCAAGAGCAATACGTCGTCTGATTTCTTGACTGCTTGTTACTTCTTTATTGATAGTTGATCCAAGTAGGTTAAAGTTGTTCACGATTTAAATTTCTTCTCCTTCAACGATGAACCTGTTGAATATGCCAGTTGTCATGATCTTTGTCTTCTTTACATTAAGGTGCAGGCCCATTTTGAGACTATGTTCTTTGATTGTGAGAAGCAAATGTTTCAGATCATCTTTACTTTCAGCCAGTAATGTGGTATCATCAGCATAGCGAAGGTTGTTGATGAGTCTTCCACCAATCTTCACCCCTCTGTGGTCTTCATACAATCCTGCTTCTCTGATGATTTGTTCTGCATATAAATTAAACAGGTAGGGGGAACGTATGCAGCCTTGTCTTACACCTTTGCTTATTTTAAACCATTCTGTTTCTCCTTGTTCCGTTCGAACTGTTGCTTCTTGATCAATGTACAGATTGTGCAAGAGTACGATCAGGTGTTCTGGTATACCCATGCTTCTTAATGTGGCCCAGAGTTTCTCATGGTTTACACAGACAAAAGCTTTGCCATAGTCAATAAAGCACAAATAAATATTCTTTTGGTATTCTTTAGTCTTTTCAAGGATCCATCTCACATCCGCAGTGATGTCTCTCATTCCTCACCTTTTCCTGAACCCTGCTTGCACTTCAGGTAGTTCTTGTTCCAAGTATGGTAGTAGTCTCTTTTGAATAATCTTCAGTAGAATCTTGCTGGCATGTGGGATCAGAACGATTGTGCGATAATTTCCACAGTCAGTTGGATCACCTTTCTCTAGTATTGGTATAAACACAGATCTTTTCCAGTCGGTTGGCCATGATGTTGTCTTCCATATTTCTTGGCAGAGCCTTGTAAGTACGGTAACAGCTGCATCAGATTGCTGTAATACTTCTATGGGAAGGCTATCAATGCCTGGTGCTTTGTACTTTGATAAGGCTTTCAATGCTGCTTCAACTTCTTCTTTCATCACCAATGGTTCCTGATCATAAGGTACAGGTTGAAACGGCTGTTGGTCCACTTGATCTTTATCATATAAAAACTCTGTATATTCCTTCCATCTTTTCTTGATCTTCTCAGCATCATTCAACATATGGGATAGTGTTGATGGCGGAGGATCACATTTCTGTGACAACGGCAACAATACCAAACTTAAACTGCGTGGAAGAAAGGCCCGGCAATCTACTTCTGTATCTTGCCATGAAAACCCAATGGATAATTACAACAAAACAAATTGTGCTGTAGTGCTGGAAGATGAGACCCCCAGCTCAGAAGGCACTGAACTAGCTGCTGGGGAAGAGCTGAAGACTTTTCAGAGTAAAGCCAGCATTTATGATGTGGTTGGATCAAAGCCCTCGGGACGTCTGACTGCTGATGTAGCTGCGCATGAAATGAGAGTCACAAGCTGTAAAGATGTCTTACACATTGGAACATGGAACGTACGAAGCATGAACCAAGGGAAGTTGGAGGCGGTCAAGAATGAAATGGAACGTGTACAACTTCATCTGTTGGGTGTCAGCGAACTGAAATGGACTAGCATTGGCACTTTGCATCAAATGATCACACGGTCTACTATGCTGGAAATGAAAGACAAAGAATAAATGGTGTTGCATTTATAATAAAGAAGAAACTTGCAAGAACTGTAATGAAATACAATGCAGTCAGCGAACGCTTAATCTCTTTTCGTCTACGAGGAATGCCTATCAACACACCTATAATTCAATTATATGCCCCAACAACAGCTGCAGAAGAGAATGAAATTGAAGAGTTCTATGAACAAGTACAAACTGAAATTGACAGAACATGCAAACAGGATATCCTGATAGTCATGGGTGACTGGAACGTAAAAGTTGGCAACAAAGAAGAAGACAAAGTAGTTGGAAAATATGGACTTGGCAACAGAAATGAAGCTGGAGAAAGACTGATATAATTCTGCAAGACCAACGATCTATTCATCTCAAACACCTTCTTCCAGCAACACAAGTGGCGACTGTACACATGGACTTCACCCAGTGGATTGTATAAAAATCAAATTGACTACATCTGTGGAAGTCAACGATGGAAAAGCTCTATAACATCAACAAAGACAAAACCTGGAGCTGACTGTGGTACAGATCATCAACTACTAGTATGCAAACTCAAGCTAAAGTTGAAAAAGAGCAAACCACTCACGAATGCAGCATAATATGACCTTGAGAATATACCACTGGAATTTAAAGACTGCCTGCAAAATCAATTTGCTGCTTTAGATACAAATGACAGAACTCCAGAAGAGTTATGGAATGAGATCAAGAAGGTTGTGTTGGAAGAAAGAGAGAAGTCTCTACAAAAGGTGAAAAAGAAAAAACAGCCAAAATGGATGACGGAAGAAACTCTAAAAATTGCCCAGAAACACAGAGAAGCTAAAGCCAGAGGAGAAAGAAAGACAATCACAGAACACAGAGATTTCCAACGTGCAGCAAGACAGGACAAGGAAAAGTACTACAATGACGTATGCAAGGAAATAGAAGCAGAAACTATTAGAGGAACATAAGAACATAAGATATGCCATACTGGGTTAGACCAAGGTCCATCAAGCCCAGTATTCTGTTTCCAATAGTGGCCAATCTAGGTCATAAGTACCTAGCAGTTTCCCCAAGGGACACAGGTTCCACAATGCTTGTATTGGTTCAAGCATTGATATCCTGGGTCCCTTCTTAATAATGGTTTATGGACCTTTCCTCCAGGAACTTGTCCAAACTTTTTTAAACCCAGCTACACTAACAGCCTTTACTACATCCTCCGGTAACAAATTCCAGAGTTTGATTACACGTTGAGTGAAAAAATATTTTCTTTTATTAGTCTTAAATAGTTTACCCTGTAGCTTCATTGCATGTCCCCTAGTCTTTCTATATTCTGATAAGGTAAACAATCGATCTACGTTTACCCGATCTCCAGGAACAAGCAGGAATGAGTCTTCACATATGGGTATCGTCGGTACCGACGGAGCCTGCACAGGAACGCTCCCCAGCATCCAAAAGGAAAGCTTTTGGGAGCATCCCACAGCGCCTGCGCGCTGCCTTCCCGCCTTTCCTAACCGCCTCTCTCCAGTTCTTCTTTTCCGCGGAGCCAGCAGGTCGTGTTCCTGTCACCGCTGAAGAATTTCTTTATTTTATTTTATTTCTTTGGTCGCGCATCTGCCTTCTCGACGCTGGACCGGTACCGCTGGTCTTTTCTTTCTTTATTCTAAAAAAACCCAAAAAACCTACTGTTTTCTCACTTCGGTGCATTTTCTTCTTTGGCCTTAGGCCTAGGACATTTTTCCTCATGGAAAAGCCCGCCTCTGGGTTTAAAAAAATGCACGAAGTTCAGCGGCACTATTTCTGTCACTGACACCCATGAATGGTGTCTAAAATGTTTAGGTCCTGACCACTCCATTGCGGATTGTGAGTCCTGCTCCATGATGTCTAAAAAAGGTCTACAGAATCGAGCAGCTAAGCTCAGTACCCTGTTTCCCTCGGATGCAGCTTCGGTTGCATCGACGTCTTCCAGGGCTGCTTCTTCCTCACATGGATCTCAGGTAACCAAACTTAAATCCAGCCGGTCCTCGAAGGGTAGATCTCCCTCTAAGTATCGAGATGCCTCCGGGCTTGCCCTCGAGGAATCCGCACTGGCAAAATTACCCTGGCGGGAGGCTCCGGCTTCCAAAGCTTTATCTATGGGGTTACAGGTTGACATCGATGGCTCGGCCTCGACCGATCACCTGTTGCCATGCTCTGGGGTACCGGTGGTTCCCACTGGTACCGACATCCAGACATTGGTTGTGTCAATGGATCAGAATATCCTGACCATGCAGCGTGCCATCACGGCATTCATACAAGCTGCGACGCCTTCGGTACCGCAACAAACTCCGTTGCCGGTACCGACTCCGGCACCGGTACCGACATCGGTTCCGGTGTCGGTACCGATTGCATCGACATCCGCTTCGGTGTCGACTGCAGCGGTACACTGTTCTGTGATGCCCATCGGTACCGAACCGGTACCAATCACTCCCGATGTCGATACCACCCGGTACGCGTATCGGGCTCTGCAGGAGCATCCAGACAGGCGATACTTCGATTCCTCTGAAGACTGTGATGAATCAGAGGTCTCTATCGAAGCATCGGTGATTCATCCTCAGGAGCCCTCTTCTCCAAAAAGAAGAATGTCTCCTCCAGAAGACTTGTCTTTTCAAGACTTCATTAGGGAAGTGGTCAGGGGCCTTTCCATCTCAGTGGCCCCTGAGACAGAGCCTAGAGCCAAAAAAATAGATATTTTACAATATCCTAAAGAGGCAGCCACTTTACCAATACATGAGATTCTTTATGATCACATGTTGGGCATATGGGAGACTCCTCTCACCACTTCCCCTCATTCTCGCAGGTTGGACACCATGTATCGTGTTCCTCCTTGTCCTGGCTTTCATAAGACTCAGCTTCCTCACCACTCCATTGTGGTGGAGTCTGCTATGAAGAAGATAAAGAGTACAAAAAGGCACTCTTCTGCTCCTCCAGGAAGAGAATACAGAACCTTAGATGCCTTTGGCAGGAGACTTTTCCAGGCCAGTATGCTTGTTGCCAGAATCAACTCCTATAGTCTCTATATGGGGATGTTTCTAAAAGAAGTTACAGATCACCTGCAAACTTTATCTCCTTTTATTTCAGAAGATAAAAGGGAGGAGTTCCTCACCTGGCTCAAACATGCCCAGGATATTTCCAAGTTTTCCAACCGTGCAGCCTATGACTCTTTTGAAGGTGCCAGCAGAGCCTCGGCCATTGCCATAGGTGCACGCAGAGTTGCTTGGTTACAAGC
The DNA here is from genome assembly GCA_033557465.1 of Ichthyophis bannanicus. NCBI lineage: Eukaryota > Metazoa > Chordata > Amphibia > Gymnophiona > Ichthyophiidae > Ichthyophis > Ichthyophis bannanicus. Next base: position 172,598,631 of record CM066039.1, on the reverse strand, counting down.
TTCTGATTTGGAACCTTGGGTTCAAGATGGACTAGGAAACCTTCCTTGTACAGGTGAAAACCTTTTTGGCAAAGATTGGCAAGCAAAGGCCACCCAAATGGATGCTGAAAATTCTGCTTTAGATAGACTTTCAAAGTCTACTTCTGCTCCTTTTAAGAAAAGGTTGTTCAAAAAGGGATTTTTTCCCAAAAAAGGGAAATATTATTCTGCTTATGGTCAGCAGTCATCTACTGCAGGTCGTTTTGCTACAAAGAGACAGCAACAACCGAAACAGGCCAAGCCTAAGGCTGCTAGGACTGCTACGGCCCAACAGCCTCAGCCTCCTCAGGGCCTTTGACTTACAACTAGAGAGCTTAGCCTTTCTGGCTCTAGAACATCCAGAGCCTCTCACCATTCCAAGAAGGTTGGCTTACTTTGCTCCCAGATGGGAACAAATCATAGCAGAGCAATGGACCCTCTCCATCATAAGGGAGGGGTACAAGCTTCATTTCTTAAACCTTCCTCCTCACACCATGGTGAGACAGATCAATTCTCAGACATCTCTCCTCGACCTTCTGGGTCAGGAGATTACTGCCCTTCTTGCCCAAGGGGCAATAGAAGAAGTACCCCTTCTTCAACAGGGCTCAGGGTTCTACTCCCCCTACTTTCTTATCCCAAAGAAAACAGGGGGCTTCAGACCCATATTAGATCTCAGAGAATTGAACAAGTTTCTATGCAAGGAGAAATTCAAGATGATTTCTCTCAGTACTCACCTTCCATACCTTCAGAGTCAGGATTGGCTTTGCTCTCTAGACCTCAAGGATGCGTACACCCATGTCCTCATCCATCCAACACACAGAAGGTTCCTTCGGTTCCTTTATCAAGGGAAGCACTATCAATACAGAGTGCTTCCTTCGGTCTGGCCTCTGCACCAAGGGTGTTCACAAAATGCATGGCAGTAGTAGCTGCATTTCTACTACGCACTCTAGGGATATTTGTATTCCCATATCTGGACGACTGGCTCATCCGAGCTCCATCCCAGTCAGAGGCCCAGAGTTCTCTAACCTGCACAAGCCGTATCCTTCAGTATCTGGGACTTGTAATAAACTTTCCAAAATCCCATCTCACCCCTACTCAGTCTCTAGAATTCATAGGGGCCTTGCTGGATACCACAACTGCAAGGGCCTATCTTCCCCAGGCCCGTTGCCTATGCTTGGTGCAGTTAGCCTCACAAATTCAGTTAAAATCCCATTTAACTGCTCGAGAGATGTTACACAACTTTTAGGCCACATGGCATCCACTGTGCATGTGGTTCCTTACGCTCGCCTTCACATGAGGGCAGCTCAGTGGACTCTGTCCAGCCAATGGACCCAGGCATCAGGTTGCCTGTCAGACAAAATAGCAACCTCCAGTCGCCTCTTTTGGTGCCTCCACTGGTGGCAGTCCACTCAAAATCTGTTGCTGGGGTCCCCCTTTGAACAGGAGTTACCCCAAGCAACCCTTATAACAGATGCCTCTCCAAGAGGTTGGGGAGCTCATCTTCAAGATCTCTCCACTCAAGGCATCTGGTCTCTAGAGGAGACATCTCTACATATCAACCTCTTAGAGCTAAGAGCAATTTTTCTAGCTCTCAGAGTCTTCCACACCCTGCTCAGCTACAAGACAGTCCTCATCCACACGGACAACCAAGTAGCCATGTTCTACGTGAACAAGCAGGGCGGGACTGGCTCTCTGTCGCTTTGCAATGAAGCTCTGAGATTGTGGGTCTTCGCCAGAGAGCATCAAATTCATCTCATGGCAGTGTATCTTCCAGGGGTTCAAAACTCTTGGGCAGACAGACTCAGTCGAGTTCTGCTTCCACACGAATGGTCCCTCCATGGGGACCAGATAGCCAGGATCTTTCGAATTTGGGGAACCCAAGACAGAGACCTCTTTGCAAGTCTGTGGAATGCCAAACTTCCCCGGTTCTGTTCCAGGATTCCGTGTCAGGGAGTTCAGGCCTGGGATGCCTTCCTCCTTCATTGGGGGCAAGACTTCCTCTATGCCTTTCCACCCATTCCCCTAATTCCCAAGACACTCTTCAAACTTCAGAGAGACAAGGGGTCTATGATCCTCATAGCACCACATTGGCCACGCCAAGTGTGGTACCCTCTACTTCTGTATCTCCCCCAAGCTCCTTCCCTGGACTTGGGATCTGCTCCAGACCTCCTGTCCCAGGAGGAGGGAACGTTGTGGCACCCAAATCCCCAGTCTCTTCACCGCAGAGCCTGGTTGCTGAAGGCCTAGACCTTCAAGATTTGCATCTTTCTCAGCAAGTGAGGGATATCCTTCATGCTTCCAGAAAGCCTTCCACTAGACGTTCCTATGCTTTTAAATGGAAAAGGTTTACCATTTGGTGTGCAGAGAAGGGTCTTAACCCTCTTGCAATACCTCTGAATTTTTTAGTAGAGTATTTGCTGCATTTATCCCATGCACGCCTTAAAACAAATTCAGTAAGAGTCCATTTGAGTGCTATTGCAGCATCCCTTAAACCTCTCAATGGACAGCCTATTTCCTCTCATCCTCTTATAGCAAGATTCATGAGAGGCCTTCTTTTGACTAAACCTCCCATCAGAGCACCTCCAGTGGCATGGGACTTGAATCTGGTTCTTGGCCAGCTTATGCAGCCACCTTTTGAACCCTTAGCCACTACCTCCTTGAAATTTCTTTCCTGGAAGGTTATTTTTCTCATTGCAGTCACTTCAGCTCGCCGCATCAGTGAGCTGCAAGCCTTGGTGGCTAATCCTACTTATACAAGGTTCCATCACGACAGGGTAGTCCTCAGGACTAATCCACACTTTATGCCTAAAGTGGTCTCAACTTTTCATCTGAACCAGGAGGTTTATTTACCTGTCTTTTTTCCAGGACCTCATGCTTCAAGTGCAGAGAGGAATCTTCATACCCTGGATTGTAAAAGAGCTCTTGCTTTTTACTTACAAAGGACACAGCAACATAGAAAGTCCTCTCAACTCTTTGTTGCTTTTGATCCCTCTCATTTAGGACTTCCAGTCTCTAAGAGAACTCTGTCCAATTGGATTGCTCAGTGTATTTCTTTCGCCTACCAGAGCAAGAACCTTTCTCTGGAGGGCCATGTCACAGCTCACAATGTGAGGGCCATGGCAGCCTCTATGGCTCATCTAAATTCTGTGTCCATCGACCAGATCTGTCGAGCGGCCACCTGGGCCTCGGTTCATACTTTCACAGTCCATTACTGCTTGGACAAGGACTCCCGCCGGGATGCCTTGTTTGGTCAGGCTGTTCTCAAACACCTGTTCCATACCTAACCAACTCCTACGCTCCATCCCTGGCTGGATGCCTGAGATTCATGGATGGAGGTAGAGCCCTTCCCAGGGACTCACAACCTGGGTGATCTCCCAGGCATCTCTAGCTGGGGAGTCCCCATATGTGAAGACTCATTCCTGCTTGTTCCTGGAGATAGCACAGTTACTTACCTGTAACAGGTGATCTCTGGGAACAGCAGGAATAAGTCTTCACAACCCACCCACCTCCCCTAGGAGTTGTATCTCTCTATCTTTCTTTCCTTTCCTCACTCTCTCTTTGTCTCAGCTTTAAAACTCAAACTGGAGAGAGGCGGTTAGGAAAAGCGGGAAGGCAGCGCGCAGGCGCTGTGGGATGCTCCCAAAAGCTTTCCTTTTGGACGCTGGGGAGCGTTCCCGCGCAGGCTCCGTCGGTACCGACGATACCGATATGTGAAGACTTATTCCTGCTGTTCCCAGAGATCACCTGTTACAGTAACTGTGCTTTCCACTCCGTTCATTAATTTATAGACTTCTATCATATCTCCCCTCAGCCGTCTCTTTTCCAGGTTAAGGAGCCCTAACCTTTTTAGCCTTTCTTCATAGGAGTATCCTTCCATCCCCTTTACCATTTTGGTGGCTCTTCTCTGAACCTTTTCCAAAATCGCTATATCCTTTTTAAGATACGGCGACCAGAATTGCACACAATATTCAAGGTGCGGTCTCACCATGGAAAGATATAGAGGCATTATAATATCTTTTATTTTCCATTCCTTTCCTTATCATACCTAGCATTCTATTTGCTCTCTTGGCCGCTGCTGCACACTGGGCCGAGGGTTTTAACATGGTATCCACAATGACGCCTAAATCTTTTTCCTGGGTGGTGGTTCCTAATGTGGAACCTTGCATCGTGTAACCATAGTTTGGGTTGTTCTTCCCTAGGTGCATAACCTTGCACTTGTCCACATTAAATTTCATCTGCCATTTTGATGCCCAGTCTTCCAATTTATCAAGATCCTCTTGCAATTTTCCACAATCCTCTTGGGTTTTAACAACTTTAAATAGTTTTGTTTCATCTGCAAATTTGATAACCTCACTCGTTATTCCACTTTCCAGGTCATTTATGAATATGTCAAAAAGCAGCGGACCCAGCACAGATCCCTGGGGTACACCACTATTCACCTTTCTCCATTGGGAAAATTGGCCATTTAGCCCTACCCTCTGCTTTCTATCTTTTAAATAGTTCCTGATACACAATAGTACACTGCCTCCTATCCCATGACTCTTTAGTTTTGCCAAATGTCTCTCATGAGGGACCTTGTCAAAGGCTTTCTGAAAGTCCAGATACACAATATCAACCGACTCACCTTTGTCCACCTGTTTATTCACACCTTCAAAAAAACATAACAGATTAGTAAGACAAGATCTTCCTTGTCTAAAGCCATGTTGGCTGTCTCCCATTAGGTCATGACTATCTACATGCTGAGTAATTTTATTCTTTATGATGGTTTCTACCATTTTTCCCAGTACTGACGTCAGGCTCACCGGTCTGTAGTTTCCCGGATCACCCCTGGAACCCTTTTTAAAAATTGGTGTTACATTGGCGATCCTCCAATCTTCAGGTATTAGAGATGATTTTAATGATAGTTCACAGATTACTAATAGCAGGTCTGCTATCTCATATTTCTGTTCTTTCAACTCCCTTGGATGTATACCATCCGGCCCAGGTGATTTGCTACTCTTCAGTTTATCTAATAGTTGTAATACATCTTCCCGATGTATCGATATTTCCTTCAATTCTTCCGCACCTTTAAATACCACTTCAGTCATGGGTAACATCCCTACATCTTCCTCAGTAAAGACTGAAGCAAAGAATTCATTCAGTCTCTCCGCTATCGCCTTGTCACCTCTTAGTGCTCCTTTAACCCCTTTATCATCTAATGGACCAACTGACTCTCTCACAGGTTTTTTGCTACGAATGTACTTGAAAAGGTCTTTACTTCGCGTTTTTGCTTTTGCAGCAAGCTTCTTCTCAAATTCTCCCTTTGCCTGCCTTATTAATGCCTTGCATTTGACTTGCCAGTGCTTGTGCTGTTTCCAGGTTTCGTCGTTTGGCTCTTTTTTCCATTTCCTGAAAGATGCTTTTTTGGCAACAACATCCTCTCTGACCTCACCTTTAAACCATGCTGGCAGTTTTTTGGACTTCCACTTTTCTTAAAGCGTGGAATACAGCTGGTCTGGGCTTCCAAGATAGTATTTTTCAACAACAGCCAAGCCTGATGTACGTCTTTAACCTTTGCAACTGCTCCTTTTAGTTTTTTCTTAACTGTTTTCCTCATTTTATCATAGTCTCCCTTTCGAAAGGAAGAACAAGATCGGCTTTCCTAAAGCTACGAGAGTTAAAGAAAAAGTGCCAGCCTCGAATTGGAATGTTACAAGATGCTCAAGGTTCTATGTTGAATGATGCTGAGAAGATCAAGAAAAGATGGAAGGAATATACAGAGTTTTTATATGTTAAAGATCAAGTGGACCAACAGCCGTTTCAAACTTTTACTGACCTATAAGTGCACTCATTCTGCTGCTCCTTGCTACCTTTCCTCTCTTGTCTCTCCCTACACCCCTCCTCGGAAACTCTACTCTTCTGGCAGATCCCTTTGCTCTGTGCCCTTCTCTGCCACTGCCAACTCTAGACTTTGATCTTTCCACCTTGCTGCTCCTTATGTCTGGAACAAACTACCTGAGTCTGTACGTCAGGCTGCATCTCTGGCCCTTTTCTAATCCAGGCTGAAAACTCACCTCTTCGAGGCTGCTTTTGGATCCTGATCCGCTTAGTCTCCTATGTGTTTCCTGACCATTTCCCTAGATATATCCTTGCCCTCAGCTATTGTATAGTCTGTCTTGATTAGATTGTAAGCTCTGATGAGCAAGGACCATCTTTTATATGTGACTGTACAGCACTGCGTATGCCTTGTAGTGCTATACAAATGATAAGTAGTTGTATTGGTAGTAGCTAGAGGATGAAAGATGCTACAGGTATTCCCTGTGATTCAGTTAGCATTTCACTTCCTTCATGATAGTTGTTGAGGGTATTGGAGCCATGACCTCATTTTATCTCATTTTAATCTTTGTGCTGACCCATGATCCTGTGGAAAAAAACACTGAAGGCTATGCTGGTTCGGGTGCACACATAAAGATGATATATAGTTTTGGTCATGGTCCAGGGTCTTAACGAATAGCAGTCCCTTAGTAGATGCAGTGGCAAATTGGGATATGGATTTCTATACTGTAAGTAAGAATGGTACCATATGTGGAGGCCAGAGGAGTAAGGGTTAACCCAAAAAATCTAAATGTTGTTTAAATGTTGGTAATTGCATTGAGGTGCATACGTGAAGCTTTCAGAGATATGTGACATCATATGGAATAAATGTGAAAACACACATATCAGTAAATGGTGGACAGAGAGAGGATAAAAAGGCAACTATGAGATATAAATATTCCTGCTTATTTATGAAGTGAATAAATGACCCATTTTAGGTGTCAGAAGACACAGGGAGCTAACAAGATATATTTCTTGGGAACTAAGGGGTGGAGGGAAAACCAAGCAAAAGAACCGAATGAGTGGGGGCAAAGATCAGATAACAATATAAATCTGACAAGGCCTAGATAAACATGGGCCTAAGAAAGGTCAACGGAGATGGGTATAGACATGAGTAGAATATCATTGCAAATCACACAAGGGAAAGCCCCAGACCACTGGAACAAAAATTAGCTAATTAGAGAAAAATGCCCAGAATAGCAAGTATGGTCCTGAGCAAGGGTATATAATGTGGCAGGACCAGATAAATGATGTGTTTGTCTCATGTGCAGTGAAGGCTGCATAGGGTGCAAATTCCCTGGGTTCTCTATGCTCCCAGTGTTCCCTTTCAGTACCGTACCTAGCCCTGTGCGAGTGATGCAGCCGCACAGGACGCAAAGGCTTAAGGGTGCATTTCAGCTGCCTGCTGTTGCCCTGATGCCGCCATGTTTTTTCTCTCAGTGGCGGCAGTGCAACAGCAGGCAGCCGAAATGCGCCCCCTAAGCCTTTCTGCATGTCTGGTCCCTCCTTCCTCTGACGCGACGTCAGAGCAGGGAGGGATCAGATCTGCTTAAAGTTCAGCAGCGTAGACCTGCGACTTGCAGGTTCCACATTAGGAACCACCACCCAGGAAAAAGATTTAGGTATCATCATGGATAACATGTTAAAACGATCCGCCCAGTGTGCAGCGGCGGCCAAGACAGCAAATAGAATGCTAGGTATCATAAGGAAAAGAATGGAGAATAAAACAAAGGATATTATAATGCCTCTGTATCGCTCCATGGTGTAACCGCACCTTGAATATTATGTGCAATTATGGTCGCCGTATCTTAAAAAGGATATAACGTTATTAGAAAAGGTACAGAGAAGAGTCACCAAAATAGTAAAGGGGATGGAAGGATACCCCTCTGAAGAGAGGCTAAAAAGGTTAGGGCTCTTCAACTTTGAAAAAAGATGGCTGAGGAGAGAGATGATAGAAGTCTATAAATTAATGAATGGAGTGGAACGGGTAAACGTAGATCTATTGTTTACGCCATCGAAATATAGAAAAACTAGGGGATATGCAATGAAGCTTGTGGCGCCCACTACCGCCTAGGCGGTTGCCTGGAAGTAGCGGCATGCCTTTTGTTGTCCCTTGTTATCAAGAGGATCCAGAGCCTTGGCTTCTGGGAAATGTAGTTGTGTATAATAATTGAGTCCGAGGGTTTGTAAGGCAAAAATCACAGGAATTTATTTTACTTCCCCCAAACAGAGCATTTGGTAGCTCAACGCATGTTAAACAAAAGATAGGATGCTTCTCCAACACAAAAGAAGTTTCATAACAAAGCTTTCACAGGAACTTCAGGATAGCACTGTTTCTGGCAGTTAATAACCATAGGCATGTGTTTCTTTTCAGTCTCAGTGTTTTACAATAAAGCACAAAAGATTCTTGCTCACTTTTGAGCCTGGTGTCTGCTTCATTCAAAAGTGTCCATCCTTTAAACTTAAGAACTGCTTCTTGACCAAAAGGTTAACATTCAAATCACAGCTTTAAATGTTACTGGTTCACTTTAAACACAGCTGACTTTCCCAAACCTTTGCAGCAATTAAAGTACTTGTTGGCCAGCCAATCCAGTCCTGGTTTTCCTTTCTTTAAAACTCAGAACTGCCCTTATACTACCTTCTCAGAAAAAGAGCAATCCATACAAGATTCTATGGATTCTTGGTCAGAAGAGTAAGGGTCTGTTTGCATGGCTTCATATTCCTGTTCTCTTGTCTCCTGGCTTTCCTCAGCTTGGGCAGGTGAAGGGTTAATCTCTTCTAACAAGTCTAAGGGGATTGTTTACAAAGCCGCGGTAGCGATTCGCGATCGTTATCGGAGCCGCGGCCCCATTGATTTCAATGGGGCCGCGGCTCCGATAACGATCGCGAATCGCTACCGCGGCTTTGTAAACAAGCCCCTAAGAGTGCCTTCCAACCTGAGCTGCTTCTACCCTCAGGGATCCTAGCAGAGCTGTACTGATCCTTATCTGGTAGTAAATAATTCAGAGACTCTAACAGTTTTAAATTACTCTCAGTAAAAGTTTTATGCACAGACCTTTTCAGAGCCGGTAACTTCCTGGCAGATTTCTGTAACACAGCCTTTGTACCTTGCTCCTGGTCAACAGCTTTCCCTGGTAAAGCTTTCCCATCTCCAGACCCAGCTGCACTTCTATAGCACTAGCATCCACCTGGACTGTGGCTTCCTGTACGCTGAGACCTTTGGGAATTCCCTCTGAGGCTGTCCCTGGAAGATCTCCTCCCTTCAAGCTTCCTGAAGGTTCTTTCTTCCTCCTCCTCACTGGACTCACTCCCCTCGGTTTCCCTGAAGGTCTGGTGCTCCTTTCTTTCTGCTCTCCTCGAGTGCTGTGCTTTCCTCGGCTCCTGTTTCCCGGCCTGCCGTTTCCCAGACTGCCCTCTTTCCTCTGTTCCCTGGGGTTTTAAAGAGAGTGGCTGCACTATCCCTTCCACACCTCCCCCCAGGTGTTTCCCATTACTTTCCTTGGTTGCCTTGGAGCTTGGGCGTGGCCTGCACTCAGCAACTGAATGTAGTTTTTTTACTTTTGCTGTAGTTTGACCCTCACTGCTCTCAGGGCTATCTCTCTGCTGAAAGGTAAATGTTTTTATTTCACCTAATTCTCGGGGCTCAAATGTGCTTTCGCCACCACAAGCTACAGGGTAACCTATTTAAGACTGATAAGAGAAAATATTTTTTCACTCAACGTGTAATCAAACTCTGGAATTTGGATGTAGTAAAAGCCGTTAGTGTAGCTGGGTTTAAAAAAAGGTTTGGACAAATTCCTGGAGGAAAGGTTCATAAACCATTATTAAATTGGACCCAGAATATCCACTGCTTGCCCTAATACAAGCATAGTGGAACCTGTGTCTTTTGGGGAAACTGCTAGGCACTTGTGACCTAGATTGGCCACTGTTGGAAACAGGATACTGGGCTTGATGGACCTTGGTCTTACCCACTATGGCATATCTTATGTTCCACATCGGGCACGTGTCTCCCCTCCCCATACCTCAGTCCAGCTGCTGCCTGCTCTTACCCTGCTGTCAGCGCCACCATGGAGAAAACAGAGGGCAGCAGCAGCAGGCAGCGGTTGGACGGAGGTATGGGGGGGAGGAGGAGGGAAGGGGGTGCGTGCCCAATGTGCAAGTTGCACAGGGCGCAATTCTGGCTCGGTGTGGCCCTGTTCCCCATGTGCTTCTTTTGTTGAGGGACCATGTTTTCTGGGCAGTAAAAACTGCACAGAGGTTTCTCATTGTCATGTGTGTTTTCTGACCAGTTTGTCTTGGTTAAAATTGTTCTTGTGTTGTGTGTCTGTAATACTGATTTCTTCTGTCTGGAATGCCTGTCATACATTCTCTCACTTGTTATGGAGGACAGAAGTATGTACTTTTGTTTGCTATTTCTGAGTCAGGAAGTAAGTCATATTCATAATCAAAGACCCCACCTTTACCCCGCCAACCTCCCTCAGGGTAAAGGACTTTGACCTCATAACTAAGCAAGAGGTTTGTTATCTGGGAATCACAATCGACCAACACCTGAATTGGGAGACCCACGTTCAAAATGTGTCCAAAGCAGTCTACCATAAGCTGAGAACCCTCCGGCACCTATGCCCTCTTCTCGAGCAATCAGACTACTGCACTGTATCCCAAGCCCTCATCTTCCCTTACTTAGACTACTCCAACATCATCTACCATGGTATGTCAAAGCACGCTCTCCAACCACTACAACTAGCCATGAACACAGCTGCCCGAACACTCCTAGCTGCATCCAGATATGAACACATTACCTCCCTGTTGATTCAGCTTCACTGGCTCCCCATCGCAAGCTGCCTGATTTACAAAGCCCTCCTGCTCCCTTCAAGACCCTTCACGGAATGTCTGCAACCTTGCTCACAAAACTCATACAATGTATGACAGAGACTAGAACTAGGAGATCATGTGTGGTAAACTCTCTCGTCATCTCATCAGCAATAAGGTCTTGTACCCAATCGACCAAGAATCATGCATTTTCTCTATTTGCACCAACTCGATGGAACGCCTTACCTCCAGCAATACGTGCTATCCCAGACCTGACATCCTTCAGGAAGGCACTAAAAACATATCTTTTCCAACTAGCCTACAGCCAGCCACCCTAAACAAGTACTACGAGTGTACCTTATAGCTATCACAACACTTAACTACCTCCCTCAACACTAGGATATATCTGTTCTCCTATGGCCCTCACCCAAGTTAAACTGTCCTACACAAACCCTGTTAATGTTTTAATGTTTACTGTTAAATGTTCATGTTAATACCAATTTGATGTAAATTTTGTTCCATGTAGCCTGTTACCTGTTCTATGCAAACCTGTTCTATGTAAACCAGTTACTGTTCTTGTTATATGTAAACCGCACTGATCTGAAAAAGCGCGGTATATAAAAACAAATAAGTCAGAAACATGCAGGGAGGAGTAGACATTCCTGCTGTTAGCTGTTAGGAGATCTGTACCAAGATAAGAAAAGAATGATCCTGCTTGTTTGTTGTGAGGAGAACTGGCAAGATCTGTAATGTCACTAGGCTGCTTTTTCTTTGTTCTTAGTCTGTTTGTTTCTGTAAGATAGGGAATAAATAAAGGATTCTTTTGCCAAGAAAAATCTGTGAGATAGTTATTCCAAGTACGAGCATACTGTCCTGCATGAGGGAGTTTTATTGGGAGGTGGTAAGTCCTCCACATATGTTGGTTTGTCCCTCTTTTGGATGGAGGGAGGGTCTGTTTGCGAGCCATCTGGCCCACGGTCCAACTGATTCTTTGCCCCATACACATATTTAGAGAATTTTTTTTAATATCAGCTGCTTCCTACTGGATAATGTTCCATGTTAATTAGAAGTTGCCAGGCACTTCAGTTTGCTATATCATACTGGAGCCTGGCTGCAGAAGGATGGCAAGGAGAGTTGGTTTTTGCCCAGTAGGAAGGAAGTGGAAGATAGTAAGAGAACGAAACTGTGACACAGCACCAGAATGTGTTAATAAATGCTATGTCATGGTTTAGGAGCAATTGTCACCACTAGATGCCCCGGAGAGGGGTGGCAGTGGCGACAAAGAGTGCCCCCGGAGGGCCAGCACGCTAGGCAACCACCTAGTTCGCCTAATGGTGGCACTGGCCCTATCCATGGAGAAAGTGTGCATAATACAAGGAGGAATCTAGCAAAGTTTGAGAAATGGTCTACAGTGTAACAGATAAGATTTAATACTAATAAATTCAGGGTCATGCATTTGGGATACTCAAGGGAACAGTGAAATATAAAGGGCGACATTCTGTGCATTAGTGAAGAACGGAACCTTTTGGTGATCATATCTGATGATCTTGAAGTAGTCAAACAGGTAGAAAAGGTGATGACAAAAGCCAGAAGGATCCTTGGCTGCATAGAGAGAGGAATAGCCAGCAGAAAAAAAGAGGTGATAGTGGACCCGATATTCAGCAGCGGCTAACCCTGGATATTCAATGCCAGGGCCATATTCAGCCACCAGCATTGAATATCCAGGATAGCCACAGACCTCAGAAGCTAACCAGGCAGTGGCAAAATTGAGCCATTGGCTGGTTAGTTTCCGCAGATAAAGTTAGGCTAGCATTTGCTGCACCTGACTTTACTCTTGGGTTACTAACCTGGTAGCGGCTCAACTCCATCCTAGAAGACCCACAACACGCCCCGATGCTAACCGCATAGCATCAGGGTGTGTAGCGGCAGCACCCACAGATATTCAACAGCACTAATCATATTAGTGCCGCTGAATATCCCGCTAACCGGCATTTACATGGTTTGCAGGTGTGCAAACCATGTAATGCCTTTGAATATCAGGCCCTGTGTCTCTGTAAGTCTCTAACGAGACCTTATTTGGAGTACTGTTTGTAGTGCTGGAGACTGTACCTTCTCAAAGATATAAGCTGGATGGAGCTGGACCAGTGGGCAGCTACTAAAATCAATAATCTTCATCATAAAACATGTGGAGCCCGATTCTGAAAGGGGCAAGTCCGGGCCCCATACATGTCTCTAGATAGGACGTGCACACAGAGGCCCGATTTTATAACCTCATGTAGACACGTACAGGGTGTTGTAGAATTGGTGTGTAGCCTTGGCTGGAGAGGCACGACTAACTGGCGGCCTATTGGCTCTCCTTGCACCACATGCACATGTAGGCTGTGCACACACTGCCCAGCCGCCCTGTGCACTTGTAACCCGAAAACATCCCCAACCCCATGTCCTGCAGACCACGTGCAACCGGATCCAGGAGAAGGCCCCCCAAAAAATAATGCATACATTAACATGGCTACCAGGCAGCCCAATTTCAGTGAGGCAGAGACGAGGCTGCTAGTAACCATGGTCATCGAGCAGGAGGAGATTCTCCACTCCACTGGGCAGAGGCAGCCAGCCCACACAGCAGCACTCAGGGGCTCGGAACATATCAGGACCACCCTCGCCCAGTAAGTACATCACAACAGAGGCAGACAAACCTGGAAGCAGAGAGGTGGGCAGGTGGAGCAGTACCCAAGTTGGCAAAGAGGCAAGCATGTACCAAGGTAGAGAGGGAAGGGCAAGGGAAGTCAGGATCTGCCCCAGGCAGAAAGCAGGCAAGCTGCACAGTGACAGGATAGCTCAGCACAGCACAGACAGAGCGGCCAGACAGTTGGGGCCCGGAAAACAAGGGAGAACAGGATGCATGCAGGCCCACAGTGAAGGCACAGGGGAACACAGAGACAGATGGAAGGGACATGCATAGCAGAGAGCAGTCCCAGAATGTCAGTAACATCCCCAGGTCACACACATGCCTCCTGAGGAGGCAAAATAAAAGGGCCCTGTACATGCCCCAAGGCAGGAGGCAAACCCAGGACCTCAAGCACTGTGGTTCAGAGCCAGAACCATTATGCTACAGCTGTCAGTGCTTCCCAGGCTGTAGAAAAGGAGAGAACATAGCAAGTCAGAGGGGAGGCCCAGTGTGAATGGTAAGGTCCCCAACCGGCCCTTTCCTCTCTTCTTTCGATGCCCAAATTCCCCTTGTAACCTCACTCATATACCTCAGAGTCACCCTGGATCTTGACCTCTCCTTCCACACTTACATCTCCTCCCTCGTGCGCTACTCTCACTTTTACCTTCGTCAAATCCGAGCCATCAGTCCTGTACTCTCTCCAACATCTCTCACGACTCTTCTTCTCTCTCTTGTAATTTCGCGCCTAGACTACTGGTATCCCCCACCATCAGCTTCACCATCTACAGTTAATTCAGAACACCGCTGCTTGCCTCCTCGCTCATACTCCCCATTTCAGTCACATCATGCCCTCTTTGATTCACCTGCACTGGCTCCCTCTCCCCTATCGCATTACCATCAAACTCCTAATCCTGACCGACAAGGCCCTATATCAGCACACTCCTCAGTATCTTGCAGATTCATTACATTTTCGCATTATACCTCACAACCTCCAGTCACTGCACACAAACTGCTTTGACCTCCCCTCTCCAGCCCGAGCAAACTCGACATTCTGCCTTCTTTTTTCTAGCCCCGTCACTCTGGAATTCCCTTCCTCCCCTAATCCGTCAAGAACAATCATTTCCCAAATTCAAGTCTCTCCTAAAAACCCACCTCTTCTGAACTGCCTATGACCTTCCTTTTCCAGATTCCCCTGTTTCCTCCTCCTCCCCCTCCACCTAGGCTCTTTTCCCCTTTAGTCCAGTATGTTTGTGCACTTTCCCGTCTGGCATTGTAGTTCTTTTTCTGGTTCTGGCTTTTCTTATGTATTATTGTTATTATAAACCACCCAGATGGCTTCCGATGGGTGGTCTATCAAATATTCTAATAAAGATAAAGAGGTGCAAAATGAAGCAGTCCACGCAGGAGGCAAACCCAGGACTCCAAGCACTGTGGTTTAGGGCCAGAACCATCAGGCTACAGCTGTCAGTACTCCCAAACCCTTGGAGGTGAGGTAACATATCCCTGTGCATGTACACCAAATTCAGTAACCAGCTGCTGCTCCCCCCCCCCCTCCTCAGTATGGCATGGTAGGGTGAAGTGCCACTGAGAGTAGAAGGGGACAGCACATGATGGGCATGTGCAGAGCACCAGCAAAACAACCCCAATGAGTAGGCAGGTCTGTGCTCTGGCACAGGTGAGTGATGAGGTGTGTCTCTACCCCTCAGACGTTTCCAGATCCCGTGTGACATGGAGGCCTACCATGTGCGATACTGCTCTATAGGCTGCACACACCCGTGGCTGATATAGTGTATCTGGCAGCAGCTACAGGAGGAGCAAGGTGCATGTCCTCTTTCCTCCGCTATGTCATCTAAGTCTGTTGATGAGGCTGTAGTTTCCTATAAGACTGCACTCTCCTTTGCTCTGCTCTGCTCTGGATGCTCTTGCTCTGCCCATACCATGTCCTGTGAGGCGCACTGTACCTCAACCCTGGCTGTCTTTGACTACCCATTATCTATGTTCTTGTGCCCACTCAGCTGAGTGCATTTGGCACAAATCCTGCACCCTTGCTTTCTTAATTTCAAATTCATGCTTGCCTCTTGCCAGTCAGCCATAGCACTCACCAAGCCAAACTACTATGTCCATCTGACTTACTCTTTTGCCTCTGAACCCTGCTGTCAATTTACTACACTCAACTCTCTCCTCAAGGCACCTCCAACTCTGATCCTTCCTTCCCTTTCTGCCCAAATCCTGGCCGACTACTTCCATGACAAAATCCACAAGATTACACTCCAATTCTCCATGAGATCAGCTCCATCCCCTCTTCACTCCTAACTTTTCTCCTCATCCTCTGCTACCTTTTCTTCCTTTTCCAAGATCTCTGATGAGTGAACCTCTTGTCTTCTTTCCTCCTCTAAACTCACTACCTGCTCCTCTGATTCTGTCCCCACCTATCTCCTTAATTCCATCTCCTTCAGCATCATCCCTTCCATCTCTCATATTCTCAACCTACGGCTCTCCACTGCAGTTGTTCCAGCAGCCTTCAAACATGCTGTGATCACATCTCTCCTTAAAAAACCTTCACTTGACCCTACCTGTCCTTCTAACTATCGATCTATCTCCATCCTCCCATTCATTTCTAAACTACCTGAACGTGCGGTTCACCGCTGTTGTCTTGACTTTCTCTATTCTCAAGCCCTTCAGGATCCACTGCAATTTGGTTTTCATCCTTTACATTCTACTGAAACAGGTCTTGCCAAAGTCTCCAGCGACCTGTTCCTGGCAAAATCCAAGAGTCTTTACTCAATCCTTATCCTTCTTGACCTTTCTGCTGTGTTTGACACTGATCAGTGATATGCCGCTAATTTCTTATCTAGGGACTATCAAAGGCTCTGTGCCTTATGGTGATGGGGCACTTCTTCAGATTTCACATCCACCATTCCTTTTTATGAAGGACTATAAAGTAATAAAACCACTCCCCAAAGAATATAAAAAACAAATAAATTATACATTAAGGACCATACAAAATACTGAAAGGACTTGAACAGTAATCGACCCCCATCTAGTCCCCTATCACCTTCTCTCTCTCCCCATCCAGTCCCTTATCGCATATTCTCCTCGGCCAGTAACCTATGCCTCCCCATCCATTTCCCAACATACTCTCTCTCTACCGCCCCATCTAGTCCCCTATCACATTCTCTCTTCAGCTCTACTCAGTTTCCCGCTCTCTCTCTGCTTCCCATTCCCTTGTTTCTCCCATCCCATCCCATCCCCTGTTGCCCCAGATCCTGCTCTCCTGGCCTTGCACTTTGCCACCAAAGTCCATTCCCTTCATCTCCTTTTCCCCACCTGTTCTCCCCTTCTCTCCCCCCCTCCCCATTCCCCCCCCCCATACCTTCAGCCCCCCTGCTCTCTCATCTCTGGTCTTAATTTCAGCCCATTACCCTCCCAGAACTGTCCAAGACCTTCGCTTCCATCCGTAAAACCTCCTGTGTCTCCGACCCCTGATGTTGAAGCTTTGGTGGGAGTGGTCGACTTGGATTTAATGGCAGTTACAGAAACATGGTTCACAGAAAACCATGACTGGGATGTAACTATACCTGGCTATACTTTATTCAGAAAGGACAGGGTAGGAAGAAGGGGAGGAGGAGTGGCACTATATGTAAAAAATACTATTAAAGCTTTGGAATTACAGAGCTTAAAAGGGAGAGAGGAGGCATTGTGGGTTAAACTAGAAAGAGGGAAAGAGAAATCTATTTGCATTGGTATGATATACAGACCTCCCTCACAAGAGGGTGGACAGAGAGTTAATTGAAGACATATGCTGCTAGGAAAGGGGACGTGCTACTGATAGGGGATTTCAATATGCCAGATGTTGATTGGCACATTCCTGCTGTAGTATCATCTAGAAGTAAAGAGATGTGGATTCTCCACAGGGAGAACTATTCAAGCAATTGGTAACAGACCCCACACGTGAAGGGGCCATACTGGACTTGGTGCTTACCAATGGTGAAACTGTTTCTGATGTTATAGTAGGAGATCATTTTGCATCCAGGGATCACCAGATGGTGTGGTTCAGTATTAGGACTAGGGCTGTTAGAATCTATTCAAAGGTGAGGGTCTTAGACTTTAGGAAGACTAACTTTGCCAAGATGGTCCAATACCTCAGGGAGTCGTTAGCGGGATGGGAACAGCTGGGGGATGTAGAAAAACAGTGGGTAAAACTGAAAGGAGATATTTTAAGGGCAACCAACCTTTTTGTTAAAATGGTAAAAAAAGGAAAAGGAGACCGCTATGGCTTTCGAAAGAGGTAGCTGAAAAAGTGAAGAAAAAGAGGGAGGCCTTCATGAAATATAAGAGATCACAAAGAGAGGAAGACAGGCATCTATATTTGGAAAAACTTAGAGAAGCTAGCAAAGTAGTCAGGAAAGCAAAGATTCAAAAAGAGGAGGAAATCGCTAATGTGATAAAATGGGGGGATAAGACATTTTTCAGATATGTTAGTGAGAAGAGGAAGGGCTCGTCAGACTCAAGGGTGAAGGGGAGGAATATGTAGAAGCTGATGAGGATAAAGCGGAATTGCTTAACAAATATTTCTATTCTGTATTGACAGATGAAGAACCAGGAGCAGGACCTCAGAAAACACCCACAAACAGGAACAGAAGCGAGGGACATCTTGAACAATTTTCAGAAGACTGTGTTCGTGAGAAACTAGCTCAACTTAAAGTAGACAAAGCGATGGGACCAGATGGGATGCACCCTAGAATACTGAGGGAACTTGGAGACATTCTAGCAGCTCCACTGACTGACCTTTTCAATGCCTTGTTGGAGTCGGGAGTGGTGCCAAAGGACTGGAGAGAGGCTCATGTGGTGCCTTTACACAAAAGCGGAAGTAAGGATGTGGTTGAAAACTACATGCCGGTTAGTTTAACTTCAGTGGTGAGTAAATTATTGGAAACGCTGCTGAAAGAGAAAATAGTGAGGTTTCTGGAGTCCAGCGGATTACAGGATCCGAGGCAGCATGGA
Organism: Ichthyophis bannanicus; assembly: GCA_033557465.1. NCBI lineage: Eukaryota > Metazoa > Chordata > Amphibia > Gymnophiona > Ichthyophiidae > Ichthyophis > Ichthyophis bannanicus. Next base: position 172,580,282 of record CM066039.1, on the reverse strand, counting down.
TTCACCAGAGGCAGGTCTTGTCAGACAAACCTGATTGATTTCTTTGACTGGGTGACTAGGGAGTTGGACCGAGGGAGAGCCCTAGATGTGGTGTATTTAGATTTCAGTAAAGCCTTTGACACTGTTCCTCACAGGCAACTTATAAACAAACTGAGCACCCTAGGGATGGACCCTAAAGTTACTGCTTGGGTTAGAAATTGGTTGGGTGGGAGGCAACAAAGAGTACAGGTAAATGGGGCTCACTCTGAGGAGAAGGATGTTGCCAGTGTTGTGCCCCAGGGATCTGTCCTTGGTCCGATTCTTTTTAAAATCTTTGTTAGTGATATAGCGGAAGAGCTGTCGGGTAAGGTTTGCCTTTTTGCGGATGATACCATTCTCCAGGACCAAGCAGGAATTCAGTCCTCACATATGGGTGATGTCGGCGCCGACTCGAGCCCCCGTGCGGAGCATTTCCCCAGCTTTGGGAATGTAGCGTGCATGTGCGGTCCCCTTCCCGCCCAAGGGTGCCATCTTGCTCAGTCTTTCTTTTTCCGCGGAGCCCAACGGACGTGAGTTTGTGTCACCCGAGAAAAGTAGATTTTTTTCGGCTATTTCAGCTTTTTCTGTTCCGGTTCGACGCCGGTTCCCCTTCCCGCCTGGGCTCGGTACACCGGTATCGAGTCTGGAGTTTTGATTTTCGGTTTTTGTCCTTCATGACTAGCATTTGCACTCTTTTTGTGTTTTCACTGCAGCCCGGTCTTTTGACCTTGCAGGGGCCCTTTTTCCCCCGATGGCTGCCAGTGGGTTCAAAAAGTGTGATCGGTGCAAGAAACTTATGTCTCTCACCGACACACATGATTGCTGCCTCCCTTGCCTCGGGCCCGACCATGACCCACTGGCCTGTGGCCCGTGCGGCAAAATGTTGTTGAAGGCACTTCGTAGCTGTCAGCATCAACGTGAGAGAATTTTCTCTGACTCCGCGTCCGACCGGGCCCGGACTTCGTCAGAAGCCTCGACATCTCGGGAGTCTGACCCCGAGCGCCGTCGGGGTTCCTCTGAGAGGGAGTCTCCCACCCGGGAGCACAGAAGGAAGAAGAAGCTTGCGAGGGCGTCATCGGTGGAGGCTCCTGGATCCTCGTTGGGCCAGGTCGCATAGCCCTGACCGCCGCCCCGGGCTCTCGGAATCGGAGAGGTTGTCCAAGTTACCTCGTGTGGAGCCGGAGTCCCCGAGTCACGTAAGTGCAGTTGTCCTCGTGGACTCTTCTCCGGGGGAGCCGATGTCGGGGCCCGAGTCGGGGGCTGCTGAGTCTCCTGAGCTTGGACTCAGGTTGTCAGCCTTGGAGAGCAGCTTGGCTGCCTTCATGGAACAGCAGCGGGTGCTGATCACCGGTCTGACTGGTGCATCTGCCCCGACCACCGAGACCTCGATGTCCAAGTCGACCCCGGAGACCCAGCCAATCCTCGAGTCAATGAAGTCTCAAGTCGATCCTCGGTCAAGGTCCCACTCGACCTCCCGTGCGGGGCCGAGGTCGTCAATGCCGATACTCTCTGCATCGGGGCGGGTGGCACCGAGGCCCACACGGCCGGAGCCGCTCGATTCCTCCTCGGAGGAGTCGGCATGGGAGATGGAGGACGAGGAGTCCCCGAACACCTTCCAGACCCGGTGCATCCCTTCGGACTCACTGGAGTCTGAGCCTTGGAGACGGTCCCCCCCGGAGGATACCCGGTTCTCGGACTTCGTGAGGGACATCGCTAAAGCCTTGGCCTTCCCTGCCAATGCTGAGGAGGAGCCTCGAGCCGAAGAGCTCGATGCCCTCCAGTATGATTTTCCTCCAAAGGAAGCCTTTACTGTACCGGTTCTTATGATGCTGGAATGGCTGCTCTTCCGTATGTGGGAGGCACCGGCCTCGGCGCCGGTTCTTATCAAATGGGTCGATTCCATTTACCGAGTCCGTAAGAGCCCTGGGTTCCAAAAGGTGCAGCTACCGCACAACTCCATGGTTGTGGAATCGGCCATGCACCGCCTGAAGAGTCAGAAGATGCACTCCTCGGTACTCCCTGGTTGGGAGGCCCGGAACCTGGATGCCCTCGGTAGAAAGTGCTTCCAGGGCTCTATGCTATCTTGCCGTGTCCAGACCTACCAGCTGGTAAACAAACAAAAGCAAGAGTATCTGTAGAAACCACAGGAGCAAAGGAACAGATACAAAGACTGGCAGTGATTCAGATTAGAAAAAACCCTTTTATTGGTGACCCCTATGCATTTCGGCCAACGGCCTTCTTCAGGGGGGTAACGTATAAGAGGACAAACCTCAAAGATAAAATTAAGACAAAACAATAATCAATAACATTAAAATTCAAACATATCAATTAAAACATATAGATAATATAAATAATATTTAAGATCAATAAATAGATAGATAAATAAGAATTAAACATGCAGAATGTATCAAATAACTATGTATGAACTCATAACAATCATATTAGTACTAAAATGGTAAAAACAATCCATAATAAAAATTAAAAATAATAATAACTCTCAATATGAACTGTCGTTTACTAATATAGATAAAAATTATGTACATAAAAACATAATAATAGAAATAACTTATAAAAGACAGAGATGAGGAGGATGTATTATGACCAAGTTAGAAAATTAAATAAATTAAAAATGAAGCCAATAAATGATAATGAAAGGTAGAAGCATGTGTATACCAATACCTTCAGACAAAACTTTTCATGTAAGTTGAAACATAAACCACTGAAATAAAAGGAGAGAACATTGAGCAATGAAATAAATAAATAAATATGATAATTACATGAATATACAGTTGATAAAAGTTACTGTTTAATCTACAAAAGACAACCACAAGACAAAATTTGAAAAGAAGCATTCAAGATTAAAAATTAAAATAAGAGCTGTTAAAAATTATTGAACCTTTTGGCTGCTATAGGATGTATACATGTGTTTGAAAAAAAACGTTTATCTTGTCAGATCTAAGGGCCATAAAAGAGGAAACTGGAACAACAAACTATAGAAAACCTTTGCTCCTCCAGACCTACCAGCTGTACATGGGCATGTACCTACGAGAAAATTGCCGGGTTCTCAGCTGGCCTCTCCGAGGAACCTTTGCAGAGGTTCAAGGCTTTGTCAACAGGGATTCGAGAGTGCTCGAAGTTTATCTCTCGAGCAGCCTATGATGGCTTCGAAGCTTCGGCCCAGGTAGCCGCGGCCGGCATCGGTGCACGCCGTCAGGCCTGGTTATAGTCATCAGACCTGGGTCATGGGTGCAGGACAAGTTGGTCGATGTCCCCTGCCGAGGTGAAAACCTTTTCAGTAAGCCCATGACTGAAAAGGCTGCAGAAATCGAGACTGAGACTCTCACCAGGACAAGGCTGTCCAGGAAGACCTCTGCCCCTTCTCAGAAAAAGAAGGGCTCGGGAAAGAAGCCCTTTTTCCCGATGAAGGGTGCTGCCTATAAATCAATATCAGGCTTCTCCAGCTCCCCAAAAGGGCCAAAAGGCCAAAGGGCAGGGGCATGGGCCCCGTAGGCAGAAGACCCCCAAGCCGCCAGCTCCAGCTCCTGCACAGCAGGGAGCGGGGTTTTGACTCCCACAGCATAGCCTCTTCTCCACAGCTGGCTCCACTCAGCACAGGAGGTCGGCTGACCCTGTACGCCTACAGGTGGCCAGCCATCAGAGGGGATACCTGGGTCCTCAGCATAGTCCAGAAGGGCTACATGCTCCACTTCCACCAGCCACCCCCCTCCTACTTTCCAAGGGAGCCTCCAAGACTCCCTCTGCACAGAAACCTCCTCCTTCAGGAGTTGGCAAGTCTTCTAAAGGAACAGGCGGTGGAACCGGTGCCTCACCCCCTGGAAGTATAGAAAAAACCCCTGAGGTCTGGACAAATCAAACAACACAAAAAAAACAAACCTTTACCCAACGACCCAAAAATAAATAACCCAAAATATTTTTGTTGGAGCTAGCCATAGGAAGGTCGAAAGGGAAAACGACCTACACCAAGCGGGCAGCTACTTTTTACTCATATGGTTCTTCACCAAAAATAGAAATTATAAACACACAATAACTTATCTCAGTTCATAGGTGCTAAATAGGAGAATCTGCTGCACGACGCGCATGTTTCGGGCACCTTTGCTCTGTTTCAAGTGCAATATCCCAAAATTTTCATCTTTAGCAGCCTTGCAGAAAAAACGCCATCATTGCAGCTTAGGTCTGAATTACAATGGCCGATCCACTTTTTTTAAAAGGAAGAACCAACCAATCAAAAGATGAGAAAATCCCACATGATGGGAATCCCAAATTAGATTGGAGAAACAGAACAGTGACGACAGCTCTATTCACAAAAGGCTCTGCCAGTCAATCTCTCGATTTAAACCACCCAGCTCTTCCGTATCAAGAAGAAAAATCCAGCGCTGTTCAAGATGTTGAAGACGATCTTCCCTATGTCCTCTTCGAGGGTTATATGGAACATGATCTATTATAGACCATCGAAGTTGATCAAACTGGTGAGACTGATCAAGGCAGTGAGAAACCAAAGGTGCCGATAAAACTCCACGGCGATGACGAGAGGCATGTTCCATTAGCCGATGTCGCATGGGACGAATAGTCCGACATATATATAGAAGGGAGCATGGACATTGGATTAAATACACAACAAAGCTTGAATCACAATTAGTGTCCCAACGACGTCGATAAATCTGATGTGTTCTTGGATGACTCCATTCTATGCCTACCATCGTTAAGGTGCAATAAGCACAGCTTTGACATGCAGAATGGCCATGAATCGGTTCTTGATATACAAATCGGTCCTCCAGCAAGGATGTCTGCACAAGACAATCACCCAAATTACGACCTCTTGAGAAGGCAATCTGCAAAGGCACATTAAAGCATTCATGAAGCTGTAGAATCGCCCAATGAGATTTGAGAATACGCAAAACTTCAGTACTCCGGTCAGTATAAGGTAACACACCTGTAATCTTCTTAGCATCAGATGACATTGTCGCAGAATAGGCAGGATCAAGCAACCATTCCCTATGAATATACCGTGCCCTTTTATAAGCCCGAGAGACTACGGCAGCAGGATAACCCCTAGATAGCAAACGACTTCGTAGATCTTGAGCATGTTCCTTGAACGCCTCTAGCGATTGACAGAGGCGCCGTAGACGTAAGAACTGCCCAAATGGGAGACCACGTCGTAAAGGACCAGGGTGAAAACTATGATAGTGTAAAAGACTGTTTCTTTGCACCGGCTTACGATAAAGGGAGGTGGATAATTTCCCATCTACAAAAGAAATCTGAAGATCCAGAAATTCAATAGTAAAAAGCTCAATATGTTCAGTAAATTTTATATTAGGTTTTAACCCATTTAACCAAACTATAAAAGAGCGGAGGGATGCCATATCCGACATCCAGATGGAAGGGCAAGACTTCTACTCCAGGTACTTCCTGGTACCAAAAAGGACAGGAGGCCTCCGGCCTATCCTAGACTTGTGAAACCTAAACAAGTTTCTGGAGAGGGAAAAGTTCAAGATGCTTACCCTTGGGATACTGCTGCCCTACCTCGAGCAGGGAGACTGGCTATGCTCCTTAGACCTAAAGAATGCTTATACTCACATCCTCATTCATCCAGACACAGACAATATCTCAGATTTGTGGTGGGAGGAAACCATTTTCAGTACAGGGTACTTCCCTTTGGCCTAACTTCCACCCCCAGGGTTTTCACCAAATGCCTGGCGGTGGTGGCGGCCTATCTCAGAAATCAGGGAATTTTTGTCTTCCCATACCTGGATGACTGGCTCATCAGGGGCCAGACAAGCCACGCTTTGAACTGTCTCTCTTCTTCAGCATCTGGGCTTTGTCATAAACTATGCAAAGTCCACTTCACTCCCCTCACAGAACCTAGAGTTTATAGGGGCAAGATTAGACACCCTGCAGGCAAGAGCTTACTTGCCCGAGGACAGGGCCCCAGACTGATGGACTTGGCCAACTAGTTCCACAGCAATTCTCAGGTCTCTGCCAGACACTTCTGAGGCTCCTGGGCTACATGGCATCTATGGTACATGTGACACTGAATGCCCGTCTGCACTGCTCAATGGTGCCTCAGAGCTCAGTGGGTGCAGGCCACAGGCGACCTCTGAGACAGAGTAAAGGTGTCCAAACCACTTTTGGACTCCCTGCAGTGGTGTCTACATCTCCCAAACCTTCTCAGGGGGGTACCTTTTCAGGCCCCAGCACACACAAGGGTGCTGATGACCGATGCTTCCTTGAAGAGCTGGGGTGCACATTGCCAGGGCACGTGCACTCAAGGCCTCTTGTCTCCTCAGGAGGCCACACAGCAGATCAATCTTCTGGAGCTGCGAGCAATCTGCTTGGCTCTACAGACTTTTTCTCATGCCCTCTCTCACCAGTCTGTCTTAGTTCAGACAATCAGGTAGCAATGTTCTATGTGAACAAGCAAGGGGGCACAGGGTCCAGGCTCCTATGTCAGGAGGCGCAGGTCCTTTGCTCCTTTGCAGTCAAACAAGGCATGTTTCTCAAAGCAGTTTATCTACCAGGTCAGGAGAACTTCTTAGCAGACAAGCTAAGCAGGATTCTCCAACCCCACAAATGGCAGCCGAATCCATTGGTGGTCCAGCAGATCTTTCTACGGTGGGGACTTCCATCCATCGATCTCTTTGCCAGTCCACTGAACCATCAGCTGCCCAGGTTTTGCTCCAGACAGCCGCATCCCCTGAGAATGGCAGCAGATGCTTTTCTGATCTCTTGGTCTACGGGCCTCCTGTATGCGTTTCCTCCCACGCCCCTGGTGGCCCGAACTCTGTTCAAGATTCTACGGGACAAGGCCTCGGTGATTCTGGTAACCCCCAGATGACTGAGGCAACCGTGGTTTCCACTTCTGCTACAGTTGGCGGTGGAAACTCCTTTCCCTCTGGGGTTGCAACACGATCTGTCTCAAGATCAGGATTCCCTTCTGCACCCCAATCTCAGGTCCCTCAATCTGATGGCCTGGCTGCTGAAAGGATAGTGCTAGCTCCCTTGCTTCTACCTAAGGAGGTTGAAGAGGTGGTTTTGGCCTCTAGGAGGCAGTCCACCAGAAAGTCCTATGCCCTCAAGTGGCATAGGTTCACAATATGGTGTGCTCAGCGCAATGAAGATCCTTTCTCCTGCCTTGTGCCAGTGGTACTGCAGTATCTACTTCACCTGTCAGACCTAGGCCTTAAGTCTAACTCTGTTCGGGTCCACCTCAGTGCTCTATCAGTGCACCACTCACTGGTGGAGGAACAGTCTCTGTTGGGTCACCCCTTGGTGTCCCGCTTCCTCAGAGGTCTGCTTCTTCTCAAACCTCTGGTTCGTCCACCAGCGACTGAGTGGAATTTGAACTTGGTCTTGCAGCAACTTACTCGCTCACCGTTTGAGCCAATGCCTACTTGCCATTTGCGCTTCCTTTCATGGAAAGCGCTCTTCCTGGTAGCTCTTACCTCGGCCAGACGTGTGAGTGAACTACAAGTTCTGGTTTCTGATAGACCGTACACGCGGTTCAATAGGAACAGGGTGGTCCTACAGACCCACCCAAAGTTCCTTCCAAAAGTCGTCTCCTCTTTCCATGTCAACCAGCAGGTGGTTCTTCCGATCTTCTTTCCCAGGCCGCATACCAGCCGGGCTGAAACAGTCTTGCATACCCTGGACTGTAAGAGGGAATTGTCTTTTTACATAGAACGTACGCGGGGGCATCGAAGGGCTACTCAGCTCTTCGTCTCCTTTGACCCTAATAAACTGGAGTTACCTGTCTCCAAGCGTACGTTGTCCAGTTGGGTAGCAGATTGTATCGCCTGGGCATACAAGGCAGCCGACCTCCCCTTGCAGGGTCGAGTCACGGCCCACCGTGTCAGGGCAAAAGCTGCATCAGTAGCTCAACTCCGCTCTGTTCAGTTGGCAGACAACTGCCGGGCCGCTACTTGGTCTTCAAGCCAGACTTTTGCAGCCCACTACTGCCTCGAGAGAGAGTCCCGAAGGGACAGTGCTTTCGGACAGGAGGTATTCCGTAATCTCTTTGAGGTTTAGGCAACTCCTACCCTCCGGCCCTTGTGTTGGGCTACCGTATGGTGGTGTTCTCAGAGGATATTCTTTTTTTTTTTTCCATTAATTGTTTATTGAAGAATTCACACCGTGAACAGCAGAACATGAATACAACATGCCGTTTACAATATCAGCTCACGCCAACAAGGCTCAAAAACACAACAGTCAGTGTGCATGGTTAAACATCCCCCCCCTCCACCCCTACCCCCCCCCCACCCCCGGGACTGGCAGCCAAACTAGCAGAATTAATAGACGAGTAAGAGGAGCAAGCCTAACAGTGAAAACATTAGACATCATGAAAGGAGTATTCAAAAGAATCATCAAAATACGGAATCTGGAACATCCTGTCGCAAACAGCATACGGATCCCCACCCCCCACCTCGAAGTGTCTATAATTTGTATTTTTTGTTTATAGAAGTCTTTATAATATGGAGGTCTCCACACCCCCCCTGCACCCCGGGGACCGGTAGTATCTCCCCCCTGTCAACCCACCGAAAATAAGGGCCCCAAATTCTCTGAAAGTGCACCAACCGCTGCTGACGAAGGGCAGTAAGGCGGTACATTAAAGAGAGATGCGCAACCCTCTGCTGTACTTCCTCTAGAGTGGGCGGAGACACCACCCTCCACCTTCTCGCAATCAATTGCCGCATTGCCCCACACACCACTTTGCACCACTTCAGTCCCTCCCCCACATTCAACAAAGCCAAACATGGACCAAGATCTATACCTTCCCCCAAGACTACGCCCATCCACTCCGCCACCTCACCCCACCTGGGCCGGAGTTTAGGGCAATCCCACCAAATGTGCATAAAGGAGCCTTTCCCCCCACAGTCTCTCCAACAGAGGCCCAAACCCCCACACCATTTTTGTAGCCTCTGGGGAGTCAGGTGCCACTGATAAAGCACCTTATAATTTTGCTCCAAAATAGAGCTAGACAGTACCCCGGTAAACAGCCCCTTATACACTACAGCCCAGTGATCCTCTTCCCAACACATATGTAAGTCCTGCTCCCAAGCTTTCTTATGGGCCCATTCCCCACACCCCATGGACTCCATTAACCCGTACAACCGAGATATCAACCCCTTGATCACCCCACCTTCCACCAACCCATCAACAGTATCACCTTGCCCTCCTCCCCCCCAGCCTCCTGAACTCCGACAAAAGTAACGTGCTTGCACAAATTGATACCTATCCCCCTCCATCCCCGGGAACTCCTTCTGCAGGTCTTCAAAGTCCACCCACACCTCCCCTTCTTTAAATTGCCCTACATGGCAGAGCCCTAGCCGTGCCCACCGCTTAAAGGTGGGGTCAGACTTCCCCGGGGGAAAAGCTGGATTATCCAGCAGTGGCGTAAACTTAAAACATCCCCGGTTACCATACCACCGGGTCCGCCATTTCAACCAGTAATGCAGTGTAAGCGCTACATAGGGGTTCTCCTCACCCTTTACCACTGTTCCAATATCCCTCACCCATACCATATTGGATAAACGTCTCCCCCCCCCCACTCCCTGTTGCTCCAAATCCACCCATTCAACCGTGTCCCGCAATATCCACTCAAAATCCGCCCGCACTCTGGCCGCTTCATAATATCTGCCCAACCCCATACCTCCCAAGCGGCGAGGCGCATCCCCATACCTCCCAAGCGGCGAGGCGCATACAGGATACTCCGGGCCACCCTTGGTCGCCTACCCTGCCAAACAAAGAACAGAAGCTTATCTTGTAGCTTCCTCAAGTATGCTACTGGAACCTCAACTGGCAGTTCATAAATAAATACAAGAGCCTAGGAACCAGGATCATCTTAATTAAATCGATTCGGCCCAGCCAAGAGATCTCGAAAGCCCCCCAACGCTCGAGCTCTCGTAGTACCCTACCCCGGGCCGGAAGATAATTCTCCAAAAATAGATCCCGGCTCTGACCGGTGAGCTGCACCCCAAGGTATCGAATGCTAGTCTTGGCCCACTTAAATGGAAAGGTCTTCCGCAGGTCAGCCACTTTCTCCCTACCTATGGTGAGGTTCAATACTTCTGACTTCGTAGGATTCATACGAAACCCTGACAAGGCGCCATAGGTGGATAATTCCTCCAAAATCGCCGGAAGGGATCGCAAGGGTTCAGAGACAACAAACAGGACATCGTCCGCAAATAGGGAAATCTTATGATGTGTTGCACCCACCACTATCCCCCAAACCTCCGCACACTCCCTTATCCTCTGGGCCAGTGGTTCCATGGCGAGTATAAATAGCAAGGGGGAAAGCGGGCACCCCTGCCTCGTCCCCCTATGCAATTCGAAAGCTTGGGTGGTAGAGACATTAATTTTGAGGCAGGCCAGTGGCCTCCGATACAGGACTCGCACCCAATCCAAAAAGGGCCCCACTATCCCCACCCGCTCTAACGTCAGAAACAGAAAAGGCCAGCTCACCCTATCAAATGCCTTTTCAGCATCCACCGCCAACAAGGCCAGCTCTGTCCCCGCTCTCCCACCATGCCATATTAAATTCAACACTCTCTGAATATTATCGGAAGTATACCTCCCAGGCACAAACCCGGATTGATTTGGGTGTACCAACTTCCCCAAATACGGGAGCAGCCGGTTCGCTAAAACTCTGGTGAAAATCTTAAGATCACTGCCCAAAAGGGATATAGGCCGATAAGAGCCACATTCTAAGGGATCCTTCCCTTCCTTATGCAAAATACTGATCCCCGCCAACCGCATAGAGGCCGGCAGGATACTATCACTCTGAAAGGAGTTGTACATTTTCACCAGAGGCCCGACCAAGCACCCCGCAAAAACTATAAAATCGGTTGGGAAATCCATCCATCCCTGGGGCCTTATGGGCCCGCAGTCCCTTGATCACGATCAGAACCTCAATCTCCCCAATAGGAAGTGATAACCCCTCCATCTCCACACTAGTCAAACTAGGCAGCCGGATAGTATCCAAAAAACCCTTTATCACCGCCTCCGGCACTACGGTCTCTGGCGTATACAGCTCCCGATAGTATTGGACAAACAGGTCTTCTATCTCCTTCCCCAGCCACAGCAGTTTACCATCCTTCCCCTTCACTTTCACTATAGCGTTCCTAGCAGCCAATTTCTTGACCCTACGCGCCAACAACCTACCCGCCTTGTTACCAAATTCGAAAAACCGCTGTTGTAATAAGTTTAACTTATGCCGGATCTCCTGCATATGCAACTCACTCAGTTCCAACTGCGCCTTCTTCAACCGCCCTTGCACTGCCACATCCTGAGACCCGCGCTTCAGCCGAAACTTCAGCTCACCAATCAAGGCCAACAATTCCGCCTGCTTTTGTAAACGCAATTTCTTTTTATGGGCCCCGATAGCTATCAGTCTCCCTCGCACCACCGCCTTCAAGCAATCCCAAACCACACCCGGGGAACATTCCCCATTATCATTCACTAGCAGATAATCCTCAACCTCTCTCCGAACTTGTTTCACCACCTCCACATCTTCTAACAAGGAATCATTCAACATCCACCACCGCTTTGCAGGGCTCGAATGCCCTAATAGTAAGGCACAGGTAACAGGAGCATGGTCCGACCAGGTTCTTTCACAGATCTCGCACTCCTCCACTCCAGCCATCAAGGACTTATCAATAAACAACAAGTCAATCTGAGAATAAACCCCATGCACGGAGGAGAAAAAGGAATAGTCCCGCCGACCCTGATGTACCTCTCGCCAAAGATCCACCACCTCCAGGGTTTCCATCATACGCTTTAAACGAATCCGATGCTTCCGAGTCACCGACGATGCTCCCCTAGAAGTGTCCACTAAAGGGTTAAGAGCCACATTAAAATCCCCCCCTAAAATTAATTGCCCTTCCCCCTTGTTGACAAGGACGGCCTGTAAGTCCCCAAAGAAAGCCGCCTGGTCAGTGTTGGGGGCGTAAACGCTAGCCAAAGTATACATCTGCTGACCCCATCGAAACTTAACGATCACATAGCACCCTCCCCGGTCCCTAATCACCTCCTCCACCTTCCCCAATATCTTGCTAGACAGCAATAACCCCACTCCCCCCTTTTTCTTCTCCAATTTATTGGAGGCAAAATACTGTTGAGGGAAACGGGGGTGTCGCATGTATCTCTCATCCTTAGTGAGCAAATGAGTCTCCTGAACAAAAACTACATCCCCCTCCAGGCGGGAACATTCTTTAAAAAACAATTGCCTCTTATAAAAGGAGTTCAGACCCTGAACATTAAGAGTCACCAACTTAAGCGCCACCATAGACTTTCCCCCCCATTTCATATGCCAGGGCCACCCCCGTCCCCCCTCCCAACCGTCCACCCCCGACCCTCCGCCCGTCCAACCCTTCCTGCCCCTCCCCCCCTCCCCTCCAACCCCCCTCCCCCACCACCCAGATCACCACCCGATCCATCAAGTAGATCGTTCCCAGGTCACGTCAAACCAGGACAGCTCCCCCGAACATTGCATATACATTCCCTAGAAAATAGAATACACAATTCCCCACCTATCAACACAAGAAATTCCAACCGCTCACCCAATTCCACCAACCCCAAACCATTTGCAGTACAGAAGATAAAAACCCAGCCCTGCAACAACATCAAACTTTGAAACCCATAACTCTGTATTTGGCAGCATATTAGTACGCATATACCACCCTTCTTGCACCATCTCCAGCAAACCGCCCCACACCCTCCACACAGACCCAGCAGGTTTGCTAGTATTAATAACCAGTTCATTCAGGCCATGAAACCACAGTTCAGGTGGCCGACCCATCAGCCTGCAATGCTGGTCTCGATTTCCGCAGCCTCCACTCTCCGCCGGACACTCTACTCCATCGCATCTGTGGCCTCTTAGGGAGATCTCCCCCCTCTCGCATTCTCTGGTCTACTGATGCAGTCGTCGGGAGATTGGACCATCCCGCTTGCTGCAGGCCCAAGATGGCCGCCTCCACGGTATGTGCCACATAAGATTTAGTGTTAATCGTAAACTGTAGGCCCACAGGGAATAGCCACCGGTACCTCACGTTCTCCTCCCGAAACCGCCGTGTAACCAGCTGGTACTCCCGACGCTTTTTCATGGTTATGCTGGATATGTCAGCGAACACTTCCACATCAGCCCCATGCCAGTTAAGTTTCCCCAGCTTCCGAGCCGCCTTAAACACCAGCTCCTTGGATCTGTATTCATGCAGACAACAAACAATGTCTCGTGGTCTATTATCACGCCTGGGGCCTAAAGACCGGTGAGCCCGGTCCACTCTGAGGCACACCCCCTCCACTTCCATGTCGGCAGCCTTCAGAACAGCATCACAAAACTCTTCCGCCAGAGCGACGTAATTGACTACTCCTTCCCCCTCCGGGAGGCCACGTATTCGAATGTTCGAACGACGGGATCGATTCTCGAGGTCTTCCAATTTCTGAAGAATATCACCCTGCACCTCCTCGAGCGCGGTAGTACGCTGCGTAACAACTCTGAGCTGTTCTTCATGATCATCCACTCTATTTTCCAGCTCCTCCAGACGGGTGCCAAGCGAGAGCATGTCCTCCCTCAACTCCTTAAACCAGCCCTGCACCTCCATCTTAAAGGTAGCTAGCTCAGATTTTGTGGATGTAAACCAACTTTGCAGGTCGTCACGCAGGCTCTGGATTTCACTGGCATTTCCTTTCGCTGCTCCTCCCTCTCCCGGCTCTACAGCCTCGCCGCTACTCGCCGCCATCTTATTGACCTGTGGCTTCACTCCGACCCCCCCCCCTTGAAGGAGAAGGCTTTTAAGTCCGTTCCTGTCTTTTTCCTAGCCATCAGGTCACACAGTGTGTCAGGCCACCTACCCGACGTTATTGCAGTTCCAATCGGGTTGCACAGCGGGGGGTTAATCCTTTAATTAGGGCTCTTTTTACGCTATCCCCATCGGAGCTCACAGTTTAGGCAGCCATCGTGGTGTTGACGTCACCGGAACTCCCTCAGAGGATATTCTTATCACGGATGCTGAGGCTCTTGAGAGGAAGCCATTTTTCAGCCTGGTAGCCTAGAGCTGGGGAGTCCCATATGTGAGGACTGACTTCCTGCTTGGTCCTGGAGAAAGAGTAGTTACTCACCTGTAACAGGTGTTCTCCAGGAGCAGCAGGAATCAGTCCTCACGACCCTCCCTCCTCCCCTGGAGTTGCAGTCATATACTTCATTTTGGTTTTTGCTGTCTTTTAGCTATGTCATCAGACTGAACAAGATGGCACCCTCGGGCGGGAAGGGGACCGCGCATGCACACTGCATTCCCAAAGGCTTTCCTTGAAAGCTGGGGAAATGCTACGCACGGAACTCCGTTGGCGCCGACGTCACTCATATGTGAGGACTGATTCCTGCTGCTCCTGGAGAACACCTGTTACAGGTGAGTAACTACTCTAACTCTGCAATAGAGTAGACACCCAGGAAGGTGTAGATAACATGAGGAGGAATCTAGCTAAGCTTGAAGAATGGTCTAGAATTTGGCAGCTGGGATTTAATGTTAAAAAATGGAAGGTCATGCATTTGGGCTGCAGAAATCCAAGGGAGCAATATAGTATAAGGGGTAAAGTACTTTTGTCCACTAAAGAAGAGCAGGACCTGGGCATGGTTGTGTCTGATGATCTTAAAGTAGCTAAACAGGTAGAAAAGGCGACGGCAAAATCTAGAAGGATGCTTGGGTGCATATGGAGAGGAATGGCTAGCAGAAAAAAGGAGGTGAGAGTGCCTCTCTATAAGTCTTTGGTGCGACCTCATTTGGAGTATAGTGTGCAATTCTGGAGACAGCACCTTCAAAAGGATGTGAACAGGATGGAGTCGGTGCAGAGGGTGGCTACTAAAATGGTTAGTGGTCTTCATTATAAAGCATATGAGGACAGACTTAAGGATCTTAATATGTACACCTTAGAGGAAAGGCGGGATCGAGGTGATATGACTGAGATGTTTAAATACCTCCGTGGCATAAATGTTCAGGGGGAGAGCCTCTTTCAATTGAAAGCAAGTTCTGCTATGAGGGGACATGGGATGAGGGTGAAGGGGGATAGATTCAGGAATGATTTGCGGAAATATTTCTTTACGGAAAGAGTGGTGGATCCGTGGAATAGTCTCCCAGTGGAGGTGGTAGAGATGAGGACAGTAACTGAATTCAAAAAAGCATGGGACAAACACAGAGGATCTCTAAAGGAAAAAAAGGGGACTGTTGTAGTTGTTGATATGGAAGGACAGACTAGATAGGCCATGTGGTCTTTTTCTGTCGTCATATTTCTATGTTTCTATGACCCTATTCCCTCCCGCTGGCTGCTAGACCCCTCCCTAGCTCTGTCTCCTCAGATTCTCTCTATGTTTAATTCTAGCTTCTCATCTGGTACTTTGCCATCCCTGTGGAAGCACACCTTGATTCGCCCCATCCTAAAGAAGGGCTCCCTGGACCCCTCCTCTCCCGCTAACTGGCGTCCCATCTCAAATCTCCCATTTCTTTCTAAGCTCTTGGAAAAGCTGGTCGTTGCCCAACTCTCCTCCCATCTCGAAGCCTCACTAGCCCTTCATCCCCGGCAATCCAGTTTTCGTCCCGGCCACAGCACAGAATCCATCCTTCTCTCCCTCAATGAGCTGCATGTCGCACATGACCGAGGCTCTTTCTCAATTGCTGTTTCCCTTGATCTATCCGCTGCTTTCGACCTAGTTGATCACTGCACCCTTCTCACTTGTCTTCACAATGTTGGCCTCTCTGGCTCAGTTCTTCTCTGGTTTCACTCTTTCCTCACCAATAGGTCCTTCTCGGTTCTCTCAGGGCACGTTTCCACTCCCCCTATCCACCTTTACTGTGGTGTCCCTCTGGGTTCCGTCCTGGCTCCACTCCTGTTCAACATTTTCCTGGCCCCTCTTATACTCCTGGTTCAGCAACATGGCATCTCCGCCTATTACTATGCAGATGATATCATCATCATTCACCACACAGACTCCTCAGCCCCTGACATTAGCCCCCTTAACGCCTGCATATCCTCTGTGGCCTCTTGGCTATCCTCAAATTTCCTGCACGTTAATCTCCCAAAACCTCAGCCATTTGGTTTACCTCCAGCAGCCCAGCTCCCCCTCTTGTCCCCCTTCTTTCCTCCTCTCCGATTCCTGTTGTCTCGTCTTTGCGTTACTTCACTGTTACCCTTGATTCCTCCCTCTCATTCAAAGATCACATCTCATCCGTAGTCCAGTGCTCTTTTCATTCTCTGAGACAACTTTGTGCAGTCTGTCCTTTCCTTTTTGTCCCCTCTCTGACCACGTTGCTCCTGTCCCTTGTCATGTCACATCTGGACTACTGCAATGTTTCCCTGGCTGGCCTCCCCGAAACCCAATTGTATAGACTCCAGCTTTTCCAAAATACAGCCGCTCGTATCCTGACCCTTGCCTTCCATTTAGATCACATCACTCCCCTTCTCATACGCCTGCACTGGCTCCCCATTCCCTTTAGAATTCAGTATAAATTCCTTATCTTCGTTCATAAATCAATCCATACTGGTACTCCCCTCTACCTCTCTGACCTGGTTCATCTCCACACACCTCATCGGCTCCTCAGGTCCATTCACTCCAATCGCATGTCCCTTCCTTCCCCATCCCAAGCCCATCTGGAATCCACTCGTTCCTCAGCTTTCTTTTTCCTTGGCCCACGGCTCTGGAATTCGCTCCCATCAGCTCGCCTGGAACCTTCCTTTAACACCTTTAAGGCCACCTTTTCTGTTCCGTTTTTGACCTCCCGCCTCCCCTTTATCCCCAGCTCCCCATTGATGTCAAGCGTCTGTCCTCCTCCACACCCCCCCCCCTTGTAATGCCTCTATCTGCTCTTTACTTTAACTTGCTCTCTCTTTTCTGTCTGAATTACTGGCGTTCTGTTTCCCTTTCATAGCAGTATTATCTTATTTTAACAATTGTAAACTGCTCTGGTGCATTTTGTATGAGCAGAATATTAAGCTCAAAATAAAGATAAAGATAACAAATATTAAATATAGATGTTTCTAGATTTATACCCTAGATGCATTATCTGAAAAAACCTCATTCTTTAGAGTTCAATCTCACTCTCTGGGGTGGTAAATCTCACTTTTTGGGATGGTTCATCCTTAGTATCTCTGGAGATGAGGAATGGGAAGGCTGGGGTAAGGGAGTTGGAAAGCTGTAGGTGTATACAGTTAAAACAGGGTCCTTCAACCCCTAATGGGGCCTTGAATAAAAGAGAGGGAGACCGAGCATTGAATGTTGAAGAAGTGTGAAATCTGAATGGATAGAAAAGCAGAAAAGAAATGCAAAAAACTGAAAGTGAAAAATCAATGTTAGAGATGGATGTAGTGGAAGAAGTGAAGACAGGAGAGAAAAGAAACGACAAATAGACAGATTAGAACAACATTAAGAGAAGGCAGACAACAGAGACTGGGAACTGATGATTAGAAAAATAAAATGGCCAGATAGCAAAGGTAGAAAAAATAATGCTATTTTTAATGTAGTGATTGGAGTACATCAGTTTTTGGAATTTACATCTGTTATCTTTATATTTTGTACAATATGAGGGAAATGCATTGTTTCTATTTCTTTGTTGATTTGTCTGCTTGGAAGTAATATTGTTGCTCTCAAGAGATGGATGGAGTGGAGGATAATGATCCCTCTTCTACCTGATTCCAGCGGCGCAAGATAACGTAAACACCGCCTGCCTGTAAACGGCGCTGCGCCTCAGTACTCAGCTTTACACCCTGCTCTCTAAAAGCTCTTTATGCTCGAAGCTATCACTCAGAGTGGACAAACAACTATCCAATCAAGATGAGCCGTAGCCACTAATTGACACAGCGATGGATCTATAGTATTTCTAGATCTACCCTCCCCCGGTGGATGCAGATACCAAAGCCAATCAATATGAAACATAGTTGTGCGTCATGACGGTAGACCAATAGGGCTATCGGGAAGAGACGGCGAGTCTCCGGAAGTGAAAGTGTGGGTTGTACGGCAGCTGTATGAACTGTTTGAAGAGATGGGGTTGCTTGCTATTCTAAAGAAAATGAAACAGAAAGAACGCGAAGTGCGGCTCCTGATGTTGTATCCTTTCGCCTATCGGCAATAGCCCTCCTTCCTCCCTACCTACAAGGTAGGATTAAACGAGGCTGGAGGAAAGAGGGTAGTTCTCCTTTCCCACCAAGGCCAGAATTTTATGGCGATGGAGAAAGCATCAATCACGTCTGCATGAGTCAAGCTACACGTTTTAGTGAAACTTGGATTTGATTTCACATCCTAAAGAAGGCTGATATATGGGTTCTAATCTTTGAAAGCAGTGTTGCAGGTCCTGTTCTGCATTAAGATAAAACTGTCAAAAAATCCAGGCCTGGCAAAAATCTCCCTCTTGGAACTGCATAACCTGGCAGCTCTAAGGCTGAAGCAATAATGGGATAGGTGAGATAAAAGGAGGACTGTGTCTGTACAGTGCTGGCTATGTCTAGTAGCACTTTAGAAATAATAAGTAGCAGTAGTAGGTGTGACATCATTTCAGGATGGAGACTGAGCAGAAAATATTTTTTCACTCAACGTGTAATCAAACTTTGGAATTTGTTACCAGAGGATATAGTAAAGGCTGTTAGTGTAGCTGGGTTTAAAAAAGGTTTTAACAAGTTCCTGGAGGAAAGGTCCATAAACCATTATTAAGAAGGGACCCAGGATATCAATGCTTGACCCAATACAAGCATTGTGGAACCTGTGTCTTTTGGGGAAACTGTTAGGTACGTATGACCTAGATTGGCCACTGTTGGAAACAGGATACTGGACTTGATGGACCTTGGCCTGACCCAGTATGGCATATCTTATGTTAGTGGAAAGAGAGTCTGTGTTTTAGATAAAGATGTGACTCTTTAGGGCTGTCCCAAATCAGATGCAGATGAAAGGAAACTGTACTAAATCCTGTTTGTTTAATTTTTTTTTTAATCAACAGAGCATCAGGGTCAGCCCCAGAGTTGGTGCCCTAGACAAATCTTTAAACTTATGCTCTGCATTTTCTGCCTCCCTGTCCCCCCAGTAGCTGACATCCTAGGCGACTGCCTAGTTTGATGTTTGGGCAAGTCCTATAAAACATCCTTTCCGCCCTTCCCTCTAGGACAGAGCAGTTAATGCCTTGGCTTGAAGCTTGAGAAAATTAAGATAACTTCTGCTTAGCTGCAGCAGGTTTTTTTGTTAGAGTTGGTTGGAGAAATAGATACTAAAATGGTCAGTGATGTTTGTCATAAAGTATGAGGACAGACTTAAAGATCTCAATATGTATACTTTGGCAAAAAGGAAGGAGATGGGATATATGATAAAGGCATTAAATACCTTTGTGGTATAAATGCACAGGAGGGAGGTGAACCTTTTTCAATTGAAAGGCAGCTCTAGAACAGAGGTTCCCAACTCCAGTCCTGGAGGGCCAAACACCATTCAGGTTTTCAGGCTGTCCCTAATGAATATGCACGAGATACGTTTGAATACAATGGGTGCAGTGCATGCAAATACATCTTATGCATATTTATTAGGGGCGGCCTGAAAACCTGAATGGTGTTTGGCCCTCCAGGACTGGAGTTGGGAACCTCTGCTCTAGAACAAGTCTTGAAGGACTAGAAAAGGGGACTGCTACTTCTGGAGAAAGATCTGCAATTCTGAGTATATATTTTTGGGAATGTTTCTGAAGGGAATTCTATGGATTAAAGCTGATTAACCTGTGAACCCAGTGTATTTGTTAAATCAGTCAGGACCTAGTAGCAGCAGTTTAAGTTTAAATTTAAAACACAGAAGAGAGCTTTCTGGTTAGGCTTAGAACCCAGCAGAGAGCTTCTAGTTTAAATTTCATACTAAGTCAGAGCCTAGCAGTAGCAAAGAGCTTTAATTTAAATTAAATCAGAATATAACTTAGCATAAAAGGCAAAACAGGGTCAGTATTCTTTGAACAACAAATAAAGTCTTCTAGAGACCTTTACCTAGGGGGCAAGAGAGCTGTGAAACTTTTTAAATAGGTGTTAAAGCCAGGTGGCAGGTCAAAAGACCATTTTGAAAGACTCCTATCCAAGCAAGGACTGTTAATCACCCAGGACGTTGGTCACAGCTTACCTTAGAAGGACAGGGTACTGTGTAGCAGCCCTCTTTTAATAAGTCTTACTTCCCTCCCCCCCTCCCCACGGGATACTCATAGCTTTTTTATAGGTACTTACACATCTTAAAGGAAAGGAGGTGCTCGCAGGTGCAGCTTGTTATCCAAATTGGTCATACACTAAGGACCTGAGATTAATTACGCTTCAGGTGAACAAGGTATATTAAACGTATTAGGCACACGTTTATTAGTATAAGTATCCACAGCAACCCTTAGTAGGTAAAGAACTTAAAGATCTAAACACAAGCTTAAAACTAAGATGCAGACAGCAGTCCAGCAGCGAGATGGGGGCTTTCCAGTCTTTTGTGTTGAATGTCACATGTATGATTTTCTCCCAGTTGGTGAGAGGTCTTTCGTGTGCACTAGCTACAAGGAGCTCTTTGCTCTCAGGGAACGAGTCCGTTCTCTAGAGGCTAGAGTAGCAAACTTGGAAGACATAAGAAAGACAGATAGGTACATAGACGAAACCTACAGGGATATAGTCCTGAAGTCCCACCTCCAGTCTGGCAGCATCCCTGTTGCCATGGAGGAGAGATGCCACGTGACAGGAGAGCATCACCCTGGTGTGGCAAGAAGTGATCCTGTAACTAGGGCCTGTCCTCCAGGTGATGTAAAACCCTCTCGCACCGAGGACGTTTCTCTAGCGCCATGTGCCCATGAGGGAAGGGTTAGGACAGCCGTTATAGTTGGTGATTCTATCATTAGGCATGTAGATAGCTGGGTGGCTGGTAGATGTGAGGATCGCCTGGTAACATGCATGCCTGGTGCGAAGGTAGCGGACATCATGCGCCACCTAGATAAGGTCTTAGATAGTGCTGGGGAGGAGTCTGCTGTCTTTGTACATGTTGGTACCAATGCCGTAAAAAAATATGGTAGGGAGGTTCTGGAGGCTAAATTTAGGCTTTTAGGTAGGAAGTTGAAATCCAGAACTTCCAGGGTAGCGTTCTCCGAAATGCTTCCTGTTCCACGTGTAGGGCCCAAAAGGCAGGCAGAGCTTCGGAGTTTCAATGCGTGGATGAGACGATGGTGCAAGGATGAGGGTTTCGGATTTGTTAGGACCTGAGAAACATTCTGGGGAAAGGAGGGGCTCTTCCGAAGGGATGGGCTTCACCTTAACTGGGATGGAACCAGGCTGCTGGCATTAACCTTTAAGAAGGAGATGGAGCAGCTTTTAAGCTAGATAGTAGGGGAAAGCTGACAATCGCACAAGAGCGCATGGTTCGGAAGAATGTATCCTTGAAGGATACTACCAAAAGCAGAGAGGTTCCAAAAAAGGGTAAAGTAGCCCAAATGCCCTAGAGTATGGAGCAGACAGAGCTTAAAGATTCCAAACTGCTAGGTACATATGACCTAGATTGGCCACTGTTGGAAACAGAATACTGGGCTTAATGGATCTTGGTCTGACCCAGTATGGCATATCTTATGATCTTATGAAATTACCCATGCCTACCAATAGCCAAATTAATATGAATAAAATACAGTCTCTAAAATGCTTGTATGCAAATTCTAGAAGTCTAAAAAATAAGTTGGGAGAGTTAGAATATATAGCACTTAATGAGAGGTTAGATATGATTGGAATCTCAGAGACATGGTGGAAGGAGGACAACCAGTGGGACACTGATAGCTGGGTACAAACTATATCGTAATGATAGAGCTGATCAAATTGGTGGAGCGGTTGCGCTCTGTGTTAGAGAGGGCATTGAGTCAGAAAGGATTAAAGTTTTGCAGGAAACAAAATTTGCTGTAGAATCTCTATGGATTGAAATTCCATATAAAAAGGGGAAGGCGATGGCAGTGGGGGTGTACTATCGACCGCCTGGCCAGAATGAACAAATGGGTGATGAAATGCTCAAAGAAATCAAGGAAGCTAACAAACGTTACAGCACAGTAATAATAATGGGTGATTTCAGTTAGACTGGTATCGACTGGGTCAGTGTCACAGCAGGACATGCTAGGGAGATAAAGTTCCTAGATGAAATAAATGACTACTTCTTGGAGCAGCTGGTTCATGAACTGGCCAGAGGGGAAGCCATATTGGATCTAGTCCTTAGTGGAACACCATATCTGGTGCAAGAGATAAGGGTGTTGGGGCCAATTGGCAATAGTGATCATAGCATGATCGCATTTGATTTAATTAGTGGAGGAGGAATGGTAAGGAAATCCACAGTACTACCTTTTAACTTTCGAAAGGGAGACTATGATAAAATGAGGAAAATAATTAAGAAAAAACTAAAAGGAGCAGTTGCAAAGGTTAAAGACTTACATCAAGCTTGGGTGTTGTTTAAAAATACTATCTTGGAAGCCCAGTCCAGCTGTATTCCACGCTTTAAGAAAAGTGGAAGGAAGTCCAAAAAACTGCCAGCATGGTTTAAAGGTGAGGTCAGAGAGGCTGTTGTTGCCAAAAAAGCATCTTTCAGGAAATAGAAAAAAGAGTCAAACAACGAAAACTGGCAACAGCACAAGCACTGGCAAGTTAAATGCAAGGCGTTGCAAAGGGAGAATTTGAGAAGAAGCTTGCTGCGGAAGCAAAAACGCGTAATAAAGACTTTTTCAAGTACATTTGTATTAAAAAACCTGTGAGAGAGTCATTTGGTCCATTAGATGATAGAGGGGTTAAAGGGGCACTAAGAGGCGACAAGGCGATAGCGGAGAGACTGAACAAATTCTTTGCTTTGGTCTTTACTGAGGAAGATGTAGGGATGTTACCCATGACTGAAGTGGTATTTAAAGGTGTGGAAGAATTGAAGGAAATATCTATACATCGGGAAGATGTATTACAACTATTTGATAAACTGAAGAGTAGCAAATCACCTGGACTAGATGATATACATCCAAGGGTCTTTAAAGAACTGAAATATGAGATTGCAGACCTGCTATTAGTAATCTGTGAACTATCATTAAAATCATCTGTAATACGTAGAGATTGGAGGATGGCGAACATAACGCTAATTTTTAAAAAGGGTTCCAGGGGTGATCCAGGAAACTACAGACCGGTGAGCCTGACGTCAGTATCGGGAAAAATGGTAGAAACCATAATAAAGAACAAAATTGCTCAACATGTAGATAGTCATGGCTTAATGGGAGACAGCCAACATGGCTTTAGACAAGGAAGATCTTGTCTTACCAATCTGTAATGTTTTTTTGAAGGTGTGAATAAACAGGTAGACAAAAGTGAGTCGGTTTGGTATAGTGTATTTGGACTTTCAGAAAGCCTTTGACAAGGTCCCTCATCAGAGACTTTTGGCAAAACTAAAGAGTCATGGGATAGGAGGCAGTGTACTATTGTGGATCAGGAACTGGTTAAAAGATAGAAAGCAGAGGGTAGGGCTAAATGGCTAATTTTCCCAATGGAGAAAGGTAAATAGTGGTGTACCCCAGGGACCTGTGCTGGGTCCACTGCCACATTAGGAACCACCACCCAGGAAAAAGATTTAGGCATCATTGTGAATAACATGTTAAAACCCTCAGCCCAGTGTGCAGTGGCAGCCAAGAGAAATAGAATGCTAGGTATCATAAGGAAAGGAATGGAAAATAAAACAAAGGATATTATAATGCCTCTGTATCGTTCCATGGTGTGACCGCACCTTGAATATTTGTGTGCAATTCTGGTCGCCATATCTTAAAAAGGATATAGCGTTATTAGAAAAGGTTCAGAGAAGAGCCACCAAAATGGTAAAGGGGATGAAAGGATACCCCTATGAAGAAAGGCTAAAAAGGTTAGGGCTCTTTAACCTGGAAAAGAGCTGAGGGGAGATATGATAGAAGTCTATAAATTAATGAACGGAGTGGAACGGGCAAACGTCGATCGATTGTTTACGTTATCAGAATATAGAAATATTAGGGGACATGCAATGAATCTACAAGGTAAACTATTTAAGACTAATAAGAGAAAATATTTTTTCACTCAACGTGTAATCAAATTCTGGGATTTGTTACCGGAGGATGTAGTAAGGGCTGTTAGTGTAGCTGAGTTTAAAAAAGGTTTGGACAAGTTCCTGGAGGAAAGGTCCATAAACCATTATTAAAAAGGGACCCGGGATATCACTGCTTGACCCAATACAAGCATTGTGGAACCTTTGTCTTTTGGAGAAACTGCTAGGTACGTATGACCTAGACTGGCCACTGTTGGAAACAGGATACTGGGCTTGATGGACCTTGGTCTGACCCATTATGGCATATCTTATGTTCTTATATGTTCTAAGAAGACATACTCTAACAAAATATTTATTTATGGAAAGGGTGGTGAATATGTGGAGATGAGAATTGTCTGTTAATTCAAGAAAGTATGGCACAAGCAGATAGGATCTTTGAGAGACAGGAAGGGATTGTAGAACTTAGCAGTTGATATCGATGTTCTGAGATTGTGCTCCTTTTTCTTGTTGATAGCTGCTTTAGTGAAAAAATTACCTGGGAAATTGCTTGGATCGACATAAATTAAATTTTGCTATCAAGTTGGTGCTGACTTCTAGTGACTCAGCAGCCCTGGGTTTTCTTGGCAAGGTATGACAGGAAGTAGATTGCCAGGCCTTTTCTTCTGAGGCAGTGGAGGGTAAGATGACTTGCCCAAGGCTGCATAGAAACATGACTGCAGAAAAAGACATGACTTATCTAGTCTGCCCTTCCATATTAACTACTATAATCCCTTTTTTTAACCTTTAGAGACCACTTGTGTTTGTCCCATGCTTTCTTGAATTCATATACTGTCCTTCTCTGCTACTGGGTGGATCCACAAGGGAGCACACACCCTCACAGAGGTAACAAACAAGACAGAGTGAAGTGTAGAAACAAAGTGGAGTGGAGGAGTGGCCTAGTGGTTGGGGCAAGGTACTTCAGGCCGGAAGGTCAGGGGTTCAAATCCCACTAGAGGACAGCAACCTTGGGCCGGAAGGACTGGGGTTTCTAGTCCCACAGGTGCTCCTTGTGGTCTTGGGCAAGCCACTTAACCCTCCATAGCCCATGTTCCCTGTAAAATAGTTATCTCCAAGTTATAATGCCCTGTTCAATGTAATTTCAGTTTGTTCGATGTAAACCGCACTGATGCAGAATAGCGCGGTATATAAGAGAATGTAAATAAAATAAATAAAAAGTCCTTTTGATGAGAGCACGTGTTTTAGCAGCAGGCTGCCTTTCTTCACTGGGACCCTCAGAAAATAAGAACATAGATTAACAAAATAGCAGTACAGTTGTAATTATAGAGTAAAATCAAATACCAATATAAAAGACCATAATGCTAGTAAAAACAAAAATTGGAAAAGTAAAAGAACAATAAAAGTGCTCATTGGACCATATATGATAAAAAAATAAATACAAGCAGAAAAGTATAAATAATATAATTAAAAGCACATATACTCATATAAAAACTACCAAATAGATAAGACAGGAGACACAGTATTGTATAGGAGGGACTAAACATAAAATAACGCAATATTGCCAACAAAAAAACATGGACAAGTGATAAGAATCCACAGAGTCGCATATGCTGTGTGCTCAATATGATATTTGTGCTCAAACTCTAAATAAGTGGTTCCAAGAAGAAAGAAATTAGACTAGATGGACATTATAATGCCTAAAATATGGGAAGGGGGGGGGGGAGAGG
The DNA here is from genome assembly GCA_033557465.1 of Ichthyophis bannanicus. Lineage (NCBI taxonomy): Eukaryota > Metazoa > Chordata > Amphibia > Gymnophiona > Ichthyophiidae > Ichthyophis > Ichthyophis bannanicus. Next base: position 172,554,497 of record CM066039.1, on the reverse strand, counting down.
AAGAAGGGAGGGAAAGGGAGGAGAGAAGAGGAAGGAAATGTGTAAGGTTGTGTTGATTGTCATAAGCCGACCATGAGGGAGCAGGCAAATAAAAAAAATCCAGTAGTGCAGGTATCGTTGCACCATCATGTTACACTAATATAATGCTTCAACTCAATAAAAACAAAATAAAAAGTAAAAAGGGATAAAAACAACAAAAGCCAAGATTAAAAAGAGAGCACACTTGCCTTGCAGGATGCCTATGGACTGACTGATATGGAAGGGCAGACTAGATAGGCCACGTGGTCTTTTTTTGCTGTTATGTTTCTATGTTTCTACAAAGTAAATTTAGTTAATCAGTAAGAAGATGCTATTTAAAGCACTGCTTTTGGTGCCAAAAGGCACCTTAAGGTCGTTTGTGAAATTCAAAAATGGAAAAAGAGCAAGTGTGGGCCAAGGATAAAAACTAATAACATATTTAAAAACTAATATCATATTAAAAACAAGAAAAAACAGCACTTGTTGAAAGATAAGAAATAAAACAGGAGCATTAGAACAACTTAAAATGCACACAGCACAAGTCAAAAACCTGTAAGGACAGATAGGGGTTGCTGCGCCAACCTTAACAAAAGGAATAGATATTCAGGATATAAATACCCATTGAAAAGAAATAAATACCTTAAATAAAGCCATGTGAAGTTAAACAATCAGTAACACGATTAAAGACTCAAAATATATAAACAAAACATGATATAAAAAACAGCTGGAAAACATAAAATGTGTCTCAAAACTAAACAGTTTGAATTAAAAACAATATTAAAAATACATATAGCAACCACAACCATAACAAATAAATCAAATAGCATAAGGGCGGGGAAATGAAAAGAGATGAGGAAAGCGGGGGAGGGAAAAAATGGGGGGGAAGGGGAGAGAAGGGAAAGTAGATTAAGAGCAACAAGAACAGTAAAACTGGGCAAATAAATTTTTTTTAAAAAAAATATCGGACACTGAGAAAATAAAAACCAAATGGAAGCAAAGGGGAGGAGGGGGGAGTAGGGAGAAAGGAAGGGAAGGAAAAGACCACCTCCCTGGCACTTGGTAGCTCAACTGATATGAAAACCAGGAGCACAGCGGGGCTATAGAGTGTTGGAAAATAAAAACAGAAACCCGTTCATAAAAATACAGAAAAATCCTGGTCTAAATTAAGACCAGAGGGTGTCATAGTGCCCAAGTTAAAAATATATTTTTATTCTTACTGTAAGAGACTTTTATCAATGTCGCCACCTCTCCAATGTGGTTTCACAAACCTATTTACAAAATTATTTAAGATCAGAAACATCATGTCATGCTGATATCCAAAGGGGAACAAGAGGTTATGTCCTCAATCTTCCTTCTGAGACAATTATGATGTTCCATAATCCTAGTACGTATGTTACATTTAGTCTTGTGTACATAGAGGAGATTGCAAAGACAGACCACTACATAAATTACATGATGATACTTACAATTTGAGAAGTCAATTAGTGGTATTTTGTTTGTAATCGGATGGATAAAAAATTGTTTTGTAATCATTTGAAGTGACCCACCACCCTAGGCTTGGGCTTGGGAATAGATAGAGCAGAAGGAACAAGGATCCATGTTTCTCTTATGTACCACCATGATTGGCTGTGGCTAAGTGAGGAAACGGTGGAAAGGATATACCATTCTTTTCTCAGAATTTTTTGGATGTCCCTTGACAGGTTTGAAAATGTCAAAGAGCAAATCAATGTGTCACTCTTCGAGTTCTTCTTTGTTAAAGCACTGAATTCTCAAGAGTTTTTTTGCCCTGTTGTTAGCACATGTAATACATTCAGAGGGGTATTTTCTCTTTCGAAAGCATTTGCGCATGTCCCCTAGCTTGAGTCTCAAAGTTGGTAATGGAGGAACAAATCCTCTTCAACCTTAAAAACTGACTTATAGGCAAGTTATTTTTGAGGGACCTTGTGTGAAAGCTCTCAAAATTTAACAGATTATTCCGATCTCTCGGCTTTCTATAGAAGTTAGTTATAAAGCCATCAGGACACTTTTTAACAAGGCTGTCCAAATAAGACTTGAGTTAGGCTATAAGTAGTTTGAAACTGTAAATTTTAATCCAATGTATTGATCCAATTAAAAAGTCATCAAGATCACTTTCTATCCCATACCATAAAAATATCATCAATATTATCAATCTGTAAATAGTTTACCTCCCTGTATATAGTTTACCTGTTCACCAAGTTATTCTCCCTGTTTAATGTAAGTTCAATGTGGTTCTTTCCTCATTGTACAATTTTTGTTGCCTGTGAACCGCGCTGATGGTAAATAGTGTGGTATAGAAAAACTATAAATAAATAAATACAGTCAAACCTCGGTTTTCATGATTAATCCGTTCGAAAAAGTCGACTAAAACCGAAACGTATGAAAACTGAAGCAATATTTCCCATAAGAAATAATGTAAATCCAATTAATCCGTTCCAGACACCCAAAAATATTCACAAAAAATACATTTTATAGAGAATAACTATATTTTACATACAGAATACAATGAGAAATAAATATGAATGACTAATGAAATGGATAAATGCACATTTAACATCACACTTACCTTTATTGAAGACTCTTGTTGGCATATGGAAGACGGCGAGGAGGGGAGAGGGAGGAGGAGAGGTTATTGTTTGGAAGGGGAATCCCCCTCCATAAGGACCTCAGGTATCAAGGCCCTATCCGGGGTTACTTCCCTTCTTTGTCTTTTACTGGTACTAGGACCAGCTTGAGAGTCACTGGACCCCTGTCGCACAAAAAATCTGTCCAGAGAGGTCTGTTTCTGGCGTCTCTTTAAGATTTGCCTAAAATGGAACAAGGCATTGTCATTGAACATGTTGCAGACACGGCTTGCAACAGCTTTGTTAGGGTGATATTTCTCCCCAAAACTTTGCAATTCACTCCACTTTGCACACATGTCCTTAATCACTGAAGAAGGCACCTTCTCTCCTCTCTCGTCTTCCTCCTCCTCTGAAGCAATTTCCTCAGCTACCGTCTGTTGCTGTTCCAGTTGAAGGTCTTGCAGCTCTTCAGTGGTTAGCTCTTCCTTGTGGTCCTCCACCAACTCTTTCACATCCTGGCCACTCACATCCAACCCCATGGAATTTGCCAAAGAGACAATAGACTGCACAATAGGCGTAGGGTCGTCAGGGTGAGCCTCAAACCCTTCAAAATTCGTCTCGAGGACACATTCTGGCCACAGTTTTCTCCAAGCAGAGTTCAACGTCCTGGAAGTTACCCCCTGCCAAGCCTTATCTATAAGGCTTATGCAATTGAGGATATTGAAGTGATCCCTCCAGAACTCTCTTAGGGTCAATTCAGTGTCCGAGGTCACTTCAAAGCACCTTTGAAACAGTGCTTTAGTGTAGAGTTTTTTGAAGTTTGAAATGACCTGCTGGTCCATGGGCTGGATGAGAGGAGTGGTATTAGGGGGCAAGAACTTTACTGTGATGAAACTAAACTCCTCCAACAATTGGTCTTCCAAGCCTGGAGGATGAGCAGGAGCATTGTCCATTATCAGGAGGCACTTGAGTGGCAATTGATTTTCCAGGAGATATTTCTTCACACTCGGGCCAAACACTTCATTGACCCACTCAATGAAAATTTGCCTCGTGACCCATGCCTTATTGTTAGCCTTCCACATCACACACAATTTACTCTTGATGACATTGTTTTTCTTGAACACTCGGGGATTTTCAGAATGATACACCAGTAAAGGTTTCACTTTGAAATCCCCACTAGCATTACCACACAACAAAAGAGTTAGCCTATCCTTCATAGGCTTGTGTCCTGGCAGTGCCTTTTCCTCCTGCATGATGTAGGTCCTCTTTGGCATTTTCTTCCAAAAGAGGCCTGTTTCATCACAATTGAAGACTTGTTGGGGGAGGAATCCTTCAGCCTCTACGTACCCCTTGAATTCATCAACGAATTCTGCGGCCCCAAGTTTGTCCGAACTTGCAGCCTCGCCATGCCTTATCACACTGTGTATGCCAGTTCGCTTCTTAAATTTGTCAAACCAGCCTCTGCTGGCCTTAAATTCAGTAACATCAGCACTTGTTCCAGGCATTTTCTTTGCGAGATCCACATGCAACAGCCTTGCCTTTTCACAAATTATCGCCTCCGAAACACTATCTCCCGCTAACTGTTTTTCATTGATCCACACCAACAACAACTTCTCAACATCTTCGATTGTTTGCGATCTCTGTTTCGTTAGCGCATTTACCCCTTTTGCAACATCAGCTTCCTTGATTTCATTTTTCTTCACCAGGATGGAACTGATTGTTGAGGCGGACTTCCTGTATATCCTGGCGAGATCGGCCACGCGTACGCCACTTTCATACTTTGCTACGAGTTCTTTCTTGAATTCTATCGTGTTTCTTGCCTTCTTTGTCAAAGGGCTGGCACTCGGAACTTTCTTTGGCCCCATGGTGACTTATTTAGCAGTCGCACTCAATGAATGCGTGGGGTGATGCTCACTCAACGAGAAACAAAGGCAGGCTGAGTCCCAGCAGGGGGTCCTAATTGAGCGTCAGAAGCATCGGAAGCATCAGAACAGCTCCAGGCACTTCTCTCACCTCACCGGACAGCACACACACAGATTCTGATCGTCGACTCTCTTCCCCGAAGCATCAAAACAGCTCCAGGCACTTCTCTCACCTCATTGGACGGCACACATACAGATCCCTCAAGGTTTCCGACTGCACTGGCAACGATCCCCAGCCTGCTTTTTCTGGCCAGCCCACTCCTCTTCCTGGACGGCCCGGGGGGTCCTCACAGCGCCCGACCTTGACGCAATCTGGTGCAGGTGCTTCACCTGTACCCCTTCACACTGCTAGGAGCGTCTCTCTTGCCTCCGCACCTGATATCCTCACCGGCCTTTTTGCAGGGCGGCCACGTGCCTCCTCCGGCGCTCTCTTCTCTCTGCCACTGAGAAATTTCCCGGGGCTTGCGCTACCCGCACTCACTCGCTGCCGTAGTTTGGGCTCTCTACTCTTTATCTCCGGCAGTCCCCTTTACCCAGCCAGCATTTCGCACCGACTTATTGCTTTGTATGTTAGGTTGTACAGTATTCCTTGGGTAGTGGCTGCTTTAAGGCCTTAGGCTCAGCTGGATCCCACAGGGCTTTGAGCTGGCTAACTGATACGAGATGTTTTTATATTTCTTTCTTCTTTTTTTTTTGCTTAACCTACAGTACCTTATTCTGTGCCGAGGGTGGTTTCCTGCTACTTCCTGGTATGCTGGATGCCACTCGGGTTTCACTGCTCCTTCTTGCCACTTTCTTGCTCTCGCTACTCCCCGAGATGGCCGCAGCAGTCCCCCGACTCACTTTGCCTGTTCACAAGGCTGTCTGCTCGCAGTCCCGCTCCCCGCCGGGTCTCTTACGTGGCTCCTGGTGCACGTTTGTTCTCCGACGCTCTCCCCAGCACTCCGTTGCCTTCTCATCTGCACGCGGTTCTGCACTATCACGCGGTTCCCCTCTCCGCTGCCACAATCTTCAATTTATGAATCCTCCGTTGGTTTCTGCGGCCCCTTCATTGCTCCGCTGCCCGATCGCTGCTAGGGAAGCACAAATTCCTCTTTTGGCAGGCTTTGTAATGGAGCTCTTCTACAGCCCCGCCATGGAGCCCGATGACGTCACCGGACCATTTCAAATTGTACGAAAACCGAGCGGACGTACGAGAACCGAGACAACATAGCAATGAAAAAAATCATCGAAAACCGAAGCTAACGAAAACTGGGGCATATGAAAACCGAGGTTTGACTGTATACTTCTTCCACAACTTAATTTTATTAGTAAATGCATGATGAACTAAAAACATAATGCTCAAAATCAGCAACATACAGGTTGGCCGCATCAGGAGCCATGGAAGACCCAATGGCAACACCCTTAATCTGTTTGTAAAATAGACCCTAGAAGCAAAAATAATTTTCAGTTAGTGCCAGAGAGGTCAGTTGTATCAGATAGCCCTTAGGTGTACGTACAGGGCCAGGCCTCTCCAAAAGAACATCTGTTAAAATATCAAGGACTGCTTTCTGTGGAACATCTATGTACAATGAAACAATATCCATGGTCACTAAAATGAGTTGATCGTGGTATCCAGTGAAATCATTTAAAATGTAGATCATATGTGAAGAGTCTCTGACATATGATGGTGCCTTGGTCACAAAGGGCCTGAAGAATATGTCCAAGAATTTGGAAATAGGCTCAAACAATGATCCTATTGCAGATATTGGGCAACCAGGAGGGTCCACCAATGATGTACGTATTTCTTTGTGAGCAAGTAGGAAGTAAGTCCTCACATATGGGTGACATCCCTGACGGAGCCCGCATGGGAACTCTCCCCAGCTTCCATAGGAAGCTTTTGGGAGGACAGTTGCACATGCGTGCCAGTCTTTTCGCCCAAAAGGAGCCATCTTACTTCAGTCGTTTTTTTTCCATGGAGCCTTTTGGACGTCTGTCTGTCCCCGGAAATCAGTTGGTCCCCTTCGGGTTTGTTTTTCTGTTTTTTTTGATATGGTTTTTCTGGTTGCATGCTCATCACCATCTCCCTGCCTGTTCCCAGGAGCATTGGTGCCTCGGCACCATGTTTTTCTCGGGTTCTTTTTTGGCGTGCAGGTTTTTTCTCTTGCACTTCCCTGGTTGGCTGGGACATTGGAGTCCTTTGACTTGGCAGAAGCCATCTTTCCCAACATGTCAAAGCCAGCCAGTGGCTTCAAGAAGTGCTCCCAGTGTGGCCAAACCATCTCCATTATGGACTGCCATAACTGGTGTTTTCAGTGCCTCGGGCCCGATCATGAGCCTTCTTCCTGTGCTCCTTGCTTGCGCAAGGGGCTCAGGAATCGAGAATGGCAGTGGGAATTGCTGTTCGGGTCCTCTTGAGTCCTCTGCGTCAGTGTTGATGCCCTCGAAGGCCTCCACTGAGGTTTTGGCTTTGCGTGGCGGCTGTATTCACTCAGAGGTGAAGGACCACAGTGCATCAGACCGGCCGCCATCCTTTGACGAAGATCGGCCCAAGAAGGACTGGGGCAGTACTGAGAGTTGGGATAAGTCCCATAGGCATCAAAGCCTCCCTTGGCACGACAGTGAAGGCCAGAAGTGGCCTTCTAAGCTGCCCTGGTGGGAGGAGTTGCCTCCTAAGGCCCAGGAGGGCCGTTAGGTGACTTCCATTAATGTCACTATTGTGGAGTTTCTGATGAGGGATCTGAACTGGAGACCGCAGTTGCTGCCCAGGTTCCCACCACTTTGGACTCTGCACTTCTCATCGAGTGCATGCAGGCCCTCGAGCGTTGCTGTTTCGCAGGTGCCTGAGACCAGATGCCCTATGGTTCCTCGGTGCCAAGGGCAGCCCCATCTACTGTGGTGGCCTCCCCATCAGGTGCAGGTCATCCTGGAGGCCATGTGTCTCCAGCAAGGGAGACAGCTCAGGCAGATGGTCGAAGTCCTGATTGGTGCACTGGGGTTTCCCCCTGAGCACTTCTGGGTTGGACAGTCCAGAGCCTGTGACTCCATCCTCCCTAATTGCTAGAGGCACCATGAGGAATTGTGTCAGTATTTCGACTTCCTTACCAATTCTGATGGCTGGGAAATCGAGGAGGAGTCGTCCCCAAATGCCTGAGCGCTATCGGGACATCCCCTCAGATCCCTCTCCACCATACAAGCGCCGGAGGTCCCCACCATAGGATATATCCTTCCATGAGTTTGTGAGGGACATTGCCAAACTTGCCCTTTACTATCAAGACTGAGGAGCAGCCCAGGGCGGAGGAGTTGGAAATTCTACAGTGTCCTTCCCCTCCCAAGGAGGCTATTACAGTCCCCATTCACTGGATCCTGGAGTGGCTGCTGTTCCGAATATGAGAGACTCCCCTCATTGTGCCCCTGGTGAGTAGGTGCATGGACCTTCATGTACCAAGTCCACAAGAGCCCTGGCTTTAAAAAACCACAGCTTCCGCACAATTCTATGGTTGTGGAGTTGGCCAGACGAAGAATCAAGAGCACTAAGACCCATTCCTCCATGCCTCCAGGTAGGGAGGCTCAGATCCTGGATAGCATCGGGAGGAAGTGATACAAGGGTTCCATGTTGGTGGCCCACATCTAGGCCTATCATATTTACATGGCCATGTATCTTAAGAATCTGGCGGGTGACCTGGCCGATTTCTCTGTAACCTTCCAGATGAAGTCTTGTCTCCAAGATCAAGGAGTGCTCGAAATGCATGACCCGAGTGGCCTATGATGGTTTTGAGTCTGTGGCCAGGGAGCTACCGTGGGCATCGGGGCTCACCATCTAGCTTCAGAAACATGGAAACATGATGACAGAAAAAGACCCCATGGCCTATCTAGTCTGTCCTTCCATATCAACCACTACAACAGTCCTCTTTTTTTTTCTTTAGAGATCCTTTGTGTTTGTCCCATGCTTCTTTGAATTCAGATACTGTCCTCATCTCTACCACCTCCACTGGGAGACTATTCCACAGATCCCCCACTCTTTCCGTAAAGAAATATGTCTGCATATCACTCCTGCATCTATCCCCTTTCACCCTCATCCCATGTCCCCTCGTAGCAGAGCTTTCTTTCAGTTGAAAGAGGCTCTCCTCCTGTGCATTTATGCCACAGAGGTATTTAAACGTCTCAACCATATCACCTCTATCCTGCCTTTCCTCTAAGGTGTACATATTAAGATCCTTAAGTCTGTCCTCATATACTTTATAATGAAGATCACTAACCATTTTAGTAGCCTTCTGATATAGAACAGTGGGTGCAGGACAAGCTAGCGGATGTCCCCTGCTGGGGCAAAAATCTCTTTAGCAAACTGATGGAGGACAAGGCTAGAGACCTCAAAAGTGAGCAGTTGACGATGAACCGGCTTTCCCACAAGATGGGGAACTCCTCTAAGAAGAAATTCTCGGGGAAGAAGCCTTTCTGTCCCAAGAAGAGAAAATACTATGCGGGTTACCCGCTGTATCAGCTGTATCATGGCTCTCAGCAGGGGCAGCGCCATCGTCAGCAGTGCCACCCCAAAAGTCCCAGCCTGTGCCACAACCACAGCCTGATGGAGGATTTTGACTCCTTCCTAAGGAGCCTGGTGTCCTTATTTTTATATACCGCCTTTCATGATATCAAGGCGGTTTACATTGAACAAACTGAAATTACATTGAACAGGGCATTATAACTTGGAGATAACTATTTTACAGGGAACATGGGCAATGGAGGGTTAAGTGCTTGCCCAAGACTATCAGGAGGACATGTGGGACTACAAAGCCAGTCCTTCTGGCCCAAGGTTGCTATTCTCTAGTGGGATTTGAACCCCCGACCTTCCGGCCTGAGGTACCTTGCCCCAACCACGAGGCCACTCCTTCACTCCGTGTCCTTCACTTCAGTCCTTTCCTATTCCAGACTCAATTTTACCTCAGGTGGGAGGGAGATTGATCTATTTTGCCCACAGGTGGCCCACAATAACATTAGACTCCTGGACCCTCAAGATAGTCCGGGACGGGTACCTGTTGTACTTCGATCAACTTCATCCACACTTCTTCCCAGGGGAGTACCCCTGCGATCCTGCTCACTGAGAACTCCTCCAGAAGGAGGTTCAGGCTCTCTTGGCTGACCTGACCGTCAAACTCGTCCCTCCTTCTCAAATTGGAAGAGAGTTCTACTCGCGTTACTTTTTGTTCCTCAAAAAGATGGGAGGCTTCAGGCCCATTTTGGATCTTTGGACCCTCAACCGGTTCCTACTAAAGGAAAAGTTCAAAATGATCTCCCTTAGAATCTTGTTGCCTTACTGTATCTCAACTGGAAGACTGGCTGTGCTCCTTGGATCTCAGAAATGCTTATACTCACATCCCCTTTCACCCCCTTCATCAGCAAGTATCCCCACTTCGTGCTCAGCGTACAGCACTATCAGTACTGGGTGCTACCCTTCGGCCTCGCCTCTACCCCGAGAGTCTTCACAAAATTTCTAGCGGTGGTCACCGCTTTTCTCAGGATGCTAGGTTTTTTTGTCTGTTCCTACCTGGACGACTAGTTGATCAGAAGTTGGACGCCAAAGTCTGGCAGTCTACAGGGGATCACCATTCAGCTGGTGGAGCATCTGGGCTTTGTCATCAACTACCCCAAGCCTCACCTACCTGAAGATCGAGCTCAACAGCTTGTCGGCTTAGCCAGGGAATTGCAGAGCAGTCCGTTCACCACATCTGGGGGGATGCTGCATGTTCTTAGCCACACGGCCTCTATGGTTCACATCGCTCCACTAGCTCACCTACAGGTGAGGCAAGCACAATGGACTCTGCACGCAGTGGTGCCAGGTCACAGGTTGCCTCAGGAGCACAGTGGTCATCACTTGGCCACTCAGGTACTCCCTGTCTTGGTGGCTACAGCCACAAAACCTGCTCAAGGAGCTTGCCTTTCAGGCCCTCCCTCATCAGCAGATTCTGACAACAGATGCATCCAAGATGGGTTGGGGAGCCCATCTCGATGGCCTTCGCACAGAGGGCCTCTGGATGGCAAGGGAAGGCCATCACCAGATCAACTTTCTGGAGTTCTGTGCCATTTCCAATGTGCTCCGGGCTTTTTGGGAGCAGCTTGCCAAGCAAGTGGTCCTCATCCAGACCGACAACCAGGTAGCAATGTTCTACATCCAATAGACAGGGTGGCATGGGCTCATATTTCCTTTGTTGGGAAACAGTGCACCTATGGAGGTTCGCCATTTCATATGGCATGCTTCTCCGAGCGGTGTACCTCCCGAGGGAGCTCAGTGTCCTGGCGAATCACCTCAGCTGAGTCCTTCAACCGCACGAGTGGACCCTCAACTGACAAGTTGCCAGCTGCATCTTTCAGATATGGGGCACCCTAAGCATAGACCTCTTTGCATTGCCGAACAATGCCTAGCTGCTAAGTTCTGTTCCAAGATTCCCTGCAGCAGAGGGATAGCTCCCAATGCCTTTCTGCTGGACTGGAGTGAGGGCCTGCTTTATGCCTATTCACCAGCTCCTCTGGTGGCCCAGACCCTCTTCAAGCTCCAAGAGGACAAGGCTTCCTGATCCTCATTGCCCTACGCTGGTCCAGACAGCCATGGTTTTCTGTTTTCCTCCGACTCGGCTCCAACCAAGATCTGATCTCCCAGGACGAGGGCTCTCTGCTTCACCCAAACATCTGCAGCCTACCATCATGGGGTGGATAGTAAACATATTTATGCGCACCCCCTTCTGAGTCGTTTCATGAGAGGCCTCTTGCTGTCTCGGCCTCTCCTTAAGCCGCTGCCTGTAGCATGGGACTTTAATGTATTGCTCGGGCAGTTTCTCTCTGCCCCTTTTGAGCCACTCAAATATCTCACCTGGAAAGTCATCTTCTTAGTGGCAGTCACCTCTGCTCGCAGAAGTAGTGAGCTCCAAGTGCTAGTTGCATATCCTCCATACACGAGATTTCATCAGAATAGAGTGGTACTCTAGACTCACCCTAAATTCTTCCCTAAGGTAGTCTCTGCCTTTCACCTCAGCCAGTCGGTAGTGTTGCCCACCTTCTTTCCTAAACCTCACACTAACAGAGCCGAGGCTTCCTTGCATGGCTTGGATTGCAGGAGAACACTGGCTTTCTATCTAGAAAGAATGAAAGCCCACCGCAGCTCTTCTCAGCTTTTTGTCTCCTTTGACCCCAAAAAGCTAGGCGTAGCAGTCTCCAAGCGTACCCTTTCACTCTGGGTTGCGGATTGCATCTTCTTTGCATAAGCGCAAGCTGGCCTGAGCCTGGAACGACATGTCACAGCTCATAATGTCTGAGCTATGACTGCTTCTGTGGTGAACTTGCACTCGGTCTCCATGGTGGAGATCTGTAGGGCTGCAACGTGGTCCCCTGTCCACACTTTCATGGCCCACTACTGTCTGAATGAGATTCACGGAGTGACAGCAACTTCAGCCAAGTCGTACTCCGGCATCTGTTTGAGAATTACTCAGCTCCTTCCTCCGGCCCTTCTGTCCGTCCAGGCTACCATAGAGTCGTACCAATGTTAATGTACAAACTGGTCTCTGACTCTTGGAACCTTACAGCGCTTTCACACTTTGCCTTTCTCGGTTCATTTTTCTGGTTGCCCTGTTGGGCTTTTTGGAGGTTTTTTCAGTAGCCTTACTTCCTGCTTGGTCCCGGAGTGAGCGTAATTACTCACCTGTTGCAAGTGTTCTCCAGGAACAGCAGTAATAAGTCCTTACTACCCTCCCTCCGCCCCATGGAGTTGACTCTTTTTTGCTTGATTAAGCTGTGTCATCATACTGATGTAAGATGGCTCCTTTCTGGTGGGAAGATGGGCATGCATATGCAATGGTCCTCCCAAAAGCTTCCTGTGGAAGCTGGGGAGCGTTCCAGTGTGGGCTCCGTCAGTGACATCATCCATATGCAAGGACTTATTTCTGCTGTTCCCGAAGAATACCTGCTACAGGTGAGTAATTGCGCTTTTTGGTAGGACATCAATGGTCATTATTACTGGGTGGGCCACTGTTAAAAAAACAAATTGAACTATTTTCTGTGTCAAATAACCCACATTGTGACCAGTTATCAACATGTTGTTGAGACTATGTGTGAGGGGTATGGTAGGGTCACCACCACCTTGCCTCACACAAAACTCCTTGTCACTCAATTGGTGTTCAACCTCTCTTACATAATCACGTCTATTTTGAATGGTAAGAGCACACACCCCTCATCCGCGGGTTTGATTGCAATACCAGAATTACCTTCTAATGCCATCAAGGCCTTGACATATTCATAAATGACCTGGAAAAGGGAATAGCGAGTGAGGTTATCAAATTTGCAGATGACGCAACACTATTTAAAGTTGTTAAAACCCAAGAGGATTGTGGAAAATTGCAAGAGGATCTTGATAAATTGGAAGACTGGGCATCCAAATGGCAGATGAAATTTAATGTGGACAAGTGCAAAGTTATGCACCTAGGGAAGAACAACCCAAACTATGGTTACACGATGCAAGGTTCCACAATGGGAACCACCACACCGGAAAAAGATTTAGGTGTCATTGTGGATAGCATGTTAAAACCCTCCGCCCCAATGTGCTGTGGCGGCCAAGAGAGCAAATAGAATATTAGGTATCATAAGAAAAGGAATGGAGAATAAAACAAAGGATATTATAATGCCTCTGTATCGTTCCATGGTGCAACCGCACATTGAATGTTGGGTGCAATTCTGGTCGCCGTATCTTAAAAAGGATATAGCGTTATTAGAAAAGGTACAGAGAAGAACCGCCAAAATAATGGTAAAGGGGATGTAAGGATACTCCTATGAAGAGAGGCTAAAAAGATTAGGGCTCTTCAACCTGGAAAAGAGACAGCTGAGGGGAGATATGATAGAGGTCTATAAATTAATGAATGGAGTGGAATGGGTAAACGTAGATCAATTGTTTACGTCATCAGAATATAAAAAGACTAGGAGACATGCAATGAAGCTACAGGGTAACCTATTTAAAACTAATAAGAGAAAATATTTTTTCACTCAATGTGTAATCAAACTATGGAATTTGTTACCAGAGGATGTAGTAAGAGCTGTTAGTGTAGCTTGGTTTTAAAAAAGATTTGGACAAGTTCCTGGAGGAAAGGTCCATAAACCATTATTAAAAGGGACCCAGGATATCACTGCTTGACCCAATACAAGCATTGAGGAAACTGCTAGGTACTTATGACCTAGATTGGCCACTGTTGGAAACAGGATACTGGGCTTGATGGACCTTGGTCTGACCCCGTATGGCATATCTTATGTTCTTATGTTCTGAGGCCTTTCTTTCAGTCTTGGTGATATTAAAATAAGTGTGTGACTTTTGTGAATATAATTCTTCCACTCTCTTAAGGACAATCTTCTCAAAAGCTCAATAGAGGGGTTGGATGTACTTGGGGGCACCAAGATAGAGAGTTTCTTACAGTAGTTGATCTCTCAGTCTATCTCCTCTCTGTGAAAAGAAATTCTTAATCCTCAGCTTTCTGAAAGACCTATATAAATCAGTGTGGGTGGTAAGGGGTCATGCCTGTTGTGGGGACGAACGAAACACACTTGTAAAGCACACGTACCTCAACCTCACTCGGTATATAATCAGAAAGGTTAATAACGTTATCTCCTAATCTCGGAAGGGGGTTCTCCTGTGCAGCATCCCCCTCCCTCTTCCCCAGCCTCTCTGTGGATAAAAGGGTTCCAACTTGTGTCTATTCCCTCCACTTTTCCAGAACTGGTCCATGGGAAAAACCCTGACTAGACAAAACTTGCCCGTAAGAGGGAACAAACGGGCTAACCCCTCTAGGAGATCCTCAGATTGGCTGCAAATTCTTCACATAATGTGTCCAGAGTAAGAAAGTTGAAGTCTTGTCATCTGAGCCTGGTATAATTACATCCCAATCATGGTTGTCTGTGAACCATGTCTCCGTAATTGCCACTAAATCAATGTCAGCCTCCTCCATTAAAGCCTCAAAATCTGGGATCTTATTTCCTATACTATAGGCATTTATTTTGCCCATTTTACCCATTTCTAGAGAGGTATTTAATATTTTACTTACCTGAGGGCTTTATTCACCCATCCCCAACAAATTTAGTTTAAAGCCCTCTTCGGTGCGTTAGTCAGTCTGCTGCGGAGGAGACTTTGACTCTTCTTAGTCCAGGAAACCAAAACGCTCTCAATGAAAAGATCCATGCAGCCATGCATTCAGTTCCAGGATGTGAGCTTCTCTGCCTTGGCCTTTACCCTCAACAGGGAGGATTGAAGAGAACACCACCTGCGCGCCTATCTGCTTCATCCTCTGTCCCAGAGCCATGAAGTTATTTTTGATGTGCTCAGAGGGATACCTGACAGTATCATTTTTGCCAGCATTTATGAGCAACATTGGATAATAGTCAGTAGGCTTGATGAATCTCGGCAAACTCTCCATAACATCTCGTATTTTGGCACCTGGCAGACAGTACACCTCCCTGGACATTGTCTGGTCGGTGGATGGATGCCTCAATGCCCCTCAGAAGAGAGTCACTAACTGCCACTACCTTTTGCTTTCTTGTGGTCACTGATTCTGCAACTTTGGGATGCTTGAGCTCTGGTTCTTCCCTTTCCTGGGATGCTTTTACCCTCCTCCACTTCCAGGGCTACTTACTGGTTCTTCAATTCGAGGGCTGGAGGAGTTGGATTGTCGAATTTGCAGGCTCTGGTGGCTCATGTCCAACTCTCTTCATTCTATAGCATACCATCTTCATCTCTGTCAGAGATCTTGGATGCTTCAAGAAGCATCTCATCAATGTACTTCTCACTTTCTTAGATGCTTCTCAGCCTCATCACCTCTTCTCTGAGCTCCTCCACTTGTTTCATGAGAACTTCAGTTTGCAGGCATCTTGCACATGGAACTGGTCCCTTGACTGGCATCAGGTTGTCTGTCTTGACAGAGGCAGAATCTGTAACAGAGGGTAGCCATCGTTCAGTTAGTGGAGTTTTGGTACCTGTTGAATAAATGAGAGAGACCTACCAAACTCCCTAACTTTTTTCTTCAGCTGTTCTTTAAGAGAAAAAGCAGCTAACCTCTTTTCCATATCATCTGGCTAAACCAGTCCAGATAATTGAGTTGTGTTCCCCTACAAGCAGATTGGTGGAGTCAAAGAACCAATGAAAAGCCCAGGTTTCAATTACATCGCTCCTGTGCCTCTATTTGCCTCGGCCACCTGAGGTCTCTTCACTATTTCTTTGTCTCCAGCAGATGGTGGATGGATTTTCTCCTCTCTGAAGAAAAACTGAAGATTGATTAAACGCTCATGAATGATCACCTTGAGAGTGACTCTCTCATCTGAGCGTGGTGTGGAAGGCTCCACTAGATTGCGTTTTTTTCTGTAGCCATAGGAGGAGGGAAAATTGGTTCAGCTCCACATGCTAATCATGATAAGAGCCTGTTGAACAGCCAGAAATTGGAAGGATTTATAAGGATCTGGAAGAGTGTAGCAGCCTCACACAACTCAGCTTCCCCTCCCTTCTCCTCTTTTTCCCCCATGCTCTCTCCCGAAGATTGTAGATGGCTCACAGAGGGATCTACCTGCCAGCCACCTTAAAGGCAGTGCAGCAAAAGCCAGTGAAACAGTACCAGGGGAGTAGAGCTGAGCCCGTTATGGATCTTCTGCCTGTGGCTTGACCTCGTCATTGTCCTTGTTGGGGGCTCCCAATTCCATCTCTGTGGGATGCAATACGAGGTTGGCGGAGTGTGGGGGTTTCCCACCATTTTCTGCATGCATTAGTAGCTTTTTTTCCTATTATGCGCGTGTTCCTACCCTACTGAAACAAAAACATGGGGAGGGGTGGCCTGCACAGAGCGACAGGTGCACCTACTCTTGCCATCTTGCTGGGCAGACTAGATGGACCATGCTGGTCTTTATCTGCCGTCACTTACTATGTTACTATGTTACTGCCTGTAACATGCGCCACAGTAAAAGCGCAGTTAATGTGTGCCTTTGCGCCGCTGCAGCCTTTGTGTGAGCTGCTGTGATACTTGCCTTAACTCTTTGTCTTCTTCCAGGAAACGTTTGGCCTGTGGCAAGTGAGGTTCCTCTTTGGATTCTGGACTCTGCTTTTCATGCATGGCAGCTTCTGAATTATCCCTGCAGAGCCTGCTCCCCCCTCTCTTAGCTGTGGGATGCGGTTAGTCTAGCCTTGCGTGCCTCAGGGCAGGAGGTGAAGGATGGTGCTAAATCCAGCCAGCCGGAGGGTCTGGCGACTGTGCTGTGAGCCGCTTCTTGTCCTATAGGGGGTCTGTGTCAGCTGTGCTTCCTGGTGTTGGGGAGTCATTTTTGAGAGGAGAGCTTCCGCACTATGGATTGTACTCCCCAGAATTTTTATTTTTTGCAGCAGGCCTTGTCTTTCTGGCATGAAAATTCAGACCCTGCAGCTTCTGGATGCCCCAAGTGCAGTCTCATGCATGGCAGGTAGAGAATGGAAGTCCTTATTGATTGCCCTTGGCTAAGCATCCCTGGCATGGGATGCCTCCTTGAGATGGGGAACAGCTGAGAGCTGTCTGAAGTTTTGATTATGACTTGGATTCAGATGGCTCGGTACTGGGCTCTTGACGTGGATAAAGAAGTACTTCCACCTTCAGAAGATTGTGCAGAGGCCGGTGTGATCTGCCTATTAGGAAGGAGCAGCTGGCAGCATTGATGGCTAGTCTCATCCACCTTGAATTTAATGGATGCTTCCGGCATGGAGCAGGAGCCGAAGGTACACCAACTCATTCAAGGGGTGCAGAAATCAACTACTGTCTTTCTGTTCTCAGATGTGATCAAGGATATGATCCAGATAGAGTGGGACTCTCCTGACTCCCCACCTAAGGGGCTAAGGGTGTGTAAGAAGATCTACACTTTTCTGGAGAAGGAGTGCATTAAATGGTTTGGTATTCCCAAGGTGGATGTGCAGGTCACGGTGGTTACCAGATAGACCACCATTCCTGTGGAAGGCGGATCAGCCTTAAAGGATTTTCTGGACCGTAAGGTGGATATATATATATATATATATAATTTTATTTTTTTTTGTCATTTGAACTTTGATTCACCATATTTATCATGCAGGGCTGTCCACTATACAGTATATATACACCCATCTTACCCCTTAAAACATTGTGACCATAATCCTAAACATAAACATAACCCTTCCACTCCCCCGAATAGTCACATAACCAATTACCTTGTTCCGATCTATGGCAGTACTTCTGTTACCCCAAATACCCACCATAATCCATATCCAAAATTACATCTTATACGTATATCTCTTGTGGACTAGTTCCCCCTTGGTGAAATCTTTTTGAAAACAGTAGCTCCCTTCTATATTTCCCCCCCCCCCCAACCTATAATCCCCCCCTCTCTATTTCCCGCCCAACCACTTCATCAACCCTCCTTCCCTCCATGCCTCATACCAGTGCCAGATCTTATGATATTTCACCTTCCGGCCCCTCCTGTAGGCCCCTGTTGTTGTTGTTGTTGTTAAGTGCCGTCGAGTCGGAGGCGACCCTCTGGATAGCTATCCTAAATTGTGTTCGGTCTTCAGTCAGGCGGCTTATTGTTGACAGACTGGTACCCGTAGCTGCTGTTATTGTATCGATCCATCTCATTGCTGGCCTTCCTCTTTTGCGTTGACCTTCTATCTTGCCAAGCATGATGTCTTTCTCTAATGATCTCTCTCTCCGCATGATGTGTCCAAAGTATGAAAGTTGAAGTCTTGTCATCTGAGCTTCTAAAGAAAGCTTAGGTTTGATCTCCTCTAGTACAGACTGGTTTGTTCTTCGGGCAGTCCATGGTATACACAGTATTCGCCGCCAGCACCATAATTCAAAGGCATCAATTTTCTTCCTGTCTATCTTTTTCACTGTCCAACTTTCACATCCATATGATGTTATTGAAAATACCATGGCTTGAACAAGTCGAATCTTTGTATGGAGAGAGACATCTCTGCTCTTGAGAATCTTATCTAGGTCTTTCATAGCCATTCTGCCAAGAGCAATGCGTCGTCTGATTTCTTGACTGCTTGTTGCTTCTTTATTGATAGTTGATCCAAATAGGTTAGTTATTCACGATTTCAATTTCTTCTCCTTCGACGATGAACCTGTTGATTATGCCAGTTGTCATGATCTTTGTCTTCTTTACATTAAGGTGCAGGCCCATTTTGAGATTATGTTCTTTGATTGTGAGAAGCAAATGTTTCAGATCATCTTCACTTTCCGCCAGTAATGTGGTATCATCAGCATAGCGAAGGTTGTTGATGAGTCTTCCACCAATCTTCACACCTCTGTTGTCTTCATACAATCCTGCTTCTCTGATGATTTGTTCTGCATATAAATTAAACAGGTAGGGGGAAAGTATGCAGCCTTGTCTTACACCTTTGCTTATTTTAAACCATTCTGTTTCTCCTTGTTCTGTTTGAACTGTTGCTTCTTGATCAATGTACAGATTGTGCAAGAGAACGATCAGGTGTTCTGGTATACCCATGCTTCTTAATGTGGCCCAGAGTTTCTCATGGTTTACACAGTCAAAAGCTTTGCTATAGTCGATAAAGCACAAATAAATATCCTTTTGGTATTATTTAGTCTTTTCAAGGATCCATCTCACATCCGCAGTGATGTCTCTCGTTCCTCGCCCTTTTCTGAACCCTGCTTGCACTTCAGGTAGTTCTTGTTCCAGGTATGATTGTAGTCTCTTTTGAATAATCTTCAGTAGAATCTTGCTGGCATGTGGGATCAGAGCAATTGTGCGATAATTTCCACAGTCAGTTGGATCACCTTTCTTTAGTATTGGTATAAACACAGATCTTTTCCAGTCAGTTGGCCATGATGCTGTCTTCCATATTTCTTGGCAGAGCCTTGTAAGTATGGTAACAGCTGCATCAGATTGCTGTAATACTTCTATGGGAATGCAATCAATGTCTGGTGCTTTGTTCTTTGATAAGGCTTTCAATGCTGCTTCAACTTCTTCTTTCATCACCAATGGTTCCAGATCATAAGGTACAGGTTGAAACAGCTGTTGGTCCACTTGATCTTTATCATATAAAAACTCTGTATATTCCTTCCATCTTTTCTTGATCTTCTCAGCATCATTCAACATAGAACCTTGAGCATCTTGTAACATTCCAGTTCGAGGCTGGAACTTTTTCTTTAACTCTCGTAGCTTTAGGAAAGCTGATCTTGTTCTTCCTCTAATAGTTTCTGCTTCTATTTCCTTGCATGCGTCATTGTAGTACTTTTCCTTGTCCTGTCTTGCTGCACGTTGGAAATCTCTGTTGAGTTCTGTTATTGTCTTTCTTTCTCCTCTGGCTTTAGCTTCTCTGCGTTTCTGGGCAATTTTCAGAGTTTCTTCCGTCATCCATTTTGGCCGTTTTTTCTTTTTTACCTTTTGTAGAGACTTCTCGCTTTCTTCCAACACAACCTTCTTGATGTCATTCCATAACTCTTCTGGAACTCTATCATTTGTATCTAAAGCAGCAAATCGATTTTGCAGGCAGTCTTTAAATTCCAGTGATATATTCTCAAGGTCATATTTTGCTGCATTCATGAGTGGTTTGCTCTTGTTCAGCTTTAGCTTGAGTTTGCTTACTAGTAGTTGATGATCTGTACCACAGTCAGCTCCAGGTTTTGTCATGGTTGATGTTATAGAGCTTTTCCATCGTTGACTTCCACAGATGTAGTCAATTTGATTTTTATACAATCCATTGGGTGAAGTCCATGTGTACAGTCGCCGCTTGTGTTGCTGGAAGAAGGTGTTTGAGATGAATAGATCGTTGGTCTTGCAGAATTATATCAGTCTTTCTCCAGCTTCATTTCTGTTGCCAAGTCCATATTTTCCAACTACTTTGTTGCCAACTTTTACGTTCCAGTCACCCATGACTATCAGGATATCCTGTTTGCATGTTCTGTCAATTTCAGTTTGTACTTGTTCATAGAACTCTTCAATTTCATTCTCTTCTGCAGCTGTTGTTGGGGCATATAATTGAATTATAGTTGTGTTGATAGGCATTCCTCGTAGACGAAAAGAGATTAAGCGTTCGCTGACTGCATTGTATTTCATTACAGTTCTTGCAAGTTTCTTCTTTATTATAAATGCAACACCATTTATTCTTTGTCTTTTATTTCCAGCATAGTAGACCATGTGATCATTTGATGCAAAGTGCCGATGCTAGTCCATTTCAGTTCGCTGACACCCAACAGATGAAGTTGTACACGTTCCATTTCATTCTTGACCACCTCCAACTTCCCTTGGTTCATGCTTCGTATGTTCCATGTTCCAATGTGTAAGACATCTTTACAGTTTCTGACTCTCATTTCATGCGCAGCTACATCAGCAGTCAGACGTCCCGAGGGCTTTGATCCAACCACATCAAAAATGCTGGCTTTACTCTGAAAAGTCTTCAGCTCTTCCCCAGTAGCTAGTTGAGTGCCTTCCAACCTGGGGGTCTCATCTTCCAGCACTACAGTACAATTTGTTTTGTTGTAACTATCCATTGGGTTTTCATGGCAAGATACAGAAGTAGATTGTCGGGCCTTTCTTCTGCGCAGTTTAAGGTAGGCCCCTACCAAGCACATATTTCTCACATGCTCCACAGACATGATTACCTCCCTCATGTGGGTCTCCTCTCTCGCTTTCCACCTTTTCAACACACACACCCTAATCGCCACCACCCAATACCTCAAGAAGGCCGTTAACTGTTCATTCCCCCCTCCTCCATTTCCAGGAGGCACAACATTGCAGCAGTCACTTCAATTCGCACCTGAATAATCTCTTGGTACACTTCAGCCCCTTTCCTCCACAATTCCTGCAACTTAGGGCACCCCCACATCATGTGCAACAGGTCCCCCCTTCCTCCACACCCCCTCCAACATTCATCAAATTGATTCTGACCTATGGCCCGTATCTTCGCTGGAGTCCATATCATTCTCAGACGCATTTTCAGACAATTCTCCAAAAGAGAGGTACCCCCCCTAATATGCCTCTCTTGCCCATAGATATTCACCCACCTCTCCTCGTCCCAGCCCCCCCCCCAGCTCAGCCCTCCATCTCCCCTGCCACCTCACTTCCCCCTCTTGTTTTGCATTTAGCAGTCGGTATAATCTCAACATCACCCCCTTGAGGCCATCCTGTTTTCTCATGAGCTCCTCAAAAGGAGTATCTTTATCCCTCATTTCCTCCCATATACCTTTCTGTTGCAGATAGTACCAGAGTTGCACATACCCAAATTGGTCTCTCTCTGCCAACCCATAAGCCTCCTTCAATTCATCAAACCTCCTTAGTTTCCCCCCCCCCCGAAGATATTAGTTGCCCCACCTTATATAACCCCTTACTCGCCCAACCCCCCCCCCATACTACTTAAATGAGTCATTTTCAGTACTCTTTTACCATCTAAGAGGAAAGATTTCCATTTTCTCCACATGCTCGCTGTCAACGCGCACATAGGGTTTTCTCGTCCCGCCATCCTCCCTTCCCCTCCCCTCCCTCCTCCCAAATTATTGCCTCTAAACTACCCCTTTTCCATACTTACCCACTGAGGGGGTCTCTCCCTTTTACCGCCAGGCAAAATAGAGCCCTCAGTTGTGCTGCATCATAATAGTGTGCTATGCACGGCACCCCAAGGCCCCCCTCCTCTCTTACCCTAAACATTGTTATCCTCGCCACTCTAGGTGTTTTCCCCTCCCATATAAAATTCATAATCATCCCCTGGATTTTCTTCAACACCTCTCTCGGCACCCTACAAGGAAGCACAGAAAACGAGAACAAAAACCATGGCAAAACATTCATCTTGATAGTGGCTATTCTGTCCAACCAGGTCAAATGCAGACCCCCCCCCCCTCCATATCTAAAGAGATCCTTCCTCACATTCTCCAACAGCGGTGTGTAATTCCATTCTCGCAAATTCTCCAAGGTGTTACTTAATTGTATTCCCAGATACCGGAATGTTTTCTTTACCCATTTAAACACGAACCCTGCCCGTAGCCCCCCCTCTAATTCCGCAGAAAGGTTAAAGCCTTGTATTTCCGTCTTGCTCATGTTCATCTTATAGCCCAACACCCCATTATATCTTCTAATTGCTAGCAGCAAATTTGGTAGACTTATTAATGGCCTCCCCAACGTAAAGATCACGTCATCCGCAAACAAGGCTATTTTTGCCTAATGATCCCCCTCTCCAATCCCCCTTATATCCACCTGCCTTCAAACATACTCCGCCAACGGCTCTATTACCAAAGCAAAAAGTAACGGCGACAATGGACACCCCTGCCTCGTACCTCTCCCCAATACAAAGCTCTCCAAATATCCTCCATTTACCTTTATCCTTGCCATCGGCCTGGCATACAAGGCTCGAATCCAACTTATAAATCATTCTCCCAACCCCATTCTTCCTAAAACCTGGATCATAAACTGCCACTCCACTCTCTCAAATGCTTTTTCAGCATCCACTGTCACAAATACTGCTTCCTGCCCCCCTCTTTGTAATCTCCAAATTATATTCAGAATTTTCCTTATATTGTCTCCCCCTTGCCTACCCCTTATGAACCCAGTTTGGTCCTGATGCACCAATTTATGAATTGCGTTCTGTAATCTCATGGCCAGTATCTTTGCCAATTCCTTCACATCCAAATTAATCAGGGAGATCGGCCTGTATGAAGCACAAATCGTATTATCTTTTCCCGGTTTCGGAATTATCAAAATCCCTGCTTCCGCCATTGTTCTCGGCAGTGCCTCCCCATGCAAACATTCATTAAATACATATGGTCTTTTTCTGCCGTCATGTTTCTCTGTGTGATATTTGAAATACCTTCGCCAAGATACCTTTAACTTGTTGGAACATCAGTCTATAGAACTTAGCCGAGAATCCATCGAGTCCTGGAGCCTTTCCTATCTTTAGCATCCTTATGGTCTTTTCTACCTCTTCCTCACTAATCTCCCTTCCCAGCTCCCCCTGCTCCTCCACCGTTATCTTCGAAAGTTGGCACTCGTTAAGAAATGACTCCCCCTCCTGCTCCC
The DNA here is from genome assembly GCA_033557465.1 of Ichthyophis bannanicus. Classification (NCBI taxonomy): domain Eukaryota; kingdom Metazoa; phylum Chordata; class Amphibia; order Gymnophiona; family Ichthyophiidae; genus Ichthyophis; species Ichthyophis bannanicus. Next base: position 172,530,961 of record CM066039.1, on the reverse strand, counting down.
CCTTCCGTACCTCACTAGTATATAATCGTTCATAGTATTCCTTAAACACTCCTTTTATCTCTGACGCTTTGTGGACCATCTTTCCTTCTTGACCTCTTATCCCACTTACCCAGGCCCGCTGCTGTTTAGCCTGTAGCCTACTAGATAATACCCTCCCCATTCGGTTCCCCCTTCGAAGTACACCTGTTTCAACAGGGCCAGTTCATACGCCATTGTTGCTGCTCTTAATTGACTAAGCTCCCCCCTCACCAATTCCGCTATCACCTGAGGTTCATGGTCACTCTGCTGTCTTTCCAAGCCCTCTATTCTACGCAACAACTGTCCCTCCGCCCATCCCTTTTTCTTTTTCGCCTGTGCTGCGATGCTTATCAAATGCCCCCTCGCTACTGCTTTCAAACCCTCCCCGACAGTTCCCATTACTACTTCCCCATTCATATTAATCTCCAAATACTCCTCTGCTACCTCTTTTATTTGTGCCACATACTCTGGTTCCTCCAACAAGGCATCTTTCAACCTCCAAAACTTAATCCCTTCATCCTCCCCCCCCCCCCTTTCAAAGCTAACACTAACTGGGGCATAATCCGACTATGTTATGCTCCCCTGCTCCACATCGCTCACATTACTTGCCCATTTCCCACTTTCCCATATCATGTCTAACCTACTTATACTTTCTACTCCCAGGTACACAGTAAGTAATCTCCTTTCTCCTGGGTGTCTACACCTTCATACATCCACCAATCCTAAGCGTTCCTTTAGTCTTAAAAGACCCGCCTTTCTTTCCCACCCCCTCCCTTCACACTCCCACTGTTATCTAACCTTGGATTTAAGGTCAGATTGAAATCTCCCCCTAGGGTGACTGTAGTTGTTCCCCAGCCTTCCAGCTCTGCTGCCAGACCTGTGAAGAACTCTTCTCTCTGTACATTTGGCCCATACACACTTATTATCCACACCACCTCCTCTTTGATTTTCAACTTTATAACTACCCATCTACCTTTGTATCTCTGCGCTTCTCCACCACTGCGTCCTGCCATTTTCCACCAACTAATATTCCTATCCCTCCTTTTCTGGGATTCGCCCTTTGCCCCGCCAATACCACCCTAGGATATTTTTTGGAGCTCACCGATCTCTCCTGACCTACCCTCAAATGCGTCTCCTGTATACACATCATATCCGCTTTCATTCTCATCCCCTTGCGTTCCATACATCTCCTCTTCCGCCACATTCTCAGCCCTTTTGCATTCACTGTGGTTATTACCAATTGCTACCCATCCCCTCCCTTGGATACCCTCCCCTCCCCTCCAGCCCTTGAGTCCCAGGACTAAACATGAAGTAGTGCCGCCCCCACCATCCCCTCACATCTCCCCTCTACCCCCTCCATACCCCTCCTCTCCTAATCCCCCAACCGCTGTTCCCCCCCCTCTCATTGCTACCTCCCCTCTCTCAAATCGCATACCCTCAAAAACCCCCACCACCCCTCAGTCTCATGCCCCTCTTTTTTTCCACCCCCCCTCACACATCTTTACAGAGACCCTTATTCATATCTCTTTGCATTTCCCCAACCCTGCCTTCCAAACCCCCATTATCCTTCTTCCAGTAGGAATCATAAATGTATGCAGGAGATTCCTCTCCTCCTTCTCCCATCTACACTTCCCACAATTCTACCCGCAGTCATCTCTTTGCACTTTTCCGCTGCATCTTCCATGTGTCTGTCGTCTCCTTCCTGCTTCCGTCGCTCCTCTGGTTTCCCCTGCCGTCCTCCTTGCACTCTCTACTCACATGCCTGCCGAACCTCTACCACCTTCGACTCCAGGCCTGCTTCCTTCATCGCTGCCAGCGCTGCCTCCACCATCTGCACTTGCCAGGTCCTCTCCCCTTTTGTAAAAGCCAATCCAAAGGGGTACATACAGCGATAGCGCAACCCCTCCTCTCGCAAGGCTTTAGTTACAGGCCCCAACTCTCTCCTTCTTTGCAATGTCCCCAAAGATAAATCCGCATATATAGCCACTGGATAGCCTTGCCATTGAAAAGTGCTCAGTCCTCTCATTTTAGCTGCAATCTTTTCCTTTATTTTGTACTCTTTTAGGCAGATGATAATATCTTGGTTTCTGTTAGTCCTGACTGGACCTAATGCCCGGTGCGCCCTCTCCATCTCCACAGACGTGATCCCATCCTCGTCACCCCCTTGGTGCAGGGCCTCCAAACATATTGACATAGCCACTTTTCCACAATCTTTGAACTCCTCTTCCTCTGGAACCCCTCTTCCTCTGGAACCCCTCTTATATGCAGGTTATTTCTTCTTGACCTGTTCTCTAAATCTTCCAGTTTTAACTGTACTTGATCTCTTCAATCTCTCTCCCTGCTTTCCTTCTGATCCAGTTCTTCCTGCCAGCTTTCCAGCGACTGCAGTCTGTTTTCGTGGTCCCCCATTTGATAGTTTAACTCCTCCACCTCCTCCTTCATGCCAGCCAGCATCTCCCACAATTCATTTTTTGCCTGCTGTACCTCTGATTTTAGTAAAGCAAGCCACTCCCGGAGTTCCTCTCGGGTCACTGCCTTGCTCACTCCTGCACTTCTCTCTTCCTCCGCCCCCCCACATCTTTTGTTGACCTTCTCCACGTGGTCCGCCATTGCTCCTTCCATCGGTTCCATCTTCCTCTCCCCGGCACAGGCATAGTCACGGATATCCGCGGCTTTAGACATGGCTTTAGACAAGGAAGATCTTGTCTTACTAATCTGTTATGTTTTTTTGAAGGAGTGAATAAACAGGTGGACAAAGGTGAGTCGGTTGATATTGTGTATCTGGACTTTCAGAAAGCCTTTGACAAGGTCCCTCATGAGAGACTTTTGGCAAAACTAAAGAGTCGTGGGATAGGAGGCAGTGTACTATTGGGGATCAGGAACTGGTTAAAAGATAGAAAGCAGAGGGTAGGGCTAAATGGCCAATTTTCCCAATGGAGAAAGGTGAATAGTGGTGTACCCCAGGGATCTGTGCTGGGTCCGCTGCTTTTTGACATATTCATAAAGGACCTGGAAAGTGGAATAACGAGTGAGGTTATCAAATTTGCAGATGACACAAAACTATTTAAAGTTGTTAAAACCCAAGAGGATTGTGAAAAATTGCAAGAGGATCTTGATAAATTGGAAGACTGGGCATCAAAATGGCAGATGAAATTTAATGTGGACAAGTGCAAGGTTATGCACCTAGGGAAGAACAACCCAAACTATGGTTACACGATGCAAGGTTCCACATTAGGAACCACCACCCAGGAAAAAGATTTAGGCGTTATTGTGGATATCATGTTAAAACACTCGGCCCAGTGTGCAGCGGCGGCCAAGAGAGCAAATAGAATGCTAGGTATGATAAGGAAAGGAATGGAAAATAAAACAAAAGATATTATAATGCCTCTATATCGTTCCATGGTGAGACCGCACCTTGAATATTGTGTGCAATTCTGGTCGCCGTATCTTAAAAAGGATATAGCGATTTTAGAAAAGGTTCAGAGAAGAGCCACCAAAATGGTAAAGGGGATGGAAGGATACTCCTATGAAGAAAGGCTAAAAAGGTTAGGGCTCTTTAACCTGGAAAAGAGACGGCTGAGGAGAGATATGATAGAAGTCTATAAATTAATGAACGGAGTGGAACGGGTAAACGTAGATCGATTGTTTACCTTATCAGAATATAGAAAGACTAGGGGACATGCAATGAAGCTACAGGGTAAACTATTTAAGACTAATAAAAGAAAATATTTTTTCACTCAACGTGTAATCAAACTCTGGAATTTGTTACCGGAGGATGTAGTAAAGGCTGTTAGTGTAGCTGGGTTTAAAAAAGGTTTGGACAAGTTCCTGGAGGAAAGGTCCATAAACCATTATTAAGAAGTGACCGAAGATATCAATGCTTGACCCAGTACAAGCATTGTGGAACTTGTGTCTCTTGGGGAAACTGCTAGGTACATATGACCTAGATTGGCCACTGTTGGAAACAGAATACTGGGCTTGATGGACCTTGGTCTGACCCAGTATGGCATATCTTATGATCTTAGTCGCCATGCCCCGCCGTCACTCCTCAATCTCCAGGAACAAGCAGGAATGAGTCTTCACACGTGGGAGACGTCGCTGACGGAGCCCGCACGGGAATGCTCCCCAGCATCCAATCAGAAGGCCTTTGTGAGCATACCCCGCGCCTGCGCGGTGGCTTCCCGCCCTTCCTACTGCCTCTCCCCAGTTTTTTGTTTTCCGCGGAGCAGGCAGGACGTCCCTCCTGCCACCGCAGAAATTTTTTTCCGTTTTTCTGTAGTCGTGGCTTTCCCGCCGACGGTGGCACCTCCGTGCCCCCCCCCCCTTTTTTTCTTTCTTTATTTTTCATTTAATTTTCGTCGCCCCCTCCGGGCGCTGAGGACCGGGGCATGGAGCCTTCTTCCCCTCAGCCTCATGGCGGGGACTCAATTTTCCACGTGGACTCCAAGGCCTGGTGCCTCTCCTGTGTGGGGCCTGACCCCTCTTTCCCGGATTCCCCGGGCTGCAGTGTCGGAAGAAGACCCTCCCTCTTTCGGGTATCCCTCGACGACGTCTTCGCGCCCAGGGCGCGGTCGTCGGGTTGTTCTTCTCTCCAGGATCAGGTAACCACACAACAGTCTGTTAAGACTAGCCAAGTCTTGAGGGGCAAGTCTCATGCGAGGCATGGCGACGGCTCCGGCCAACCCCTCAATTCCTCCTTGGCTGATATACCTCGGCGGGAATCCTAGGGCTCCAAAGCATTTACGGGGTTTCGGGATGTTCCTGAGGTTCGTTCCTCACAGAACATTCCCGAGCCATGCCCGAGGGAGGTACCCGCTTCGAGCGGGGCCGATTCCCCGGCGTCGGCGTCGAGTGTTCCACTCTTCGCCAGGGATCGTCAGCCGGTGTCCTCGGCGCCTTTGGGGCCGCTCGGCTCGACCGGGTCTGACATCCCTACATCCAAGCCATGCTCGGGCGTGGTAGCCGCTTCGGGCGGTACTGAGCCCCCGGCATCGGCGTCGGTGTCGAGCGCTCCGCTCCTCACCGAGGATCGTCGGCTGCTGTCCTCGGCGCCTCCGGGGCCGATCGACTCAGTCCAGCCTGGCGTTCCTCCATCCCTGCCATGCACGTGGGCGGTGCCCGCTTCGGGCAGTACCGACCCCTCGGCGTCGGTGTCGAGCGTTCCGCTCCTCACCGGGGATTGGCGGCTGCGGTCCTCGGCGTCTCCGGGGCCGACCGACTCGCGCCGGTATGGCCTTCCTAGGGGGGCGGTATCCGCCTTGGGCAGTGCCGACCCGTCGGCGTTGAGTGACCCGCTCCCCACCGGGAATCGCCAGCCGCTGCCCTCCGTACCTCGGGGGCCGATCGACTCGACACTGTCTGACGGCCCTACGTTCAGGTCATGCGCGGGGGTAGTACCCGCTTTGAGCGCGCGGGCTTCGGTGGTTCCGCCCCGCGCCGGTGATGGTCATCGGGCCTCCCTCCCCTCGGGGCCACTCGCTTCGACCCGCGCCGGGTTGCCGGTTTCCCAGCCCTGCGCAAGGGTGGTACCGGGTTCGAGCGTCGCCGCTCCGCCGGCGACGGCAGGGGCGTCGAGCACAAGGGGCCGCCATCGACCTTCCCTGGGGACCTCGGGGTATGTCGGCCAGCGCTCAGACGACTCCCCGGCATTGACGCGGCCGTCGAGGGCCCCGCTTTTTCCTAGAGAAGGGGCCTCGGGTTCTTCGACCGCTTCGATCCGATCTGGATCTGCGCCGCCCCGCAACGGTACACCGACGTCGGTGCAGGGGCTTTGCACCCCCGCAGGGACTCGTCGTCGGGTGACCGGGGTCCCCTCGGGGATGGGCCGTATGCCCCAGAAGGTTTTCTCTCCGGGTCGAGCGGGTGTGAGAGGGAGCCCGGCTTCGGGCAGTGCCCGCCGATCGACATCGGCGTCGGATGACCCCCTCTCCACCGAGCTCCGCCCTCGGGGACCCGTGATGCCCGCGGTTCCGATCCGTGCTCCGGGTTTTCCACCACTGGCGCGGTCGCCCCCGCCGGGGCCCTCTGGAAGGGGGTCGATCTCCTCGCTTGGTTCGATGCCCAGCCTGGAGTCGGTATCCAGCCTTGAAAGCCTGGACACTACACGTCTCGGGATAGGTCCCTGTCCCCTCCCGCGACGCAGAGCGGAGACTGCTGGCCCCTGCTCTCCGGCGGCCGCGGAACCGCTTCGATCGCAGGGAGCAGCGCCACCCCCCGGGGCCGAGGCCGATTCCTGCGGCGCTGTCGGTGCCATCGACCCCTTCGATGCCTAGTCTGGAATCAATCCCAGGAGCCGACGACGCCATGGGGACTGCCCCGATCCGGGGCGGTTGGTCCCCTCCTATGCCTAGCGGGCATCGGCCCGAGCAGCCTCAGTATGTCCTGGCAGCCTCCCTCGCCATAACTCCTCCGGCAGAGCCACCTTTTCGGGATTTCCTCCTTGACATGGCGGACTTGCTGGCCATCCCTACCCCGGACCCGAGCCCGGGCCCTGAGAAACAGGCAGCCGTGATGCTTCCTCTGCATCCCTCCCTGCAGGATCTCCTGCTGGGGGCTTGGCGGTCGCCTTTGAGGGTTCCGGCACCGTCTACTGCGATGCAGGCTCTATACCGGGTGCCTCCGTCCCCGGGTTTTCGGCAGCACTAGCTTCCACATCGGTCCATTGTGGTGGAATCGGCGCTGAGGAAGGCCGGAAGCAAGGAGAAGCATGCTTCTCGCCCCCCAGGCCGCGCCTCAAAGACGCTAGATACTCTAGGACGTCAAGCCTTTCAGACGTCTATGCTGACGGCCAGAATTATCTCATATATATTTTATGAGTCTGTCGCTGCAGGAGGTCACCGAGAGGTTGTCTCGGTTATCCCTCTTCGTATCGGCGACCAAGGCCTTTGAATATTCCCTGCTCCTTTATCACTGCAGGAATATCTCCGGGTTCCTTTCTCGTGCTTCGCTGGACTCCTTCCAGTCGGTCAGCAGAGCCTCTGCTGTTGCCATTAGAGCACGCCGTACAGCATGGTTGCAGGCGTCCGAGTTGTGTAGACGGGCACAGCACAACCTGGGTAATTCTCCCTGCGACGGAGATCACCTCTTCAACAGCGAAGCCTTGCGTCAGGTCGCACAGTGCTTCGCTAACCTTCCCAGGGTTAGCAGCCAACCTAGGGCCCGGCCCCACGGCGGCGGTAAACGCCTCTCTAGGAAGAGGAAATATCAGCCCTCCGCCCACCCTCCAGGCGCGCCCAGGCAAGGGGCCTCTCACCCCGGGTTGATGCCCCCGGGCCCGCGCCAGGACTCTCCTACTAAGCATTTTTAGGCTCAGGCAGGCAGCTGCCTGCGCTTAATCCTCTTATCGGAAGTTTACAAATTAAGCTCTGCTCGGGGGCTCGTTCAGTTGCAAATGGTTCGGAGGCTTATCTAGGGGTTCGGGTATTCTCCTTCCGTTGGTAGGGAGACCACCTCTATTCCGTGATAGCTATGGCCAACGGCCAACTTATTACCCTTCGGTACGTCTCCGAACCCTTCTCAGCCGGTATCCCCCTGCTGATTGCTTCCATACTGGAATCCCCCCCCCCGTCTGTGCGGGGGGGGGGCGGGTTTTCTGTGTGCAGGTCCTGGGGACACATATAGGGCCTCCAGCCCCTGTGGCGTTCTACCAGACTGATGCTATCCCCTGTCCCCCGCGCTACCGCGCTGTTGGTTCACTGATCTGCCCTTGTCCTCCGGAATAGATCCCTCTACTGACGGATCTTGCTGCCACCTTCCAGGTGGACGCTCTGTGGATCGATGGCAGATCCGCCTTACCAGGGTGATGCTCAGGGAGGTAGGCCCCTAGACATACCTGCATTAGTACTGGAGTGGGCGCCCTCATGCCCACCGGCTTAGATATACTAGATATCACCTGCGCGATAGGCGCATATTGGGGGGGGATGCCCGCAGTACCTGTGTTATACCGCCCTTTTCCCTATGGCCGGTACTCACGCCCCCCCCCCCCCCCCGGGGTCCGGCCAGTTCGCCTGCCTTTTCCTCGATCGGGCCGCGGACTGGTGGTACTCTACCGCTGTGGAGTCTACAGCTCCCTTTTCAGTTAGGTCCTCCTCCCGGGGGTTCGGACCCTTGTCTCCCTATCTCTCGCTAGGGTAGCCTGTGTAATCCTTTGGGGTACACCCCTACTCTTCTCCGGAATGGGCTCTCTGGTTCGGCCAGTCTTCTACTGTTAGTCCTCTGAGTTCTGGACTCTACTCCTAAGGGAGTGCTCAGCTTGCACTAAGCCTCCTGGAAGACCTGCCGTCCTTCTCCTGACCCAGCTGACGCCTGGATCTCCTAGCCTTCCAGATTTGGAGCTTCCTCCTCGCTGCGGCGAAGTTTCCTTGACGACTTCGCTGCTGCGTCTACGGTGCCTTCACCACAGGTCCGCTTCCGGCAACCCGGTAGGTAAGCCCTACGGGGTTCCACACCATTAATTCATTAAAACTTAATGGCCGGTAAGCTCTATATGGTACTAGGGCATTTACTCTTTAAATGCTTACTGATACTATTTATGCATCCCTCTGGCTACTGTTCCTGTAGCCTGGGTTTTTTTGCTGTATCTTAATGTTACCTGTTCTGCACTCTAAAGACTCCCTCTGTAGTCTGTAGATTCGCTGTTCCTCTATTCAACTCCTGCCCTCCATCCCTCAGGGGATGCCGGGGATTTAGGCTGGGCAAATGCCATCCCGTCCTGGGCTGCGCTTATGGGACCTCCCCGGGCATCCTCAGCTTGGGAGTCCCCACGTGTGAAGACTCATTCCTGCTTGTTCCTGGAGATAGCACAGTTACTTACCTGTAACAGGTGATCTCTGGAACAGCAGGAATTAGTCTTCACAACCCGCCCACCTCCCCTAGGAGTTGTATCTCTGTTTTGTATCTATTCCTTCCTCTCCTCTCCTTCTGGCTCAGCTATGAAACTCAACTGGGGAGAGGCAGTAGGAAGGGCGGGAAGCCACCGCGCAGGCGCGGGGTATGCTCCCAAAGGCCTTCTGATTGGATGCTGGGGAGCATTCCCGTGCGGGCTCCGTCGGCGACGTCTCCCACGTGTGAAGACTAATTCCTGCTGTTCCAAAGATCACCTGTTACAGGTAAGTAACTGTGCTCTCTCTCCTGCCCTCGGAAGATCAGTGCTCTGCCGCTAAAGGGTATTTCACCGCATTATTCAGCATGATGGCCTCGGAGCTCTCCGCTCAAGCGACCATCATGGTGGGTGACGTCACTTCCTCCTCAGGTGGATATGTTTTTGAAGAGCTAGTTCACTGTGGTGACTGCTATTATGCAGCTGGCAATCTGTGCCAGCCTGACGTCTCGAGCCCTGCTCCAGTGGATTCAGTCTCTTCCGCCGGATGATACTACCCCTCTTTTGGAGTCTGCTACAGCCGTCCTTTCTGATGCCATGTATGACCTAGTGCGTTTGGTGGGCAGGGATGGTGCCCTGAGGACGGTGTCACGGTTTTGTTTGAAACTTTGTGCTAACTATTGTAACCTTTTATTGTGACTGAACATTTGTTTTCCTGCCGCAGGCATGCTTTAATACACCACTGAAGCTGCTCTCCTACTCTGCCTTACCAGTCCGGTCACATGACCATCTGACTCAGATGACCCTGAAGTCTCACTGCATAACCCAGACCATTGTGGTGGTCCGTGCCAGAGGAGCAGTTCTTGCTCCTTGAGGTGGCCTTGCTCTGCCTGTGCCTTCCTACTCCCTGTTTCTACTGGTTCAGGTTTCATCTAAACCGCCCAGGTGGCATCACCTTGATTTTCTTCTTATTGCTGTGCTCATGCTGTTGATGTGCTCCATTCCGGTCCTCTGGGGGTGGTGGCCCTCATGACTCCTTCTTGTCCCCCGTCATCGGTTGGTGAGTAATATGATCTACTGTTACTCTGCACTTTGACCTGGGCCTACACTCTCAGGGATTTTTCCCCCTCCTATCCAACCTCCCTGTCGAGCAGCCCTCTTGAACTGCAGGTCTCTTCATGCAAAGTCCTGCTTGATCTCTGACCTTCTCTTTCAACATTCACTTAATTTCTCTTCCGTATTGAAACCTGGCTCAAGAAAGTGGGCGACTCAGTCTTGTACCGCTGCTTTCCTGACGGCTATGCCGCTTTTTTCACGTCATGTAGGAGGAGGAGCAGGATCAGTCGCCCTCCTTTCTTGCTCCTCTATCAATCTCTCTGAGCTCACCTTCTTAGTTCTTCATTATCCTGAAGCTCTGTTGCTTAAAATGCATTCCTGCACTTCTATCCACTTACTCCTTCTCTACTCCCCCTTCCCCCCTTTGTCCTTCCCTCTGGGAATCTGTGCTACAATCTCTGAAGCCTCTATCCACTATCCTCATCTTTTATATACTAGGAGATTTCAATGTCAATTTGAAAACTTGCTTACACGTTGCCATAAGCTGTTTTCTGCTTGTATTTCTGATCTCAGCCTCCCTCAGCACATTCATTTGCCTACCCATGCCACTGGACACACTCTCGATCTCATTATCTCTTCTTGTACTTTTCCCTTTTCTCCCACCATAACCACGACATTCCCTTTGCCTTGGATGATTATTTTTGCATTCTCTTCTTTTCTGCCCTCATTTACCCCTCCTGGCACTATGGCCCACTCATCTTGCTCTACAAGCACTTCATTTTTTAGATTAAACTTGGATGCCTTCACCAACTTCCCATCCACGGATAAGCTCTTCCCTGCCAATTTCCATTCTCTCCTCATAGACAATCAGGTCCAGCATGCTGTCACTCCTCTCTGCCCTTATCATCCGTGGAAAAAGCACCAGCACTTCTGGTATCATTCCGGTGTATTCACCCAGCAGTCTCATCTGAGCAACGTTGACGAAAACTGCATACTCTTGAGCCCCTGACCACCTTTAAACAGATCTACCACCTCTATAGATCTATGATTGTGACCACTAAGTGAGAATATTTCCTATGGCTCATCAGTTCCTCTAACAATCACCACTTTATTTGGTCCTTTCTCTCATACTTCATCCACCATCTACACCAGACTCTCCATCATCATCCCCATCCTCAGACAAATTGGCTCTCTTCTTCTATGAGAAGGTGGGAAAACTTTGAGCCAACTTCCTAATGATTCTCAAATCTTTTTTCATTCATCCTTCCCACTGGTTTTCCCCCCCCTCATCGTCCCACACACACCTGGAGTTCCTTTGCTCCAGTCTCCCTCTCTGCCCTGGTCCATCTCATCTCCACCTCTCTGAAAACCACTTGTCCCCTGGAACCCATTCCCTCTGCTTGGCTTCCTGCGGACTCACTTGCACTCTTAGCACCTGCCCTATCCATTAATGCTAGCCTAACCTCGGGGGCCTTTCCCTCCAACTGGAAAAAAGCCTTTTTTTTGCCCTATCCTGGAGAAGCCCCCCTTAGATAAGACAGCCTTGACATACTAAAATTCTTGAAAAGCTTGTCTTTGCCTAGCTCATTTCTCACCTGGACAGCACTAATTCTCTTCACCCCCACCTATCTGATTTTCATCCTGGCCATAGCACAGAAACCATCTTGCTTTCCCTCCTCAGCGAAGTTCATGAATCCCTCGACCATGGTAAAATTTCCCTTGCAGTATCCTTGGATCTTTCATCAGTTTTTGATCTTGTCAACCATTCCATTCTACTCTCTCACTTACAGGACATGGTCTCTCCAGCACTGTCCTTCACTGGTTTAGGTTTTTCCTAGCATGTTGGTCTTTCTCTAATGCTTCCACTTCTCTTGGATATCCTCTTGTCTGCGTTGTTCCTCGAGGTTCTGGCCCCTCTTCTGTTTAATATCTTTCTCTCCCCTTTGCTTTATTGGTACAACAACTAGGAATCTCGGCTTACTATTATGCCAATGATATTCTTTTACTCTTCCATATGACCTCTCTTTCCCCTAATCTTGCACCTTTAAACACTTGTCTCACTCACATCTTATTCCCAACCCCAGTAAAACTTAAGCAACCTGACTGACAGGGTCCATTCCTCCACCATCATTGTCACCTCTTCAGTAACCCCATCCCTCTGCTACCTATCTTTCATTACCTCAGCATTATTCTGGATTCATCACTGTTATTTCATGAATACATCAGCTCGGTCATACACAGTTCCCTCTTTTCCCTTCGTCAGATCAGAGCAACACATCCTTTCTTGTCCACTTTATCGCTGATCATTCTCCTCCTTTCCCTTGTTATGTCAAGGTTGGATTATTGCAGTGTCCTCTATGCTGATCTTCCTTCTCAGCTTTACAGATTGCAGCTTATCCAGAACACCGCTGTCCGTCTATCGGCACATACTTCTCACTACAACCATGTCACCCCCTCTTAATTTACTGTCACTGGTTTCCCATCCATTACCATATGTACCAGAGTGAGAAGTTTGAACTGAATAAGGTTCTTCACACTTATCCAGCTTATCTTTCTTCATACTCCCCATTGTGTTTTGTGTTCTCTTTACTCTAATCGTCTTCATTTGCCTTCCGCCACACAAGCTAGACTTGAAGTAAATCGACACTCTGCTTTTTATTTTCTGGGTCTTTATTTTTGGAACAATCTACCCTCACTTTTCCATTTAAAACCATCTTATTCTAGGTTCATATCTCCACTCAAGACTCTACTCTTTCATAAAGCCTTTGGTCTTTCCATCTCCTGATTCTGTTGCCTGCCTGTGACAGAATTAATTTTGTCCTTTCCCTGTCCCACTTCTTAGTTTCTTCCTATCTTGTCCTTTCCCCTCAGTATGATTATATCGCCTTTTCTATTATTTTTATGGAGCTTTTTCTTCCTTTCCACTAATGGGATGTTTTTATTGTAAACTGCTCTGATATACCCATGAAGGATGGTATATCAGATGTTAATAAACATAATATAAATATGGTGTTGGATTTGGATTTGGCTTTGGCACTGGGCAGTGGACCCATCTTCCAAAGTCCGATTGGCCCAACTGACTTTTAAGGGGAAGCTTTCTTTCGGAGAAACTGGTGAAGGACCTGGGCGAGATGAAATCTTACTGCCTTCCAGAAGACAGGTCCAGGGGGCCAGTGAAGCTGGCTGGTGCCCCTTTCTTGTCAGTCTCTGCCTGTGTACCGAGGACTCACTGGCCGGATCTCCAAGGCTCTTGAGACTTTCATCCTTACTGACCTGGAAAACCTTTCTTCCCCTCTGCTTCCGGGCTTCGGGCTCATTCTCAGTCCTTTCATGGAGCACATGGGCCCAAGGACTCAGTTCTCTCCAGAGGAGGACCCTCCCTCAAAGTTTGAGAGCCCATTCCCTGGCTCCTCTGGTTGGAGGCAGGCTTCACCTTTTCTTTCAGAAATTGGTCCGGATTACCAAGGATCACTGGTTGCTAGATCCTGTTCAATGTGGCTGTTTCCTGGAATGCAGTGAACAGATTCCGGATGCCTTCATCTCCACTTATGGGTCTGCGATCAAAAGTGCTGCTGTGTGGAACATCTTGGACAAGTTGCTGTGCCTAAAGGTGGTGGTGCCCATTCCCCCGGATGAGTGGGTCAAAGGCAGATACTCCATCTATTTTGTGGTGCTCAAAAAGGATGGTTCCTTCCAGCCCATTCTGGACCTCAAGGGGGTCAACGAGCACTTGCGCATCCTGTGCTTCCAGATAGAAACCTTGTGCTCCATGATTCAAGCAGTGTACCAAGGGGAGTTCTTGGCCTATCTGGATCTGGGTGAAGCTAATTTTCTTATCCCAATCCAGGCAGATCAGCAAAGGTATCTGTTTTGATGTGCTTGACTCTCACTATCAGTTTTGGCAAGGTGGCACGAAAAGTGCCAGGTAGCTCTGGAGATGGCTGTCCTGTTTGCCTGGGCATAGAAGAACCTCCTAGTCTTGCCGGCTCAACACATTGCTAGGGTGGACATTGTGGAAGCGGACTTCCTCAGCCTGCACTCTCTGGATCCTGGAGAGTGGGAGTTCAGTCAGAGGCGTTCAGTTGATTCTGCGCTGCTGGGGTTGCTCTGAAATGGATCTGATGGCAATCTGCTTCAGTGCCAAAGCTTGCCACTTCTTCAGTCGCCATACAGAGAAGGGGTCCGAAGGCATCGATGCCCTGGCTCAGCCTTGGCCAAGTCAGAACTTGCTATATGTGTTTCCTTCATGGCTCCAGATGGGGCATGTGATTCGGTGTATAGAACGCCACCTGGACAGAATTGTCATGGTGGCACCAGATTGGTAGAGGAGAGCATGTTTCTGAGTCCTGATGTGGCTCCTGTAGGTGCATCCTCTTCAGTTGCCTCTGTCTTGGGACCTATTGCAGCAGGGGACCAATCGTCCTGGAGGAGCTTGTTCCCTTCTCGCTTACAGCTTGGCTCTGAAAGGAGATGGTTAGCGCATAAGGGCTATTCTACGGCAGTGGTCTCCACTCTGCTCAAATCCCGGAGGAGGTCTACCGAGCTAGCATTCATTTGAGTCTGGCGCCTCTGAGTAATGGTGCGGTGCTTGGCAGTTGGCTTCTGAGGCGGCCAGGTGGCATCTCTTTTGTTTTTTTTTCTACAGGATGGCCTGGAGAAGGGCCTTTCCCTTAGTTCTCTGAAAGTTCATGTGGCAGCTTTGGCCTGCTTCTGAGGTCCACTGGCTGGTAAGTCTCTAGCCTTGCACCCGGATGTCTCATGCTTTCTCCAGGAGGTTCGGGGTCTGCATCCTCCCCTCCGATCTGTGGTCCCTTCCTGGGTTCTGTGTCTGGCGCTCAGGGCCCTGATGTCGGCACCCTTTAGTCATCAAAGCGCGCTACTTTGAAGGAATTGACACTCAAGATGGTCATCCTATTCGTGATTTGTTCCGCAAGGTGGATTTCCGAGCTGCAGGCTCTGTCTTGCCTAGATCCTTATCTGTCTTTCTCAGAGGAAGCCATTTCAATTCGGCCTGTGCCTTCCTTCTTGCCTAAGGTAATTTCTCCATTCATGTGAACCAGGTGGTCTGCCTACTCTCCTTTTCTAAGGAGCCATGTTGGGGGATTGATAAGGATCTCAGTCCTGTGGGTGCTTCTCTGGTACTTGGAAGTTACGAATTATTTATGTAAGTCTGACAATCTTTATGTGCTATTGGCAGGCCCACGCAATGGTGATATGGCAGCTCAGTTGACTGTGGGGTGCTGGATTAAGGAGACCATTGCCTCGACATATCTGTTGGGGAACCGGCCAGTTCCAGAGGCTTTGCATGCCCATTCTATCTGAGCTCAAGCATCCTCGTGGGCAGAGAAGAGCTCAGTAACCCCTACAGACATTTGTTGAATGGCAACGTGGGCATCATTTTCCACTTTTGTCAATATTATCGCATAGATGTTCACATGCAGGCGGACACACAGCCTGTGGCTCGTGGGTTTTGTGCGTTGCAGTATCTTCTTCCAGACCAGTGGAGTCATAGATTTGGTACAGCCCACTTCTCTGGACTGGTCTTGCAGGGCAGTATGGAAGGTGTCATTTTACTTACCAGTTAAGAACATAAGAACATAAGATATGCCATACTGGGTCAGACCAAGGTCCATCAAGCCCAGTATCCTGTTTCCAACAGTGGCCAATCTAGGTCATACGTACCTAGCAGTTTCCCCAGAAGACACAGGTTCTGCAATGCTTGTACTAGGTCAAGCATTGATATCCTGGGTCCCTTCTTAATAATGGTTTATGGACCTTTCCTCCAGGAACTTGTCCAAACCTTTTTTAAACCCAGCTACACTAACAGCCTTTACTACATTCTCCGGTAACAAATTCCAGAGTTTGATTACACGTTGAGTGAAAAAATATTTTCTTTTATTAGTCTTAAATAGTTTACCCTGTAGCTTCATTGCATGTCCCCTAGTCTTCCTATAATCTGATAACGTAAACAGTCGATCTACGTTTACCCGTTCCACTCCGTTCATTAATTTATAGACTAAAGTTAATATCCTTTCCTTGAATCCTGCTAAACCAGTCCAAGGCCCACCCTGTAACTGTATTTGCTATGTTCTCCTGCTGCGGTTCCCCTTAGTCTGCTATGATTTTTATACTTGGCTCTGCGGGTTCATCTTCTATTGACAGCCTTCTGTTTATGCTTTCATGTACATAATTCTCTACTGTTGAATGCTCTTTGTTTCCCACGATTGAGGGTTGTGTAAGGCATGCCATGTTTCTCCCTTATGCTTTGGGACAAATACTGAAGAAACCTCTAATGGCTGAGGCGAATAGAGGCATGTGAGTGATGTCATTGAAACCTGGGCTTCTCATTGGTTCTTAGTCTCCACCCATCTACTTATACGGCTGGCACCAACTCCAGTATACTCAGTCTCCAAGCAGCTGGAGGAGGTGTGAGCCAGGGGTGCTGGACTCACTGAGGACAACTAAGGAGAGAGTCTTTTTTTTGTTTTTTGGTCGGCTCCCTTTGTCTGCCTGAGGGCATTGCTTTATTTTGCCCTATTTACCTGGCTGCAAAAAAAAAAAAAAAATTAAAAATAAAGAGGTGTTTTGGCAGGCAGCTCTGGTGCCTAGCACGAGGCAAGGAAGAAATTCCCCGGTCTCCCAAGCGAGCAAAGGCTAGTGGATGATGATCCTCAAACAAAAAAAACCTCGGTGGGAGAAAAGATAAGAGGAATCCTTAAGGAAGGCTTTAGTCTCTCCGAAGGAGTGCTGGTTGCGAAGTTTTCAGGGGCAGGGGCTGGTGGTGCAGGTGCAACCATGCCGGAAGACCCCAGTGCCTGGTCTGTGGGACCAGACGGGGAGCGGTCTCAAGAGGGGGGTGTGTCTGGGATGCGCTCAGGAGGCTACTTCCTCTGAAAAGGGCCTGCAGGAGAACAAGATGAGACCCTTCACTGGCCCGGGACCTGCAGGTAGCTGAGGGGTCTTCGTGCGCTGGGTTGAAGACAGCCTCCGGGTCTTCAGGCCTCTCTGGACCTTCATCCTTGGTGGGGATCCCAGGGGATTTTTCCCCGGAATTTGTACTTTTGCTCCATCAGGCGTTTTGTATGCACCAGCAGAAAGCAGGGGCCCCTTCGTTAGCACAGGAACTGGGGGCTAAGTGAGCGTAGGGGTGGGCACCGCAGAGGTAGTTGGCGCCAAGAAGGCTTGCCTCATTGAGGAGGGGCAGGTACCTTCACCGTCATCAGAAGGGCAGGACATGGAAGATCTGGACATGGATCTGGAGTCTCAGGCCGAAGAGCTGGAAGGAGGAGAGATCCTGGAGCATGAGGACCAGTCACGGGTGGTCCAAGTGTTTCGACAAGAGGAGTTGCAAGCTCTCACTGGGGAGTCCTTGAAGGCCCTCAACATGCCAGCGGCAGCACCAGTAGAGGAGGAAGTGTTGGAGGACCCCCTGCTTCAGGCAGTGCAGATGCCGCAGAAGGTGCTTCCGGTTCACAGAGTGGTCAACCAGATGATCCAAGAGGAGTGTAACCTGCCGGAGGCGGGTTTCAGAGGAGGATGGGCCATGTCCCGCTTGTACCCACTGCCAGAGCAGAAGCGCAAATGTTTTCAGTCCCCCTAGGGTGGGCGTGGCTGTGTTAGTAGTAACCAAAGAGACGAACATCCCAATAGAAGGTGCTGCATCCCTCAAAGATAGCCAGGACAGGAAGTTGGACACCTTGTTCAAGCAGGCCTTTGACATAAATGCCCTGGCACTGCAGGCCTCCATTGGTGGGGCCTGGGTGGCTCGGGCCTGCTTACGCTGGTCGCAGTGGATTCAGCAGCCGGAGGAGCAGGCGGCTGACCAGTTCAGAGAGGTGGCCAAACTGGAGTTTGGTCGACCTACCTGGCGGACACCCATTAAGATCTCATCAGAGGGCTCTCAAAGAGCATGGCCTCACTGGTGGCGGCTCGCCACTATCTGTGGTTGCGGAACTGGGCAGCAGACAGGGCCTCTAAGGCCCATCTTGGCAAACTACCCTTTAGAGGTAAGCTGCTCTTTGGCAAGGACCTGGACAAGTTGGTGAAGGATCTGGATGAGTCCAAAGGCGGGCGTCTGCCCGAGGATAAGCAAAAGCAAAGCCGTCCATCCACGTCGGCGAGAGGGCAGCCGAGGGACTTTAAGCGTTTTAGCACATCCCACTTTTGGCTCCTTTCAGAGAGGTAGAGGAGTCCCCAGAGAGCAGGGGTTTTGAGGTTTCAAGGGGGCGGGAAGAGACTTTGGGACAGCCGCCTCTTCGGAAACTAGGAAATTTCAGTGAAGCAAGGTGGGCCCAGGTGGGGTTGATTCCCATGGGAGGCAGGCTATGGGAGTTCTATCCTGCTTGGGCCTGGATAAGGTCGGACCGGTAGGTCATGGAGGTCATCTGGGAAGGCTATGCCCTTGAATGGGCACCCTTTTGTTCAGTCTCCTTGCGGGTCGCAAGTCAAAACCGGGGCGGTGAAGGGCCACCCTGGATAGACTGTTGCAGTTAAGGGCTGTGGTCCTGGTGCCCAAGGATCAATATGGGTATGGTTGGTACTCTGTTTACTTTGTGGTTCCCAAAAAAAGAGGACTCCGACCGATCCTTGACCTCAAAGCTGTAAATAGATGTCTGCGGGTCCTGCACTTCTGCATGGAAACCCTGAGGTCAGTCATAATGACGGTAAGAAGTGGGGAGTTCCTAACATCACTCGACCTGTCTGAGGCTTACTTGCACATTCCCATCAGGCTGGAGCACCAGCAGTTCCTCCAGTTTGCGGTGCCTATGGGACACTTCCAGTTTCAGGCGTTGCCTTTTGGGCTGGTGATGGCACCGCGTATGTTCACCAAGGTTATGGTTGTGGTGGCAGGGGCGCTTCGCAAAGAGGGAGCTCTGGTGTATCCGTACCTCGACGACTGGTTGATCAGAGCGAAGTCCAGGGATGAAAGCGTATTGGCCACACAAAAGGTGGTGCAGCTCCTCAAAAGTCTGGGATGGGTAATCAACCGGGCCAAGAGCCGGTTGGTACCGTCTCAGGAGCTGGAGTACTTGGGCATGTTACGACACCAGAGTGGGGAAGGTGTTTCTGCCTGCACAGTGTGCCCAGGGGCTGCGTCGGCTAGTTCTTGCAGAAAGTCCAGCCATCGGCCTGGCACTATCTGCAGGTTCTGTGAACCATGGCAGCCACGATCGAGTTGGTTCTGTGGGCAAGAGCGCACATGCGACCTCTGCAGCGGGCGCTCTTACATCGGTGGTCCCACCAGAACCATCCCTTATCTGTTGGTCTCTGGTGCCCCGGTTACATAAAGAAGGCACTGAAGTTGTGGCTACATCCGGGGATGCTGATGGGGGGGGGCATGCCCCTCGAGGTGCCAGCATGGGTCCCGCTGACGACAGATGCCAGCCTGGCCGATTGGGGGCCCATTGCCAGGGTCGTATAGCGCAGGGGCAATGGGGGCCACAGGAGGCACACTTGTCTATCAACCGACTGGAAATGTGGGCAGTGTTCCTGGCACTGCATGCTTTCAGCCCTTGGCTTCAGGGGCAGGCGGTCCGGGTGCTCTCGGACAATGCGACCACAGTGGCCTACATCAACTGCCAGGGCAGCATGGGCAGTCTAGCCCTAGAGGAGGCCGAGGCTCGGTTCAAGTGGGTGGAAGGTCACCTCCAGGCCTTATCAGCGGCACACGTCGCAGGCATCGACAACGTGATGGCGGATTATCTGAACCTTGTGCATGTGGATCCCAGCGAGTGGACTCTCAACCAGAAGGTTTTCGAGCAGCTGGCTCGGCGTTGGGGCACGCTGGCCATGGATCTGATGGCAACCTTTCTGCCTGCCAAGACGAGCAGGTTCTTTAGCAGAAGAAGGGAACGAATGTCAGAGGGGCTGGATGCCCTCGTGCAGAGGTGGCCCAAGGAGGTGCTCCTTTATGTTTTCTCTCCGTGGGCGCTCTTAGGTCGGGTGATACAGAGGATCAAAGCTCATGGGGGGTCTGTCATCATGATTGCCCTGGACTGGCCGAGGCGCCCGTGGTATGCCAATCTAGTGAGGCTGTTGGCGGATCGGCTGTGGCGTCTGCCAATTCGAGAGGATCTATTATTGCAGGGGCCCAGTACGCATGCCTCAGGTGGATTAATTCTCGCTTACAGCTTGACTCTTTAGAGGGAAAGGCTATTCTGGGCCAGTGATTGCGACCCTGCTAAAGGCGCAAAAGAGGTCAACCTCTTTGGCTTACATCAGTGTATGGCGTATATTTGAGTCATGGTGCGAGGATAGGCAGGTGAGCCCATCTTCTACTTCCATTCCAGACATTTTGGCCTTTTTACAGTCTGGGTTCGACAAGGGCCTGGCAGCCAGTTCCCTAAGGGTGAAAATGGCGGTGCTCTCCTGTTACCGGGGTAAGGTGCAAGGGGTGGCGTTGGGCTCGCATCCTGATGTGCTGAGATTCCTGAGGGCGATAAGGCATCTTTGTCCTACGAGGAGAACGGTGGTACTGCCCTGGGATCTCAATTTGATGCTGTCGGCATTGGCCAAGGAGCCCTTTGAGCAGATGCTCATTGAAGGATTTGACGCTGAAGGCAGTTTTCCTTGTAGCCATTTGTTCGGCGCACAGGATTTCAGAGATTCAGGCACTGTCCTGCAAGGAACCGTATCTAGTGTTTTCCAGGTTGTTCTTTGGCCAGTCCCCTCCTTCTTGTTGAAAGTGATTTCAGCCTTCCATGTGAATGAGCCAGTGTCTTTGCCGGTCCTTTCGGTTGCAGAAGTGGATCCTTTGCACTCGGAGTTGCACAGGTTGGATGTTAAACGGGTCCTGAGGCGCTATATGAAGCGGACGATGGCCTTTCAGAGATCGGAACGCTCTCGTTCTGTTCCGGGGTCCTTGGAAGGGAGAAGCTGCGGCTAAGGTGTCTATTTCTAGGTGGATTAGAGAGGCTATTGTCTCGGCCTAAAGGCTGAAGGGGAGAACGGTGCTAGCTGGATTGCGGGCACATTCCACAAGGACCCAAGCATCTTCATGGGCAGAGTATAGTTTGGTGCCACCGGCAGAGATCTGTAGGGCGGCAACCTGGTCTTCCCTTCATACCTGTGCTAAGCATTATCACCTGGATTTACAGACTTCGGGGGATGCTCGATTCGGAGCGGCAGTGCTTCAGGCCGGTTTGGCAGGTCCCTCCCATTAGGTTAACTGTTCTGTTACGTCCTAGAGGTGTGGGACTGGACTGGAGGGATGATAAGGAAAGAGAAATTAGACTTACCTGCTAATTGTTGTTCCTTGAGGAACTTCAGTCTTGGATCCCACCCTTGTTGGTTGCTATGAAGGTGACTGGTAGACGTGTCCATCTAGGTCACTGCTGCGGTGTTTCGTGACAGGGATCTGGACTGTCCATAGGAGTCAGTCAGATGTAGGGGCTGGGGCAGGGGTTGCTGCCGGTCTCACGCTGCATCCGGTCAGACAGGGCCGGAGGTGCACAGGTAAGCCTTCCCCGTATTGGGGGAAATGGAGGATTCCTTCCCATGTGGGGGTGAGGGGGTACTTAAAGAATTTGTGTAGCATTGCTGGTTTTGTTAACTACTTATCTGTTTCTCCTGTGAGTTTGCTTTGTCAGTAGGTTACCAGAGTTGATAGGCGGTGCCAGCCGTATAAGTAGATGGGTGTCATCAAAAAATGACATGCTCAGTCTCCAAGCTGATGGACGAGGTGCACTACCCAGAAGTGCGGGACTGTACTGGAGTTCCTCAAGGAACAATTAGCAGGTAAGTCTAATTTCTCTTTACTTTACTCTAGAAAATTCTCATCTTATGTGTCTGAGGTATATAGATTAATGTGTTCCCTTTGTAAAATTACCTAATCAAAGCTCCTTCAAGAATATCAAATTGTTTATTGAGGAGGTCACTGACTTCAAAGAGATTTGCCTACCTCTTTGAACTTGTTGCCTGGAGGAAAAGAAAAAGAACTCTAGCAGCCACAAAAAAGCATTGCCCAAGAACACAAAAAAATTCCCCTTTTGCAGTACAGCAGAAAAAAATTAGTAGTTAAAAATGAACCTTCCCCCCCCCCTCCTTTTAAGAACTTTCAGGCAGAGAGTTTGTGTTCAAGAGCCCTACAGTATTACCTTGCAGTGCAGACCCTTCTGGGTTACTACGCTTTTGCTGTAATCACTACGCTTACTCCTTCACTCCTTAGTGCAACCTTAAATGTCATTTTATCTGAGGTAGATAAACCTAGACTACAATTTCAGTCGCCCGACTGCTCACTCTCAAACTTCTCTTCCTCTCTTCTTACCTTATTTGACCATCAACTTTCATTCGTAACCATTCGTTGCACAGCTTCCTGCAATCTCCACCAATACATTTTGGAATATTCAAGCTATTGACTATTCATCTCTGTCCACTGCTGTCTCATTTCCTCTCTCATATATTATGTCATCTAAGTCTGTCTATGAGGTTGTCTTATCTCCAGGAACAAGCAGGAATAAGTCCTCACATATGGGTACGTCGGTACCGACAGAGCCTGCGCGGGAAAGCTCCCCAGCTTCCCAGAAGGAAAGCTTTTGGGGCCTCCCACTGCGCATGCGCGCTGCCTTCCCGCCTTCCTGACCATCTCTCCTCAGTTCTTCTTTTTCCGCGGAGCCAGCAGGTCGTGTTCCTGTCACCGCTGAAGAAGTTGTTGTTTTAGTTTATTTCTTTGGCCGCGTGTCTGCCTTCCCCGATTCCAGACCGGTACCGCCGGTCTTTTTTCTTTTATTTCTTAAAAAAAAATAAAAATATCTTCTTTTTTCCTCACTTGGTGTATTTGTCCTGTGAGGCCTTTAGGCCTTCACAAATTCTCCCCCATGGAGAAACAAGCCTCTGGGTTTAAAAAATGCACCAAGTGCAGCGGTACTATTTCAGTCACAGACACTCATGAATGGTGTCTTAAATGTTTGGGGCCTGACCATTCCATTCCGGATTGCCCATCCTGTTCTTTGATGTCTAAACGTGGCTTACAAAACCGGGCAGCCAAGTTTCACATGCTGTTTTCTACAGATACTCCAGCATCGACATCTTCCAGGTCTTCCTCTCCTGATGGATCTCAGGTAACCAAACATTCCTCTGGCAGGTCCTCAAAGGGCAAATCTCCCTCTAAGTATCGAGATACCCCTGGGCTTGACCCTGAGGACCCTGCCCTAGCCAAACAACCCTGGCGGGAAGCTCCGGCTTCCAAAGCTCCTCCTATGGGGTTACAGGTTGACATCGATGGCACGGCCTCGACCGATCACCTGTTAGACTGTTCTGGGGTACCGGCTCAATCATCTGGTACCGACATCCAGACAGTCGTGGCGTCCATGGATCATACAGTTCAATCCATGCAGCAGGCCATTTTGGCTTTCATTAAGGCTGCGACACCCTCAGTACCGCACCCTGCGGTACCGACTCCGGTTCTGGTACCACAACCGATACCGGTACCCAGGCCATCCACATCGACCAGGATACTGATTCCGGTTCCCGGTTCCAGGGTTTTCCCCGATACCGATCCGGTTCCAGGTACCCCCGATGTCGATACCGGTCGATACGCTTATCGATCCCTGGAAGCAAACAGACGATACTTTGAGTCTTCTGATGATTCTGATTCATCAGATGACTCTGCTGAAGTATCCCTTACTCTACCTGAGGAGCCCTCTTCTCCAAAGAGGAGAATGTCTCCTCCAGAGGATTTATCCTTTCAAGACTTCATCATTGAAGTAGCTAAAGGTCTTTCTATTTCTGTATCCTCTGAAAATGAACCTAGAGCAAAAAAGTTAGACATTTTAGGATACTCTAAGGTTCCCAAAGAGGCAGTCACCTTGCTCATCCATGAAATTCTTCAAGAACACATGATGGACTTATGGGAGACTCCTCTCACTCTATCTCCACATTCTCGTCGTCTGGACACCATGTATCGTGTCCCCCCTTCTCCTGGGTTTCAAAAAACTCAGCTCCCTCACCACTCCATCGTGGTGCAGTCAGCTATGAAAAGGATCAAGAGTACTAAAAGACACTCTTCTACTCCCCCAGGAAGAGAATGTAGGACTCTGGATGCTTTTGGAAGAAAAATCTTCCAAGCAAGTATGCTTATTGGCAGAATCAACTCATACAGCCTCTATATGGGCATGTTTCTGAAGGAAATTGCATTAAAAATCCGCCATTTTCTCCCCTTTATCCCAGAGGATAGAAAGGAGTTCCTTCTTTTGCTAAAGCATACCCAAGATATTTCAAAGTTCTCCAACAGAGCAGCCTTTGACTCCTTTGAGGGTGCTAGCAGAGCCTCAGGTATTGCCATAGCGGCTCGTAGAATTGCTTGGCTCCAGGCCTCTGACCTAGAACCCTGGGTCCAGGATGGGTTGGGAAATTTGCCCTGTACAGGGGAGAATCTGTTTGGTAAAGAGTGGCAAATCAAAGCCACTCAAATTGATGCAGAAAATGCTGCTTTAGATAGACTTTCTAAGTCTACCTCTACCCCTGCCAAGAAAAAATCTTTCAAAAAGCCTTTCTACAAGAGAGCCAGATTTGCCTCAAATACTGGACAACAATCTTCTGCAGCTCGCTATACTCCTAAGCGTCAGCAGCCTAAACAGGCCAGGGCAAAACCTGCAGGGGCTGCTACAGCCCAACAGTCCGAACCCCCTCAGGGTTTTTGACTTAAATCTAGAGAACTTAACCTTTCTGGCTCTAAAACCAGAACCTCTCACCATCCCAGGAAGGTTAACTCATTTTGCTCCCAGATGGGAGCAAATTACATCAGAACAATGGACCCTCTCTATCATCAAAGAGGGCTACAAACTACATTTCTCCAACCTTCCTCCCCATACCATGGTGAGAAGTTTCAATTCTCCCCCATCTCTCCTAGACCTGTTAAGTCAGGAGGTGACCACTCTTCTCGCCCAAAAGGCAATAGAAGAGGTTCCTCTTCCTCAACAGGGATCAGGTTTTTACTCCCCTTATTTTCTCATTCCCAAGAAAACAGGGGGGTACAGACCCATTCTGGATCTCAGAGAATTGAACAAATTTCTATACAAGGAGAAATTCAAGATGCTTTCTCTAGGTACTCTCCTTCCATACCTACAGAGTCAGGATTGGCTTTGTTCTCTAGATCTCAAGGATGCGTACACACATATACTCATCCATCCATCCCACAGAAAATTCCTACGGTTTCTGTTCCAGGGAAAACATTTCCAATACAGAGTACTTCCCTTCGGTCTAGCCTCTGCTCCAAGGGTATTTACCAAATGCATGGCAATAGTAGCTGCATTTCTACGCGCCCTGGGACTTTTTGTCTTCCCATACCTGGACGACTGGCTCATCTGAGCTCCATCTCAGTCCGAAGCTCAGACTTCCCTGGATCGCACCAGACGCATCCTGCAGTATCTGGGTCTTGTGATCAATCTGCCAAAGTCTCAACACACCCCTACGCAATCCCTGGAGTTCATAGGGGCCTGGTTGGATACCACCACTGCAAGGGCCTATCTACCTCAGGCCTGTTGCCAACGTCTAATGCACTTAGCCTCTCAGATTCAGTCCAGAAGCCACTTGACTGCCAGAGAGATGCTACAACTATTAGGCCACATGGCCTCCACAGTGCATGTGGTGCCTTATGCTCGCCTACATATGAGAGCAGCTCAATGGACTTTATCCATCCAGTGGACTCAAGCATCAGGAGCTCTCTCAGACCAAATAGCAAACTCCAATCGTCTCTTTTGGTCTCTCCAATGGTGGATATCCACTCAAAATCTGTTGTTGGGGGCCCCCTTTCAGCCACTGTTGCCCCAAGCAACCCTCACAACAGATGCCTCCCAAACTGGTTGGGGAGCTCATCTTCAAGATCTCTCCACTCAGGGCACTTG